>CM060358.1:117536119-118846713 GCA_030545235.1 Helianthus tuberosus | reverse complement strand
TTTTAACTTATGACTTGGAATTATATTAAGAAATGAATGGAATGTTTTTCTTAAATATTTATTATAGTTCAATGTGATTGGTGGCTTGGATCCTGGTACGTCACACGTCCCGCGGTGTTTCCGCACGTGGTATTTTGGGGGTGTGACATCGACACTTCCAAAACTGTATAAAATTTGTTCCTAAAAAAGATTTTATTTCTCTATTAATTGGTCATGAAATGAGCCAGATATGTTATTACTTATGTCCTACATGTCCCCTTATTTTTTTTCTTTTTTTTCTCTGTTTTATAGTTTTTATCGTTTTATTTTTACTTTTTTATGTTAGGGCAATATAGCCTTATAGTTGTTTTCTCTCCAACTGGTTGGTTGTTTAGTAATGGAAAGAAATCATCCCCATGAAAGCAGTGGCAACAGGGTACTATTATATAGTGATTTTATTTTAAATATTTAAATTATTTATTAATAATAATTTTCTTGAAACTATAAATAACACATTAATCAACTGTTAAAGACTATATAATTAGCTTAAATTTTTCTGATCCAGATATGAGGTGCCGCCAAGTGGGGTTAGCTCACTTGGTAGAGGCTCTTGTCTCTTAGTGAGAGGTCTTAGGTTCAATTCCAAGCAAAGGTGATTTATCTGTAAATATAGGAGTTTGAGAGAGTAACATTAACCATTAAAATAATGATATGAGGTGCCATAAAGTGAGCATAACAATTTACCGACGAATGGGTCAATGTGTCAGGAGGATATTAATGGATCAAGAATTAATGCAATTTTTTGTTATCCATCAGGTTGGTTATGTTGGTACAGAAAATTGGTAGATAACAGTGACATCTTTTGGTGGTTAAATGGACAAGCACAACAGGTCCTCCTTTATACTCATTGAATCATGTATTCTTATAACATTGTCATCAAATCATTATATGCCATTATCATTTCATTAACCATGGCATCATCAGTTTGTAAATCAAATGATTTGGTGCAGGTTATCTACTGACAAGTTTGAGCTGGAGTGTTGTACAGTAGTGGGTATCCTGATGGAGCTGTAAGAGTTTGGGGAATCAGTTGCTACTAGAATGGCTTAAAATAACGATTATAAGCTGTGTAAGTTTTAGACTTTGAATATTTCATCTTTTTATTTGACCAGACTGTTTAATTTATAGATTCTAGCACATTTGTTTAAAAATATGCACTATGTTCGTAATTTATCTAGGTTTTTTAATTCGGTTTCTAAAGTATGTGTTTCTATAACACTATCTTAGCGATGGTGAATTTTCACCTCTTTTTGAGATTGTAGGTTTCATCTGTCGTATTCTGTTAACACCTACGACAAAGTTTCACATTTTCATCCCTAATCTTCGTATGCAGGTTACAATTCTTTTTTAGCTTCCAATTAAACGAAACATGGATATATGTTTTCTTTTACTACCATGTCATATTACTTTATGAATCTACTTGGTGATCATGTATGTATGCGTTAGATCCTAAAGTCTTATGCCATTACTGTTAGTATTAATAGAATGTATGTTTACTTGCTTATTAGTATAAAAGTATAAAAGTGTATCTATACTTTTCGGAATTATAAAAACTTAGGATGCTCACTCAGATTAATAATGGCCATGGAGTTGTAATTTGTAGTTTGTACGACCTAACATATAGCTATAACTGGATCCCAAAAGATGTTCATTTCTAGCAGCAAAACAAACCATACTAAAGTAACTAAAGTAACAAACCATACTAAAGTACTTTAGTTTTCCACATAGGCTTTTTATATCCATAGGGTACAAAAAACTGGGGCGTCTTTGAAAATTGATATACCCTCTTCGAACTCGAAATAAATGCGCTCTTATATATTGTTTTATTATTATTATTTTTTAAAATCAAATTAGTATTAGGCTCACTAAACCTAATGCTATAAAAATTGATTTGTAAATAGGCATATATTGGAATTGATATGGGTATACTATTTAAAAAAATTAACATGTATATATAAATCTTTCCTTTCTTTGGGATTTGTATAGGAAGGTGTTAAGACTCAAAAGTAAACATATATGAACATATGCCATGTTGTAAATATGACATTGAAAGCGAGATTAATTTCATATATAGAGGGCACTCCCATGTTAAGACATAATTTTTTTACATTTTGCTTAAAATGTAATACAAAAGGAAGTTATGTAACTCTCTGCCTTCTCTCCTTTCAAACCTTATATCTTATTACAACATGTTTCGTTTAATGAATAGGACGAAAAGGATGATAAAAAGATTACCTTAGTGTCAAGGTGGGTGAGTATAGATCAAGAGTAAATCCATTCTACTAAGATGAGAGGCAAAAGCCGGCCAAAGTGTGTACTAAAATATTTTCCTTTGAAATATTAGATTGGTATTGTGTTAATTAAGCTTTTGTCCTCATATTTAACCAAACTAATTATTTTATGAGAATTGTCGGGTCAATCTGATCCTTCATTTGGCCGGACTTATAAATTATATAATTAGCATTGTGTAGCCCGTGTAGCACACGGGTACTTAACTATATATACTTAGCATGGGCTGAACTTGAAGCGATAACATGAAGGTATATTTTTGTCGTAGTGGGCCTTCGTGCGGCCTTTTGATAGTGGGCTTGGGCTATTCATTTATTTATAATTTTTTATTTCAGTATCATTTTATACGTTTATTTGAAAAAACAAATTTTATTACAAAGTTCATCTCAATACCAGTAGATACTATATGTTTATGTTAAGCCACCCGTAAGTAATGGAACGTTTGTACTCTAATATATTCCTTTATGTTTTAACGTGTATAAAATCATAATATTTATATCAGTTGATAATGAAGATATATTCTTTTACCAACCCGCGAAGTTCGCGGGTCAGGCTCAGGGGCTACAACACTTGGGAAACCTTTTGTTCATCCTGCTGCCGTAGAATTGAGAGGCAAAGTATACGAGTAAGTGATTTTTTTTTTATTTTGTTCTATAAGACTTTTATATTGAGGGAACAATCGAAAATATGGTTTATTAATGGTGGTGATTGGTGCAAGCTGCTTAGACAAAATGCAACAAGATTCTTGTTGGATGATGTCTACAGAAACCCTGGCCCCCCTTCAGTTTGACGGGCCAGGTGCCGATTCCAAAGCTGTCAAGGAAACTATTCTTGTGAAAACTTGTATAGATATATCATGCTAATATCTTTTGTTGTGTTAACAGAAAGAAGGAACATACAAGGGGAAGAAATTTAATGCCATCTGCCACTTTTTTGGCTACCAAGCTCGTGGTTCTTTGCCATCAAAATTTGATTGTGACTATGCCTATATAAGTTTATTTACTTAATCAATGGGTGGTTAAGTTTATGAAGCACCTCTTTTCTAAAGAAAGTTCATAATTTCTTTTAGTGCTTAGCGTGCATAATATGATTACAAAGTTTAAAGTATTTTAAAGAATATATTTTTTTTAATAAAATGATTTAAGATGCTTCATGCATTCAATTACTTTGGGTGACCTAGAGTTCTCGACTCATTCTATGTAAATGGGTCGAAATTACCACCTCTACTAAATTTCAGCTATTGATCAACTAAATTCAAAGCATTTATTATTGTAGGTTCTTGGACATATTTGTTACCATATTTTGGCTGCTGGTTTAAATGGTTATATGGCCACTGTCACCAACCTCAAAAGTCCTTCAAACAAATGGCGCTGTGGTGCAGCTCCAATAACGGTAGGGTTTCCACCCTCGGAATAACCGCCATCTTTATTATTATTATTTTTATTCTGTTTCATTGTCTTTTATTTTTGTCGAATAATGTGGATTAGTGATATTCATACTTTTGACTGGACATTCTAGGCTATGATGACCGTCAAGCATTATGGTCGAGGGTCAGGGTCAGGGGCTACAACACTTGGAAAACCTTTTGTTCATCTTGCTACCGTAGATTTGAGAGGCAAAGTATACGAGTAAGTGAATTTTTTTATTTTTTTCTATAAGGCTTTTATATTGAGGGAACAATCGAAAATATGGTTTATTAATGGTGATGATTGGTGCAGGCTGCTTAGACAAAATGCAATAAGATTCTTGCTGGATGATGTCTACAGAAACCCCGGCCCCCTTCAGTTTGACGGGCCAGGTGCCGATTCCAAAGTTGTCAAGGCATTTGTTTGATGATTATAATTTTGTGTACTTAATGTGTATAATTTGTGGTTGGTTAGGTTGGAAACAACAATCAAACATTTTGCTCGGCATGTCAAGGAAACTAATTTTACTTGTGTCAAAAGATGGTCAAGAGCGATTCACAAGCCTTTAGTCCAAGTGGTACCAAACATGTATAATTCCTAAGTTGTATACATAACCGATATTTGTCTTTTTTTTTATGTTTTTGTACATGGCTTATAAAGAAAACTTTGTTACTATTTTATGTAATGTCACTTTATTTGCATTACTTTTATCCATACACTTATGATTAATTTAATTTAAATTTTTCAACACGGGTTGCCACCCGGGTGATAATCTAGTGATTTTATATATTAAGACTTATAATGCAGTAATGACATAAGAAAAATATTGTTAGATAGCCTCTCTAACTGCCAAATCAACTCTTGTTACTCTTGTTATGCTACTCAGATTTTTCATTATAGAAAGTATAGATAGATAATAGATTATAGATTATAAAGAAAAAACTAGTGAGAGGCCCTCTCCCGCCTGGCTGCTTGCTTTAACCTGCCATGTTCCTACTTCCAGTTTCCTCGTACGAAAACTCAAATGAAAGCGCTCATCGCTCATAACGTCGATCTGAAAACATCATTCTGTGCAATAAGATTCATTTCATCGCTTGTTTCTTTACAAACCCCATCAAAAACCTCCGCAAATTTCGATACCACTTTTGACCCTTATGAGTTCCTCAATGAATCTGCCAAATCACGAAACTACACACTTCAAGAAACCAAAATCATACATACCCATCTCCTCAAAACCAATTTGCTGTACTCCAATCTCGAGTTTTCAAACCTTTTGTTGCGAAATTATTGTAAAGCTTGTGATTTTGAGTATGCACTCAAGGTGTTCGACGAAATTCCCCAACCAGATATTAGTTCTTGGAACCTTGTTATCACGTGTCAGAATCAAAGCTCCAAGTATGCGGATTCTTGGGAAACCTTTTGTAGGTTGCATTCTTCGGGTTTAGTTCTGAATGAGTTTACATATGGGCATGCTCTTTCTGCTTGTGTAGCTTTGAATTTTGTTAACGGTGGGAAACTACTTTACTCACTCGCGTTGAAACATGGGTTTTCGTTGGATGGTTATGTCCGAAGCGGGATGATCGATTTGTTTCTAAAGAGTTGCAGTTTCGATAACGCTTTGAGGGTCTTTAACGATGAATCTTGTGGCAATGTGGTGTGTTGGAATGCTATAATTTCAGGTGCGATCAAACATAACGAGGATTGTGTCGGTTTAAATCTCTTTCGACAAATGTGTCGCGGGTTACCTTCGCCGAATAGGTTTACATTTCCTAGTGTTTTCGGTTCTTGTGCAAAACTTCAAGAATTTGAGTTAGGTCGAGTTGTTCATGGGTTAGCGGTCAAATACGGTGAGCAAGAAGATGTAGTTGTCGGGACAGCGATAGTTGACTTTTACGCTAAATGCGGTCACGTAACCGAAGCTATAAAGAAGTTTTCACGAATGCCTACTCGAAATGTGGTTTCGTGGACTGCGATTATCACAGGGTTTGTTAAAAGAGGCGACTTTCAATCAGCCCTACGGTTGTTTAAAGAAATGATGACCCTGAATCAAGAAATCAACACTTACACTGTTACAAGCGTGCTTTCGGCTTGTGCTGACCCATTGTTGCGTAAAGAAGCCTTTCAAATTCATTGTTGGGTTTATAAAACCGGGTTGTATTCAGATCCAACGGTCAAGAATTCGTTGATAAACTTGTACTCGAAGATTGGAGCAATAAAATTATCCGAGCAAGTATTCGAAGACATGAACAATTTGATGAATTCAAGTACATATGCAACGATGATAACTGCTTTTTGTCAAGATGGCGGCGCGTTAGAAAAAGCTTTTAGTTTACTAAAAATATTGTTTCGAGAAGGTTTGACGCCCGACGTTTCTTGCATACCAAGTCTCTTGAGTGCTATAAATCTTTTAGAATTAGGGGAACAGATTCACTGCTATATGCTCAAAACGGGCGTATTATCCAATCATTTAGTGAGTTGTTCTCTGTTTACCATGTACTCGAAATGCGGTTGTTTAAACGAGTCGTACGAGATTTTCAACCAAATCCCAGATAAAGATAATGTTTCTTGGGCATCAATGATATCTGGATTTACAGAACATGGGTGCGCATATCGCGCGATCGAGTTAATCAGAGAAATGCTTTTAGTAAAAAACATTGTTTTTGATGAAACAACGTTAACAGCTTTCCTGGCAGCGTGTTCTTCTCTTCGTTTTTTGAATACCGGAAAAGAAATTCATGGCTTTTTCATCAGGCACCAAGATAATAAGTCGGTTTATGGTGGTAGTTCAATGGTTAACATGTATTCAAGATGCGATGATTTGAAATCGGCGAAAAAAGTGTTTAATTTGATGCCGTTTAAAGATCAAACATCATGTTCTTCGTTAGTTTCGGGGTATGCACAAAATGGGTATGTTAAAGAAGCACTTGATGTATTTCGTGAGTTGATATCATCGGGTTTAGAGGTCGATTCGTTCACAATATCGTCTGTTTTAGGAGCTGTAGGAGATCTCAACCGGTCAGATGTCGGAATAGGAGTCAAGATCGGGATTCAGTTGCACGCGCGTATCGTGAAAATCGGATTTGAATCGACTGCCTCTGTCGGAAGCTCATTGGTCATGATGTATTCAAAATACGGAGATCTTGACGATTGTTTAAAAGGGTTTAATCAGATTAACGAACCCGACGTGATCAGCTGGACAACGATGATTAACAGCTATGCTCAACATGGAAAAGGATTAGAAGCGTTACGAGTGTTCGAACTCATGAAGAAATCAGGAACCGAACCCGATTCGGTTACGTTTGTTGGTGTGTTGACCGCGTGTAGTCATAGCGGTCTAGTCAAAGAAGGGTATTCTTATCTGAAGTCAATGGTCAAAGATTATGGAATTGAGCCGGGTCAAAGACATTACGCGTGTATGGTGGATGTTCTTGGGCGCTCGGGTCGGTTACAAGAAGCCGAACGGTTCATTAGAAATATGCCTATTGAACCGGGTTCATTAGTGTGGGGAACACTTCTTGCTGCTTGTAAAGTCCATGCTGACGTGGAAATTGGAAAGATAGCGGCTGAGAAGTTTATTGAGCTGGAACCGTCTGCGGATGGAGGTTATGTAGCTTTGTCAAACATTTGTGCTGACGTGGGTCAATGGGAACAAGTTGTGAAGATTAGAAATGAAATGAAAGGTACTGGGATTAAAAAACAGCCAGGTTGGAGTTGTATATAAAGCTGAAATTGAGATTATATTAGTATTTATAAATTAATTATTTCTGAAATTACTCATTTGCACATTAGTAATCATTTCAAAGTGTTAGGGAGATTGGTGGTGTTTTATAACATTCTTTTATTTTGTTAAAGAATGAAGTAATTCAGTGGCGGATTCAGAATTTTTGTCTATTTTGCTAACGAATGTAGCCATCCAAGGCGCAGCCATGGTCTGCATTTCATCAAACAGGGTGTTCGCGATATCCATCTTTTGCTTCTCACAAAAACCTTTGATCATGACGTTGAAAGTGGGAGTTGTGTGAGAAATGTTATGTCAGCTCTGTTCTTGAAACAGCATGTAAGCTCGTTCAAGATCTCCATTCTCGCAAAATCCGTTGATCAATGTTCCATAGCTAACTTCATCTGGAGTTACGCCGCTTTTCTCCATTGCCCTAATGATTTCAATCGCGTTGTACATGATTGTAGTGGGCTGCGCACCTAACCATCTCTAAAAGCACCAATGGCCCTATCTATATCACCTGCTTCGCAAGATCTGTAGATCAGCTAGCAATAAGTTAACTTATACGGCTTGAACCCCTTGAAAACCGTCATACCAAGTTTGCAAAAACCGTCGGTGGTGGTGTTATATGTAAAATCATCAGTCTTGAGCCCATGATTGATCATGTTTTCTAACCACCGTTCGGCCTCCATGATCTTCGAGTTCTTGCATTGCCCAAGCATAAGCGTGTTAAACTTCACCACCTCAGGCGTTAACTTATCTCTATCCGCACAGTCCGACATCCGTGCAGCCTCATCAATGTGTTTCGTTGCACAAACCTTGAATCAAGATATTAAACATTCGGCGAAAAATTCCTCTTCGACACCTTCCCAAAAAGCTTCTCGCTTTCTTCCACATCCCCCTTCTTGCAAAGTGTATTCTTTTCTAATATATGAAAATTGTAAGAAATATACAACTGCTATGCCTTTTATCTTCTTTACTGTCAACTTCGCTTAGAGCTTCCACTGAAGGCATAGTATAGTAGCTTAGAGTCTTTTACGCAAGTCTAGATTAGCGACCTCTACAATTTGTGCTTGTGAAAGTATTTCCAAACCAAATATATCACTACAATTAAAAAAAAAAATCTATACAATGATTTGGACTGGACTAAAGCTACCGTCAATTTTGACTCATTTTAAATACATTAAAATATGAGAAAAATGCTCGGATAGTCCCTATGGTTTGCCTAGTTTTCACCTTTAGTCCCTAACTTTCTAAAATTACAGCTATAGTTCCAAACTTTTGCAATTTCGTTCCCGAATAGTCCCTGACGTGTAACTGGGTTAGTCTTTGGTGTTAGGTGCGTGTGAAATAACAAAAATACCCTTACTGTCAAATTAATAGCCAAAAAATTAAAAGAAATATAATTAATATTTTACAAATTATGTGGGACCCACCACCCACCCCACCCACTTCATCTTCCCCACCCCCAACTTCACCGTAACCACCACTACCACAACCATCACCGCTGCCATCATCACCGCTGCCTCAACCACACTCACCGGAATTCCTCCTCCATCAATCCGGGCACTTTTCTCTATATATTTCTACAAAGATGGCAAGTCGAATTCGATAAAAGCCATGTATATATATACAATTGATATGAAACGCATGGCTGCAAGTTGGGAGCAATCTCAATTTATCATTCTCCAAAAACTCACACAAACAAACGGCACAATCGAACGGTTCATTCGCACCCACTACTTTATTCAACACAAATGTTAAATTTTCTTGGATGAAATATCAAATCTACAAAGATGGTGTTTATGGATCACTATCACCACCACCACCATCATCATTGTTTTCACCTCCATTTAGGTGGTGTTTGTTTTTGAAGAGGTAAAAGGTCTGTAGTCTGCGGACCACATCTGCAGGAGAAGAGGTGGACCAAAGGTCTGCAGTCTGCAAGGAGAAGAGGGTTTGTTTTTTTTATTCTACAAAAAGATCTTCTCAACACACACAAACACACTTTACACACACAAACCTCTTGTTCTCTCTCTCTGCATCACCACCGCCACAACCATCTGCCTCACCACCACCACCCCCGTCGCAACCACCCACCCCCGTCACAACCACCACCACCTCCAAGAACATCAACCGAAACCCTAATTTCACCATCTTCAAGGGTTTCGATTTGGGGGTTTCTGAAGAGAGAGAGAGATCGAGGGAGGAGAGAGATCCAGAGAGAGAGAGAGAGTACGAGGAGAGAGAGACGGCGGTGTATACGGCGGCAGTGGTGGTGCGGCTGTGTCGGTTATGGCGGTGGTTGTGGTTCCTGTGACAACGGCGGTGATGATGATGATCGATGAAGATGTTGATGAGATGATGATGATGATCGATGAAGATGATGACGATGATGTTCGATGATGATGATGATGATAACAGATGATGACGGCGATTTTAATGGTGGAGGTGATTGGGGGTGTCGGGTGGAGGAGATGGGTGAACGTGGGGGTGGCGGTGGTGGCGGAGATGTGGTGGTGGAGCTGGTGGCGGGGATGTGGGGGTGGAGGTGTGGAAGAAGAGGTAAAGGTCTGTGCCAAGAAGAGGTAAATGTCTATGCCAAGAAGACTTGGGTCAATGTCTGTGCCAAGAAGAGGTCTCGCAGACCTTTTTTAATGAAATGTCTGCGAGAAAACAAACAAGCTGCAGACATGAAACGTCTGCGCGCGTCTGCGCGACGCAGACATAAGTGGCCAGAAGTGCTTCTTGCCAAAAAACAAACACCACCTTAGTGTTAGGTTTTATAGAACATCAACCCCTTCATCATCATCTTCAGGTACTAAAATAAGCCCAACTGTTCTATTCATTATAGTAATCTTGGCAGTCTTGTTTTTCATATCTGGTTTGCTTCACTTGCTGTTAAGATTCTTGACAAAACACAATTCTCCGTCGAATTCATATCGAACAAATCGGTTTCCAGATGGTTCCCCATCTGATGCACTACTAAAACAACTCCAACATTTTTTTCATTTACATGATTCTGGTTTGATGATCAGTGATATCAAATTTTACGTAAAACAACTTCTTTGAAATTGATGCTCAGTAAACTCAAAGAGAGGTTTTCATTGATTGTGATCATAAATTACAGAGCATGAGGACCATATAAATACTAATGAAGGCTAACTAACAATACTCGAAAAACGGAAATAGATAAACGGTCATAAGACTTATTCATGCAAAGCCATAATGGCTGAAACTAAAAAAAACGTGACTAGCGACTTAGTCCCACGAACACATGCTCTGGAATATTCTTCTCTCTCCTAATCAGCCACTTTGAACGTGGAGGTTTGGTGCACTGTCATCATCCCCCATTGCTCCAAACTCCTCAACTCCCAACTGATGTCTGAACTGAGTAAACTTCTCACGCCCTAAGGCTTTTGTTAGCATATCTGCAATCTGCATGTTTGTTCTACAGTATTCCAACGAGATTCTCTGCTGAGCTACCATATCCCTGATATAATGATGTTTAATCTCTATATGCTTGGTGCGTCCATGCAGAACTGGGTTTCTAGAGAGATTGATTGCTGAGTGGTTATCACATAAAATCACAGTGGGTGCTTCTTGAGGTACACAAAGATCCTCAAGTATCCTCCTCAGTCATATTGCTTGACTTGTTGCTGCCGAAGATGCAACATATTCTGCCTTAGTACTCGATAAAGCTACTGTACTTTGTTTCTTCGAACTCCATGTCACAGCTCCACTCCCAAGTGAGAAAACATTTGCTGAGACGCTTTTTCTATCATCCACCGAACTGGCCCAGTCGCTATCTGTGTACCCTATCAGATTGATTGGTACCCCTCGCTCATACCAAATGCCATACCCCGTAGTCCCTGCCACATACTTTACAATTCGTTTTGCGGCTCCAAGATGAAGTTTGGACGGATTCTGCATGAAGCGCGAAATAAGACTTACAGAGTATGCTAAGTCAGGTCTTGTGTGGGTTAAATAAATCAAACTCCCCACAAGACTTCTAAATATCACCTCGTTTACCTTGTCAGCCTTATCATCTTGCATGAGCTTTTCATTTACATTCATGGGGGTATCTTCAACTTTACAACCCTCCATGCCAAACTTGGACACAATACCTTTAGCATAATTTTCTTGGGACAGAAAGACACCTTTATCAGTTTGCTTCACCTCCAATCCCAGGAACAATTTTAGCAGACCCATATCTGACATCTCGAACTCATGTTCCATGCATCTTTTGAATTCTTTTAGTAACTTCAAGGATGAGCTCGTGTATATTATGTCATCAACATAGAGACACACATAAATAATTTCTCCATCCACCTTCTTCACATACAATGTTGGCTCATTTATGCTTCGTTCGTACCCATTTTTAATAAAGTATCCATCAATCCGGGAATACCAAGCCCTTGGAGCTTGTTTAAGCCCGTATAGGGCTTTCTTTAGACGATATACTTTATCTTCATTTCCAACTTCCTCAAAACCTTCAGGCTGACTTGTCACACCCCCAAAATCCACCTGCGGAATACCACCGCTTGGAGGCGTGACTGACCAGGATCCAGCCACCAATCATATTGAACAAGCATGCAAGTAATTATAAAAATCCAACCAATACAATTGGTGTCCAAACAAAACATAGTTTAAGTTGCAAGCGGAAGCATAACGTTTAAAACCAAATCATAAGTTTAATTGTTTCAAAGTTTAACATGGCACACAGCTGTCCATGTCCCACAACAACTCTCTTCCAAGCAAGCTCCAGCTAAGTACCCATTGACCTGCAAAGCATGTAGTAACGAGTCAACAACAAGTTGAGTGAGTTCACGGTTGGGTGTTCATTTTTAAGTTGTTCCAAAAACAGTTTCCTTTAACTGGCATCCTGCCGTGGGGGTTACCCCATAGTTGAAAACGTGATTTGTTTACCCAATTACTCTGGCAATACAGCCGTGGGGGCTACCCCATGTTAGTTATCTGGCATTTCGGCCGTGGGGGCTACCCCATGTATACACTAGACTCGTTACCATATCGACTGCTGACTGTAGTCATGTTTATGTGCCCTGAACTGTCAATGTCTATCATCATTGACGTGCCCAGATCCATTAGTTCACGCCCGTCCTCTGCGGCACGGTGTGAGGCTTGTCAGACCTAAATAGCGCTATCTAACTAATGACCCGCTCGCCATTGGCCCGGCGATTAAGTCGATATAAAAAGGATGGACTTCGTGATAGAGTTTTGGTCTAGTACGAGTTATCTGTCCATGAGGACGAGGAATTATATTCCTGAACCAATGCTGTCCTACCCAAGAAAGGACGAGGAATCCACGTTCCTTAACCCCATTCCCAACCCCTGGGAATCCCATGCTTTGTAGAGGGTGTGAACTCACCTTGGTTTACTCGGCAGTTTAATTTACTTGGTTAAATAAGCTGGTCACCGTGTCCTAATATGATTACCAGTATAGGTCAGGTGTGGATGCAATTACTCACGTATACCCTATACGTATCTAACACATACAATACAGGTATTATTCATGGCATACACGTATAAACATGGCGGTTTACATCAGTACATACGAGTTGAACAGTAACATGTATGTAAATAACAAAACCCAAAAGTCCGGCCCAATAACTTGGCTTGTAACAGTATGCAAGTCCAAACAGAAGGAGTGTGTACGTGGTCTCGAGTCGAGACTGTGCGATCTCGGGTTAAAGCCTACGAGTTCTCGAGTCATGCATGAACTAGTCGAGACTAGGTGGTCTCGAGTCGCAACCGGACTCGCAACCGTGGTCTCGAGTTATGCTGCTTGTGCTGGCATTGTGTGGTCTCGAGTCGAGACTAGAGAGTTCTCGACTCGTAACCTGTGTCGCAATCTGCGGTCTCGAGTTGTCATGTGGTGATCTCGAGTCGCAACCGGAGGTCTCGGCTGGCATACCTGCTGATTGCCAGCATGTGTACTAACCAATAGAATTTCTATTTCATGATATGGTGTACTATCCAATGAGGGTTCACAAACATGTTTCCTTGTCTAACAATTAACCAGAATGGATCAAACATATCAATTTTCAAATATCCATATCATATTCAACAAGTTCTTCATATGTTTGTATTATTTTTGACACATATTCATCATGTTCTTCATTAGAGTTTTCATCTTGCACACTTGATCAATCAAAATAAGCATAAACCACAATAGTTATACAACCTAGTCATCCTTATTAGTTCCTATATCCACATATCCGATTAATACATGCATCTACAGGATTTATCATCAACATTCAACCATTTTTATGTTATCTAAAACACATCCTACATAACAAACATGAACATGTGCACTCCTAATCAAACAAACACCTCTATCAAACATGAACAATAGTCATAATGCATATTATCACATAATCAATACTTTAAGCATGCATATACATATGTTTGCAAAGAAATCACTAACCGGTTCAAGTATGGGTTCAAAGGTGTGGAGTAGTAACGAATGAGGCTTCCAAATGGGTGTGTACGAGCCGATCCGAGAGTCCCTTGTGTCCCTTGTGGTCGCCGGTTTGATCCGAGAGAAAAGGAGAGGGGATGTGATGGTTGATCTCTAGGGTTTTAGTGAGAGAGAATGTGGGAGTGTGTGTGTGTGTAGGTTGCCCAAAAATGGCAAGGTTGGTCATCAATCAATGTTATATACTCGTTCCAAATTGATGCACCCTAATGGGCTTTCGGGTGAACTAAATGAGGTGCATGGCCCAATCCGGCCCAACTGTTCTACTGTTCACTCGAGACCGCATGGTCTCGAGTCGGGTCCTTGTGTCTCGGGTCATATAAATACACGCATACATACAAGCATAACACATAATCACATAAATTCACTTATATCATTCATTAAACCAACAAGTCAATTAGTCACATAACGTTCAAGCATGTTACATCAAGATGCAATGACGGGTTCTAAACTACGAGTTGTCACATTATCCCCAAGTTGAAAGAAATTTCGTCCCGAAATTTGGTATGTACTCACTGAGGAAGCTAGTTAAGTTGTATGGTTTTCACTGGTTTTCCTGGGGTGTCACATCCTCCCCCCGTTGATCTGGAATTTCGCCCCGAAATTCCGTAGCTTCAGCCTCAGTAGTGGTTGTACCGTTTGCGAATAGTTGGGGATACTTTTGTTTCATCTGATCTTCGCGTTCCCAGGTGAACTCTGGGCCGCGACGTGAGTTCCAACGAACTCGAACGAGAGGTATTCTAGTGCTCTTGAGGACCTTAACATCCCGGTCCGTAATTTCAACTGGTTCCTCGACGAATCGTAACTGCTCGTCGATAGTGAGTTCCTTCAGAGGAACTATGTGTGTCTCATCTGACAGACACTTCTTCAGATTCGACACGTGAAAAACGTTGTGAACTGCACTGAGTTCTGCTGGTAAGTTCAGTTTGTAGGCCACCTTGCCTATTTTCTCGATGATTTCAAAAGGTCCGACGTATCGTGGGTTAAGTTTGCCTCGTTTACCAAAACGAACCACACCCTTCCAGGGTGAAACTTTGAGTAGTACCCGCTCCCCAACCTGGAGCTCTAGTGGTTTCCTGCCCTTATCGGCGTAGACCTTCTGACGGTCACGAGCTGCCGCCATGCGTTGTCGTATTTGAGCAATTCGTTCGGTTGTGTCAACCACATGTTCTGGACCAGTGATCTGACTATCCCCCACCTCTGCCCAACAAAGAGGTGACCGGCATTTACGTCCGTACAATGCCTCAAACGGAGCAGCTTTAATGCTGGTGTGGTAGCTGTTATTGTACGAGAATTCCACGAGTGGCAGATGCTTTTCCCAACTGTTGCCAAAGTCGATTACACATGCACGAAGCATGTCTTCTAAGGTTTGAATAGTGCGCTCAGACTGCCCGTCCGTCTGAGGGTGATACGCTGTGCTCATGTCTAATCGTGAGCCAAAGGATTTATGCATTGCCTGCCACAGTTCTGAAGTGAAGCGCGCATCTCGATCCGAGATAATAGAGGTGGGCACCCCGTGCCTCGAAACAACTTCCTTAAGGTATACTTCTGCTAGAGTGGAGAATTTATCCGTCTCCTTGATAGCTAGGAAGTGCGCAGACTTTGTGAGTCGATCCACGATCACCCAAATAGTATCATTTCCGCGCTGGGATCTAGGCAGGCCAGTAACGAAATCCATGGAAATTTGCTCCCATTTCCATTGAGGTATCTCCGGTTGTTGGAGTAGGCCTAAGGGTTTCTGGTATTCCGTCTTGACTCTCGCACAAGTCAAACACTTGCTGACGTAGGTTGCTATGTGGGCCTTCATGCTAGGCCACCAATACGTAGTTTTGATATCGTGGTACATCTTATCCGAACCAGGGTGTACCGAGTAGCGAGACTTGTGTGCCTCATCCATCACAAGCTCTCGTAGGTTGCCATAGAGTGGGACCCAAATGCGTCCCGTTACGTAGTAAGCACCGTCTTCCTTTTGTTCCATGCGTTGCCTTGAGCCGCGTAGGGCTTCAGCCCTGACGTTTTCTGGTTTCAATGCTTCTATCTGAGCAGCTCGTATTTGGGAAGGAAGACTAGAATGTATAGTGAGTTGTAAAGCTCGCACGTGCTTAGGCGCGGTGTCCTTTCGACTGAGGGCGTCGGCCACAACATTGGCTTTGCCCGGGTGATACCTGATCGAGCACTCGTAGTCATTCAGTAGTTCGACCCATCGTCGTTGTCGCATATTCAGTTCCTTCTGCTTGAAGATATGCTCGAGGCTCCTGTGGTCGGTGTAGATGGCACATTTGGTACCGTACAGGTAATGTCGCCATATCTTAAGTGCAAAAACAACAGCTCCCAGCTCTAAGTCGTGCGTAGTGTAGTTCCTTTCATGAACCTTAAGTTGGCGCGAAGCATAGGCTATAACTTTATCTCGTTGCATCAATACACAACCAAGACCCTGAATTGATGCGTCACAGTAAACCACAAAGTCGTCTGTGCCCTCTGGCAAGGAAAGGATAGGTGCGCTGCAAATTCTATCCTTTAGATGCTGAAATGCTAATTCCTGTGCATTTCCCCATCGATAAACAACGCCTTTCTGCGTTAGTGAGGTGAGAGGCTGTGCAATCTTGGAAAAATCCTTAATGAACCTCCTGTAGTAACCTGCCAAACCCAAGAATTGGCGAATTTCCGTTGGTGTACGAGGTGCAGGCCAGTTCTTAATCGAGTCTACTTTGGATGGATCAACGTGAATCCCATCTTTGTTCACCACGTGGCCTAAGAAATGGACCTCACGAAGCCAGAAGTCGCATTTCGAGAACTTGGCGTAAAGCTGTTCCGTCCGGAGGAGTTCCAAAATAAGTCGTAGATGCTGCTCGTGTTCCTCCTGACTCTTAGAATAGATCAGGATGTCGTCAATGAAGACTATAACGAACTTGTCCAGGTAAGGTTTGCATACTCGATTCATCAAGTCCATGAAAATCGCAGGTACGTTTGTCAGTCCAAAAGGCATGACCAAAAACTCATAGTGTCCATAACGAGTTCTAAACGCTGTTTTGGAGACGTCCTCTTCTCGGACTCTCAGCTGGTGATATCCTGATCTTAGATCAATCTTTGAATAGTAGCTCGACCCTTGCAGCTGGTCGAACAAGTCGTCAATGCGTGGTAGAGGATAGCGATTCTTCACGGTCACCTTGTTGAGTTCCCGGTAGTCGATACACATCCTAAAGGTACCGTCTTTCTTCTTCACAAATAGCACTGGAGCTCCCCAAGGCGATGAGCTAGGACGAATGAAACCCTTATCCAAGAGTTCTTGTAGCTGCGTAGAGAGTTCTTCTAACTCTGATGGAGCTAAACGATACGGTGCACGAGCTATAGGCGCAGCTCCAGGAGCTAGTTCAATCTGAAACTCGACTTGGCGATGAGGCGGAAGACCAGGTAATTCCTCAGGAAATACCTCAGGATAGTCGCGTACAATTGGAAAATCTTCTAGCTTTGTAGGTCCCCTTGATGTGTATGGATCGTAACAGAATTGTCTTTCCAATCAAGAGTGCGGAATCCTCTTGATCAGAATATCACAGAAACAAGTAGAAAACAGAAACCAGCAATTCACTTTCAAACCGGGTTTACTATTGATTATCAAACAAACGTATTACAATCAATCTAAACCCTAACCACACTCAAATTCGTCCAAGTCTAGCTCTCACGAATTTCAATGTCTCTCAAATTCTGTTTTGGCTAATTAACCTAAACCCTAAAGCCTAACCTTGTTTATATAACACAAGGTTGCAACATTAGGCTGGGTTTGCTACATGGGCTAGGCCCATTTCGTTCCCCATCACCCAATGTGGGTTTTGTTTAGCCCAAACATTACAACTAACTATTACAAAGCTAAACCCGCTAACTGTTTATCGTTTAACTAATTACAAGATATCTAAAGACCAAATCTAAGTTGTTGTCACCAAACATGCACCAACAAACTCCCCCTTGACAATAGCTTCATAAAATAACTTTGTCTTCAGTCATCTTGCAATCTTCATGTAGTCTTGCACTGTCTTTGGTCTTTGGATAGCTTCAGCTTCAATAGCTTCTGTCAGCAACAGACTCCCCCTAAGCTGATGCATCCAATCACCAAATCTTCAAAAACTTTAGCGTTTGAGTAAACTCCAGTTCAGCATTTGTAAAGCAATCTTCAAACTCTTCATCTTTGTCTGCAATGTAGAAAGGAGGTTCTACCATGCATCCAATCAAACTCTCATCTCTTCACAGCAACTCATCACTTTAACTTCTCAGCAACACACTGCTTCAATCTGTTTACTATAAAACAAACATCTCGAGAAACCATAAGAATTTTTCAACACAGTTAAATAAATTATTATTATTCAAGAGATAGTTAAACTGTACCACAGATTAAGCAGTTTCAATTTTATCACCAACACGCAAAACTTTTTAATCACACACCCTATAACCCGCATGATTTTAAATTTTGAACTCACTTTCTAACACCGTCTCCCCCTATCAGTAACAATTCCTCCTAGAATAACAGTTTTTCGTACGTTAAGAATTTTAAACAGAAAAAGACACTATTTTTGGATTTTTATATTTTCTGAAAGCAAGTAAATAACAAAAGCAATAAACACTCTATTTTTGTGAGAATCACTGGTAAGAAGATCATATCAACACAATCAAACTGTTTCACACTATTAGATAATTCTTTATTTAATTTTTCGTGAAAAACAGTCCAAGACGATTACCAGTATGTTTGTCCTCTTAAACAAAATGCATGAACATTTCAAGTACCATTACCGTATGATACATTAAGGTAATATTAATTACTGAAATATTAGTGTGTCCCACTTCAGGATATACCCCCGCGATCAAGGTATGCACAAAGATTCATCGTAGTAGGTGAGTATACTGATGTCATCCTTTAAGATATCCTGACAATGTCTAGGTCTGCATATAATCTGTTTTATCATGTTTTGATTGCTTAACAATGAACACCCAAATAAATACTAATCAAATCCTGAAAATATAAACAACACATTCTATCATGCAAGTATCTTCCCTACCACATATTTCACAAGTCCAATCCAGATTTCTGAAATCTTAACTGGGAATAGGTTGAGAAGAGAACAGAATAGATCTTTAGCAGAGATGGTATAATATACAGATCAAATGAGTTTTTCTCAGTTTGATATAGGTTTCTTGGGTTTCTTTTGGGCACTTGAGGGCCTCTTTCGGGTGTATTAGATCTATAGCGCGACAACGTACAGCTAGGTCAGCATGTATCTGGATGCAGCAGAAGCTGTCGTTGCCTAGCACCTCCAGGTCAGCATATATCTAGATGCAGCAGAGGAGGTACACGACTTTTTTCAGAGAAGATTTCAGAATCAGATCAAAATTGTGTGTATCGGGACAACATACAGACATTCAAATAGAAATGAGCTAATTCCAAGTGACTTTCTTTCCTGGGGTCATGTACAATTTTAGTTCTGAACAGAAGGACAGTCAAGATATCCCCAGATGAAATAACAGTATATAGACCCAAAACTTCAGATTTTGGCAATCTATCAACGCAAGATTTAAGGTCATTAAACCATACACCACTGATGTGTTCCCCACTCATACTCAGTTTATTTAGGTTTATATCACATTGGTAAGTTGATTATTTCATGCTTTTTGCCTACTGGTACATCATATGATGAAGCTGCTATCACACTTAAGCAATTTAAATTTATTTTCAGTGTGACAGTCTAACTTGCTGATGTACTATCATTTCTTCTTTTTCACACAGTGATAACTCATTTTTAATTTTCTATATTTTTTTTATGTTTTTTATTTTTCAATTTTTTTTTATTTTTTATTTTTAAGAAAAGCAATAAACTATTTACAAAAATTCTTATGAAAAACCAGTTATTCAGGATTCCTCATCCCGTTGAGTTCGACTAAATGTTCAAAGCGAGCCCTGTCAAAAGCTTTAGTATAAAGATCTGCCAGGTTATCTAGTGTGTCGAATCGGCACTTTGAACTTCAAATTAAATCAATCAATATATATATTAACAATCTCACACCCCCTTCATGTGCCTAGAGCAGCCACTATCAACATAAGTTGATAATCCTCCTTAGCAGCTCCTGCACACACCAACTAAGAAATTAGTTAGATTGGGGGACCCAAGCCTTAATGGTCTTGGGTCGTCCAAATTCACCAACCACTTGAACATCCATCCAATATCCATTACTCCTAACTGGAGTCTTGGATCTCAGACCTGTTGATGGAATTTGATTTTGATTTCCATAAGGTCTCTGGTCCTGAGGGTTC
This sequence comes from Helianthus tuberosus, assembly GCA_030545235.1. Classification (NCBI taxonomy): domain Eukaryota; kingdom Viridiplantae; phylum Streptophyta; class Magnoliopsida; order Asterales; family Asteraceae; genus Helianthus; species Helianthus tuberosus. The sequence goes on along the minus strand of CM060358.1, from coordinate 118,826,467 downwards.
CTATATATGTTTGGACTATTTGACCTTTGGAAATTTTGATTTGGGTATCTTGAATTTTGATTCCAAGAAGCTTGATTGTTATAATTTCTAAAGCCACTGTTATAAAAATTTCGACCACCATTAGTTTGGTATCGATTTTGATATTGACCTTGACTTCTGAAATTATTTGTATTTCCATTGAAATTGTTCATTCTAGATGAACTGCTTCTAGGTCTTTCGTATCTGCCTGGTGGAGATCTAGGTTGAAATCTTTGTTGATTTCTTTGAAAACGAGGAACTTGTGGAGTTCCTTTTTCAGCCTTATCTACACCAACAACAACATTTTTTGGTTGCTTAGGAGCAGATTTCTTTGGAGAATTTGAGCCTTTCTCCTCACTATCACCTTCCTTCACTGGTAATTTCCCTCTCTGTTTTTCACTAAGTTGTGCTTCACTCCTTTTGTTAGGACAGCAGCTAGCTACATGTCCCTTGGTGTGACATTTGAAGCACGATCTCCTTTTCAAAGACTTCTTAGCTGGAGTCTCTGAGGTAGATCCCTTATCAGATGGTGATGATCCCTTGGATGAACCTTGTTCAGTTTGCTTGGATTCATATTTTTCTTTGTTTTTATTTTTAGCAAACTCTACATTCGATTCATTTTCAATAACAACGGTTTCGTTTTTCATATCACTACCTTGAACAAAATTAACCTTTTTAACAAAAGTTTGATTTTTACGCTTAGGAGGTGAATTTTTCTTTTTCAAAGGTTCCCTGTTATTGTTTTCCTTAGCATCATCACTCTCAGATCCATCACCTTGACTTGATGTGGATGCGAAACTACTTGGTGCAGATGCCATAAAGTTTGATAGCTCATCTTCACTAGGCAGGAATGAATAGTCATGACTAAGAGGAGGTGGAACTTCATTAAAGCCCTGGAAGCCCACACTGGTCTTGTCATTACTCTTCTTTAATCCACCCATCATGTGTTTCATAACAAAAGACGAATCTCTGAATTGACTCAATTTCTTTTCAAGTTCAACAATTTTGAGTTGTGCATCTGACAACTCTTTGCATTTTTCAGAAATCTCTTTTGTTTTTTCAGCCATCATGTCATGAGCTAAATCTATTACTTGAAGTTTTTTCATTTAACTTGCATGTTAAAGCTTCAATTTCACTTTCATAACCTCTTATCTTCTTCAAGTATGTAGATTCATTTCTTTTAGCAAAAAAGTTTGCTTCTTTTATGTTAGACATCTCATTTACCAGACTTTGGTTTTGTGTTGACAACCTGTCAACCTCACCCTGTAGTTCACGACATCTCAAACATACAGAATTAGATTGTACCTCTTTCTCATGAACTTCTGTATTTTCATCAGCAACAACCTGTTCAGCTTCACTCTCTTTCTCTACTTCAGCATCCACTTTTGCTTCAGCATTTTTCACTTCAGATTCAGCATCACTCACAGTAGTTTCAGCTTCATCAACTGGCACTATCTCTGCCATGAATGCCTGAGTGGCACTCTCATTCCCCTGATATCGCTTTTGTAATGCATCCCACATATCCTTTGAATTAGTGTACTTTGTGAAGGTATGCTTGATGCTATCAGGTAAGCACATCTTTATCGCAGCTAAAGCTTTCTTCTCAGCTTCAACCACCTGTCTCTCAGATTCATCCATCTTGTCATAAGACATCACTATAACCCTTCCTTCGACACGACGTGTAGGAGCAACATATCCATCAATCATACAACACCACATTCTAAAATCCTCACTTTTCACAACTGATTCAAACTCCTCCTTCCAAACAGCATACTCTTTAACATTTGCAAGCTTTGGCCAATTCTTAACAGTCTCATTGAACTTATCCATTCTGACCATCTTTAAACACGTTTTACCGTAACCGTACCGATAAAAATCGTACAAAATATCTCCGAAAACAGTGGTTACCAAATTACACCTTTAGAATCGTCTCGAAAAGACAAATCCAACGATATATAATGTCAAAAACCGTATTCGGGATTTTCCAGAGTTCGGTTCTGTCTAATAAGCTACGGATCACTTTCTATTTTCAAAACTGTCAAATTTTCTCGACGCTTGCCAACGAAAATTCCACCCCTTTTTTTTTTAAATTTGCTGATAATTTCACTGGGGAGCAGTTAATTTCGCTGGTTATACTGTTAAATTCGTTGGTTATGCTCTTTATTTCGCAGGTTATTATCGCTGGTCAAATTCGCTGCTTAATTTCGCTGAAACCGTGATAATTTCGCTGTGGAAAATTATACGGTTACCAAAGTCGCCTTTGGATTTACTTACTTCGCCGATAAGTATGCTGGTACAGTTAATTTTGCAGGTCAGACAATTTCGCTGGTCAGACAATTTCGCTGAACCAGAATAATTTGGAAACTTAATCTGTTCGAACTTTTTGAAGATTCTATCTCCTCTGCAACACAATCCTGCAAAATCAGACAACCTAATCAGCAAAAAAATTCGAAAATTATGAAGAACACGAAGAAACAGTCTTCGAATCTTCAAGTCTTTCAGCCAAAATTCCTCAAACAATCAACCAAAAACTTTCCTGGAAACCCTGAAACCTGCAAAACAGCAATCAAACAAACCAGAAGATCAAAACAGCCAACAAATTTCGAAAATTTTATCAAAAGTTTTGAAATTTCAAAACCCTAATTTTTCAGGTTTTCAAAATTTCAAAAATTTCTTCCTGTTTCTGCAGCAACCAATTCTGAACCGAGCCTTCAAGAGCCTAATGCTCTGATACCAATTGTAGGTCCCCTTGATGTGTATGGATCGTAACAGAATTGTCTTTCCAATCAAGAGTGCGGAATCCTCTTGATCAAAATATCACAGAAACAAGTAGAAAACAGAAACCAGCAATTCACTTTCAAACCAGGTTTACTATTGATTATCAAACAAACGTATTACAATCAATCTAAACCCTAACCACACTCAAATTCATCCAAGTCTAGCTCTCACGAATTTCAATGTCTCTCAAATTCTGTTTTGGCTGATTAACCTAAACCCTAAAGCCTAACCTTGTTTATATAACACAAGGTTGCAACATTAGGCTGGGTTTGCTACATAGGCTAGGCCCATTTCGTTCCCCATCACCCAATGTGGGTTTTGTTTAGCCCAAACATTACAACTAACTATTACAAAGCTAAACCCGCTAACTGTTTATCGTTTAACTAATTACAAGATATCCAAAGACCAAATCTAAGCTGTTGTCACCAAACATGCACCAACAAGCTTCTTCTCTTTCTTCGAGGTATCAGTAACAAGAGCCAAGATAGCGATGTGGCCCTTTCTCAAATACTTCTGGGCCTTAAGGAGAGAGATGACGTTCTCAACAGCACTCCTCCTGTCGCCACGAATCATGAGAGGTTCACTACCGGAACCCGGAATACGAACAATCTTCTCGTTGCAAAGAATCTCTGCTCGGTGTTGGGATAACCACTCCATCCCAATGACAACGTCAAAACTACCCAAGGCGATAGGAATAAGGTCGATAGAGAAGGTCTGGTTAGCGAGAATAAGCTTACAACCCTTGACTACGTGTGCGGCCTCTAAACTCTTACCATTTGCTAGCTCTACAGTGTGCTTGTTGTTCAAGGGCGTTGGGATACGCTTAAGCATTTGACTAACTTCTAGTGACACGTAGCTAGTATCGGCACCCGAATCAAATAAAACTGTAACATAAAAGTCGTCGAGAAGGAACTTACCCGTCACCACGTTGGGGTCGTTCCTAGCTTCACCTTGACCAATCACGAACACCCGCCCCCTGGCGCCATTGTTGTTGTTCCCATTGTTACCATTCCCCTGATTATTGTTGTTGTTGTTGTTGTTCTGGTTCCTGTTCAGTTGGGGACAATCTTTCTTGAAGTGGCCTTCAGCTCCACACTGAAAGCACCCTTTGTTGTTACCCTGCTACTGCTGCTGCTGCTGCCGCTGGTTCTGTGGGGCCTGTTGTTGACGATTCTGGTTTGCGGGGTACAACCTTCTGCAATCCTTGGCGGCGTGACCTGGCTTGTTGCACCGATGACAGTTGCCCCTGGTGCATGGCCCGCTGTGGTGTAAGTTGCAACGATTGCATTTGGGGTGATTCCCTTTGTACCCACCGTGACTTTGTCCGCCAGATGATTGCTGACTGGGGCTCTTGTAGTCATCAGTCTTTCTCTGCTGAGACTGAGATTGCACAGAAGTTGAACCCTTGCTTGAAGCTCCATCCCATTTTCTCTTGTTGTCACTAGGAGTATCCGAAGTAGCTATAGCACTTATGCGCTTGGGTAACCTGTTCTGCTCCACCGCCTGGTCAGTAAGACGGTGAGCCAACTGAACAACCTGCTGGATAGTAGCGAGGTTTGCTGAAGTCACATGACTTTGGATCTCTGGCACCAAGCCCTTGAGGAAGAGTTCAATTCGCTTAATTGGAGGGTCCACCATAGTAGGACACAGTAAGGCAAGCTCATTCGATCTCTTAGTATACGCCTCAATTTCTGTCCCCGTCATCTTGAGGTTGTAGAACTCGACTTCCAGCTTATGAATGTCATCACGACTGCAGTATTCCTCCTTGATTATCTCCTTAAAAGTTTCCCATGGGGTGGCGTTGGCAGCAACCAACCCCAGCATTTGGACCTGAGCGTTCCACCATGTGAGGGCTAAACCCTCGAGAGTACCGGTAGCATACTTCACCCTGCGCGCCTCAAGGCATTCACACATTTCGAAAACTGACTCGAGCTTCTCAAACCAGTGGAGGAGACCTACTGCTCCTTCAGTGCCGCTAAAAGTAGTTGGTCGGCAGTCCATAAAAGTTTTAAAAGTGCACACGGGTGGCTGAGCATGTTGACCTATTGTGGGTGAAAGAAAGACAGAGTTTAACACAAAGGTTGGTTCACGAGAGTAGGATCTAAAGGTCCTAGAATGAGTTTGGACTGCAGGATATACCTCCTGCGTGTGCAGCTGCAAGTGCCGCAGCAACTCGTTCGTTAATCAGGGCCGTCAACTGGGCTTGAGTCATGTTAATGCGTCCAAACATGATCTTCATATCAAGGGAAACATGAGTGAGAGAGGTTCGCGAAAGTGCGATGGCAGAAGGGAGTAAGCACACACGTTTTCAAGCAACAATAGTTATACTAACCAAGCATACCATGAGCAATGTACTACGTAACCAACAAGTAGGCAATATATACGCAGTTCATGTCACCTAGAACGTTGAGCCTTGCATGTGGAGTGAAGCGTCGTTGTGGACCGTAGAGCACCGTACAGGTTATAGTCTGATTTTAATAAAACTTTTTCCCTTATTAAAACCAAGTTCACTATAACCAATGGCTCTGATACCAATCTGTCACACCCCCAAAATCCACCTGCGAAATACCACCGCTTGGAGGCGTGACTGACCAGGATCCAGCCACCAATCATATTGAACAAGCATGCAAGTAATTATAAAAATCCAACCAATACAATTGGTGTCCAAACAAAACATAGTTTAAGTTGCAAGCGGAAGCATAACGTTTAAAACCAAATCATAAGTTTAATTGTTTCAAAGTTTAACATGGCACACAGCTGTCCATGTCCCACAACGACTCTCTTCCATGCAAGCTCCAGCTAAGTACCCATTGACATGCAAAGCATGTAGTAACGAGTCAACAACAAGTTGAGTGAGTTCACGGTTGGGTGTTCATTTTTAAGTTGTTCCAAAAACAGTTTCCTTTAACTGGCATCCTGCCGTGGGGGTTACCCCATAGTTGAAAACGTGATTTGTTTACCCAATTACTCTGGCAATACAGCCGTGGGGGCTACCCCATGTTAGTTATCCGGCATTTCGGCCGTGGGGGCTACCCCATGTATACACTAGACTCGTTACCATATCGACTGCTGACTGTAGTCATGTTTATGTGCCCTGAACTGTCAATGTCTATCATCATTGACGTGCCCAGATCCATTAGTTCACGCCCGTCCTCTGCGGCACGGTGTGAGGCTTGTCAGACCTAAATAGCGCTATCTAACTAATGACCCGCTCGCCATTGGCCCGGCGATTAAGTCGATATAAAAAGGAGGGACTTCGTGATAAAGTTTTGGTCTAGTACGAGTTATCTGTCCATGAGGACGAGGAATTATATTCCTGAACCAAAGCTGTCCTACCCAAGAAAGGACGAGGAATCCACGTTCCTTAACCCCATTCCCAACCCCTGGGAATCCCATGCTTTGTAGAGGGTGTGAACTCACCTTGGTTTGCTCGGCAGTTTAATTTACTTGGTTAAATAAGCTGGTCACCGTGTCCTAATATGATTACCAGTATAGGTCAGGTGTGGATGCAATTACTCACGTATACCCTACACGTATCTAACACATAGAATACAGGTATTATTCATGGCATACACGTATAAACATGGCGGTTTACATCAGTACATACGAGTTGAACAGTAACATGTATGTAAATAACAAAACCCAAAAGTCCGGCCCAATAACTTGGCTTGTAACAGTATGCAAGTCCAAACAGAAGGAGTGTGTACGTGGTCTCGAGTCGAGACTGTGCGATCTCGGGTTAAAGCCTACGAGTTCTCGAGTCATGCATGAACTAGTCGAGACTAGGTGGTCTCGAGTCGCAACCGGACTCGCAACCGTGGTCTCGAGTTATGCTGCTTGTGCTGGCATTGTGTGGTCTCGAGTCGAGACTAGAGAGTTCTCGACTCGTAACCTATGTCGCAATCTGCGGTCTCGAGTTGTCATGTGGTGATCTCGAGTCGCAACCGGAGGTCTCGGCTGGCATACCTGCTGATTGCCAGCATGTGTACTAACCAATAGAATTTCTATTTCATGATATGGTGTACTATCCAATGAGGGTTCACAAACATGTTTCCTTGTCTAACAATTAACCAGAATGGATCAAACATATCAATTTTCAAATATCCATATCATATTCAACAAGTTCTTCATATGTTTGTATTATTTTTTACACATATTCATCATGTTCTTCATTAGAGTTTTCATCTTGCACACTTGATCAATCAAAATAAGCATAAACCACAATAGTTATACAACCTAGTCATCCTTATTAGTTCCTATATCCACATATCCGATTAATACATGCATCTACAGGATTTATCATCAACATTCAACCATTTTTATGTTATCTAAAACACATCCTACATAACAAACATGAACATGTGCATTCCTAATCAAACAAACACCTCTATCAAACATGAACAATAGTCATAATGCATATTATCACATAATCAATACTTTAAGCATGCATATACATATGTTTGCAAAGAAATCACTAACCGGTTCAAGTATGGGTTCAAAGGTGTGGAGTAGTAACGAATGAGGCTTCCAAATGGGTGTGTACGAGCCGATCCGAGAGTCCCTTGTGTCCCTTGTGGTCGCCGGTTTGATCCGAGAGAAAAGGAGAGGGGATGTGATGGTTGATCTCTAGGGTTTTAGTGAGAGAGAATGTGGGAGTGTGTGTGTGTGTAGGTTGCCCAAAAATGGCAAGGTTGGTCATCAATCAATGTTATATACTCGTTCCAAATTGATGCACCCTAATGGGCTTTTGGGTGAACTAAATGAGGTGCATGGCCCAATCCGGCCCAACTGTTCTACTGTTCACTCGAGACCGCATGGTCTCGAGTCGGGTCCTTGTGTCTCGGGTCATATAAATACACGCATACATACAAGCATAACACATAATCACATAGATTCACTTATATCATTCATTAAACCAACAAGTCAATTAGTCACATAACGTTCAAGCATGTTACATCAAGATGCAATGACGGGTTCTAAACTACGAGTTGTCACATGACTGACGTAGATTTCTTCAGATAAGTTACCATTTAAGAAAGCGGTCTTAACGTCAAGTTGATGCAAGTCCCACCCACGTTGAGCAGCTACTGAAATGACCACTCGAATGGTCTCAAATCGAGAAACCAGAGCAAAAGTCTCCTGGTAGTCGATTCCATGTTGTTGAGAGTACCCCTTGACAACCAGCCTAGCTTTATGCTTCATAATCTTCCCATCAGCTCCAAGTTTTGTTTTAAATAGCCACTTCAGGCCAACAACCTTTTTTCCAGCAGGTAAAGTGGTCAGTTCCCATGTATCATGTTTCTCAATGGCTTGAAGCTCATTTACCATTGCTTGCTCCCATTCTGGTTTGCCTACAGCTTCTTGAAAGGTTGTAGGATCAGTAACCGAAAGTGCAAAAAACTGACCCTCTTCTTCAGATAGACCCTCTCCAGTCTCGAAATCTTGAAGCCAAGTGGGGGTTTTAGATTTCCTTTTTGAGTGGGTTTGTTCAGTAGTGATTGCAGGTAAAGGAGGGTCATGAGATTGGATGTTTGTACTTTGTGTAGTGGGAGATGTAACTGAGTTAGTGGGTGATGTGACAACCCTCGTAATCCCATATATTCCGTACAATTTATTAATGATAATTAAAGTGCTTGATGAATGTGCTGAATCATCTAACTGCTCTCTGATTACTGTGTTATACTTACATGTGCGTGTTAACATACTAATAGTATACAGAAAAGTTACTAAATAGTCCGGTATATTTTCCTATGCGTTAGGAATTAATTGTGTTACAAAAATATATACATAAGACGCCTTACGGAACAATTAAACACTTTAACGGAACCGTATCCGACCGAACAACCGGACATTACCCGGGACACCAAATATTTGTCAAATACATTGTTGTATTTATTTTTGACTAGGCATGATCCCCGAACACCCTAACACCCACTAACTTCTCTAGTAAATAACACATATAAGTATACACTTGAGATCTAACTTGGAATTGCAACTTAGTTGAAAATGTTACACTAAACCCCCCTCCCCAATCTGATTTTCGGTCCTAGGTAGACCCCACAAAGATCACCATGATTTCCCCTATATATTTTGTTTAGATCTTCTTTGATGGTTGCTTGCAAGTATGAACAAAATAATTAGGGAATCTCTCATATGTATGGCCAACCCTCTTACAAGATCATTGATAATCTTTCACTCTCTCTCCTCACTACTCTCTCTCCCCATTTTGGCTGCCCCAAAACCGAATCCACCACCATCACTTTCACATCTTCATCTTCTCCACTAACAAGTTCCATTCAAAGCTTGAAGTTCATCCATGGAGGTTGCAAGTTGAAGGACTTTCAAAGGAGCTTGTTCTAGTCACTTCACCATACTTTTTCTCACCATCATCCTTACACTAAGAGTTCCATCCTAGCCCTGTGCTAGTGGTATGTCTCTTCACACCATTGTTCCACCTTGTTCTTGCTATGTTTTGTTTGAATGTTCTTGACACATACAAGCTAAAACACTAATTTTGTGAACTTAAAATTCTGCATGAAAACCATAGATAAAAGGGTTGTATGAAGTTGAAATCTGGGTGGTTTAGGGTTGGTTAATGCATGATTGAGTTTTGAACATTTTCTCAGCGATAAAGCATGGTTAGAGTCTTTGTTTATGCGTTTTTAGTCACTTCTACATATAAACAGCTTGCTGATTGAGATTTTCCAGCCCCTTCAACAGGCTGTAACGGGTTCATTTTTAATCGAAAAATTTAAGTTCTGGAGTCTAAATTGTGTAATTTTGAATATCTGAACTAATGGAACTGGAATCGTAATTTTTCGAGGTCGTTTACTATTTTTAAAGAATTATTTTTAGACAGCAGCTTAAGCTGAAATAATTCTGCTGAAAAAGTGTGTTGTAATCAGAGTCAAAACTTAAAACCTAAGCAAAGTCAGCTCATGGAATTTTTACTGTAGATAGTCACGGTTGTTTTTGTGACCCTCCAACTGGAATTTCGACGATCCGACTTACGATTGATTTTTAGTGAATTTTTCCGTAAAACTGCAATCAGAAAGTACCAAATCTGATTGCAGTCGAGTAAAAGAATTTTTATATAAAATTGGTAATGAACTGAGATCGGAAATTTTTACACAATAAATCGTGGATTATACATGACCTTCTGTAAAAATTTGGGAATTTTTGGAAAAGGTTAACTATTTTATTAAAATGCTCGAAAACAGTCCAGTTTTGATTAATAAAGCTGAAACGACATAAGGAGTGATTTGCGTGTCTAAATGTCGAGTAGGTTATCCGAGGATGATAGAACATGTTATATGTCAATAAAAGTGTTATGTGCAATGTTGTATGTTTGTCTATGAGTGGGGAATAGATGGGAAGGTTATATGGGCATGAACCGTTAAAGTGATGCATGTTATGTGATAGATACGTGTAGGAACTTTGTGTTCTATTTGAAATCACTAATAAACTAAGTGGTAATCATACTAGGACGTGATTGACCGACCTCGACTATTAGCTATATTTGAGAGTCAAACCGAGCAACCGAGGTGAGTTCACACTCTTTCTAAGGCATGGGATTCCCAGGGGTTGGGAATGGGATTGAATAACTACTTGTACTATCATTACTATTAAACTATTTTTACTGTCCTCGGATTGAAGGGCACGTACGTAAAACCTACGTACACGATCATAAGACCATCAACTCTATCACTTTAAGTCCCTCAATTATCGACTTAATCGCCGAGGCCTATGGCGAGCGGGTCATTAGTTAATAGCGCTGTTAGGTTTAACAAACCTCACACCGTGCCAGTCGGACGGGCGTGTACTAATGGACTATGGGCAAAGGGTCAATGCTGATAGACATTGACTTAGGGCACCTCTTATATTTTCGTAGCAGTCGAAACGCGTGGTTTTGAAACACATGGGAAGCCCCCACTAATCATCGCACGCATGCCTGGACTGGCAGCAAGGATTAACGCGATACATGGTTTACAAAACGAACATATGATTTACGAGACGAATGCTATAACTAAACAATCAAACGTGAACTCACTCAACTTTGTTGTAGACCCGTTGTTACATGCCTTACAGGTCGCTAAACATTTGGAGCTTGCACGAGGAAGGAGTCGTTGTGGTATGCGGACGGTTACGTCCAGAGTTTAATGTTTAAAACATTATGAACTTATTAAACCTATGTGTTGGACTTTAAACTTATGAACTGCGAACTTATGTTTTGAACTTTACGTTTATGCTTCCGCTGTCTAAATTAAAAACTTGGTTAACTAGCTTTTGGTCACCAATCGTATTTTGGTTGTCTTTATCTACTTAAGTACGTTGTTCAGTATGATTGGTGGCTCGATCCTGGTCATGTCACGTCTCCAAGCGGTGATACCCTGCATGGTGGATTTTGGGGGTGTGACAGATTGGTATCAGAGCCATTGGTTATAGTGAACTTGGTTTTAAAAAGGGGAAAAGCTTTTTGATAAAACCAGACTATAACCTGTACAGTGCTCAACGATCCACAACGACGCTTCGCTCCACGTGCAAGACTCGACACCATAAGTGGTATGATTTATATTATATTGTCGGTTAGATAGTTCTCACTGTGCATTAGATAATATGGTAATTGCTATTTGAACCCTGCATTCTTACTCTCCACTATCGCCCCACACTTACGCACTTTCGCGACACTTTTTCTCACCTACGTTATTTCGTTGTGAAGATCATGAGTGGACGTTTGAACCTAACCCAAGCCCAGCTGACGGCTTTGATCAACGAACGAGTTGCTGAGGCACTCGCAGCTGTCCCTGCAGGAGGTATAACCTGCCATATCAACCCACCTTAGGATGTTTAGATCCTACCTTCGCAAACCAACCCTCGTGCTTAATCTTGTCTTTTATTCTCGCGCAATAGGTCAACACGCTCAGCCACCTGTTTGCACCTTCAAAAATCTCAAGGATTGCCGACCTAGTACCTTCAGTGGTACTGAGGGAGATGTAGGCCTCCTCCATTGGTTCGAAAGGCTCGAAACTGACTTTGAGGTGCGTGATTGCCCTGAGTCTCGTAGAGTAAAGTTTGCTACTGGAACACTCGAAGGTACTGCATTGACCTGGTGGGAAGCACAGGTTCAAATGTTAGGACTGGCAGCTGCTAATGCCACCCCCTGGAACGAGTTCAAGGACCTAATTAAGGAAGAGTTTTGCAGTCGGGAAGACATCCACGAACTAGAGGTGGAGTTCCTCAACTTACAGATGGTGGGGTCTGAGATTGAGGCTTATACGAAGAGATCAAATGAATTAGCCACATTTTGTCCCACTATGGTAGACCCTCCCACCAAACGCATCGAGCTGTATCTCAAGGGTCTGGTGCCCGAAATTCAGAGTCATGTGACCGCAGCAAATCTTGGCACTATCCAGCAAGTCACTCGGCTTGCTCATCGTCTCACAGACCAGGCAGTAGAACAAAACAAACTACCGAAACGTGTTAAAGCTGCTACTACATGTGCTTCTAGTGACAACAAACGCAAGTGGGATGGAAACCTGAGCAAGGGATTAATTCCGGTTCAGCCTCTGGCGCAGCAGCAAAAGATAGGTGACTACCAGAGTCCCAGTCAGCAATTTTCTGGTAGTCGTGGGCAGAGTGGATATCGAGGAAATCATCCAAAGTGTAACAGATGCAATAGGCACCACAGCGGTCAGTGCAACAAGGGTCGTTGTCAGAGGTGTCTCAAGATAGGTCATGAAGCTAAGGATTGTCGAAACTCACGTCCTGTAACTCAAGAACAGCGACGACCGCCTCAATCTCCACAGAATCAGCAGCAACAACAGAGTTTTAAAGGATGTTTTCAGTATGATGCTAAAGATTACTACAAGAGACATTGTTCGCAAATAAACCAGGACCAGACTCAGAACCACAACCATGGAGACAGGGACGGCCATGGGGATAGCATTGGGGCAAACAAGGGAAACAATGACGCCGGGGCCGCATGAACGTGATAGGTCAGGGTGACGCAAGGAATGATCCCAACGTAGTTATGGGTAAGTTTCTTCTTGACGACCTTTGTGTTACTGTATTGTTTGATTCGGGTGCGGATACCAGTTATATGTCTCTAAAAGTTAGCCATATGTTAAAACGTGCACCAACTCCCTTAAGCACTAAACATGTTGTAGAATTAGTTTATGACAAGAGTTTAGGGGCCACGCAGCTATATTAGCACTCGTTACAGATACATCGACGAAAGAGAAGAAGTTAGAGGATATTCCAGTGGTACGCGATTTTCCTCAAGTGTTTCCTGAGGAGTTACCTGGGTTACCGCCTCATCGTCAGGTCGAATTTCAGATCGAGCTAGCTCCAGGAGCAGCACCCATAGCTCAAGCACCTTATCTATTAGCTCCAACCGAACTGGAAGAACTATCTAAGCAATTGCAAGAACTCTTGAGAAAGGGTATCATACGTCCTAGCTCTTCGCCTTGGGGAGCTCCAGTACTATTTGTAAAGAAGAAGGACGGTACCTTCCGCGTGTGTATAGACTACCGCGAACTTAACAAGGTGACTGTGAAGAATCGTTATTCTCTTCCACGTATTAACGACTTGTTCGACCAGTTGCAAGGGTCGAGCTATTACTCCAAGATTGACTTGAGATCGGGATACCATCAGCTGAGAGTCCGAGATGAGGACGTCTCCAAAACAGCATTCAGAACTCGTTACGGCCATTACGAGTTTCTGGTTATGCCATTCGGACTGACGAATGCACCAGCGGTCTTCATGGATCTCATGAACTGAGTATGTAAGCCTTACCTGGATAAGTTCGTTATTGTGTTCATCGACGATATCCTGATCTATTCTAAGAGTCAGGAGGAACACGAGCAGCATCTGCGACTTATGCTTGAACTTCTTCGAAAGGAGCAGTTGTATGCCAAGTTTTCGAAATGTGACTTCTGGCTTCGCGAAGTCCACTTTCTAGACCATGTGATAAACAAGGATGGGATTCATGTTAATCCATCCAAGGTTGACTCAATCAAGAACTGGCCTGCACCCCGCACACCAAAAGAAATCCGCCAATTCTTGGGTTTGGCAGGATATTACAGAAGGTTTATCAAAGATTTCTCCAAGATTACGCAACCTCTCACTTCACTGACTCAGAAGGGCGTCATCTATCGTTGGGGTGATGCACAAGAGTCCGCATTTCAACATTTAAAGGATAGACTTTGTAGCGCGCCTATCCTCTCATTGCCCGAAGGCACCGATGATTTCGTGGTTTATTGCGACGCTTCCATCCAAGGACTTGGTTGCGTATTGATGCAACGTGACAAGGTCATTGCCTACGCATCGCGCCAACTTAAAGTTCACGAAAGAAACTACACTACTCACGATCTGGAGCTGGGAGCAATTGTTTTCGATCTTAAGATATGGAGACATTACCTGTACGGTACCAAGTGCACCATTTACACCGGTCACAGGAGTCTCGAACATATCTTCAAACAAAAGGAGTTAAACATGCGTCAACGCCGATGGGTTGAGCTCTTGAACGATTATGAATGCGCAATCAAGTATCATCCGGGCAAAGCCAATGTTATGGCCGACGCCCTAAGTCGAAAGGATACCATACCTAGGCGTGTACGTGCTCTACAGCTTACCATCCAATCTAACCTTCCCGCTCAGATTCGTGATGCTCAGGTTGAAGCATTGAAAGCAGAGAACATCAGGGCTGAGTCCCTACGAGGATCGAGGCAGCAGCTAGAACAAAAGGAAGACGGCACTTACTATGTAACAGGGCGCATCTGGGTCACACTGTATGGAAACCTACGCGAGCTTGTGATGGATGAAGCACATAAGTCTCGTTATTCAGTACATCCTGGTTCGGATAAGATGTACCACGACTTAAAGACCACATACTGGTGGCCTGGCATGAAAGCCCACATAGCAACCTACGTCAGCAAGTGCTTGACTTGTGCGAGAGTCAAGTCTGAATATCAGAAACCATCAGGCCTACTTCAACAACCGGAGATCCCGAAATGGAAATGGGAGCAAATTTCCATGGATTTCGTGACCGGCCTGCCCAGATCTCAACGCGGAAACGATACCATTTGGGTGATCGTAGATCGACTAACCAAGTCTGCACATTTTCTGGCTATCAAAGAAACGGATAAGTTTTCTACTCTTGCAGACATTTACCTAAAGGAAGTGGTATCGAAGCACGGAGTGCCAACCTCTATTATATCTGATCGTGACGCACGTTTTACTTCTGAACTGTGGCAAGCAATGCACAAGTCCTTTGGCTCACGTTTAGATATGAGCACCGCTTATCACCCGCAGACGGATGGGCAATCTGAACGCACCATCCAAACCCTTGAAGACATGCTTAGGGCATGTGTAATCGATTTTGGTAATGGCTGGGAAAGGCACCTCCCGCTAGTGGAGTTTTCGTACAACAACAGCTACCACACCAGCATCCAAGCCGCTCCGTTTGAGGCATTGTACGGACGCAAATGCCGATCACCTCTCTGTTGGGCAGAAGTTGGTGACAGCCAAATCACTGGCCCAGAACTTGTGGTAGATACCACCGAGAAAATTGCTCAGATACGACAGCGAATGGCGGCAGCTCGTGACCGTCAGAAAAGCTATGCTGATAAGGGAAGAAAACCACTCGAGCTCCAGGTTGGGGATCGAGTGCTACTCAAAGTCTCACCTTGGAAAGGTGTAGTCCGCTTTAGCAAACAAGGCAAACTCAATCCGCGTTATGTAGGACCCTTCGAAGTCATTGAGAAAATTGGCAAAGTCGCCTACAGGTTGAATCTACCTGAAGAACTCAGCGGAGTTCACAATGTTTTCCATGTGTCGAATCTGAAGAAGTGTCTGTCAGATGAGACTCACATAGTTCCTCTGAAGGAACTCACTATCGACGACCAGCTGTGATTCATCGAGGAACCTGTAGAGATTACGGATCGAGATATTAAGATCCTCAAGCATACCAGGATACCTCTGGTCCGAGTTCGTTGGAATGCTCGTCGTGGCCCAGAGTATACCTGGGAACGAGAAGACCAAATGAAACTCAGATATCCCCAGTTGTTCGGAAACTGTGCAACCACTACTGAGGCTGAAGCTACTGCAGAATTTCGGGACGAAATTCCAAATCAACGGGGGGATGATGTGACACCCCAGGAAAACCAGGAAAACAACGCAACTTAACTAGCTTCCTCAGTAACTACGCACTAAATTTCGGGACGAAATTTTCTTAACAGGGGGAGAATGTGACAACCCTCGTAATCCCATATATTCCGTACAATTTATTAATGATAATTAAAGTGCTTGATGAATGTGCTGAATCATCTAACTGCTCTCTGATTACTGTGTTATACTTACATGTGCGTGTTAACATACTAATAGTATACAGAAAAGTTACTAAATAGTCCGGTATATTTTCCTATGCGTTAGGAATTAATTGTGTTACAAAAATATATACATAAGACGCCTTACGGAACAATTAAACACTTTAACGGAACCGTATCCGACCGAACAACCGGACATTACCCGGGACACCAAATATTTGTCAAATACATTGTTGTATTTATTTTTGACTAGGCATGATCCCCGAACACCCTAACACCCACTAACTTCTCTAGTAAATAACACATATAAGTATACACTTGAGATCTAACTTGGAATTGCAACTTAGTTGAAAATGTTACACTAAACCCCCCTCCCCAATCTGATTTTCGGTCCTAGGTAGACCCCACAAAGATCACCATGATTTCCCCTATATATTTTGTTTAGATCTTCTTTGATGGTTGCTTGCAAGTATGAACAAAATAATTAGGGAATCTCTCATATGTATGGCCAACCCTCTTACAAGATCATTGATAATCTTTCACTCTCTCTCCTCACTACTCTCTCTCCCCATTTTGGCTGCCCCAAAACCGAATCCACCACCATCACTTTCACATCTTCATCTTCTCCACTAACAAGTTCCATTCAAAGCTTGAAGTTCATCCATGGAGGTTGCAAGTTGAAGGACTTTCAAAGGAGCTTGTTCTAGTCACTTCACCATACTTCTTCTCACCATCATCCTTACACTAAGAGTTCCATCCTAGCCTTGTGCTAGTGGTATGTCTCTTCACACCATTGTTCCACCTTGTTCTTGCTATGTTTTGTTTGAATGTTCTTGACACATACAAGCTAAAACACTAATTTTGTGAACTTAAAATTCTGCATGAAAACCATAGATAAAAGGGTTGTATGAAGTTGAAATCTGGGTGGTTTATGGTTGGTTAATGCATGATTGAGTTTTGAACATTTTCTCAGCGATAAAGCATGGTTAGAGTCTTTGTTTATGCGTTTTTAGTCACTTCTACATATAAACAGCTTGCTGATTGAGATTTTCCAGCCCCTTCAACAGGCTGTAACGGGTTCATTTTTAATCGAAAAATTTAAGTTCTGGAGTCTAAATTGTGTAATTTTGAATATCTGAACTAATGGAACTGGAATCGTAATTTTTCGAGGTCGTTTACTATTTTTAAAGAATTATTTTTAGACAGCAGCTCAAGCTGAAATAATTCTGCTGAAAAAGTGTGTTGTAATCAGAGTCAAAACTTAAAACCTGAGCAGAGTCAGCTCATGGAATTTTTACCGTAGATAGTCACGGTTGTTTTTGTGACCCTCCAACTGGAATTTCGACGATCCGACTTACGATTGATTTTTAGTGAATTTTTCCGTAAAACTGCAATCAGAAAGTAACAAATCTGATTGCAGTCGAGTAAAAGAATTTTTATATAAAATTGGTAATGAACTGAGATCGGAAATTTTTACACAATAAATCGTGGATTATACATGACCTTCTGTAAAAATTTGGGAATTTTTGGAAAAGGTTAACTATTTTATTAAAATGCTCGAAAACAGTCCAGTTTTGATTAATAAAGCTGAAACGACATAAGGAGTGATTTGCGTGTCTAAATGTCGAGTAGGTTATCCGAGAATGATAGAACATGTTATATGTCAATAAAAGTGTTATGTGCAATGTTGTATGTTTGTCTATGAGTGGGGAATAGATGGGAAGGTTATATGGGCATGAACCATTAAAGTGATGCATGTTATGTGATAGATACGTGTAGGAACTTTGTGTTCTATTTGAAATCACTAATAAACTAAGTGGTAATCATACTAGGACGTGATTGACCGACCTCGACTATTAGCTATATTTGAGAGTCAAACCGAGCAACCGAGGTGAGTTCACACTCTTTCTAAGGCATGGGATTCCCAGGGGTTGGGAATGGGATTGAATAACTACTTGTACTATCATTACTATTAAACTATTTTTACTGTCCTCGGATTGAAGGGCACGTACGTAAAACCTACGTACACGATCATAAGACCATCAACTCTATCACTTTAAGTCCCTCAATTATCGACTTAATCGCCGAGGCCTATGGCGAGCGGGTCATTAGTTAATAGCGCTGTTAGGTTTAACAAACCTCACACCGTGCCAGTCGGACGGGCGTGTACTAATGGACTATGGGCAAAGGGTCAATGCTGATAGACATTGACTTAAGGCACCTCTTATATTTTCGTAGCAGTCGATACGCGTGGTTTTGAAACACATGGGAAGCCCCCACTAATCATCGCACGCATGCCTGGACTGGCAGCAAGGATTAACGCGATACATGGTTTACAAAACGAACATATGATTTACGAGACGAATGCTATAACTAAACAATCAAACGTGAACTCACTCAACTTTGTTGTTGACCCGTTGTTACATGCCTTACAGGTCGCTAAACATTTGGAGCTTGCACGAGGAAGGAGTCGTTGTGGTATGCGGACGGTTATGTCCAGAGTTTAATGTTTAAAACATTATGAACTTATTAAACCTATGTGTTGGACTTTAAACTTATGAACTGCGAACTTATGTTTTGAACTTTACGTTTATGCTTCCGTTGTCTAAATTAAAAACTTGGTTAACTAGCTTTTGGTCACCAATCGTATTTTGGTTGTCTTTATCTACTTAAGTACGTTGTTCAGTATGATTGGTGGCTCGATCCTGGTCATGTCACGTCTCCAAGCGGTGATACCCCGCATGGTGGATTTTGGGGGTGTGACAGGTGAATTAGTGGTTGGAGTCATAATAGGTGTAGATATTGATGGACCCACAGTTTGTTGTGTAGTGGAGGATGAGGACTGATGTGTTAAAGGGGTAGTTGTTATGTTATTGTCATTGGTAATGACATGTGAGGGTGAGATAACATCTGTATTTTCTTGTGAATTGTCACCATCTAACACATGTGGCTTTCCTTTAAGTCAACAGGAAAAGGGTTATCCCATGTCCCTTCATGTGAGACAGATTCTATGTTGTCACCATCACTCCACTTCCACCTGCTATTTTCAAGAAAAACAACATTTCTTTTAACAACAACTTTTTTAGTAATGGGATTATATAACCGGTACCCTTTACTTTCTTGTGCATAGCCAATAAAAATGCATTTTTCAGCCCTATCATCCAACTTTCTCCTTTTATATACTAGTATATGCCCATATGCAACACACCCAAAAATTTTAAAATGATGCACAGACGGTTTTCGACCACACCAAACCTCATAAGGCGTTTTATCTTGAATCGCTTTTGTTGTGGCTCGATTAAGTAAGTAGACTGCAGTGGCAACCCCTTCAGCCCAAAAAGAGTTTGGTAACCCTCTTTCTTTTAACATGCTACGTGTCATACCCATAATGGTTCGATTTTTCCGTTCCACCACACCATTATGTTGAGGGGTGTAGGAAACTGTAAGTTCCCTTTTAATTCCATTCATTTCACAAAAATGATTGAAATCATGTGAACAAAACTCACCACCTCGATCAGTACGTAGAACTTTAATGTGATACTCACTCTCTTTTTCAATCATGGTTTTGAAAACTTTAAACTTATCAAAAGATTGTGACTTGTTTTTCAAAAAATAGACCCAGCTCATTCTTGTAAAGTCATCTATCAATAGAAAATAATAGAGGCTGCCACCTAGACTTTTCACTTGCATTTCCCTACAAAGATCCGCATGGATTAATTCTAATGGTTTGGTAGCTCTCCATGAGTGAGAAGAGTAAGGTTTTTGATTTGACTTGCCAAGTATGCATCCTTCACATGGATTGATAAGATTCATACTTGGAAGACCATGAACCATTTTCTTTTCAGAAAGTGTTTTCAAACCTTGAGAATAGAAATGTCCATACCTTAAATGCCAAAGTTAGGTTTGTGCTTCACGACAGTTGTGGGGTGTTGGCTGGTAACAATCAATTTTTGAAGCATCCAATATGAACATATTGTTCTTCGCCACCTTGATAGCCATGATATCTACTCCGGTTCGCTTGCTTGTGATCACACATTTTCCATCATCAAAGAGAACTGAATACCCTTTCTTCATAAGTTGACCAATGCTTAAGAGGTTGTACTCAAGCAGTGGGATGTAGTACACATCTTCAAGGAGTCTGAACCTCCCATTTGTTAAGTTGATTCGAACAGTACCTTTCCCTCTCACTTGAAGCTTCTTTTTATCACCAAGATTGACCTCCAACCTGAATGACTCATCAAGGTACGTGAAACTTTCTTTGACTCCAGTCATGTGATTGGAACACCCCGTGTCCAAGAACCAGATGCAACTTGGGAGCCCATCGTGGCTTTCTGTGAACATCATAAACAAGTGTTGCTCCTCTTCTTGAGGTTCTTGAATCGGTGCTTCCTCTTAAGAAACTTGGGCTTGATTTTCTTCATTGTACCAGCAGTCTCGTTTCAAATGACCGAACTTTTTGCACATATGACACTGAGGAACTTTGCTACGGTTTGGAGTTCGGCCTCTACCCCTGCCCCTTGCGGATCCACGGCCACGTCCTCTAGGAGAGGTTGATCGGAAGCTTTGGTTGGCGCCTTGCATCACCTGCAGTGCTTGCTCTTTGACTTTTTCACCCTTTTCTTTCACCCGGCTGTTTAAACGCGCCTCTTGGGATTGCAGAGATCCCATTAGTTTCACCGGAGTGAGTTTCGACAGGTCCGAGGAGACTTCTATTGTAGGTACAATGAAGTCAAAACGAGGAGTAAGGCTTCTCAACACCTTTTCAACAATAACCTGATCCGAAATAACTTCCCCGTAGGCGCGCTTCTGGCTAACAACAGCCATTACCCGAGAGAAATAGTCACCGATGAGTTCACCTTCATTCATTGTGAGATTTTCGAAATCACGTCTTAACCCCTGCAATTTTATAGCCTTGACTTGATCATCTCCTTGGAACTCCATTCTTAAGATATCCCAGGTTTCTTTCGCACTTGAGGCAGCAGCGATACGTGAGAAAAGTTGATCGTGTACGGCTTGTTGGATAATTGCCATTGCATGCGCGTCCTTTTTTACTGCAGTTTTGAGGCGGGTTTGATCTTTCTCGCTATTATCAACGCCCGTTTCGACCAGATCCCACAAATCACGAGACCGTAGGATGGTTTTCATCCTTATACTCCAATACTCGTACCCGTCCCCTTTGAAAATGGGGATCGGAGTGGGTTGTGTTTGAATTGCTGAAGAAGGCTCGGCCATCGCAGAGATAACAGAGGGTTTCTTGGGTTAGGTTTTGAATGTGAAAGCAAAAGCAAAGGGTTTGGCTCTGATACCACTGATGATCAGTGATATCAAATTTTACGTAAAACAACTTCTTTGAAATTGATTCTCAGTAAACTCAAAGAGAGGTTTTCATTGATTGTGATCATAAATTACAGAGCATGAGGACCATATAAATACTAATGAAGGCTAACTAACAATACTCGAAAAACGGAAATAGATAAACGATCATAAGACTTATTCCATGCAAAGCCATAATGGCTGAAACTAAAAAAACGTGACTAGCGACTTAGTCCCACGAACACATGCTCTGAAATATTCTTCTCTCTCCTAATCAGCCACTTTGAACGTGGAGGTTTGGTGCACTATCATCATGGTTTAGATCAAACATCTATAGATGATTTACCTGTTTTTATGTGGAGTGCGGAAGATGAAGTGGGTGGGGTGGGTGGTGGGTCCCACATAAATTGTAAAATATTAATTATTTTTTTCTTTTCACCTTTTTAGCTATTAATTTGCAGTAAGGGTATTTTTGTCATTTCACACGCACCTAACACCAAAAACTAACCCAGTTACACATCAGGGACTATCCGGGAACAAAATTGAAAAAGTTAGGGACCATAGGTGTAATTTTTGAAAGTTAGGAACTAAAGGTGAACAATTGGGGATTATATATTAGTGCAGTTTTCAAATATATGATATACAAATATGGGTATAAAATACTAAGGGAACCTTTAAACAAAGTATCAGTGGCGGACTCACGAATTTTTTTCGAAGGTGGAATTTTTTAAGGTCGTATGTATATCGCTAAATAATAATTATTTTATGTTTGTCTCGAGCTGGATCGGGTCAGGTCGTATTTAAAAAAGATAATCAGGCTGGTTCAGTGTTTCTCGGGACCTAAAGCAAACAATAAGATGGAGGCCTTTTTACTATAAGTTCTTTTTGAAGTGTAGCAATTTTTCTTATTTTTGTATTGTTTTCACAATAGCTAGTCTCTAAATAACATATCAGCATAAACAAAAGATGTTTTCTATTTTTTCATTTAACATATAATTCTTATTTCAATAATAACCGTTAATATCTAAGTTGAATAACTAAGGCATACTATTTCTTCCGCTCTATTTTTATCAACACACACATAAATAAACATGTAGTTCAAGACCAAAATATATACTACATCTTATACAAGTTGTTATATATAAACGAGTTAACGCTAACCCGCACGTTGCGGCGGGGTGTTGAATATAAACGTATTTGATATATATTAGACTATACGGTGTGGGCGTGGAAGCCCCTCCATGCCAGGAACACCACCCCTGCGTATGGCGTGGAGGGCGGCATTGTGGGTGGGGCTTGAGGATTTCCACCGGCATTGAGGCAAATGTGTGGGTGAGATGGAGGCTCTTGATTGATAGGTGTAATTTAGGTTTGTTTTGATTGGTTGATGTTTTTTTTTATTTTTTTATTTTCTTCCACTCCGCTTTCCCACCCAGTGCTTTTTTTCTTCACGTCATCATGCTGACTTGGTTGTCACGTATCGCTCCACACCCTTCCTTTAAACCCTTTCACACCATGTGGTCTTGGATGCAAAAGTTCTTTTAATTTTTCCTTACGTTCATCCTACAAATCTTACTTACAAATCTACTGTTAAACTAATCAATATATAATCTCATCATTTCAACGTCTTTATAACAATATATCATAAACGGTGATGAAACAAAAAAAACTATCGGTGGAATTATAGATCCGTATCAATATCTAATTAAAATGCGTAAAACAACACATCGAAAGGCAGGTGTTTAAATTTACACAAACTTAAAATTTTGAGTAAATTACAAGTTTTATCCTTTATATATGTCCCAAATTGCAGGCGCTGTCCATCTTGATCTCATCTCCTTCATCAACCTCCAACCCTCAATTTGACCTAACACGTTTCGCACATGAAAACCCCATTTTTGATCTCCTTCATCAACTTCCAGTAGATCTGTAACCACCATCGCAGATCCGGTTCCTGGAGAGAGAAAGAGAGAGAGAGAGATGGTGGAAAGAGAGAGGTAGAGAGAGGAAGAGTGACGTTTTACTCCGATCCAGATTCGGATCTAGATCCGGTTGTGGGGCAAGCATACTGTAGAGAGAGGTAGAGAGAGGAAGCATGGTGGTGGAGGTGGTGGAGGTGGTGGCGGTGGAAGAAGGTGGTGGACTGGTGGTGATTGTTGAGAGAGATGGAGTAGAGATGAAGAGTTTTTGATTTTTTAGAGAGAGAGAGAAAGAGATAACTGATATTGATATATAATTTTTTTTCTTTTTTTAAAATGAGTTTTTAAACAATATGGTAAAATGACATATTTACCCTCATGTGACCTGCACATGTTCTTATTTAACTGAAAAAATTAACTGGGTTTGCCCTAAAGAACATAACGTGCAAGATTTGCAAACATTAAGGACAAAACTCATCAATTTTAAAGATAAAGGACAGCGCCTGCAATTTGGGACATACATAAAGGACAAAACTTGTAATTTACTCTAAAATTTTTGTCTTGTTTTTGGTTTTCGTGAACATAGATATTTGCCAGAACATAATTTTCAAAATGACCTTTTGTTTTTGTGAAACGGTGCCAACACATGTTTTTTTTATGGTTCTATATATTCAGACACCCTAGTCCCTATTTACACACATTCGTATACGTCTCGTATAGGTCTATACATCGCGTATAACATTTTTTAATTTCTAAGAGAATCTCTGATTATGTCATATTTTGTCTTATATGCCTCGTATAGGCCTATATGGGGCGTATAGACAAAAAAAAACCATTTTTCCCCTGAGTTAGGCCTAGACTGTGGGTAAATTGGTCCTTTTTGCCTCTCTTATATGCCTAGTATAGGCCTGTATGAGGCGTATGTATATAATGCAAATTACCATTTTACCCCTGAGTTAGGCCTACACTGTGGGCAAAACAGGGCTATAATGGTCTTTTGGACCCCCACTATACGCCCAGTCTAGCCCTATATGCGGCATATATATATTTTTTCTCTTTTTAATATCCATAACACTAATATTAATTATAAAAACTCATATTAATATCAATAACACTAATATTAATTATGAAAAACTCATATTAATTATAATAACACTCATATTAATTATAAAAACCTCATATTAATATCAATAACACTAATATTAATTATGAAAAACTCATATTAATTATAATAACACTAATATTAATTATAAAAAACTCATATTAATATCAATAACACTAATATTAATTATAAAAAAACTCATATTAAGAGTTAATTGCTCGAATGGTCCCCGTTGTTTTACGTTTTTTCACATTTAGTCCCCACCTTTCGGAAATAGCAGATATGCTCGCTATGGTTTGTCATTTTGTTACTCCGATAGTCCCCTGACATTTACTCAGGGGACTATCCGAGTAACAAAATGACAAACCATAAGGAGCATACCTGATATTTCCAAACTAATTGACATATACTCAAGGGACTATCCGAGTAACAAAATAACAAACCATAGGGAGCATACCTGCTATTTTCAAAAGGTGGGGACTAAACGTGAAAAAACGTGAAACCACAGGGACCATCCGGGTAATTAACTCCTCATATTAATTATAATAACTCTAATATTAATTATAAAAAAACTCATATTAATTATAATAACTCGTATAGGCCTGTAGGTGTAGTATAGGTCTCGCATAGTACTATAGATGTGGTTTAGGTCTCGTATAGGCCTATACAGGTGTTGTATCGTATCATGTACTTGTTATTTTTATTTATTTAGAATAGAAAACTTGTTTTTGTATAAAAGTTTGCTAAAACAATTAATATTGTATAAAATGTTTGTTAAAAAAACTTATATACGCCCCATATAGGCCTATACGTGGCATATATGGGGCATGGGTCATATATGAGACCTATACGAGGGGTCCTATAGGCCTATACGAGACATATAGAAGCAGTTAAACCAGAACTGACATGAGTCAGACACTGAGTTTGATGAAAATCTATATGCCTCGTATAGGCCTATTCTCATATATGACCAACATCAGGATAACTTGGTGGAAGAGGATGACAACGATGACGATTACAGCAGCGGCGTAGGGCGGTATTGATGATGTTGCCGAGGAAGATGAGGATGAAGAAGAGGATTATGATGAAGATGATGAGTGTATAATTGTATATTATAAAAAGACGCCTTTGTTCCTGTTTAGTTTTATTTCAGAAATGAAACCCTATAGAGAAGGTGGTGATGATTGATGATGGAAGGAATGGATGGAAAGGATTCACACAGTCGGGTGTATAAAAATGGCGGTGGAGATGTTTGATTGAATGGGTTCTACTAATTTAATTTTGTGCCATTTCATTTATCCTAATTTATATTATGTATCGTTTCATTATCGGAAATTATGGATATATTTCAAAGAGTGTGTCTGTTTTTTATTTTATCTTACCGCTAACAATAAGGAGAAAAAAACAAAACCATGAACGGGGAGTCGAACACGGGCAATGATTGTATGCATAATCGAAGAGATGTGTCTCCATGCTATCCCTTACGTCCAGTTTAAATGAACTGGTTTGGATATCATTTTTGTAACAATCACGTCTCTTTGTTAAAAGTGGTCGTCAAAAATTGGAGGTTCACCCACATCGTCGTCGGAAGAGAAAAAACTAAAAACGATGGCCAATATTGTACAATTTAGCAAGGGTTCGTAAATTTGGTTGTATTTTAGTATATATAGGCAACGTAAACCCCTTTGAAACGGTGTGACCGTTTGATTTTATACCGTTTAATTGTTGATTATTACACCGGGGCGTTGGTTCAAGCATGCGTCGGTTCACTTGAAGAGTTTAATCACTTACGTAGGCGAGAGGCAGTTATGTATGTTGGTTTTTGTATTTTTTTTTTTTTTTTGAAAAGAAAACTTCATTAACCACAACTCGAAGAGCCCTCAAAACAAGGACCTACGAGAACACAAACTACAAATCATCAATCCATGGGACATGTACACCACTTTTTCCAGTCGACATCTTTACATCTAGACCTATTACGAAACCAAAAGAAAGTCGTAGATTTGATGTTTTCCACAATCTCTGGCGGTCTCCTTTGTTTGTTGTTGAAAATCCGATCGTTACGTTCATTCCAAAGCACCCAAATAGAAGTGTATACAATGCCTCTTAAGATGTATCTTGTGGCTTTCGATGACGCCTGAGTATCCGGTAACTGAAGGAGATCCAAGACATCAAAAGCAAACCCTTGACTAAGCCGGCACCACCTCTCTATTCTGCTCCACACTTCTTGAGATAAAGCACACCCGCTGAAAAGATGTAAAGAAGTTTCCATTTCCCCTTGGCAAAAAACACAATTTGAATCTTGGATCGGCACTCCACGTTTAATAAGCTCGGCAATAGTAGGCAGCCTATTTCGAGCTGCCCTCCACACCGAAATTTTGCATTTTAGCGGAACCCAACTCTTCCAATCAATCATATAATTATTAGCGCTCGATACATAGTTTGCCAAAAGTTTCTTGGCCAAAGAGACTGAGAACATACCATCTTTTTCGGGGCTCCAAGTCCAGCGATCTTGACCACCTCTCCATTGGAACTCATAGATATCATTGAGAAGACTATATAACTCGGAAATCTCCTCATGCGTGGAAGGAGCCGCACGCCAATCCCAATGTAAAACCTTCGTGTTATTTTCCAAAACGACCCGCTGGGAAACCGAAACCCATTTGCATCTTTCTAATCTAAAAAGGTGTGGATAAACCACACGCAAAGGGGCTTCACGCAACCATCTATCGCTCCAAAAGTTTAAAGAGCTCCCATCTCCTACATCCCCAATGAAAAAAGAATTCAGAGACATACCATCTTGGTTCTTTGACTCGCCCACTTTGACAATGTACTTCCAACACCCGCTAGACGACGCCAAACAAGGAAGCAAAGCCCAAGGTCTACTCGAACCATGGCACCCCAAAATAATTTTCTTCCACAAGCAACTACCTTCATTCTTAAATCTCCATGTCCATTTTAATAAAAGAGCATCATTCACCTCTTGCAATTTGGACACACCTAACCCCCCTTATTTTTAGGAGTAGTCACCACATCCCAAGCCACCCATGAAATTTTTTTATCATCATTCGTACCCGCCCAAAGGAATCGCCTCATAATGGCCTCAATAGAATCGGTCACCGCCTTGGGAGCTTTATACAAGGAAAAATAATAAACTGGCAAACTTTCAAGAACCGACCTTATTAGAATTAGACGGCCGCCTATAGACAAAATCCTAGCTTTCCAAGACACGAGACGATTTCGAACCACTTCGACCACCGGATCCCAACTCCTAATCCGAGTCATCTTCGCCCCTACTTGGATGCCAAGATAGGTAAAAGGGAAACTACCTCTCTTACATCCCAAGAGGTCCATCATGTTATCCACTTCGTGGTTATCCACCCCCACACCGAAAATATTTGACTTGTGTAAATTAATACGCAAGCCCGAGCACAGATAAAAAATGCGGAGAATCCTAGCAACACTGGTAATATTATCTCTAGACCACCCCCTAGAAGGAGAGCGTCGTCGGCATAAAAAAGGTGGGTTAAATCCTCTTCGTCATCTGCAAAACTAATACCCTTAAAAGCTCCAATAGACTTAGCTTTCTTTAAAAGCCACGAAAGAGCTTCCATCACAATCAAAAACAAGAAGGGAGACAGTGGGTCTCCTTGACGGAGGCCTTTTTCACAACGAAAGTCAAAAGTCGGGGATCCATTAACCAAAACCGCGGCTCTAGAAGAATAACAAATACCTTTAACCCATTCACACCACAACGGATGAAATCCCATCTGAGACAAAATAGAAATCAAGAAGTTCCAATTGAAATTATCGTAGGCCTTCTCGAAATCTATTTTTAGCAAAAAAACCTTTTTCTTTCTCTTCTTTAACCACTCCAAAATTTCATTAAGCATTAACGGCCCATCAAGAATGAAACGGTTAGACAAGAAAGCCGATTGAGTCTCTGAAATGACTTGACCCATCACCTTTTTGAGACGGTTCGCAAGGATTTTAGAAATACTAACCACCCCAACAAGGGTAATCGGCCTATAATCTCTAAGCCCCACGGGAGAACCCACCTTAGGAATCAACGTAATAAAAGAAGACCCGCAACCATAACTGATATTACCCGTAGCGTGAAACTCCATCATAATATTAATAAAATCATCTTCAAAAAGATTCCAGAATCGCTTTATGAACCGAAAATTAAAACCATCCGGACCTGGAGCCTTATTAGAACTACAATCGAACACCGCATCTTTTATCTCTTGTCTAGAAAACAAAGAGATCAAGTCTTGACTCACGTGATCCGTAAGCCTCTTCATACCCGTACACTCTAGAGCCGGCCGATCCTGGACTATCTCTTTGAAATGGTTGCGAAAAAAATCGAAGCACTTCTCGTTTTATCAACGTAGGTTTAGTAACCCACTCCCCATTTATCATAATGCCCGGAATAGAGTTTCTCGCCTTTCTGCCATTTACAATGTTATGAAAAATCTTAGAATTCTCATCCCCCAAAGATGCCCATTTAACGCGGGATTTTTGTCTAAGATCACGCGCCTTATGGAGCTCAATTTCTTCGATTGCCTTCTTGCATTCGGACCAACTCCACAAATCTGATTCATCAAGATCGTTAAGTTCCATTTGGACCTCTAAATCCTCTTTTTCTTTACGTAGCCGAGACTCATCTTCCTTTTCCTTATCAATAAACGTGCGAAACCAAGCTCTCAAAGCGGATCTAAGAGCTTTAAATTTGTATTTAGTAATTATTATATTATTATATTATATTATTGTAATTTTTTAACATATAATTGTATATATAATAATTTAGAAAGTTGTGTATTAGACCATGTGTAGTGGTAATGTCTCTACCCTTGACCGTTTTGCTTCATGTGGCAGTCCAGTCAGCAATGGGGCATTATGAGGCATTTTCTAAAATGGGTGTAGTGAGGATGTGAGGCATTATGTTAAAAGGGGTGTAAAGAATTAAATAAAAAACCAAAAAAAAAACTATTGGACAAACAAAAGAACACTACATGTGATTTGGTAAACCCTTTTGCTATACGGCGTGGAATAAAGCACGCTTCAACCAATTTTTGCAAACAAAACGCCCACGGGGTGGATGTCGGGGCGTTCTCTGGTGTTTTCTAGCAAAAAAACGCCCCATTCCCAGACGACTACACATGGTCTTATATTGCATTAATACGTTTCAGCAGTATTGAAACGGTGGGAAGTGAAGCGCTTCGGTGGTACTGAAACATTGAAAGTTGGTTTTTGTATGTATACGTAATCGGTGCCTTTCTCATGTTATTAAGTGATGCGATGATTAAACACACCTTAAGTAGTTGTCTTATTATATAATATATAATAACTAGTGGGAAACCCGCGCGTTGCGGCGGAAACGACAACATGGGGTAGGAACACAATTCAAAACATAAAACGATAAAAAAAAACATATATAAGTTGTGTGTGTATATAAAAGCACCCACGCTTCACGGCGGGGTAAGTTTAAATGATATCATGCCATGTTCTATATACATTTTGACACAACAAAATATTTAGAGAGGTCTTTAGTTTACACTTCACATAAACTTCACATAAACATAAGAAGTGACAATTGCAATAAAAAAAACAAAAAGACGCATTCTCCCTTAATTTAGAAGGCTTCGTCAACAAACTTAACAGCAAAAGAGATTATATGAACCTTTTTATATCATATACCTTTAGATTGATGTGAGTTCAAAGTTGTTACTCATTTGCTGCATTTTCTTCATCGTTTGAAGCACCATCATTAGTGTTTTCTTCATTTTTTCCCAATGGAACTGATGATAATTCTTCAAAATTCTTTTTAACTTGTTCTGCTACCCCATCATCATCTTCTTTCTTTAGTTCATCCTCAGCAGCATCCGCTTCATTTCCCGGAGACCGAAGCCTAATCAACCCTTTCATCGAACCATATCCGTCTACCCCCCACTCTTCTTTCGCCATATCCACTAACACCTCTCGAGAAGGCGACAATATTGGTGTCGGTAAAACCGCAGGCATCACAGGGCACGGTGACACTAACGAAGTAACCGCAGGCTAATGAAGTACAAAGGATGTACTTGTAGATGTCCTAGAGCATATTGGGCACGAGGCTCCGCCATCGAAGCTTCAAAGTCAATGTAAAATAGGTAGTCAAAGTATCTGTGGAAGTCAAAAGTGAGTTAGAATAAAGAACTTTCAAATTCTTAAATTTCCACCTGGCTATAGTTGCACTCACTTGGCGCTACCCTTGTTGCTGCCATCAACAATCCTGAGCGGACGTTTCCTTTGCGGCCGGCTCTCGATCTTGGAAAAGATTTAGAGGGGTATTTTAGACATTTGATCGATAGTCAAGTTTATTTATTTTTCTATAATGATGGTTTTAAATGGAGGGGTTAATAAAGAACTCACCTTTGATAAGTTGATCTCCCTTAGAGCGAACACGGTCAATGGTTTAAACAGCACCCCCAGCCCTTCTTCTAATGTAAAGACAATGCTTGTCTTGAAAATAAAAAGAAATAACTTTTGGCATTAATAACATGTTTGAAAAGATTAAAAAAAAGTTAATTATTTTCTTTTTACCTTATGGATTTTGTCCGTTCCCGGAATGATAGGTTCTCTTGGTAGTTGGGGCTAGAGGGGCTGCAAGATAGTCTATCTTGGTGCCTTAACCGTAGCCGCTTAACCACCATGTGGCCCGCGTAGCTCTCATTCTCTGTTGATTAAGAATGGCCACAGAAAATCAGAAGCATATAAAAATGTATCAAGATCATTACAATTAATCCACTTGCAAACGTCTTCAGTCATCGCAAATCTATCATAACCGCAAAATACCTTAATAAGGTATTAAAATGTACCAAATACTCATAACACATGTTAGTTGCTACACACAAGTGGATCTTAATAAGTTAATTTTTGGCACTACTAACAGAATTGTCAATGTGGGAATGAACACTAGGCGCTGATGAACATAATCTCGATCTATATAATCAATATCTAAGCAGTTTATATTTCTCAATTAAACACACTTCTTGTTTTACAATCGACAAATAGGTGTTAATAAAAAAAAATTCATACCACAGGAGTCCTGGTTGCCTCATCCATCAGTGATGCACCAGTATGCCTGAAGTGCTACATCCAGTAGACCGGCATCAGACATTTTGGGTGTTCTTCCCCTGTTCCTCATGGATCTGCACATTTCCAATCCTCTCAGCCGACCTGAAGTGCTGCAACCAATAGTCCTAGTTGCCTCATCCTGAAGTGCTACATCCAGTGGTCCTAGTTGCCTCATCATGAAGAACTCCAACCCACAAATTGTTGTTTATTAGATCAGAACCTCACCGGAACCCTAGTCTAGGTCGCCGAAAGTTTGGCTCTGCCGAAATATCTCTGTTATCTTGTTACACCTATCTGGCCACCAACCCAGCCCTTCATCTCAACTCTTGCCTGAAATATTAATTAAAAACAAGAAAGGTTAGTGAATAATAAACTTCAATATATATTAGCTAAAATAAAAAAAAAGATTAACTTACTGATACATGTCGAAAGTCCCCAGTGTGTATTTCAAAATGCATACAAACTCCGATATATATTATTTAATAAAATAAATTACTACTGAAACAATAAATTATGGACAAAAGGTTTTGATGGTCAACCTAAAGCTCCCAAAGAGTCATGCTACCTCCCCTGATGATGCTAGTTGCAATCTGTTGTAATTATTATCTGACCATGATTAACTGGATGAATTTTTTTAGTTTAAAGTTCAAGTTAAGAAAGTAAATAAACATCCTAAAACTCTATCCAATCAACCAACAATCCTGAGTAACAACAAAATAGGTGATGCAACTGAGTATTCATCATCTGGAACTTACAAGAAGGTCAGAGGGCAAAGCTAAAAGAACCTTTGAGATTTCTGCTGCAACTGTTGAATCCATGCCTACATGTATGCAACAGAAAATTCACTCATTTTGAAAAGAAACAAGTTTTATCTTTACATTATTTATAACTGAAAAGCACCTGTAATAAAAAAACAAGAGAATATAACCCAGGCTAACATCAAGTTCTTTTGACATGGCTTCTAAGTTCTAACACAGGTAGGCATAACTGTGAGCCATCGAAAGATGTAGCTGCAAAAAAGATGCGATTAAAGGAAAGTGGAAACCTAAATAAAGTTTTCTTGAAAGACAAGCGTATAATGATATAAGTCACCTGATTTGGCCAAAACTAAAATAAGATAGGATTGTGCGCTGCAATAGCTAGTGCGGAAGCAGAGCCAAAAGACTGCCCCACAAAACATTAACCTGATCATTCACATGTACATCTCTGATATCTGATTTAGTCATTTAGAAGAACGAACATATTGCGTATCTATGGCTAGGATAGAGCTAGCGCCTAGAGATACTTTTACTTGGAGACGAACAAGGACGACTTTCAGGGGTCATTTGGGTTGCTATATCTCTCTTTAATATATCACGGGACACATTGGTGGTCGCATCCATTGAACCACCATTTTTATCATCTGGCTAGTCATGAAAAACCTATCAAACCCAGAACCATAACATGACATAATTTTATCTAATACGGTATCCCGCTCTTTATATAAATCACATTTTTTGTAAAATAATGAAATGAGCTGGAGGAGGGGGGATACTTATTTACCATGAGTACTCAGCGAAAAATAAAAACATAGTAAAAAGGGGAAAGTGAGGAAAGTTAGGAAAGACTCTTATGGCATCTGACATGGCCTTTATCCTTAGGTCTCCATGTAAACCGTTATCTTCTACAAACACTGTCTCCTATGATCACCGTAAATTTAAAAATCCTAGTACATCACTAAAACCAAAATCTAAACACTGTATCATATGAACCCTAAACCACTACAGCTAATTACTAAAACAACTAAACAATACTCCAAACACATACCAATAATCAATTAGTCAGAAACTCATCAGATACCAAATTCTTGAATCTTCTACAAGCTCATCAAATACCATCTACCAAATTTATGAAACGGATAATAAAAGAGGAGATGTTCGAACCTGATAATAAGCAACTGAAGTCGTAGGTGTCGCATCCTGAATGACAATATGTTGAGTTTAAAGGGGTGGGATCTGGAAGCGAAGGGGGGGATTCAATTCGCGTCTTCAATTGGTTTCAATCACCTCAATTGAAAGGCCATAACTGACGATTGTTCATCGGCGGCGTTTTGATTGATTAGGGTTGAGGGAAGGCAACGGAAACGTTTGATTTCATTATTCAATCTGCCATGTGAGAAATGTAAAAAATCATTGAAACCTAAGTGAAGGGGGGCATATTTGGAAGCTTGGGATGAAACTCACAAAAAATGCAATGACGTTTCATATGACGTCTTAAAATTAAAGGGTAAAATTACATCTTAGTCCTAAGGAGATGTATTATATAGTATTATAGATTAAGTAAAGGGTGGTTTTTTATGTATAAGTATTGGTGGTTTTTTAAAAGTAGTAACTTTTTCATTTTAAAGAGGCAACCTAAATTGTTTTTTGTAGGGTTATATAATATAGCTAAATAAATTAGAGCAATATATAGAAAATTATATAAATTGTTACATAAACTATAAAAAAAACAAAAGGAAAAATATCACATTAACTCATCAATGAATACTTAAAAAACAAAGGTGTAAATTCTCAGATTACTTCCCGAGGTAAAACGGTAAATGTCTTGTATTCATATCACTCACATATTCACCTTTTTCTATTTTTTATCTGGTATTTTTTCAAGGTCATCTTCTTCAAGGAAACAAAGGAACTCACAAAATTAACCTATCTTTTTTACTAACATTTTTTTTCTCTTCCCTTTTTAGGAACCTATACTACATAATCAAAGAATATTAGTTATGAAAAAGGACTGATAGCCTTGTAAAATTGGAGGCTCTTAAAATTTTGGGGCCTAAAGCCCTAGCTTCATTTCACTTATGCTAGAGCCGGCATTGAAGCTAATTAAACTAAATTTCATATAATCAACAAAACAAAACTACGACAAACATTCAAAAATTCAATCATAAATTAGTAACTTTTTGTAAAGCCTTGTACATAATCAAAGAAACTAAAACAATTAAACAAACCATGATATAGGATAAACCGATAAAAATTAAACTATACATTCACAAATAGAAGAACAAGCATTCAAATGATGCACATTCAACAACGTGTTGTGAACGGGTTGGGTGTGGGTAAAGATGAAGTTTTGGATATGTGTAAGGTGATTGGATGCAAGTCGGATTCTATCCCGCTTACTTGGGATCGGGTTTTCAAATTTAGAAAAGGGTTTAAAATTTAAAGATTGTGGTAATGGTTGGTTGTGGTGGTTTGATGTTGGTGTTTGCTGGTAATGATAGTTGGTGGTATTTGTGGCTAAATTTATGTTTTATGTGTTCTGTTCTTCAAAATTAGATGGTGAAAACAAACATTTTTGTGGGAGAAGATGATTTGAAGCATATATCTGAACATGTTAATGAGATAGATGGAGGTCCCGTAAATATATATCTAATATGCTCTTTCTTGATTGTTGTGATGGGTTTGGTACCACTAGACTTGCTGTTGTTGTTAGTGAGTGCAGGTAATGATTTTATCCCCAATTTCTTGATTCTTTAACAATAGACCTTGATGAAGAGGTCTGATCTGGTGTAGTGATTTGTAGAGAGAGAGAGAGAGAGAGAGAGAGAGCTGAGGGAGGGGACTGAGTTTCTAGAGAGAGAGATGAGATTATGATTATTGTATATATTTTATAAGTTTTTAATTTTGTTTTTGTTTTATTTATAAAATATTTTAATTTTGATTGGTAAAAAGACCAAACACTACGCCAAAATAGGGATACATCCACACGAAAAAAGTGTGACTACATGTCTTTCGCCTCACATATATTTTTCAGGTCAAGTGTGACCAAAGCTCGAGTCATCATAGGTAACATACACCCACACACACTTATTAGTGGCCGTAGAACTTAAAAGTGTGGCTAAATGGTACCAACATTTTTTTGTTAAAATCTAACATTTCCTCTATTAAGTGTGGCTAAAGGATAGCAACGGCCACATGTATTTACTTTATGCATGACCGTTACTACTATATAGTCACATAAATTACCAAAAAGTTTTGTTTTAGCCACATCAACTAAAAAAAAGAGTGGCAAAAAGGGTTTTTGTAATCAAGCATTTTGCCCATTAAGTGTGACTAAAGAGTAGCAATGGCTACATGAATTTACTATAAGTGTGGCAGTTTATATTATAAAGCTACATGAATTTACTATAAGTGTGGTCGTTTCTATTATAAAGCTACATGAATTTGTTGTAAGTGTGGCTAGGAACGTTTACTAGACACACAAAACAATTTTGTAATTTTAAGTGTGGCTATTGTCTAATTTTTTGTCACGCACATTTGTTTTTCCCATGGCCTTTGGTATAATTTCGTCATACAAACAAAAAACAAAGTGACTATGCTGTGGCTAATGGTTATTTATAGCCACACGAAATTTATATTTTTAAATGTGGCTATTGTTTAACATTTGGCCACACATGACTTCTTTTCCCATGACGTTTGGTATCATTACGTCATACAAACAAGTAACAAAGTGACTATGGTGTGGCTAATGGTTATTTATAGCCACACAAAAAAAATGTATTTTTAAATGTGGCTATTATCTAACATTTGATCACACATAACTTCTTTTCCCATGACGTTTGGTATCATTTTGTCACACAAACAAGAAATAAAGTGACTATAGTGTGACTAATGATCATTTATAGCCACATGAAATTTTGTGTTTTTAATGTGACTATTGTCTAACCTTTGGTCACACATAACTTTTTTTCCCATGACGTTTGGTATCATTCTGTCACACAAACAAGAAATAAAGTGACTTTGGTATAGCTAATTGTTATTTATAGCCACATAAAAATTGTAATTTTCAAGTGTGACTATTGTCTAATCTTTAGTCACACATCTTTATTGTGATTTTATGTGGCCATTTTTGTTTACTACCTATTTTATTTTTATTTTTTTGTAAAACAAAATTGATGTAAACATAAGAAAATCTAAAAAAAAGCAAATGATATTAACACTAATAACCCAAAATTCATACATAAGTTTTCAGTTTAAATACTAATTAAAGACATTAACTCATTATCAAAACCTATCTACAAAAGTTACAAAGGGAAACGACTATACACATAAACTAAAAACTATTTCTAGGATGTTTTCATCGTATCCATACACTCACTACATTTGGACTTGAAAGTGCTGCAAATTTGTAACTGGCCTCCTTAGTGTTACGGTGGGGAGTAAACTTGTAACCGGTGGCTAATTCTTATGCCGTATCTTTTTGTCTCACGGGACTCAAAATCTTTTGGAAGAAAAATCCTTGAAACCTCTTCACATTGGCCAAAGAGTTTCCCAAGAGTATTCTTAATTTGCAACAAGTAAATAACAAAACTTCAAACATGTTAAATTCAATAACAAAAGAATGTAATATGCAGACTAGTGGTAAAAACATACATCAACAATGCTTTCATCATAATCAAATCCCCTTACAAACGCAATTATTGCTGGAGTCTGCGCACTCTTTTGGAAAGACCTCTCATTTCATCAGAAACAAATATGAACTATCAGTCAAATGTCGCTATTCTAATCGGGTGTTAAAACACTTATTGGCAATAAATCATACCCAGCAACGAGAGTGTATGCACTTTTTCCTTTAGCTAAATCAAGTTTCACTGGATGGTCAAGTAATGGTTCACCATTAACTTCAAAAGCCTGCAGATAGAAATTTAGATCCATATGTTGCAAAGAATGTCATAAAATACTTGGAAAAGGAAACCAAGAAGGGAAACATAACATACCTTTTGGGCAGCCTCACGAGTAGCAAATTCAATATGCTCGTAGCCTGCAAATCGATCATCTCTGATTGCAAAATGAACCACAACAACTTCAACCACGTCTTTGAAGAAATTAATTCTGCTGGGAAACTAGTCAGTAACAATAATACACAATGAATAATATTGACTAAATCCCCAGCCCATTCTTACTTATTTCCTTTTTTAAAGAGGCCCAAAATAACCCGAAATATCATGGTTGGGTTTTTGCTGCCACCTCTATACTATATCATGGGTAACAGCCAGAAGGTTCCGGCATACTCGATTTACATCATATCGAACACATTTAACGTTCTTTCTCTTCCTGGATTCGCTGAAATATATTACAATGATATTAAGAACAGTTAATGTATACTAAAGAAAGAAGATTCGCAATTCAAAAGAGAGTAACTGTTGTTAACATTAAAATGCTAAACTTTAGACTACAAAACTTGCCGCAGACTTAAACAAATATATTATATTTATTTAAAGAAGAGTAATCACAAACATATAGGTCTATGTGTCGGTCAACTGGTCAAGAGCTAAACATCATCAATAAATAACATGATATATATAGACTATAAAACTTGCAGCAGACTTAAACAAATAAAATCATATCAACAGTGGTTCAAATCAAGCCCTAATTTTCAAACTTCAAAGTAATTAAACCATTCACAGCCGAATCAAACATTATTATCAGAAAATTAAAAACCGACAAAACCACATACGAGTATCTTCAGTTTGCGAAAAGATCTGGGATAACCAAGACTTACCTTCAGTCCAACGATGCTCCAGCTTGCACTCTCAGTTGCAGCAAAAACTGTGGTATTATACAACTACATTATCAGAAAATTAAAAATCGACAAAACCACATACGAACATAACTAAATTCATAACACATAATTACCATGGAATCGACCAGATATTTCGGTTGTAAGAATTCTGTACCCTAATTTTCTCAAAAATTTGGTGTAAATCACCTACCAAGCCAAGATGAGCTTCAATCGACGTTGATGCACTGTGGAAATTGGATATTATAAAGGATATGCAGTGAAGGTGAATGTATGGAAGCTTATCAAGGATATGCAGCGAAGGTGAATGTATGGAAGCAGGTGCTGGATTAGGGTTCCAATTGGGAGGTGGAGGGTGGTTGGTCGCATGAAGCAATTAACGTGTGACCATAGTCATATGTTTTGTTTTGTCATCATCTTTCATGATTTTTACTTTTTAGCCACACACTGAAAATTTAAGTGACTAATAATAAACCACATGCTTTGGTCACACAAACTAATATAGGTGGCCATATAAATTAGTTTTTAGCCACATTATTAAAAAGTATCATGGCTATAGATGATATTTGGTTACACTTTTCTAGCGTAGCTAATATATGTCATAGTTATTTTTTAAAGTGTGGCCGAAGGTTTCGAATTGATGTGTTTTGGTCACATGAATCAAAAATCTAACAAATACCATGACCGTTGATCACATTTGGCCACACTTTTTCAAATGTGGCTACTAAATGTCACATTTTTTGTTTAAGTGTGGCTAAAGGTTTTAAGTTGTTATACAATGGTCACATGAAAAATAAAATGTGTGACGAAAATTGTTTTCAATGACCTTTAGCCACAGATTTATTCAAATGTGTGGCAAGCCGGTTTTGAAAAAAATGTGGCTAAAGCCCAGTTTTGACGTAGTGAAAGTGCCCTTATATAAATAAACTTAACTGAAATTTTTAACTTTGTTAATGCTAAAGGACGAAAGATGTAACGAGTTTTCCAAATAAAGAATTTTGACTGTGATTATTGAAGTTATAAGCTATCCGTTGCAATCCGGTACAAACATAAAGGACGAAAAGTGTAACTTACCCTTTTTTCATCATTGACAGATGAACTATTCAAGACTCGCTAAAAGCAAGAGGTGCCACTCGTAGGCTCACTAAACACTCCCCACACATGATGAGGGGAACATAGTCTCTCCTAGGTTAGCATCGAGTGTTTTAATCATGAATCATGTCAACCATCCTCACCATCTTGATCAACTCTCTCTATCTCTCTCTCTTGTTATTTATTTTATATATTATTTAAAAATTGTGTTTGATGCTGATATGGCTTAACAATAGTAAGGATAGATTACGTCCACGACAGATCAACCTTCAAATTTGCATGCTAGTATGGTTTTTTTAACAACTAAAATCACACACCTACTCTTTACAAGATTTGAACTCACTATTACTTGGTTAGCGAATACATCACTTTACCGCCTTAATATCCTTTAGGGAAGCATGCTTGTATTGTTCACGTCATAATTATCCCATATATAAAAAGAGAGAACTTTAAGTAGTGTATTATTGCTAATTTACATTAGCTTGCTTTTGTAAGATATGCTATTTTTTAACCATTTCCAAAAAACATTCTATTTTGTCTTTTGTTTCACGGTTTTTGTTTTACACCCTTATATATTTTACTTAAGGTGTTTTCGTCTTTGTTAAACCAAATTATGTTTTTACTCTCGAACTTTTGTATGTTATCATACATACCTTGAACTTTAATCAATTTACACTACAGTCACTGAACTTTAATAAAGTTATTTACATCCCCAAGTAATCAACTTATTTTTTTTCCTTTATTTTTCTTTTATTTTTCTTTTATTTTTTCTTATTACTATATTCATTTTTTATTTCATTTTTCCTTTATAATCCAATCTAACTTGTACGTTTAGACGTGTTTGCAAAATCTTGCGACTTTCTTATTTTTTTATCTTCTTTTCGCCTTTAATTTTTTAGAGGGTGTAATTTAAAATTGGTTGAAGTTGAGCCTTACATATTTTTCACACATCTACACCCCCGACCCAAGGTGCACAATTAATTTGATTATATGGTTTCCTTAATTAGAAGTTCAACCATATGTTTATGCACAAGCGTACATATTTAATGGCATGCGTGAGTTGAACGATTGAGTTAATGACTCATTTGCAACCTTTTTATTTTACCTTTCTAACAATATTGTAACAAATGAAAACAATTATATATCAAACGAAATTATCGTTGCAACAAGTGGAGGAATGCAGAAAAATGGATACCCACCACGAAATGCGGGCTTACTATGACTGTGGTATATAGCAAAGGTGGAGTTAATTACAATTTGCCTCCCTGTAATTTGGGGTGTTTTGCAGTTTGCCTCCCTTTTACAAAAAAAAAACTTGGTTTTATCTCCTCGTGTTTTCCATAAGTTGCAAATTACCATCCTCTAACGATAGAGGTATATTCCATTAAAGGAGATAAAGGTGCAAGGCCATTTATGGAATTTCCACCAAACAAAAACACTAACCTCCCACTGATTTATACCTAGCTTCACCTAACCCCCCCCCCCCCCCCATGCTTCATCACCAAGAATCTTCTTCTCCATCCTTCTCCTTCCAGCTCTCCTCCCTATCTCCATCAACTGTGCACCATCATCAATCCTCATCTCCATCATCTTCACATCTCCACGATCTCCTCCGTCACCGTCTCTAATGGAGTACCAAGCTTTCTTGCTTAAAACTCCAACATTTAACGGTAATCTCCATTGCAATCTTTAATTTTACTTTCAAATTTACTGAAACTCAACCACATTTAAGTTGATTTTTAGTTTTGGTTGAGTTGATTTTGGTTATGGTTGAGTATTTTGGTTTGGTTGAGTTGATTTTGGTTACAATTACATACACAAATACAAACATTGTTACAAACATACACTATTACATACAGGGTACATACACAGACATAAATACATACAGTTATTGCAGTATACATACAAACAGTTTAACTTAAAAGTCAAATTCCCAATTATTGACTTAAAAACTAAATTTGTTAATTGTTGTTCGTTTTGAATTTGGAGGGAAATTGAGTTTGTTGAGCTTGTACATTGTCGCAACCCCTGCCCCCTATCTGTCCCGGGAACGGGCGGCCGCGAGAATCAGTATTGGTGGTATCAGTGTTTATCATTTTGGCAGCGAAAATTTCATCAGGACCGTAGTTAGGAAATATTTTATCAGAGTAAAACACCTTCATTTATATAAATAAGTGTATTGGGATAAAACCCAAGTTTTTATTATAAACTGATTTATAGGAGTAAATCCTATTTTATTGAAATAAAACATCTTCTTTATTTATGTAACTTTTATAGCCACTTTTCCAAGCCTTCAGTGCTGTCCAGCTGGCTTCTAGTTGGGTTTCACATTTTGTTACCTAAAACGCGTTTAAAAACATTTTGTCAGTGGGAAATACTGGTGAGTGAATCCCAGTTTAATCAAGAAGAGTTTTATCTTTTCACAGTATTGAGAGCGATTACAATGTTTACATCTACACAATTACTCATTCAGTACTGTCAATCCTGACTGGTGGGTCATATTACCCATTGGCTAACTCTTTGTCCAATGGTAACGTGTTCCACATTTTGTATACAAAACCCCCAACATACCGGCAATAATTGAAGAGTTACAAAGACTCAATCACTGCTAATTATAATTTAAATAAATAAAGGTTTTGTAAAATAGTTTGCAAAAAGGAGATTACTCACATTGCTGTCTTAGGGTTTTCTTTAAGGATTTCCTGGTGATTATCTATAAATTATACAAATGCACACGCGTTAGTATAATAACCCAATATTTACATTAGTAATACCCTCCCCGAGACGGCATTCCAACGACTACGTCGGGCAGAACCACGACAGCCGTTACGGAACCCTGGATCAATCGGGCAGCGTATCTAATACGTAACCGGGGTTATAATACTTACAACGAGGCAGAACTTCGTTATTTAGGGGGGTATTATGCCCGAGTATAGCTTATACTATAAGAAAATTCGAGAGAAAGAAAGTGTGTGAGCGATTCGACTGAACAGCCGATGCCTCCTATTTATAGGGCTGATTCTGGACTCCATCGCGGCCCGCGA
This sequence comes from Helianthus tuberosus, assembly GCA_030545235.1. Taxonomy (NCBI): domain Eukaryota; kingdom Viridiplantae; phylum Streptophyta; class Magnoliopsida; order Asterales; family Asteraceae; genus Helianthus; species Helianthus tuberosus. Next base: position 118,784,199 of record CM060358.1, on the reverse strand, counting down.
AGGATGTAGCCAAAGGCTACGCGGCCCGCGACATAGATCTGTAGGGCTTAGCTATGACTGGTCATCACTTATAGACTCAACACGTTTGTGACACGTGGCAGCACCGGGCTGCGCCTCATGTCCTAACGCTCGCGCCCCGCGTAGACCAAGGAGGGGTCTTACGCGGCCCGCCAGAGACTAATAAAAATTGTTTTTATTTAATTTTTAATAAAATAAAGGTATTCGGGGCCTGTTTTCACATACGGGGTGTATTTTAGGACGTATTGGGGAACTCTAAATATTTTTAGGGTGTCAGATTATTTAGGAGGGTTGTTATATCCTCCCCACTTTGTTTTAGAGCTCGTCCTCGAGATCTACTGGAATAAGCGTGGATATTTCCTTTGCATTTCTGATTCAACCATGTGTATTTTGGTCCTCTTTTGGAGTCCCATTTTACTTTGACTAGAACTAATCTCTTGTGCTTGAGGTTCTTAACTTTCCTGTCTTCGATCTGTAGAGGCTTCTCTACAAATTTAAGTTGTTCATTTACCTCTATATCTTTAAGAGGTACTACTAGTGATTCATCAGCTAAGCATTTCTTGAGATTACATACATGAAATACATCATGTATTCCTGCCATTTCCTCTGGAAATTATAGCTGATAGGCTACAGGTCCTATTCTTCTAATGATCTCAAAAGGTCCAACATACCTGGGGCTTAACTTCCCTCTTTTAATGAATCTTACTACTCCTTTCCAAGGAGAAACTTTTAATAACACTTTGTATCCTACCTGAAATTCCAACGACTTTCGACTGTGATCAGCATAACTCTTCTGTCGATCACGTGCTGCTTTCAGTCATTCCTTAACTTGAATGATTTTGTCGGTTGTTTCTTGTAATATCTCAGGTCCGAATAGTTGCTTTTCTCCAATTTCTGCCCAACAGACTGGGGTTCGGCATTTTCGTCCATACAGTGCTTCGAATGGTGTAGCATTGATACTTTTGTGATAACTGTTATTGTAAGAAAATTCTATCAGTGGTAAGTGATCGTCCCAATTACCTCCGAAATCAATTACACAAGCTCTAAGCATATCTTCCATTGTCTGAATGGTCCTTTCGCTTTGTCCGTCCGTTTGAGGATGATATGTTGTGCTTAGATTCAACTTGGTTCCCATGGCTTTTTGGAAACTTGTCCAAAAATGAGAGGTAAAATGACTATCTCTATCAGAAACAATTGATAAAGGAATTCCATGTAATGAAACTACTTCATTTACATATAATTTAGCTAACTGTTCCATACTGAAAGTTTCCTTCATTGGTAGGAAATGAGCTGACTTAATTAGCCTGTCTACAATCACCCAGATTGTATCATTACTTTTTCTTGTTTTGGGTAATTTGGTAACAAAATCCATTGTTATCAATTCCCATTTCCAAACTGGCATTTCTAATTGCTGCAACAAGCATGAGGGTTTCTGGTGTTCAGCTTTGACTTCTGAATAGGTTAAACACTTAGAAACATAAGTTGCTATATCCTTTTTCATTCATATCCGTCAGAAGTTCTTTCTTAAATCCTGATACATCTTATCACTTCCAGGATGCATCGTATACTTAGATTTATGGGCTTCTTCTAATATATGGTGTCGCAGGTTTCCTGATTTAGGTATCCACATTCTTTTCTTATGGAATTGCCAAATTCCATCTGTTCCTTGTTCTAATTCCTTAATCATTCCTTTCAAATTCTCAGTATCGTCCTTGATTACTGATCCTTGTGCTTTTCTAATCTGTTCATTTAAATCTATCTGTAGATTTAATTTAAGAGAACGTATTCTTTTTGGCTTTTCATGATACTTTCGACTTAAAGCATCAGCTACTACATTTGCCTTTCCTGCATGATACTGAATATTACAATCATAATCACTAAGTATCTCCATCCAGCGTCTTTGCCTCATATTCAACTCCTTTTGCCCAAAAACATATCCTAAACTCTTATGGTCGGTGAAAATGGTAAACTTACTACCGTAAAGGTAATGTCTCCAAATTTTTAGGGCAAAAATTATAGCTCCTAATTCTAAATCATGGGTTGAATAATTCTCTTCGTGATTCTTAAGTTGCCTAGATGCGTAAGCTATAACCTTTTGACGTTGCATTAGCACACATCCATAACCTAACTTAGAAGCTTCACAATAGACTACAAAATCTTCGGTTCCTTCTGGTAACGCTAGTATGGGTGCATTGGTTAGTCTTTGCTTAAGAATTCTAAATGCTTTTTCCTGTTTTAGTCCCCATTCAAACTTAATGGATTTACAGGTTAACTTAGTTAAAGGGATGGCTATTCTAGAAAAATCTCGAATAAATCTTCTATAATAAACGGCCAATCCTAAGAAACTTCTAACCCCGGTTGGTGACTCAGGGGTTTTCCATTTGGTAATTGCCTCGATCTTGGTAGGATCCACATGAATTCCTTCATGATTAACTAGATGTCTAAGAAACTGTACATGTTCTAACCAAAACTCGCACTTTGAAAACTTAGCATAAAGCTTTTCTTAGTAAACTTAGAAGTTCGTGCAAATGCTTTACATGTTCCTCTTTACTCTTAGAGTAAATGAGAATATCATCTATAAAGACAATTATGAATTTATCTAAATATGGCTTACATATTCGGTTCATCATGTCCATAAATGCGGCTGGGGCATTGGTTAAACCAAATGGCATGATAGTAAATTCATAATGGCCATACCTTGTTCTAAATGTGGTTTTAGGAATATCCTCTTCCTGAACCTTTAATTGATGATATCCTGATCGTAAATCGATTTTAGAGAAAAATCGAGCTCCTTGCAATTGATAGAACAGATCATCGATTCTTGGTAATGGATACCGATTTTTAATCGTGACTTTGTTCAATTCGTGGTAGTCAATGCACATACGCATTGATCCGTCTTTCTTTTTAACGAATAAGATCGGCGCTCCCCATGGTGATGAACTTGGCTGTATGAATCCCTTCTCCAGTAGTTCGTCTAACTGTTTCTTTAATTCTTGTATTTCTGCAGGTGCCAAACGGTAAGGTGCTTTGGCAATTGGTACTGTTCCTGGTAGTAGATGAATCCTGGATTCAACTTCTTTATCTGGCGGTAGTCCTGGTAATTCTTCTGGAAATACATCTGAAAACTGAGACACTACTGGAATATCTTTTAATTCTTTTCCTTTAGTGTTAGTGATTATAGAAATCAAATACACTAATGATCCTTTTCTTATACAACTAGCTGTTTTCATCACAGAAATGAATTTTGTGGATCTAGATGGTTTATCCCCTTTAATTGTGATCTTTTCACCCTTTGGTGAATTTACTTGAATTGACTTTTGATCACATAAAATACTGGCTTTATTGGTTACTAACCAATCCATTCCTAATACAACATCAAATCCTGCCAGGTTCAATGGATAAAGGTTTGCAATAAACCTTTGATTTAAAAATTCTATTCTTGCTCCCTGCAAGATTTCAGAAATCTTAATGGTTTCTCCATTTGCTGTCTCTACTAGACATTCTTGTGGGAGTTTAGTTAATGATTGATTAAGAAGTTTGCAAAATGAAGTATTAATAAAACTTTGGTTCGCACCAGAGTTAAATAATACTTTAGCAAAAACATCATTAACTAAAAACGTACCGGCAATCACATCCGGGATCATTTTCGCTTCTTCTGCAGTCAGAACAAATGCTCTAGCATTTTTAGTAGTCTTGTTGTTTGTGGCTGGAGCTAGTTTAGGACAGTTTGGCTTGATGTGGCCTTGTTCTCCACAGTTGTAGCATATCCTGTTGTTAGGTTTCTTTCTACAGTCTTCTTCCTTGTGTCCAGATATTTTGCAGAAGTTACAATATATGGAGCATCTTCCAGAATGCTTCCTTTTGCAAAACTTGCAATAAGGTGCAGAAGTAGAACCTACATTTTTCCCACGGTTGGAATTTCCAGAGTGAAATTCTTGGGTAAGCCTTTGAGCTAGGTTTCTCCTCTGGTCCTCTTCTCGTGTGCGAACTAATTCGTCTGTCAAGGTGTTTGATAGTTCTACAACTTCTTCTATAGTTGGAGGTCTAGCTGCATTGACTACATGCCTAATCTCACTGATCAATCCCCAGATGTAACGGGAGATTAATACTGGTTCAGGTGATGCAAGGGTTGACACTATTCTAGCATATTCAAAGAATAATGTAGTGTATCCCTTACTATCTACTCTAGTCATTCTAAGGTTTAGGAATTTATTTGCTATCTGTTCTTTTTCATTGGGAGGGCAGAATTTCCTTTCTACCATGTTCTTAAATTCCTCCCATCCCATACTGTAAATCCTGTCACTTCCCCTAGACTGGAGGATAGTGTTCCACCATTCTAGTGCTGAGTTCTTAAATAGATTGGAGGCAAACATTATCTTATCCTCTTCTGCGCATTTGCTTATTTTTAAGACTGCCTCAGTCTTTTCTATCCAGCGTAGAGCTGCAACGGCCCCTTCATTGCCCGAGAATTCTATTGGTTTACAGGACCAGAATTCTTTATAAGAACAACCATAAGATATGGTTCTTCTTCTTTTGGGAATGAGCACTTGAAGTATGGGTCCATTGTTTACGCTGTGTTCTGGTTCAGTGGGTCGTTTACTACTATGGTTACTTTTATTATCAGCTTCCCTAACTATTTAAATAATATATGGCATCGCATCTATTATTCCTTGTGCCACTATGTGTTGGATGGCACTGTTATCCACTTGGTTTCCATTGTTATCGTTGTTCGGGTTATCGTTATTTGGGTTATTGTCATTCTGGTTTTCCTGGTTCACTTCGTTATCCATCTGAATTTTAAACATTTATCACATATTAATATCACAAGATAATATCTTAATACAATCAATCACATAACATGCATATTGATCAAAATCGTCGAGCATTGCGACTTACTCTTTCTTATATATAGTACGCATCTAATACAAACTGAAACGAAAATTTAAAATTACAATACTAGTAGGCATCTATAGCTATTGTCTAGATTTTTTTTCAAACATACACACATATTATATATTATTATATTATTATTATTATTACTACTACCACCATCATCACTGATATGGGTTCATCCAGAACTCCATATTACGCTCGTCATACTTCCAGACGAGTCGTTCTCCTACCTGCCTCATCCTCTCGCTACTTTCTAAAATTTCCTTTCCGAAGGTTCGGAGTTCTTGCACATTTTCTGCACTCATTGGGGGTGCAGGTGCTAGGACTGGGTTTGGAAACTGGGGCATGGGTTCCTGGTACGGGTATGGATTCTCTAAAATTTCCCTGATGCACTGATCGCTATCATAGTAGGGATCTAGAGGGTCCAAACCTGGGTAAGCTGCTAGATTCGGCATGGGTGTGTCTTCTGGTATTGGGTAGCGTTGCTGGTAATCCCTATGGTCATCTAACCATGGGTCGTAGTCTGGATCTAAGGGATTGGGTGCTGGTACCCTAGGTATCTCTTCTGGGTTAAAATCATGCATTTGGATTTGATTTTCTGGGTTGTTCTCGATTTCCATTGGCTGTGTGGGGAATAGTGGTAATGGTTGGGGTGCTATGGTTGCTCCAGGTTAGGGTCTGCAGCTGTGGTTGCTAGGATATGGAAATTAGCTAAACTCCTATTGAGCATATCCTGTGTGTGGGCATCTGTTTCTCTTTTAGCGGCTGCTAAGGCTCGTTGCTGGTGTAACTTTTTCATTCTTTTCCTCCGTTCATGTGCTCCCCTACTGAACCATCCTCTCTTTTTAGGAGGGAATGGCTCTTCAGACTAAGCCTTAAATATGAATATCTCATCTTCATTGTCAGCTGAATACCCTGAGAGCGCAGGCTGTGAAGAGGTGCCTTCGCTCCTAGGTGAGCTGGACAACTGACGGTAGGCGTCGGAAGGTCCTTGGTCGCTCATACTGTAAACTAACAAATAGTCAAATAACACATAACAATAAAATACAAATATGCACATAGTTTCGTAGAAATTTCCTAACATTTGGAATAATATCTTGGTGTCAGCAGAACACTTCTGTGGCTGAATCAGTGGCTTAGCTCTGATACCACCTTCTGTCGCAACCCCCGCCCCCTATCTATCCCGGGAACGGGCGGCCGTGAGAATCAGTATTGGTGGTATCGGTGTTTATCATTTTGGCAGCGGAAATTTCATCAGGACCGTAGTTAGGAAATATTTTATCAGAGTAAAACACCTTCATTTATATAAATAAGTGTATTGGGATAAAACCTAAGTTTTTATTACAAACTGATTTATAGGAGTAAATCCTATTTTATTGAAATAAAACATATTCTTTATTTATGTAACTTTTATAGCCACTTTTCCGAACCTTCAGTGCTGTCCAGCTGGCTTCTAGTTGGCTTTCACATTTTGTTACCTGAAACGCGTTTAAAAACATTTTGTCAGTGGGAAATACTGGTGAGTGAATCCCAGTTTAATCAAGAAGAGTGTTAGTGCATTTATGTCTATCGCCTTCGTCAATCCGAGCCGTAGCGAGAAACAGAAGGAAACGAGTCGTTATGATGTAATATCTAGACAAAAGGCAAGGTGGCAATATTGTAATTAATGAGAAATCTCATTAAAAGCCAAGGCCTATAAATAGGAGCTTTATGTTTAGATTAGAGACTTTTGGCTCATTTGTGTTTTAGAGAGCTCTAGATCTAGAGAGAAAATCTAGAGAGAGAAAGTGATTCAAGGTGCTTGTTCGTGTTAGATTTCTAATAGAATCACGTTTATATTACGTCTTGTGTGTTAGGTTACGTTCGTGTACGGATTCCGCACGTCATACGTTCGTTTCGCAATCGTTTCGGAGTCAAAACCGGTCCTACAAGTGGTATCAGAGCAGGAGCTCGATTGCACTGATCCAACACATAATTCCGCTCGTGATTTCATCGATTTCAGATCTGAATTTCATCTATTTCTTCATCTTTTTCATTTTTATCACGTTTTTCACTGAAAATCGTCAAATTGAACAGGTTTTTACGGTCCAAAATTCATGATTTTTTGATATGATATGCGAAAACACCTGATCTATAACCCTACCAAGTTTCAGATCCCAATTCCTAGCCGTTTAGGAGAAATCTGAGTTTTTAGGTGCGATTTCGTGATTAACAGCCTGATTCCGCTCGAACCGAAAGTCTTTAATTCCGCTCCAGATTATTCTAATTCAGCTTCAACATACTTGCTGATTTCGCTCCAGGGTACCATATCAGTGATTCCGCTCCAAGCTACAAAGTCAGATTTCGCTCCAAAGTTACAAAGTTCCTGATTTCGCTCCAGAGAATTTTTTAATTCCGCTCCAAGCTTCAAAATCAGATTTCGCTCCAAGTTACTGATTGAATCTGATTCCTCTCCAATCAACTCCGGATTCCCCTCCAAAATCCAAACTGTCATCATTTTAGATTCCGCTCCAAAAGTTTGTTTTTGAAGAACGTGAACATGTTGTCAGTATAGTGTAATAATCGGCCCAATCATATATGTTGAAAGATATTGTTGTCGGCCACGAGATTTAAAAAGGCAGCACATGTGAACAAGAGTTTAGGTCCAATTAAAACTTTGTATGAATTGTTGTTGTCGGCCGGTATATGTTGTTGCATGTGATTTGGGATTGACTTTATATTGCGGCCCAATCAATTTGAGAATTGTTATTGGTTTTGTCGGCCCAATCAATTTGAGATAACAGTCACGTGGTTTGGATCCTGTTTGCTTGAAGTCATATTCTAAGTTCATCTGAATCCCAGTTCACCCGAGTTGTGTTTTGATATTACCATTTCGCATAAAATCAAATTCACTTTGTACGAAGTCCGAATTTTCTATCCGCACAGTTTGGAGTTCAAAGTTTTCAAAGGGTCTGGTCGTTTGAATTTGATCCGGGTCATAGCAGTCCGCACAGTTTGTCAACCTTCAGTTCGCACAGAAAATTCACCAGTTCGAGTATTATTTTAATTCAGTTGTTTGATAGTGTTTGTACTGATTTTGTTTGTTTGTGTGATTTAAGGTTATTCAAGAATTGCAAATCATGGCTGAAGAATTTTTCAACACGTTCTACAATGCGTTTACATCAGATACAGTAGAATCATCAGAGGTTACACCCAAAGCTATAACTAAGACGATCAAGGATAACATCAAACATGACAACTTTTATGGAACTTATTCAAAACCTCCGAAGCTGGATAACATTGAAGATTATGTCTGGTGGAAGGAGAGGTTCATCAATTGGACGAAGGCATATGCACATGAGAGTTGGTTCTGTTTGAAGTTTGGTTATGAGAGCCCAGTAAATGACAAAGGAGAAGAAATTCTGATCAAAGATTATTCAGAAGATGACAGAAAGAAATTTTCTTATGAACAGAAGATGATTGCTTTGATTCAGCAATCAGTTCGAGATGATATTTTCTCATTATTAGTTCATGATGGGTCATCAAAGTCTGTGTGGAAAGCTTTGAAAGTTAAAGCTATGGGGGGTAAACAAATTCAGAAAAACAAAATAGCATTATTGAAAAAAGAATTTGATTTGTTTGACAGTTTAAAGGGAGAGACACTGAGGAAAATGATTGAGAGGTTTTGCCATTTAAAAATTGAACTTGAAAGATTCAAAATTGTGAAAACAAGAGAAGAGATAATTGACAAAGTAATTGAAGCGTTACCACGAGCTGATCAGTGGCAAACGTTTGTTTTTATCTTGAAAAATGATGGTAAATTTGATACAATTTCTCTTGATGCATTGTTAGAAAAGATTGAGAGTCATGATCTGGAGCTACAAAAGCAAAACAAGATGAGTGGTTCATCTCATCAACAAAATGTTGGCTTGTACTTCAAAGGGAGTGTACCTTCGGAGAAAGGTGTTAGTTCACCAAAGACAGCATTCAGTGGTGAGAAGATGAAAGAATCACAAACAACTTCATCAAGTTACCATTCTGGATATCATTCATCTTCAAAATCAAGTTCTAACGAAGCTGAGGAGATTCTGTGCAACATTGCTCTTAAACTGAAGAATTCTCCTGCAATGAGCATCAATGCAGCTAAGCAGCAAATGAGTTTTCTTGCATCTGTTCTGGAGTCGTATGAAGGTCTAGTGGCTGGTAAAATTGGAAACTCTGAATTAACCAAAGAAGACTACGACTAGATTGATCTGGAAGAGATGGAACTCATTGACATTCGCTGGTGTTTGGAAAGTTGCATTCGCAGAGCTCAGAGATATATGGAGATTACAGGGAAACAATCTTTGGGTGGTCCTTCAACGAAACTTGGTTTTGACAAATCCAAAGTGACCTGCTTCAGATGCAAGCAAAAGGGCCATTTCAAAAGAGAATGCAGAAATTCTGAAGTTGCTAAAGGAAATGAACGTCCTTTCAACGATGATTATTATCGAAAAGCGATCTACCACCGAAGCAAAGAAGAGCCAAAATTGATTGAAGATAAAACCAAATCAAGAGCTTGTTTTGTAATTCACGATGATGAAGGTTTTGACTGGAGCACAATTTGTCCAGAAGAAGATCGTTTGGAAAATGTTCGAAAAACAGCTCATGGCAGAGCTGTGACAGAGGAAAGAAAGTTTGTTTTTGTTGCTGAAATTAAAGAAGATGTTAAAGAAGAAAAAGACACTGTTGAAGTCAAAGAGAGAACTCGGGAAGAGATTTTAAAGGAGAAAACTGAGAGAGAAAGATTTATTGTGGGATGCAGGATGCAGAAAATGGAGGAAGAATATGAGAATGCTGTTGCGAACAAACGATGGGATAAAAAGCAAGAATGTTATGTCAACAAACAAGGTGAACCAGTTGTTCCCAGATGTGACATAGTTCATGATGATGTTCTTCTTGTTATTCCTCGATCCGGTGAATACTACTCAAATGTTGCAAAAGACAAAACTTATGTAGAAAGGCTGGATAAAATCATCAGGGATGCTATGACAATCAAATTGAGAAAGAGAAATGAAGAAGAATATTGAGAATATGGTTGATGAATTGAAGAAGGTCGCTGAGGAAGTCAAGATTGAAGAAGTGAAAGATGAAATTCAGAAAGTTGAGGATGTGAAGACGTCTGAAGAACAGAAGGTAGTTGAGAAAGAGAAGGTTGTTATTGAAGAACAGCAAGTTGAAATAGTCAAGAATGAGAATTTGGAAGCTGGTGATGCTGGTGATGAAGTTAGTGTTGAAGAAAAGCAGAATGATGCTGATCAGAAGCAGACAGAGACTGTAACAAACACCGAAGTGCCAATCACTGAGGTAAATTCTGATTCTAACATCTTGACTGAAATTGTTGAACAGTGCAAGAAATGCATGGAAACGTGCAGTGCTTGTACTGAAAAAGATGAAAAGATCAGAACAAGAGATCTTGATTTCACAAAACTTGAAGAAGTTTTCAAGAACAAGTGCAAAGAAATGTTTGAAAATGAAAAAGTTTTAAAAGAAAATTTTGAAACACTTTCAGAAAAATGTAAAAAATTAGAAAAAGAGAATGAAATTTTAAAAGAAGATGTTTCTAAAATGACAGAAGAATGTTCTCAAAAAGAAAATATTTGCCAAGAAATGAAAAAGGAATATGATTCAATAAAATTGGCTTATCACATTACAAAGGAATCATATGAAAAAGTAAATAGTGAAATGAAACTTGTTCAATCAAGATTGAAATACTGTTCTGAAACATCAAATGAACTAAAACGAATGTATGAAATTAAACAACAAGTTGTAAATTCTTATATTGAAGATGTTGCTAAACTTAAGCGTAAGATTGCTGATTTAGAACAGGATAACAACAAATTAAAAAGTTATCACGCGTCGTCATATGTGCTTGAATGTATTTTCAACATAAAACCGGATGGAAAAGATTCTGAGCATAACACGAAAGGCATTGGTTCAGAATTTCATCAAGTTCCACCACCGGAAAAGTTTATGTTTTATGATGAGGAAAAGGTCGAAAAAGCTTTCAACATGGTAGATCAATTGCCAGACAACATTGACATAACCTATTCCAAATCTGATGATTCTCATGATTCAGAGGTGGTAGGTAAAGTCGTTGAAAGTGTGTTGAAAGAAGAGTCGGTTGATACAGGTAAATCTGAATCACAGGATGAAGATGAAGGAAATCTTCATGATAATTATCTGAAAAACACAAAATCCGAGAAAAATTTGAATGATGATTCAAAAGGATTGGTTTATACCATGATTGGATCAGACAAATTATTCTTAGATGTTGTATTCCCGATTCAGAACGTGATCTCAAAAAAGGTTGATAAAGTTTTCAAGATGGTGGAAATTGAAAAATCTGATATTTCAAAGCTTGCTGGTAAAAGTCACAAAACTTTTTATAACAAACCTGGTTTCAAGAAGAAAAACATGAAGGCTGGGTTGGGTTTTAAAAAGAAACAAAATTGGAAAAGAAATGAAATGCCGAATTATCAGGCAAAAATGAGTTTTGTTCAAGGAAAAAGTTTTGAAGAAGAGGAAAAACTCAAATTTAGACAACAGTCTAATGAAGAGTTATGTGATCAAAAGAAAAAGCAACAACCACAGGTCAAAGATGTGTCCATGAGAACATGTTTCAAATGTGATCAAAAAGGACATCTTGCACGCAAGTGTCCAAATCTAAAACCTGTGGATGTTGACAAAAAGAAGATTGATGCTGAGAAACAAAAATCTGAGAATGTGAGACAAAGGTCAACCAGATTTGATTCAAAACAAACTTGGAGGTACAACACAAACAAGTTTGCTTCGAATCAAAATTGGAAGTCAAACCCATATAGGTTCGATTCTAGACAGACCTGGAATTCTCACACACCCAGATTAAGAACAACACAATGTTGGAAAACAACTGTCGATGCTACAAAACCTCAAGAGTTTTGGAAACCAAAAGTTGTTGTTCAAAATCAAAATATTCAAAAAGAGTCACATTTTTACAAAAGAGGGACTCCAAAAGGTCAAACTTGGAGTGTTAAGAAACAAGTGACTTCGGTAAAAGATGAGAAAGTTGAAGTCAAAGTTGAAAAGGTCTTTGTGAAAGATGACAAAGAGTTTCCATCATTGAATGAAAATTATTGTGTTGAAATGCCTAAGGTTCAACAGACCTGGGCTAAATTGTTCAAGTAATCAAGTAGTCTGAATGTGCAGGTGCTCAACAAATTCAAAGATTGTGATTTTGGAACTCAGAGCAGCCTGGCACAACAAGAGGAGGAGGCTGCTGCTGGATCCTGTGTTGGTTGAAACAGGAAGTTTATTTTCATTCTGTTCATAAATAAACAATATTTTCAAAACCCTAAAAATTGAAAATTTTATAGAAAAACCAAAAATATGTTTTGTTATTGTTAAAAAAAAAAACAAATATTCAAAAATACAAAAATATGTGTTGTTTGAATACGCCGAAACCCTCACGGCTGAACAAACATGATTACTTTCACTAGATTGAAAAACGGTTTTCAAACTGTAAAAATCAATGGGTTGTAAATCATGGGGGTACTTTATATTGGTTTTCCTGCAAAACAGAGCACAGTTAGCAGAAAATGGATGGCGAGACAAAGCTATCAGTATTGGTTGTCAAATTTTCTTTAAATGATTTTGCATTTTAGGGGGAGTAATATTGTTAGAAAATCCAAAAACATTTGAAAATTTGAAAAAGTCAAAAACATGATAAAATTAAAAAATTGAGTTTTTGCGTAAAAAGAGGAAATGATAGTACATCAGTAGACAGTTACAGTACGCTAAAGAATTGGAAAGTTAAAATGTGTTAAACGATCTCACTGTGGATGTGTCGGGAGATTTTTATACATTTAGTAAACTTTTTCGGGATATAAACCTAAATTCAAACTTGCTTATTTCGTGGGGAACACTACTTGGATATATAGGTAACGCCTGAAATCTCGTTTGAAGGACCCCTTTTTCTGAGATACTAGGTCTTTATGCTTAGTGATATCTGGGGTATTATCCCGTGACTTCTGATTTTGCGGAAGCAATGGCCTAGTCCCCGGAGAATACTTTTTGCATTGCTTGAAATATAGCGCCGCCCTCAGGAAATTGATGAAACAATAAAATTGATAGTCATTGTTGTTGTAATACAAAAGATCCTCCAAAGGGGACACACCAAAAGTCGAGCCGTCATCTCTCTGCTGAACGGAAGTTCTGACCTGAGCTCTCACGGTTTCGTACTATAATTTATTCCCCTTACAGATATCATCTAGGTATACTCACCTGTAAGACTGAATATTGGGATCTGGATACGGGAGTATATTCAAGAGGTGGGACACATGAATGAGTTTAAGTTCTTAAAACACCTAATTCGTATCCTGAATCAGTTGAACTTTGTATGAAAATTTTAGTGGACAAGTATATCGACAATCTAAGTGAATTGTTTAATTCTTAATGTGTAACTAAGCTCAACGGTACTTGTGACTTGTCAGAAACTGATATGATCCTCTGATGCAAACTCAAACAAAAATATGGTCTGTAAATATGTTTGTACATATTTCTTTACTGCTTTATATTTTCAGAAAAATACAAAAAGATTTTTGATTCTGCTTTATTTTCGACAACCAATGTCTGAAATGATGAGTTTCAAAATCTGAGTATGTTGATTGTGTTTCTGAAAATAAAACAAGTTCATTAATTTGAAACTTGAATTAAAAATCAAAAACAGTTTGTGATATCTCCAAGGTCATTAGTTTGGACTTGGATGATTAACTGTGAGGGATTTGGATTCTTAGATTGTTAAAATTTGTTGAAAAGAGTTAGTTTTCGATGTTGGATTCTTAAATACTGCCAAATCTATGAAGATTGTTGATAGGAGGAGTGTTTTAGAAAGTTGAATAGAACCAGATTACGATGTCTGGAAAATTGAATGTTCAAAATGGTTGTACTTATAAATGTTTGAGAATTGCAGATGTTGTACCAGACTACGATCCCGAAAGCCGAGTCTAACGGGGAGTCTGAAGACGAGCTCAACGCAAAAGGAAGTGTGGATTCAAGGAGTCATGTAACTATCCTGAAAGAGCTTGTATACGAAAAGCAAGGTGTCGATCCCTAAAGCACGGAAGCTTGACGAAAGGGGGAGCCTGATAAAGAAAAGAGTCTACAGAAAGGAGAAGCTGAAGCTGAAGACAGATCCACCGGGATTCTGTTCAAGAAGACTAAAAGAGAAAGAGAAGACGCTACGAGTTTGACTCAATGATCGAGATTGACTGCGGCAATATCCAAGGGGGAGTCTGTTAGTGCATTTATGTCTATCGCCTTCGTCAATCCGAGCCGTAGCGAGTGTAATATCTAGACAAAAGGCAAGGTGGCAATATTGTAATTAATGAGAAATCTCATTAAAAGCCAAGGCCTATAAATAGGAGCTTTATGTTTAGATTAGAGACTTTTGGCTCATTTGTGTTTTAGAGAGCTCTAGATCTAGAGAGAAAATCTAGAGAGAGAGTGATTCAAGGTGCTTGTTCGTGTTAGATTTCTAATAGAATCATGTTTATATTACGTCTTGTGTGTTAGGTCACGTTCGTGTACGGATTCCGCACGTCATACGTTCGTTTCGCAATCGTTTCGGAGTCAAAACCGGTCCTACAAAGAGTTTTATCTTTTCACAGTATTGAGAGCGATTACAATGTTTACATCTACACAATTACTCATTCTGTACTGTCAATCCTGACTGGTGGGTCATATTACCCATTGGCTAACTCTTTGTCCAATGGTAACGTGTTCCACATTTTGTATACAAAACCCCAACATACCGGCAGTAATTGAAGAATTACAAAGACTCAGTCACTGCTAATTATAATTTAAATAAATAAAGGTTTTGTAAAATAGTTTGCAAAAAGGAGATTACTCACATTGCTGTCTTAGGGTTTTCTTTAAGGATTTCCTGGTGATTATCTATAAATTACACAAACCCACACGCGTTAGTATAATAACCCAATATTTACATTAGTAATACCCTCCCCGAGACGGCAATCCAACGACTACGTCGGGCAGAACCACGATAGCTGTTACGGAACCCTGGATCAATCGGGCAGCGTAACTAATACGTAACCGGGGTTATAATATTTACAACGAGGCACAACTTCGTTATTTAGGGGGGTATTATGCCCGAGTATAGCTTATACTATAAGAAAATTCGAGAGAGAGAAAGTGTGTGAGCGATTCGACTGAATAGCTGATGCCTCCTATTTATAGGGCTGATTCTGGACTCCCTCGCGGCCCGCGAAGGATGTAGCCAAAGGCTACGCGGCCCGCGACGTAGATCTGTAGGGCCTAGCTATGACTGGTCATCACTTATAGACTCAACACGCTTGTGACACGTGGCAGCACCGGGCTGCGCCTCATGTCCTAACGCTCGCGCCCCGTGTAGACTAAGGAGGGGTCTTACGCGGCCCGCCAGAGACTAATAAAAATTGTTTTTATTTAATTTTTAATAAAATAAAGGTATTCGGGGCCTGTTTTCACATACGGGGTGTATTTTATGACGTATTCAGGCACTCTAAATATTTTTAGGGTGTCGGATTATTTAGGAGGGTTGTTATATACATGCGTTGTAACAATATAAAACCAAAGGGGGGCATACATGTGACATTTGTGCCTCTACGACCATCATACAAATAGGAATCCAATGAAATCTTGTGTTTCATTCTCGGGATTTGTACAATTACATGTGACATTTACACATATCAATTCTTGTTCGATTTCGAGCTCTTAATCACTTATGAAAAGTTCTAAATAAATCATAACGAATAGGATTGTAAATAACAAAAAAATAAAACCCAATAAAGATCTTGGATTCCCGACACTCAAGACAAGCCCAAAACTTCTCTTCTACCCATTCCATTTGGGCGTGTAAGCCACATAGTAATGAGTTTTGCTTGAGGACAAGCAAAGATTCAAGTGTGGGGGTACTTGATGTGTGTAAAATGCAACATTTAAATTACATCAAATGAGGCATAACACTAACCCTTTTTTAGTACTAATGTTGGAAAAGTGTGCTTTTGTCTTCCTTTTGTATTTTCAGGACCAAATGAGCTTAATTAAACAAAAGGAACAAATATGCAGCAAAATCTAACATAAATACAAATAAAAGGAATAAACGTGACATGCCCGACCCCTCGACAGCAACTTCCCAAGCAAAAAAAAAAAGAAACAGACGGCTGACCACGACCCCGTGCCCAGCAGACACGGGGGCGTGGCCAGTGGTCTGCAGAAAGGACAAAGTCATAGAAGCTTCTATTCCCAGCATGGGGGCGTGCCCAGCTCAACACGGGCCATGGTCAACGCTAAGATTCGCAAAATCTTGCAAATCTTGATAGTACAGATTCCCTTCTGCACACGGGGCCGTGCCCAGTGAACACGGGGGCGTGTGGAGCCTAATAAAGACAATTGCAACTAATGAAGAAAGAGAAAGAGAAAGTGGACACGGGGCCATGTCTGGGCTTCTGTGTAGGCTATAAATAGGGGTGCTTGGCTCACTTCAAAGGCATCCCTTGGCAAACCACCTCTCCCCCACTTCACCCACACTCCACCACCATCACAACACCCACATCCACCACCATCATCCATCATCCACCTAGAGTGTGTGTAGTAGTCTCGGGATCCAAGATTTATAGTAAGAGTTCTTGACAATCAAAGGCCATGTTTGCCTAAGTCTCTTACATCACTTGGTGAAGACAAGCATTTAGTGTAATACTTTTGATTTTTAATCTTTTCGCACTTTTTATTTGGTTTTGTATTAATGACTTTAATAACTAGTTTCTTATGTTGAAGGTGAAACTTCTTTATCATTTGTCCGTGGTGTCTTGGCATTATTTTACTGTCTATATAAAATAAAAGATTTACACCATTCATATCTCTACAGTCTATATAGAGATATGTTGGCTACCTGGTCGGGGGTTAAGGGAATGGTTTGGTAAGGTTCTTGCCTTGTTCAGTGTATAGATCCTGCAAGTACCTGGGTCAAGCTTACTAGGACCACCTTCAATACCCACTGGTATTGGATGGCGGGGGTGCGAATGGCTTGATCCCCTCATATGTAAACTACTATTAATACATTAACCCGGTTACTTGGGATTGTATCCCTGCTGACTCAAACCACTTAGCCGAGGGTAACGTCACATTCAAAAGAGGGGCCTACCACATTACGCATTAATAACTTAATTAATTATCTTCCAATATTCCAACCCTTTAGGATTGTATCCTTGTTGACTCAAACTACTGGGTTGAGGGTAACGTCACCTTCAAACGAGGGGCCTACTACTATAACTAAGATAATCTCTTAAAAAGTACAAAAGTGCGGAAATCATCAAAGGTTACACTAAAGGCGAGTCGGATCCAAGTGATTCATCTTGTCTATCTGTTTTTATTTTATTTTTATTTTTTATCACTTTTAGTTTTTATTTTCATGTTTAAAACCTTTTCTAAAACTTTTGATATGATTAGAAATTGAAGATAAACCGGTACTAAAAGCTCTTGTGTCCTTGGTCGACCTCGGTATCTTACCAACGCTATACTACGCTCACGATGGGTGCACTTGCCCATGTGTGTGCTTAGTGTTAGTAGAATATCGTGTTTTATAAATTTAAAACTTGACTAACGTGTTAAAAAGGGCTTAAAATATAAAGAAAAACATAATACACCTGACACACACCAACGATCAGTTGCACTTCGTCGAGCAACCGGTGGAAATTATGGACCGGGGAAATCAAGAGTCACAAACGTACCAAAATACCTATTGTACGAGTTCGTTGGAACTCCCGTCGGGGCCCAAAGTTCACTTGGGAACAAGAGGACCAGATGAAACATAAGTACCCCCAGTTGTTCAAAAAAGGTGAGTCCAGTACTGAAGCTACTTCGGAATTTCAGGACGAAATTCCAAACCAACGGGGGGATGATGTGATACCCCAGGAAAACGCACAACACAACTAGCTTCCTCAGCGACTATGTGCTAAATTTTGGGATGAAATTTCTTTCAACTTGGGGATGATGTGACAACTCGTATAAATCCCTGAACGTTTCGTTTTACTGTGTAATTACATGTACGTTAAATGAATTGAATTTGGTGATTTATTTTATTTGAACGATGGTGTGCTTAGTAATGTGTAATGTGAATTATGTGAAAGCGAAACCTGAAATTGAAATATTGGAATATGAAATTTTATGAATCGAAGCATTGTAAAATATTATTGCGCGATACGCAACGTTTTAATTAATTATTTCGGTTATCTTACGAAACCGTCACTTAGTGCACAACTGTTACCTATTAAAAACCCAACCCAAACCCAGCCTCCCCGCCTTGCACCACATATAGGCCCAACCCCAACCCAAGTCCCCTTATTTGAAACATTAGGCCCAAACCCACAGTTCTTGTTCCTTGTAGCCCATTAGCCCAACTTTCTTGGGTTTTAATTATATGTAGGAAACTTTGGGATTAAGTAATCAAAAACCAAAACCCTAATACCTTCCTTGTGTACGTCGACCAGAAGGAACCCCCCCCCTACGCAAATTGAAACCCTAGTTCAGCTTCTTGATTCGCCTTCCACTTCCTCGTAAAACCTTCTGTCACACCCCCAAAAATACCACAAGCAGAAACCCCGTGAGGCGTGTGACGTACCAGGATCTAGCCACTAATCACATTGAACCATAGACATAAAAGATAAGATAAACCTTTCATTAAATGTAACTGTATAATTCAAAACACCATTTAATAAAAGCAACATGTTCAGCGGAAGCATAATAGTTTGTTTAAATAAAAGTGTTCAACATTGCAATAACGAGAAGCGTTCCAAAAGCCACGACCCATGACCACTCCAGCTTCCCAGATAGCAAGTTCCATAACAATGTACCTAAGGACCTGCAAGCATGCAGAAAAGTGTATCAGACAACGCTGGTGAGTTCATAGTTTGTTTTAACCGTTTAATACCAAGTAGTGACTTATGATATGTTATGTTATGCTACGTTGATAATAACTCGATACCGCAGACGGCCCTTTTTGCCCTTCTCCAATGCTCTATCAAACATTGGTCATGATTTAAAGTTATTAGTTCACGTCCGTCCTATCCAGGTACGTTGTGAGGGTGCCAAACCTAATAGCGCTATCAACTAATAACCCTGTTGCCCTACAAGCAACTAACCCGGTAGTATGATGGGACTTAAGTGATAGAGGTGAGTGTATTATCCAACATCAACGTTTACAGAAAACCGTTGCATATCCCCTGCAAGGATATGCGTTTGTGAAATCCGCCTCACATCCCCTACAAGGATGTGGGTATTTGAAAACCGCCTCATATCCCCTGCAAGGATATGGGTTTAGGAAAATCCGTTTACTAGTTTTGTCAGTTTGATTGTCCCCACCAGACGCATGCTTGTTTTGAGAGAAGTGAACTCACATTGGTTTGCTCGGTATGACTAGTTATTCGTTCACACTTAATCAGTCAGAGCCTATGGTATTCATGTATACGTAGTCAGTTTACATTCACCTTATTCACGTATAATCATAGCGTGTAGTCATAGCAAGGATTATTCTATAACAGGTAACAACCATTTCAAACACATAACATACTTAACAGATGGTTTACTGTTCACACTAGACAATTCAGGTTTTCCATACATGATTAATATTATGCCACCTTTACAACAAATATCAATTATACCCAGCATAGCCAACTGCTTATACTACGTTTTTCGGCGAGGATTACACTCGACGAATCTCTATATTTCGTCGAGAGTATCTGTAACGAAACACTCCCCCTGTTCACGATATACTTGTCGACGAAGAACCCATCTTTCGTCGACATGGGTGTTTCGTTGACATGTGAGATTCGTCGAGGCCTTACAGTTTCATTCTTAACTGTTCACTCGAAATTCCCGTAAACACATTCTATATTTTGAAACAGATCAAACCATGTTATTCAATCAGTTATAGATTATGATCATACGCAGTTCATAGCAACAGTTGTCCTTAATTCTCATGAATTATTCATAAGTACCCTAGACATTAACAAGCTCATGATGTCTCCATCCCGATTATTCAACAACCATACATAATACATTTAACCTAATACCATTTCAACAACCAGGACTATCGAGCCGCATAGTGATCATGAACAAACAAATACCATCGAATTCTTGTCATGCATATTCTAGTTTCCTTGATTAACAATAACACATCAAAACCCTACTTAATAACATATAAGAGCACAATTTCTAACAAATCCCTATGTTCACAATAGATCACAATCAACACATAACAATCATCAAACAATGTATCGAGCAGATCAAGTCGGGTAATCACATACTAACCGGTTGCAAGATGAGACTTGGGAGCACTTCGAAGGGAACAAGGATCTCCGCCGAGTGCAAGGGAGGGGAAAGATAGTCTAGGGTTTCGCTGATTGCGATTTTACGTAATGTTATGCGAATAGGGTAAATATAACTGACTCATACTTGGGCCTCACCTGGGCCACAAGCCCATCCCGGCGAATAACCCCACCTCGACGTAGAAGTAATGTTTCGTCTGCTAAAGGTGTGACGAAAGTCCAATGTTTCGTCGAAGAGAGGTGATGACGAAAGTCTAGTGTTTCGTCGAACAGAGGATGCATGTGCTAAGTCCATCTAATCTTAAACAGTTCATAAGCTTTCATTAATTAACCAAGAAATAACATAATACATTAATCATAAATCAAACGTGCTCATGTTACAACGCAACCGAATTACGAAAACAGAATTGTAAACAAGTAACGTGTCGAGGAAAAGCCTTGAGAACTCGGGTTGTCACATCATCCCCAACTTGAAAGAAATTTCATCCCGAAATTTGATAAGTAACCCAAAAGCGGTGAAGTGTCAGATCAGAATGACCGTGGATTTTCCCCGGGTGCCACATCATCCCCAACTTGAAGGGGAATTTCGTCCCGAAATTCATTAGTTGCACCAGGATTAGATTGCTTAGCTGGGAAAAGGTGAGGATACTTGAGCTTCATCTGATCCTCTCGTTCCCACGTGAACTCCGGTCCACGTCTTGAGTTCCAACGGACTCTCACAATTGGAATTCGGCTATGTTTATGAACCTTGACTTCCCAGTCTATAATTTCGATTGGTTCTTCGACAAACTGCAACTTGTCGTCAATTTTCAGCTCTTGAAAGGTACTACAAGTGTTCATCGGATAAATACTTCTTCAACTGTGAAACATAGGAAACATCATGGACATTACCCAACTCAGCAGGTAACTCGAGCTTGTATGCCACCTTACCAATTCGTTCCAGAATTTTGAATGGTCCGACATAACGCGGATTAAGCTTGTTGCGTTTCCCAAAATGTACCACACCCTTCCAGGGTGAGACTTTTAACATAACGCGATCGCCCACAGCAAACTCCAAAGGTTTCGTACACTTGTCAGCATATCTTTTCTGACGGTCGTGCGCCGCCGCCATATGATTTCTGATTTGTACTATCTTCTCGGAAGTTTCGAGCACAAGCTCCGGGCCTGTGATTTGGCTGTCACCCACTTCAGCCCAGCAAAGAGGAGATCGACATTTCCGCCCGTATAAAGCCTCGAACGGAGCTACCTGGATACTGGTATGGTAACTGTTATTATAAGAAAACTCCACCAAGGGTAAGTGTCTCTCCCAACCTTTACCAAAATCGATAACACATGCTCGTAACATGTCTTCCAATGTCTGGATAGTTCGCTCACTCTGACCATCTGTTTGAGGGTGATAGGCAGTGCTAATGTCGAGACTTGAGCCAAATGATTTGTGCATCGCTTGCCACAAATTGGACATGAAATGCGGATCTCGATCAGAGATAATGGTTGAGCCAAATGATTTGTGCATTGCTTGCCACAAATTGGATATGAAATGCGGATCTCGATCAGAGATAATGGAGGTTGGCACCCCATGCCTGGAAACCACTTCCTTTAGATAGATACCAGCCAGCTGCGAGAACTTGTCAGTTTCTTTGATTGCGAGGAAGTCTGCAGATTTCATGAGACGGTCAACGATCACCCAGATGGTATCGTTTCCGCTTTAAGTTCTAGGTAGGCCAGTGATAAAATCCATGGCGATCTGTTCCCATTTCCACATGGGTATCTCTGGTTGCTGAAGTAGGCCTGAGGGTTTCTGATACTCCACCTTGACCTTTGAACAAGTCAAACATGTACTTACATAAGTCGCGATGTGGGCCTTCATCTTCGGCCACCAATACACGACTTTGAGGTCCTAATACATCTTATCCGAACCCGGGTGAACAGAGTATCAAGACTTATGTGCTTCGTCCATTATAAGATCTCTGAGGTTTCCGTACAGAGGAATCCATATTCGTTCCATGAAGTAGTAAATGCCGTCAGATCTCTCTATGAGTCGCTTCTCCATGCCTCGTAAATACTCAGCGTCAATGTTTCCCTCTTTCAACGCTTCAGTTTGGGCAGAACGTATCTGATTTGGGAGGTTGGAGTGAATGGTGAGTTGCAAGGCGCAAACATGTTTGGGTTTCGTTTCCTTTCGACTAAGGGCATCAGCTACCACGTTAGCCTTACCTGGATGGTACTTGATTGCGCAATCGTAGTCGTTTAAGAGTTCTACCCAGCGACGTTGTCGCATATTCAATTCCTTCTGGTCAAAAATATGCTGGAGGCTCCTGTGATCGGTGTAGATAGTGCATTTGGTACTGTATAGATAATGCCTCCAGATTTTCAACGCAAAAACCACGGCCCCCAACTCTAAGTCGTGAGTCGTGTAATTCTTTTCATGGACCTTCAACTGTCGAGAGGCGTAAGCTATAACTTTATCGCGTTGCATCAACACGCAACCGAGACCTTGAATAGAGGCGTCATAATACACTACAAAATATTCGGTACCCTCAGGTAAAGACAAAATCGGTGCACTGCAAAGCTTTTGCTTTAGAAGCTGGAAAGCGTCTTCCTGTTTCATTCCCCAGGCATATACGACACCCTTCTGTGTTAGTGCGGTGAGGGGTTGAGCGATCTTTGAAAAGTCCTCAATGAATCTTCAATAGTATCCAGCGAGACCAAGGAATTGTCGCACCTCCGAAGGATTCTTTGGTGCAGCCCAATTCCTGATTGAGTCAATCTTAGCAGGATCCACGTGTATCCCCATTTCGTTAACAATGTGGCCGAGGAAGTGTACTTCTTGAATCCAGAAGTCACACTTAGAAAATTTTGCGTAAAGCTGCTCCTTCCTCAGGAGCTCCAAAATAAGACGCAGATGTCATTCGTGTTCCTCCTTGCTCTTCGTGTAGATCAGAATATCATCGATAAACATGATAACGAAATCTTCAAGATATGGTTTACAGACGCGGTTCATGAGATCCATGAATACCGCTGGTGCATTGGTTAACCCGAATGGCATGACTAGAAACTCGTAATGGCCGTACCGTGTTCTGAAAGCTATTTTGGGAACATCCTCTTCTCGGACTCTCATCTGATGATAGCCCGACCTTAGATCAATCTTCGAGTAGAAGCTCGGCCCTTGCAACTGGTCGAACAAGTCGTCAATGCGAGGTAAAGGATAACGATTCTTGACCGTCACCTTGTTGAGTTCGCTATAATCAATACACATACGAAATGATCCGTCCTTCTTCTTTACAAACAACATCGGGGCTCCCCAAGGTGAAGAACTGGGTCGGATAAAGCCCTTATCCAACAGTTCTTGGAGTTGATTGGACAATTCTTGCAACTCTTAAGGTGCAAGACGATAAAGTGCACGAGCAATCAGAGCTGCTCCTGGTGTGAGGTCAATGTGGAACTCCACCTGACGATGTGGAGGTAAACCTGGAAGTTCCTCAGGAAAAACGTCAAGAAACTCCCGTACGACTGGTAAATCTTCGATTCTCTTTTCCCTGGACAAGGTGTCAGTAACAAGTGCTAAAATAGCAGGGTAGCCCTTTCGTAAACATTTCTAGGCTTTCATGGATGAGATGATGTTGACGGTTGCACCGCTTCAATGACCCTGGACAAATAATGATTCCCCGCTAGGAAGAGGTACACGCATGATTTTCTCCTTGCAAAGTATATCAGCTCGATGTTTTGACAACCAATCCATACCAACAACTATATCAAAGCTACCAAGTGAGATGGGAAGAAGGTCAATGTCGAATACTTGACCTAGAAGATCGAGTTTACACCCTAAGAGTACATGTATGGCTTCTATCGACTTGCCATCGACTAATTCCACTATGTGTTTGTTTACAAGAAGCGCTGGAGTCAACCATAACTGACGACTGAACCCCAAAGACACATAACTCCAGTCGGCACCAGAGTCGAATAACACAGAAGCAATAATACCATTAACAGAGAACGTACCGGTCACGACGTTGCCATCATTCCTTGCATCGCCTGCTCCAATAGTTAACACTCTCCCGCGAGCGCCATTCCCACCGTTGTTTCCATTGTTATTTCCCCCATTTTTGTTCTGGAGATTACCCCCATTGTTGTTGTTGGCATTCTGGTTCAACTGTCGGCAATCTTTCTTGAAATGCCCTTCACTGCCACACTGATAACATCCTCTCTGATTACCCCGATTCTGCTGGGGTTGTTGCCTCTGTTGTTGCTGCTGGGGTTGTTGTTGCTTGGGATGTGGAGCTCTACAATCCTTCGCCATGTGACCCACCTTGTCACACCTTTGACACGTTCGGCTACACTGGCCATAGTGGTGGAAACCACACTTATTGCATTTCGGCTGTTTTCCCGCGTAACCGGAAGTCTGACTGTGGTTCTGATTCTGATTGACCGAAGACGATTGGCTAAAGTTTTGGCTGTTGTTGTTATTAGGCTTCTTTTGCGATTGGTTCGAGTTTGTTGACTTGTCTGCATCGTTCCACTTACGCTTGTTGTCAGTAGCAGGAGTAGTAACCGCAGCACTAGTAGCAGTAGTAGAAACACGGGGTGGTAGCGAGCCACACTCCACTTCTTGATCTGTGATCTTGTGAGCTAAGCGGATAATCTGGGGTAAGTTGTTGAGATTCGCTGCAGTGACTAATCCCTTAACTGGTGGTGCCAATCCCTTAATGTAGAGCTCGATCCTGCGAGGTGGTGGTCGAGATAAGTTAGGACACATGTTGGCCAGCTCGTGAGACCGTTTCGTATAGGCTTCGATCTCAGATCCTTCCATCTTAAGGTTATAGTACTCGTTTTCCAACTTTTGAATCTCATCCCGAGGGCAGTACTCTTCCCGAATCAGCACTTTGAAATCTTCCCAAGTGGTCCTGTTTACCATCTCGACGCCCAGCATTTGCACCAGGGCACTCCACCAGGTCAAAGCACCGTCCTCCAAGGTTCCAGAAGCAAACTTCACCCTGTCCCCCTCTGGACAGTTACACATAGCAAAAACGGATTCAGCTTTCTCGAACCAACGGAGCAATCCCACAGGACCTTTAGCTCCACTGAAAGTTTGAGGCTTGCAATCCATGAACGTTTTGAACCTACACACAGGTGGATTATTCTGATTTTGATTCTCTTGGAGACCTAAAGATGAAAGAAAATACAGCACACGGGTAAGAAGTGAGTACATGACTCGGAAATAAAGAGTATTTGGTACACTTCGTACCAGCTTGATAGGCTGCCAATGCCTCAGCCACACGTGTGTTAATCATGTTTGTCAGCTCGGCCTGAGTCATCGCAATGTGACCACGTCCATGGCCTCGTCCACTCATGATTCTATATAAGAAGAGGGAAAAAGTTTAAGAATCAAGATAAGGTAGGAGTCAAACCTCACGTTGACATCTACAAACTACAAAGTTTACATCAAACATCAGAGCGGAACCCCCCTTCACACTCGTGAAGCCTCACTGGGAGTCACATGCACCCACATTATAATTATGTGTGCACCCATAATAATAAGGCAATTTGCATGCTTATCTCAATGCCTCTTAACTTGCGCTAAAAGGTTCCCCACATTCAGATAGCAAAAGGAAAGGCATTACAGGATTTAAAAATCACAAGAGTCGAAGGGTAGTGTCACACTTTCTAGCTTCACTAAAACATGCAGTACAGGTAATCACATCGAGGTATCTAGTATGTAGTTTCATGAAAGTCGCGAGTGTGTGACCACTAAGCTAGTAGTGCATAAAGTAAACAGAGGACAAACCTTGCGATCTGGAGCTGAGTGTCATGGTCGTTTTTGATACTGTTTGGTTATAGTCTGGTTTTATGAAAACGTTTTTAAAACCTAGTTCACTATAACCAGTGGCTCTGATACCAAACTGTCACACCCCCAAAAATACCACAAGCGGAAACCCCCACGAGGCGTGTGACGTACCAGGATCTAGCCACTAATCACATTGAACCATAGACATAAAAGATAAGATAAACCTTTCATTAAATGTAACTGTATAATTCAAAACACCGTTTAATAAAAGCAACATGTTCAGCGGAAGCATAATAGTTTGTTTAAATAAAAGTGTTCAACATTGCAATAACGAGAAGCGTTCCAAAAGCCACGACCCATGACCACTCCAACTTCCCAGATAGCAAGTTCCATAACAATGTACCTAAGGACCTGCAAGAATGCAGAAAAGTGTATCAGACAATGCTGGTGAGTTCATAGTTTGTTTTAACCATTTAATACCAACTAGTGACTTATGATATGTTATGTTATGCTACGTTGATAATAAATCGATACCGCAGACGGCCCTTTTTGCCCTTCTCCAATGCTCTATCAAACATTGGTCATGATTTAAAGTTATTAGTTCACGTCCGTCCTATCCAGGTACGTCGTGAGGGTGCCAAACCTAATAGCGCTATCAACTAATAACCCTGTTGCCCTACAAGCAACTAACCCGGTAGTATGATGGGACTTAAGTGATAGAGGTGAGTGTATTATCCAACATCAACGTTTACAGAAAACCGTTGCATATCCCCTGCAAGGATATGCGTTTGTGAAATCCGCCTCACATCCCCTACATGGATGTGGGTTTTTGAAAACCGCCTCATATCCCCTGCAAGGATATGAGTTTACGAAAATCTGTTTACTAGTTTTGTCAGTTTGATTGTCCCCACCGAACGCATGCTTGGTTTGCTCGGTTTGACTAGTTATTCGTTCACACTTAATCAGTCAGAGCCTATGGTATTCATGTATACGTAGTCAGTTTACATTCACCTTATTCACATATAATCATAGCGTGTAGTCATAGCAAGGATTATTGCAAAACAGGTAACAACCATTTCAAACACATAACATACATAACAGATGGTTTGCTGTTCACACTAGAAAATTCAGGTTTTCCATACATGATTAATATTATGCCACCTTTACAACAAATATCAATTATACCCAGCATAGCCAACTGCTTATACTACGTTTTTTGGCGAGGATTACACTCGACGAATCTCTATATTTCGTCGAGAGTATCTGTGACGAAACACTCCCCCTGTTCACCATAATCTTGTCGACGAAGAACCCATCTTTCGTCGACATGGGTGTTTCATCGACATGTGAGTTTCGTTGAGGCCTTACAGTTTCATTCTTAACTGTTCACTCGAAATTCCCGTAAACACATTCCATATTTTGAAACGGATCAAACCATGTTATTCAATCAGTTACAGATTATGATCATACGCAGTTCATAGCAACAGTTGTCCTTAATTCTCATGAATTATTCATAAGTACCCTAGACATAAACAAGCTGATGATGTCTCCATCCCGATTATTCAACAGCCATACACAATACATTTAACCTAATACCATTTCAACAACCAGGACTATCGAGCCGCATAGTGATCATGAACAAACATAAACCATCGAATTCTTGTCATGTATATTCTAGTTTCCTTGATTAACAATAACACATCAAAACCCTAGTTAATAACATATAAGAGCACAGTTTCTAACAAATCCCTATGTTCACAATAGATCACAATCAACACATAACAATCATCAAACAATGTATCGAGCAGATCAAGTCGGGTAATCACATACTAACAGGTTGCAAGATGAGACTTGGGAGCACTTCGAAGGGAACAAGGATCGCCGCCGAGTGCAAGGGAGGGGAAAGATAGTCTAGGGTTTCGCTGATTGTGATTTTACGTAATGTTATGTGAATAGGGTAAATATAACTGACTCATACTTGGGCCTCACCTGGGCCACAAGCCCATCCCGGTGAATAACCCCACCTCGACGAAGAAGTAATGTTTCGTCAGCTAAAGGTGTGACAAAAGTCCAATGTTTCGTCGAAGAGAGGTGATGACGAAAGTCTAGTGTTTCGTCGAACAGAGGATGCATGTGCTAAGTCCATCTAATCTTAAACAGTTCATAAGCTTTCATTAATTAACCAAGCAATAACACAATACATTAATCATAAATCAAACGTGCTCATGTTACAACGCAACCGAATTACGAAAACAGAATTGTAAACAAGTAACGTGTCGAGGAAAAGCCTTGAGAACTCGGGTTGTCACACCTTCTCTTGCTCCAAGGTTAGTATTCTTGATTTGGATTGTGAACCTTGGTGTGATTTTTGTAGAAACATGGCTGTGATTTTTAGATAACATGCTAGGGTTTTGATGTTACATGATTTATTACGGCTAAGTATGCGATTTGTTGAAGTAAGCGATAGTTTGTGTGCGTAAATGACCATTGGCTGTGTTTTTGTGAAAAATCATGATGTGTTATGGCTAGGGTTTGTGATTATTGGTATGGTTAGATGGTAGATGATGATTAACCTGCTGTTATTTGTTAATAGGAAGGGTCGGGATTGTTTATACGCGTTTTGGTGTTGTTTAAATGTAAAAACTGCATGCTGATTGATGAAAACAACCAACTTCAGTTGGCTGTAAATGGATCGTTATAAATCGAAAAATTGATTTTCTGAAGTCTAAATTATATGTTTTCGAAAAACAAATCAAATGGCACTGGAATCATAGTTTTTTGAGGTCTTTTGCTATTTTTAAAGGTCTGTTTTCTACAGCAGCAAAAGCTGCATTTTTTCTGCGAAAATGTGTGTTATGTTTTTCGTCATAACTTGAAATCTGGATAGATTCAGGTCACGAAATTTGTACTGTAGATTTCCACTGATGTCATTGTTATTCTCCAACTAGAATTTCGTCAATTGGACTTACGATGAATTTTAAATGAATTTTTCCGTGGACTACAGTCAGAAGGTGACGAATCTGATTGCAGCCTGGTAAATGATTTTTATAAAATAATTAGTAATGAATTGGATCCCAAGATTTTTACACAATAATATTTGGACCGTTTAGAACATTTTGTAAAATTTTGGGAATTTTTGGAACAAGTTAACTATTTTATTAAAATACCCGAAAACAACCCAGTTTTGGATGTTAAAGCTGAAACAATATATGTGGTGATTTGCGTGTCTAAATATCGGTTATGTTATCGGATAATGATCCAACTTCTTGTAGGTCAATGAAAGTGGTAGGTGCAATATCGTATGCTTGCTCTTGAGTAGTTATAGATGGAATGTTTATATGGGCATGAACTGTTAAAGTGAGTGCATGTTATATGGTAGATGCGTGTAGGAATTTTGTGCTTTATTTGAAATCATTAATAAACTAAAAGGTAATCATACTAGGACGTGATTGACCAACCCTGACTGTTAGCTATTTTAAGAGTCCAACCGAGCAACCAAATGTGAGTTCACACTTTCATCAATGCATGGGATTCCCGGTGGTTTGAGAATGGGTTAAGTAATAACTGTCCCCCTTAGGTGGGATGTAATCGGAATGGGTTAAGGAACAACTGTCCCCCTTAGGTGGGATGTAATCTGCATATTCTCCTTGGCTAGAATACGTACCTCGGTCCTCCTTGGGTAGGACAACAACCTTAAACTTACTAGACAAAACTCTACCATGAAGTCCCTCGTTTTTATATCGACTTAATCGCCGGGCCAATGGCGAACGGGTTATTAGTTAAATAGCGCTATTAGGTCTAACAAGCCTCACACCGTGCCGCAGAGGACGGGAGTGGACTAATGTACTTGGGCACTGTCAATGATGATAGACATTGACGCAGGGCACATAAACATGACTTAAGTCAGTAGTCGATATGGTAACGGGTCTAGTGGTTTACAACATGGGGTAGCCCCCACGGTATTTGGGTTATGGGAACATGGAACTGGATAACTTTTGGTTTTCGAAACAACTTAAAAACTTATGGTTTTTGGAACAACATTAAAACAGACAACCAACTGTGAACTCGCCAACCATTTTGTTGACACGTTACCACATGCTTTGCAGGTTGTTAGGTTATTTGCTGGAGCTTGCAATGGAGAAGGAGTCGTTGTGGGACATGAACCGCTGTGTGTTCATCAGAAACTTTATGAAACTTTAAACTTATATTTTGGTTTTGAACTTAATGCTTCCGCTGATTGTTAAATTTAGTTTTGGACTTTGGTTTGGTGAACTTTAGACGTTTGGTTTTACTTTACTTTACTTAATGTTTATTATGATTGGTGGTATGATCCTGGTCAGTCACACGCCTCGCGGTAATACTCCGCTTCTGGATTTTGGGGGTGTGGCACTCAGGGACCAAAGTTGTCAACATAGCAAACTTTTGCCCCTGCTACATCCATACGGACCGTATGCCAATGACCCTTACAGTCCGTAAGCAGGTCCCAGCACAACAGATTCATTGAATCTTCAAAACAGCTTGCTGAACTTGGTTTTAATCTCAGTTTTTGCAACTTGTGGGCTGGTTTATGTGTTCCCCAAGCTCCCTAATCAGGTCCTAACAAGTGTATGGTCTTGATTGTTCCTTGATCATCACACAAACACTTGGCAATAATCCAATGGTGCATGAATTCCTATAAATAGCAAGTGATTTCTTTATTCCAAATTGCTCATCTTCATTCTCTTTCACTCTTACTCTGAATGAGGCTACCACACTTAGTTGGAGGCCTCATACTTGAGCATTCTTAGTCCTATTTTTCCAGCCTAGAACACTTGTAAGTGTTCTTTCATCACTTTCTGCTTTGACCATGATTTGATCAAGACAAAGTTCGTTTGAAATTTGCAACGTGAGCGTAATCACGATGGTTATAGTCCCTTGTGATTATACCTGCTGATTACCATGTTGACTAGTCGAAGTGACGAGTCAAAGTTTCGGTCAAAATGCACGATTATGTGCATTTTGCGACGAAACTATTTTCGGGTATCAAAACACTTTGTTTTGATATCAAATCAGTTTTCTAACTTAGTTAAACATGTTTAACTCGTCACTTTTAGTTTAGTGCTTGTTTAGGGTCGTAAGTCAAGCGGTCTCGATAACCGCTTAGACTTTCGAACCCGACCCATTTGGTCGATCATTAGGATCCGACCAAACATATATTGTGACCATAGTTGTATAGGGAATAACCTTCCGAGGTTATACCTTATGGTCACTTCATTTAATTAGTTGTATGATAGGTAGTTTATAAGCCTTAGGAAAATGACCAAAATGCCATTTTCACGCATAATTTGAATTTAAGCATATGTAACTTAAATTTTGACACTTAAACTGATTATGCAATATTATTAAACATGTTAGGGCATATAATACTTATATTAGGGCTAGTTAGACCCTTCGAACGCGCTTTTGTACAAGTGACGCGTGAAAGTAGCATAAACTACCTTAACGGGTCATAACGGGTCAAAAGCACTTAGGATAGGTTTCAAATCAGAATGTAGGCTTTGTTAAACCATATCATATGATTTCCAACACTCATTTGGTTTACAAAACCTCATTCTACCCGATCTCCCGATTTAGGTCCCGATTATTAACATAGTGATCCGATACTAGGTGCCACTTGATTCCTTGATTTCCCGAGATTTGTTAGTTCACCTAATCGAGGATACCTTGCAGTCTCAAGTGAGTACATAGCTCCCCTCTTTTATGCTTTCAATTGTTTTGGGGTGACTCATATGTGCTAAATGCTTTTTAAGTTTTCATAAACAAATGCTATGGTTTATATAAAACACGATGATTTCAATAATGTGAACGAACTTGTTGGGGCGTTAGTTGAAAGACAGACGAATGACATTCATTAACTATGATCAAGCCGACCAGTAGTATGTTATGGTACCATAGGATCTGACAAATCCCGTTATCGGACTATCCCTTTGGTGGGTAATGTGGGTAACGGCAAAATCTGTTATTTTAACAAACCCTTTGGTGGTTTGTTAGTCAATGTTAAAGAGGTCTTTCAGGGCCTATTAAAGATACCCCATGGGTGGTATAGTCGAGTCACACAGGTTTGAATGTATTCATTAAAGAATGACAAAAAGTTGTATTTCACAATTAAAACATGGACGATTGAACGATGGTTTATAACACGGACGGTTTGAACAATTTGAACAATTTAGACGATTGGTTTTTATAACACAAACGATTTGTAACAAGGACGATTTGAACGATTGGTTTTTGGTAAGTGATTAGGTAACGAGGCGTGAGTAATGTGATAAAAGCATGGTGGATACGCCACTAGTACTTCCTATATATAAGTGCTTTTATCACATTATATGTCATAGCGTTATCTATATCACTTGAAAGAATGTTTTCAAACGATGTCACGTAACGATGTTTACTTAAAAATATAAACCATACAATGTTTACTTTCAAAGACGATTTACTACTTGGTTTTACAAAGACAAATGTTTTCAGTCAAGATTCATGGCTACAATGGTTTTTGTTTTACACTTATCAACTTGTACTGTTGATAAAACATATTGCAATGTCAAACACTTTTTGATTTCAAGGTACATACTTGACAACTCCCGTAGTTGGACGAGGTATTGCAATAAGGATTTAAAGCCATGAATTTGACATACAAAACCTATGTACTCGCCGAGTTGACGTCAGCGTAATTAAGAGAAATAGAATAAATCATAATGGTTACTGTCAAATCGCCACTTTCTGAAACGGCTGCGCCATAGTAATCATTGATTTTATTAAATAATCTCTGACAAGCGTTAGACGTCTGCACACATTCCCATAAGCTACAGTTTCGATAAGAAGGTGATCGGTCAAAACACCTATTCGTCTTCTATCCCAAGGCACACAAAGGCCACGTCACATCAGTCAGCTCATGATAAAAAAAACGTTCATTCTAGCATAATGAACATATATCTTCTCCAAGAAAATTCCCCACATTTCACACCAAAACTCCACAGCAAAAAACACCCATCTCTTATAGTCCAGTGCTCTACTTATTTGCATAAGAACAACACTAGACTGGGGGCACTTGAAGGGGTAAGGTCCCAAAAACCTTGCGCAGGTGCTCGGGACCATACCACAACTTCACCACCAATGAACCTCTTCCAAGGAACCTTGCGCGGCAGTGCACTGTTTCTAAAGAAGAACCTAAAAGAGAGCAGTCTCCAACATCCACGCGCCAAGATAGAGCTAATAACATATCCTTGCACAAGCTCTCATGCAACAGAACAGATAGGATAAAGTCCTAACAACATCTCCGCGCGAAT
Organism: Helianthus tuberosus; assembly: GCA_030545235.1. Taxonomy (NCBI): domain Eukaryota; kingdom Viridiplantae; phylum Streptophyta; class Magnoliopsida; order Asterales; family Asteraceae; genus Helianthus; species Helianthus tuberosus. Next base: position 118,750,804 of record CM060358.1, on the reverse strand, counting down.
GTCACCCAGACTTGAACAAAAAGTAACCTTTCTCTTACAACAGAATTTACATGAGATAGAGCCACATAGGATTACGGTTGTAAATCTTCTAGATGGCTTTATCATGCACAACCATTTGGTTATAACCGAATGACCACGTGGCATCATCCCGAGCATCCCTTAAAGTCACGATGATGGCAGTGAATTGAAGAAAGATCCACACTTACCCACTTTCCACGTGGCATCTCGCCAGCCGTTGATCGTGCCCACGATCCATGTGCATAAACATCACGTTAGCGATTAACGGTGAAGGGATAACCGCTTACGAAAATTACTTTCCGTTATCTCTCCCGTCAACAAACTTTCCCGCCCAAATTCGGTTATAAATAAGACAGCTCAGGTATCATTTCTCAAGTTACTCTCGCTTTAATTTCACTATTACTTCTTCTTCTTCATTGAAACCTGGACTTATTCTCACGCTGGAGGGTGGTCACGGAGAGAACCCCCATTCTCCCTGTGGCGAGTCTAACGGCTGTTTGTTTTGCAGTTATCATTCGAAGAAGGAGATAAGCCAAACCCCGAATCAAACGAGAGGACTCACCCTTTTTATGCAGGACTAAACCCCTGGTTCAATCGATCCCGGTCCTTTGAACTAGTGTTTCTTCATTGGCGCCCACCTATTTCTCAGTTTTTATTCACATCTTCTCGTTTTGATTCATTTCTCTTCAATCTCTGTTTTCCATGGCAGAGAATTCGTCAATTCACCCATCAAGTCCTCGATCCGAGAACAAGGGTAATCCAACCCAGGTTATTCAGATCGACGGAATCATGGAAAAAACAGATAGCAGCAGAAATTGTCTTGAGGAAAAAAGCTCTGTTGTCTCAGAAATGCAATCAGGAGCTCAAAATCGCCCAGATCTACTTCCGGAGGAAACTCCAGAGTACTGGTTCACCAGATTCTAGAACACCATGAACAAAATTTTTGCACCAAATTCCAGATCTGAGTCACTGCATAACAGATCTAATGATCAAGAAGAGTACGTGTTCAAGAGAAGATCCGGCACCACAATGTTGGACCCACAATCAGCACATCAGTGGGATATCCAACTTAGTAACCAAGGATATCTGGAACCACTCAGATATGTAAAACAAAATCTGGAAAATAACGATCACCAGGAAACCAAGGTGCAACAGATAAGTATGGTACAAGGAGGACCTTCACGAAGACCGCACAAACGGAACCACAATCAGCACTGGCGAGAGCAGCAAGTAGTCTTCCCCGTCGTTCTAGGAGGTCCTCAAGAAGAACGCCCGGTAATCATCACTGGTATCTTCGGCTACTATCGCACTGATTATATGTTTATAGATATAATTTATGAGCAATGCTTTAAGCAACTAGACCCAGAGGATAAGGCGCGCTTAAAACCAGTCGATTTTCCTCTCACTGGTTTCTACAATGAAGCCGTCTTTCCGTTGGGTCAAAGCGCCTTCCCTGTAACCCTCTCAGACGGTGAGCACTCGCGTATTGTCACAGTCAATTTTATGGTTATGCAAGCAACATCGCGCCATGATGTATTACTGGGGAGATGATCACAGAGAGAGTTCAGCATGATTACCTCCATACCACACGAAGCTTGTGGTTTTCTGAAGGAATCCGGGGTAGCAATTTTATATTCCAGCAAAGAAGTGATGTATGTGGATGACGAGCCACCAACAAAAGTTGCCAAACCTTCAACGTCAACCGAACCAAAAAAGTGGGTCCTCAACGAGGAATATCCTGAACAAACCATTTTGTTAGGACATGCTATCTCACCGGCAATTCGTACGAAGTTAAAGGAACTCCTATCTAACAACATGGATATCTTCGCTTGGTCTTCGGCGAACATGACTGGAGTACCAAGAGAAATAACACAACACTGCTTAAATATCCGACCTTCTGCGGAACCATTCGCGTAAGGGAAGCGCAGTCTTAGCGCAAAAAAAGCAAACGCTATGAACGAACAAGTAGCCGAATTACTTCAAGCTGGGATCCTGCGCGAAGTACAATATCAAACTTGGGTAGCCAACCCAGTAATGGTGCAGAAGCACAACGGCGGGTGGCGCATATGTGTCGATTTCAAAGATCTCAACAAAGCCTGCAGAAAGGACTGTTACGCCCTCCCAGAAATAGACAAGAAAGTGGATTCCTTAGCATCCTTCCGCTGGAAGTGTTTCTTAGACTGCTATAAAGGATATCTTCAAGTGCAAATGAAGGAGGAAGATGAAGACAAAACAGCCTTCCGCACAGACAAAGGTATTTTTTGGTACACAAAAATGCCTTTTGGCCTCCACAATGCGGGAGCCACTTATCAACGTCTGATGGATAGAGTCTTCGGAGACGATATTGGCGTAACAGAAGAAGTTTACATGGACGATCTTGTTATCATGAGCTAAGAGGAAAAGTCTATGCTTGCAAACATTCAGCGCACCTTTGACTCCCTGCGCAGAGTTAACCTAAAGCTGAACCCAATAAAATGCTTGTTCAGAATGGAGGAGGGCAAATTCCTAGGGTTCATAGTAACCAGAGATGGCTTCAAGGTCAACCCAGAGAAAGTAGAAGCCATTCAACTAATTCCATCACCAGCATCAGTCAAAGAGATGCAACGTCTTGCTGGTCGATTAGCAGCACTCAACAGATTTCTTTAAAATCACGCTGCCAAATCTTATCCATTCATCAGCACGTTGCGCAACTGCGTCAAAAAGAGTCATTTCCAATGGACACCAGAAGCAGAGAAAGCTTTCCAACAAATGAGGGAATGTCTGATCCAGTTACCAACCTTAACAGCACCACGGAAAGATGAACCATTAATCCTATATCTATCCGCAGCAGAAGTAGCAGTAGGCGCGGTACTAATGGTAGAAAGGGATGACGTTCAAACTCCGATATACTACATAAGCAAAATGTTAATTGGTCTAGAGACACGCTATTCTATCATGGAAAAACTCATCCTGGCACTGGTTCATGCATCACGAAGGCTACGACGATATTTTTCTGGCCATGTTATCACCGTCCTTACAAACTATCATCTAGGACAAATCTTGTCTAAGCCAGATGTCGCTGGGCGGTTGGCCAAATGGGCTACAGAGTTAGGAGGATACAACATCTTGTACAAACCTCGACCAGCTATTAAAGGGAAGGTCTTAGAAGACTTTGTTACCGAAGTTCCCATCGACAAAATCCAGGAATGCGAGGCAATCCAAAATCCTACCCCAGTATTCGATGGTAGGGTTTGGACATTACATACAGATGGCGCCTCAAACGACGATGGTGCAGGCGCAGGTCTTCGCCTGGTTAGCCCTGACAACCATGAGCTCACAAACGCAATACGCTTGGATTTCAAAATGTACTAACAACGAGGCGAAGTACGAAGCGTTCCTTGCAGGTCTCCGCCTGGCACTCAAGATGGGAGCAAAGAACCTTGAAGCACATGTCGATTCCAAATTAGTAGCAGAATAAGTCAATGGTCATTATGACGCTAAGGGCAAAGCCATGGCTCTGTATTTGGAGCAAGCAAGAATCCTTATCAACCAATTTCAGACCTTTAAGATAGTTCACATCAACAGAAGCGAAAACAAACATGCAGATGCGCTAAGAAAACTGGCTGCTACAAGCTTCAAACACCTCGCGAAGGAAGTCCGCATCGAGGTATTATCTAACCTATTTGTTCCCTTAAGACAGGTGAACATCATAGAAGTCGGGAATCCATCTTGGATGTCCCCAATCATTACATACTTGCAACACGGGATCCTTCCAGAGGGAAAGGAGGAAGCCAGAAAACTTCAGCACAAGGCATTAAACTACGAAATAGCAGATGGTATCTTGTACCGCAAATCATTCATGGGTCCACTTTTACGCTGCGTAGATAAGACCGATGCACAGTATCTAGTCCGTGAAATTCATGAGGGACTATGTGGGATCCATGCGGGCCCGCGCTTGGTGGTTGCAAAAATCATGAATGCAGGCTACTATTGGCCAGGTATGCATGTAGATGCGGTAGAATTGTTGTGCAAGTGCGCGACATGTTAGCGCCATGCCCCAAAGACGCTCTGCCCGAAGAACCCTCTGGTCCCAGTCACCTCAGCCTGGCCTTTCCAACAATGGGGCATCGACCTCGTCGGTCTTTTTCCCGATGCGCCCGGTGCAGTCAAGTTCATAATAGTAGCAATAGACTACTTTACCAAATGGGTAGAAGCAAAGGCTCTCGCGTCGACTACAGCAATGGTGATCCGCAAATTCATCTGGGAACACATTATTTGCCGATTCGGGTTACCATTACGCATCATTTCTGATAATGGTACAAACTTCGCGTCGGAGGACCTACAAAAATGGTTCAAAGAGATGAACATTGAACACAGCTTCGCCTTTGTGGCGCACCCACAGGTGAATGGGCAAGTTGAGAGCGTGAACAAACAAATAGTGGATGGCATAAAAGCAAGACTGGGGACTGCGCGCAGGGGGTGGGTGGACGAACTCCCAAGCATTTTATGGGCTCATCGCACCATGCCAAAAAACAGTACAGGCGAAACTCCATTCAGCCTCGTTTATGGTTCAGAAGCGGTAATTCCAGCAGAAGTCGGCCTCCCATCACCACGTATAATCGCCATGGAAAAACAAGACAACGAGCGAGAACGAAGAATTGACCTGGACCTCCTTGAAGAAAGGTGCGAGAATGCAGCCATTAGCGAAGCCAGGTACAAATCAAAGTTAGAGAAGTACTATAACGCTCGGGTACGCATATGCATCTTTGTTCCAGGAGATTTTGTCCTGCGAGACAATGAGGCATCCAATGCGGAGAAACCAGGAAAACTAGCGCCTAAATGGGAAGGACCATATGTCATTCATGAAGTCCTGGGTAAAGGCGCATATACTCTAAAGAGGCTCGATGGAACGGATGTACCACGCACCTGGAACGCGCAACAATTGCGCAGGTGCTACATGTAACCAACTTAACCATCTCGCACGGCAGCCAAACACTTGCGCAGGCAACATAATTATTTTAATTATTAACTTTGTATCCATTGACCCCAAGCCTTATCCAATCAATACAAAGCTTATTCCTATTATGTTCTATTGTTTATTACAAAATGCATGTAATTCCTTTTAGTAAGCGCGGAAACACTATGGTAAAACATTTCAAGTCTCATGAATGATCTACGGATACAAGTCCCGCATACAATCCAGACCTACGTTCACACATGAGCTTCATACCATCTTTATTCGCTTTACTTAAACAAAGTAATTATACACATGCAAGACATTGTAATCCAAACATATAATATACCCAAAACAGTTACTTGCGTATCAAACGCATTAACAAAAATCTACATGCATAGCAGTGCACCCAAAAAGTTACTTGTGCAGCAGGAACAGGAACAAAAGTATACGAGCACAGCAGTGCATCAAATAATATTTACAAAAACATACATACAAAATAAACTAGGGATCCGGAAACATGGCCAACACCTCCAAAGGCGTATGCAGTGCTTCACCATACCACTCGAGAGGATGAGGGTCAACGATCCATGGGTTCTCACCATCCCCATCACCCATAGCTGAGGTAGTCATTTGGGTATCAGCCGGAATTGCAGAAGGTCGCCCACTTTGACACCGCTTGTACACTACCAAGCACCGTCCCCTCCGATCAGACGGAAAAGACTGCATCAAGACATTTGCTGACAACCGTGTAACACCTGCATCTTCATCAACCCCAGTAGGAAATGGGATACCATCTTTCTCTTTACAAGGGTAAAGCACAGTACAAGAAAACCCCGCACTTCCGACAGCTTTTTCCGGTGACGGACTTCCGAGACGAAGCATAGCTTCAGCAGCATCCAGAGTCTTCAAAATCTCAGTAACCCTCCATGAACGGTATTCTCGACTCGTTCTCATATTTACCAAATCTGGTAAAGGGACAGTAACAACATACATATATATAAAAAGCTAAAAACGAGTTGACGTCAGCGTAATTAAGAGAAATAGAAGAAATCATAATGGTTATTGTCTAATCGCCACTTTCTGAAACGGCGGTGCCACAGTAATCATCGATTTTATTAAATAATCTCTGACAAGCGTTAGACGTCTGAACACATTCACATAAGCTACAGTTTCGATAAGAAGGTGATCGGTCAAAACACCTATTCGTCTCCTATCCCAAGGCACACAAAGGCCACGTCACATCAGACAGCTAATGATAAAAAACGTTCATTCTAGCATAATAAACAGGTCAACTTGCAAAATATCTTCTCCAAGAAGATTCCCCACATTTCACACCAAAACTCCACAGCAAAAAACACCCATCTCTTATAGTCCAGTGCTCCACTTATTTGCATAAGAGCAACACTAGACTGGGGGGACTTGAAGGGGTAAGGTCCCAAAAACCTTGCGCATGTGCTCGGGACCATACCACAACTTCACCACCAATGAACCTCTTCCAAGGAACCTTGCGTGGCAGTGCACTGGTTCTAAAGAAGAGAACCTAAAAGAGAGCAGTCTCCAACATCCGCGTGCCAAGATAGAGCTAATATCATATCCTTGCGCAAGCTCTCATGCAACGGAACAGATAGGATAAAGTCCTAACAATATCTCTGCGCGAATGTCACCCAGACTTGAACAAAAAGTAACCTTTCTGTTACAACAGAATTTACATGAGACGGAGCCACATAGGATTACAGCTGTAAATCTTCTAGAATGCTTTATCATGCACAACCATTCGGTTATAACCGAATGACCACGTGGCATCATCCCGAGCATCCCTCAAAGTCACGATGATGGCACCGAATTGAAGAAAGATCCACACTTGCCCACTTTCCACGTGGCATCTCCCCAGCCGTTGATCGTGCCCAAGATCCGTGTGCATAAACATCATGTTAGCGATTAACGGTGAAGGGATAACCGCTTACGTAAATTACTTTCCGTTATCTCTCCCGTCAACAAACTTTCCCGCCCAAATTCGGTCATAAATAAGACAGCTCTGGTATCATTTCTCAAGTTACTCTCGCATCAATTTCACTATTACTTTTTCTTCTTCATTGAAACCTGGACTTATTCTCACGCCGGAGGGTGGTCACAGAAAGAACTCCCATTCTCCCCGTGGCGAGTCTAACGGCTGTTTGTTTTGCAGTTATCATTCTTAGAAGGAGATAAGCCAAACCCCGAATTAAACGAGAGGACTCACCCTTTTTATGCAGGACTAAACCCCTGGTTCAATCGATCCCGGTCCTTTGAACTAGTGTTTCTTCAGACCCTAACACGAGTTTCTTGCGTTTAGATTCTTAATACAGTACCAATCACCTATGTTTAGGTTATTAACAGGAACGAAACACAATTCATTCTCTCAAGTCAAAATTTTTCCAAAACTTCACAAGAAATCATCTATCCTTAGATGATTCATTTTAGGCTTTTAAGCCTTTGGTGTTTTCAAAATCTCGTCAAAGTTTGGGCTTTAAATGTGAACATGCGCAATCTTGAAGGGTGGGTGTCTGTACTCTGAGTTTTCTATCTAAGGCTAGAGTGTTCGTACAAATCCGCATCATCAGACCAGTCCGCTTAGCCAAGTGGGACCTAGCCAGGTGGCATCACCACCAGCTAGGAAGCCATACAGAGGAAAAGCTCCTCTATGCAATCGATGTGGCCGTCATCACTATGGCAGTGCCCAAATCCGAAAATGTTCAAACTGTGGACGTTTTGGTCACACAACAAATGTCTATCATTTTGCCGTTATGCCAAACGAAGCTATGGCAGTTCCTACTCAATTTATCGCAACTCCTCATGTGATACATGTTTGTCCTAACTACCCACATGGAACCTGCTTGAATTGTGGTTATCCTAACCACTTCAATTGACTTGGTTGGCAAATGACGACTCAACTAATGGGCACAAGATTAACACTGGCAATATCAAGGCTTGTGCTAATGTCTGAATAAACACTTAAAGTTTTGTGTTTTCTATGTATCTTGAAACACTTTGGTTGTTCTATAAATAAATTTGGACATTTACATCTTATTTACAAAGTCAATGTGAACACGTGTATGTATGGCATGCCCCTACGATACCGATACCAAGGAACCATGTTCCTCGCAAGACAAACTACTCTCGTAGTTCTTCCATTTTTGTGATCGCTCGCGATTTCCATGAAATCCTAAGTACTCGTTTCTTCTAAGAAACAAAGTACATGGTACAAGGTACAACTCTGGATGAATACCCAAAGAACCACTTTAAATCCTTGCTTGGATAACTAAGGGTACTTTTCATAAGTCCTTAATTGGTCTTATGCGATATGTCTATGTACATATCATTACATTCTGGTTTTCATAACAATATACATAGTATATGATTTCAAAGACATCTTACATGATTTCAAAAACATTTCATGTGGTTTAAAAACATTTTTACATAGTCTATTTACCTAATATACCAAGTGCATAGTTTCAAAAACATTATCCATGTTTTCAAAAACCTCATACATTATTCCAAAGGCATTTCACATGGTTTTAAAACATTTTATAAACATATTTACCTAGTATACCTAGTACATGATTTCAAAAACATTACATAAGGTTTCAAAAACATTAAACATATTTTCAAATATCCCACGCATAGTTTTCAAGGACATTCTGCTCGTATGTTGACTTAGCATACGTAGTACAAGATTTTCAAGGACACTATGCTTTGTATGTTGACTTAGCATACGTAGTACACGATTTCCAAGGACATTCTGATTCGTATATTGACTTAGCATGCCTAGCACATTGATTTCAAGCATCCTATTTGCTTCATATGTTGACTTAGCATATCTAGCACCTTGATTTCATAAACACTATACTTCGTATGTTGACTTAGCATACCTAGTACAAGGTTTCGAAACAATATCTCACTACACGAATTCCAAAATCCTTATAGGATCTTCCTATCTTCATAGTTAGATCCTTGTGGATGTTTAAAGCGCAAAATCAACGTCCTTAATTGGATTCTTTGTGTGCTTTAATACGTATGTTACGATTCAATGAGGACAAAACAGAATCCTTATAAGATCTTCCTATCTTCATAGCTAGATTCTTGAGGATGTTTAAAGTACTAATTGAAGTCCATTGATTGGATTCCTGGTGTACTTTAAATGCAAGTGTACAAATTGATAACAAATTGATAACAAGTTGATGACCAAGTTGACAATTATGTGATTACGTGATTATGTGATTATGTGTTTATGTGTTATGTGTGATCCAAATGCTCGCTATCCAGATCCTTGTAGAATCTTCCATATCTTCATATGATGGATTCTTAGAAGGATATCCAAAAGTATTATCTTAAATCCTTAATGGGCTTCTATGCAATAGTTAAGACCCTTGGATTTTAAAGTACTATTCCAAAGTTAAAGGGACCCTTTGGTGGTCTAGTTAAAGAGATTGATTCGTCAATCTAGTTAAAGAGGTCATGTGTTGATCTAGTTAAAGAGACCCTATGGTGGTCTAGTCAAAGTTATCACAAGATTATTCGTTAGATTCTACCCCCTACACATTATAAATAAACTCTGTGGACTGTGCAAGGAATTACGTAATTATGGATGCATACATAATTATGGAATTCAGTGCACATAAACCACAGCAAGTTTTGTCATGTGTTAATTTAAACAAGAAACAAAAGTTATCTATATTCATTTCCGTTTCTGATGAAGTATCCGCGAAGGAAAAATGAACTAGCTACTCATTTTTCGCTTCTAAAAGAGATATCCATTGGGAAATGAATAATCCATTCGAAAACCATATTCATTTTCATTTCTGATGAAGTATCCACTGAGGAAAATCAACTATCCATTCATTTTCGCTTCTGAAGAAATATCCACTGAGGAAAGTGAATAAATTCATTCCGCTTCTGATGAAGTATCCGCTAAGGAAAATGAATTGTCCATTCATTTTCGCTTCTAAAGAAATATCCATTGGGGAATGAATAATCCTGTATTGATTCTTTCATTTCCACTCCTGACGAAGTATCCACTGAGGAAAATGAATTATCCATTCATTTTCGCTTCCGAAGAAATATCCACCGGGGAAATGAATAATCTATACAATAATCCTTCATTTCCACTTCTGACGAAGTATCCACTGAGGAAAATGAATTATCCATTCATTTTCGCTTCCGAAGAAATATCCATCGGTGAAATGAATAATCTATACAATAATCCTTCATTTCCACTTCTGACGAAGTATCCACTGAGGAAAATGAATTATCCATTCATTTTCGCTTCCGAAGAAATATCCATCGGGGAAATGAATAACCTATTCAACAATCTTACATTTCTACTTCCGACGAAGTATCCATTGAGGAAAATGAATTATCCGTTCATTTTTGCTTCTGAAGAAATGGCCATTGAGAAATGAACAACCAATACATTCCTTCATTTCTATTTCTGATAAAAGTATCGATTGAAGAAAATGAATTATCCACTCATTTTCGCTTTTGAAGAAATATCCAATTGGAAATGAATGACTTATTCATCTTTCATTTCCACTTCTGATGGAGAATCCATTGAGGAAAATGAATTATCCATTTATTTTCGCTTCTGATGAATATCCACTAAGGAAATAAAACACAAGTCCTTATAGAATCTTCATATCCAAATAGTTAGATTCTTAAAGGGACACTTAAAGTACTTCTTTTAAATCAGTGATTGGATTTCTAAGAATGCTTTATAAGACACTGAAACAAAGAGCCAAATCCTTACAAGATCTTTCTATCCTAATAGTTAGACTCTTAAAGGATACTCACAAGTACTATTGGTTGATTTGGTTTTACCATTAATCAAATCCCTCATCTCCACTTCCTGCTTTAATCGAGGGAGTATCCACTAGGGAATGATATACTATGCTTTACGTGGAGATCCTTGAAGGGTTACTCTATGCAAATAGATAACACCCTAGATTCCATGCAAGACAATTGCTTAACACAAATTATACAAACAGACTCCTACGAATAAATTTCAGGACGAAATATCCTAAAGTAGGGGAGACTGTGACATTTATGCCTCTACGACCATCATACAAATACGAATCCAGTGAAATCTTGTGTTTCATTCTTGGGATTTGTACAATTACATGTGACATTTACACATATCAATTCTTGTTCGATTCCGAGCTCTTAATCACTTTCTGGAAAGTTATACGCAAAGTATTATGTAAACGTGATCAGTTTAACGTGACAAACACTCCGGAACAGTGACACAAGCTTAACATACCTTAAATAACCTTTACATAACTTAGAAATAAGTTTTGAAGGGTTTGGTATGTTAAAAACAAGTTTATTCGATCATAGGGACTATTTGCGACAAACTGCAAAAGTCTGCCAATTCGTATAGCAATTGATGCGTGTGTAGCGTTATATATTTTTTAGTATATTTTTAGCCATTTTTAACACTTTAGTCAAGTTTTAAATTTATAAAACACGATATTTTACTAACACTAAACACACATATGGGCAAGTGCACCCATCGTGAGCATAGTATAGCGTTGGTAAGATATTGAGGTCGTCCAAGGACACAAGAGCTTTTAATACCAGTTTATCCTCAACGTCTAATCAAATCAAAAGTTTTAGAAAAGGTTTTAAATAAGAAAATAAAAACTAAAAATGCTGAAAAATAAAATAAAATAAAATAGATAGACAAGATGAATCACTTGGATCCGACTCGCCTTTAATGTAACCTTTGATCATTTCCACACTTTTGCACTTTTTAAGAGATTATCTTAGTTATAGTAGTAGGCCCCTCTTTTGAAGGTGACGTTACCCTCAACCCAGTAGTTTGAGTCAGCAAGGATACAATCCATAAGGGTCGGAATATTGAAAGATAATTAATTAAGTTATTAATGCGTAATGTGGTATGCCCCTCTTTTGAAGGTGACGTTACCCTCGGCTAAGTGGTTTGAGTCAGCAGGGATACAATCCCAAGTAGCCGGGTTAATGTATTAATAGTAGTTTACATATGAGGGGATCAAGCTATTCGCACCCCCGCCATCCAATACCAGAGGGTATTGAAGGAGGTCCTAGTAAGCTTGACCCAGGTCCTTGTAGGATCTATACACTGAACAAGGCAAGAACCTTACCAAACCATTCCCTTAACCCCCGACCAGGTAGCCAACATATCTCTATATAGACCGTAGAGATATGAATGGTGTAAATCTTTTATTTTATATAGACAGTAAAATAACGCCATGACACAACGGACAAATGATAAGGAAGTTTCACCTTCAACATAAGAAACTAGTTATTAAAGTCATTAATACAAAACCAAATAAAAAGTGCGAAAAGATTAAAAATCAAAAGTATTACTTTAAATGCTTGTCTTCACCAAGTGATGTAAGAGACTTAGGCAAACATGGCCTTTTATTGTCAAGAACTCTTACTATCAATCTTGGATCCCGAGACTACTACACACACTCTAAGGTGGATGATCGATGATGGTGGCCGATGTGGGTGTTGTATTGGTGGTGGAGTGTGGGTGAAGTGGGAGAAAGGTGGTTTGCCAAGGGATGCCTTTGAAGTGAACCAAGCACCCCTATTTATAGCCTACACAGAATCCCGGACACGGCCCCGTGTCCATCCTTTTTCTCTTTCTTCATTAATTGCAATTGTCCGCATTAGCTCCACACGCCCCCGTGTCCGCTGGGCATGGGCCCGTGTGCAGAAGCGTATCTGTACTATCAAGATTTGCAAGATTCTGCGAATCTTAGCGTTGACCACGGCCCGTGTTGAGCTGGGTACGCCCCCGTGTTGGGAATAGAAGCTTCTATGACTTTGTCTTTTCTGCAGACACCTGGCCACGCTCCCGTGTCCGCTGGGTACGGGGCCGTGGTCAGCCTTCTGTTTCTTTGTTTTTGCTTGGGAAGATGTTGTCGAGGGGTTTGGCATGCCACGTTTATTCATTTTTTTTTTGTATTTATGTTAGATTTGGCTGCATATTTGTTCCTTTTGTTCAATTAAGCTCATTTGGTCCTGAAAATACAAAAGGAAGACAAAAGCACACTTTTCCAACATTAGTACTAAAAAAGGGTTAGTTTTATGCCTTATTTGATGTAATTTATATGTTGCATTCTACACACATCAAATACCCCCACACTTGAATCTTTGCTTGTCCTCAAGCAAAACTCTTTATAATGTGGCTTACACACCCAAATGGAATGGGTAGAAGAGAAGTTTTGGGCTTGTCTTGAGTGTCGGGAATCCAAGATCTTTATTGGGTTTTATTTTTATGCTATTTATAATCCTATTCGTTATGATTTATTTAGAACGTCTCATAAGAGAAATTACTTATTTGGGCATAACATGCCTTTTTAAAATTTTATTTATATACAAGTTCACATACCTCACGGGAGATCACTCAACACTCGGCCGAAGATGTATTTTTGTGAAACACTCGAGACCGGCATGGAACTTATTTCTGTAGGATCGTTTGCACGACCAAAACGAGTCGTTCAGAAGAGTTCTTGTCAATACGAGAGGCAGAAACAAACGTATCGACTTTGAATCATCTTGATATACACTCTAATTGTCTTGTATATTGATATAACAACTTTTTACATCCTGGAGACACTTTAGCAGCACCTCGGTACCGGAATCAGAACACTACAAATGAATTGAACAAGGCACATATTTATAGAAGGATCGTTTGCACGACCAAAACGAGTCGTTCAGAAGAGTTCTTGTCAATACGAGAGGCGGAAACAAACGTATCGACTTTGAATCAGCTTGATATACACTCTAATTGTCTTGTATATTGATATAACAACTTTTTACAGCCTGGAGACACTTCGGCGGCACCTCGGTACCGGAATCAGAACGTTACAAATGAATTGAACAAGGCACCTATTTATAGACCAGCCATTTCGTACGAAACATGTTCACACAAAATGGTCATTTCGTGCGGAATGGACTCACACGATATGGCCTTTGCATTTCGTACGAAATGGGCACATCCATTTCGTGCGAAATGGACTATCTTCACTAAAACCTTAATTTCTTGTATATCGTGCCCTGATCTATCATTCTAAATACAAAACTCGATACAAGACGAAGTCGACAGACATATGCACCAACAGACTCCCCCTTGGATGTCGACGAGTCTTCAGCACATCTTCATTACATTTTCTATCTTGATCAGTCTTCGTGCACTTCTTCCAAAGTATTCTCCATTGAAAGTATCCTCAATCTCTTTCTCTCCTCTTCTTCTAGAATTGCAACCTGGCTCTATCCTCTCTTGATCAGGTTTCTTGATTCCTTAAGTTCATCAGCATCATCAGACTCTTCCTTGGATTAAAACTGGCTTTAATATCTTCATACTCCCCCTTTCGATAAGCTGGGATCGTAGTCTGGCTTTAATAATCTTCAGGCCTTCAGATATCGAAACCTGGCTATCCTGCACACTCTCTATCTCAAAGTAAATTTCACAAATTTAAAATTTTGACAAATTTATAGAAATCTTTTATAGAAATTTATCAATTAAAGATGATTTTACAATTTTAATCTCTGATGAATCACTTGTAAAAATAATTCTTCAATTCAAACCAAACTTTCCCAAAGCTGTTGTCCATCATGTTTAGCACTTGGAATTTTGAAAATCAGTTTTTCAACATCAGTTGTCGAAAATAAGATAAAATAAAATCTTTTTGGATTTTCGAAATTTTATACTAAAACCACATGTAGGAAAAATAAAATATACTGCAGAAATGAAATATTTACAAACAATATTTTTGTGAGTTTGTGTAAGAGGATCATATCAGTTTTTGACAAATCACTAGCACCGTTAAGCTTTAAACATTTTAAGTTCTAAACGATTCACTTCGATTGTCAGTATACTGATCCACTTAAATTTTCACACAAAGTTCAATTGCTTCGAGATACGAGATTAGTGTTTTAAGGACTTAAACTTATTCGCGTGTCCCACCTCAGAATATACTCCCGTGTCCAGATCCCAATATTCAGTCTTACAGGTGAGTATACCTAGATGATATCTGTAAGGGGTGAATTGCGAAACCTTGAGAGCTCATTTTTCTTTTGCAGAGATGAAGGTTCGACTTTGGTGGGTCCCCCTTGGGGATCTTCTTTACAACAGCACTTCATTTTATCTTTTTGATATTTTATCAATTTTTAAGCTGAGGGTGTGCTTTTATTTCAAGCAAGCAAAAAAATATTATACGGGGACTAGGTCATTGCTTTCACAAAATCAGAAGTCCCGGGATAATACCCCAGATATCACTAAGCATAAAGACCTAGTATCTCAGAAATAGGGGTATTTCAAACAAGATTTCGGGGGTTACCCATATATTCGAGAGATGTTCCCCACGAGATAAGTAAGCAATGATATTTAGGTTTATATCTCGAAAACAATCTACTGAATGTGTAAAAACCTACTGGCACATCATCAGTGAGACCGTTTATCATATTTTAACTTTCCAATTCTTTAGCGTACTGTGATTGTCTACTGATGTACTATCATTTCCTCTTTTCACAACAAAACTCATTTTTTTATTTTATCATGTTTTTGGCTTTTTCAAATTTTCTAATGTTTTTGGATTTTCTGAAAAATTCTTACTCCCCCTAAAATTCAAAACCATTTAAAGAAAAATTTGACAAACCGATGTGAATTGCTTCAATTCGCCATCCACTTGGCATAAACAATCAGAACTCCCCCTAACAACAAACCATTTTCCCAAAATGATTTCAAAACACTTAAGTTTGTTTTAATCAAATGGTTTTTCCGGAAAATTAGTTTTGTTGAAACCACTTGTAAGATCGGGGTTTGATTCATCATTTTGTCTTTTCAAACACTTGAATGAAAGTTAAATCAAGTTCAACTTAATGACCTTGATTAATCACTTGTAGGTTCTCATCAACCATACCACTTGTAAGAATATAACAATTTTCAAAAATAATACCACTTGTAAGTCGAAATATCACAGATGTGAATTTCTCAAGAAAAAAATGCCGAATCCTGCTCCACGATTACCAACTTGGAAGCTCCGGCAAGTCAGGATTTTAGACAAAGAATACAGACACCCAAGCCTGACCAGCTTTGGGTGTGACCTGTTCAACTTCACTCGGGGTTTGAACATTCCTTTTTGCTTCATAAAAATCTTTTACCCCTTTTGCTTTTCGATCAACCATCTTTTCAAACATGTTTTTCACTTTTCCATTAAAAGCCTTTTCGACATCAAATTCTTTCTTTTCAGAAAAGAATTGATTCGAAATTTCCACTTTTCCAACTTTTGATTTAAAATTTTCAGCTCGCAATGGTGGAAAGTTGACATCATCCATTGGCGATACTAAATTTTCTTCTTTTAGCTCAACTTGTGGCTCCTCTGTCTTTGACGAGTCAGATTCATCGCCAGATTTCATATTTGATTTCTTAACAACCCATGTTTGGTTGTTAAGATTCACTCTTCTTTTGTAAAATCTTTTCGAACATTCACCAACTTCAGATGTTGAATTTTTAAACACTTTGAATTTTTCAGTTGGTGGTTTATTTTTATCAACAACTTTTTCTTTTAGTTTAGAAACAACTTCCTGTTTTGTGTTGGTTGCCATTGGACAGTTCCAGGCAATGTGACCAACTTCATGACATCGGTAACAGGTTCTTGTCTCCTTTCTCTGATTAGCTCCATTCTTCTCAAACTTTTGTTTTTCTGCAAAGAACTCTTTGTTCGATTGTTTCCAGAATGAGTTCTTCTCTTCTTCCTCAGAACTTGCCCCTAAAACAAATATTGTTTTTATTTTAGAAATTTTCTCATTTTTATAATTTTCGGGTGGAATAAAGCCAAGACCTTTCTTTTTGAAATTACTGTTATGGTTTGGTTTCTTTTGATAACCTGAACCAGAATTGTAACCCTTTTTCTTGTTTAAACGTTGTTGAACTCTTAAAGTGTATTTTTTAGGTTTTTCAGTAAGATTTACATCTTTTATTTCAGAAATATTAATTTCTATTAATTTGAAAACCTTTTTGAGTTTTTCAATTTGAACACTTCTTATTGGAAATTCCTCATCAGAAAATAATTTGTCTGAATCATTCAAAGTATATGCTACTTTGATTGATTCATCATTCAAATTAGATTTTGATAACAGAAATTCTTTATTGTAAACCCTTTTGACCGATGATTTTGAGCTGTTGACCGACGAACTCGAACTTTCAGAGTCAGACTTTGACTCTGACTCCTCATCTTTATCCAACACCTGATCGACCACTTTCTTTATTAATTCAGACTCATGATCAGTGTCAGACGATGTGAACGTGACATCAATGTTGTCTGGTAAATCATCAGTTGTTTCGGACTTTAACTTTATATTGACAGCCTTTTTGACCTACTCCTCATTTGGTTTTCTGGTAGAATAACCTTCCCAGATCGGAGGCGGACACTTGTTATAATTTGCACTTTGTTTCTTACCAGTATCCTTCTCTTCTGTTTTCTTGTCTTGAAAAGCTTCAAAACCTGCAACAGTTTGATAAATTCGATCAATCAAATAATCAGAACTAGAATAACTTTGCAGCAATCGTCTGATTCTTTCATTTTCAATCTTCTCAGTTTCCAACTCCTGCTTTAACTTTGCACATTCTTCAATATAGTGATTGATGGCCTTCTGCTTAGTCATCATCACTTCATTCATCATGGTTAAGGCATCTTCTCTTTCAGAGTTTGTCTTTTGTAAACTATTTACTGTTCTATTCAACACATCATACGATTCTTTCACGTACTTGACATCGAACAATAATTTCTCTTTCATCTTTTCAAGCTCACCAAACTTCTCATCTTTTTCTTCACAATGTTTGCAAGGTTCCAAACATTTTAGACAAGGTTTAGTGACTTAAACAATCTTCTCAATCTCAACTATTTTTTCAACTTCTATTACATTCTCAGCAACTTTAACTTCCTCAACTTGTTCATACTTCTCTTTCTAAGAAACATTTTCGCATTTTACTTTTTTCTGTTCTTTTGCTGCCCGCTTCTTCTTTAACTTGAATTTCTTCTTTAATTGAAAACTATCTGCAAAATAAAATTGAAAACTGTCAGGAGATAATTGAGTTATGCCAATGTTAATTTGAATTTCTTCTTCATCATCACTGCTATCAGTTGATGAATAATCAAAGACTTGTGTCTTTTCTGAATTATTCTCTGAAGAAACAGACTCTCCATCTTGGCTCTTCTCATCATTATCAAACACCTTCATCCATTCTTTCATCAAATCTGGTTCTTGAATGATTTGTGTAATGAATGCTCCCAATTTGGAATCAGCCGGAATGTATTTGTCCCAGCTAAAACCTTCTGGCAATTTTTCATCATCTTGATTAACCAGATAAGCTTTCTTCTTTCCATCTTCAATAGCTTTGAATGATGACGGTGGTTGAGCAACTTGTTGATATATAGCTTTCCGATAATAATCATTATTCCCGAACGGATTTTGAGCTCCTCCTGCTTCTCGATTGGTACATTCCCTTTTGAAATGTCCTTTTTCCCTGCATCGAAAACAAGTAACTTTAGATTTATCAAAACCCAAAGTAGAAACATTAGCATCACGGAAGTCATCTCTTCCTGTAATCAACTTAAATTTCTCAGCACTCCTCAACACACTCGCTAAACACCACTTAATATCCATAAGCTCCATTTCCTCAGCATCAATCTGATCGTAATCCTCTTTTGTCAACATAGGATTTCCAATCCTCACTGCAACCAAACCCTCATATGATTCTAACACAATAACTAGTAATGCCATATGACTTTTAGCGACTTCTTCAGAGAAATTTTGACCATTCTGAAGATGTAATGCGATGTTGCAGTTTAACACATGACCATTACTGTTGTTTGAGCTTTTGATACTTGGATTAACACTTGAATATGAAGAAAATCCATTGTTGCTGATTGGACTTTGATTGACTGATCCAGATGAGTTTTTTGCACTGAAAGCAGTTTGGATCTTTGGACTTGCTTCAACATTCTGAACACCACCTTTGTAATACATCTTGATGTCTTGTTGACCACTTGGATTGTTCATTCTTGCGATCTTTTGTTGTTCAAGATATTGTCCTTCAAGCTTTTCAATGAACTGAGAAATTGTCAATTTATCATATTCTCCAGTGTTCTTCAAAATCATCAGATATGTACCCCACTCACTCTGAGGTAAAGCATCAGCTAATTTGTCAACTCATTCTTCACGATCTTTGTTGATATCCAATAGTGACATTGATCTAACCAAATGCCAATAACTCTCAATTAGTTTCTTTGTAGCTTCACCCGGCAAGCTTGTAAACAAGTCAAAATCTTTTTTCACAATGATTTTTTACTCCTGATCATCTCTGTACTTCCTTCAAACTTAATTCGAAGACCTTCCCAAATCGAACGTGAAGTATTATCATGTTGAAGTAATATGAAGATATCTTCTTTCACAGCTTGCTGAAGTAGACTAATCATCATCTTTTCTGCCTTGTACATGTCTCTTTCTTTGTCCGACAATTCAGAAATAGTTTTGATAACTCCCACATCTGTACGAGGTTTAACATACTTTTTCTCAATACACTCCCAAGACCTCAAATGATTTGCTTGAACCCAATTTTTGAATCGGTCTTTCCAACAATAGTATTCTTCAATACCCATCAACTTTGGAGGTTTCTGCAATGTTCCTATTTCATTTTCCATATTCACACTCTCAGCAATGGTAACAGGAGTACTCGGGGCAGTAGCAAACGCGTTGTAAAACTCTTCTTCCATGATTCGGTAAAAAAATTTCACAAACTCAGCTTTCAAACGAAATGGCACAATTCACACGAATTGGATTCGGTGCGAAATGACAATTTCAAGCGAAATGATTCACATGAAATGATTTGATGCGAAATGGATGATTTCGTACAAAATGGCTAACTTTCAAACGAAATGGGATCACTTGATGCGAAATGGATGATTTCGTACGAAATGGAGTCCAAACTTGCCAATCCGTGCGAAATGGGATCTATAATGTCCAATCCGTGCGAAATGAACTTTTGAAGCGAAATTGGATGATCAATTCGTGCGAAATGATGCTGATGTCATCCAATCGGCCATGTTTTTGACAAATTGATCAGGTTTTATGTTGATTTTAAGTTTGATTCTTTCAAGGCTTAGTTAAAACAGTGTTTCGCACGTTATATGTGAAAATTAATCCATTTTAACCGTGTAATCTTGTTAATTTTGAAAAAGGAGGTGTAGAAGTCAGAAATTTTGATGAAATCAAACTGAATTTGGTAAGAACTCTTCCTCCTGAGCTCTGATACCACTTGTAGGATCATTTGCACGACCAAAACGAGTCGTTCAGAAGAGTTCTTGTCAATACGAGAGGCGGAAACAAACGTATCGACTTTGAATCAGCTTGATATACACTCTAATTGTCATGTACATTGATATAACAACTTTTTACAGCCTGGAGACACTTCGGCAGCACCTCGGTACCGGAATCAGAATGTTACAAATGAATTGAACAAGGCACCTATTTATAGACCAGCCATTTCATACGAAACAGGTTCACACGAAATGGTCATTTCGTGCGGAATGGACTCACACGATATGGCCTTTGCATTTCGTACGAAATGGGCACATCCATTTCATGTGAAATGGACTATCTTCACTAAAACCTTAATTTCTTGTATATCGTACCCTGATCTATCATTCTAAATACAAAACTCGATACAAGACGAAGTCGACAGACATATGCACCAACAATATCTACCATAAGCTTGCCAAGCAATCAATCCTCCTCCTTTTTAACTATAAACCTTTGTAAATATCAAGAAGACTTTGGGGAAGGGTTAGGCTTGGGTTAAAGGTTGGTGGTTTTGGGTTAGTGGTTAGTAAAAAAAGGCTAAAAGCGTAAAAAGCATCGGTCGTCGTAAAACTTTTTGTTTTTGTGACTTTTATTCAAACTAAACACTTTCAAACAAAGTTTCTTTGAGGAACTTGTTTTTTTATTGCTAGACTTCATTTTTTTATAAGGAATTGTCACAAGATAACCGAGCTTTTTACTAAAATAAAGGGTTTAAAAGAAAAGGGTTTGGTGGGTGAAGGGTGTTTGTTTTGTGGGTTTAGAAACGAAAAGGTTTAGGCTCAAAGGGGTTAACTAGGGGGATTTTGGGTAGGTTAAAAGAAAAGGAAAAATAATGGTTTTGAAAAGAAAAAAAAGGGTTAGTCCTAATGCCTCCATCATTTACTTACTTGAGTTTAAGTTGGTAAGGACCGGGAATGTATCGTTGTGGCAAGTTCTAGAGTCGTAAGAAACCAAGCGGCTATTCACACAAGAAACGAAAGATGAGCATTTAGTTTAAAGATGTATGCTTGTATGCTCAATAAAGGCTCAAAACTCACTTTTTGTGGGAATGAGTTTATAATGTGATCAAGTACATATAATCTAATTTTAACTAGATTTGTCATGCCGTTTCATAATTTTCTTATGTTGGTTCTTTTTATCACGACGCCATCGGTTGTAAATTTGTAAAAATATAACCTTTTTTAGAACTTGTTCTTCCCAAATTAAACCAAGACAAGTAAAAAAAACGAAAAGTTTTTGAAAACATTTGGGGTGATTAGCGGTTCCAATAGAGTTTTGTGAAATGCTTGTTATTAGGACTTGCAAAATTCAAGGTTTAGCATCCCCCCCCCCCCACACTTAAATTACAAAAAATTAGAGGCGAAGGAGTGGAAGATGAAGATGGTCACGGGTGTTTCAAAGCCTGTACCCGATAGGGTAGTATGTGAACGAGCGGTGAACGTCAAAGAATTCCGCAAAATCGGCATAGTTCAAAGGTTTGAAAAGATTGGGTGGGAACGAGTACTCGATTGGTGCGAGGATATCACCACCCGGGTGTATTTGGGCGTGGTTTGTGAATGGTTGTCTACTCTACGGTTTGAACATTCTGATGGGCCGGCTCCTACGTGGCAGTTAATTGGCAATATTGGCAAGAATCAAATGATTATGTCGTTTGAGCACATGAATGCCATCGCGAGATTTGATTCGTTGGGGGTTGAAGCATATGATTACTATGACTACGATTAGTTTCTGGATAACAAGGCAAACACGGCTGATCCGGATCAAATGCTAGCATCGGTCTTGCCAGGCTCTGGGGGTGCGGGGGAATCTAGAAATGATTTGTCCTTGGAGGGCAAAATATTACAAGGCATTTCATTGGAGAATGTTATGGTGCGGTTTGGGGACTGCGGGACAGTGAAGGCACCCGACTGTCGGGTCTTACATTCGTTGTTGTATGGGACGCCAAGGCTATCATGGCGTCAAATCGTGATGATAAACACATGGGATACAAGGGAGTAATTCAAACGGAAGATGATCCCTTACGTGAGATTAATCAGCGCGATGATTTTGCAGCAAAATGCATTGCCTCAGGAGTCGATGTGGGTGTCTTAACCCATTGATCAGTTTAACCTCACCTCCATGAAGAGGCATTGGAAGATAACGGTCAAGGTCTTTGGTCATCTTCACACAGTTGAGGATGAACAAGGAAATAGTTACTGATATGTTGCAAAACACCGTTATTTATCCGTGTATTTTGTATATTATTTAAATAGTTTCGAGTTGTTTTCGATCATTTATAGCATGTTCTTAGTAAGTATTGGGTTTTGTAGAGGAAATTATATAAAGAGAACTTAAACGAGCTAAAACGATAAAACGGTTCAACAATAATAATTCGTTTAAAAATTAAATGATGATAGTTATAATGAGTTTACTACTATCTCATATTAGAGCATTTGTGTGATGAAAAAAAAAAGTTAAAAAAGATATAAGGTTTGTCGTGAGCTACATTAGATATTAATAATTGATAATTAAAGGTCTTTAAATATTGAAACTTAAATTGATTAAATATTCAAATTTAATTCAAGTTTTGTGTTTGTGAAATCCATAACAGGTGTGTTATCTCATTGACCGAGTTTAGAAAAGTTGACCAGGGAATGATACCTAATGGGCCGAAAAAAAGAGATTGATGCCATTATTATTTATGTTGGGCTCATTTTAAAAAGAAAAGGGGAGTTGCCATATAATTTTCGATAACCAGTGCAGGTTTTGGGCTATTATTATTAATTTTGAAGACATCATCTTGGGGATTTATATATATTCGACAACATCAGCAAGCATAGACGACATCAGACGGCTGCATATCAGACGCGCACGGCAGAAGGAAAAGAAGAAAAAAATTGATAAGAGCTGAATTTTTAGAGAGAGAAACTAGAGAGAGAGAAACCCCAAAACCAAGCTACCAATCGGTTAGCCTGTAACTACCTTTATAACTACTTTTCAACAATTGTTTACAATACAATACAACCCTTACACTATCGTACTTTACAGTTAACCCCCTTATCCTATCCACTGTTGTACTAATTAACTACTGATATACTAACTATCCACTGATAACCCCCCCCCCTTTACTAACTATCCACTGCTTACTAGCTATCCACTGACAATACTACATAACAGTGGATATTACTAACATATTAATCAGTGGATATTACTAACATATCAATACCCCCCCCCCCCCTTATTACAAATTCCTTGTCCACAAGGAAGTAATAACCACAATTTCAAAACAACAATACAACAACAATTAATCATACTCAAAATCTGGAAATCGAAGCTGGAAGTCATGCTTGATCTCCCATGTTGCATCCACCAAAGATTGGCCCATCCACTGTACTAAAACCTGAGACACAGCTTTGTTACCCCTCTTAATAACCCTTTGATCCACAACTCTAGCAGGCTGCAAGGAAAACCGAGGAACTTTGGGAATTGGAGTGACATTGATTGGAGGGCCACTTGCAGCCTTTAAAAGGGACACATGAAACACAGGATGTAACTGAGAATCAGGTGGTAAGTCCAACTTATAAGCAACTTCTCCTACCTTTCCCACGATTAAAAATGGTCCATAATATTTAGGTGAAAACTTATTGAACCCAGACCCTCTTAAAGATGTCTGTATGTATGGTCTCAATTTAAGAAACACCCAAGAACCTTCTTTAAACTGTCTGTCACTTCTCTTCTTATTAGCCTGCTGTTTAAGTCTATTCTGTGCCATCTGCAAGGTGCTTCTCAGAATATTAATAGCCTCCTCTCTTGAACATAATTCCTCATCCAAAGCAGCTACTTTAGTATCTCTATGCACATAAGGGACATGGATAGGAGGAGGAATGCCATACAAAGCCTGAAAAGGTGTAGACTTAATAGAGGAGTGATAGTTAGTATTATACCACCATTCAGCCAATGACAGCCAATTGGCCCAAGAATCAGCATAGTGTAGTACCATACACCTTATATAAGTCTCCAAACACCTGTTGACCACTTCCGTTTGGCCATCTGTTTGAGGATGGTAGGCAGTGGACATGTTAACAGAAATACCTTGGATCCTAGTGAATTCTTGCCAAAAGTTACTCAAGAATATCGAATCCCTATCTGACACAATAGTAGTGGGCCACCCATGTAGTTTATATACATTATCTACAAAAGCTCTTGCCACTGAACATGCAGAAATTGGATGAGTCATACCAATAAAGTGGGCATACTTGGTGAGTCTGTCCACTACCACAAAGATGACATTTTTACCCTTAGATTTGGGTAAACCTGTTATAAAATCCATACTAATATCTGAAAAGATACAGGTAGGAATGGGAAGTGGTTGGATTAAACCAGGTGAAGCCACTGTCTCATACTTGACCTGTTGACATATGCTACAATTTCTGACCCATTCCCTAACTGCTTTGGACTGGCCCTTCCAATAAAAGAAACCGCTCAATCTTTGTAGGGTTGCATGATAACCAGAATGACCTCCCACAGTTGAATCATGACAATGAACAATTAGATCCTTTCTCAGTTGATCATCCTGCCCAATTACTATCCTTCCCTTCCTTTTCAACAAGTCTTGGTCCCAGCTATATTGACCCATTTGCTCCCCTTGTTTAAGTTTACTAATGATATTTTTGAGATTATCATCAGTTTCCCACAACTCTTTAATTCTTCTTAACAGCAGTGGTTCAAAAGAAGCAATAGACAATGTGTATAGAGAAGAACCTTGTACTCTAGAAAGAGCATCAGCGGCTACATTGTCAATTCCCTTCTTGTACTGAATCTCAAAATCATAATGCATTAACTTCACCATCCAAGAATGTTGCAGGGGAATTGTAATCTTTTGATCCAATAAAAACTTCAAACTTTTCTGATCAGTCTTGATGATGAAATGATTGGAGATCAAATAATAGTGCCACTGTTTGACTACAAATAGTATAGCTAACAGTTCTTTATCATAGACATACATGGTCTGCTGTTTGGGCGACAGTGCTTTACTAATGTAGGCCAGTGGGTGCTTATCTTGCATCAAAACTGCCCCAATTCCTTTAGAAGATGCATCAGTTTCAACTACAAATACTTGAGTCAAGTCTGGTAAGGCCAACACAGGAGTTGAGCTTAGGGCAGACTTAAGTTGTTGGAATGACTTTTGTGCTGAATCAGACCACTTGAATCCATCTTTCTTTAACAAATCGGTCAGTGGTTTGGCTATTACTCCATAAGATCTGATAAACCTTCTATAGTACCCAGAAAGCCCCAAAAAACCCCTCAGCTGTTTGACATTTACAGGAACTGGCCATTGTAGAACAGCTTCTATTTTGGTTGGATCAGTGGATACTCCTGCAGCAGTGATTACATGGCCTAAGTATTCCACTTTCTGACCTCCAAAACTACACTTGGTTTTCTTTGTAAATAACTGATGTCTTCTTAAAGTGTCTAACACCTGTTGTAAGTGAACCACATGTTGCTGCATGTTTGGACTGTATATCAGTATATCATCAAAAAACACTAGTACAAACCTCCTTAAAAATGACTTGAAGGTTTGATTCATCAGTGCTTGGAATGTAGCAGGGGCATTAGTCAGCCCAAATGGCATGACTAAAAACTCAAACAAGCCTTGGTGGGTTCTAAAAGTTGTTTTATGAATATCTGACTCAAACATCCTTACTTGATGATATCCAGACCTTAAATCTAGTTTTGAAAAGATAGTTGCTCCTCTTAATTCTTCCAACAGTTCATCTATCAAGGGAATTGGAAATATGTTCTTAATAGTGGCTTCATTTAACTGTCTGTAGTCAATGCACATTCTCCAAGTGCCATCTTTCTTTTTGACTAACACAACAGGTGCAGCAAAAGCACTTTTACTTTCCCTTATCACCCCAGAATCCAGTAATTCTTGAGTCATTTTTCAATAACATCTTTCTGCAGTGCCTGATATCTGTAAGACCTCAAGTTGATTGGCTTGTTCTCATTGGCCAAAGTAATTTGATGATCACATGACCTTTTAGGTGGTAGAGCATTTGGAATTTGAAAAACATCATCATACTCTTCTATTATTGCTTGCAATCTTTCATCAATCACTGGTTCAGACACAGTTGAACCAAATGACCCTTGACCTTCTATTTGTAGTAATTGCAGACCAAAAATCTGTGACTGAACTACCCCTGTCATGGTGTTCAACAAGTTTGCCATCTTATCATTGGAACATACTTCCATCTTGTTATTCTCAATACCTTTCAACACATACTCCTTCTCATTGACCTTAAATTTCATGGTCAAATCAGTGAAATTCCAGATTATGTCTCCCAAAGTGGCTAACCATTGAATCCTTGTCACACCCCGAAAATATCAGAGCTGGCGTGACTGGACTGGTATCTTCATTGCACAGCGGAAGCAAATAATCTAAGTCTTTTAGAAATTAAACGCCCACTAAGTACTCGACTCTTCATGGTTCTCCTATTCCAACCGTGCCATAATTTCTGAAAAGTAACCTGAGAAAGAAACATGCGAAAAAGTCAACATAAAGTTGAGCGAGTTCATAGTTTGTTTGTAAAAGATTTGAAATAAATCTTTTTGAATAACCGGTTTTTGAAGTATTGTTGAGAAAACGAATTTAGAAATCATTTTCTTGCCAAGATACATGGAAACTTTGTATTTGTAACGCATTATATTCGTAAAACCATGTATTTGTAAATTCTCGTATTTGTAAGGTTCGTATAACCGTCAATGCCCACCCTGACTTTGACACCATGCCCGCATAATCCTATGCTTTGAATTTGTATAAAACATGGTATGTAATTTGTAAAACCCCGGTATGAAAAGCATTTATGAACAAATTAAATTAAGGTTTTGCAAGGAGATTAAAACATGTGAAAACATAGGGAGCACTCGAATGAGTAGGCTTATACCCTTGTCGATTTTCCTCGACTGTGTCGATTAACCTCGAATGTGTCAATTTACCTTGACTGTGTCGATTACCCTCGACTGTGTCGATTCACCTCGACTGTGTCGATTCACCTCGACTGGGACACCGAAGCACTCAACTGGTTACAGGTACCATGAGTGGGGTTCGGCCGTACCCGTTAGATCTAACCTTCGTCCCTAATTAAGAATTTATGGCATTTCAAATTTAATCTATGCTCACATGATTTAATAGTTCATTTCATACCGTTTAAACATTCGTAACATGTATTTTACCCCAGCCTCTAAGGCTGAACCTCCCCAGCCTCTAAGGCTGAACCTCTCCAGCCTCTAAGGCTAACTCCCCAGTCTCTCTATATTATCACCAGACGATCCATCCCTAGTCATGAAAATCATTCACATTTCGATAATACGCATTTGTTTTGTAAAAACCGGTATATTTAGTATAATCCATTCGTAAACCATTTGAGTTCCTCGAAATCCATTCGTAAACCATTTGAGTTCCTCGAAATCCATTCGTAATATGATATAGAAATATGAGTTTTCGTTCGTTCAAAAGCTTTGTATGTTCTTGCAAAACGTGCTTTGTCTAAAAAATGTAGTCTTTGTTCATCGAGAACTTTGTGTGTTTTCTGCAAAACGTGCATGTCTTTCCACCCCGAAAACATTTATAAAAATGTAAAACCGTAAAAAGATGGGGTTATGAACTCACCTGAATTGCCTTGTGCGAGGCTAGCTAATTACGACTTAGTGATGTCGTTTCCAAGACTTGACTTGCTAGCGTGCATTCTACAATATTCCTAACACGGAATATCTAATAAGTTTCTAAATAAACGTAGTAACTAAACTACGTGTCATCGAGCTCTACCGAATCGTTAACCGAGCGATTCAACGGTAAGTTGTTAACGATGAAGTTATACTTTGTTTAGTTCGTCTATTCGTCGGTAATAATTAATAAGTCTTGTAGGACTTAGTTCCGCGTTAGTTGACTCAAGAAGTCGCACGTGTATGTAAAGTATATTTACATAAATATAATGTATACAAAAATATTCGTATGAAAGTAGTATATAATAACCTTGTATTATATATATTGCGTCTTGAATATATTTGCCAATACATACGTATATGCCGTTTCGGCATTTGATATAAATATAAAAAGTTATATTTATTTTACAAAAGCACCATCAACTCGTTTGTGTTTGAAAATAAATATATAATTATATTTATTTTTATAAATGAATACGAGTCGCTTGATGTTCGAAATAAATACAAGACTATATTTATTTTTATAAAAGAACTCGTATTGTTTGATACGTGAAATAAATATCCTAACTATATTTATTTTGATAAAACGAATTCGTGTCGTTTGAACTTTGAAATAAATATATAAATTATATTTATTCTTATAAAAGAAGTCGTGTTATTTGATGTTAAAACAAATACATATATATTTCATTTGTTTTATAAGAAAAATTCGCATTGTTGTATATTCGAAATAAATATAGAATCTATATTTATTTTATAAAAAAAATAATCCGTGTTATCGTAGTTTCTTGTATGCTATAAAGTGTCGTCGAAAGTAAAAATCACATTTGTGTACGTATTCATTTGACAGTTTCGTTTCATAATAAGACTCGTTTTATTTTACGGGTTTTCTCGAAAAACGGGCAGAGTTTCCCCTGTGTTTGGACGCCCCGACAACGCAAGCTGTCGTTATTTTTCAAAATCAAACAATTTTTCAAACATTATAAACAATATCTATATAAGATTTTGTCGGATAAGTAGAAATATAAACTATACTTGTAATAGATCGGTTCGAGCTCGTTTTTCACGTAATAAATAAAACTATTAAAATAATGATATAAACCGTGCCGTTAATCTTTACCATCTCGTGTCGAAACGCCGAAAAGGTTGACTGAGTTGACCGAGTCAAACGGGTTGACCGAGTTGACTTGCTGAGTTGACTGAGTTGACTCGGTTTGACCGAGTCAACCGAAATGCTTCATAAACCGATCCGAACAACACCGTTCGACCCGTTGTTGATCGTTGACCAGCTGACCTGCTGTTGACCCGAAACGCGACTGAGTTGACTCGAACCCGACCGAGTCGCGGAACCCGAAACAAACACCCGCTTCGACTGAATCCTACCGGAACCGTGACCTGAGCTCGTGACTGAAACAACTTGAACCAAATCATCATCATTATCAACAACAGTGGCCATTGCCATCTCTACCAAATCTCCAAAGAAAAAACGAAATAAGCAGGGGAGTGGGTCTTACCGTGAAACCCGGCACACCGAAACAAGAACCGTCGGTCCGAAGCAAGAACCGTCGGCCCGAGACAAGGACCCGAAACACCTGAACTTGAACCGAGACCTGAAACCAAACTCCACTATCCCCACTGTCTTGGCTCCGCCACCGTCGGCGAACGATCGCCGACTCGTCACCACCACCATCTGTTATCTTGACCCGAACCCAGAACCCGAACTCCTTTAGCTTCCTGTGTAACTTGAAACAGACCACTCTGAGCCGCATACGAGCCGAAACCAATATAACCACCTCCACCTTCGTCGCCGGTAGTAGTGTCGCACCACCACCACCGTCTCCCACATCATCTTTATCAGCATCATCGGAAAAGAAAACATCAGAGGAGATCTTCAAAAAGAACAGTCTACTTAGCAGAAAATATCGAGGGGTTCGTACCTGCGATTGCCGTTGATTTCGCCGGAGCCAGAAGTGCCGCTGTCGCCGACGGGCGATCACCGGACTGCTCCTCCGCTTCTCGTTCTCCTCTGCTCCTGTTTCGCTGATCTCACCGCCGCACACGGCGGTTCTCTTGACTTACGAGGGGTGTGGTGTAAGGCGGTGGGTGTTTGGGTGAGGTAGATGTCGGCTGAGGTGAGAGGGGACAGCTGCTCGCCGGAATCGGAGGTGAGAGAAGGGTGAAGGTGTCTGATTGGTTTGATGTGTGTATTTGTTTGAGAAGATGAAGTTTGTTGTTTAGGGTTTCTTTACAAAAAGAATTAAAGGAGAAGCATATGGTGTGTGTGTGTGTGTGTGTGTGTGTGTGTGTGTGTATCAAGATGCAGACCAAGAGAGAGATAGAGGGTAATTTAGTGTGTTGGTTCATTTGTGTGTGTATATCTGCACAATGTATGTCCCTTATATAGAGATTTTTGAGATCTCATAAGATTTAGTAGAGATCTTAGGAAATCTTGATAAGATTTTTCATATCTTATAGAGATTTTGCATATCCAGTAGAGATTTTATGATATCTAATATTTTATGTACAGGTTTAGGCTTGTGGGTTTTGGGCTTGGGCCCAGGGCCCACAAGCCCATCTCATGTGTAAGGGGTCCGTAATTCCTACGAGACACGCTTTTAAAACCGAAATCAACGTAGCCTAGTAAAATAATATTTCAGAGTTAAAAACGTGTAAAAATAATGTCGGTATCCTTCGTAGTCGCGTTAGTGCGTTGATAACGGTAATAATCGCGAAAAATTACATCGTTGCCGTCTTTAATCCGTTTTTTTTCGAGCCGGTTTCAACTACGATTGCTTAAATTTAATTACGAAGCTAGAATATATCGTAAAAATTTAATATTTGTCGGTGTTGTCAGTATTTTGTACGGCATCAGTTCGTTGTCGATTAATATTCACCGGATCTTTCCGTAAATCACCATACGCGCACTGTACAGTCGAATAAACGTTCCTGGGCACTCCAAAGGCCTAATTAAGTTAATTTGCGCTGTAAACACTATTTATTATCACGTTAATCACCTGTTAATCACGTAATTAAGAGCCGTAAATCACCGGTTGTCACATTCTCCCCCTGTTACAGAAATTTTGTCCTCGAAATTTAGACTATGTTATCTTCTCAGAATTGTGTTGTTCGCAGGTAAGTCCGAATAATAACAAAGTGAATGACCGCATAATCGAAACAAGACTTATTCGAATCATGTGAATTTAATGACATTCCTCAACAATAAGAACCCAACGGTTTAAAAGAAATGTGTTTCAAAAATTGATGTCAAAGGAAATAAGACGTATAGGTACTGTCACTAATGTGACTAAGTTAACAGGGATCCAACAATGAACATGAACTTCGACCAATCGAATTTCATATGAACGTTCACAATAAGTAAATGAGTTCTAGGAGCAATAACATCCACTGGATGAACTTAGAATCAGCAATCTCAAGTGTACTAGTTTGCACGAAACGCTCGATCGTGATCAGCACAAGCTGCAGGTTATACTGACGCCACAAGATGTCGCAATGAATGAAACAATTCAATAATAGGGGTGATCGAACAAGTATCACCTGTGTTTTGCACTCAATTGAAAGCGCAATGAAGTAAATGTAAAAATTTGTTTCTAACAACATCATAGGATTTTCAATTGAAATTTGAACATCAAAGAAATAATGTTTTCAATCGAAGAAGCAATGAATATCGTAAAGCATTCGATCGATGTGGAAAGGACCGTTAGGAGGTACACCGGAATATGAAATGAATTTTGTGTACCCTTGTCTTATCACACGATTGTGTTAAGACTGTTGTAATGTGATAAATCAAAGCGGATTTAATCTAAATCAATAAATAAATAATTAAATCCGTGCATAAGATAGGTAAGCGAGTTTAGCGCAAGCTTCAAATAAGTGAAAATACCACCACAAGGTGTCGAAATCAACAAACAATTTAATGGAGTCGAATGCCAAACAAGTTTACTTCGACTCGGAACAAATGAAACACTTGTTAAAACGAATTTTGAATATGATGCTCCCAATACATCATATGATGCTCTGAAGTGAATATGTGTAATGGACAAGTTCAAACAATTGAACTTGGTTTTAGCGCAATCCGACAATAAATATATGTATCGACAAGAAAACTTTCGGCATGGTCACAACGAAAAACCATGTATGTAACTTGTAAAGAAATGATCGTGATACAATGACCCTTAAGAGGAGTAGAGATGTGAAAATCTACTCATTAGATGCAAAAATCGAAATTTCTATAAAAGAAATTTAAGGACTTTACCCGGGGTTTCATGTGATGGCCGGTTGTTAGGTGACATTACCATGGAATGTCGAACATAGCGTACTCGTCATTAACTAGGTAGGGGGGGGGGGGAATGCGGAGACATTCGTCTTCTCCCTGGCGTGATTCGTGTCATTGCAGGATCGCGTGACAAGTTTTCATTTCCTGGTCATTAGTTCTCCTGCTGACAGGAATCTAGACTCGTCGTTGAGCTGCGCCATCGTGTCTTTTCAAAGGCCTCGCCTTGATAGTCATATGTGACGTACTTCAAGCTTCGTTGATGTATAGCTTAAGTTTCATGTATACCTGTGCACTAGCGTTTCGTTTCGCGTAGAATGTGATGTACTCCGACATCCGTTGACTAAAATTTGAGTTCCATGTATTCTCGTGCACTAACGTTATGTTATGCGTAGGCTGCCTGCTCAGGAAGTTAAAATATCAAAGACCATATAGATAATAGTGTGTGCCCGAGTTTAATATTCGCGTTTCCTACGTGATGACCTTTAATGAACTTCAACGTAAGTTTCCGAAGGTCTTAAATGCATGTTTCCTAAACTCTCAGGGTTTTGTGTACTGTATGAAATTGTTTTATGCACCGTGTATGAAACACCACAATAGCGTATGTTTGAAAACGAAATTTTGACTGTTTTTTTTTTTCGGCAACGGTTGGAGACCATATTCGAGTACTAGGCGTTCTATATGTATTCAAAGTCGTAATAGTCTAAGTTCCCAGAGAAAATATGAGGTTAGAGCCTAGGTATCACAACAGAAACCTAATTCGCTGTAACCTATAGCTCCGATACCAATCTGTCACACCCCGAAAATATCAGAGCTGGCGTGACTGGACTGGTATCTTCATTGCACAGCGGAAGCAAATAATCTAAGTCTTTTAGAAATTGAACGCCCACTAAGTACTCGACTCTTCATGGTTCTCCTATTCCAACCGTGCCATAATTTCTGAAAAGTAACCTGAGAAAGAAACATGCGAAAAAGTCAACATAAAGTTGAGCGAGCTCATAGTTTGTTTGTAAAAGATTTGAAATAAATCTTTTTGAATAACCGGTTTTTGAAGTATTGTTGAGAAAACGAATTTAGAAATCATTTCCTTGCCAAGATACATGGAAACTTTGTATTTGTAACGCATTATATTCGTAAAACCATGTATTTGTAAACTCTCGTATTTGTAAGGTTCGTATAACCGTCAATGCCCACCCTGACTTTGACTCCATGCCCGCATAATCCTATGCTTTGAATTTGTATAAAACATGGTATGTAATTTGTAAAACCCCGGTATGAAAAGCATTTATGAACAAATTAGATTAAGGTTTTGCAAGGAGATTAAAACATGTGAAAACATAGGGAGCACTCGAATGAGTAGGCTTATACCCTTGTCGATTTTCCTCGACTGTGTCGATTACTGTAGGATTGAGTAACGACCAAAACGAGTCTTTCAGAAGAATTCTAGACCAAAACGAGAGGCGGAATCAGACGTTTCGGTGTCGGTTCAGCTTGATTTGCACTAGAAAGTAGTTTAACCGTCTTGTTTATTGATATGACACGGTTACAGACCTGTAGACACTTCAGCAGAGCTTCGATGCTGGAATTGGAGAAATTAAAAATGAAATGACTAAACTCCCTATTTATAGAGTTTCTAATTCCCCTTGAAAGTGCCATGTTTCTAATTCCCCTTGAAAGTGCCATGTCTATTTCGTGGGGAATAGACATGTCGTGGGAAATGATCTCTAAAACTCTATTTTCCTGAACTACGTAACTCGATCTAACTATTTTATTACAAGACTCGATACAAGACAAAGTCGACAGACGTATGCACCAACAGACTTCCCCTCGGATGTTGACGAGTCTTAAGTGTCGAGTCTTCAACGTCTTCAGTCTTTATCAGTCTGGTCGCTCTCTGAAGAATCTGACAGTGTAGACATCCTCAAACTTTATCTTTTTTTCCTCCTCTTCAGCATCAACATACTCCCCTCGAACAATCTCATTTACCCTCGGATGTTGATTGCAATCTGACTTTCACAGGATCAGAATTGTGTCCTGGTTCTATACTCAGACTTCAGAATCCAGGCTATCCTGCACATCCTCTACCTCACAATAAATTTCACAAATTTAACATTTGACAAATTTATATATCCAAACTCCTCCTCAAATTTACCCAGAATGATATAACAATGTTAATAATTGATGAACCACTTGTAATTAAATATTCAAAACCTTTTCTCATTTAAACACAAGATCCCCCTCACCACATGCTCATCATGTTTAGCGCTTGGAATTTTGAAAATCAGCTCTTCAACACCAGTTGTCGAAAATCTTTTTGGATTTCTCAAAATTTATGCTAAAACACACTAAAATCTTTTTGGATTTTTGAATGAAAAGAAATGCAGTAAAGAAATATTTACATACAATATTTTTATGAGCTCGTGCAAGAGGATCATATTAGTTTTTGACAAGTCACAAGTACCGTTGAGCTTAGTTACACATTAAGAATTAAACAATTCACTTAGATTGCTGATATACTGATCCACTTAAATTTTCACACAAATTTCAACTGATTCAGGATATGAATTAGGTGTATTAAGGACTTAAACTCATTCATGTGTCCCACCTCTTGAATATACTCCCGTATCCAGATCCCAATATTCAGTCTTACAGGTGAGTATACCACATATGATATCTGTAAGGGGTTAAATACGAAGAACCGTGAGAGCTCAGGTCAGAACTTCCGTTCAGCAGAGAGATGACGACTTCGACTTTTGGTGGGTCCCCTTTAGAGGATATTTTTTACAACAGCATTGATTAGCAATTTTATTGTCTTATCATTTTTGCTGAGGGCGGCGCTATATTTCAAGCAAGCGAAAAGTATTCTCCGGGGACTAGGCAATTGCTTCCGCAAAATCAGAAGTCCCAGGATAATACCCCAGATATCACTGAGCATAAAGACCTAGTATCTCAGAAAGAGGGATCTTTCAAACGAAATTTCAGGGGTTACCTATATATCCAAGTAGTGTTCCCCACAAAATAAGCAAGTTTGAATTTAAGTTTATATCCCGAAAAAGCTTACTAAATGTGTAAAAATCTATCGGCATATCATCAGTGAGACCGTTTAATGCTATTTAATCATTACATTTCTTTAGCATACTGAAACTGTCTACTAATGTACTGTCATTTCCTCTTTTCTGACAACAAACCTCTTTTTGATTT
This sequence comes from Helianthus tuberosus, assembly GCA_030545235.1. Taxonomy (NCBI): domain Eukaryota; kingdom Viridiplantae; phylum Streptophyta; class Magnoliopsida; order Asterales; family Asteraceae; genus Helianthus; species Helianthus tuberosus. The sequence continues at coordinate 118,715,270 of CM060358.1, read as the reverse complement.
TTATCATGTTTTTGTCTTTTTCAAATTTTCAAATGTTTTTGGATTTTCTTAAAATTCTTACTCCCCCTAAAATTCAAATACATTTAAGGAAATTTGAAAACAAACTGTAAAAGTAAATTGACAACTGATATCGAATCACTTCAATTTACCATCCACTTGGCATAAACAATCAGAACTCCCCCTTTCAACAAACTATTTTCTCATTATGATTTCAAAACACTTAAGTTTGTTTTAACCAAAATGATTTTTTCGGAAAATAAGTTTTGCTGATTTTACCACTTGTAGGTTAGGGGTTCATCACATTGTATTTCTCAACCATTTGAAAAATATAACAATTTTGAATTTTAACAACAATATCACTTGAAGAAAATCAAGTACAACTTAATGTCCCTGATTTACCACTTGTAAGTCGAAATATCACAAACGTGAATTTCTCAAGAAATGTGTCGATTCCTGCTCCACTCTTACCAACCTGGGAGCTCCGGCAAGTCAGGTTTTTCAAACAAAGAGTATGGACACCCAAGCCTAGCCTTCCTTGGGTGTGGCTTCCTCATTTTTATCAGGGGTATAAGTTGCTTTCTTTGTAGCATAAAAATCTTTAACCCCTTTGGCCTTTCCCTCGACCATTTTCCCATAGATCTTTTTCACATTTCCATTAAAAGCTTTCTCAACATCAAATTCTTTCTTTTCAGAATAAAATTGATTTGAGATCTCAACTTTCCCAACTTTTGATTTAAAATTCTCAGTCCGCAATGGTGGAAAATGAACATCATCCAAAGACGGAACTGAGTTTTCACCATTTTTAACAACTTGTGGCTCCTCTGATTTTGTGGAATCAGATTCATCACCAGATTTCACATCCGATTTCTTAACAACCCATTTTTGATTGTCAAGATTCACACTTCTCCTGTAGAACTTCTTTGAACATTCACCAACTTCATATATGGAGTTTTTGAAAATTTTAAATTTTTCAGTTGGTGATTCAGTTTTGTCAACAACTATTTCTTTAAGTTTTTCTGAGACTCCCTCTTTTGTTTTTGTTGCTTGAGGACAGTTCCATGCAATATGACCAACTTCATTGCATCTGTAACAGGTTCTAGTCTCCTTTCTTTGAAAAACTCCATTCTTCATCTTTTCAGCAAGAAACTCCTGGTTTGACTGTTTCCAGAATGAGCTCTTTGCTTCTTCTTTACAATTTGTCCCTGAAACAAATTTTTTATTTGTTTTAGAAATTTTCTTATTCTTATGATTTTCAGGTGGAATAAATCCTAATCCTTTTCTTTTGAAATTACCGTTATGGTTTGGCTTCTTTTGAAAACCAGAACCAGAACTGTAACCTTTTTTCTTGTTCAATCTTTGTTGAACTCTTGAAGTGCACTTTTTAGGTTTTTCAGAAAGATTTAAATCTTTTATTTCAGAAATATTAATTTCTGTTAATTTGAAAACCTTTTTAATCTTTTCAATTTGAACACTTCTTATTGGAACTTCTTTATCAAAATATAATTTGTCAGAATCATTCAAAGTATATGCAACTTCAAATGTTTCGTCATTCAAATTAGATTTTGACAACAAAAATTCTTTACTATACACCCGTTTTCCCGACGACTTTGAACTCCTGACAGACGAACTCGAACTCCTGGACTCGGACATTGACTCGGACTCCTCATCCTTATCTAACACCTGATCGACCATCCTTTTTATTATCTCAGACTCATGATCTGTGTCGAACGCTGTGAATGTGATGTCAATACTGTCTGGTAACATGTCGGTTATCTCGGATTCTAACTTTATATTGACTGCCTTTTTTACTTGTTCTTCATTTGGTTTTCTAGACGAATACCCTTCCCAAATTAGAGGCGGACACTTGTTATAATTAACACTCTATTTCTTACCAGTATCCTTTTTCTTCGGCTTTTTGTCGTCAAAAGCTTCAAAACCTGCAACAGTTGGATAAATTCTGTCAATTAAGTAATCAGAACTTGAATAACTTTTCAGTAATCGTCTGATTCTTTCATTTTCAACTTTTCCAATTTCCAACTCCTGCTTCAACTTAGCACACTCTTCGATGTAGTAATTGACCTCTTTCTGCTTCGACATCATTGTTGCATTCATCATTGTCAAAGCATCTTCTCTTTCAGAGTTAGTTTTCTGTAAACTATTCACAGTTCTGTTCAATACATCGTACGATTCTTTCACATTCTTGACATCAAACAGCAACTTCTCTTTCAACTTTTCAAGCTCACTAAACCTTTCATCTTTATCTTCACATTGTTTGCAAGGTTCCAAACATGTAAGACAAGGTTTTGTGACTTCAACAATCTTCTCAATCTCCACAATCTTCTCGACTTCAACAACTTTTTTCCATTTCAACTATCTTCTCAACAACCTTAACTTCTTTCATTTCTTTTGCAGCTTTTCTCTCTTTAAGTTTCTTCAACTTATCTGCAAAATAAAATTCAAAACTGTCAGAAGATAGATGAGTTTTTCCAATATTTATATGTTCAACTTCTTCATCCTCATCACTAGTATCTGTTGAACTGTTTTCAGAAGAAACAGATTCTTCATCTTCACTTTTCTCTTCATCAGATAACACTGCTATCCATTCTTTGAGCAATTCTGGCTTTTGAACAATTTGAGCAATGAAAGCTTTAAACTCTCCATTCTCATCCACAAACTGATCCCAGCTAAATCCTGGAGCCATTTTCTCATCATCTTGATCAATGATACCATAATAAGCTTTCTTATTTGCATCTTCGATCATTTTCCCATGAGCAGTTTGTGAATCTTTTTGTTGATGCGGTTAATGAGTGATTTGTTGATATATAGCCTTCCGATAGTAATCATGACCGCCAAACGGATTCTTTGCTCCATTTGCTTCTTGATTTTTGCACTCTCTCTTGAAATGACCTTTCTCCCTGCATCGAAAACAAGTAACTTTAGATTTATCAAAACCCAAAGCAGAAACATGTGCATCTAAGAAATCATTTCTTCCTGTAATCGTTTTGAACTTTTCAGCTCTTCTCAAGACACTAGCTAGACACCATTTGATGTCCATGAGCTCCAATTCCTCTGCATCTATCTGGTCATAATCTTCCTTAGTTAGCATCGGATTACCAATTCTTCCAGCAATCAATCCTTCATATGATTCCAAAGTAGTAACCAGTAATGCCATATGACTCTTAACAACTTCTTCAGAAAAATTCTGTCCATTTTGAAGATGTAACGCAACATTACACTGTCCATTACCAACATTTCCATTTTGAACACTTGGAGGATTAACATTTGAAAATCCACTAGTGTTGATTGAACTTTGACTGACTGATTCAGATGAATTCCCTGCACTAAAGGCAGTTTGGATCTTTGGACTTGCTTCAACAGTTTAAACATTTCCTTTGTAGTACAATTTGATGTCTTGTTGATTGCTCGAATTGTTCATTCTGGCAATCTTTTGCTGTTCAAGATCCTGTGCCTCAAGTTTTTCAATAAACTGTCCAATTGACAATCTACTAAACTCTCCTGAATTCTTTAAGATCATGAGATAAGTACCCCATTCTTTCTGTGGCAATGCGTCAGCTAACTTTTCAACCCATTCTGCTGGAGTTTTAGTAATTTTCAACTGAGACATGGTACGCACAAGATGAAAATATCTCTCAATGAGACTCTTTGTAGTCTCCCCTGGCATACTGGTAAACAACTCAAACTCTTTTTTCAGCAAAGATGCTTTACTTTTGAGCATTTCTGTACTTCCTTCAAACTTTTTCTTAAGTGCTTCCCAAATCGAAAATGCACTCCCATCATGCTGAAGCAAAACAAATATATCATCTTTAACCGCTTGTTGTAAAAGACTTATCATCATTTTCTCTCCTTTATAGCTATCTCTCTCTATGTCTGAAAATTCCGATATGATTTTGTCAACATTCAAAGCGGTCTGTGGTCTAATATATTTTGTTTCAATGCTTTCCCAAGCTCTCAGATGATTTGCTTGAACCCAATTCTCAAAACGATCTTTCCATCCATGGTATTCTTCAATTCCCATAAGTTTAGGGGGGGTTTTGCAAAGTTCCAGTTTCATTTTCTGCGTTCATGTTTTGAGCAATGGTAGCCGGAGTAGTCGGGGTTGTAGCAAATGCGTTGTAGAACTCGGAATCCGTGTTTTGGTATTTGAAATATCACAAACTCAGATTCTTCAAACGAGCTGCTAAACAAATCACCTGGAATCACCTGGATCACCTGTAGACAAACAAACAAACAATAATCAGTTTAAAGACTTATCAATTAACAGAATAAGACTGGTACTCGAACTGGTGATTATTCTGTGTGAACTGAGGTTTAAATTGTCAAACCGTGCAAACTGCTATGACCCGGATCAAATTCGAATGACCTGACCCTTTTACATGCAAACTGACGGACTTTCAAACGACCTGATGAACCTTTAAACACTTTGAACTCCAAACCGCGTGACCTGGAACTAACTTTCAAGCGAATTGATGACTTTGATACGAACTGAATTTTCAAGCGAACCGAGTTATCTTTCAAACGAATTGGACTTTTTCACGCGACCTGACCACACTAAACGACCATTTTGTGCGACGTGTAACAAATTTGATGCGACCTCGTGAACAATACGCGTGAAGTAAATAACCTGTTTGGACTTTCACATAAATCTGATTCACTTTAATGTATGATTGGGCCGTAAACCTTGAAATGACCAAACTAATGATATTATCACATACAACACTTGATTCTAGATTTAGATTTTATTTCTGATTGGGCCGTGATATACTCAAATTCACTTTCATTGGACCGAACAATTACCAATCTGACAACAATTATCATCATAAGAAATCGCATGGTATTCACAATCTTGGGCCACTAAAACACATTTAAAGCTACCGACAACTCAATTCACGACAAAAATCTCATTGGGCCACCCAACTTTATCACATGCAATCTTAAAAAATGTCCGACAAGCAACAATCAGTTTCAATTCTATTGGACCTTTAATATGTATGAGCGACAACTACAATTCACAACACAATCCTATTGGGCCAAAAGTTTGAAGTCACATGGGCTGTCAATTGAATCAATTTAACGTATCACATGTATATGTCCGAGGTGATAAATGGTTCTGACACTATATTCACGTGATGTGAAGTCCCGAGACAATTAATGAAGCTGATAAATGTTGACAGACACTTTCAAGCGGAATGACAACTCAAGCGAAAACAAGATTTGAAGCGGAATCAATTATATCGTTTGAATTTTCAAGCGGAATAGTAATCTGAAGCGAAATCAACAGCAATATTCAAGCGGAATTAAGATGTTTCATGCGAAATCGGACTGAAAAATTCAGATTTCTCCCAAACGGCTTTGAATTAAGATTTGAAACTTGGTAGGGTTATAGATCAGGTATTTTCGCACAACATATCCAAATATCAGCCGATTTGGACCGTAAAAACCAGTTCGATTTGATGAAAATCAGTTAAAAATGTGAAAGAATGAGTAGAAATCAGATTTTTGGATGAAATAAAGCTGAATCGGTAAGAACTCTTCCTCCTGAGCTCTGATACCACTTGTAGGATCGAGTAACGACCAAAACGAGTCTTTCAGAAGAATTCTAGACCAAAACGAGAGGCGGAATCAGACGTTTCGGTGTCGGTTCAGCTTGATTTGCACTAGAAAGTAGTTTAACCGTCTTGTTTATTGATATGACACGTTTACAGACCTGTAGACACTTCAGCAGAGCTTCGCTGCTGGAATGGGAGAAATTACAAATGAAATGACTAAACTCCCTATTTATAGAGTTTCTAATTCCCCTTGAAAGTGCCATGTTTCTAATTCCCCTTGAAAGTGCCATGTCTATTTCGTGGGGAATAGACATTTCGTGGGAAATGATCTCTAAAACTCTATTTTCCTGAACTACGTAACTCGATCTAACTATTTTATTACAAGACTCGATACAAGACGAAGTCGACAGACGTATGCACCAACAATTACCCTCGACTGTGTCGATTCACCTCGACTGGGACACCGAAGCACTCAAGTGGTTACAGGTACCATGAGTGGGGTTCGGCCGTACCCGTTAGATCTAACCTTCGTCCCTAATTAAGAATTTATGGCATTTCAAATTTAATCTATGCTCACATGATTTAATAGTTCATTTCATACCGTTTAAACATTCGTAACATGTATTTTACCCCAGCCTCTAAGGCTGAACCTCCCCAGCCTCTAAGGCTGAACCTCTCCAGCCTCTAAGGCTAACTCCCCAGTCTCTCTATATTATCACCAGACGATCCATCCCTAGTCATGAAAATCATTCACATTTCGATAATACGCATTTGTTTTGTAAAAACCGGTATATTTAGTATAATCCATTCGTAAACCATTTGAGTTCCTCGAAATCCATTCGTAATATGATATAGAAATATGAGTTTTCGTTCGTTCAAAAGCTTTGTATGTTCTTGCAAAACGTGCTTTGTCTAAAAAATGTAGTCTTTGTTCATCGAGAACTTTGTGTGTTTTCTGCAAAACGTGCATGTCTTTCCACCCCGAAAACATTTATAAAAATGTAAAACCGTAAAAAGATGGGGTTATGAACTCACCTGAATTGCCTTGTGCGAGGCTAGCTAATTACGACGTAGTGATGTCGTTTCCAAGACTTGACTTGCTAGCGTGCATTCTACAATATTCCTAACACGGAATATCTAATAAGTTTCTAAATAAACGTAGTAACTAAACTACGTGTCATCGAGCTCTACCGAATCGTTAACCGAGCGATTCAACGGTAAGTTGTTAACGATGAAGTTATACTTTGTTTAGTTCGTCTATTCGTCGGTAATAATTAATAAGTCTTGTAGGACTTAGTTCCGCGTTAGTTGACTCAAGAAGTCGCACGTGTATGTAAAGTATATTTACATAAATATAATGTATACAAAAATATTCGTATGAAAGTAGTATATAATAACCTTGTATTATATATATTGCATCTTGAATATATTTGCCAATACATACGTATATGCCGTTTCGGCATTTGATATAAATATAAAAAGTTATATTTATTTTACAAAAGCACCATCAACTCGTTTGTGTTTGAAAATAAATATATAATTATATTTATTTTTATAAATGAATACGAGTCGCTTGATGTTCGAAATAAATACAAGACTATATTTATTTTTATAAAAGAACTCGTATTGTTTGATACGTGAAATAAATATCCTAACTATATTTATTTTGATAAAACGAATTCGTGTCGTTTGAACTTTGAAATAAATATATAAATTATATTTATTCTTATAAAAGAAGTCGTGTTATTTGATGTTAAAACAAATACATATATATTTCATTTGTTTTATAAGAAAAATTCGCATTGTTGTATATTCGAAATAAATATAGAATCTATATTTATTTTATAAAAAAAATAATCCGTGTTATCGTAGTTTCTTGTATGCTATAAAGTGTCGTCGAAAGTAAAAATCACATTTGTGTACGTATTCATTTGACAGTTTCGTTTCATAATAAGACTCGTTTTATTTTACGGGTTTTCTCGAAAAACGGGCAGAGTTTCCTCTGTTTTTGGACGCCCCGACAACGCAAGCTGTCGTTATTTTTCAAAATCAAACAATTTTTCAAACATTATAAACAATATCTATATAAGATTTTGTCGGATAAGTAGAAATATAAACTATACTTGTAATAGATCGGTTCGAGCTCGTTTTTCACGTAATAAATAAAACAATCAAAATAATGATATAAACCGTGCCGTTAATCTTTACCATCTTGTGTCGAAACGCCGAAAAGGTTGACTGAGTTGACCGAGTCAAACGGGTTGACTGAGTTGACTCGCTGAGTTGACTCGGTTTGACCGAGTCAACCGAAACGCTTCATAAACCGATCGGAACCACACCGTTCGACCCGTTGTTGATCGTTGACCAGCTGACCTGCTGACCTGCTGTTGACCCGAAACGCGACTGAGTTGACTCGAACCCGACCGAGTCGCGGAACCCGAAATAAACACCCGCTTCGACTGAATCCTACCCGAACCGTGACCCGAGCCCGTGACTGAAACAACTTGAACCAAATCATCATCATTATCAACAACAGTGGCCATTGCCATCTCTACCAAATCTCCAAAGAAAAAAAGAAATAAGCAGGGGGGTGGGTCTTACCGTGAAACCCGACAGACCGAAACAAGAACCGTCGGTCCGAAGCAAGAACCGTCGGCCCGAGACAAGGACCCGAAACACCTGAACTTGAACCGAGTCCTGAAACCAAACTTATCCCCACTGTCTTGGCTCCGCCACCGTCGGCGAACGATCGCCGACTCGTCACCACCACCATCTGTTATCTTGACCCGAACCCAGAACCCGAACTCCTTTAGCTTCCTGTGTAACTTGAAACAGACCACTCTGAGCCGCATACGAGCCGAAACCAATATAACCACCTCCACCTTCGTCGCCGGTAGTAGTGTCGCACCACCACCACCGTCTCCCACATCATCTTTATCAGCATCATCGGAAAAGAAAACATCAGAGGAGATCTTCAAAAAGAACAATCTACTGAGCAGACAATATCGAGGGGTTCGTACCTGCGATTGCCGTTGTGTTGGTTCATTTGTGTGTGTATATCTGCACAATGTATGTCCCTTATATAGAGATTTTTGAGATGTCATAAGATTTAGTAGAGATCTTGTGAAATCTTGATAAGATTTTTCATATCTTATAGAGATTTTGCATATCCAGTAGAGATTTTATGATATCTAATATTTCATGTACAGGTTTAGGTTTGTGGGTTTTGGGCTTGGGCCTAGGGCCCACAAGCCCATCTCATGTGTAAGCGGCCCGTAATTCCTACGAGACACGCTTTTAAAACCGAAATCACCGTAGCCTAGTAAAATAATATTTCAGAGTTAAAAACGTGTAAAAATAATGTCGGTATCCGTCGTAGCCGCGTTCGTGCTTTGATAACGGTAATAATCGCGAAAAATTACATCGTTGCCGTCTTTAATCCGTTTTTTTTTTTCGAGCCGGTTTCAACTACGATTGCTTAAATTTAATTACGAAGCTAGAATATATCGTAAAAATTTAATATTTGTCGGTGTTGTCAGTATTTTGTACGGCATCAGTTCGTTGTCGCTTAATATTCACCGGATCTTTCCGTAAATCACCATACGCGCACTGTACAGTCGAATAAACGTTCCTGGGCACTCCAAAGGCCTAATTAAGTTAATTTGCGCTGTAAACACTATTTATTATCGCGTTAATCACCTGTTAATCACGTAATTAAGAGCCGTAAATCACTGGTTGTCACATCCCTAACACCATATCATAGTTTTCCAAGGGTAATACCAAAACATCAGCCATGAACCACACCCCTTGCATCATCCATTTAAAGTTTATACACTTAAGGCCACATTCCAACTGATTTCCATTTGCTACTGTCACTTTCATAGGTTTAACCTTCTGTAAGTCACATTGCAACTTCTTGATCAACTTGACATCAATGAAGTTATGGGTTGACCCCGAATCTGTTAGAATCAACAGTTTCCTGGTACCCACTGATCCTGTGATCTTCATTGTTGAAAATGAAGGAATACCTGTGATTGCATGTAATGAAATGTGAGGATTCTCTTCCACAACTTCTTCTTCTATCACAAGTTCCTCTTCTTCTGTATCATCAGACAACTCTAAATTGAATAACTGCTTATTTCTGCAATTATGACTTGGTGTAAATCTTTCATTGCACCAGAAACACTCTCTCTTCTCCCTTTTCTCAGCCATTTCCTTGGTGGTAAGCCTTCTTGTAGTTTTTGCAGGGACAGAAGTAACAGGTTTTGGAGTAGGTAACAAAGGTAAACCATTGGCATTCATAGTGGGTGGTGGTTTCAATTGGTTGTTATAGGTTCTTTGATTATAGTTTGAACTGGTAGCAGTGTATTTCTTATTGTGCAGGTTTCCAAATAGGGTATTATGTAAGTTCTCCTATTGTTTGGTGATTGCATAAGCTTCTCTTAAGTTTCTTGGTTTAAAAGCTTTTACGAGACATCTTAATTCCATTTTTAACCCTCCTACAAACATACTCACAGCATAATCTTGTGGTATATTTACCTTGTTCAACAATGCATCAAAGGCGTCACAGTAGTCTTGCAGACTTCCTGTTTGATGCAGGTTCTTTAACTCCTCCATGGCATCTTCCAAAAGATCCATTGAAAACCTTGCAGTAACAGATCGGCTATAGTCTTCCCAACTCACAGTATCAATGGTCAGATTGTTACTTCTAAGATAACCCTGATGCCACTGCAATGCTTTTCCTTCCAGATTAACCACTGCATATCTCATTTATAAGTTTTCAGGAGTTTTATCCACCTCAAAGAAATGATTACTCTTGTATATCCACCCTTCCACATCATCCCCATTAAATTTAGGAAAGTCTAACCTTCCCAACCTTGCTAATCTGGCCTCTGGATTTCCCCCATTAACAACCATACCCCTATTGTTTTCCATCATTGTCATCTTATCCAACAGGGACTGTATCTGTAACTGAATTTGTGCTAGAGCAGCCTTACTTTCTTCAGCATTTTGAGTAACTGTCTACATGTTGTCACCAATCAATTGGGAATTGGCTTGAAGATCTTGCACAATAATCTCCAATTTTCCCAATGTTAACTGATTATCCTTAATTTGCTTCTCCATTTCTTGCTGCCTTGTACCAGTAGTCATGATTATCGAAAATGAATTAAAGAAAATCAAGAAGTTCAAACGAGTTTGAGGATGATTTGATCACAAATTGATAAAACCAGGAATGAATTAATCACGATTGATTAATTCAAGCTTCAAAGAAAGAACAATTAAGAGCTGAAACGAGTTAAGAACGAAATTGCAACGGACTTGTATGACGGTGGTGGTGACCAGAGCTCCGACGAGGATCGGTAGCTCTGATACCAATGATAAGAGCTGAATTTTTAGAGAGAGAAACTAGAGAGAGAGAAACCCCAAAACCAAGCTACCAATCGGTTAGCCTGTAACTACCTTTATAACTACTTTTCAACAATTGTTTACAATACAACCCTTACACTATCGTACTTTACAGTTAACCCCCTTATCCTATCCACTGTTGTACTAACTAACTACTGATATACTAACTATCCACTGATAACCCCCCCTTTACTAACTATCCACTGCTTACTAGCTATCCACTGACATTACTACATAACAGTGGATATTACTAACATATTAATCAGTGGATATTACTAACATATCAAAAATTCAAGAGAGGAGAAAAGGATTGGTTTGAGTTTCATGCCACGGTTCAAGATTCACGTCTGAGTTCGCAAACGAGTTAGCTTTACAGTTTTTAATTAGACTTTGGGTTTTTTTTAGACTTGTGAACATGATGTTTTTTATATCTCAGACTTGTTTATTGTTTATGACTATGATTCTTGGCTAGTTATTTTTCTACCCGGGTTTGTGATGATTATTCGTGTCAATTAGTAATTTCTCGGTTTTGGTAATTTTATTGATGGATTAATATTAAAGTAAGAGACCTAAATATTTTTTACTAGATGTGTGTGCATACTTTATTCTAATTTATTATCGTTCAATCGTTCCTCATGTGTCTTTGTGAATGTCTTTCATGTATAGATGCATGTTAGGTTACCTACTTTGTGTTTGTAACTAGTTTATGGTTTACTGAGCTCGTATCCCATAGGGACATTGTTTGATAACTTAGAGGAGTTTAGTGTTCTACCTATTCTTGAGACCGGGAGGAGATAAATAGTTAGGATTGTCTTTGGTGTTAGGTATTTAGGTGCAGTGAGACCGGGAGGAGATATGTCTAAGTGGCCTAGTATTATTTGTTTTCCTAAGTCTTGTCAAGTGTTTTTAGGTTACCCCGTACACTCTAGGGTGTATTGTGATTAGTTAAACCGGGAGGAGATCTAGTCTTTGGGTACTTTAGTATTGTTTGAGAAACCGGGAGGTGATCCAACTCATACCAGTGAGCTTTATTTTACCTTAGGACCTTAGGAGAAGTTGATGAGACCGGGAGGAGATTCAACCTGTCTTTAGTCTTAAAGTGTCATATTATTAGACCCTGGTTCCATCATAGTTACCATTGCTGAGAGAAAACCGATAGTCACGAGTATGATTCCAAACCTGTGTAGTACTTTCTCATCCTTGATTTCACCTTAGTAGCCTTCAGCTTACGTCTCAGTCCGTCTTAGTTCTCGTTAATTTAATTAGATTATTAGTTAATTAGTTAAAACCTCAAATCCAAAACAATTAAAACCAGTTAAGTAATTAGTTGAGTCAGAGTCTAGTTAGCGTCGCTAGTGTCTTGTGGGTTCGATAATCGGACTTCATTAGGCTTTACTACGTACGATAGGTACACTTGCCTGTCAGTGGTCTAGCATTTAGAGAGTCTTAGTTTATAAATTTAAAACTAGGGTGTCTAGATTAGGTTAGTAGTTTTATAGACCGCATTTGCACATCAAGTTTTTGGCGCCGCTGCCGGGGACACTTAGGCGATTGCGTTATTAGCTTTGACTGGTCTTATTTGTTTAATTGGCCTTATTTGTAATATGAGTCTTAGGGTTTGAGTCTTAGAGTTTGTGTCTAGTAGTAGTGTGTCGAGGCTTTATTTTTGTAAATATTTTTTATTAGTTGGTTAGTTGTTTTTTCTTTCCTCTTTCTACTTTGTGCTGTTTTTGCTACTCTCTTCATGGCAGGTTATCATAGCGAGTACCCTACCTATGTTTGGGCGTTCGTGGAATCATGTCAAATATTCGCTCAGATAACGACAACAGCACAGGACCAAGGAGATCCGAGGTTTCCCGAAATGTTCACCGTTCTTCAGCGAATGATCGAGACACTGAGTCAAATGATTAAGGAAAGCATGAACTAACATGTGGATCTAAGGTGTCAACACTGTGGTGGACCACACTGGTTTGAAGGTTGTCTGATTTACGTGAATCAGAAGAAAAATCAAAGTACAATACGCTTTACATGGGATGAATACTATGATGATGATATTGGCTTTGAGAGCCATGGGGAGAAAAAGAAGTAGTAGAGATGAAAGAGGTTGAAGAGGAGCTTCCCAATAATCTAGAGTTGTCTGATATAGGACTGGAGACGACAATGGACATATCAGTCCCACCTCCGGTTAAACAGGACGTGACACCAAATTGGTATTCCACGCCATGGTATTATGGTCCTGAACCCATTGATGACGACTTCTGGAATGATGATGAGGGGGAAGACGTGGATGAGCCACTTGACAAGATGGAAAATCAGAGAGGGATGCATATACCATCTTGGGATGAGGAGTTTGGTGATGAGTTGGTAGATTTGCCAACTCTTGAAGATGAAGAATTTGACCCAGTTGGTGATCTAGCATATCTAGAGACATTACTTGAAGAGAAGCCAACCATGGAGATCAAACAAATACCAAACGTAGAAGCAGAGAAAGTGGCTGAAGAGGTGGATAGTCGGCCCGTAGAGAAGTTTGCAGTTGGATTGCCAATCACACCAATAAAAACACGGGAGAAGGCACGAAGAGAACACTTGGATCAACATATCGTGAGGGTGCAAAGATGGTGCAAACAGAAGCATAAGGAGAAACTGAAGTGCAGCGACAACCATCTTCCTCATTACATGCATCGTATCAGGTTTGGTCCAGGTAAATTTAAATTTTGGTGGTCTGACCCGTTTGAATGTCCTAAAATATTTTCTAGTTTCATCATTAATTTCTTAATAAACAATGATGAACAATTAAAACTAAACGGGTTGGATAGAGGTTGGATAAAGGAGAAACCTCCTGATTAAATTCAAATGTGGGGAGGTTTTGTAGAGTTTGTATAGAGCCGTAGTTTTTGTATATTGAGTCTAAGTTAGTAGTTTTTGAGTCAGTCTTTTGTATAGAGTCGATACTGCTTTGGTTTTTTTCTTGTTTTTGTTTATGCAGGTTTGAATCGTACCACCCGTACTCAATCTCCATTCGGGTGTTTTTGGAGCTGCTTAGCAAATTTCAAGGCATTTACCAAGTGTACTAGTCAGAGTCAAAGCCGATCGCGACAGAAATGCTATACGATCGATCTGGATTGGATGAGAGATTTGGAGCATATGTGATGATAAAACCAGCTAAGTCCTTTCCAATTTGCCCTTAGTCTTTTTATTCTTGTTTATTTTTAGTTTTGAGTAGGTTTCCATCCTACATTGAGGGCAATGTAGAGTTTAAGTGTGGGGATGGGAAACTATCGTTTAGTGTCTAGTTAGTAGAGTCTTGAGTCATAAAAAATTGAAAAATACAAAAAAAATTAAAAATTTTTAAAAATAAAAAAAAGTCCCTGATTTTGTTGCAAATAAATGAAAAATGATAGAAAAATTGGGATTTTTGGTTTTTCAAAATATTATATATAAAAGATAAAATAGATAGAAGACGTATTTTCTGGGATGTACTGGTAGGCCCAGCCAACTTAGAGGGTTTCCGAGATTGCTTTAAAATACCTCATTAATAAATCATGAAGTCTTATGGGTTCTCATCTTAGGAAAAATAGAAAAGCTGAAACTGTTGAGAGTATAAAAGGAACCACTATAAGTAAATAACCTATAAGTATTTTTAATTAAATTGGCACACCTTATCCTTTTTATGAGAATAAATCCGGATTCTGTTGGCGCCTAAAAAAATTCCATCATCCATCTATTTGAGCTAATTAAAAAGAATAAATAACTGAAGCCTATGGTATTAACCACTGGGATGGTGACTCGGGTGGGGTATACCCGCTAGGTCGAAGTTAAAGAAAAAAATGTGAGGCTTATGGTGTTTCCCAGTGGGATAGCGACTTGGTGATAATGCCCTCTGAGTTAAACATGGAAACAAATTGCTAAAGCTCAAAATCATCATCCATCATTACATCAAAAATTTAATTTTAAATACATAAAGGTTATTTATATAAAGTGGTAGATTTTTAATCTTTACCTTATAAGCTTGATGCGGGATTAGGTGGATTTGTGGATCTTAAGTGTGGGACCCTTAGATGAATTGTTGACTTTAACATAATGCTAGCATGAAAAGGGCTTAATGAGTTGGCGGTTGGGTTTAAGTGGATAATAATACCGGTAATCGTGGTTAAACGTTTGTATATCTTTTAATTAAATAATCTAAGTTTTCGAAACCATCTATCCTAGTTATGATTCCATAGCATATTTTTCGGCACGAAAAATGTTTAAGCGTGGGGATATTTGATATGTTGCAAAACACCGTTATTTATCCGTGTATTTTGTATATTATTTAAATCGTTTCGAGTTGTTTTCGATCATTTATAGCATGTTCTTAGACTGCGGGGTATGGTGGGGCTTGGGTTGGGCGTGGGTTGGGGCAATTGCTGACACCTGGATGTTGAATTCTCATAACCCAAACCCAAGTTTTAATGGGGTATGGTGGGGCTTGGGTTGGGCGTGGCTGGGCCGGCGTGGCCTAGCCACATCACCATTTTTTTTAATATATATTTAAATTAATTAACTACATAAAAAACATATTTTTTTTAAATACATAAACAAACATAATAATTATTAAAATAAAAAACAATCATTCTTCGTCGTCTTCGTCGGTTTCGAACCCAGGAATCGCTGAAACATGTTCCACCAAATCAGATCGAAGGTTGTGATGTATATCCCTTGACTTGATCCAAAATTCATTACCCGCTTTATCTTGGTCTGTTACGTTACCTGGTTGGGAATCATCGTCATCATAGTGGGTAACGACCGCTCTACCTTCATCCTCCAAAATCATGTTGTGAAGAATGATACATGTGTACATCATGTTTCCAATCTGATCCTTGTCCAATAGTCGACAAGGCATTTGTAATATTCGCCACATTTTCTTCAAAACACCGAATGCTCGCTCGACGTCTTTACGTGCAGCCATCTGTACCCTGTTAAACTTTAATCTCTTTGGATCTGTCGTACCGTGTTTTGTGAATGATTTTACAAAAACCCCCCACTCTGGGTAAATCCCATCAACTAGGTAGTACCCATACACGTACTCAACCCCGTTTACAAAGAAAGTTCCTTTGGGTCCTATACCATTTACTCGATCATTGAAAAGGGGCGAGTGGTTTATGATGGTAATATCATTATGTGAACCTGGCATACCGAAGAACGCATGCCATATCCAAAGATCTTGGGACGCAACCGCTTCAAGCATGATGGCTGGACTCCCGTGAAATCCACTCGTGTGAGCGCCTTGCCATTGGGTAGGACAAAGTTCCCAAGCCCATTTCATACAATCTAAACTACCCAGCATCCCGGGTAGCCCATGATAATATGCGTGATGTTCCAATAATTATTGCATGTCACTGAACGAGGGCTTTCTCAAATATCTTTTCCTATAGAGTTCTAGAATACACGAACAAAAGGTGTGAAGACTTTCTCTAGCTACACGTGCAGACATTTTTAAATAGTCATCCATAATGTCCGAACTATTGCCGTACGCTAACTGCCTAAGTGCGGTCGTGACCTTTTGCCACGTAGTAAATCCTAATTGCCCGGTTACATCGGGTTTTTGTTGAAAATAAACATACTTCTCCTCAAGATCTCTAGATATCCTTAAAAATAAGTTTCTACTCATACGAAAACGACGCCTAAACATTTTTTCATCATACTTAGGTTCAGCTGAGAAGTAATCGTTTACCAACAAATCGTTAGCGGTGACCCGTTCACGAGCGATGTACCTTCTTCTGCGTTTAGGTTGTTGACTCTCTTCCTCCTCCTCTTCGTTTTCAACGATAGCTTTGACCACCGTCGCAATCGTTTGTAGAAATATTTCCGCCCCATCGTCAGATGATGATGACGATTCAGTATAACTTGAAGAACTCATGGCGAGATTGTGTTTTATGTGTTTGATTTTGTGTGAGAAAAATGATAAATATTGTAAAGTATTTATAAAGGAATTTTTTTTTTAAAATAGACCAACGGCTAGTTTGGTTTGGCCATTCACAACCCGCCATGTCAGCTTGGCCAGACCGCCCCACGCCCGGCTTGAAACCCATGCCCCAAGGGCCACGCCGAAACCCATGCCCACCCGGGGTGGTGGCTTGGGCGTTTTCCCCCTACCCACGCCCAAACTCCCGCCCCATACCCCGCAGTCTTAGTAAGTATTGTGTTTTGTAGAGGAAATTATATAAAGAGAACTTAAATGAGCTAAAACGATAAAACGGTTCAACAATAATAATTCGTTTAAAAATAAATGATGATAGTTATAATGAGTTTACTACTATCTCATATTAGAGCATTTGTGTGATGAAAAAAAAAGTTAAAAAAGATATAAGGTTTGTCGTGAGCTACATTAGATATTAATAATTGATAATTAAAGGTTATTAAATATTGAAACTTAAATTGATTAAATATTCAAATTTAATTCAAGTTTTTTTGTTTGTGAAATCCATAACAGGTATGTTATCTCATTGACCGAGTTTAGAAAAGCTGACCAGGGAATGATACCTAAGAGCATTCACATCCTAACCATCAAATTATGTGAGGAGGGGTTTTTATATTATAAATTGTATAAAAAGTGGTTGTGAGTAGAGGAGAGAGAAAATGTTACTGTTCATCTGTATATTTGGGGGGACACTGTTCACCCGTTATAATTTTTTAATATATTTTGAAAGTGGTTGTGAGTAGAAGTGAGAGAAAAACGTAATGATAATATTATTTAATTGAAAGGAGAGAGAAAAAGTATTTGTTTTTAGTGGAAATATATTGATATAGGAGTTGTTTTTTAGTGGAATGTATGTATAATTTGATGGATTGGATGTGAATGCTCTAATGGGTCGAAAAAAGAGATTGATGCCATTATTATTTATGTTGGGCTCATTTTAAAAAGAAAAGGGGAGTTGCCATATAATTTTCGATAACCAGAGCAGGTTTTGGGCTATTATTATTAATTTCGAAGACATCATCTTGGGGATTTATATATATTCGACAACATCAGCAAGCATAGACGACATCAGATGGCTGCATATCAGACGCGCACGGCAGAAGGAAAAGAAGAAAAAAATTCAAGAGAGGAGAAAGGGATTGGTTTGAATTTCATGCCACGGTTCAAGATTCAAGTCTGAGTTCGCAAACGAGTTAGCTTTACAGTTTTTAATTAGACTTTGGGTTTTTTTTTTAGACTTGTGAACACGATGTTTTTTATATCTCAGACTTGTTTATTGTTTATGACTATGATTCTTGGCTAATTATTTTTCTACCCGGGTTTATGATGATTATTCGTGTCAATTAGTAATTTCTCAGTTTTGGTAATTTTATTGGTGGATTAATATTAAAGCAAGAGACCTAAATATTTTGACTAGATGTGTGTGCATACTTTATTCTAATTTATTATCGTTCAATCGTTCCTCATGTGTCTTTGTGAATGTCTTTCATGTATAGATGCATGTTAGGTTACCTACTTTGTGTTTGTAACTAGTTTATGGTTTACTGAGCTCGTATCCCATAGGGACATTGTTTGATAATTTAGAGGAGTTTAGTGTTCTACCTATTCTTGAGACCGGGAGGAGATAGATAGTTAGGATTGTCTTTGGTGCTAGGTATTTAGGTGCAGTGAGACCGGGAGGAGATCTGTCTAAGTGGCCTAGTATTATTTGTTTTTCTAAGTCTTGTCAAGTGTTTTTAGGTTACCCCGTACACTCTAGGGTGTATTGTGATTAGTTAGACCGGGAGGAGATCTAGTCTTTGGGTACTTTAGTATTGTTTGAGAGACCGGGAGGTGATCCAACTCATACCAGTGAGCTTTATTTTACCTTAGGACCTTAGGAGAAGCTGATGAGACCGGGAGGAGATTCAACCTGTCTTTAGTCTTAAAGTGTCATATTATTAGACCCTGGTTCCATCAAAGTTACCATTGCCGAGAGAAAACCGATAGTCACGAGTATGATTCCAAACATGTGTAGTACTTTCTCATCCTTGATTTCACCTTAGTAGCCTTCAGCTTACGTCTCAGTCCGTCTTAGTTCTCGTTAATTTAATTAGATTATTAGTTAATTAGTTAAAACCTCAAATCCAAAACAATTAAAACCAGTTAAGTAATTAGTTGAGTCAGAGTCTAGTTAGCGTCGCTAGTGTCTCGTGGGTTCGATACTCGGACTTCATTAGGCTTTACTACGTACGATAGGTACACTTGCCTGTCAGTGGTCTAGCATTTAGAGAGTCTTAGTTTATAAATTTAAAACTAGGGTGTCTAGATTAGGTTAGTAGTTTTTATAGACCGCATTTGCACATCAGTTACAGGTTCAATGATCAGGGTGATGATGAAGAGGGTGATGAAGATGAGGAGATGGTTGATATGGAGGATGAGACGGAGCCTTCCGGTCCGCGGGGACCAAGGCAGAGATACAGGAGGAAACATCGGGAAATTTCTGCCGATGTAGCAGATTTTGTGAACCAAAGACAGGGGCCGGCGTACAGGAATTATAACCGCGGGCAACAAGCGGTTTATGATAACGTCTCGGCATGTATAGGTGAGGGGAGAGATCACAAGGCGAGAAGGAAAGCATGGGAAGAGACGCAAGGGGCCTACACGCAAGAACAGTGGGCTTTCCAAGCATCTTATCGTCAGAGGATGGAGAAACAAATGGAGGAACAACAATTGCAACAAGCGCTACAAAGGTCACAAATGGAACGCTTGTTACAATTGCAAGAGGAAGATAGGGCCAGAAGACGGGCATGGGAGGAAGAAGAGGCATGGCGTCAAAATGAACAAAGAGAATTGGAACGACGTCGTTGGAGTGCCTTATATGTCTCTAACCAAATGGCTATTAATAATGCCAAAATTCTCCACGATCAGGAGAGACATAGAAGACACTATGAAGCCGGCCTCCCTTATGCTGAACACTCAGGGTGGACCGATTACCCCAACCTCCCCCATCCATGAGGCCCATTCGATCCAACCCCTCACTGGCCTGAGGCAGTAGGCACCAGCTTCATCCCGATTCCCTACCAACCGCCACCTCAAGGAGAGCATAGTCCACTTGATAACTATAGGGAGATGTTTGAGGCCCTCACTGGTTATCCATACCAGCCAAACCCGCCAGTTAACCCTAACGAGCGATATCAGCGGTAAACGCAAGGTATGCTTTGTGTTGTTGTTGTTGTATATTTTGTTTTCTTTATTTTTATTTCGTTATTATTTATTTTTGCCTAGTTAAATGAACGTTGTGGGTGTGTTCCCTATATAACCCTCACGAGACCTCTCGTCCTCCCAAGCTATTGGGGGTTTAAAAGGGCTTGTTGCATAAGCTAAATGCAACCGTGATTCCTACGAAAGTGAGTTAGGCTTGTTATTGTTGTAAATTAATTTTTCCATATAAATCAAAGTGAAATAACGTATGGCTTGGTAATGTTTTTCATAAAAGTGGTAGAACTAGGTAACTAACAAATTTTGATGGTTGTGAGAATCATGCTTCTACACAAGGGTTAAGATTTGTAGGTACATTATATTCGTGAGACGACCGCTTTCTTGAAGAGAAGAGGAGCACACGAGGAATGAGCTCAAAAATCAGGTGCATACGTTTCTTTTTACTTTTGATTTTTAGTTAGCAAATAAGTGGATTGTAAATTGTATTTTATTTTCCGGGGTGAAATTTTGGGGAGGTTAGCCGTGTCACATCCCTTGTGCGTTTTTAAAACTCTAGTTCTTACACATTGAGGACAATGTTTACCTCAAGTGTGGGGATGGGGGAGTAGTAAAAGTTTTAGATTTTGACCCGTTCATTTAAACACTACACATTGAGGACAATGTTTACCTCAAGTGTGGGGATGGGGGAAATTTCAAAAAAATTTCAAAAATGTCTTGTTTCAAAAGCGATCTTAAAGCACAAGTAACGAAGTCAACGAGGGATGTCACAATCCATTTGGTCTTTTGTCATGGTCAAGTTCGAATTAATAGCATGACGGGTATTTAGCGGGTGGTTATTTGGGAATAATCCGCCTAAGAAACTAGTATTTTATGCATGTCACATACCATACCCTTTTAGATATGTGAGGTTTTGAGCCACTTTTATATCATAGATTACATACCTATGTTTCTTTGTTTGAGTGGACCATTAGTCATGTATTGTAGAACTTGCAACTTTTGATACGTTTGAGACCATAGACCGAATACAAGCACGAGAATGATTAAGGCATTAGGTAAACCTTTTCCATTTTACACCATTTTTATATCCTTACCCAAAAATTGTCCCCTAGTAGCCAATTTTGAGCCTAATCCTTTCGTTTGATCACCCTATAGCCCATAACCTTAAACCTTTTTTCTTTTAAACCCGTGTGATGGAAATTCGATTATAGGAGTCGTATTTATATAGTTGTTTTTGATTGTTTGCATAAAAAAATCAGAAAATGTTATGAAAAAAAAATTGAAAAAGCATTGAGAAAAACACAAAAAGAAGTGTTAGTAGTTGTTGAATAAAAGGCGAAAGTTGTTGCCTCATAATTGATGTTTATATTTAGTTTTGTTTAGTTTAGTGGTTTGTAATAAAAATTGAGTTTTCATCACCTTAGCCACTTTAAAAATTTCCTATTTCCTACCCTTAGCCTAGCCCCATTACAACCCTTAAAAAGACCTTATGACTTGTGCTTAGTATTCGTGATCGGTGGTGGAGAATGATTGAGTTGCAAGCCTATGCGGGTACGTGTTCTATTCGGTTTTGAGCGATTATTATTTGAAGTGCTAATACATTATAAACATTAGCCAATCTATAAACCGAGTGGAGAGAACATTGTGAGGGATGTGTATGAATTGTTGGTTTTGCGAGCGGGTTAATCTTGGATAACCATTGTTATATGTGATTATTCACTTAACCGTTAAATATGTTGAAAACTGTAAAAGAGTTTGAACTTTTGTATGACAATAGACCTTAACCTTCGTCTCGGGAATGGGGAGTGTATTTTTTGATCGACCCACGTGAAAGTGAAAAACAGATTTGCTTGAGGGCAAGCAAAAGACAAGTGTGGGGATGTGATACGTGGTCGAAAACCGGTGATTGATATTGTTTAATTTGATGTTTTTACACAAGTTTTAATCTCGAATAGCCTACTTTTGATTAGATGTGTATTTTGCAGGTCTAGCGGAGTTAAAGGAGCTTTTCGGGAGCTTTACGGGTTACCGGGATGAAAAACGAGTCACCGGGAAGCAAAACGGGTCAACTGGGAGCAAGGAATGCGAAAAACGGAAGCTGAGATATCCAGGCACCGTCGCCGACGCCCATATGGGCCGTTGACGACGGTCGTTGTAATGTTCCGTCGCTAAGAAAGCCCGTAGGCAGCGAGATTGGCCGTCGGCACAATTTTAACTTCCACCAACCGTCGCCGACGGGGCTTCAGGCCGTCGGCGACGGTCCCTCTATGTTGACAACGCGCAAATGTTGACTCTTTGGGTATGGGAATGAATAAAAAACAGGGGGTCATCAATTTTTGGGGAGTTACACTTCATAGAGGTTTGAATATTCATCTTGGAGCCTAATACCATCCACCTATCATCACCAACCTACCTACCATCATTTCTAACACCGGAATCAAGATCCGAATCACAATCAAGAACCCTAATTCATCACTATTCCATTCATCTTTCACTTCACCATCACCAACCATCCACAACCCTAATCATTCACCCATTCATCCATATCCAAGCTTCAAAGATGACCCAATTCAAGTTTCAATCATCTGTTGATCGTGCCTCTTCGACCATGAGCGGCTAATTCTTGGAGGTTTCACCCCGGTGTAGGTTTTTGTAAGTTCTTAGGGTTTAAACATTGTTTTTGAGATTCGGTTTGTGACAAGTTGTGATTTGATTTTGAAACTTATGATAATTGTCTTGCATTGGTATTGTATTCGTGAATTGTCGAGTGAAGATTAAATTTGGCTTTGCGAAATGTTTATGTGCAATTATGCCTTATCTAGGTTAGAGTTTACATGTTCTTGGTAACGAAGTGCATTGTGGTCCGTCACTTACGACGTTGATAGCTCTTGGTACCAAAGCCTTGTAACACTAAATTTGTTAATCATATTTGCAATTGAATCGAATCTAAAACGTGTAGAAACCCTAGAACTTCAATCACCGAACCGGGTGTGAACCTTGTTTACATATCTTGTTTTTAAACTATCAATTACGTTTCTTGCAATTGTTTGTTTATTTCCTTTAGTTAATCCAACTCATTTGTTATTCACATTTCAACATCTTTTTAAATTCAATTAAAAATCACAAAAAACAAATTAGCAAGCTTCATAATTGTGACATCTTTTGATAATTCAATCGAATCCACTCGCAAACCACATACTCTTCGTGGTTCGACCCCTTACTACCACTAACTATTTGTTAAGGGTAATTTGGGACTATAAATATTATCTTTGACCGGAGCGCGACACTCCGATCAAATTTTGGCACCGTTGCCGGGGAGTGCGTGCGCTTTTGTTGGGATTATTGTTTGAATTTGCGTGATTATCTGTTTAATTTGTTTAGTTTCTTTTTGTGCTTTGTCTTTTTCCTTGTTACGCGGGTTGTGTTACTTGTGCAGGTTACAGGTAGTGCATGCATACGCGAAACTCCAGGAGGACTTCACCGTTAGTCTACGAACTGGAAATTGAAAGAGTTGCAAGAAGGAACCTAGCAAGCCGATTGGAAGCAACCCTTGTTTCCAACCAAGCCACCCAAACACCACAATCCACACCATCCATTGAAACCGATTCAGTGGCAAACCAAAACTCCAATCACCCAAACCTCAATCAAAACCAATTCCAATCCCGAGGAACCTTTCACCCCGCCCAAAACGTTCAACCTATACCTCAAGAGCAACCGGGTGGCAATAACAATTCTAGGCCACCCACACCACCTTTTCGAAACCAAAATCCCAACAACACCCAAAGAACACCCCAACAACAAAACCTTCACCGACAAAATTCCTTACCCATTCACCTCGATGACCGGAATGTCAATTCCGACCGTAGAGGCAATCGAGATCATGGCAATCCCGCGAATGAAGACCCGTTCGTTAATATAGATGATTTGAGAAATGCCATCCCCGATGATGAACTGTTTAGTGTTCCCGGTTACCAATCGTCGGAACATGTGAGTGTTCACACGGAGTATTCGGATGATGGGGGGTATTATGATAATCGGGCTAATGATGAAGAAGATTGGGGGTATGTGAATCAAGGCAACATCTACAATGCAAGAGGGTTTGAAGATGACGAATTTGGCTACCAAAACGGCAACTTTGTAGGGAACGATGATTACGGGTATGGGAATAGGAGAAATGACAGTTACGAAAACAACCGCCAACCCCGAAACAACGACCAAAGGAACCGGAATGATGGGTTTTACAACAACAACAATAATGCTAACCCTAACCGGATTCCTCGTTTCGTGGGAGGGAGTAATCAAAGGGGTAACCAAGGTGGAAACCGAAGAGGTGATAAGGGAGGTGATAGAAGAGATAATCTAAGGCCGGTCGATCAAGAGGTTAACGGTCCACAACGTCGTCAACAACCTCCACGGGGAGTGAATGACTGTTTTCGACCGGTGGTTACCGATAATGACTCTCCAATAGTGTGTGAAAGGAGAATGTTTGACTGTAAGCCTTATTACATCAATATACTTCTCCACTTCGATGGGAGATCTAATGATGAACCATACACGCATTTGGTGGCGTTTTCCTCCATTTGTAACACTATCGGGGGGCACAACTTTGCATTGGAGGAGGTCAAGCTTCGATTATTCCAGTTTTCATTAAAAGACAAGGCGAAGCAATGGTTCCTTACACTTCCGGCGAATAGTATCCAGACATGGGGTGAGATGCAGCAAGTCTTTCTTGATGAATATTATTCAATGGCGAAGACCGATGACGCTAGGGATGAAATAAGGTCGTTTTGGCAATTATCGAGTGAACCGTTGCATGAAGCGTTCACTCGATACAAAGAATTGATTCGGAAATGCCCACATCACCAAATAGAAAAGTGGGAATTGGTGAAGTGTTTTGTACGAGGTTTGGATGATGCGACGTGGAATCTCCTCGAGTCAACAAGCAACAGAACCCTATTGAGCAATCATGAAGATGATGATTGGGAATTCCTCGAGCGGATGAGCAAGCGGTCTAAAGAGAAGGAATCGGCCGATAGAGCTAAGAAACATCCCGTCTCCCGATCACTTCCCGATCTTGATTCTAAGGATCGCATTTCTACTTTAGAACGGGAAATGGCTCGTATGAAAAAGAAGGAGGTGAACGCGGTACAATTCGCGGTGTGTGAAGAGTGTGGAGATATCGGCCATAGAACCGAGCAATGTCCAACGGGGCCGAGTGATTACACCGAGGAGGTAAATCAAGTGTATGGGGATCGAAAGCAATACGACATGAATTCCAACACTTACCATCCGGGTTTGAGAAATCACCCTAACTTCCGGTATGGTAATGCCTCGAATCAAATGAACCCGAATTTTCAATCGGGTAATCAAGGTGGTCAAGGTGGTTCTTCTTACAACAACCGGCAAAGTGGTAACCAAGGGGGTTACCAAAGGAATTACAATCAAGGGGGTAACCAAGGCTATCAAAGCCGAGAAAGCAATTATCAACGTGGTTAAAACCAACGTGGAAATGGGGGTAATGCTTCTAACTCTTAAGGTGACGACTCGTTCAATTCTAAAATGGATGCTCTCATGAATGCTATGAGTACCCATACAACCGAAGTGAGGAAAGAGTTTGAAGTAAGGGATAAATCTCATAAGGCGCTGGAGAAGCAAGTGGGGCAACTTGCTCAAGAGATGGCTCAAATCCGCGGAAGTGGAGGAGGACTTCCAAGTGACACCACGGTGAACCCTAAGCATCAAGGGTCGAACTCGAAGAACACACGTGAGGTACCAATTAATAAAATTACTTTACGTAGTGGTCGAGTCGTAGATAATGGTGTTGAGCCACCACCACCCGAGTTTGTTGAAGGGGTGGTGGAAGATGCGAGTGATGACGAAGGTAATAACGGTCAAATGGGTCAAAATAAAAATGATTTAAAAAGTAATAAAAATACACCCGTTATGACCGTTCTCGTCCCAAAGGCTAAGGAGAAGGGTGTGGAGGTTAATACTGCCCCTTATCCCGAAGCTTTGTTGGGACCATCTAAGAAAGTGGTAAATAAACGAGGCCCACAACAAGAAGAGATGTGGGAAATTTTTAAACAAGTCAAAATCAATTTACCACTCTTAGATGCAATTAAGCAAGTACCTTCATATGCTAAATACTTGAAAGATTTATGCACCCAAAAGCGGACTCACAGGTTTCCTAAGAAACTTGATTTAACTGAAAATGTGAGTTCAATTCTTTCGGGTGCACTTCCACCAAAACTTCAAGATCCGGGGGCGCCCATTATTTCAATACAAGTCGGTGAATTTGAAATGACCCGGGCACTTTTAGATCTTGGGGCAAGTGTGAGTATCTTGCCGGGTAGTTTATATGACCAATATGATTTTGGTCCACTTCAAGTGTCAAACACCACCGTGGTCTTAGCCGACTTGACCCCTAAATTACCCCGTGGGATAGTCACGGATGTAATAGTCAAGGTCGAGGACTTTTACTATCCGGTGGACTTTCTTGTATTAGATTATGTTTCTTTGGACCGAACCAAGCAACCAACGGTGATCCTCGGTCGACCATTTTTTGCAACATCGAATGCCCAAATTAATTGCAAATCGGGCACGGTCGACATGACTTTTGGTAACTGTCGGTTGCGGTTAAATGTCTTTTCAGGATTGACGGATCCTCTAATCGGCAATGAATGCTATATGGCGGACATCATTGATGAGTGTATACCTCTATGCGACATTAGTGTCGAAGAGGAAAACACAATAGAGGAATGTTTCATGTTTGACAGGTTACAAGGAGAGACGAATCGGAGCATGGATGAGGAAGTGAAAGAGTTAGAAGTCATGGCGGCAAGGGAAGGAAGGCCCACTTGGACACATCAAGTGGAAAGTCTTCCGGAAAGCATCGACACAAAGTTGAAGCCGTCATTGGAAGAACCTCTGGTGGTAGAGTTGAAGGCGCTACCCAAGCATCTTAAGTATGCTTATATGGGTGAGGGTAGCACGTCCCCGGTTATCATTGCATCTAACTTAACCGGGGAGCAAGAAGAGAAGTTGATGAAAGTGTTGGTCACCCATAGAGCCGCTATCGGGTGGACCATCGTAGATTTGAAGCGAATTAGTCCCTCGGTAGTGATGCACAAGATCATCACGGAAGATGGCATGAGTCCTTCTCGCGACACACAACGGAGACTTAATCCGAACATGCGAGAAGTGGTTAAAAAGGAGGTATTGAAGTGGCTAGATGCGGGCATTATATACCCTATCTCGGATAGCCAATGGGTAAGCCCGACACAAACAGTTCCTAAGAAAGTGGGCATTCAAGTCGTCACAAATGACGCAGGTGAAGAGGTCGCCACTCGGCCGGTAACCGGGTGGCGTATTTGTATTGACTATAGGAAGTTAAATGCTGCAACTTCCAAAGATCATTTCCCTTTGCCATTTATTGACCAAATTGTTGAGAAATTGGCCGGACAAAAATTTTATTGTTTTCTGGATGGTTATTCCGGATACAATCAAATTGCTATACATCCGGAAGACCAAGCAAAGACTACTTTTACTTGTCCATACGGTACCTTCGCATTTAGGCGAATGCCCTTTGGACTTTGTAATGCCCCCGCCACCTTCCAAAGGTGTATGACGAGTATCTTTTCAGATATGGTGGGGGAGTCTTTGGAAATCTTTATGGATGATTTCTCAATATTTGGGTCATCATTTGATACATGCCTTGACCAACTCGAAAAAGTTTTAAAAAGATGTGTTGAGAAAAATCTAGTTTTGAGTTGGGAAAAGAGCAATTTTATGGTTCAAGAAGGGATTGTGTTGGGGCATGTCGTCTCGAGTCGTGGGATTGAGGTGGATAGAGCAAAAGTGCAAGTCATATCCACTTTGCCTTATCCCACAAGTGTTAAGGGTATTCGGTCGTTCTTAGGACACACGGGGTTTTATAGGCGGTTCATAAAAATCTTTAGTGATATAACAAAACCCCTATGCAATTTGTTGTTAAAGGATAAAACTTTCGATTTCGATAAAAATTGCCAAAATGCCTTTAATGTGTTAAAGAAAAAGTTGGTTGAGGCCCCAATCTTGCAATCACCGAATTGGTCTTTACCATTCGAAATTATGTGTGATGCAAGTGATTATGCGGTGGGGGCCGTATTGGGTCAAAGGGTGGACAAGAAACCGGTTGCCATTTACTACGCAAGTAAGACTCTCTCGGATGCACAATTAAATTATACAACTACCGAGAAAGAGCTACTTGCGGTGGTATATGCATTGGATAAATTTCATGCTTATATATGGGGTACTAAGGTGTATATTCTGACCATTCTGCAGTTAGGTATCTCATGGACAAGAAGGATGCAAAGCCGAGATTAATCTGATGGGTTCTCTTGCTACAAGAATTCGATTTGGAAATTCGGGACAAGAAAGGGAGTGAGAATGTGGTTGCAGACCACTTGTCCCGATTGGTTGTGGAGGAGGATTCTTCCCGTGAAGAGATTAACGAGAACTTCCCAGATGAGCAAATTTTAAAAGTTTCAATATTACCATGGTATGCTAATATTGTTAATTATTTGGTCACATGTGACTTACCGGCTCATTGGGATAGAAGGAAGAGGTTGCACTTCCTATCTCAAATCAAGTACTACACGTTGGAAGAACCGGACTTATTCAAGATATGTCCGGATCAAGTCGTTCGAAGATGCATACCCGACGAGGAGATTCCTAGTGTCTTGATGCACTTGCATTCATTTGCTTGTGGGGGCCATTTCAGTGGTCACAAAACCGGGCACAAAGTGCTCAACAACGGCCTTTATTGGCCGACTATTTTTAAGGATGCTTTTAATTTTGCTAAGAACTGTGTAGAGTGTCAAAAGTTAGGGGGCATCTCTAAAAGGGATGAAATGCCCATGCAACCGATCCTCATTGTAGATATTTTTTATGTGTGGGGGATCGATTTCATTGGCCCATTCCCTAATTCGCATGGTAACTTATACATCTTGGTGGCGGTTGATTATGTATCCAAGTGGGTCGAAGCGATTGCCACCAAGATGAATGACCATACTGTTGTTTGCAATTTTGTACAAACAAACATAATTTTGAGATTTGGGATTCCCCGAGTGATCATTAGTGATGGGGGATCTCACTTTAAGAATTTTAACTTTGGCAAACTCTTGAAACGGTATGGTGTTAACCATCGAATCGCTACCCCTTACCACCCACAAACAAGCGGTCAAGTGGAGGTTTCCAATAGGCAAATAAAAGAAATTTTGCAAAAGACCGTTTGACCCGACCGAAAGGATTGGTCGACGAAGTTGAATGATGCTTTATGGGCGTATAGAACGGCTCATAAAACACCTATTGGAACTACACCTTATCGCTTAGTTTATGGGCGAAATTGTCATTTACCGGTCGAGCTTGTGCATCGTGCTTGGTGGGCTATAAAAGAGGTTAACATGAAATATGACGATGCAGGAAAAGAGTGAAAATTAAAGCTTTGCGAATTGGAGGAGCTTAGGGAAGAAGCGTATGAGTGCGCCTCGAAATACAAGGACGATACGAAGAGGGCACATGACGCGAAGTTGAAGCCGAAGGAGTTTGAAGTGGGTCAAAAGGTTTGGCTATATAACTCATGGCTTAAATACTTCCCCGGTAAGCTCAAGAGCAAATGGATGGGCCCGTATGTGATTACACGGGTCGGGAAGCTTGGAGATGTTACCATCGAGGACCCGAAGGATGGGTCGAAGCAAACGGTTAATGGTCACCGCCTTAAACCATTCCTTGACGGGTAACAAAGAGAAAAAGGATGAGAATGTGGAGTTGGTGAACTTCGTGGTAAGTGTACCAACTTACGAGGTCAACTGAAAGGACCGGTAATGAGTTTTGTAAAGTTATGTACAATTTATTTAATTGTTTGAGTATTTTTGTGGTAATCGTTGTCATTCCGTACTAACTAACCCTTGTGATTGTGTGAAGTCCGGACATTCCGAACAGGTCTTGAAGACAAAAGGTATGTTTTTAGACTTATTTGTGTGTATTAGGGACAATACACGACTTTTCAGGGGGTGGTAGGGCCGTGAACGATTTTAGCATTTTCAAAATTTAACTTATAAAAATAAAGATTTTTAATAATTTTTAGGAATTTTTAATGTATATAGTGCCTTTACAAAAAGTTCATAAATTTCCTCCTATTTTTCTAAAAAATAATAATAATATTAATAATAATTGAAAATAAAAAATGGATTTTCGGTGCACCGTCGCCGACGGTAGGTTTTCCCGTCGCCTACGGCCTCTCAAATACGTCTGTCGCCCGATTTCTCCGTAGACAGCGACTTTAACCGTCGCTGGTTCCACCATAATATACATACCGTCACCGAAGGATACATGCCCCGTCGCCGACGGTTCGTCAAAACCTGGCCGACGCAAAAAATCGTTTTAGATATCCAGGATCGAACCCAAACTCTTTAAACCCTTTTAAACACATATGTAACGGGTTTTAGGCCACACAAATCGATTTTGAGGACCCTCCTCTGACCAAGACACATTCTAATCCACTCATTTTCTCCATTCATCACATCTACTTCTTCCATTCATCTTCATCTTCCCCAAACCTCTCCCATCAAGAACCCTAATCCTTCCTTTCTTCATAACTTCTTCAAATCTCCACCAAATCCACTGATTTTTGAGCCGATCTTGTGTATTTTTTTGAGAGGAACAAAACCCCCATAACGGTTGGTTTGTAAGATTGCTGAAGTCAAAAATTCGGGTTTTGAAGGGTGTTCGTCAAAGTTCTTTGATTTGCACTTTTTCTTAGTTTTTCTCATTCATCTACACTAAAGGTATGGAACTTCATTAAATTTATGTATAATTATCATATGGATTGTTGATTTCTTCCGAAATTTTAAGCTTAATGTTTAAGAGTAGGTTGTTTATCATAATGTATGATGTTTTGGCATGAATTTGAGAATGATTACTTGATTTGGGTGGGATTTGAACATGCTCTAGTCTTAGTGATGTGATTACACTAGTTAGTTGCATGATTGAGCATAGTTATGATGTTGAATATTGTTGAAATCATGAAACTTTGAGAAATTTTGTGAATAAACATGCTTAATTGATATGTGGATGATAAGATGTGCGACTTTGGAAGTTTAAAAAAGCGATTTTACATCTAATTATTGATTAAAATTCCACATTGCGTATTATGTTCAAAGTTTGAGATTGTTTGAAGATTTGGGTATGCTAATTGTTGTTTTCTCTTTTGATTGTAGCTATGTTCGGAGGAAGAAAGAAAGCAAAAACTTCCGGACAGGGTTCATCTTCTAGAGCCGGTTCCGGCTCGGGACATTATCAAAGACCATGGGAACAGTTAAGCAATGTGGAAGAAGGAGATGGGGAACTCTATCGCCAGGATTGGGATTGGGAGGAGGCCAAGAATAGTCAGTAGGCCTCAGTTTGGAAAGACGAAAAGCAGAGGGCTCTTTCCTAGTACCGAAACAAAAAATTAGAGGCGAAGGTGTGGAAGCTGAAGATGGTCACGGGTGTTTCAAAGCCTGTACCCGATAGGGTAGTATGTGAAGAGCGGTGAACGTCAAAGAATTCCGAAAAATTGGCATAGTTCAAAGGTTTGAAAAGATTGGGTGGGAACGAGTACTCGATTGGTGCGAGGATATCACCACCCGGGTGTATTTGGGAGCGGTTTGTGAATGGTTGTCTACTCTACGGTTTGAACATTCTGATGGGCCGGCTCCTACGTGGCAGTTAATCGGCAATATTGGCAAGAATCAAATGATTATGTCGTTTGAGCAAATGAATGCCATCACGAGATTTGATTCGTTGGGGGTTGAAGCATATGATTACTATGACTACGATCAGTTTCTGGATAACAAGGGAAACACGGCAGATCTGGATCAAATGCTAGCATCGGTCTTGCCAGGCTCTGGGGGTGCGGGGGAATCTAGAAATGATTTGTCCTTGGAGGGCAAAATATTACAAGGCATTTCATTGGAGAATGTTATGGTGCGGTTTGGGGACCGCGGGACAGTGAAGGCACCCGACTGTCGGGTCTTACATTCGTTGTTGTATGGGACGCCAAGGCTATCATGGCATCAAATCGTGATAATAAACACATGGGATACAAGGGAGTCATTCAAACGAAAGATGATCCCTTACGTGAGATTGATCAGCGCGATGATTTTGCAGCAAAATGCATTGCCTCAGGAGTCGCTGTGGGTGTCTTAACCCATTGATCAGTTTAACCTCGCCTCCATGAAGAGGCATTAGAAGATAACGGTCAAGGTCTTTGGTCATCTTCACACATGTGAGGATGAACAAGGAAACAATTACAGGTTCAATGATCAGGGTGATGATGAAGAGGGTGATGAAGATGAGGAGATGGTTGATATGGAGGATGAGACGGAGCCTTCCGGTCCGCGGGGACCAAGGCAGAGATACAGGAGGAAACATCGGGAAATTTCTGCCGATGTAGCAGATTTTGTGAACCAAAGACAGGGGCCGGCGTACAGGAATTATAACCGCGGGCAACAAGCGGTTTATGATAACGTCTCGGCATGTATAGGTGAGGGGAGAGAACACGAAGCGAGAAGGAAATCATGGGAAGAGACGCAAGGGGCCTACACGCAAGAACAGTGGGCTTTTCAAGCATCTTATCGTGAGAGGATGGAGAAACAAATGGAGGAACAACAATTGCAACAAGCGCTACAAAGGTCACAAATGGAACGCTTGTTACAATTGCAAGAGGAAGATAGGGCCCGAAGACGGGCATGGGAGGAAGAAGATGCAAGGCGTCAAAATGAACAAAGAGAATTGGAACGACGTCGTTGGAGTGCCTTATATATCTCTAACCAAATGGCTATTAATAATGCCAAAATTCTCCACGATCAAGAGAGACATAGAAGAGACTATGAAGCCGGCCTCCCTTATGCTGAACACTCGGGGTGGACCGATTACCCCAACCTCCCCCATCCACAAGGCCCATCCGATCCAACCCCTCACTGGCCTGAGGTAGTAGGCTCCAGCTTCATCCCGATTCCCTACCAACCGCCACCTCAAGGAGAGCAGAGTCCACTTGATAACTATAGGGAGATGTTTGAGGCCCTCACTGGTTATCCATACCAGCCAAACCCGCCAGTTAACCCTAACTAGCGATATCAGCGGTAAAGGCAAGGTATGATTTGTGTTGTTGTTGTTGTATACTTTGTTTTCTTTATTTTTATTTCGTTATTATTTATTTTTGCCTAGTTAAATGAACGTTGTGGGTGTGTTCCCTATATAACCCTCACGAGACCTCTCGTCCTCCCAAGCTATTGGGGGTTTAAAAGGGCTTGTTGCATAAGCTAAATGCAACCGTGATTCCTACGAAAGTGAGTTAGGCTTGTTATTGTTGTAAATTAATTTTTCCACATAAATCAAAGTGAAATAACGTATGGCTTGGTAATGTTTTTCATAAAAGTGGTAGAACTAGGTAACTAACAAATTTTGATGGTTGTGAGAAGCATGCTTCTACACAAGGGTTAAGATTTGTAGGTACATTATGTTCGTGGGACGACCGCTTTCTTGAAGAGAAGAGGAGCACACGAGGAATGAGCTCAAAAATCAGGTGCATACGTTTCTTTTTACTTTTGATTTTTAGTTAGCAAATAAGTGGATTGTAAATTGTATTTTATTTTCCGGGGTGAAATTTTGGGGAGGTTAGCCGTGTCACATCCCTTGTGCGTTTTTAAAACTCTAGTTCTTACACATTGAGGACAATGTTTACCTCAAGTGTGGGGATGGGGGAGTAGTAAAAGTTTTAGATTTTGACCCGTTCATTTAAACACTACACATTGAGGACAATGTTTACCTCAAGTGTGGGGATGGGGGAAATTTCAAAAAAAATTCAAAAATGTCTTGTTTCAAAAGCGATCTTAAAGCACAAGTAACGAAGTCAACGAGGGATGTCACAATCCATTTGGTCTTTTGTCATGGTCAAGTTCGAATTAATAGCATGACGGGTATTTAGCGGGTGGTTATTTGGGAATAAACTGCCTAAGAAACTAGTATTTTATGCATGTCACATACCATACCCTTTTAGATATGTGAGGTTTTGAGCCACTTTTATATCATAGATTACATACCTATGTTTCTTTGTTTGAGTGGACCATTAGTCATGTATTGTAGAACTTGCAACTTTTGATACGTTTGAGACCATAGACCGAATACAAGCACGAGAATGATTAAGGCATTAGGTAAACCTTTTCCATTTTACACCATTTTTATATCCTTACCCAAAAATTGTCCCCTAGTAGCCAATTTTGAGCCTAATCCTTTCGTTTGATCACCCTATAGCCCATAACCTTAAACCTTTTTTCTTTTAAACCCGTGTGATTCGATTATAGGAGTCGTATTTATATAGTTGTTTTTGATTGTTTGCATAAAAAAATCAGAAAATGTTATGAAAAAAAAATTGAAAAAGCATTGAGAAAAACACAAAAAGAAGTGTTAGTAGTTGTTGAATAAAAGGCGAAAGTTGTTGCCTCATAATTGATGTTTATATTTAGTTTTGTTTAGTTTAGTGGTTTGTAATAAAATCGAGTTTTCATCACCTTAGCCACTTTAAAAATTTCCTATTTCCTACCCTTAGCCTAGCCCCGTTACAACCCTTAAAAAGACCTTATGACTTGTGCTTAGTATTCGTGATCGGTGGTGGAGAATGATTGAGTTGCAAGCCTATGCGGGTACGTGTTCTATTCGGTTTTGAGCGATTATTATTTGAAGTGCTAATACATTATAAACATTAGCCAATCTATAAACCGAGTGGAGAGAACATTGTGAGGGATGTGTATGAATTGTTGGTTTTGCGAGCGGGTTAATCTTGGATAACCATTGTTATATGTGATTATTCACTTAACCGTTAAATATGTTGAAAACTGTAAAAGAGTTTGAACTTTTGTATGACAATAGACCTTAACCTTCGTCTCGGGAATGGGGAGTGTATTTTTTGATCGACCCACGTGAAAGTGAAAAACAGATTTGCTTGAGGGCAAGCAAAAGACAAGTGTGGGGATGTGATACGTGGTCGAAAACCGGTGATTGATATTGTTTAATTTGATGTTTTTACACAAGTTTTAATCTCGAATAGCCTACTTTTGATTAGATGTGTATTTTGCAGGTCTAGCGGAGTTAAAGGAGCTTTTCGGGAGCTTTACGGGTTACCGGGATGAAAAACGAGTCACCGGGAAGCAAAACGGGTCAACTGGGAGCAAGGAATGCGAAAAACGGAAGCCGAGATATCCAGGCACCGTCGCCGACGCCCATATGGGCCGTCGACGATGGTCGTTGCAATGTTCCGTCGCTAAGAAAGCCCGTAGGCAGCGAGATTGGCCGTCGGCACAATTTTAATTTCCACCAACCGTCGCCGACGGGGCTTCAGGCCGTCGGCGACGGTCCCCCTATGTTGACAACGCGCAAATGTTGACTCTTTGGGTATGGGAACGAATAAAAAACAGGGGGTCATCAATTTTTGGGGAGTTACACTTCATAGAGGTTTGAATATTCATCTTGGAGCCTAATACCATCCATCTATCATCACCAACCTACCTACCATCATCTCTAATGTCACACCCCGACCACGTAGAACATACAAAACGTGGCGGAAATGTCGGGGAGTGTTGTAACAGAATTAATTGTTTCAAATCCATGGCAATTGAAGTTTCGTTTTATTGATTAAAAGTGTTACAACGTCTTAACAAACAAGGAAATACAACATAATTAACTAGTCTTGCTTCTTTTATTGTCACTAAAGCCCAAGTCTGCCTATGTGTATCTTGATCATCTTATGCAACAGCTCCTGAAAAACACATGTGAAAATAGGTACGTCAGCATAAAAATGCCTGTGAGATACATAGGTTTTGTGAAAATAGGTTTCATGACTTATGTTTGAGAAAATGTTTAGTCATGAACCTTGTTATTTGCTTTGCTTTGTAAATCATTTGAAAATCGATAAGATCAGATGATAAGTATAAATAAATGTAAGGTTAAATGAATAACCAAGTAAAATATGTTTGCATAAGATAAGATGTTTATAATCAATGTCTTGTGAAAAGTATGTTATTTGTATAAAATGTTCTATGTCTCAAACTGAAATGATTCAAATAACGCTATGATATGTAATACCATACAAACACTTATATATAGGAAGTACCAGCGGCGTATCCACCATGCTTGTATCATATTACACACGCATCGTTACTTAATCACTTAATCAAACCAAACCAACCAATGTAAGAAGTCTATGTTTAAATCAATTGTCAAATGTATTGGGTACTATGTCAAAGTGTTCATGTCAAGATGTAAATCATATCAAAATGTCTATGTCAAATATCCATGTCAAATGTCTATGTCAAATATCCATGTCAAACGTCTATGTCAAGATGTCATGTATGGCAAGTGAAATGTCTCAACTAAACCATATGCACAAAAACAAAGTATTGAAGTAAATCTTGGTTTAAATCAAAGTTATGTTTTGTGGGAAATGCATGATCAAATGTCAATCATGTTAAAATGTCTATGCCGAAATGTCTATGTCAAATGTCTATGTCAAAATGTCATGTAAAACGATGTACTAAGTAATGCACACAATTGGGCACACCTAGCATGAAATGTCATAAAATCATGTACTATAATGTACTAACGAACATAGCAGTATATGATGTTAAAACAGGAAAGCATGAAAGTAACAAGTAGGCACATGTGTTCCACCCCAAAACAGTTTGGAAAACAGTAAAAGAGGGGTCTATGTACTCACTTGAGATTGCTCAGAAGTCCTTGAGTAACAACCAAACAATGCTAGAGATCGCGGATATCAAACGGCACCTAATATAGGTAACTATGTTAATTAACCGGACCTAGATCGGAAGATCGGGTAGCATTAGGGTTTGTAAACCAAACGAGTGTAGAGACTCGTGTCATTTGGTTTAACAAAGCCTACATACTAAATGAAACTTAACCTAAGTGTCTACGACCCATTACGACCCGTTTAGGTAGCTTATGCTACTTTAACGCGTCGTTCGCGTGAAACGCGTTCGGACCGCCTAACTAGCCCTATGACAAGTGTTATATGCCTAAACATATTACATAATCAGTTATGTGACAAAGGTTTAGGTTACATATGCTTAATTACCAATTATACATGAAAAGGGTATTCTGGTAATTTACCTAAGGCATATAAACTACTTATCATACAACTACTTAAACGATGTGACCATAGGGTATAACCTCGGAAGGTTATGCCCTATACTATGGTCACCTAATGTATTTGGTCGGATCTTAATGATCGACCAAACTGGGTCGGGTTCGAAGGTATAAGCGATTTATTAGATCGCTTACCCTACGACCCTAAACAACGTGGTAATCAGTAGGCATAGTCCCAAGGGACTATAACCAACGTGATTACACTCACGTTGCGAAGTTCAAACGAACTTCGCATTGACCATTACTGGTCAACGCTGAAAGTCAAACAAAGTTTGACTTTCTGACTCGAAAAGCAGTAAAATAAGGAAAAGAACGAAAGAATACTTACCAAGGGTCCCCGAATGCTAATCCCGATCCAAGAACTCAGGTATGAAACAATGGTTTCAACTTAGAGCTCTCAAAATCAGAATTCTAGTGAGAAATGCAATGGGGGTGGATGGGTATATATAGTTTTCGGGTAACCGTTAGGATCGTTTCATGGAAAACGTGCCATGATCCCATCCGTACACTTGTCGGAACCTTATGGTGGCTAAAAATGATGTTTATCAACAGATTAGGCAAGTTGCAAACATGTGGTTGTGGTTAAAACAGCTGCAAACAGGCTGTTAATACACTGCATCTGGTCTACAGGTTACCTTACGGACCGTAAGGTTATGGATGTTGAGGTCCGTAAGCTTATTTTGGCAGAATTACAGTTTTGGTCCCTGTTGTGTAATAAGGCCATTTTTGACACGTTTAAGGCCTGTTAACCTCATTTCAAAGCTCTAAAATGAAGTTAAAGTATAGGGAACTTAAAATGTGCTCAAAAATATCTCGGATGTCGGTTCGTTTAACCGTACGGTTGCGATGTTCGGTTAATTACGACGGAATGCGCATAAGCGCGAAAAACGATCCAAATGACGAAACGAATGGATTTTTCTTATGGCGAACACTAAAATATAATGTAGTCATGCTTACATAAATTTTTGGATGTCCGAATGTATGCAGAACGTAAGTTATGCGCGAAAATGCAAACTTGTGCACTTTTTGACACTTTTAGTCCCTGAATGACCCAAAAGTTTATTTTAGCACACCGAACCCCTCAAAGCCTATTTCTAAGCTATGTAAAGGATATTTATGGCATGTTTAACTTATGGTCATGTTCCGGAAGGTCTGTTACAGTTCAAATTGGCATACTTTCGCAGTTTGTCAACTTTAGTCCCTGTAAGCGATTAAACTTTGATTTCACCACACCAAACCTTCCAAAACTTATATCTAAGTTATGTAAAGGTTATTTAAGGTATGTTAAGCCTATTTCACTATTCCGGAGTGTTCGTTGGATTAAACTGGTTATATTTACGCATCAGTGCGCGTATAACCTTCCAGAAAGCGATTTAGAGCTTGAAATCGAACAAGAGTTGATATGTGTAAACGATACACATATTTTTACAAATCCCAAGCATGAAATACAATATTTCATTGGTTTGGCATTTGTTTGATGGTTGGAGTGACACAGGTGTTACAGTCTCCCCTACTTTAGGAAATTTCGTCCCGAAATTAATTCGTAGGAGTCTATCTGTGACTTTGTGTTAAATAACCATCAAAGATGAACAAGACATAATCCTGTAATTTCTCTTTAATGAACATTTTCCAGAAATGAAAAATGAACAGAGTTATTTTCAACAGGCATTCTTTAGAAACGAAAATGAACAGAATAGTCATTCTTCAGAAACAAAAATGAACAGAATAGTCATTTTACATCTTCAGAAACAAAAAATGAACAGAATAGTCATTTTACATCTTCAGAAACAAAAATGAACGGAATAGACTCTAGACACATGACAAAATTCGCTGTGGTTTCTGTGCACTGAATTCCATAATTATGTATGCATCCATAATTATGCAATTCTTTGCATAGTCCGCACAACTTGTCTTGAAATGTTTGTGGGGAGGATAATCAAACCTGTGATGAGTGTGACTAGACTACCATAGGGTCCTTTTAATTAGATCAACAAAGGATCCTTTTAATTAGACCACCAAGGAGTCCTTTCAGCTATATCATCACATGATATTCCTAACCAGATTTTTGGATCAATCTGTTTACCTAGACCACTCAGGGGTCTAATTATGGAATGGTACAATATAATCCAAGGGACTTAACTATTACGTACAAGCCCGTTGAGGATTTAGTATAGTACCCAAAGATATGGAAGATTCTACGAGGATTTGGATGA
Organism: Helianthus tuberosus; assembly: GCA_030545235.1. Lineage (NCBI taxonomy): Eukaryota > Viridiplantae > Streptophyta > Magnoliopsida > Asterales > Asteraceae > Helianthus > Helianthus tuberosus. The sequence goes on along the minus strand of CM060358.1, from coordinate 118,675,689 downwards.
CAAGAATTTGGATCACACAAAAACATAAAGGGAACACATAAACACATAATCACATAGTTGTTTAATTTGTTATTAATTTGTTATCTTAGGACGCGGATACTTAAAGTATACCAGGAATCCAATTCGTGGATTTCATTTGGCACTTTAATCATTTCAAAAATCTATCTATGAAGATAGGATAATCTTAAAAGGAATTCGGCTTTGTCCTTATTGAATTGTGATGTACGTATTGAATCATACAAAGAATTCAATTAAGGACTCCGATGAATGATACCCATCCACAAGGATCTAATTATGAGGATAGAAAGATCCTACATGGATTTTGGAGTTTGTGTAACGAGAGTGTTCCGACACCTTGCACTAGGCGTGCTTACGTCGATACACAAGGTAGAAAGTTCATGAGGTTGACGCGCCAGATATGTCAAGCGACATATGAAGCAGAGTTTGAAGGTTGAGTAGCAGCAGGATTTGTAACAGCTTTGCTTTGGATTGCAAAGCGGCACATGCTAACCAAATGTCTCCATCGTCCACCGTGGGTACGTTTGAAACAGGGTATTTGATTTGAATAATGACGATGGCATTGATTGCACCAAGGAGCAGTTCCCTTATACAGCTTCATCCCTGAGGCGAGTCATGGTGATAGCTAAGTCAACGGTCCTCTGGAGTACGACGCCTATTCGCTGGGTAATTGCAGCACCTGGTTCGGACATTGTTGTTGCGATGAGGAAGCATCTTGAAGATAACGAAAGGCATAGGAGGAAACAAGTGAAAGATAGTCAAAGAGAATAACAACATATGAAGATTGTGACCATTTGTTTGTTACCAAAGGCAAACAAATGAGATGGTGACTAATCAAAGTAAGCGGGTCAATATAATGTATCGCGAAGACATGCTCGCCTATAAGTGAACACTCATCCCAAGAATTCCCAGGTAAGCACAACTGGTCTCGCGTCTGATGAGATGTATACGAAGTGCTTGCCTAGACAGAAAACCCAGAATACAGGAATTCACCCTTCCAGTTTGCACGTGTTCACATTATTTAAAACCCAAAACCTTGACGAGATTTTGAAAATTCAAAGGGGTTCAAAACCATATAACAGAGGGTTCAAAACCTTACAATAGAGGGTTCAAAACCTTGTAATAAATCATCCTTGAACAGATGATTAGTTTGCAAAGCGGTTTTGAAATTTATGTTCTTGTTGTGGTCGTCGCCTAAGGATAGGTGACGGTATTGTTTTATGACTAAACGCAAGTAAACTCGCGTTAGGGTCCTAAGAAGGTTATAGACTAGGTCAAAGCATTAATAATAACCTAATTCCCTATAACCATTGGCTCTGATACCATCTTTTCTGTCACACCCCGACCACGTAGAACATACAAAACGTGGCGGAAATGTCGGGGAGTGTTGTAACAGAATTAATTGTTTCAAATCCATGGCAATTGAAGTTTCGTTTTATTGATTAAAAGTGTTACAACGTCTTAACAAACAAGGAAATACAACATAATTAACTAGTCTTGCTTCTTTTATTGTCACTAAAGCCCAAGTCTGCCTATGTGTATCTTGATCATCTTATGCAACAGCTCCTGAAAAACACATGTGAAAATAGGTACGTCAGCATAAAAATGCCTGTGAGATACATAGGTTTTGTGAAAATAGGTTTCATGACTTATGTTTGAGAAAATGTTTAGTCATGAACCTTGTTATTTGCTTTGCTTTGTAAATCATTTGAAAATCGATAAGATCAGATGATAAGTATAAATAAATGTAAGGTTAAATGAATAACCAAGTAAAATATGTTTGCATAAGATAAGATGTTTATAATCAATGTCTTGTGAAAAGTATGTTATTTGTATAAAATGTTCTATGTCTCAAACTGAAATGATTCAAATAACGCTATGATATGTAATACCATACAAACACTTATATATAGGAAGTACCAGCGGCGTATCCACCATGCTTGTATCATATTACACACGCATCGTTACTTAATCACTTAATCAAACCAAACCAACCAATGTAAGAAGTCTATGTTTAAATCAATTGTCAAATGTATTGGGTACTATGTCAAAGTGTTCATGTCAAGATGTAAATCATATCAAAATGTCTATGTCAAATATCCATGTCAAATGTCTATGTCAAATATCCATGTCAAACGTCTATGTCAAGATGTCATGTATGGCAAGTGAAATGTCTCAACTAAACCATATGCACAAAAACAAAGTATTGAAGTAAATCTTGGTTTAAATCAAAGTTATGTTTTGTGGGAAATGCATGATCAAATGTCAATCATGTTAAAATGTCTATGCCGAAATGTCTATGTCAAATGTCTATGTCAAAATGTCATGTAAAACGATGTACTAAGTAATGCACACAATTGGGCACACCTAGCATGAAATGTCATAAAATCATGTACTATAATGTACTAACGAACATAGCAGTATATGATGTTAAAACAGGAAAGCATGAAAGTAACAAGTAGGCACATGTGTTCCACCCCAAAACAGTTTGGAAAACAGTAAAAGAGGGGTCTATGTACTCACTTGAGATTGCTCAGAAGTCCTTGAGTAACAACCAAACAATGCTAGAGATCGCGGATATCAAACGGCACCTAATATAGGTAACTATGTTAATTAACCGGACCTAGATCGGAAGATCGGGTAGCATTAGGGTTTGTAAACCAAACGAGTGTAGAGACTCGTGTCATTTGGTTTAACAAAGCCTACATACTAAATGAAACTTAACCTAAGTGTCTACGACCCATTACGACCCGTTTAGGTAGCTTATGCTACTTTAACGCGTCGTTCGCGTGAAACGCGTTCGGACCGCCTAACTAGCCCTATGACAAGTGTTATATGCCTAAACATATTACATAATCAGTTATGTGACAAAGGTTTAGGTTACATATGCTTAATTACCAATTATACATGAAAAGGGTATTCTGGTAATTTACCTAAGGCATATAAACTACTTATCATACAACTACTTAAACGATGTGACCATAGGGTATAACCTCGGAAGGTTATGCCCTATACTATGGTCACCTAATGTATTTGGTCGGATCTTAATGATCGACCAAACTGGGTCGGGTTCGAAGGTATAAGCGATTTATTAGATCACTTACCCTACGACCCTAAACAACGTGGTAATCAGTAGGCATAGTCCCAAGGGACTATAACCAACGTGATTACACTCACGTTGCGAAGTTCAAACGAACTTCGCATTGACCATTACTGGTCAACGCTGAAAGTCAAACAAAGTTTGACTTTCTGACTCGAAAAGCAGTAAAATAAGGAAAAGAACGAAAGAATACTTACCAAGGGTCCCCGAATGCTAATCCCGATCCAAGAACTCAGGTATGAAACAATGGTTTCAACTTAGAGCTCTCAAAATCAGAATTCTAGTGAGAAATGCAATGGGGGTGGATGGGTATATATAGTTTTCGGGTAACCGTTAGGATCGTTTCATGGAAAACGTGCCATGATCCCATCCGTACACTTGTCGGAACCTTATGGTGGCTAAAAATGATGTTTATCAACAGATTAGGCAAGTTGCAAACATGTGGTTGTGGTTAAAACAGCTGCAAACAGGCTGTTAATACACTGCATCTGGTCTGCAGGTTGCCTTACGGACCGTAAGGTTATGGATGTTGAGGTCCGTAAGCTTATTTTGGCAGAATTACAGTTTTGGTCCCTGTTGTGTAATAAGGCCATTTTTGACACGTTTAAGGCCCGTTAACCTCATTTCAAAGCTCTAAAATGAAGTTAAAGTATAGGGAACTTAAAATGTGCTCAAAAATATCTCGGATGTCGGTTCGTTTAACCGTACGGTTGCGATGTTCGGTTAATTACGACGGAATGCGCATAAGCGCGAAAAACGATCCAAATGACGAAACGAATGGATTTTTCTTATGGCGAACACTAAAATATAATGTAGTCATGCTTACATAAATTTTTGGATGTCCGAATGTATGCAGAACGTAAGTTATGTGCGAAAATGCAAACTTGTGCACTTTTTGACACTTTTAGTCCCTGAATGACCCAAAAGTTTATTTTAGCACACCGAACCCCTCAAAGCCTATTTCTAAGCTATGTAAAGGATATTTATGGCATGTTTAACTTATGGTCATGTTCCGGAAGGTCTGTTACAGTTCAAATTGGCATACTTTCGCAGTTTGTCAACTTTAGTCCCTGTAAGCGATTAAACTTTGATTTCACCACACCAAACCTTCCAAAACTTATATCTAAGTTATGTAAAGGTTATTTAAGGTATGTTAAGCCTATTTCACTATTCCGGAGTGTTCGTTGGATTAAACTGGTTATATTTACGCATCAGTGCGCGTATAACCTTCCAGAAAGCGATTTAGAGCTTGAAATCGAACAAGAGTTGATATGTGTAAACGATACACATATTTTTACAAATCCCAAGCATGAAATACAATATTTCATTGGTTTGGCATTTGTTTGATGGTTGGAGTGACACAGGTGTTACATCTAACACCGGAATCAAGATCCGAATCACAATCAAGAACCCTAATTCATCACTATTCCATTCATCTTTCACTTCACCATCACCAACCATCCACAACCCTAATCATTCACCCATTCATCCATATTCAAGCTTCAAAGATGACCCAATTCAAGTTTCAATCATCCGTTGATCGTGCCTCTTCGACCATGAGCGGCTAATTCTTGGAGGTTTCACCCCGGTGTAGGTTTTTGTAAGTTCTTAGGGTTTAAACATTGTTTTTGAGATTCGGTTTGTGACAAGTTGTGATTTGATTTTGAAACTTATGATAATCGTCTTGCATTGGTATTGTATTCGTGAATTGTCAAGTGAAGATTAAATTTGGCTTTGCGAAATGTTTATGTGCAATTATGCCTTATCTAGGTTAGAGTTTACATGTTCTTGGTAACGAAGTGCATTGTGGTCCGTCACTTACGACGTTGATAGCTCTTGGCACCAAAGCCTTGTAACACTAAATTTGTTAATCATATTTGCAATTGAATCGAATCTAAAACGTGTAGAAACCCTAGAACTTCAATCACCGAACCGGGTGTGAACCTTGTTTACATATCTTGTTTTTAAACTATCAATTACGTTTCTTGCAATTGTTTGCTTATTTCCTTTAGTTAATCCAACTCATTTGTTATTCACATTTCAACATCTTTTTAAATTCAATTAAAAATCACAAAAAACAAATTAGCAAGCTTCATAATTGTGACATCTTTTGATAATTCAATCGAATCCACTCGCAAACCACATACTCTTCGTGGTTTGACCCCTTACTACCACTAACTATTTGTTAAGGGTAATTTGGGACTATAAATATTATCTTTGACCGGAGCGCGACAATCCGATCATCATCCAAGCTTGAGTCTATGACATTCATGTAGTTGACCGGGCCGTCGTCTTCTACTATTTTCCCAACCCCGAACTCCATCCCCTTGACCCCAACCCTCAATGTTAATTTTCCACCATTTATATCCACCACTGCGTGAGCGGTGGCTAGGAATGGTCTTCCTATTATGAGTGGTACTTCGGTATCTTCCTCCATATCTAGTATGACAAAGTCGGCCGGGAAGACAAAGTCTCCGACTTTTACCAATAGATTTTCGGCGACACCTTGTGGATACTTGATAGACCTATCGGCGAGTTGTATGCTCATCTTTGTGGGGCTTGTTTTACCTACTCCAAGTTAGTCAAACATTGATGCGGGCATCAGATTTATGCTAGCCCCAAGATCGGCTAGTGCATTGCGTATGGGTGATCCCCCAATGGAACAAGGGATGGTGAAGCTTTCGGGGTCGATTTTCTTTTGTGGGAGTTTGTTAAGTAGTACGGCGGAGCATTCTTCACTTAAATTAACCAATTGCAGTGCTTCGATTTTCCTTTTGTGGGTGAGAAAGTCTCTCATAAATTTTGAATAGAGTAAACTTCCGTTTTGCTCCCTGTGGTTTGTTCATTTTAACGGTTTTGCTCCAATAGTTTAAAAATAGCCTTTTTCCTCCCTGATTTTTCTAACTTATCTTCATTTTGCTCCCAGCCTCTAACTCCATCAGGGAGGAAACTGACGGTAAACTCGAAAGATTAGGGAGCAAACTGGCTAAAAACTCGAAAGATCGGGGAGGAAAATGTCTATTTTTTAACTATTGGAGCAAAATCGTTAAAATGACCAAACCATAGGGAGCAAAACAGAAGTTTACTCTTTTGAATATTTAGGCATTTGAGTGAGGACTTCCACAAATGGAAGATTGATGTGCAATTGTTTTAGTAAATTTACGAATTTTGTGAATTGTTCATCTGTCTTTTGGCGAAGTAACCGACCGGGGTAAGGCAACGGGGGGTTCTTGGTAGGCTCTTGATTTGGCGGAGGAGTCATCTCTTTTTTGGGTGTTGGTGAAGTTGCGGTTTGGTTAGACGAACTATTTTTCAGACGGAGGTAGTGGAGCCTCCTCGGGACCAACGGTACGGTTTCTCGATGTGATGAGATGCACTTGCGCCTTTGGGTTGGTTTCGGTATTGCTGGGTAATGCACCTTGTGGTCTCTCGGAGAAATTTTGAGCTAGTTGATTTAGTTGTTTTTCAATGTTTTGAATACTAGCTTGTTGATTTCTAAAGTTTGATTCCATTTGTTGGAATCGATCCGAGTTTTTCTTTTTGGTGTCGGATATGAGGCATGAGATAGTATCTTCAAACCTCTCTCGTCCCCCTTGTTGTTGTTGAGAGAAATTTTGTGACTCATTTCTTGGTTGTTGAAAGTTTGTTTGTTGGTTTTGGTTTTTTTTGTTACTACTATTGTCGAGTTCTCTCCAACCAAGGTTAGGGTGGTTACGCCATACTTGGTTGTAGGTACCCGTTGGAGGACCTGACGGCCTAGGTCTATTATCAATGTAGTTTACCATTTCCGTTTGATTATCCATTTCTTTCATACAACTCCAATTTTCATGTGGCCCACCGCACCCTTTACAAGCCATAACCGAGGCCGTTTTTGCCATTTCTAACTTTTTGATTTTCGAAGAGAGGGCCTCGATTTGGGCTTGTAAAGAAGTGCTTTCTTTTACCTTATGGGCGCCTGGGGCAATAGATTTTGTGCTTCGGGGAGTGTGCCACTGAAAATTGTTTTGAGCAATTTCCTCAATTTTATTATAAATTTCATTTGGGCGACGATTACCTAGAAGTCCCCCGGAACTAGAGTCAAGTGTTTGTCTTGTGTGTGGCAACAACCCATTATAGAAAGTGGATACTTGTTGCCATACCGCAAGACCATGATGAGGGCATTTTCTTAGTAGCTCCTTGAACCTTTTCCAAGTTTCATATAAGGATTCCCCATCCTCTTGTGAGTATGTATTAATTTCAGTCATTAATTTAGCCGTTTTAGCAGGAGGGAAATACTTATACAAACTTTTGGGCTAGTTCATCCCAAGTGTTTACCGAACCCACTGGGAGGGTGTTAAGCCAAGCCTTAGCTCGGTCTTTTAGTGAAAATGGGAACATTCGGAGGCGGATGGCGTCGTTTGATGCTCCATTGATGCGAAAAGTATCACATATTTCCAAGAGGTTGGTAATATGTAAGTGAGGATCTTCGTCCGCAAGCCCGTGGAAAGTTGCGGAGTTTTGGAGCATTTGAATCAAATGCGGCCGAATTTCGAACTTGTTGGCATCGACATTCAGTGCATTGATAGCGGCGCCAAGATTACCTACCGTGGGCCGTAGGTAATCCATTAGGGTACGTTGATCCGCCATTGGAAGTGGGTCCCCCGAAACTTTCTCTTGGATTTTAGCTTTAAGTTTTTTTCTTAGAAAGCGTTCGGGTTCGTCTAGAGCTTCTTTTATGTCTTTATTGGAACTGGAGCTCATACACTGCATAGGAAGTTCTAGTGCGGCGCCTGGGTTCCAAGTCCTGCGATAAAAACAAAAAGATTGTTGGTCAGAAGTCTCACCACGGCCCCGTGCTCAGCTGAACACTGCCCCGTGGTCGTGGTTACAGTGATTGTTTTCCGGATCCCTGTTACTGGAGAGTTCAACAGGGCCCTGTGCTGCACCAACACGGCCCCATGCTCAGCTTTCTGTAACTCAGAAAATAAAAACTGCCAGTAAGGATGCTGGGCACGGCCCGTGTCCGACCAGGCACGGCCCCGTGCTGCAGTCTGCAGAAACTGAAAAATTTAGAAAAATCCTAAAAAAATAGAAAAAGAAGAAAAATGATTAGGCCGTTGATTCCTAACTTTCTTAAAATCCTCGTGTCCCCGGCAACGGCGCCAAAAACTTGATGCGTGTGTAGCGGTATATATTTTTGAGTATATTTTTAGCCCTTTTTAACACTTTAGTCAAGTTTTAAATTTATAAAACACGATATTTTACTAACACTAAACACACATATGGGCAAGTGCACCCATCGTGAGCGTAGTATAGCGTTGGTAAGATACCGAGGTCGTCCAAGGACACAAGAGCTTTTAATACCGGGTTATCCTCAACGTCTAATCAAATCAAAAGTTTTAGAAAAGGTTTTAAATAAGAAAATAAAAACAAAAAATGCTGAAAAATAAAATAAAATAAAATAAAACAGATAGGCAAGATGAATCACTTGGATCCGACTCGCCTTTAATGTAACCTTTGATGATTTCTGCACTTTTGCACTTTTTAAGAGATTATCTTAGTTATAGTAGTAGGCCCATCTTTTGAAGGTGACGTTACCCTCAACCCAGTAGTTTCAGTCAGCAAGGATACAGTCCTAAAGGGTCGGAATATTGAAAGATAATTAATTAAGTTATTAATGCGTAATGAGGTAGGCCCCTCTTTTGAAGGTGACGTTACCCTCGGCTAAGTGGTTTGAGTCAGCAGGGATACAATCCCAAGTAGTCGGGTTAATGTATTAATAGTAGTTTACATATGAGGGGATCAAGCTATTCGCACCCCCGCCATCCAATACTAGAGGGTATTGAAGGAGGTCCTAGTAAGCTTGACCCAGGTCCTTGCGGGATCTATACACTGAACAAGGCAAGAACCTTACCAAACTATTTCCTTAACCCCTGACCAGGTAGCCAACATATCTCTATATAGACCGTAGAGATGAATGGTGTAAATCTTTTATTTTATATATACAATAAAATAACGTCAAGACACCACGGACAAATGATAAGGAAGTTTCACCTTCAACATAAGAAACTAGTTATTAAAGTCATTAATACAAAACCAAATAAAAAGTGCGAAAAGATTAAAAATCAAAAGTATTACATTAAATGCTTGTCTTCACCAAGTGATGTAAGAGACTTAGGCAAACATGGCCTTTGATTGTCAAGAACTCTTACTATCAATCTTGGATCTCGAGACTACTACACACACTCTAAGGTGGATGATGGATGATGGTGGTGGATGTGGGTGTTGTAGTGGTGGTGGAGCATGGGTGAAGTGGGAGAGAGGTGGTTTGCTAAGGGATGCCTTTGAAGTGAACCAAACACCCCTATTTATAGCCTGCACAGAAGCCCGGACATGGCCCCGTGTCCATTGGGCATGGCCTTGTGTCCATCATTTTCCTCTTTCTTCATTAATTGCAATTGTCTGCATTAGCTCCACACGCCCTCGTGTCCGCTAGGCACGGGCCCTTGTGTAGAAGCGTATCTGTACTATCAATATTTGCAAGATTCTGCGAATCTTAGCGTTAACCACGGCCCGTGTTGAGCTGGGCACGCCCCCGTGTTGGGAATAAAAGCTTCTATGACTTTGTCCTTTTTGTAGACACCTGGCCACGCCCCCGTGTCCGCTGGGCACGGGGCCGTGGTCAACCTTCTGTTTCTTTGTTTTTGCTTGGGAATATGTTGTCGAGGGGTTGGGCATGCCATGTTTATTCCTTTTCTTTGTATTTATGTTAGATTTGGATGCATATTTGTTCCTTTTATTCAATTAAGCTCATTTGGTCTTGAAAATAAAAAAGGAAGACAAAAGCACACTTTTTCCAACATTAGTACTAAAAAAGGGTTAGTTTTATGCCTCATTTGATGTAATTTATATGTTGCATTTTACACACATCACAACGTACACTCCGGAACAAGATCATAAGCTAAACATACCCTAAATACCCTTAACATAGCTTAGAAATAAGTTTTGAGGGGTTCGGTATGCGAAAATACGCTTATTTGATCACAGGGACTAAAAGCGTCAAAACTGCGAAAGTATGCTAATTCGTGCATATCTTGCGTTCTAACTATATCCGCACATCCAAAAAATTTTTTAATCATTAAAATATTGTATTTTAGTGATAGGAATACAAAAATACCTTTCGTTTCGCAATTTGGATCGTTTTCGCGTCCGTTACGATTTCGTCGTAATTAACCAAAAAACGCAACTGTACAGCCAAACGAACCGACATCCGTGACATTTTTTAGCATAATTCAAGTTAAATATACTTTAACTTCATCATGGAGCTTGAAAATGGGCTTGAAGGGTGTTAGAAGTGCCAAAACGTGACGAAACACACTCAGGGACCGTATGCCAATGACCCTTACGGTCCGTAAGGAGGTCCCAACACAGCAGATTCATTGAATCTTAAAAACAGCTTGCTGAACTTGGTTTTAATCTTAGTTTTTGCAACTTGTGGGCTGGTTTATGTGTTCCCCGAGTTCCCTAATCAGGTCCTAACAAGTGTATGGTCTTGATTGTTCCTTGATCATCACACAAACACTTGGCAATGATCCAATGGTGCATGAATTCCAATAAATAACAAGTGATTTCTTCATTCCAAATTGCTCATCTTCATTCTCTTTCACTCTTGCTCTGACTGAGGCTACCACACTTAGTTGGAGGCCTCATACTTGAGCATTCTCAGTCCTATTTTTCCAGCCTAGAACACTTGTAAGTGTTCTTTCATCTCTTGTTTCTTTATTTAAGCAAGAAAGTCAAATAGTGTTTGACATTCTGCTTTGACCATGATTTGGTCAAGACAAAGTTCGTTTGAACTTTGCAATGTGAGCGTAATCATGATGGTTATAGTCCCTTGCGATTATACGTACTGATTACCACGTTGACTAGTCGAAGTAACGAGTCAAAGTTTCGGTCAAAATGCACGATTATGTGCATTTTGCGACGAAACTAGTTTCGGGTATCAAAACACTTTGTTTTGATATCAAATAAGTTTTCTAACTTAGTTAAACATGTTTTAACATGTTTAACTCGTCACTTTTAGTTTAGTGCTTGTTTAGGGTTGTAAGTCAAGCGGTCTCGACAACCGCTTAGACTTTCGAACCCGACCTGTTTGGTCGATCATTAGGATCCGACCAAACATATATTGTGACCATAATTATATAGGGAATAACCTTTCGAGGTTATACCTTATGGTCACTTCGTTTAATTAGTTGTATGATAGGTAGTTTATATGCCTTAGGAAAATGACCAAAATGCCCTTTTCACGCATAATTTGAATCTAAGCATATGTAACTTAAATTTTGACACTTAAACTGATTATACAATATTATTAAACATGTTAGGGCATATAATAATTATCATAGGGATAGTTAGACCCACCGAACGCGCTTTTGCGCAAATGACGCATTAAAGTAGCATAAACTACCTTAACGGGTCATAACGGGTCAAAAACACTTAGGATAGGTTTCAAATCAGAATGTAGGATTTGTTAAACCATATCGTATGAGTTCCAACACTCATTTGGTTTACAAAACCTCATTCTACCCGATCTCCCGATTATTAACATAGTGATCCGATACTAGGTGCCACTTGATTCCTTGATTTCCCGAGCTTTGTTAGTTCACCTAATCGAGGATACCTTGCAATCTCAAGTGAGTTCACAGCTCCCCTTTTTTACGCTTTCTATTGTTTTGGGGTGACTCATATGTGGTAAATGTTTTTTAAGTTTTCATAAATAAATGCTATGGTTTATATAAAAGATGATGATTTCAATAATGTGAACGAACTTGTTGGGCGTTAGTCGAAAGACAGACGAATGACATTCATTAACTATGATCAAGCCGACCAGTAGTATGTTATGGTACCATAGGATCTGACAAATCCCGTTATCGGACTATCCCTTTGGTGGGTAATGTGGGTAACGACATAATCTGTTATTTTAACAAACCCTTTGGTGGTTTGTTAGTCGATATTAAAGAGGTCTTTCAGGGCATATTAAAGATACCCCATGGGTGGTATAGTCGAGTCACACAGGTTTGAATGTATTCATTAAAGAACGACCAAAAGTTGTATTTCACAATTAAAACATGGACGCTTGAATGATGGTTTATAACACGGACGATTTGAACGATTTGAACAATTTGAACAATTTGGACGATTGGTTTTTATAACACAAACGATTTGTAACAAGGACGATTTGAACGATTGGTTTTTGGTAAGTGATTAGGTAACGAGGCGTGAGTAATGTGATAAAAGAATGGTGGATACGCCGCTGGTACTTCCTATATATAAGTGCTTTTATCACATTATATGTCCTAGCGTTATCTAGATCACTTGGACGAATGTTTTCAAACGATGTCACGCAACGATGTTTACTTAAAAATATAAACCATACAATGTTTACTTTCAAAGATGATTTACTACTTGGTTTTACAAAGACAAATGTTTTCAGTCAAGATTCATGGCTACAATGGTTTTGGTTTTACACATATCAACTTGTAGAGTTGATAAAACATATTGCAATATCAAACACTTTTTGATTTCAAGGTACATACTCGACAACTCCCGTAGTTGGACGAGGTATTGCAATAAGGATTCAAAGCCATGAATTTGACATATAAAACCTATGTACTCGCCGGCATTTTTATGCTGACTGTTTTCACATATGTTTCAGGTTCTATTTTATTGATGGACGCGGGCTTTAGTGATTTAAAACTTGAAAGACAATTGTTGTACTTATTTGGTTTGTATCAAAACAACGAGTCTATTAATAAAATAAAACAAAACTTCAATTACCATGTGTTGTGAAACAATGATTCTGTGACATGACTCCCCGACGTTTCTGTCGCGGTTTGTTGTATTACGCGGTCGAGGTATTACAATACCTAAAAGTCATAAGGGTAGCTTGGTCTTTTCATAGTTTTTTAAATACAAATTAACATATTTTAACGATAGGGAGACAATTTACAACGTATGGAAAACACGGAGAGACAAGACTAGGCAAACTGCAAAACACTACAAACGACAAGAAAACTCAACTATAAATGGAGTATGACATTAAAGTTTGGTATTTACTTTTTAATTTTGGTAAGCCTAACTGATATGGAGTTAGGGCTGTAAACGAACCGAACGCTTAACGAACAGTTCGTAAACTGTTTGGCGGGAAGTTCGTTCGATTAGCTTAACGAACGAACACGAACACAGGTCTCGTTTGTTCGAATGCGTTCGTGAACGTTCGGTAATGTGTTCGTTCGTGTTTGTTTGATTATATTAAAAAAATAATAAATTATAAATAATAAACATTTTATCTAAACATATTGAAAGCTTGAAACCCTATTTTTTCTTGGTTAGCTAAAATTTAGACATTCTAAGACGTCTTTTGAGATAATTACGTCTAAGTTAGTTAAACTTTAAATAATTATTTCTAAGTTATTTAAACTTGATTCATCTTTTGGTGGTTGTAGTGATTTGATTTATGATTTGATTGGTTGTGTTTAATTACTTATATCCACTGTTTAAGGTTAACAATGTTTTCATTTTATTATTTTCAAGTCAAATGTTCATTTAGGTTCGATACTAGTGTTCACAAACAACTGAATTTCCTTAACGAACAATAAACTTATGTTGTGTTCACAAACAATTGAATTTCCTTAACGAACAATAAACTTATGTTTGGTAAGCCTTTCGCGAACATGATAATTTCTTAAAACATTGCGTGTTGGTAGTTTTACGGCCCTAAAGTTTTGGTGTAAAAACCCTAGAATTGAAACCACCAACCAACATCTGGATCTGCAGCAACACCTCAACGGAGCAGAGAGAATGGAGACAGCGGGACAGTGGTTGGAGAAGGCGTTACTTGATCTTTGCCGGAAAACGGAGGGGCTGGATTTAGACGGAGATCTCATCTCAGGTTTAGTCTCCTACTGTGACCTTGCTCCTCCTCTTGACGCCAAGGAGTATCTCGACGTAATAATTTCTCTTCATCTTCAATTACTTGTACAAGTTCAACCTTTATTCCTTCCTTAGGAGAATGAAACCCCAAGCTGCTCCTCATAATTGATCTTGTGTATACAATTAGTTGTAGAATTTCAACTTTGGGTGGGTTTGGTTGATAACTAGGGTTTCGCACGATTGTTTTACTCAACTTATTGCTGCATCATTCAGGCGTTCGATGGTCTCTGGTAGGTAGGATTTATCAAGTTTATATAATTTTCGGTGAATCGACAATTAGGGGAATGAAACACCCAGCTTCTGATAATTGTTCTCTGTATGAGTTTTGATGCTTTCAATGGATTTTGTTGTGTTCATTTTCGTTTATGTATACAGAATATAGTTGGTGAGGAAGCTGGGCGACACGTAATCAGTGAATATTTGAAGAGAAGAGGTTATACAGACACAACCAACACTTCTTTAGATGGTCAAACTAGCCAGTTTCGCGAGTACGTAAAACCACCAGCAAAAGAACCAATCATCGTAGCTAAAAAACCAGTAAAACCTCCAAAAGAGCCTGCACAATCCACATCAAATACGCCAAACGAGATCATACCGCCACAAACCGGAAGTCAAAACAAGTCAAAGAAGAAAAAATCTGGGAAAGTCGTATCCCTTGAAGAGGCTTCGAAAGGGTCTATCATATTCCAAAAGGGAAAGCCGTGTTCATGTGAAGCGCGTAGGCACAGACTTGTGAGTAATTGTTTATCATGTGGGAAAATTGTGTGTGAACAAGAAGGAGAGGGACCATGTAGTTTTTGTGGGGCCCTTGTGTTGAGGGAAGGGAGCACGTATGCGGGGCTAGAGGTGGAAGTGGGACCCCTGTCGGATGCTGAGGCGGCAGCCGAGGCTTATGCGAAGAGGCTTGTTGATTATGACCGAAACTCTGCTGCACGTACAACAGTGATCGATGATCAAAGTGATTATTACGAGATGGAAGGGAATACTTGGCTGTCAATGGAGGTATCTTGTTCGTTGATTATTTAATCTATATATAATAAAACAATACGTGTCATTCATTAGAGGCATTTACTTTTTGGTTTTCCTGCCTCAATCTCCTACTTAATTAATTATAGATACTTATCTTTTTAACTAAAGATAGCTAATATATATGACATTCATCTCTATTTGAATATGTTTGTTTATCTTAATAAGATAATAATAAAACTATAATTTTCTTTAAATTCTTTTTAAAAAATGATTATTACTTGAATAGAAAAGTTTTTTTCTACACGTCATGTGCGTTTGTTGTTAATAAAATAGATTGTATTCTTTAAAATATATTTGATATTATCCCAAAAGGTTAACAAAATAGATTATATTTTCTTTGTATATTGATATCATCCCAAAAATAAAAAGCTTTGTTTCCAAAGTGGTGCATCTGTTGGTGATATAGTTTCAAAAACTAAATTATTATGTCAATTACTTGCAAACATATATTGATATATCTCAATCTTATATATATCTATATCTATATTGCATATTTCATATGAGTTAGAATATATTGTATGCCTTGTTCTATTCAAGGTTTAAATAAAACGGAAACGAGTTTCGAGACGTTTTTCCTTCGCCTCAAAGCCTCGAGGCGAACCAAGGCGTAAGCCCGAGGCGGAAATAAAAAATAAATATAAAATTATATATCTTACAAAAATAATAATACTAACTAAATTCATCATCAAATTCATCAAAATCATCAAAAACACACATATAAAAGACATAAATTGCTTGAAATTGACGCAAGAAGTCAAAAACATCAAAAACAAATATCAAAAACCCCTGAGGCGCACCTGAGGCACAGCCTTTATAGAGCCTCAACCCTTCTGAGGTGCACATACAATTAAACCCCCCCCCCCCCCCCCCCCCCTGAGGCGCACCTTAGAAGCGTTTTTTTGGGCGTTTCGCCTGGAGGCGCACCTTGAGGCGCACGCCTCACCCGTTTTTTAAAACCATGGTTCTATTAACGATTCAAAAGATGTTTTTCTAATTAACTTTACGATAACCAATAGCTTATCATTATAAGCGGACTTTAGAAAATATGATTTGTCAATATCTAAATTTTAGGTTGGGAAATATTGTTGTAGAATTTTGTGGATCGTTAAGAAAAAACATTTTTTAAAAATTAAGATTTTTATGGGGTAGATTTTGACAACTTTTAAAATGGTATTTTAAGGAAGGGGTATGACAAATAACAAAGGGCCATATTTATCCCACCCTTAATAAATCTGCGTTTAAAGTATTATTTCCGTCAAATTAATCATAAACTGCAAGCCACGTGTAAATAACTAATAGGGTACCATAGTTAATATTAAGTATATTTGTTCTCTCTGAATATTGATTTATCCGGGTTTATAACCCATGTTCAAACTCTAGATATATAATAAAACTAATTAAGTTATACTTCATCAAATAAAAAAATTATATTTCAAATTTTGTGGTTTTACATTATTTTCAGAAGTTATTTTAATAACTACACTACATTATAAAAAAACACAAATTAACCCTATTAGTTATTACTAAAGGTGTTCACAGTTCGATTTAAAACTGTGAAACCGATCAAACTGGTCACCGGTTTGAATTCACGGTCGGGTTTCTTATTAACTTCCGGTTTATGTATTAAGTTTATTAATATTTTATTTTATATAAATTTATTTGACCCGTACAATACACGGGGTTCTTAAAGATATAACCTTATTATTATATAATATATAAAATTACATTTATTCAAACCGTGTAATACACGGGGTTCTAACCTAGTTTTTTATGTATAACAAGTATTTTTGTTTACTTGTTTTGACGTTTGACATTTAATGGCATACAGGAAAAGGAACTTTTGAGGAAGAAAAAAGAGGAGATAGAAGAGGCTGAACGTGCTAACCGCAACAAAGTCGTCATATCCTTCGATCTAGTTGGTCGTAAGGTAACTCTCACCCGGACCATTATAACGTCAAAACCAAACTGCATAAATCTCAAACCGGGCCAAACAGGCCGACTTGCTTTGGTTTGGGTGTTTTAACAATTTATGGACACCTCTAGTCGGTAATATCATTACGAAGATAATTGTTGGAATTAATTTGATAATTTTCAAAAGTTTGTTGGTAAATAAGTTATATAAATATATATTTACTGTTGTGTAATAATAAATTGGCACATTATTACATGTATTTAACTGTTGGAGATTGATTTTAGGTGCTTCTGAATGAAGATGAAGTCTCGGATCAATTGCAGAAAAGTATCTTACTAAAACCTGCTAACGAACGTGAGGTGAACCGGATCAAGCCCAATCCGACCCTTCAGATACAACCGATCTTCATAGACCCGAGCCAGGGAAAGAAAAACGGCGACATGAAGGCAAATCATGTGAGAAAAGGGATGTCTACAGGCTTGTGCTTGGAAATTAGTGGCAGAGTGCAACATGATAGTAATGAACTAAAGCACCATGACCATTTGGACGTTAGCAGCTTCTAAAATTTGGTTATTTGGCTACATTTTTCTATTTTTCTGGGTGTTTGTTTACTTTTTGGTTAATTTCTAAACCCGTTATGGCATGGGTCAAAGTTTATGCTTTTATTTTGTTGGACGCTACCCATTTTATACTATCTATTAATATTACAACCTTGTGAATAGTAGTTTGTATTTGTGGTTGACTGTGGTTGGTTTTACTGGGCGGTTGTTGCACGCGTCCAAGAGCAACACACATCTTCAACCTTTTTGTTTCTCTCCTCCATTGGTTCTACTCATAGAAATAGGGTACCCTTCTAAGCCTCTCTCCTCTCTTTCACGCTGTTGCAACCTCCTCCGGTCGTCTCTCAGCCGTCGGCCACCTAGAGCCAACACTGCTAGCCGCTAGGGTGTGATGCCAGCGGTGGTGTCGTGCTCGGGTCATCCATGGATTTCTCTGTTTAGCTTAACGGTCCGATGATGGCGGGGTGGTGGCCCTTTGGGTGTTCGATGGCTTTGATGGATTTGGATATCGGGTTGCGCCATACATAGCGGAGGAAATGGTGGGAGTTTGCAGACCCGAGCTCCAGTTGATCCGACGACTGAGGTAAGCACACTAACCTAGGGTTTCATTGTCTAGTTTCTTTTGATGATATTTTCACTTGCTGATACTAATATATCCATCACAAATCCTGCATGTATATCTGATTTTGTGGAATGCTTAAAACATATCCAGGTTATGGTAGAATCAGAGGTACAGTTGCCAGCTACATATTCGGAAATGTTGGAAATAGTGGTGAGCTGAGTCCATATTCAAGCAGATTAAAAACTAAGTTGGGGTTACATCTTTAGGAATGTTGCCACGAATTTTAGAAATCGAGCTCGACACTATTAACCCTGGAGTTCTTACTGAATCATTTGATTACCCTTTTGGTTGATGGGAACATGAGCCTACTTCACAGTTTATTGAAAACTTTTCTGGACTCAAGAGGGAGCTAAATTTTCCGGTAATTGTTTATCTAGACTGTACCAAGCAAAAAGCAGTAGGGTCGGATAGGTGGGGTAGTGGGTAATGACATGTCGTTACAAAATATGATACTTTTGATTCAGGTCAGGATTGGTTTTGACAAAAATGGTGTGGGTCAAAATGGCCAACCTGTCAAAACAACTAGGTTTTGTTATGGGTTGACTCGGTATACTTCTTTTGATTATTTTTATAAACACTTAGATTGTTCTGTTTTGAAAATCATATGATCGATGAGGTTTAAGTTAACGGGCTGAAGTTGATACTGTTTATATTATATCATTTGAGTAACTGAAGCCGTTGTTTTATCATAATACACGTTTTAAGAATGGTAATAATGCGTGAAATCATTAACTTATGTTGTCACACCACTTGAGCTTGCCAAAACCTCAGGAGAAATGGCTGCTGTAGAAAAGTTACTTCATTTTCAAGATTCTGTCCCGTGCAAGATTTGTGCAAAACGAGGTGGTGCGACGCATCCAAGAAGCATAGCCGAGTGGGTAATGTTTCAAAATCTTTTATATTTGCATTTCGGGTTAAAATCATGACTTTTGGGTTTTGGTTATTATATCATGATTCCTTATGTTGGTTTCCTTAGGTTCGAAGAACAATGTTTTTGTATTAATATTTGATGTTTATAAATAGTGTTTGTATTTGTGGCTGGCTGTAGTTGGTTCCAATGGATGGTTGTTACATGCGTCTTTAAGAACAACATGCGTCTTCAACCTTTTTGTTTCTCTACTTCTCCATTGGGTTCTACAGATAGAGAAGAAGGGTACCCTTTTCTTCTCTTCCTCACTCTCCTCTTTTTCACAGCGTCGCAACCTGCTCGGGCCGCCTCCCGTCACCGCCGGCCACCTAGACAACACTGCCAGCCGATAGGGTGTGATGGTAGTGGTGGTGTTGTGCTCAGGCCATCCATGGATTTCTTTGTTTAGCAGAACGGTCCAATGATGGCGAGGACGGTGGCCATTTGGGGTGTTCGATGGCTTTGGTTGTGGAAAATGCTCTTATGATTTCAGGTTTGCAATGCTAAACCCTATAACTGAAATATGGTTTGACGAGGGTGTTGACAAAGGGCCTTTTGGGGTTTGTGATGATAATCCCTAAATCGTTCGTTTTTTTTTTGGGTAAATGAGCTGACGCCCGACAAATTTTATAAGGGGTATACTTATGTTGTCTTCTTTAATTTATTGATAGTTGAAGCGAATGATCAGTGTTTTGTATTTTGTGGTTGGTAATATTTGGTTTAAATGGACAGTTGTTACACGGAGGCTGTGATGAGTTATCAAAACAAAGACAATATGCCTCCATGGCGTGGCAGCTATGGAGGATGGCAGCTTGGCACCTACAACCCTTATTGCAGCCATGGTGACTTGGTCCTTTTGCATTTTCTGAGCCTCATGAATCTGTTCACTGTTGCCTATTTGCTTAGAAGATCATGTACACTACAATTTAATGAGCGAATATTGTTGTAATGGTAACAAGCTTGGATTTATAATGGTGGAGCAAATGAGCCATCGTGTATGAAGTCACTTGGTTGTTTTAGGATTTCATCGCTTTATTATTGAAGAAAATGAGTTGCTCACTGGATTGTTTTCGACACGCCTGATTTTTTTTAAATGCGTAGTTAGTGAGTTTTTACTTTTCTTTGCTCCTCTGATTTGGTTTTTATTTTTATTTTCATTTATTTGTTTTTAATTTATCTTTTTTGGTTACACTTTTAACCATTTATCCATTTTGACCCCTAACGCTTTTGACCAAGTCAACAAACCATTTTCACATGGTCTAAACAAATTTACCTCCTGTTACTTAAAAGTCGATCTTAACCTCGCCCCCCTTAGTTGCTAATCGGACTATTTAACAAGTCGTAACGGGTCAAAACACTTCTGGTTGCTTTCTAATCAGAATGTAAGGTTTAACGAACCATATTATACGAGACCCATCACTCGTTTATTTTATAAACCTCATTCTATCTGATTCTTCCGTTTAAAGTCTCATTATACACTAACCTTAGTTATCCGACATATTAGGAAACAAATGAACTATTGAGCTTTGCTTAATCATTGAACAAGACACATACGGAATCCAAGTGAGTACATAGTTCCCCTCTTTTACGTTTTCAAATGTTTTGGGTTGATTCATATGTGCCTATCACTATTTTCATGATTTCAAAACACTATACATGGTTTAATGCCTAGTATACATGGTTTCAAAACACTATACATGGCTTGAATACCTAATATACATAGTACACGGTTTATATACACCTGCTTACATTGTACTAAACTTGATGGTGTGTTGAATATGACAATGATACATTCATTAATACTGATCATGCCGACCGGTAGTATGTTATTGTCACACCCCGATATTTCCACGTATTACCGGTGGGGGCGGTGGGGAGTATTGTGACGTAGTTGATATCATCATGGTCAATAATCACAGTTTAAATGCACAGCGGAAGTCTAAAAGTAATAATTATACAAACCGATTCGAAAGTAACATAAAATATTACAAACGGGTTGTAAGATGGATCTACAGGCGGATCTAAGATAAAAAGAAATATTGTTCAACAGATTTAAGCATCAAAAGCTTGCAAGACTCTTTATTTGATACTAGGAGTAGCCAGCCCATTTCGCTTAGTACCTGCACTTAACCTTTTTGAAAAATACGTCAGTTTACACTGGTAAATACAATTAACCGACACTTTTGAAAATATTTAAGAAAATTGATTTAAATCCACAAGACACAAATATTCTTTTATAACTTGGGATAATTATTTAAAAATAATCTTGTAAAAGAATTATATGTTTGTCATATATTCAGTAGCCCGGGTTAGAAGTACCGGGTTAAAGATTAATAGACACACCACATAATATAAATCCACAACGAGTTATTCTTAACAAGCGGGTATATCTTTTTACATACGCATCGACAGGTGTATGCCTACACTCCGTGCTTAAGTCGTGGCCATTTCAATGAATGAGCCGAGGATATCCAGGACATGGTCATTAACCCCCCAAAGACTTAAAACAAACAAAACATATTAAACGGGTTATCTCAATGATTTAACCATTATTCGATTAAAGATTCAATACCCGACCAAGCGGTATTATTAAATACCGTACCCCAAGCCCTTATAAGGGAAAATAAGTTAAAAGTATTTACCTGAGCAAAAATATAATTTTTATCCTAGCCGTATGTCAATCAGCAAGTACAGATAGCTTTTACCGGGCTCCTAATCTGGAACGAAGGTTTTTAATAACCTATTAGATTCCTAACGGGTCTTAAGTTAAAACTTAGACCGGTTAGTTTTAATGAAAGACTTACGGTTCAAAACGCAAGATTAAGCGAAGACCGGATTAGAATGTGATTTAGACCCGAAAAGTATGAAGACTTGTATAATATGGGTAAACTAAACACATTCTGGATTTTGAGGTAAAAATGACAAGGTTTGACCCGTTTCGGTTAATTAATGCAAACTAGTTACATAAACCGTACCGAACGCGAAAAATGCATAACGGATAACCAAATGAGTCATGAACAGGTTCCCTAAGTTAATATGCTTAAAATGTGTTATGATATCAGTAGGATACCGTCCGTTATGCCCATAACGAATTTAAAATCAATTTAAGCCCCGTATGGGTATTTTGGTCATTTTAAAGATTATAAAAGAGGTTAAATGACAATCTGAGGTTCTGGTCTGTAATGATCAGTAAAAATAATTATTTTTGCAAGTTATATCAGTAAGATATTGTATATATGTGAAATTTATCATTTATGGCCAAACTATGCACCGTAGGGGCATTTTGGTCATTTCACATAAGCTTTAAAGGTCAAATTTGGAAATCTGATTTCAAAACTTTTACTTACTATTAAAGTATAAAAATTTATTCATAACATCAGTAGGTAACAAGTCTTAGGTGCCTAATATGGTTTTAAACCATACTATGCGCCTAAATCGCATAAAAGTCGGTATTTGACGATATTCGGGTTGATTAAAGAAATCTGAGATTTTGACCAGCCTTTACAGTTTAAAATAACTTATTCATTATATAAAATCAGTAGAAAAAGGTTTGATATGTAAAGGATGTGTAAAACTCATTTTATTCGCAAAAAAGGGCATTATCGTCAATTACCGAGTCAATGCAAGAACCCTATGTTATGATCAGTTTAAAATTTAACAAAATTTCCAAAAATCTCTAAATATTATATATAACAGTGGGTAGAAAGTTTGGTGTCAAAATTTGGGTTTAAATGGGTTTTATGCCAAAAATGCCGTTTAATTAATAAAAAGCTTTCAATTTACGATATTGAGCATAACTCCTAATTTAGACCATAAACTGATGTCAAATTTTTAGAACATACTTAAATATCAGTAATAAAGGTTTTTGTCCTCTCACATTTTCAAAAATCTCGTTTTTATATAAAAAGGGCATAATGGTCAACATTTAAGCATTTAACGGAAACATGCAAATGAATCGGATTACTAAGGAACCATGTAGCATAACCTCAGAGGGTTTTACTAACACATAATATGGTCCTAAAGAAGCCTTAAGGCATATCTAAAACAATCTAAATCGGGTCAGAACTGAAAGTCAAAGCAAAAGTCTACTTTTGCGACTTTTGGTTGCGAACTGAGCCTAAACTCCGAATTGTCGGGTTGAACAAGACTAAACATGTTCTTATATTATTTACCAAGTTATTTTAATGTTAAAACATGTTCCATAATCTCTGCATTATCAGTTATGAATTTATTTGTAAAAATAGCTTCTGTTGACTTTTTATTAATAAGTTTGACCCGACAATTGACCAAGTTAGAGTGATAATCAGTAGGTGCCCTCTTAAGGGTTTATTACCTACATAATTACCAACTCATAGCCACTTTCAATTCGAATAATGGCTGGACCATTAGTGATTAATCACTAAGTCAAAGCTTAATTACGATGGCTTTGACTTTTGGTCATTAAACTAATAAAACTTGAACTTAAGGGGCTAAGAATGCTTACAATAACTCTTAGCACGAAATATGAACTGAGGAAAGCTTCCTAGAGCTCCAAGAAACTTCAGAGAGTGAGTTTTGAGTGAAAGTTTGCAAGTGTGAAATGAACAAGTGAAGAACAAGGCTTTATATAGGATTTCTAGAGCTCCAAGATCAATCCACATGCCCGTACATTGATCCCAGATGTTACCAGGTGTCCCTAGTGCATGAAAAACTGTTGGCTCAGACCCTGGTATCGAAATTTAGCATGCAAAGGCGGTGGAACTGGCTGCAACATGCAGCTGTCATTGTTTTCTGTTACTGGCACTCTCATGCGGGCAGCGTAAGACTCATAGAGAGTCTACGCGGGCCACGACACTCCTCTATGACCGGAAAACAACTTTCAACTATTGCAGTTTTGGTCCCTGGTCCATAATAAGTTTATTTAACTTTCATTTATTGCATTTTGGACCCCCATAGTTAACTTTTAAGGACCTTGGGTCATAAACTAACTCCGTTAAGCTCCCGGTTAGTTGTACGATCACCCGAAAAGTCTTGATTTCTTCGAAACTCCACAAAATAAATATCCAATATTCTTGAGAACCAAATATATAATTATTACAATGTTTATGGGTTCATTAAAAGGTTACTCAGAGGTATCTTTTAACATGTTAACACTTTTAACCCCCTATGTTTCGTAAGATCCTTATTTTAAACACAAACGACTTTCCATGCACGATAATTTATTCGTTAAATAATACGAACGTCGTATGAGGTCAATCAGAGGCACAAGAATGGCATGTTGACACTTTGGATCCTTTTACTAACATACTTACATTGTTTGACAATTTTAGTCCCTCAGAATCAAATCATTACACGTTTAATGTTCATGACACGTGTCTTTATTATTTTGGTCGTGATTTTACGAGGTGTTACAGTTATGGTACCAAAGGATTGACAACCCCATTCCCGCTTCTTAGGTTTGTTTGGAAGTTACCTCTGGGAATGACAGAAACTGAGTGACATAAATGATGAACCTTTATTTTTATAAAGGTTTGTCCGACAGTCAACAAGGCTTGAATGTATTCGCCAACAATCCATACTTGTCTTTATACAATAAGGCAATTGTTATATACAAGACAAAACCTTTTGATTAAACAAGACATTTTGTTTATTCAAAACGCTTGGTTTATACAAAACATTTGATTATACAAGACAAGATAAGACATTTGGTTGTTTTATACAAGACATTACTTTATAGTTTAAACAAGACATTTTGTTTACCAAATACATTCAGTTTATACAAGACAAGGCATTAGGTTGATTTATTACAAAAGACACAAACGGTTATTAAGTTAACCATTCATTACTTTCTTTTAAATCGAATGATTTTTCATATGGTTCTATAAAAGAAACACTTTTTGTCAAAGATTCATGGCTACTCTTGAAATTGCTTAAACATTTTCTTTTAACACTCAAGGCCATGAGTCTTGACCACAAAACCTATGTTACTCACTAGCATTCAATGTTGACATTATTTTTGCATATGTTTCAGGTGCTAATGTATGATTGCTAAAGCATGCTACACTTAGGATGGACTCGGGCTTTAGTTGTAACACCCCGAAAACGGGTTTGGTAATTAAACCACGTTAGTACTAAAAGACGGGTAAATTACCGTTAGGGGTAAAAGTAACCGGTGAATATTAGGATTTTTAAATAAACAAGCCTAATATTAAATAAAAGCCGAACGAAAAGCTTTTAAGAAAAATAAAGTTTATAGAAGCCCGAGTAAACGGGACTTAAAATAAACTTAGTCAAGAATTCCCCGAACCCACTAATTTAACTAGGGATGTTAACCTAGTTAATGAGTGGAAAAATTGTTAGAAATTAAGTGGGTTGTGGCCTACTTAATAAACTAACCAAACGAGAGGGGCCAAAGTAGATAAACTTGAAAGTTATTTAATAAAAAGAATGAAACAAAACACACACAATCGTGTGTGTTCTGGGATCGACATCAGGAAGCTCCCAGGAGCTTTAAACCCTAATTCTCACATAATCATCAAATTGAAGGGCCAAGTGACTTGCAAATTCACAATTGAACGTGAATTAATGATCACCCAAGTTAGGGGATCATAAGTTTGGCGCTTAACAAGCTAGGTGGAAGCTTGGGAATGAAGCGGGTCAAACGAATCAAGAATGAAGGAAAAGCATAAGCTGGATGCTAGGTAAGTACAGCTTACACTCTTTGTATGAAATACCTATTGGTTTATAAGTTACTAATAATATAAAGTCTTGTTTAAGTTATGATGTTCCGACACGACATGTGCGGTTCGGAACAAGAGACAATGAAAATAAACCATGTTTAATGGTTAAAATAAGCTAATACGATTATTTAGTCACGAGATGATTAAAAGATAACGAGGTTTGCATGATTACCTTATAAGGTAAACCAATGCAAATAATAAGGGTAAAACGGTAATTCGGTCACTCGTTGACTAGAACCGTTAGTTTTGAAATACACTTTATGGCGTAAGTCATAAGGGGTCAAAAGAGTTAAGAAAGTTGTTTATAAGTAAATTGACAGTATGATGTAAACCGGTGTGAGTCATGTAGATGAGATGACAATAAATCCATCTCGCCAAGATAAACGGTCATTTAGACCAAACAGGTCAAAAGGTGAAAATATCACCCTTTGACAATATCGACTAATGGTTTGTCGAGTTGTATGATTTTAGGAATAAATATCGATTGGATATTTACATCGTTATTACTTAGCGACTATTAAGTCAAGGTTTCGAAACGGGTCCATATATCGATCTGAGTCAGGTATGTATAAGAGGTCAGCTCATCAAGTAGAACTTAAGGTTCTATGAGAGCTAGATGAGTTAAAAATGGACATTTGGTTACCTTATTAGGTAAACCGAATGATTTAAATGATGGTCATGGTATTTTGGAAGCATAATGACTTTTCAAACAAGATCATAGTGTTAAAAGAGGGATTTTTGGTCAAACATGCTTGTAGGAGTCTTTATCGTAAATGAAAGGCTAAAATGGACCAAAACGCCCTTATAAGTTAAACTGAGCGAAAGACCCTTAAAGGTCATTTGGAAATGAGTTTTATGATAAAACAAATACTTCGAATAAGTACCCAAAAGCGAAAGTACCCAAAAGCGAAAGATGTAAATTTATGGTCAAATGACCCTATATGAGTCTTTGCCGTAAAATGATAATCCGAGGGGTAAAACTCGGATTATATAGATCTCCACATTAAATCCACCACACATATAGTTGTGGTGGAAGATTAATTGATAAATAATGTGGACATAAAATGCTAGAAGCGAATGGGTATGAATTATGCGGAAAAGTGCTTAAATACCCTTAACGGGTCAAAATAAGCATATGAGCGTAAACGGGTTTAAAAGACGTAAGAAACCCGTGATTTGAACCTAATATGTTAGGAAATATTGAAATTATGAATTTCAGGAGGTTAGGGATCAAAAAAACATGTTTTGTTTGATAAACACATGAACGGGTCGAATAATTTGGAAAACCCCTACTGTACAGCGAACACTCCTACTGTACAGTGAAAACTCCTACTATTCAGTGAAGACCCCTACTATTCAGTGAAAACCCCTATTATTCAGTGAACACTACTACTATTTAATGAACACTCCTACTGATGAGTGAACATTCTTTAGATAGGGGTTAAACTAGAGCCTTCGCGGCCCGCGGAGGCTAGCCCTTCGTCTGTTGCGCCCCGCGACCGAGACACAGAGCTGGAAAAATGTTGTTCTTTTATGTGTTTTTGCGTTTAGGACTTGTTTATACACGTTATAAACTCCCTAAAACTAACTCGTTTCATATTTTATGAAATGTAGGTTTAACTTAACGTACCGGAGGACGATCAAGCTCGATAAAGAACCGAACACGATCAAGATTCAAGCTTCCGCGAAAAGCTTCGTCGTCACTTTTAACCGGCGAATTTATACATGTTAGGTTAAAATGTTTTAAGGTTTAAAATGTTTTAACAAACTCATAATTTCAGGTGTTTTTAGTAATCGTTAATACACAATTATAGTCGGAAATTATATGAAAATCTTATAAAATGGACTGAGGGTCTTACAAGTTGGTAATCAGAGCTCCAGGTTAAGGAGTAAAGTGTTCGGTTAGAAACTTGATCGCAAAATCCGGTAAGTTATTCAATATATTAACGGTCTAGCATGTAAAGTGTCAAAAAAAAAAAAAAATAACACATAGGGATAACGTGTAAAACACGTTACCCCAATTAAAGCGATAAAAGACTGATATAGATAAACGAATTACGTGTGTTAACATCTGTCGTAGAAAGCCTTGTATTATAATACAGGTGCTTATAAAGGTCAACGTTACTAATAATTGTAAACGTTTTAAGTTGAAGGAACCTCGCATTGGAAGATGACGAGAGTCTAAAGAAATGGTTTGAAGTATGACAAGTAAGTCATACACGTCAAAGACAAGAATTGAGAAACAATCTTGAATGAGATATCCAATAACAAGGAAAGTGTATCAGGGCAAGTAGCTACAAGGTACATGTCTTAAACTTATAGTGCAAACAAAAATATGCAACAAACACATAGCGAAGGACAGTTGCATATAGAAGATGAAACTTGGAAAACCTGGATAGTTTACCTATCCAGGATGATGTTTCCAAAAGAAATTCCGTAGAGATATATATATTATTCACAGTTGTGAATAATAAGACAATAACTGAATTTAGTTTAAATATAAACTTGGACGAAAATAATCACCCAAGTAAGTATTCTTAATAAAGATTCAATTGAGAAAAATAATGATCACATCGACGAATGTGATTATATAAATGGTTATAAACAGGAACATTGTAAATGTTCAAAGATAAAACGGGTAAAAATGGTAATTGTTAATTGGCAATTAAATAAAGTTTTACTAAATAAAATAAATCGAGAGATTACTTACATGGGACGTGATGTGGTAATTGTAATAAGGTCATGTGTACCATGTGTTGATCGCTTACTCTGGCCAAGTAAGTAGTGAACACATGATACCATGAGCTTCTTATAACGAGCACAGTTATGTCCGATGTGGTAAGGTCAAGGCGAATGAAAAAAGTTAAAAGAACCCTGGGGTCAAGAAATCTTATGGGCCTACTCGTATAAATGGTTTCCGAGGGAATCATAAAAACAATGTATGGCGTGCATAGAAATAAATGACCCAAGTGAATAGTGAAATAAATCACAAGGGATGAAAGAGCCATAGTTGACAAAAAAAGGCATGTAAAACCATATTATAAATGACCCGCGAGGTTATAGAAACGAAGGTATTGCCCATACAAAAAGACGATCGAAGTCATTGAATTTGGTCGTAGTAAAGAAAGGATGATGATGATAATTATCATTCGGAAATTTAAAAGACCATCAAGCATGGTCACATAAAGAATAAAGGTTTGGTTAAATAAAGCGATGGATTTCGCTAAGACAACCAAACAAGTCAAAATGAATTCTTAACGCATACCTAAATGGTTGCATTAATGAAGACTTCAGCAAATCACCCGGTTGATGGGTGAGAAATTAAACATTTGCGTAAACCGAGAGGCGGGAATGCGGATTGAAAGTCAAAGGGCTCGGATTTTGAGTTATAACTAAGGAATATAAAATTTCGTAAATAGAAAATTTGAGTAAATATGTTCAACTATTTTGAGGTTGAACGGGTTAAATACAAAATAAAGTTTGATTGTTTATAAGTGAGGGATTTCACATTAACAAGTCAAATGGGTTAAATACAATATAATGTCGGATGGCATAAGTAAGCGCAAGCCGGATAACGGTAAGCATGATACAAACCGACGCATGAATGACATGTGAAGTCATAAGGTCGGGATAATGATCCGAAATAAGACGATTGTAGTCACGAACTACAGTCAAAGTAAACGGATCTTAAATTTGAAATTAAATGATTTTCAAACATAAACAAGGTGCCTTGACACCAAATATGTATTTTAAGAATGAGATGAGTACGAAATGATCTACGAGATCATCATAACCTTCGGGTTATAAATAGCGTAAAGGTCTACGGGACTAAAAATGACCCACGGGTCTTGAATAGAAAGAAATAGATTATAAGGACCTCACCTTAAGAAGGTGAAAGCTTAGGAAATAACCCACGAGGCAAAGTAAAAGAACCTACGGGTTACTTAGACAAAGCGGGGGAACCAGTCGAGAATCCCCGCGTAAAACAAAGACTGTAAAAGGATAAATTCTTAACTGTCAATATCCTGGTATGGTTAATTGACAAAGGTTAAAGAAAAGTAATGTGAAAAAAAATCACATTGAAACCGAGCGATGGGTATCAAGTAGCTGGACTAATAAGTCTAGTTAGTGAGACCGGTTAAGGTCGAAATTCAAATAAATAAATTCGGTTTGCTTGTAAGCAGTGGATTCTGTATAACTGAACCAAATGATATATTTTCGAAAACAAAAGAGTTGTTTGTTAAAAGTGAAAGATTTCACTAAAGACCTTTAACGGGTCAAAATAACGGATTCATAAGGAATTCGATAGTATGAAAGCGATGGATTTCGCTAAGATTAACCAAGCTAGTGAAAATAATGACATTACGTTATTTCAAGTTGCATTAGTTCGTATGAAATACGTATATGCATAGTAACCAAAAAGATATTGTCACACCCACCCCCAAATTCCACCATGCGGAGTATCACCGCTTGAAGGCGTGATATGATCAGGATCGAGCCACCAATCATATTGAACAACGTATTTAAGTAAATAAAACTAACCACAATACAATTGGTGACTAAGAGGAAGTTAACCAAGTTCAATTTAAACAGCGGAAGCATAAGACGTTAAACCAAAACGTAACTTCGTAGTTCATAAGTTTAAAGACCCAGAACATAAGTTTCATAAGTTCATAAAGTTTATTTATTGAGTACGGGACATAACAGTTCGCATCCCACAACGACCACCTCCATGTGCAAGCCCCATAGCATCTATCGACCTGCAAAGCATGTAACAACGAGTCAACAACAAAGTTGAGTGAGTTCACGGTTGGTTGTCCATTTTAGAGTTGTTTCCAAAAACGTAGTTTAATCTTAATCAGCTATCCAGCCGTGGGGGTTACCCCATAGTTCGAAAACGTTTATCAGTTAACCATCCCATGTCCACCTTCCCTGGCTATCCAGCCCGGCACTCCGGCCGTGGGGGCTACCCCATTATTTAAACTACCAGACTCGTTTATCATATCGACTACTAACGAAAATTACTTGTGCCCTAGCGTCGGTGTCTATCATCACCGACGTGCCATAGTCCATTAGTACACGCCCGTCCGACTGGCACGGTGTGAGGTTTGTTAAACCTAATAGCGTTATTAACTAATGACCCGCTCGCCATAGCCTCGGCGATTAAGTCGATATAAAGGGAGGGACTTCGTTGATAGAGTTCTAGTCCAGTAAGTCTAATTCCGTCCCAACAGGACGAGGAATTCTCATTCCTGAACACGTCCCAAGGACGAGGAATCCCTATTCCTGAACCCATTCCCATTTCCATTCCCACCGGGAATTTCCATGCTTTGTAGAAAAGTGTGAACTCACCTCGGTTTGCTCGGTTAGATTAGTTACTCTAATAATCGGGAAATCAAGCACGTCCTAATAAGGTACAGATAACAATCAATTTCTCATACACAACACGTATGGTTTATCTACCCATTACTTTTATCACATATCACACAATTTAAACGCCAACGCACTTTGTTAAGTTATATATTATTTTACCCTAAAATAATATAACGGTAAAATAAACAATATTCACACAAGAGTTTTAGTATACAATACATATTTTAAATATATGTTTATCAAATTTTATTTACGAAAGTCAACCTCCGATACTTGATGTTTTGTTACAAAAATTATGGCGAAGTTTATATTCGAAAAGCAAGTTATAAAATACACTCATAACGCTTGTTTTCGAAAAATATTTTCTAAGTGTTGGGATTTTTAGAAAATTTCGCCAGAGTTTCCTTTGTAAATGGAGGTGTCCATGCTTACTAGCATATCATTTTCTTTTCAAAAATTCATTCAAACAATTCTCAATCATCAACATGCAATCTCTATTTACCAAACTTGTCAAAAACAAGCATAAACAATAAAGTTATGAACTTGAAAATTTATAAAAATATGTAGTAACTTACTAGCATACTTAGTAAGTCTTGTTACCTTCTAAAATGTGATTAGTTCTTTAAAAACTTTATTTTTGAAGACTGTAAGTGTTTACAACTTCCACCATATTTTCTAAAAATATTTCTTCATGAAAGTTTCTAGTTACACAAGTGTTTCTACACTTGTTTATCCACCAAAAATGTGATTAGTTTTTGTAAGGTCCAATATTTAATGAAACTTATATTTTTCACTTGGTTCTTTTGAGAAACCACTCATGGATCTTTAGATCTACAAGATTGTAACCTACTTTGATCTTTATTTTTCAAGAAAACATTTATTTATTCAAGTTCATCGTTTATGTGTTGATGATTCCATCATCCTACACATTTCCAACTTTCTCATCTTGCGAGATCATGTTTTTAATCATGATCTAGCAAGATCATATGATGATCCATATCAACTACATGAGTAAACAATAACCAACAAGCATAACAACACAAGAATATCATGATTTGTTCATCTTTTAACCATACTTTATTACTAGGTTAGTTTATGTTCAAGACTTCTTCATAAGATTCATTAAAGTTCTTATCATTTTGATCACTACACATCATTAACCACTTAAATAACATGTAAAATGCAAGGATCCAAGTTCTTACCACTAGCTCAAGGCTAGGGAAGTTCAAGTGAAGAAATGTGGTGGTTAATAGCGAATAGAGAAGGTCCTTCAACTTCCAAGAGCACCAAGCTTCGTTGTTCACCTTCTTACACCTTGAGACACACTTGGAAGGATTGAACAAAAATCGAAAATGGTGGATGTAGCAAGAGGGGTGTTCGGCCGAGCTTCTATGGAGGGAGAGAGAGAGTGGAGTTTGTTGATTTGTAAGTGATGAAGAAATGCGTGATCCCTTGTGCCTTTTTATAAACCAATGTCACCCTTTATCCTTTGTGCAATGTGTTTCTTAATCTCCAACATAATCACTTAGAATATTAAACAAATCCATGGGTGGGGACACCCATGGTAACCAGCTCCAAGGGGGGGGGGGGGGTGGGGGGTATAGGATTGGGTTTCAATTGTTTAGTTACTAATCTAGTTTGAATTCAAGTATTAAGTTAGTGGTTTATGGTGTGTTATATATTATATAGTGTGTTAGGGTGTTCGGGGACCGTAACTAGCTCAGAAAAATAAAAACAATGTGTTTGACAATATTTTTGTGTTCCGGGTAAAGTCCGGTTGTTCGGTTGGGTGTTGTTCCGTTAATATGCTTAATTAATCCGTAAGGTGTCTTTTATAATATTTTTAGTGACATTTTTATTTTTCAACACTGAGGAAAGCATACCGGACTATTTAGTGACTTTTCTGTACACTACTAGTATGTTAACAAGCTCATGTAAGTATAATACAGAAATCAGAAAGCAGTTAAATGATTCAGCACAGTCATCAAGCACTTTAATTATCATCAATAAATTGTACGGATACATGGAATTATGAGGGTTGTCACATTCTCCCCCTGTTAAGAAAATTTCGTCCCGATATTTAGCTCGTGGTTACTGAGGAAGCTAGTTATGTTGCGTTGGTTTCCTGGTTTTCCTGGGGTGTCACATCATTCCCCCGTTGGTTTGGAATTTCATCCCGAAATTCTACAGTAGCTTCAGCCTCAGTAGTGGTTGCACTTTTCTTAAACAGCTGGGGATACTTGAGTTTCATTTGGTCTTCTCGTTCCCAGGTATACTCTGGGCCACGACGGGAATCCCTAGGAACTCGGATGAGAGGTATCCTGGTGCGCTTGAGAATTTTAACATCTCGATCCGTAATCTCTACTGGTTCTTCGACGAATCGCAGCTGGTCGTCGATAGTGAGCTCCTTGAGAGGAACTATGAGGGTCTCGTCTGACAGACACTTCTTCAGATTTGACACGTGGAATACGTTGTGAACTCCGCTGAGTTCTGTCGGTAGATTCAGCCTGTAGGCCACCTTGCCAATCTTTTCAATGATTTCAAAGGGTCCAACGTATCGCGGGTTGAGTTTGCCTCGTTTGCCAAAACGAACTACACCTTTCCAAGGTGAGACTTTGAGTAGCACTCGATCCCCAACCTGGAACTCGAGTGGCTTTCTTCGCTTATCAGCATAGCTTTTCTGACGGTCACGAGCTGCCGCCATTCGTTGTCGTATCTGAGCAATCTTCTCGGTTGTATCTACTACAAGTTCTGGGCCAGTGATTTGACTGTCGCCAACCTCTGCCCAACAAAGAGGTGATCGGCATTTCCGTCCGTACAACGCCTCGAACGGAGCGGCCTGGATGCTGGTGTGGTAGTTGTTGTTATACGAAAACTCCACTAGCGGGAGGTGCTTTTCCCAGCCATTACCAAAATCGATTACACATGCCCTAAGCATGTCTTCAAGGGTCTGGATGGTGCATTTAGATTGCCCATCCGTTTGTGGGTGATAAGCGGTGCTCATATCTAAGCGTGAGCCAAAAGACTTGTGCATGGCTTGCCACAGCTCCGAAGTAAAACGCGCGTCACGATCAGAAATGATGGAGGTTGCCACTCCGTGCCTTGATACCATTTCCTTTAGGTAAATGTCTGCTAGAGTAGAAAACTTATCCGTTTCCTTGATAGCCAGAAAATGTGCAGACTTGGTCAGTCGATCCACGATCACCCAAATGGTATCGTTTCCGCGTTGAGATCTAGGCAGGCCAGTATCGAAATCCATGGAAATTTGCTCCCATTTCCATTTAGGTATCTATGGTTGTTGAAGTGGGCCTGATGGTTTCTGGTATTCGACCTTGACCCTAGCACAAGTCAAGCATTTACTGACGTAGGTTGCTATGCTGGCTTTCATACCAGGTGTGACAACTGTGTTCTGTAAACGATGTAAGATGTAAAACAATGATGATTATTAATAAAAAAAAATGTGCTTTGGTGTTACTATATGTGTTTTGGTGTTTCTATGTGTGTATTTGTGTTTGGCGATTTTTTCAATTCGATTCGATTCCGATTGCAAGCTTTAAATCGCGTTCTGGAAGGTTATACGCAAACTGGTGCGTAAACGCAGTCAGTATAACGCGACAAACACTCCGAAATAGTGACATAGGCTTAACATACCTTAATTAACCTTTACATAACTTAGGAATAAGTTTTGAAGGCTTTGGTATGGCAAAATCAAGTTAATTCGCTTACAGGGACTAAATTTGACAAACTACGAAAGTATGTCAATTTGAACTATAACGAACATTCCGGAACATGTTAATAAGTTAAACACACCCTAAATACCCTTTACATAGCTTAGAAATAGGCTTTAAGGTGTTCGGTGTGCTAAAATAAACTTTATGCTCATTCAGGGACTAAAAGCGTCAAAAAGTGCATAAGTTTGCATTTTCGCGCATATCTTACGTTCTGAATATATCCGGACCTCCAAAAATTTATGTAAGCATTAAAATATTTTATTTTAGTGTTTGGCACAAGAAAATTTCATTCGTTTCACAATTTGGATCGTTTTCGCGTCCGTTACGACTTCCGTCGTAATTAACCGAACAACGCAACCGTACGACCAAACGAACTGACATCCGAGATATTTTTGAGCACATTTTAAGTTCCCTATACTTTAACTTCATTTTAGAGCTTTGAAATGGGGTTAACGAGGCTTAAACGTGTAAAAATGCATCAAATAACAAGTTTGGGGCTTCAGGGGCCTGTTCTGCCAAACTGTGAAAGTATCTGACCTGCAAGGTCCTTACGGACCGTATGGTTATGGGTCTTACGGTCCGTAAGAAAGTTCCAGAACATCAGAAAGCTGTTTCCAGCCAATTCCAACTCATTTCTCTCTTGCACATGGTATTTCAAGATACTAGGGGCTCCAATGGTTTTATAAAACCATGGGCTTGATGTGTACGGCTTAGATCAAAGCTCGGTTTACGGTAAACGATCTTAACGGTTCAAGGAAATCTATAAATAACCCCATGATCTCAACTCCAAAACCCACAATTCGAAATCTGATTTATGCTCTCTAAGTGGAAGTATATTCTTCTTACCTGAGAGAAAATCAGAATCAAATCTTGCGGGGACCTTCTGTAAGTGTTCTTTCGTTCTTTCCATTTGTTTAGCGTTAAAGTCAAACTGCGTTTAACTTTCTGCATTGACCAGTTTATGGTCAATGTGAAGTTCGTTTGAACTTCATAACGTGAGTGTAATCACGATGGTTATAGTCCCTAGTGACTATACCTACTGATTATCACGTTATCTAGGCTCAGTGACGAGTCGAAGTTTCGGCCAAAATGCGCATTTACGTGTATTTTGTAACCAAACTACTCTAGGATATCAAAACCGTTTATTTTGATATCAAAACATGTTTTCTAACTTAACTAAACATGTTTTAGCATGTTTAGCTCGTCACTTTTTAGTTTAGTGCTTGTGTAGTGTCGTAAGTCAAGCAGACTAAACACCCGCTTAGACTTTCGAACACGACCCATTTGGTCGATCTTAGGATCCGACCAAACATGTTTAGTGACCATAGTAGCATAGGGAATAACCTTCCGAGGTTATACCTTATGGTCACCTAGTTTAGGTAGTTGTATGATAAGTAGATTATATGACATAGGTAAATTACCAGAATACCCTTTTCATACATAATTGGTAATTAAGCATATGTAACTTATTTAAACATGTTTTTGGCATATAATACTTGTCATAGGACTAGTTAGACGTCTCGAACGCGCTTTGCGCGCACGACACGTTAAAGAAGCGTAAGCTACTTAAACGGGTCGTAATGGGTCGTAAGCACTTAGTGTTGGATCTGAGTTTGGTTTTGATTGTATTTTTTATTTGAATCAAAATGGAAATGGATGAGTTGTGCAGCGAAATTAATATGGAAACAAACTTTGCATACAATCAAACGAGAGTATTGGTTTGATCAAGACATTTTCAACAAGAAACCGAATGATTGAATTTAATTTCAAAAACGATTACAAGATAATGCTTGAATACAAACTCCCCCTCAGCCAGAGCTCAGCGTTTGTTCGTGCAGGAAAACAAGTTTGCGAAGAGCTAATAGAACAGTACAGAGCACTGTTCTATTTATAGGCACTAACAAACCACTGAGCATCTAAGCTGACGTCACCATGAAAGTGACATCTAACCTCCTAACAAACTCTAACCTCTGATCTATACAAACACTGCTATACTAACTACTGCTATTACATTTCATTACATAAAAGACACTTAAACAGTTGCTGCATCCTTCTACTACTGTGAACCCAGCAGTGCTTGTCCGGATCAGCAGTACTTGACTCAAGACAGTAGATTGAGCAGCAGAGCTTTTAGTCTTCTATCAGTCTTTACAAGAGCAGCAGATTTGACGGTCAGTGGTTTGTACGATCAGTAGATAGGAGGTCAGCAGATGTTGAAACCACTTTCAAGGGGAGAGACTTGTATGTAACATCTGCTTATTCTGGATCCACTGCTCTGACCCAGTTTTGGCTTTAATTATCTGTTCCTCTGGTAGGGTTCAATCCCAACAATCTCCCCCTGGAACAGATAATGCCAAAACTCTTCATTATTGTGGAATTCTTTATTGCCTCATCAGCAGTTCCCTTATCTGACCTTTAAACTGCAGTTCAAAGTCTAGGGCATCTGTATCATCATCATCCCTGCTAAGTGGAAGATCAAGGAGATCCTGCAAATCTTCAAGACTCAGGCCAAGAGCTTGTTCCCTTGATATTTTCTTCACTTCTCCACCAAACCTGAGCAAAGTCAATACGCAGGTCTGTTTGTCAGTTTCCCACTTTAGTATTTTTGAGTCTGGTGGGTTTCTTGGGAGATGTTTATTTGCAGAGGTATTTGGTGAGGCTGGCCTAATCATGACTGGCTGAGCAGCACTTGCAGATTGTTCCAATTCAAGATCTTCTTTTATCATTAATTTCATGCCTGCTTTTACAATAGCATCTCCAGCTTTTAGATCTTGAATTGTTTCAGTACTCGACTGGTTTTTGCTCCTTCTTTTGTAGATGGCAGCACCAGCTGGAGCAGTGGTTCTTTTAGCTTGCAGCTTTGGTGGTCTTTTTGAAACCTCTGCTTTAGAATAGTCAGGCTTTTGTGGAACTTTTGGATCTTTCTTTCTAAGTTCCTCTAACTTCTTGTAGGTAGCCCTGACCCTATCTTCTCCCCACTTTGACACAGAATTCTTTGACCCATAATCAGCTGCTATCAGCTCCTCTTTCATTCTCTTCAACCTTAATGCCTTCTCAGCTTCAAATTGTTTGAATTTTTCAGGGGGAGTCTGCTTGACCTTATTTTTGATCATTTCTTGAATCCTGGCTGCTTCTTTTTCAAGCTCAGAAATGGTCCAGTTTTTGTACATGTATTTCTCCCCCTTGTATTTCTTGTAGGTCATGATATTCTCAATGTAGTCTTTTCTCAAGGACTCATCTGCCCTTTCAGAGATTTGCTGACATACATTTTTGGCAAATTGCTCCATTGCTCTGACCTGTGTGAGTAGAAATTGATAGTTTTGTTGAAATTCTCTATCAGATTTCCCTTGTTTATTTTTTATATCAATATCCTCCGCTTGCTTGGCCTTGAGTTTCAAGT
This sequence comes from Helianthus tuberosus, assembly GCA_030545235.1. NCBI lineage: Eukaryota > Viridiplantae > Streptophyta > Magnoliopsida > Asterales > Asteraceae > Helianthus > Helianthus tuberosus. Next base: position 118,637,347 of record CM060358.1, on the reverse strand, counting down.
ATTCTTCAATATTGTGAGGCCTGGGATATCCTTCAACTGATGGCAAACTCCTTTTTGCTGGGTCATCCTCATAATAAAAGGATTTGATTTCTTCCCTAACTGCAATGAGTTCTAGAGGAAATGAAACACCAGCAGGAGGTAGTGATTTTATAATTTGAGCTGAAGAGAGAGGTATGGGTTTTGGAATAGTGACAAGTGACAGGGATTTTGAAGATGTTGGTGGTGGTGAAGGTGAATCATCATCTGATATGTAAATCCTTCTCCGTTTTGTTTTAGAAGAGGCAGATGATGTTTTGGGTGGATCAGTGGTGGTAGATTGTATGGCAGTGGTTTGTGTTTGACTAACAGCTGTTGAAACAACTGGTGTCTTTACAACAGATGTTATAACACCTGTTGTCTTCTGCTTTTTGTCAGCAGGTGAAAGTGGTGATGAGATTGTTTTTGGTGGTGACAGTGGTGGTTATAAAGTAGTAGTTGTGGTGTGTGTTGAAGTGAGAACAGATGTTGAAACAACTGAGGTATCAACAGTAGTTGATACAACAGGAATTTCAACAGCTGTTTGGGTGGAGGTTTGATGCTGATGGCTTTTGGATGGTGGTTTTGGAGGCTTTGGAAATCTGGATGGGATGGACTTAGGTTTCCTTTTTGTCTTCGGATTTTTAGTATCCTTTGATCCAGAACAACCTTGCTCATACAGTTCCATGAAAGCTCTTTTCTCCTCATTCCATCTTGAGATATCCTTTGCCATTCTATCTCTTTTAACACTTGCTACTCCTTCATCAAGTGCTTCTTGAGAAGCATCAACCTTTTTACTACCATCTGGCAATGGAATTTTTCTGGTCATAGCATCCTTCTCAGGTTCAATGTACAGACCATCATCTATTCCTTTTTTCTTCCACTCCTGAACTTTCTCCCCCTTTTTGGCATTATCTTCTGGGAGTTGATCAATGAAAAGTACTGTTGGAGGAGCAGTGCCAGTGGTTTCCAATAAATGGGCCTTGATTGCCTTAATATCTGCTTGAGTGTTCTTGTACCTAGACTCCATAATGTTTCTCAGCTTTTGGACATGAAGTTCATGTTGCTGATCAGCCATTTCTTTTTGTTGTTGGAGAAAAGGTTGGAAAAGGTTCCAGAGCTCATTTGTAGCAAAAGCTTGTGGTGGAGCAGGTGCTTGAGATGGAACAACAATGGATTGCATCTTTTGTGTTTTCAACACCTGTTGTAGCATATTTTTAAGATCTACAACAGATGTATCCAACTTTTCAATTCGTTCCGTCAAATCCTGATATTTTAAATCATCACCCAATTTAATGGGATCATCTGATTTCCCACTATCAGTGGTTTTATCAGTGGTTGAGGTAGGGAGTGTACTCCAAACACTAACCACTGATGCCCCTTTTTCTTGGTACTGGGGTCTTCTTCCTTCAACACTTGACAACCTTTTGATGTTGCCAGTAGGATAAATAAATCCACTGGTGGTTGGCAGAGGTGCTATGTAAGGAATTGCCTCCAAGGAAGTCTTATTAATGTAACCGCTGTCCAACTGTAAAACAGTGGGTTCAACAGTTGTAGTGGCTGCTTCACTTGGATTACCACCAAGAGTTACTTGTAACTCAAGGGGTGTAACCTCCTCAGGTTGTGTTGGTGGGTTAGCAAGGATTGATACATCAGACCCAGTCAGTTGTTGAGGTATATTCTCATTAATAAGTGATTGAGAAGGACTGGTGAGTGCCTGGTTCAAATCAATTGCATCCAACAGCAGTTTAGTTGGTGTGGGAATTGTGGATGTGATGTTTGGTGAAGAAAGAGGATTTGCTCCGGGAATTGAGCTGTGGATGATGGAAACGAGTGTTTCCAGAGCATCATGATGTGGTGTCCCAATGTGTACAACCTGATCTTTTTGTGAAGAAACAGGAGGGGTTTCGGCTATGGGTTGAGATATTTGTACCAACTGCTGTGAGGAAGTAGCAGCAGTGGTTTCTTGTGACTTTTGTGCTGTCACAGGCAGTAGCTCTGGTATCTCATCCTCCAGAGTTGCCGTTTTGATGGGTTTGGGGGGTTTTTGTGTTTTTCTTTTTGTTGGTTTTTTGGTGATTTTAGGTGTGGGTTTCAAAACAGTTGTTCTGCTGCTTTGATCACCTTGAGCAGTGGGCTCAGCAGCAGATACCTGAGGAGCAGTTGTAACTGCTAAAATCTGCTCAGGTATCTCTGCTTGTGTTTTGCAAGGTGTTGACATCCTTGTAAAAGTTTCAGCAGTTAAGCAATTTATTTCAATGGAGTCACCTTGGTTTATTGTAGAAAGATCATCCTTACTGAATTTCTTTTCAAAGTAGTAACTTAAAAACCTTGGAAACAGTAGGAATGATTTTGTTTCAACATTATTAACCAAATCATTAAAGATTTCCCGAGAATAATTAAAATTTTCTTCTTGAAGAATAGCATATCCCAGATTTTGAATCTTTAATGGTATTTCATTAAAAGAAGTGGTTTTATTTGAAACACACATTAGGAGGGTATGGAATAAAAATCTTGTTGCAGAAGGAAAGAAACCTTTTTGTAAGGTAGCTTTCTTCATCATTGTGTCTGCATACCCTCTCTCAATGAAGTCAATTTTCAACTCGTTTTTAGGGAAAGAAATTTTACCTTGCTGATCTTCGAGTTGAAAGACCCCTGAAATTGACTGTGATGTGATTTGGACATTTTTACCCTTTAGAGAAGAGTTGATGGCAGTTACAGTTTCTCCTTGTGTTTCAAGGGTTGCATTCTTCCAAAACTCTCTTTGGGTTGCCAAATAAATTGGTGCATTGGCTGTTAACAAAGTTTTGTACTTTGATTTAGCCATGGTGTTGATGATGGAGTTGAAGGCCTCTGTGGTGCTGGGTTTTGTGAGAAGACCCAGAAGATTGTGAGATGGTTTGTGTGGGATTTCAATGGTAGTGGCCTTTTGAGAGACCGCTTTCGACGAAGATTTTGAAGTGGGTTTTGTGGATGGCTTCGATTTTGTCATTTTGAAGATGATGATCGAAGAAATTTGTGAGAAATGAGATGAAAAACTGCTTTGAGAAGAGAATTTTTGAGAATTCAATTCGACAGTAAAACCCTGTTTTTGGTATGAAGTGGGGGTTTTATAGAAGAAAAAGTGAAGGCTGACGTGGCAGCGGTTACAAAAGTACTGACCACTATGTACTGCCCACATGCCAATCTCTGAAGAAATGAAGGACAATACTTTTATGAAAGTTACTGATGAAGGCAGTGGTTTAAACGGTAAAATGGAAGCAGTGGATGATATTTCACTATCAGTGGATAGCATATCAGTGGATAAGACTCTGCTTTTGAACAACAGAGGTTATCAAGGAAATGAGAGAGCAGAGGATGGCTTTGAGCAGTGGACAGACTTTGAAGTAGAGCAGACATTTGAACAAACAGTGGTTATGGCAGACTTTTAAGGATTTTAATGAAAACTTCATTTTTAGCTATTTTTAAGGATGGATTTTTGATTTTCTGAAAACATTTTAATTCTTTTATTCATAGAAAACAAGATTTTGCTTGTTATTCCATGTTTAGCATGCCAATCCTAGAGACCAAGCTTTCAAAAGTGGCTGTATCAAGTGCTTTTGTGAGCACATCTGCCAGCTGGTCTTTAGTTGGGACATGATGCAGAGAAATCAAACCTTTTTCATAGCAATCCCTCACAAAGTGATGTCTGATGTCGATGTGTTTGGTGGTTGTATGGGAAACCGGATTTTTGATGATGATTTTTTCTGCTGCCTGGCTATCCAACATGAGTGGAGTCTTTAAGGCAGTGATACCAAAATCCAGCAACTAATTTTGAAGCCACAGGAGTTGGGCTGTACAGCTTGCAGCAGCAATGTATTCAGCTTCAGCAGTGGATGTTGAAACAGCTGCTTGCTTTTTGCTTTGCCAAGAAACTAAGCAATCACCTAGAAACTGGCACCCTCCTGATGTGGACTTCCTTGTAGTGTTACATCCAGCAAAGTCACTGTCTGAAAAACCTGAAAGCTTGATATTCCCATTAGCTGGATACCAGATACCAAGTGTGGCAGCACCTTTTATGTATCTGAATATCCTTTTTACAGCAATGAGATTTGATTTTCTGGGAGCTGATTGACTTCTTGCACAAACACATGTTGCAAACATGATGTCTGGTCTAGATGCAGTTAGGTACAATAAAGACCCAATCATGCTTCTATATAGAGTTTGGTCAATCAGCTCATCCTTCTCATCAGACATGACAAGCTTATTTGTTGCCATGGGTGTGCTGCATGGTTTACAATCATTCATATCAAATTTTGTCAAAAGTTCTTTAGCATATTTGCTTTGATGAATGAAAGTTCCATTTTGCATTTGCTGAACTTGGAGACCAAGAAAGCATTGCAGCTCACCCATTGCACTCATTTCAAACTCAGCTGTCATGAGTTCTCTGAACTCTTCACACATTGTGTTACATGTGCTTCCAAAAATAATGTCATCCACATAAATCTGGACAATCATTAAATCCTTCCCTCTCCATTTTAGAAACAGTGTTTTATCAATGGTACCTCTTTTGAAACCATTTGAGAGTAGAAAGTTGGAAAGAGTTTCATACCAGGCCCTTGGTGCTTGTTTCAGGCCATACAAGGCTTTGTTTAGCCTGTAGACATGATCAGGATAAAATGGATCCTCAAAACCTGGAGGTTGACAAACATACACCTCTTCTTGAATTGTACCATAGAGGAAAGCACTTTTGATATCCATTTGAAACACCTTCATGTTGTGGTTGACAACAAAGGCCAGGAACAGTCTAATGGCTTCCAATCTTGCAACAGGGGCGAATGTTTCATCAAAATCAATCCCCTCTTCGTGTCTGTAACCTTGAACCACAAGCCTGGCTTTATTCTTGACAACAATGCCCCTTTCATCAGTTTTGTTCTTGAAGACCCACTTTGTGCCAATGGGACTAACCTCTTCTGGCAGTGGTACAAGCTCCCATACTTGTTGTCTTTTGAACTATTGGAGCTCCTCTTGCATGGCTTCTACCCAGCTGTTGTCTTTCAGTGCCTCTTGGTACTTGACTGGCTGATGGAGTGATAGAAAACCAGCAAAAAGACAAATGTTTTGGGTTTGGCTTCTTGTGAGCACCCCTTCATTGATGTTGCCAATGATTTGATCAGGTGGATGAGATCTCAAGTAGATTAAATCTCCTTGGTATGGGATGAAGGCATTTGTTGGTGAAGGCTGCAAATGTGTATCATCTGAGCTAACCACTGCTGGGGACTTTGATGATCCAGCAGTGGCTTCAAAAGGTGGTGGAATATGAGGTAATGAAGTGGACACCTGCTGACTTTTATCCACTGTTTGGGGACTTTTGTCAGCAGGGTTTGAAGATGTGGAAGCAGTGGTTGATGGGCTACTTTGGTCAACAACTGTTGAGGTAGCAGTGGTTGAGCTTTGACAACTGTTTTGAACAGCTGATGCTTTTCCCTTTGTGGCAGACCTTTGAGGGATGACGATTTCATACCCATAGTCTGGTGTTGTATCCTCGGATGGACCTGCACTGTTAGTCTTGACAGCAGTATTTTCAAAAGTGAATTTTTCAAGATCAAACATATCTGCAGGATTTGCTGGGATTTTCATTGATGAAAGTTCATTGAACTTTACATTCAAAGTCTCCTCCACTGCCTTGGTCCGTGTATTGAACACTTTATAGGCCTTGGCAGTGGTTGAGTATCCCAGATGATAACCACAATCAATTTTGGCTGCAAATTTTGAAATGGAATCTTTTAGATTCAAAATAAAGCATGGGCAGCCAAACACCTTGAAGTAAGAGATCAGTGGTTTGATTTTATACAGAATTTCATAAGCAGTCTTTTTATGCCTGGGGTTTATTAAAACTCTGTTCTGGACATAGCAAGCAGTGTTTACTGCCTCTGCCCAGAAAGTTAATGGCAAACCTGAATCTGCAAGCATAGTTCTGGCAGCCTCAATCAAAGTTCTGTTCTTTCTTTCAACAACCCCATTTTGCTCTGGTGTTCTAGGGATGCTGTACTGCCTTACAATCCCTTTCTTCACACAGAAAGCATCCAACTCCTTATTTTTAAATTTTGTGCCATTGTCACTCCTGAAGCTTTTCACTGGAAGGTCAAATTGCTTTTCAACCTGTGTCACAAAGTCTTGTAAAATGCCTGCAGTCTCATCTTTTGAGTGTAAAAAGAAAGTCCATGTAAACCTAGAAAAGTCATCAACAATAACCAAACAATATCTTTTCTTCTTGAGGCTCATGACTTGAACTGGGCCAAACAAATCCATGTGTAGCATTTGCAAACACTGGGTTGTTTTGGACTCTTCAATGGACTTATAAGAACTTTTATGCTATTTTCCTTTTAAACAGGAAATGCAATGTTCAGGACATGAAAACAATTTTTGTGGTAGGCCTCTCACCAAACCATTTTTTGAAATTTCAGTGATTGTCTTAAGATTTGTGTGCCCCAGCCTTCTGTGCCAAAGTTTTGTCTCTTTGTTAGAGGCAGCTGAGAACAGACAGGCCTCAGCTCTGGGACACTCTTTTGACATATCAACAACATAAACATAAACATTGCCACTTCTTTGAGCAACAAGTTTAGTTTGTCCAGTTTTGATTATTGCTTCAATCTTCTTGACCATTTCTGGTCCAACAATCCTACAACAATCTTTTGTGAAGAATGACCCAAACCCTTTGTCACTCATTTGTGATACACTCAGAAGGTTGAATTTTAGATTGTCTATCAGATTGACATTTTCAAATTTTACATTTCCAGACTGCACTGTACCAGACCCCAGAACTTTCCCTTTACTATTATTCCCAAAGGATATATCACCCCCTCCATGGATTTTAAAGTCTTTGAGGAGGGCTTTACATCCTGTCATGTGCCTGGAGCCTCCACTATCTACATACCAAAGACTATCAAAGCATGCAGAAGCTCCCTGCACATGAAGTAAAAGGATTAGTTCATTAGGGTCTCCAAAGCCAACAGGGCTTTGGATGGGGTCTCAACAGTGTCTGGGATGGATGCAGATTGATGGACAGTGGTTAGGTCAGGGGTTTGGACAGTTTTAGTACTGTTTCTTGCTAACCACTGTTGGGGGTCTTGACCAATCACCTGTTGGTAACCAAAAGGATGCCTATTCACTTTAGGTTTAGAGGGCCTTTTGTAGGCCTCATAAACGTGTGGAATCCTTTGGTAGGACTGTTTTTCCTTGCCTTTTCTGAACTGATTAGCAGGGGGTGCATCAGTAACCTGAACATCTCTTTTGACAGATGTTTGGTTCAGCTGTTTTGTGACAGCTGTTTGAACTGGCACAAACAGTGGTTGTTTCTTGGTGAATTTGACAGATGATGCTGATGAACTCAAGGATGTTTTAGCAATGTACTCATTCTTTTTCACATCAAAGTTTTTGAGATACACACATGCTTGAGTTTTGTGGTTTGTTTTACCACACACAATGCAGCTTTCAGCTGAAACAATGACACTTGTTCTGTTCAAATCATAAGCTGTTAAGTGGAAACAGTCTTTTGTTAGATGATTCCTTTTCTCACAGAATTCACAAAACAAGTAATCAATTTTTTCTTTCTTCTTTCTCTTTTCGGACTCCTTTGCAGCAGAGGTTTTAACCTCTGTTGGGATGTCCTTGAGAGGAATGACTTTAGCTTTTGGAGCTTTAACACCATCAGTTGATGTAAAGTCCATTGGCTTGAAATTTTCAAGAATATCACACTCATCAGACCATTTTGGTTTAAACTGATAATCTTCAAGTTCCTCAAAAGTAGAGGATCCCATTGGTCTGTCAAGTGTGATTTTGTTACCAAGTTTGTCAGTGATTTTCACTTCTTGGCCATTCTTGTTTGTGGGTATGAACTCAGTGGTTACATCAGTGGTTTGAACAGATTTTCCAAAAGCAGTGTTTTCATCATCATGTTTTCTATAACCAACCCCAAATTTCACATTGCTTTTTATCTGTTTTTCAAGCATAACCTCATACCTTTTGCATGATTCCACCCATCTTTCACAGGTGGTTTGGGTGGACTCGAACTCCTCTTTGCAAACTTGGTATTTTTCTACCATAGTTTGGAGTTGAGTTTTGGTTATGCTTTGATCTTCTTTCAGACTGCTGATCTCTTTTTCCTTTTCAGTCAATTTGTTTTTAAGTTCTTTTAAAGACTTTTCAAATTTGACTTCATCAGTTAAAATTTTATTCCGAAGGTTTTCATTTACCTCTTTGATGTTAGCAAAAGCAATAATGCAATTGTCAGAACACAGTTTTTCAAGAACTTGAGGTGATACCTTGGCAGCAGCCATCATTGCACAATCACATTGATGATTTTCTTCATGATCGGCTCTTTCTTCTTTCTCACCTGCTTTCTCAATTTTATCTTCTTCTTTGTCCTCTTTGGACCATGGGTCTGTCAATGGTTCAATCAGGGTTTCTGAATTTTCTCCCAGCAGCAATTCACCAGCAACTACATTAACAACTGCTTCAGTCACTTCATCCACTGTTTCATCACTTAGCTGTTCACCTTCAGTTTCAATCCCCTCTGGTATTGACTCTAATGCCATTAAACAAAATTCATCATTAGAAGGTTCATTAGAAGCATAGAGTGCAAAATTTTCATCACTAAGCTCATCAGGCATGCTGCTCCAGTCAACAAAGCCTTGAGTGAAAAAACTTTGCTGATCTGGTTGTACCACTGCTGGAGCAGCAGTTTGAGGTGCAGCAGTTTGCACCTGTGCCTGGGGGACAGGGGTTTGCACGTACTGAATTTGGGGAACAGTAGTTTGGACATAGTGTACTGGCACAGGGGCAGCAGCATAATGTGCAGCATTAACATGAGCTGTAGGGGTATATTGGGCATAGTGCACAGTGCCTTGATTTTGAGGTCTAGGATTTAAGCTAGGATGAGTGATTATAGGACCAGTAGATTGACTCCTACACTCCCTAGCGAAATGTCCCAACCTATTACACTTGAAACACTTGATTTTCGATTTATCCAACCCAACCCTTAGATTCCCATGTAAACCTGGGAATTTTCGCCCTGTTCTTTTGTAGAATTTGCTAGTTCTAACACTAAGCAAAGCCAATTGGTGCAGGATGTCCATTTCCTCTAAGTCAGTGGGATCAAAATGTTGTAAATCATTGAGTTCAAAGCACAGATTATCTGACATCTGGTTTTCAGTGTTTGCAGTGAAAGCATAGTTTGCAGAGTGAGAGTCAGGGTTGGTAAAGTTACCACCAGCTGTTATATCAATGAAATGATCATAACCCTGTTCCTTACTACTGCCACCAGATTCTTCCTGACCCAGAAGAGCTGTGCTACCGAATGAGTAATCATCAGTGGCTTTTCCAGACTCTTGCAACTTCCTTTACTGGTTCAACTCCCTTTCATAAGTCAGGAGTCTACCATGAAGTTGGGTCAGGGTCAGATCTTTGAACTCAACAGAGTTTCTAGTCACAAATGCAATTGTGTCCCATTTATCAGGTAGCGACCTAAGAAACCTGCTATTTTGGGTTGATTTTGGAAATTCAACCTTAACAAGCCTTAACTCACTGATGAGACAACTGAACCGTTCAAATTGTTGGGTCAATGATTCACCCTTAATGTGACAGAAGGTTTCATACTGCTGATTCAGAATTTCCCTATTGTTTTCAATAACTTCTTCGGTACCCCCAAACTGTTCCTTCAAAGCATCCCATAGCTCTTTGGCGCTGTTACAATGTAACAGTCCAGCATAGATCTCATTTGGTAATGCAGATGCTATGATGCTAAATGCTTTGGCATCCAGTTCAAATTTTTGAAAATCAGTTACAGTATAGTTTTCATAAGGTTTTGGTACGAACTTCTTTGGATCCTCGGCACTGTAGGAACATGGGGACCAAAAACAACAGACCTCCAACATCCAGTGTTCTGTTGAGCAAGGATGTGACCCATCCTTCGCTCCCAGATGTTGTATTCATTTCTTTTAAGCATGGGTGGTTTAAAAAGCGAGCCAATGTTATTCTTATCATCTTGAGATTGTGACGTCATCCTGGTTGTTTTACAGACACTGATTAATCAACTTTAATGGTGATTAAACCTTGCTCTGTTTTTCAACACAAACCAACAAACTATCGATATCAACGATTTTGAGCTGAACTATTTATGTCAAAATGATTGTTAAATCAAATTTGACTGTCCAAGCTCTGATACCAATTGTTGGATCTGAGTTTGGTTTTGATTGTATTTTCTATTTGAATCAAAATGGAAATGGATGAGTTGTGCAGCGGAATTAATATGGAAACAAACTTTGCATACAATCAAACGAGAGTATTGCTTTGATCAAGACATTTTCAACAAGAAACCGAATGATTGAATTTAATTTCAACAACGATTACAAGATAATGCTTGAATACAAACTCCCCCTCAGCCAGAGCTCAGCGTTTGTTCGTGCAGGAAAACAAGTTTGCGAAGAGCTAATAGAACAGTACAGAGCACTGTTCTATTTATAGGCACTAACAAACCACTGAGCATCTAAGCTGACGTCACCATGAAAGTGACATCTAACCTCTGATCTATACAAACACTGCTATACTAACTACTGCTATTACATTTCATTACATAAAAGACACTTAAACAGCTGCTGCATCCTTCCACTGCTGTGAACCCAGCAGTGCTATTCCGGATCAGCAGTACTTGACTCAAGACAGTAGATTGAGCAGCAGAGCTTTTAGTCTTCTATCAGTCTTTACAAGAGCAGCAGATTTGACGGTTAGTGGTTTGTACGATCAGTAGATAGGAGGTCAGCAGATGTTGAAACCACTTTCAAAGGGAGAGACTTGTATGTAACATCTGCTTATTCTGGATCCATTGCTCTGACCCAGTTTTGGCTTTAATTATCTGTTCCTCTGGTAGGGTTCAATCCCAACACTTAGGTTAGGTTTCATTTAGGATGTAGGCCTTGTTAAACCATATCACATGAGTTCCAACACTCATTTGGTTTACAAGACCTCATTTTGTCCGATCTTCCGATTTAGGCGTCTATTGTTTGACTAGTGATTCAATTACTAGGTGCTGCTTGATTTCCCTGGTTTACTCGAGTTTGTTGAAGTACTATTGATTGAGGATACCTTGCACTACATGTGAGTACATAGTTCCCCTATTTTACTGTTTTCAAATGTTTTGGGGTGATTCATATGTACAAAATGTTTTCAAGGTTTAAACGATGATTTCAAAAACGAATAGAACGATTTATACTAAACTAATAACGATTTTGATAATGTGAACGAACTTGTTGGTTGTAGTTACATAACGAATGACATCCATTAATTTTGGCCGAACCGACCAGTAATAGGTTATGGTACCATAGGATCTGACAAATCCCGTTATTGCACTATACCCATGGTTATGTGTGGGTGTTGTGGGTAACGACTGAATCTGTAATTATTAACTTACCCTTTGGGAGTTTGTTAATACGAGAAGCGAGGAACGAGGTAGTCAAGTCACGAAGGTTTGAATGTTATTAACGAGACGACCATATATAAGTTTTCACAATTAAAACGAGGACGATTTAAACGAGTAAACGATTTGGAAACGATATTAAACGATTTGAGTAAACGATTGGTTTTTGGCTAGTGTTTAGATAACGGGACGGGTGTAATGTGGTGAAAACATGGTAGATACGCCGCTGGTACTTCTTATATATAAGTGTTTTCAACATATTACATACCGTGGCGTTATTTAGTTTACTTGGGTAAACGATATTGAAACGATGTCAATCAACGATGTTTTCAAAATAATATACGAGTTTTATTAACAAGTTTATACGAGACGTTTTACAAGATGGTTTTCTAAAACAAAAAGATTTTGGGTTAAGAATCGTGGCTACGAAATTTTATAAATTATAACCATCTTGATTTGAGTTGGTTAATCATGTTGCAATATTATACACTTTTTAAAAACAAGGTTTTCGAGGTATTGCAATATATGTAAACAAGCCATGATTCCGATACTCTTATAAAACCTATGTACTCGCCAGCATTTCTTTGCTGACTTTGTTTTTACATATGTTTCAGGTGTTGTTGCTTGATTGACGTTCTTGGATGCATGCGTCACATAGGATCTGGACGAGGCCTTAGTGACATAAAATGATGATAGATGATATAAAACTTGTTTGTTATGTGTTAAAACAATGTTAATGCTTAATATTATCAATAAAACGAAACACTTTTTGTATCTATGGTTATGAAACGATAATTCTGTTACAACACTCCCCGACATTTCCGCCACGCTTTGTTGTTTTACGTGGTCGGGGTGTGACAGAAGAGTTGGTATCAGAGCCAATGGTTATAGGGAATTAGGTTATTAGTAATGCGTTGACCTAGACTATAACTTCTAGGACCCCAACGCAAGTTTATTTGCGTTTAGATTTTTAAAACAAAACAGTCACCTATCCTTAGGTGATAACCACAACGAGAAACACAATTTTCGAATCCGCTTTGAAAACTAATCATCTGTTCTAGGATGATTGATTACTAGGTTTTGAACCCTCTGTTGTAAGGTTTTAGACCCTTCCAGTTTAACTCATTTTTGGCTTAGTGCCTTCTGAGTTTTCAAAATCTCGTCAAAGTTTGGGTCTAAATAATGTGAACACGTGCAAAATGGAAGAGTGAGTGCCTGTACTCTGAGTTTTCTGTCTAAGGCTAGAGTGTTCGTACAAATCCACATAATCGGACCAGTCACTCTTACCTGGGAACTCTTGGGGTGAGTGTTCACTTATAGGCGAGCATGTCTTCGTGATACATTATTTTTGACCTATTTACTTTGATTAGTCACTGCGTGTCGTTTGTTTGTTCGAGGTAACGAACGAATGATCGCCTCTCTTGTGTTTTGTCGATACCTCTTTTGTTTTTCCTAATTTTCAACCTCACTCGACTCTCTTGTTTCCTTGTTAGACAATGCCTCCTCGACGCGATGCTCGAACTTTTACTGCTGAAGAAGTCGCAGCCCTTGTCTCTCAACAAATGGCTGCTGTGCTTCCAGGCATTGTGACCCAAATCCACGAGTTATACAACAACACCAACAATAACAACAACAATAACGCACAGTGTAATTTCAAGAATTTCAATACTGCGAAGCCGCTTAAGTTTTCTGGGTCGCAAGGAGCAACTGCGCTCCTGCAGTGGTTTGAGAGTATCGAGAGCACATTCAGACATCTGCAGTGTCTGAATGCGCGTAAGGTTGAATTTGCTTAGAGCGTGTTTGAGAAGCGAGCGCTTACCTGGTGGAATGGTATTACGCGCGACATGGGTGCCGAAGTGGCGTTGGCACAAACATGGGAAGAGCTTCGGGCTCTCATGATGAAGGAGTTTTGTCCCCGTCACGAAATTCGGGCTTTGGAGCAAGAGTTCGACGATTTAAAGCAAGATGGGACTGAACACCGTGCGTACACAGATCGTTTTGAGGAACTCAGTCTATTGTGTCCCACCATGGCCTCTGGAGAAAGCAATCGAGAGATATATCGATGGTCTACCCGATTCTATTCTGGATATTGTGACCGGTGTTAATCCTACTACCCTTCGTCAAGCAATCGAGTTGTCTGCTACCCTGACTGAGACTCAAGTCAGGAAGGGTAAACTCACCCGCAAGGGTGATAAAAAGAAGGCGACTGATTCAGGGAAGGACAAGAAAAAGGGTAAGGGTAAGGGTAAGGAAGGTGAGACGTCGAAGAAATTGAGGAAGCGAAAGGGTGCCCAGAATTTTGCTGTTACAGCACAGACTGCTCAGAACCCGCAGAACTCACCGGCTCAGCCACCTGCAAAGAAAGCGTATGCTGGTACCGCACCTCATTGTGCTCGTTGCAACGGTCATCACGTTGCACAACAGGCTTGCAAGCAATCACGACGTGTGGTAAACTTGGGCATTTGGCAAATAATTGTCGTTTGGGACAAAATCAGGTTGCTCAGGTTCCAGCTCCGGGTCAGGGGAATGCTGCGAGATTCCCACCGGGTTCATGTTTTAATTGTGGAGAATATGGTCACTTCCGCAACAATTGTCCGATACTGGTGAATGCAAACGCGAATGCTAACGCGAACCCGAATGCGAACGTCAATGTTAATGTGAATCCCGCTCGTGGGCGAGCGTACAATTTGAATGCAAACGAAGCGAGGGCAGACAACGAGGTTGTCAATGGTACGTTTCTTGTTAACAATCAACCTGCATCTATTCTTTTTGATTCTGGTGCCGATAGAAGTTTTGTTTCATTGTCATTTGAGCCTTTGCTTGCGATACCTAGAACTAAACTGAGGAAACCCTTATCTGTTGAAGTTGCCACTGGTAAACCTCTTGTTCTCGATTCTATCATTCGTAATTGTCAGTTGAACCTTGATAACCATCTTTTTCCTATTGACCTCACACCGATGCAACTTGGGAGTTTGGATATTATCGTTGGAATGGATTGGTTAACCAAACACCACGCTGAGGTGGCTTGTTTCGATAAGATTGTTCGTATTCCTTTGTCTTCTGGCGATGTTCTGGAGATTCGTGGCGAGAAGCCATCTGGTGGTTTGAAGCTTATGTCGTGTATAGAAGCCCAAAGTTATTTGCGAAAAGGATATGTTGCTTTTCTGGCACATGTCACCGAGGAGAAAGACAAGAGCAAGAGTATTCAGGATATTCCGATTGTGCGGGATTATCCAGAGGTGTTTCCTGATGAACTGCCTGGTTTGCCTCCAGTTCGTCAAGTCGAGTTTCATATTGACCTCATACCCAATGCCAACCCGATTGCAAAAGCACCTTATCGTCTTGCACCATCGGAGATGCAAGAGTTATCGAAACAGCTTCAAGAGTTATCTGATAAAGGATTCATCCGACCGAGCTTTTCACCTTGGGGAGCTCATGTCCTCTTCGTGAAAAAGAAAGATGGATCTTTTCGAATGTGTATCGATTATCGTGAGCTTAATAAACTCACCATCAAGAATCGATATCCCCTACCTCGAATTGATGATCTCTTCGACCAGCTGCAGGGTGCTTCATGCTTTTCCAAGATCGATCTGCGTTCTGGGTATCATCAACTTCGTGTTCTCGAAGAAGATATTCCGAAAACTACTTTCCGCACAAGATATGGGCATTACGAGTTCACTGTCATGCCTTTTGGTTTGACGAATGCTCCAGCTATCTTTATGGACTTAATGAACAGGGTCTGCAAACCTTATTTGGACAAGTTCATTATTGTGTTCATCGACGATATTCTCATTTATTCAAAATATCGAGCCGAGCACGAGCAACACCTTCGCTTAACATTGGAACTCCTGAAGAAGGAACAACTTTTTGCTAAATTCTCCAAGTGTGAATTCTGGCTTAAAGAAGTTCAATTCTTGGGTCATATAGTCAATGAGCAGGGTATTCATGTGGATCCATCCAAGATTGCGGCTATTAAGGACTGGAATACACCGACGACGCCTACAGAGATTCGATCTTTTCTTGGTCTTGCTGGTTATTATCGTCGATTCATTTCAAATTTCTCGAAGATTGCGGTTCCACTCACTGCTTTGACTCAAAAGAATAAGCCTTTTGAGTGGGGACCCAAGCAAGAAGAAGCGTTCTAAACGCTGAAGCAGAAGTTATGTAATGCTCCTGTTCTATCTCTTCCCGAAGGAAGCGATGATTTCGTTGTCTATTGCGATGCGTCCAACTTAGGCCTTGGTTGCGTCCTTATGCAACGAGGTAAAGTTATTGCTTATGCATCTAGGCAGCTGAAAGTTCACGAGAAGAACTACACGACTCATGATCTTGAGTTAGGAGCTGTGGTTTTCGCGCTTAAAATCTGGAGACACTACCTCTATGGAACGAAGTGTGTAGTTTTCACAGACCACAAAAGTCTCCAGCATATTCTTAATCAGAAAGAACTGAACATGAGGCAACGATGTTGGGTTGAACTCTTAAACGATTATGACTGCGAGATTCGCTACCACCCTGGTAAGGCGAATGTTGTAGCCGATGCGCTTAGTCGAAAGGAGCGAGTCAAGCTTCATTCTGTTCGAACTCTATCTGATCTTCAATCTCGTGTCCTTCAAGCTCAGCAATTTTGTGTTTCACAAAATTTGATAGGTAATGAATTACCACTTCAACTTGAGCTTAAGCTCGAAGCGAAAGACGATGGTTTGCTCTATTTTAAGGATCGATTGTGGATTCCGAAACAAGACGATCTTCGCACTTTAGTGATGGACGAATCACATAAGTCTCGATATTCTGTCCATCCTGGTGCTGATAAAATGTACAAGGATCTTAGTACTAAGATCTGGTGGCCTGGTATGAAGAAAGATGTTGCCTTGTATGTGTCGAAATGCCTAACTTGTCTCAAAGTCAAGGCAGAACATCAACGACCTTCTGGTTTACTTGTACAACCAGAGATACCGGTTTGGAAATGGGAGAACATTGCGATGGATCTCATCGCTAAATTACCGCGTACATCTAAAGGTCATGATACTATTTGGGTTATCATCGATCGATTAACGAAGTCAGCTCATTTTATTGCGATCCGCGAGGATCTATCTGCTGATAAACTTGCAAAGATTTATGTAGACGAGATTGCATCACGACATGGTGTTCCCTTGGATATCATCTCTGATCGTGATGCTCGATTTTCATCTCATTTTTGGAAGGCCATGCAATCTGCTTTGGGAACCCAACTGAATCTAAGCACTGCTTATCATCCCCAAACAGATGGCCAATCTGAGAGAACGATTCAAACTTTGGAGGATATGCTTAGAGCATGCGTGATAGACTTTGGTGGTAATTGGGATTCCCATCTGCCACTAATAGAGTTCTCTTACAACAATAGTTATCATGCTAGCATTAATATGGCGCCATTCGAAGCTCTCTACGGTCGAAAATGTCGTTTACCTGTCTGTTGGAACGAGACCGGTGAAGCTCAGCTTACTGGACCTGAGCTCGTTCTGGAAACAACAAACAAAATCAAGAAAATCCGCGATAATCTTGTGACAGCTAGAAACCGTCAAAAGAGATATGCGGATATGCGACGCAAGCCCTTAGAATTTCAAATCGGAGACCGTGTCCTACTCAAGGTGTCACCTTGGAAGGGAGTGGTGAGATTTGGAAAGAAAGGAAAACTTGCACCTCGATATGTGGGACCATTTAAGATTGTGGAAAGGTTGCCTATCGATTGGAGCTACCTCCAGAGCTTGGAAATATTCACCCGACTTTTCACGTGTCCAATTTGCGAAAGTGTTTAGCTGACGCTGATCTACACATTCCTCTCGACGAGATCCAAATCGATGAAACAATGCACTTTGTCGAGAAACCCGTGGAGATCGTGGGCCGTGCTTTCAAACAGTTGAAGAACAAACGAATTCGATTGGTCAAAGTTCGCTGGGAATCCAAACGTGGCCGAGAGTTTACTTGGGAACGTGAGGACCAGACAACTGTATTCTGTAATCGATGTACGATGTAAAACAATGATGATTATTAATAAAACAATCTGCTTTGGTGTTGCTATATGTGTTTTGGTGTTTCTATGTGTGTATTTGTGTTTGGCGATTTTTTCAATTCGATTCCGATTGCAAGCTTTAAATCGCGTTCTGGAAGGTTATACGCAAACTGGTGCGTAAACGCAGTCAGTATAACGCGAAAAACACTACGGAATAGTGACATAGGCTTAACATACCTTAATTAACCTTTACATAACTTAGGAATAAGTTTTGAAGGCTTTGGTATGGCAAAATCAAGTTAATTCGCTTACAGGGACTAAATTTGACAAACTGTGAAAGTATGTCAATTTGAACTATAAAGAACATTCTGGAACGTGATCATAAGTTAAACACACCCTAAATACCCTTTACATAGCTTAGAAATAGGCTTTAAGGTGTTCGGTGTGCTAAAATAAACTTTATGCTCATTCAGGGACTAAAAGCATCAAAAAGTGCATAAGTTTGCATTTTCGCGCATATCTTACGTTCTGAATATATCTGGACCTCCAAAAATTTATGTAAGCATTAAAATATTTTATTTTAGTGTTTGGCATAAGAAAATTTCATTCGTTTCACAATTTGGATCGTTTTCGCGTCCGTTACGACTTCCGTCGTAATTAACCGAACAACGCAACCGTACGACCAAACGAACCGACATCCAAGATATTTTTGAGCACATTTTAAGTTCCCTATACTTTAACTTCATTTTAGAGCTTTGAAATGGGGTTAACGGGGCTTAAACGTGTCAACAATGCATCAAATAACAAGTTTGGGGCTTCAGGGGCCTGTTCTGCCAAACTGTGAAAGTATCAGACCTGCAAGGTCCTTACAGACCGTGTGGTTCTGGGTCTTACGGTCCGTAAGAAAGTGCCAGAACATCAGAAAGCTGTTTCCAGCCTGTTTCCAGCCAATTCCAACTCATTTCTCTCTTGCACATGGTATTTCAAGTACTAGGGGCTCCAATGGTTTTATAAAACTATGGGCTTGATGTGTATGGCTTAGATCAAAGCTCGGTTTACGATAAACGATCTTAAAGGTTCAAGGAAATCTATAAATACCCCCATGATCTCAACTCCAAAACCCACAATTTGAAATCTAATTTATGCTCTCTAAGTGGAAGTATATGCTTCCTACCTGAGAGAAAATCGGAATCAAATCTTGCGGGGACCTTCTGTAAGTGTTCTTTCGTTCTTTCCATTCGTTTAGCGTTAAAGTCAAACTGCATTTGACTTTCTGCATTGACCAGTTTATGGTCAATGTGAAGTTCGTTTGAACTTCATAACGTGAGTGTAATCACGATGGTTATAGTCCCTAGTGACTATACCTACTGATTACCACGTTATCTAAGCTCAGTGACGAGTCGAAGTTTCGGCCAAAATGTGCATTTACGCGTATTTTGTAACCAAACTACTCTAGGATATCAAAACCGTTGTTTTGATATCAAAACATGTTTTCTAACTTAACTAAACATGTTTTAGCATGTTTAGCTCGTCACTTTTTAGTTTAGTGCTTGTGTAGTGTCGTAAGTCAAGCGGACTAAACACCCGCTTAGACTTTCGAACACGACCCGTTTGGTCGATCTTAGGATCCGACCAAACATGTTTAGTGGCCATAGTAGCATAGGGAATAACCTTCCGAGGTTATACCTTATGGTCACCTAGTTTAGGTAGTTGTATGATAAGTAGATTATATGCCATAGGTAAATTACCAGAATACCCTTTTCATACATAATTGGTAATTAAGCATATGTAACTTATTTAAACATGTTTTGGCATATAATACTTGTCATACGACTAGTTAGACGTCTCGAACGCGCTTTGCGCGCACGACACGTTAAAGTAGTGTAAGCTACCTAAACGGGTCGTAATGGGTCGTAAGCACTTAGGTTAGGTTTCATTTAGGATGTAGGCCTTGTTAAACCATATCACATGAGTTCCAACACTCATTTGGTTTACAAGACCTCATTCTGTCCGATCTTCCGATTTAGGCGTCTATTGTTTGACTAGTGATTCAATTACTAGGTGCTGCTTGATTTCCCTGGTTTACTCGAGTTTGTTGAAGTACTATTGATTGAGGATACCTTGCACTACATGTGAGTACATAGTTCCCCTATTTTACTGTTTTCAAATGTTTTGGGGTGATTCATATGTACAAAATGTTTTCAAGGTTTAAACGATGATTTCAAAAACGAATAGAACGATTTATACTAAACTAATAACGATTTCAATAATGTGAACGAACTTGTTGGTTGTAGTTACATAACGAATGACATCCATTAATTTTGGCCGAACCGACCAGTAATAGGTTATGGTACCATAGGATCTGACAAATCCCGTTATTGCACTATACCCATGGTTATGTGTGGGTGTTGTGGGTAACGACTGAATCTGTAATTATTAACTTACCTTTTGGGAGTTTGTTAATACGAGAAGCGAGGAACGAGGTAGTCAAGTCACGAAGGTTTGAATGTTATTAACGAGACGACCATATATAAGTTTTCACAATTAAAACGAGGACGATTTAAACGAG
The DNA here is from genome assembly GCA_030545235.1 of Helianthus tuberosus. Classification (NCBI taxonomy): domain Eukaryota; kingdom Viridiplantae; phylum Streptophyta; class Magnoliopsida; order Asterales; family Asteraceae; genus Helianthus; species Helianthus tuberosus. The sequence goes on along the minus strand of CM060358.1, from coordinate 118,617,325 downwards.
TAAACAATTTGGAAACGATGTTAAACGATTTGAGTAAACGATTGGTTTTTGGCTAGTGTTTAGATAACGGGACTGGTGTAATGTGGTGAAAACATGGTAGATACTCCGCTGGTACTTCTTATATATAAGTGTTTTCAACATATTACATATCGTGGCGTTATTTAGTTCACTTGGGTAAACGATATTGAAACGATGTCAATCAACGATGTTTTCGAAATAATATACGAGTTTTATTAACAAGTTTATACGAGACGTTTTACAAGATGGTTTTCTAAAACAAAAAGCTTTTGGGTTAAGAATCATGGCTACGAAATTTTATAAATTATAACCATCTTGATTTGAGTTGGTTAATCATGTTGCAATATTATACACTTTTTAAAAACAAGGTTTTCGAGGTATTGCAATATATGTAAACAAGCCATGATTCCGATACTCTTATAAAACCTATGTACTCGCCATCATTTCTTTGCTGAATTTGTTTTTACATATGTTTCAGGTGTTGTTGCTTGATTGACGTTCTAGGATGCATGAGTCACATAGGATCTGGACGAGGCCTTAGTGACATAAAACGATGATAGATGATATAAAACTTGCTTGTTATGTGTTAAAACAATGTTAATGCTTAATATTATCAATAAAACGAAACACTTTTTGTATCTATGGTTATGAAACGATAATTCTGTTACAACACTCCCCGACATTTCCGCCACGCTTTGTTGTTTTACGTGGTCGGGGTGTGACACCAGGCCACCAGTATGTAGTCTTTAGATCGTGGTACATCTTATCCGAACCAGGATGTACTGAATAACAAGACTTATGTGCTTCATCCATCACAAGCTCGCGTAAGCCTCCATAAAATGGAACCCATATGCGTCTGTTAACATAGTAGGCGTTGTTTTCCTTTCGTTCTAGCCGCTGCCTCGATCCTCGTAAGTACTCAGCCCTTGCAACTGTTCGAACAAGTCATCAATGCATGGAAGTGGGTAACGATTCTTCACGGTCACCTTGTTGAGTTCGCGGTAGTTAATACACATTCTGAAGGTACCGTCTTTCTTCTTTACGAATAACACTGGAGCTCCCCATGGCGAAGAGCTAGGACGCATGAAACCCTTTTCCAGGAGTTCTTGTAGTTGCGTAGACAGTTCTTCGAGTTCTGATGGAGCTAGACGATATGGTGCTCGAGCTACTGGTGCTGCTCCAGGAGCTAGCTCGATTTGAAACTCAACTTGGCGATGAGGCGGAAGACCAGGTAATTCCTCAGGAAATACATTAGGAAAGTCGCGTATAATAGGTATGTCTTCTATCGCCCTTTCTTCCGCGGATGAATTAGAAACGAGGGCTAGAATAGCGGTGTGGCCCTTTCGCAAACACTTCTGGGCCTTAAGGAAAGAGATGATGCCTACAACAGCACCACCCTTGTCGCCACGAATCACGAGGGGTTCTTTACCAGAACGAGGGATACGGACGATTTTCTCCTAGCAAATAATCTCCGCTTGGTGTTGAGATAACCAATCCATTCCAATGACAACGTCAAAACTACCCAGAACGACAGGAATGAGGTCGATAGAAAAGGTCTGATCGGCAAGGACAAGCTTGCAACCCTTAACTACATGTGTAGCCTCTAAACTTTTACCATTTGCTAACTCTACGATGTGCTTGGTGTTCAAAAGTGTTGGAGTACGCTTAAGCATCTGACTAACTTTTAAGGACACGTAGCTAGTATCGGCACCCGAATAAAATAAAACAGTAACAAAGAAATCATCCATAAGAAACTTACCCATCACAACATTGGGATCGTTCCTTGCATCACCCTGAACAATCACGAACACACGACCCCTTGCCCCATTACCATTGTTGTTTCCCCCATTGCCGTTTCCATTCCCCTGATTGTTGTTGTTCTGGTTTTGATTTAGCTGGGGGCAGTCTTTCTTGAAATGGCCCTCAGCACCACATTGAAAGCACCCTTTGTTGTTACCTTGTTGTTGCTGCTGCTGGCGTTGATTTGGTGGGGCTTGCTGTTGCTGCCGGTTCTGATTCGCCGGACGCTGACTCCTGCAATCTCTTGCAATGTGACCAGGCTTGTTGCATCGATGACAGTTGCCTTTACTACATGGCCCGCTGTGGTGCAAGTTACAACGATTACATTTGGGGTGATTCCCCTTGTATCCACTCTGACCTTGATTCCCAGAAGACTGCTGACTGGGGCTCCTGTACTCATCTGTCTTTCGCTGCTGGGACTGGGCTGAAGTAGAACCCTTGCCTAAATTTCCATCCCACTTGCGCTTATTATCATTGGGAGCATCAGAAGTAGTAGCGCTAATACGCTTGGGCAGCCTGTTCTGCTCAACTGCCTGATCGGTGAGACGATGAGCCAACTTGATGATTTGTTGAATGGTGCCAAGATTAGCTGAGGTTACGTGACTCTGAATCTCTGGTACAAGACCCTTGAGGTACAGCTCAATACGTTTGATGGGAGGGTCCACCATTGTAGGACACAAGATGGCCAGCTCGTTTGACCTCTTCGTGTATGCCTCGATCTCAGACCCCGTCATCTTCAAATTGAAAAATTCCACCTTCAGCTTGTGGATGTCGTCACGACTGCAATACTCTTCCTTGATCAGTTCCTTGAAGTCATTCCATGGGGTGGCATTAGCAACCGCCAACCCAAGCAGTTGAACCTGTGCTTTCCACCAGGTTAACGCAGCACCTTCCAGTGTTCCAGTAGCAAATTTCACCCTACGATCTTCAGGGCATTCACACATCTCGAAAACAGACTCGAGCTTCTCGAACCAGTGAAGAAGACCTACAGCTCCTTCTGTGCCGCTGAATGTACTAGGTCGGCAATCCATGAATGTTTTGAACGTACACACAGGAGGCTGAGCATGTTGACCTGTGGTGCGAGAATAAAAGCCAAGGTTAAGCACGAGGGTTGGTTTGTGAAGGTAAGATCTAAACATCCTAGGATAGGTCGAGGTAGCAGGTTATACCTCCTGCAGGGACAGCTGTGAGTGCCTCAGCAACTCGTTCATTGATCAAAGCCGTCAACTGGGCTTGAGTTAGGTTGATACGTCCTCCGCGTCCGTTCATAATCTTCACAACGAAGCAACGTAAGTGAGAAAAGTGTCGCGAAAGTGCGTAAGTGTGGGACGACAGGAGAGAGTAAGCACGCAAGGTCCAAATAGAAATTATCACGTTAACTAATGCACTGTGTGAACATAAATCATACCACCTATTGTGTCGAGTCTTGCACATGGAGTGAAGGGTCGTTGTGGATCGTTGAGCACTGTACAGGTTATAGTCTGGTTTTTATCAAAAGCTTTTCCCTTTTTAAAATAAAGTTCACTATAACCAATGGCTCTGATACCAATCTGTCACACCCCCAAATTCCACCATGCGGAGTATCCCCGCTTGGAGGCGTGATATGACCAGGATCGAGCCACCAATCATATTGAACAACGTATTTAAGTAAATAAAACTAACCACAATACAATTGGTGACTAAGAGGAAGTTAACCAAGTTCAATTTAAACAGCGGAAGCATAAGACGTTAAACCAAAACATAAGTTCGTAGTTCATAAGTTTAAAGACCCAGAACATAAGTTTCATAAGTTCATAAAGTTTATTTATTGAGTACGGGACAAAACAGTTCGCATCCCACAACGACCACCTCCATGTGCAAGCCCCATAGCATCTAGCGACCTGCAAAGCATGTAACAACGAGTCAACAACAAAGTTGAGTGAGTTCACGGTTGGTTGTCCATTTTAGAGTTGTTTTCAAAAACGTAGTTTAATCTTAATCAGCTATCCAGCCGTGGGGGTTACCCCATAGTTTGAAAACGTTTATCAGTTAACCATCCCATGTCCACCTTCCCTGGCTATCCAGCCCGGCACTCCGGCCGTGGGGGCTACCCCATTATTTAAACTACCAGACTCGTTTATCATATCGACTACTAACGAAAATTACTTGTGCCCTAGCGTCGGTGTCTATCATCACCGACGTGCCATAGTCCATTAGTACACGCCCGTCCGACTGGCACGGTATGAGGTTTGTTAAACCTAATAGCGTTATTAACTAATGACCTGCTCGCCATAGCCTCGGCGATTAAGTCGATATAAAGGGAGGGACTTCGTTGATAGAGTTCTAGTCCAGTAAGTCTAATTCCGTCCCAACAGGACGAGGAATTCTCATTCCTGAACACGTCCCAAGGACGAGGAATTCCTATTCCTGAACCCATTCCCATTCCCACCGGGAATTTCCATGCTTTGTAGAAAAGTGTGAACACACCTCGGTTTGCTCGGTTAGATTAGTTACTCTAAAAATCGGGAAATCAAGCACGTCCTAATAAGGTACAGATAACAATCAATTTCTCATACACAACACGTATGGTTTATCTACCCATTACTTTTATCACATATCACACAATTTAAACGCCAACGCACTTTGTTAAGTTATATATTATTTTACCCTAAAATAATATAACGGTAAAATAAACAATATTCACACAAGAGTTTTTGTATACAATATATATTTTAAATATATGTTTATCAAATTTTATTTACGAAAGTCAACCTCTGATACTTGGTGTTTTGTTACAAAAATTATGGCGAAGTTTATATTCGAAAAGCAAGTTATAAAATACACTCATAACGCTTGTTTTAGAAAAATATTTTCTAAGTGTTGGGATTTTTAGAAAATTTCGCCAGAGTTTCCTTTGTAAATGGAGGTGTCCATGCTTACTAGCATATCATTTGCTTTTCAAAAATTCATTCAAACAATTCTCAATCATCAACATGCAATCTCTATTTACCAAACTTGTCAAAAACAAGCATAAACTATAAAGTTATGAACTTGAAAATTTATAAAAATATGTAGTAACTTACTAGCATACTTAGTAGGTCTTGTTACCTTCTAAAATGTGATTAGTTCTTTAAAAACTTTATTTTTAAAGACTGTAAGTGTTTACAACTTCCACCATATTTTCTAAAAATATTTCTTCATGAAAGTTTCTAGTTACACAAGTGTTTCTACACTTGTTTATCCACCAAAAATGTGATTAGTTTTTGTAAGGTCCAATATTTAATGAAACTTATATTTTTCACTTGGTTCTTTTGAGAAACCACTCATGGATCTTTAGATCTACAAGATTGTAACCTACTTTGATCCTTATTTTTCAAGAAAACATTTATTTATTCAAGTTCATCGTTTATGTGTGGATGATTCCATCATCCTACACATTTCTAACTTTCTCATCTTGCTAGATCATGTTTTTAATCATGATCTAGCAAGATCATATGATGATCCATATCAACTACATGAGTAAACAATAACCAACAAGCATAACAACACAAGAATATCATGATTTCTTCATCTTTTAACCATACTTTATTACTAGGTTAGTTTATGTTCAAGACTTCTTCATAAGATTCATTAAAGTTCTTATCATTTTGATCACTACACATCATTAACCACTTAAATAACATGTAAAATGCAAGGATCCAAGTTCTTACCACTAGCTCAAGGCTAGGGAAGTTCAAGTGAAGAAATGTGGTGGTTAATAGCGAATAGAGAAGGTCCTTCAACTTCCAAGAGCACCAAGCTTTGTTGTTCACCTTCTTACACCTTGAGACACACTTGGAAGGATTGAACAAAAATCGAAAATGGTGGATGTAGCAAGAGGGGTGTTCGGCCGAGCTTCTATGGAGGGAGAGAGAGAGTGGAGTTTGTTGATTTGTAAGTGATGAAGAAATGTGTGATCCCTTGTGCCTTTTTATAAACCAATGTCACCTTTTATCCTTTGTGCAATGTGTTTCTTAATCTCCAACATAATCATTTAGAATATTAAACAAATCCATGGGTGGGGACACCCATGGTAACCGGCTCCAAGGGGGGGTGGGGGTATAGGATTGGGTTTCAATTGTTTAGTTACTAATCTAGTTTGAATTCAAGTATTAAGTTAGTGGTTTATGGTGTGTTATATATTAATTATATAGTGTGTTAGGGTGTTCGGGGACCCTAACTAGCTCAGAAAAATAAAAACAATGTGTTTGACAATATTTTTGTGTTCCGGGTAAAGTCCGGTTGTTCGGTTGGGTGTTGTTCCGTTAATGTGCTTAATTAATCCGGAAGGTGTCTTTTATAATATTTTTAGTGACATTTTTATTTTTCAACACTGAGGAAAGCATACCGGACTATTTAGTGACTTTTCCGTACACTACTAGTATGTTAACAAGCACATGTAAGTATAACACAGAAATCAGAAAGCAGTTAAATGATTCAGCACAGTCATCAAGCACTTTAATTATCATCAATAAATTGTACGAATACATGGAATTATGAGGGTTGTCACATTCTCCCCCTGTTAAGAAAATTTCATCCCGAAATTTAGCTCGTGGTTACTAAGGAAGCTAGTTATGTTGCGTTGGTTTCCTGGTTTTCCTGGGGTGTCACAGATATCACCATATTTTTCTGGTAATATTAACAATTGGTTAAGGTATGAGTAATGTTTAAAAGATTACTCAGGTCAAATTGTATTGAGTTTAAAACACAATAAACTATGTAAGAAAGGTTTCGAGGACGAAACCTCTTTAAGGGGGATAGACTTGTAACACCCCGAAAACGGGTTTGGTAATTAAACCACGTTAGTACTAAAAGACAGGTGAATTACCGTTAGGGGTAAAAGTAACACGGTGAATATTAGGATTTTTAAATAAACAAGCCTAATATTAAATAAAAGTCGAACGAAAAGCTTTTAAGAAAAATAAAGTTTATAGAAGCCCGAGTAAACGGGACTTAAAATAAACTTAGTCAAGAATTCCCCGAACCCACTAATTTAACTAGGGATGTTTAACCTAGTTAATGAGTGGAAAAATTGTTAGAAATTAAGTGGGTTGTGGCCTACTTAATAAACTAACCAAACGAGAGGGGCCAAAGTAGATAAACTTGAAAGTTATTTAATAAAAAGAATGAAACAAAACACACACAATCGTGTGTGTTCTGGGATCGACATCAGGAAGCTCCCAGGAGCTTTAAACCCTAATTCTCACATAATCATCAAATTGAAGGGCCAAGTGACTTGCAAATTCACAATTGAACGTGAATTAATGATCACCCAAGCTAGCGGATCATAAGTTTGGCGCTTAATAAGCTAGGTGGAAGCTTGGGAATGAAGCGGGTCAAACGAATCAAGAATGAAGGAAAAGCATAAGCTGGATGCTAGGTAAGTACAGCTTACACTCTTTGTATGAAATACCTATTGGTTTATAAGTTACTAATAATATAAAGTCTTGTTTAAGTTATGATGTTCCGACACGACATGTGCGGTTCGAAACAAGAGACAATGAAAATAAACCATGTTTAATGGTTAAAATAAGCTAATACGATTATTTAGTCACGAGATGATTTAAAGATAACGAGGTTTGCATGATTACCTTATAAGGTAAACCAATGCAAATAATAAGGGGAAAACGGTAATTCGGTCACTCGTTGACTAGAACCGTTAGTTTTGAAATACACTTTATGGCGTAAGTCATAAGGGGTCAAAAGAGTTAAGAAAGTTGTTTATAAGTAAATTGACAGTATGATGTAAACCGGTGTGAGTCATGTAGACGAGATGACAATAAATCCATCTCGCCAAGATAAACGGTCATTTAGACCAAACAGGTCAAAAGGTGAAAATATCACTCTTTGACAATATCGACTAATGGTTTGTCGAGTTGTATGATTTTAGGAATAAATATCGATTGGATATTTACATCGTTATTACTTAGCGACTATTAAGTCAAGGTTTCGAAACGGGTCCATATATCGATCCGAGTCAGGTATGTATAAGAGGTCAGCTCATCAAGTAGAACTTAATGTTCTATGAGAGCTAGATGAGTTAAAAATGGACATTTGGTTACCTTATTAGGTAAACCGAATGATTTAAATGATGGTCATGGTATTTTGGAAGCATAATGACTTTTCAAACAAGATCATAGTGTTAAAAGAGGGATTTTTGGTCAAACATGCTTGTAGGAGTCTTTATCGTAAATGAAAGGCTAAAATGGACCAAAACGCCCTTATAAGTTAAACTGAGCGAAAGACCCTTAAAGGTCATTTGGAAATGAGTTTTATGATAAAACAAATACTTCGAATAAGTACCCAAAAGCGAAAGTACCCAAAAGCGAAAGATGTAAATTTATGGTCAACTGACCCTATATGAGTCTTTGCCGTAAAATGATAATCTGAGGGGTAAAACTCGGATTATATAGATCTCCACATTAAATCCACCACACATATAGTTGTGGTGGAAGATTAATTGATAAATAATGTGGACATAAAATGCTAGAAGCGAATGGGTATGAATTATGTGGAAAAGTGCTTAAATACCCCTAACGGGTCAAAATAAGCATATGAGCGTAAACGGGTTTAAAAGACGTAAGAAACCCGTGATTTGAACCTAATATGATAGGAAATATTGAAATTATGAATTTCAGGAGGTTAGGGATCAAAAAAACATGTTTTGTTTGATAAACACATGAACGGGTCGAATAATTTGGAAAACCCCTACTGTACAGCGAACACTCCTACTGTACAGTGAAAACTCCTACTATTCAGTGAAGACCCCTACTATTCAGTGAAAACCCCTATTATTCAGTGAACACTACTACTATTTAATGAACACTCCTACTGATGGGTGAACATTCTTTAGATAGGGGTTAAACTAGAGCCTTCGCGGCCCGCGGAGGCTAGCCCTTCGTTTGTTGCGCCCCGCGACCGAGACACAGAGCTGGAAAAATGTTGTTCTTTTATGTGTTTTTGCGTTTTGGACTTGTTTATACACGTTATAAACTCCCTAAAACTAACTCGTTTCATATTTTATGAAATGTAGGTTTAACTTAACGTACCGGAGGATGATCAAGCTCGATAAAGAACCGAACACGATCAAGATTCAAGCTTCCGCGAAAAGCTTCGTCGTCACTTTTAACCGGCGAATTTATACATGTTAGGTTAAAATGTTTTAAGGTTTAAAATGTTTTAACAAACTCATAATTTCAGGTGTTTTTAGTAATCGTTAATACACAATTATAGTCGGAAATTATATGAAAATCTTATAAAATGGACTGAGGGTCTTACAAGTTGGTAATCAGAGCTCCAGGTTAAGGAGTAAAGTGTTCGGTTAGAAACTTGATCGCAAAATCCGGTAAGTTATTCAATATATTAACGGTCTAGCATGTAAAGTGTCAAAAAAAAAATAACACATAGGGATAACGTGTAAAACACGTTACCCCAATTAAAGCGATAAAAGACTGATATAGATAAACGAATTACGTGTGTTAACATGTGTCGTAGAAAGCCTTGTATTATAATACAGGTGCTTATAAAGGTCAACGTTACTAATAATTGTAAACGTTTTAAGTTGAAGGAACCTCGCATTGGAAGATGACGAGAGTCTAAAGAAATGGTTTGAAGTATGACAAGTAAGTCATACACGTCAAAGACAAGAATTGAGAAACAATCTTGAATGAGAGATCCAATAACAAGGAAAGTGTATCAGGGCAAGTAGCTACAAGGTACATGTCTTAAACTTATAGTGCAAACAAAAATATGCAACAAACACATAGCGAAGGACAGTTGCATATAGAAGATGAAACTTGGAAAACCTGGATAGTTTACCTATCCAGGATGATGTTTCCAAAAGAAATTCCGTAGAGATATATATATTATTCACAGTTGTGAATAATAAGACAATAACTGAATTTAGTTTAAATATAAACTTGGACGAAAATAATCACCCAAGTAAGTATTCTTAATAAAGATTCAATTGAGAAAAATAATGATCACATCGACGAATGTGATTATATAAATGGTTATAAACAGGAACATTGTAAATGTTCAAAGATAAAACGGGTAAAACTGGTAATTGTTAATTGGCAATTAAATAAAGTTTTACTAAATAAAATAAATCGAGAGATTACTTACATGGGACGTGATGTGGTAATTATAATAAGGTCATGTGTACCATGTGTTGATCGCTTACTCTGGCCAAGTAAGTAGTGAACACATGATACCATGAGCTTCTTATAACGAGCACAGTTATGTCAGATGTGGTAAGGTCAAGGCGAATGAAAAAAGTTAAAAGAACCATGGGGTCAAGAAATCTTATGGGCCTACTCGTATAAATGGTTTCCGAGGGAATCATAAAAACAATGTATGGCGTGCATAGAAATAAATGACCCAAGTGAATAGTGAAATAAATCACAAGGGATGAAAGAGCCATAGTTGACAAAAAAAAGGCATGTAAAACCATATTATAAATGACCCGCGAGGTCATAGAAACGAAGGTATTGCCCATACAAAAAGACGATCGAAGTCATTGAATTTGGTCGTAGTAAAGAAAGGATGATGATGATAATCATCATTCGGAAATTTAAAAGACCATCAAGCATGGTCACATAAAGAATAAATGTTTGGTTAAATAAAGCGATGGATTTCGCTAAGACAACCAAACAAGTCAAAATGAATTCTTAACGCATACCTAAATGGTTGCATTAATGAAGACTTCAGCAAATCACCCGGTTGATGGGTGAGAAATTAAACATATGCGTAAACCGAGAGGCGGGAATGCGGATTGAAAGTCAAAGGGCTCGGATTTTGAGTTATGACTAAGGAATATAAAATTTCGTAAATAGAAAATTTGAGTAAATATGTTCAACTATTTTGAGGTTGAACGGGTTAAATACAAAATAAAGTTTGATTGTTTATAAGTGAGGGATTTCACATTAACAAGTCAAATGGGTTAAATACAATATAATGTCGGATGGCATAAGTAAGCGCAAGCCGGATAACGGTAAGCATGATACAAACCGACGCATGAATGACATGTGAAGTCATAAAGTCGGGATAATGATCCGAAATAAGACGATTGTAGTCACGAACTACAGTCAAAGTAAACGGATCTTAAATTTGAAATTAAATGATTTTCAAACATAAACAAGGTGCCTTGACACCAAATATGTATTTTAAGAATGAGATGAGTACGAAATGATCTACGGGATCATCATAACCTTCGGGTTATAAATAGCGTAAAGGTCTACGGGACTAAAAATGACCCACGGGTCTTAAATAGAAAGAAATAGATTATAAGGACCTCACCTTAAGAAGGTGAAAGCTTAGGAAATAACCCACGAGGCAAAGTAAAAGAACCTACGGGTTACTTATACAAAGCGGGGGAACCAGTCGAGAATCCCCGCGTAAAACAAAGACTGTAAAAGAATAAATTCTTAACTGTCAATATCCTGGTATGGTTAATTGACAAAGGTTAAAGAAATGTAATGTGAAAAAAAATCACATTGAAACCGAGCGATGGGTATCAAGTAGCTGGACTAATAAGTCTAGTTAGTGAGACCGGTTAAGGTCGATATTCAAATAAATAAATTCGGTTTGCTTGTAAGCAGTGGATTCTGTATAACTGAACCAAATGATATATTTTCGAAAACAAAAGAGTTGTTTGTTAAAAGTGAAAGATTTCACTAAAGACCTTTAACGGGTTAAAATAACGGATTCATAAGGAATTCGATAGTATGAAAGCGATGGATTTCGCTAAGATTAACCAAGCTAGTGAAAATAATGAGATTACGTTATTTCAAGTTGCATTAGTTCGTATGAAATACGTATATGCATAGTAACCAAAAAGATATTGTCACACCCCCAAATTCCACCATGCGGAGTATCACTGCTTGAAGGCGTGATATGATCAGGATCGAGCCACCAATCATATTGAACAACGTATTTAAGTAAATAAAACTAACCACAATACAATTGGTGACTAAGAGGAAGTTAACCAAGTTCAATTTAAACAGCGGAAGCATAAGACGTAAAACCAAAACGTAACTTCGTAGTTCATATTAAAGACCCAGAACATAAGTTTCATAAGTTCATAAAGTTTATTTATTGAGTACGGGATATAACAGTTCGCATCCCACAACGACCACCTCCATGTGCAAGCCCCATAGCATCTATCGACCAGCAAAGCATGTAACAATGAGTCAACAACAAAGTTGAGTGAGTTCACGGTTGGTTGTCCATTTTAGAGTTGTTTCCAAAAACGTAGTTAAATCTTAATCAGCTATCCAGCCGTGGGGGTTACCCCATAGTTCGAAAATGTTTATCAGTTAACCATCCCATGTCCACCTTCCCTGGCTATCCAGCCCGGCACTCCGGCCATGGGGGCTACCCCATTATTTAAACTACCAGACTCGTTTATCATATCGACTACTAACGAAAATTACTTGTGCCCTAGCGTCGGTGTCTATCATCACCGACGTGCCATAGTCCATTAGTACACGCCCGTCCGACTGGCACGGTGTGAGGTTTGTTAAACCTAATAGCGTTATTAACTAATGACCCGCTCGCCATAGCCTCGGAGATTAAGTCGATATAAAGGGAGGGACTTCGTTGATAGAGTTCTAGTCCAGTAAGTCTAATTCCGTCCCAACAGGACGAGGAATTCTCATTCCTGAACACGTCCCAAGGACGAGGAATCCCTATTCCTGAACCCATTCCCATTTCCATTCCCACCGGGAATTTCCATGCTTTGTAGAAAAGTGTGAACTCACCTCGGTTTGCTCGGTTAGATTAGTTACTCTAATAATCGGGAAATCAAGCACGTCCTAATAAGGTACAGATAACAATCAATTTCTCATACACAACACGTATGGTTTATCTACCCATTACTTTTATCACATATCACACAATTTAAACGCCAACGCACTTTGTTAAGTTATATATTATTTTACCCTAAAATAATATAACGGTAAAATAAACAATATTCACACAAGAGTTTTAGTATACAATACATATTTTAAATATATGTTTATCAAATTTTATTTACGAAAGTCAACCTCCGATACTTGATGTTTTGTTACAAAAATTATGGCGAAGTTTATATTCGAAAAGCAAGTTATAAAATACACTCATAACGCTTGTTTTCGAAAAATATTTTCTAAGTGTTGGGATTTTTAGAAAATTTCGCCAGAGTTTCCTTTGTAAATGGAGGTGTCCATGCTTACTAGCATATCATTTTCTTTTCAAAAATTCATTCAAACAATTCTCAATCATCAACATGCAATCTCTATTTACCAAACTTGTCAAAAACAAGCATAAACAATAAAGTTATGAACTTGAAAATTTATAAAAATATGTAGTAACTTACTAGCATACTTAGTAAGTCTTGTTACCTTCTAAAATGTGATTAGTTCTTTAAAAACTTTATTTTTAAAGACTGTAAGTGTTTACAACTTCCACCATATTTTCTAAAAATATTTCTTCATGAAAGTTTCTAGTTACACAAGTGTTTCTACACTTGTTTATCCACCAAAAATGTGATTAGTTTTTGTAAGGTCCAATATTTAATGAAACTTATATTTTTCACTTGGTTCTTTTGAGAAACCACTCATGGATCTTTAGATCTACAAGATTGTAACCTACTTTGATCCTTATTTTTCAAGAAAACATTTATTTATTCAAGTTCATCGTTTATGTGTGGATGATTCCATCATCCTACACATTTCTAACTTTCTCATCTTGCTAGATCATGTTTTTAATCATGATCTAGCAAGATCATATGATGATCCATATCAACTACATGAGTAAACAATAACCAACAAGCATAACAACACAAGAATATCATGATTTCTTCATCTTTTAACCATACTTTATTACTAGGTTAGTTTATGTTCAAGACTTCTTCATAAGATTCATTAAAGTTCTTATCATTTTGATCACTACACATCATTAACCACTTAAATAACATGTAAAATGCAAGGATCCAAGTTCTTACCACTAGCTCAAGGCTAGGGAAGTTCAAGTGAAGAAATGTGGTGGTTAATAGCGAATAGCGAAGGTCCTTCAACTTCCAAGAGAACCAAGCTTTGTTGTTCACCTTCTTACACCTTGAGACACACTTGGAAGGATTGAACAAAAATCGAAAATGGTGGATGTAGCAAGAGGGGTGTTCGGCCGAGCTTCTATGGAGGGAGAGAGAGAGTGGAGTTTGTTGATTTGTAAGTGATGAAGAAATGTGTGATCCCTTGTGCCTTTTTATAAACCAATGTCACCTTTTATCCTTTGTGCAATGTGTTTCTTAATCTCCAACATAATCATTTAGAATATTAAACAAATCCATGGGTGGGGACACCCATGGTAACCGGCTCCAAGGGGGGGTGGGGGTATAGGATTGGGTTTCAATTGTTTAGTTACTAATCTAGTTTGAATTCAAGTATTAAGTTAGTGGTTTATGGTGTGTTATATATTAATTATATAGTGTGTTAGGGTGTTCGGGGACCCTAACTAGCTCAGAAAAATAAAAACAATGTGTTTGACAATATTTTTGTGTTCCGGGTAAAGTCCGGTTGTTCGGTTGGGTGTTGTTCCGTTAATGTGCTTAATTAATCCGGAAGGTGTCTTTTATAATATTTTTAGTGACATTTTTATTTTTCAACACTGAGGAAAGCATACCGGACTATTTAGTGACTTTTCCGTACACTACTAGTATGTTAACAAGCACATGTAAGTATAACACAGAAATCAGAAAGCAGTTAAATGATTCAGCACAGTCATCAAGCACTTTAATTATCATCAATAAATTGTACGAATACATGGAATTATGAGGGTTGTCACATTCTCCCCCTGTTAAGAAAATTTCATCCCGAAATTTAGCTCGTGGTTACTAAGGAAGCTAGTTATGTTGCGTTGGTTTCCTGGTTTTCCTGGGGTGTCACAGATATCACCATATTTTTCTGGTAATATTAACAATTGGTTAAGGTATGAGTAATGTTTAAAAGATTACTCAGGTCAAATTGTATTGAGTTTAAAACACAATAAACTATGTAAGAAAGGTTTCGAGGACGAAACCTCTTTAAGGGGGATAGACTTGTAACACCCCGAAAACGGGTTTGTTAATTAAACCACGTTAGTACTAAAAGACAGGTGAATTACCGTTAGGGGTAAAAGTAACACGGTGAATATTAGGATTTTTAAATAAACAAGCCTAATATTAAATAAAAGTCGAACGAAAAACTTTTAAGAAAAATAAAGTTTATAGAAGCCCGAGTAAACGGGACTTAAAATAAACTTAGTCAAGAATTCCCCGAACCCACTAATTTAACTAGGGATGTTTAACCTAGTTAATGAGTGGAAAAATTGTTAGAAATTAAGTGGGTTGTGGCCTACTTAATAAACTAACCAAACGAGAGGGGCCAAAGTAGATAAACTTGAAAGTTATTTAATAAAAAGAATGAAACAAAACACACACAATCGTGTGTGTTCTGGGATCGACATCAGGAAGCTCCCAGGAGCTTTAAACCCTAATTCTCACATAATCATCAAATTGAAGGGCCAAGTGACTTGCAAATTCACAATTGAACGTGAATTAATGATCACCCAAGCTAGCGGATCATAAGTTTGGCGCTTAACAAGCTAGGTGGAAGCTTGGGAATGAAGCGGGTCAAACGAATCAAGAATGAAGGAAAAGCATAAGCTGGATGCAAGGTAAGTACAGCTTACACTCTTTGTATGAAATACCTATTGGTTTATAAGTTACTAATAATATAAAGTCTTGTTTAAGTTATGATGTTCCGACACGACATGTGCGGTTCGAAACAAGAGACAATGAAAATAAACCATGTTTAATGGTTAAAATAAGCTAATACGATTATTTAGTCACGAGATGATTTAAAGATAACGAGGTTTGCATGATTACCTTATAAGGTAAACCAATGCAAATAATAAGGGTAAAACGGTAATTCGGTCACTCGTTGACTAGAACCGTTAGTTTTGAAATACACTTTATGGCGTAAGTCATAAGGGGTCAAAAGAGTTAAGAAAGTTGTTTATAAGTAAATTGACAGTATGATGTAAACCGGTGTGAGTCATGTAGACGAGATGACAATAAATCCATCTCGCCAAGATAAACGGTCATTTAGACCAAACAGGTCAAAAGGTGAAAATATCACCCTTTGATAATATCGACTAATGGTTTGTCGAGTTGTATGATTTTAGGAATAAATATCGATTGGATATTTACATCGTTATTACTTAGCGACTATTAAGTCAAGGTCTCGAAACGGGTCAATATATCGATCCGAGTCAGGTATGTATAAGAGGTCAGCTCATCAAGTAGAACTTAAGGTTCTATGAGAGCTAGATGAGTTAAAAATGGACATTTGGTTACCTTAATAGGTAAATCGAATGATTTAAATGATGGTCATGGTATTTTGGAAGCATAATGACTTTTCAAACAAGATCATAGTGTTAAAAGAGGGATTTTGGGTCAATCATGCTTGTAGGAGTCTTTATCGTAAATGAAAGGCTAAAATGGACCAAAACGCCCTTATAAGTTAAACTGAGCGAAAGACCCTTAAAGGTTATTCAGAAATGAGTTTTATGATAAAACAAATACTTCAAATAAGTACCCAAAAGCGAAAGATGTAAATTTATGGTCAAATGACCCTATATGAGTCTTTGCCGTAAAATGATAATCCGAGGGGTAAAACTCGGATTATATAGATCTCCACATTAAATCCACCACACATATAGTTGTGGTGGAAGATTAATTGATAAATAATGTGGACATAAAATGCTAGAAGCGAATGGGTATGAATTATGCGGAAAAGTGCTTAAATACCCTTAACGGGTCAAAATAAGCATATGAGCGTAAACGGGTTTAAAAGACGTAAGAAACACGTGATTTGAACCTAATATGATAGGAAATATTGAAATTATGAATTTCAGGAGGTTAGGGATCAAACAAACATGTTTTGTTTGATAAACACATGAACGGGTCGAATAATTTGGAAAACCCCTACTGTACAGCGAACACTCCTACTGTACAGTGAAAACTCCTACTATTCAGTGAAGACCCCTACTATTCAGTGAAAACCCCTATTATTCAGTGAACACTACTACTATTTAATGAACACTCCTACTGATGGGTGAACATTCTTTAGAAAGGGGTTAAACTAGAGCCCTCGCAGCCCGCGGAGGCTAGCCCTTCGTCTGTTACGCCCCGCGACCGAGACACAGAGCTGGAAAAATGTTGTTCTTTTATGTGTTTTTGCGTTTAGGACTTGTTTATACACGTTATAAACTCCCTAAAACTAACTCGTTTCATGTTTTATGAAATGTAGGTTTAACTTAACGTACCGGAGGACGATCAAGCTCGATAAAGAACCGAACACGATCAAGATTCAAGCTTCCGCGAAAAGCTTCGTCGTCACTTTTAACCGACGAATTTATACATGTTAGGTTAAAATGTTTTAAGGTTTAAAATGTTTTAACAAACTCATAATTTCAGGTGTTTTTAGTAATCGTTAATACACAATTATAGTCGGAAATTATATGAAAATCTTATAAAATGGACTGAGGGTCTTACATTAGTTTACCTTAAAACTTAAACAAAATTGTTGTATCTTGTTTGTGTTTTTATGTCCAAGACAATCTAATTATTATTTCAATAAAACAAAAACTTATGTGCCATGTGTTGTGAAACAATTCCTGTAACGTGACTCCCCGATGTTTCCGTCGCGGTTTGTTGTTTTACGCGGTCGAGGTGTTACAGTGTGCGGCTAATTATAGTGAGGCCGCACGCACTATCAAAAGGGCAACCATAGGAAACGTTTAGTAAATAACATAGGTACAACAACCAATTACAATATAACTAAGTTTAACATAGAATCAGGTTCACATAATAGCATAGCATACATACGAGTGCGACGTATAGTGGGACGTGAAGAGTAACGATACGTAGTTAAGGTTCACGAGTTTAGTCAATGTTAACCTCAAAAGTTCGGGTTGTCACATCATCCCCAAGTTGAAAGAAATTTCGTCCCGAAATTTAGCATGCAGTCACTGAAGTAGTTAGTGCAGTCGCGTTTTCACGGGGTGTCTCATCATCCCCAAGTTGGTAATCTAAAGATGGCAAAAGAAATGTGGGATGAACTGAAAGCGCGTCATCTAGGAGCCGATCGGGTACGTGAAGCAAGACTACAAGCACTCATGTCAGAAGCTGAGGCGTTAAAGATGAAGGATTCAAGTACAGTTGATGAGTTTTCGAGCAAGTTAACAGGAATGTATTCAAAAGCGGCATCTCTCGGTTCCGTAATCGAGGAACAAAAGATCGTGAAAAAGTTTCTTAGTGGTTTAC
The DNA here is from genome assembly GCA_030545235.1 of Helianthus tuberosus. Classification (NCBI taxonomy): domain Eukaryota; kingdom Viridiplantae; phylum Streptophyta; class Magnoliopsida; order Asterales; family Asteraceae; genus Helianthus; species Helianthus tuberosus. The sequence continues at coordinate 118,599,144 of CM060358.1, read as the reverse complement.
CAAGGCGGTTCATCCATATGGTAGCCTCAATTGAGCAACTTGTGGATCTAAAAACAGTTGCATTCGACGATGTTGTTGGTTGAATGAAGGCGTATGAGGAACGCATAAAGATGAAGACTCGGATAATCAAGGTACACAAATGAAACTCATGTTTAATAGTTATAATTCATCTTCAAGTTCTAGACATAATTCACATGATTTGAGTGAGGGGCGCGGGAAAGGCTCGAACTGTGGACGCAGTGGTGGACGCGATCAAAACCAATCCGGTCAAAACCGCGGGTCACAAGATGGGTCCAACGAAGGAGATAAACAAGGAAATAAGGATTATTCGAAGGTTCAATGCTTTCGATGCGACAAGTTTGGTCACTTTGTTTCGAGATGTCCAGAGTGAAAGAAAGACAAACAAGCAAACTTGATCGATGCGAAAGAAATTGACCTGCCTCCATTTATGGTGCAAGACGTTCAAGAAGTTGTTTACTTGAATGAAGAAAAGGTCATTCTAAAAAATTACGAGAACGGTTCGGAAGACAAAGACTTGTGGTATTTGGATAATTTCGTGAGTAACCATATGACGGGAGTTGGCTCGATAAATACGGAGACAAGCGAATCTAGTAGCGGTTCAAGTACATCAAATTCAAGTGGCTCAAATGGTGACAATGGTGATGAGCAAAACAACCACGATGGCACTTCTTCAAGTTCATTAGGTGGTACAAATGGTTTTGATAAGGTTCTTATAAATCCTAATTGTTCACATGTAAATAATACACCATCAAATAGTCAAAGTCATGGCCCATTGTCAATTATTAATAAGCCAACAAAAAATATGTATGATGGTGGGTCATGAGCAAAATTTGATCAGAGAAATATATTAGGTGATTTGGGCTCACCAGGCCCAACTAACCCTTTATTGAAGAAAAGGGATACGACAGTAAGCAGCAGCATATGGCATGGGGCAGTTTTGGGCTCACCAGGCCCAATTGCATCAAGTGCTGTTAGTTTCAGCCCAACTTGCCAAAGCTCTTTAATGCGTGAACTGGCCCACAAGGCTCCAAACAGTAGAAGAGCTGATGACGTGAATAGTAGCAGTACTGAATCTGGAAGTTTTGTGACGCTCGAGCTAATTGTTCATAGATCTAATCGTGCTACAGTTACCCCGGTACATTTTAACGATTAGGTAATAAATTTGTGGACTATTAGTGAAGATTATTTATTGCCTGCGGATGATGAACCGGCTTATTTTAATGATGCCAAAAATAAACCGGAGTGGATGAAAGCAATGCGCGCAGAAATCAAATCAATAAATAAAAATAATACTTGGTCGTTATCCGAGTTACCGCGTGGTGGAGAAGCAATTGGATTGAAGTGGGTTTTCAAGGTTAAATTAAACGTGGATGGCTCACTAAATAAACACAAGGCTAGACTCGTGCAAGGGTTATGTTCAACAACCTGGAGTTGATTTTGACGAAGTGTTCGCGCCAGTTGCTCGACTCGAAACAGTTTGGTTACTTTTATCTCTCGCAACGAATGAAGGTTGGGAATTACATCATCTAGATGTTAAATCCGCGTTCCTACATGGCGAATTAAAAGAAGAAGAAGTTTATGTCGTTCAACCGGAAGGGTTCGTTAAAAAAGGCGAAGAACATAAAGTTTATAAATTATCGAAGGTGTTATACGGGTTAAGGCAAGCTCCACGTGCGTGGAATACGAAGTTAAACAATATATTGTTAAATATGATATTTCACCGGTGCTTGCAAGAACAAGCGCATACCAAAGAACCGTTGGAACGGATGTGTTATTAATCGACGTGTACGTGGACAATCTAATTGTGATGGGTTCAAATTTGAAACTTATTATGGAGTTTAAGCGCGAGATGACTAAGAACTTTGAAATGTTAGATTTGGGAAAGCTTACTTATTATCTTGGAATTGAAGTGTCGCAGAGCAATGACGGGATAAAAATTAATCAAGAGGCGTATGCAAAGAAAATACTGAATGGAGACGGTATGATTAACTGCAATTCTACTACCCGAACGTGAAAGTTTCTAAATTTGAAAACGAAGAAGATTTTGATGCAACGAGATATCGAAAGATTGTCGGGTGTCTCCGGTACCTTTTTTAGACTCGACCAGACTTGGCGTTTTCGGCCGGAGTAGCCAGTCGGTACATGCAACGCCTAAAGCAATCTCATGAAGCTCTCATAAAGCAAATTTTTCGCTATTTACAAGGTACTCTTAGTTATGACATTACCTATACTCGAGGAGAAAATATGTTGGTCGGTTAAAGCGATAGTAATCACAACATAGATCCGGATGATAGAAGAAGTACTACGGGACACGTGTTTGATTTAGGGTTTTCCCCAATTACTTGGTGTTCTCAAAAGCAAAGTACGGTTGCTTTATCATCGTGTGAGGCGAAGTATACGGCGGCTAGTGCAGCCGCGTGTCAGACAATTTGGCTAAAAGAATTAATTGGTGAATTACTCGACAAGAAAATTCAAGCGGTGGTGTTATGTGTTGATAATACATCGACGATAGCTCTCGTGAAGAACCAATTTTCCATGGAAGAAGCAAACACATTAAATCTCGGTTTCACTATATTCGAGAATGGGTAGATCGTGAAGATATCGTGGTTGAACATGTTAGTGGCATTGATCAAAAGGCAGATATTTTGACGAAGGCTCTTGGGAAGATCAAGTTCAAGGAGTCAAGGAGATGACTGAAAAGCTTGGAGTAGAAGACTTGTCAGATACGAATTCGAAATTCCAAGGGTGATTGTTGGAAATTTTGAATTAAAGGTTCCTTTGTGTGCAAGGAAAGGAAACTAATTAAGAAGCGGATAATTGTAGATAGTTTAAATATGCTAAGATTTAAATTATTAGTTATAATTATCATGTCAAAAAATAAATAGAGTATTAGCAATCTTAGTTATAATCTAATATGTGTGTTTAAATTATAAATATCATGCTTTTGGTATTAGAGATTGTGAGTCAAGTTTTGTGATAGTTTCTTGACATTAATAAAATTTGGGTGCTTAGCCAAGTTCTTATTGTTTTCCGATTTCAATTTCCATTCAATACCGATTCGTCTTGAACTGAGGCTCTTAAGACTTCTCTTCGTTGGTATCAAAACTACCATTTCAGATTAATAAAAGTTCTCTTCTCTATTTTGCTTTGTTCACATGCATGATTAAAAAAACTGCAACTGTCAAAAAAAACCACAAAATGCTAAAGATGGATCAAACCAACATAGAAATATTTAACTAACCACCTAAATATGATAACTTTTTCACTGTTATAGAACACTTTACACTTCAATTCCCTTCATCGTCTTCTTGATCCTCCTCATCATCTTCCTCATCATCTGTCCCATTTTCCTGTTCAACAAATATAAAAATAAATTCTAAAAAAAATATATGATATTGTTATTTAGGTTTTCTTAAACAACTGACAGAAAAATGTTTGTGGGTCTGCCCAACACCCTACAAACAAATTACATGTTTTGACTAGGGCTGCTAAACAGATCGCATTCATGTGTTGGGGAATTGAACCCGACACGAACCTAAATATTTTACGGTAACTCAAAAAGTGTCGCATGAACCCAAACACGGCACGTGTGTATTCATTGTCACAAATTTTACATGGTAATACTTTAAAATTCTAAGTTTACATATTAATTTTTTTGAAACAATTATGTTTAAACTAAGACAATTTATTTTTAAACTTTTAAATTGTGAAACAAAATAACAAATAGTTTAAGTTATAATATAAAACACATTTAAAAAAAATACATGAGAAAAAGTGCTAAATGGATCAACCCGCAAACCTATTTTTAAGTTGGCACAAACATGACCCATTTAGCTGAACGTGTTTTGGAGTTCAGCCCGAAACTGATAAATAATTTATATCCAGAAAGAAGCTTTTACCTCGAATTCTTCTTCATCAGCATCCTTATGCATAAAAATTGTCAAAAAAAACTATTAGTAAATAATAAAAGAAGCTAATTTACATCAAATGATTTATAAAAAGAAGATTAAGAAATTACATTATTGAAATATGTAAGAGGGTTAGTCCACAAATCCTCCCTGATTATTTCAGCAACCTAAACAAAAAAAGTGTAACAAATCAACATAAACTTGAAGTCAACAAAAAGTCAAATCCGCTTAATTAACACGAAGAGTGTACCTCATCATGAAGCTCCACCACCTCTTCGTTCTCTTGATTTCCGCTGAACCAGCTGAAGAAGCTGCGTCAACATATCAATATAAAAAATATATTTAGCAAAATAAAAATAGATGTGGCAATAATACAGTGATGTTCCTATGCGCATTCTGAAAGTGAAAGTGATAGTGTTTTTGAATCATCAAAATCAAAATCAGATGTACTAAAATGAATGAGATAGTGTTTGGATGCGATTTTGCTGTTCAAAGTCGAAATAATCAGATCATTAGTGTTTGGAAAGATCTTCATAATCAATAAGAGTAAAGTACACGGAGAGTCCCTGTGGTTTTCCAAAATGTTGGATTTGGTCCCTAACTTTCTAAAGTACATGGATGGTCCCTGTGGTTTGCACTTTGTAATGCATTTAGCCCGCAACCAACAAATCTAAAGGTTTCAGGCAATTTCGGAAAAAAGTGCAAACCACAAGGACCATCCATGTACTTTTGGACCATCCATGTTAGGGACTAAATGTGTTCCAAAGTGCAAACCACAATGACCATCCATGTAATTTTGGAAAAAAGCTAGGAATTAAGTGCGTCACAAAGTGCAAAACACTGGGACCATCGACGTACTATTGAGAAGCTAGGGACCAGATCTAAAATTTTGAAAACCCACAGGGACTTCCGTGTACTTTACTCTAACTAATAATTAATAAATTAACATATAAAAAAGAACAAAAAAGACATTCCTCTTAAATAACTTTAGTTTATCCTAAATTAACAAAAAAAATTTGCAACCTTCCATTCTCGTGGTCGTCATCGCAGTTGTCATGGCACCGCTTGTTTCCTTTCTTCTCATGGCAAACACCATTTGGAACACCCTTTAAAAGTAAGAGACAAAATCATAAAATAAGATCACACTCAAGCTACATAGATAATTGCCATTAATATTATTAATTGAAGGGATAATTTCATATATTCCACCCAAACTTAGTATAATATCATATTTACCCAATAAAAAATCATAAAATCAAATATATGAGTTTTCAAATCTTAAACATTCACACCCTTACCTTAAAACATACATTTAGATACGAGAGTTGTGAGTGTAAAAAATATGATAAAACGGTCATATTGTAAATTGTATTTAGTGAAATGAGTAACTGTCAAGTTTTAAGAGTCCTGAACATGTATATTTGATAAAAAAAAATTGTTTAGGTGGTGAACATGATATCATGCAAGTGTTCACTGGTATATATCATTATATGAAATTTCCCTTTAACTTAACGGAAATAACACAAGTAAAACGCTCAAAAAAAAGTTACCATGCCCTCTTTCCACTTTATTTTGGTAGCGGTAACTTTTGTAGTACCCTCATCAAGAAACGTGAAAGTCTTGGTAAGTTTGGTGTCTTCAAAATACGGGTTGGGACTGAAGTCCTGAGGAAACAAGTATAAAATTGCATAAACATCATTACTTAAAAATTTATTTGAAAAAGATATAGTAAGCAAATAACAATTGTAAAAATATAAAAAGTGAATATTGACTAACTACTTACAAATGAGATAGAGTAACCCAATTTCACATCTTTGAAATCTTCGACTTCCAAAGAAGTTAAATGCTTGAAGATCTAAAAGCAACAAATAACCATAAAAATAAAAACCTTAAAAAAGCACAAAATTTAATATACATCTGTTTTACAGGATTTGAAATATAACCTTTTGGTCTTCTTCGGTCAAAAGATCAGATAGAACAGGGTGGCTTAAGAACTGGAATAATAAGTAGAGATTAAATCTGAGTTAGCATAACTTTGACTACTCAGAAGTCAAAATTGACAAATTGAAATAAATTGCTTACAGCAGTTGGCCAAAAATCAGGGATTGATTTGATGATTTCGTTTCGTTTATCATACACTGGCTTGCGTATCTCGTTGTATTTCTGTTCCACTTCCAAGACTTTATCGCTTGCCTCCTCATTAATCTGAATCCATATAAACCACAATGATTTCCATTTCAACTTAGTTATTACTGTGACATTTATGATCACAAACATTATACACACACACATATATATAGGATTAGGATCGTGTGAGAAGCACTAGGCTAATTGAGAAACTTGAGAAGCATTCTGGACCACACATTTCCCTAAGCAAAAATGCAAAAAAATGCAATATTTTTTTTTTTTTTGGAAAAATCGGAGCTTTTTCCAGTCAGGGTTTTTTTGGATATATACATATATGTGTATACGTGTTTAAAATTGAAACATACGTATTGTAAATCTATGTTTGATAATGTACATATAAGTACAAATGTGTATAAATGATTGTAGATATATGTATATAAAAGAAGATTATGGTTCTAAATATGTTTTCTCTGGTGTACATGTGTCTAAAATATGTGTTTAAAGTTGAAAAATAAGTATCCTACATATATGTTACATACTATACATGTGTATACTTCAAGAATTGACAAAAAAAATGGCTTGGAGAATATAGTTGAAGAATTGACACAAAAAATGGCTTGGAGAAATGTGTGGTCCAGAATGCTTCTCAAGTTTTTCAAATAGGATGTTTTTCTCTTAGGATCCCTACTCTATATATGTATATATGTGTATACGCGGTTTGACTTAAAGTTTCCTTGGCAATGGGTAATCCGAATCCCATAACCAATTACACAACCATGTCCTAAACATGTTGGGTACCCTTTACTCATTACCCACATGCCTATCTGGTATACCCATTTATGATCTCCGATTCTTCGATGAATAAAAATACATGTTGGAATTCCCATTAGAGGAACCCCAATCTTAAACGGTTAAACTCACCACAAAAACCAACTTGAAATATCACATACACTTCTAACAATTCTATAATTTAACCAATTTCAAGTTTCCAAAACTTAATATATATGTAAGCTACTTACTATATATTTGTTTAACAATTCTATATGTGAAGTGTATCTATTTCTAACAAATGAACATAAAACCTTAAAAAAAAAAAAGATATGCACACATTTTTTTCAGAATTAACAAACTGGGTTCTTGCAATTCATGTTAAAGGTTGATTAAACATGAGAAGGGATGTACCTTTTCGAGTTCATCTTGGACCTCCTGCATTTTTTCGATGGATTGAAGGAGCTCACTGCCGATTTGTTCGGCCTCCTCCGCTGTCTTCTCTGCGATCTTCGGTTTCTTACCCTTGTCAGCCACCATTTTAGGATTGAGTAGAACCCTAAATTCTTGTTAATCTCAAAGGAGTGAAGGGAGGAGGAGGTGGTTGTGTTGTATAGGGTTTTAGGGTTTTGGGGGAGTTTATAATCCTCTACATCGAGGCCCACCTTCGACTCAATGACATGGTTGTTTGACTGTTGACTACTGGGTTAATTACATCGGGTCAGAGTTTAGAGAAAACGGTGAAAAGTGTGAGAACGATGAAAATGATTTTGTTGGTGACATGTGGCATTGATGCTAAATAACACTAAAGGGTAATATTGTCAAAAAACCCACTCACATGAACTTGGTGTTCAAATAAAACGACATAAAAACACCCAATTCAGAAAAACGCCATGAAAATATCCAATTAAAAACGTCATAAAACACGCAGTTCAGAAAAACGTCATGAAAAAACTCACTTGAAAACGCCATAAAACACTCAGTTTAGAGAAACGCCATGAAAATACCTAGTTAAAATGCCATAAAAACATCTAGTTCAGAAAAACGCTATTAAAATACCTAGTCTAAAACGCCATAAAACACAAAGTTCAGAAAAAACGCCATAAAACCCATATAATTTTTTTTTCGAAAAGTATATCAATAGTATATTCGTTGGAAAAATAAAAAAACGCTGAGTTTTATGCTGTAATTTTTTTCGAAAAATAATCACGTATAAAAAAGTTATTATCGTTTAAATATGATGGGGGGAAAATGGAATGTGATTAGCATGTGCACCTTTGTTTGGATCTTCCTATTTTACCCCTCCTGTTAGTTCCAAGGCCCCTATTATTTACAAAAATGTCACCGCATCAATCTCAGCCACAAACCACTAAGATCTTGTGGCTGAGAATCGTTCTCACCGTTCTCACACTTTGAGGCGTTCTCTCCTAATCCTGTTCCTAATTAGATCTATACTTTCTAACCGGAGAAAACTCGATGACATAAGAAAAGCTGGGGTGGCAGTTATAGAGGCTGTCCACAATGCTTTTCTTATGTTATTATTGTATCATAAATCTTAATATATAAAATCACTTTAAATTTCATTTAAACCTCTGCCCATATTGAAAACTCTGGGCATATTATTATTACATCACTTTAAAATCAAAACTCTGCCTAACTATATATTATATATAAGTAACCATTGGGGGGTACGTGTCACCCTATGGTTAATCCTCATATGGTTTTCCCTCTCAAAACCAAACACTAATCTGGAAGACCCATTTACAAACCCGTATGACCCAAATTAATAATTAACCTTCTTAAAATAACCAATCGTACCCCGCACTCTTCATTCTAATCTAACCATAATTATCATCCTCTATCCCTCTCTCTCTAAAGATCATCAGCGACTAACCTCAATCGAAGCCTAGGGTTTGCAATTCTTTTTCTTCAAGGTGAGTTTATCTTACAATTCATTTCCTCATTATAACTTTGGTTGTTCGATTTTGTCTTCAACATTCGTTGAGGATTCGATTTCATATGATTTAGTGTTCAATTTCATATGATTTCATACCAAAGTTGATTTACCCCAATCTTCAGTTTCTACTCAAATTGTTTCACTGATTTCATCTATTTCAACAAAAATTGGTTCAAATATGAGAATCTAAATCGACTGTGGGCAAGATCCAGTACTCCGAGAAGTATTTTGATGATACATTTGATCACAGGTTATAGTCTTTCATTTTTTTTCTTTATTGATATTAGATTGATAGTTGTTTTTTGTCTGTAATCCATCAGTTTAGTTATTAATATTTTGAATATTTTTTTATAATTACTTTTGATTTGTGATTTGTAGGCATGTTGTTCTTACTCATGAAGTTGTGAAGCTTTTTCCAAAGAATTGACTTATATCTGAGGTATATTGTTGATTTTGATATGTTATAAGGGTTTGATATATTTATATCCTTTTGGTTAATCACTTTCTTAGAGAGAGAAACGGCTCGAGAGAAGAGAGATCAGGGTAGAAGGAGACCGATGAGTTTCCGGTGGACCACCGGCGGCCTATCCGACGAAAGACCAGGTGATTAGGTGATGTCGCACCTCCGATTATCTCGTGGCTAAATCTGACCGAGTTATTCAATTGGAAGTGGATTTGAAATGATGTTACATTTTCTGTGATTGACAAAACTTAGTTTGGTAGTGTTAATACTTTCAATCAGGAATGAAGTAAGATGGATCTACCTAATAGACATACTTTGCTTTGAATGCCTAACATATTGCTTTCTTTTTTGATATTGATACAAATATATTTACTTTGAGTGATTATATTTACCTGGAACAGATGAAGATATGTTAGCTGAACATTTTGGCACAATTGGCTTGCTAAAGGTATGGGTTCTAAAAAGGTATTTCTTTACTGCATGTTTGTATCCATTATTGCACGATACTATATATATATTTATTATTTTTTGGTTTTAAAATTTTATAAATTTTATTTTTTTATACGATATAGAAAGATAAAAGAACAGGGAAACCAAAGGTATGGTTATATCATGACAAAGTAACAAACGAACCTAAAGGAGATGCTACAGTGACATACGAGGATCCATATGCTGCACAAGCTGCTGTAGAATGGTTTAACAATAAGGAGCTTCACGGGAATATTATCGAAGTTCTCATGGCACAGCCAAAAAATTCACAAAATGTGGTGGCACCATTTGCTGACTCAAGTTTGGTCAATGATGTGGGACCCAATGAAATTGAACGCGACATGAGTGAAAGTGGGGCCCGTGGTAGAGGTAGAGGTCGTGGTGATGCTTCCGAAAACATTCCACCAAAAGCATGGCAACAAGATGGTGACTGGACGTGTCCGAATACAAGGTCTGTGATATGACATTGGTGAGCAGCTTATTCTTGCTAATTAATGTATTTAAGTTACATTTATTGCGCAACGACTTGTATTTGTTTATTATTATTTTAATTTTTTATGTTGATGTTTTGGTAACAGTTGCACGAATGTAAACTTTGCATTTCGTGGCGTGTGCAACCGTTGCGGAAACGCTCGACCCGCTGGTGCATCGGGTGGTTAAAGTCTTATATATAATGTTGTCTCTATTCATTCTAAGTCTTCAGATATAGGGCATCATCAATTGGCTAAGGAGTTATCGGTTCTTCATCTCATTGCCATAGGTAATTTGAAGTGAAACATAGGATTTTGTATTCGAAACGAAAGTATCATCTTGTATCCGACATCGAATTGGTGTATGCAAGATAAGTGTTTTGATTCATATTTGTTTCTGCTTTATTATTCTTGAATTTTCTTGTGTTTGGTTTCCGCATAAATACAAGATTTTTGATTGAGATCATTAAAAGATCCGTAATGGGACTTACAATTGGTATCAAAGCCAAGAACCTATGTCACACCCCCAAAATCCACACGCGGAGTATCACCGCTTGGAGGTGTGACTGACCAGGATCAAGCCACCAATCATATTGAACAAGCATGTAAGTAAACATAATTTAACCAACCAATATGAAAGGTGTTCAAAAACCAAAGCATAGTTAAGTGTTTAGCGGAAGCATAATTTGTAAAACCCATAGCAAGCATTTAATAGGAAATAAAGTAATGTTTAAAGCATGGCACACATCGCCATGTCCCACAACGACCGTTCCTCCCTGTGCAAGCTCCATGGGTACCTAATGACCTGCAAGGCATGTAGCAACGAATCAACAACAATGTTGAGCGAGTTCACAGTTGGTTATTTGGTTAAAGTATTCATTTCATAAATCGTATATATATTCGTTTTGTAAACCATGTATCGCATTAATCCTTGCTGCCAGTCCAGGCATGCGTGCGATGATTAGTGGGGGCTTCCCATGTGTTACAAGACCACGCGTATCGACTGCTACGAAAATGTAAGAGGTGCCCTAAGTCAATGTCTATCAGCATTGACCCTTTGCCCATAGTCCATTAGTACACGCCCGTCCGACTGGCACGGTGTGAGGTTTGTTAATCCTAATAGCGCTATTAACTAATGACCCGCTCGCCCTAGGCATCGGCGATTAAGTCGATAATTGAGGGACTTCCTTTGATAGAGGTGATGGTCTTAAGATCGTGTACGTAGGCTTTACGTACGTGCCCTTCAATCCGAGGACAGTAGTAAGTATAACTGTACGTAGGTTTTACGTACGTGCCCTTCAACCGAGGACAGTAATAATTTGTTTAATAGTAATAGTTGTACGAGTAGTTATTCAATCCCATTCCCAACCCCTGGGAATCCCATGCCTTGGCTAGTGTGAACTCACCTTGGTTTGCTCGGTAGATTACACAGAAAGGTCAAGTCTAGCAGCTAGTGGTCAACCACGTCCTAACATGGTTATCATACACGTCAGGTTTTGGTTTCAAGTAGTGCATACAAGCATCACATAAATAGCACATAAGAAACACATACGGATCATGGTAACATATAACAGTCAAGAACATAGCATTTTCATAATTGTGCGATTTAAGATGTATTGGCCGAACCATTAGTGCGATAACTAGCATAACCCATATAAACCCCCGGCCCAACATGTTGTGCGGTCAGCACAGCCTTGTGCGACCCACATCATGTTGTGCGATCCATCATATACCCGGCCCAAAGATTAGAAGCCCAACAGTAATATATATACGGCCCGATACACTAAACAGATAATAACCTTGTGCGATTGGCTAATTCGGCCCATACATATACCCGGCCCAACTGTCAATTAACATCACCACTTGTGCGACTGGACATGCCTTGTGCGACTAAGATGTCTTGTGCGAATGGACTCTTGTGCGACTAGTTTTATTATCCGGTTATTATGGCAATCAGTTACATGACTTTTATCTTGCAATCAATTACAAGGTTTCCATTTATTCAATCAATCAATCAATTAACAGTTTCAAGTCTGGCAATAATCGATCACTTTAACAATCACCAATTAATGAATTAATTCATATGAATTCTAATTATTCTCAACCATAAACAATTAACAACTATATGTCAGTCATCATTGTTTATTTCAGATTCAATAAAATAAATTTTTAATAAGCAACCATTATCATAATCCGAATGCCCATACAATTATAATCATTCGCATCGATTAATGCACTTCACATGGTCATCAGACCACCACATGTAAGCTTAGCAACAACTATGAAAACTCTAATGCTTATTGGACCTTCCCTTCTTTAGTGGATCTGACACAATCATTAATCTACTAGACTTCCAAATCCATCACATGTTAACAATTTATCATTATCAAGAAACATAACAATGGCCGACAATTTGATTTAGCATTCAGAGGATGATTTTTTTTATTGGACCGATTTATGTATAGTGGTTGACAAATCCATTCACATATTATTCATACTAACATAACATAACAATACGTTATCATATAATCATCAAATCTCATATTGATCATGGTCAACATACATGTGAGCCGATTAACAAGAGCACTATCATTCAACATCATAATCAATCATGTTAACCGAAACCCTAGATCATCATGCACAAGAAAATATCATAGCACACGCATCAAAACATTATCAAACATATAATCGATAAACCCAAACACTAACCGTTCAGAAATGGATGGGGGTGATCCGAACAAGGAAAGATCTTCGATGGAGTAGGTGTGTGTGTTGTCGTCGGGTTCTAGAGAGAAGGAAGAGCTAGGGTTTGTGTGTGTGTAAAGTATTTTGCAACAATGAGAAGTGTACCCATTCTCCTAATGTTATGCGACATGGGGAAGTGGGCCGAACCCTCCCATTGGGCTGCCCATTCGGTTCACTCACAAGAGAGGTGTAGGCCGAGAGTAATAAAGCCCAAAGGCTTGTGCGTTCGGGATTGTGCAATCACTTTCTTTCATGAGATAACACATACATATTTACAAACACAACACACATTCACATTACATTAAATAATATCACATTCCATTAAATCATCCCATTCACAGTCACATAATGTTTACGTTCGTTACGTCAAGGTACAAAGATAGGTTCGGAATTACGAGTTGTCACATTATCCCCAAGTTGAAAGAAATTTCGTCCTGAAATTTAGCACGTACTCACTGAGGAAGCTAGTTAAGTTGCATGGTTTTCCTGGTTTTCTTGGGGTGTCACATCCTCCCCCCGTTTTCCGTAGCTTCAGCCTCAGTAGTGGTTGTACTGTTTTCGAACAGTTGGGGATACTTTTGTTTCATCTAATCTTCGCGTTCCCAGGTGAACTCTGGGCCGCGACGGGAGTTCCAACGAACTCGAACGAGAGGTATTCTAGTGTGCTTGAGGACCTTAACATCCCGGTCCGTGATTCCAACTGGTTCCTCGACGAATCGTAACTGCTCGTCGATTGTGAGCTCCTTCAAAGGAACTATGTGGGTCTCATCTGACAGACACTTCTTCAGATTCGACATGTGGAAAACATTGTGAACTGCACTGAGTTCTGCTGGTAAGTTCAGTTTGTAGGCTACCTTGCCTATTTTCTCTATAGCTTCAAAAGGTCCAACGTATCGTGGGTTAAGTTTGCCCCGTTTACCAAAACGAACCACACCCTTCCAGGGTGAAACTTTGAGTAGTACACGCTCCCTAACCTGGAGCTCTAGTGGTTTTCTGCCCTTATCGGCGTAGACTTTCTGACGGTCACGAGCCGTCGCCATTCGTTGTCGTATTTTAGCAATTCGCTCTGTTGTGTCTACCACAAGTTCTGGACCAGTGACCTGACTATCCCCTACCTCTGCCCAACAGAGAGGTGACCGGCATTTACGCCCGTATAATGCCTCAAACGGAGCAGCTTTAATGCTGGTGTGATAGCTGTTATTGTATGAAAATTCCACAAGTGGCAGATGCTTTTCCCAGCCGTTGCCAAAGTCAATCACGCTGCCCTAAGCATGTCTTCGAGGGTCTGGATGGTACGTTCCGACTGCCCATCCGTTTGCGGGTGATAAGCTGTGCTCATATCCAAACGTGAGCCAAAGGACTTGTGCATTGCTTGCCCCAGTCCTGGAGTAAAACGTGCATCTCGATCCGAGATAATAGAGGTGGGCACTCCGTGCCTCGAGACAACTTCCTTAAGATATACGCCTGCTAGTGTGGAGAACTTATCCGTTTCCTTGATAGCCAAGAAGTGAGCAGACTTTGTGAGTCGATCCACGATCACCCAAATAGTATCGTTACCCCGTTGAGATCTAGGCAGACCAGTAACAAAATCCATGGAAATTTGCTCCCAGTTCCATTGTGGTATCTCTGGTTATTGAAGTGGGCCTGAAGGTTTCTGGTATTCCGCCTTGACTCTCGCACAAGTCAAGCATTTGCTAACGTACGTTGCTATGTGGGCCTTCATGCTAGGCCACCAATATGTCGTTTTGATATCGTGGTACATCTTATCCGAACCAGGATGTACTGAGTAGCGAGACTTGTGTGCCTCATCCATCACAAGCTCCCGTAAGTTGCCATAAAGTGGAACCCAAATGCGTCCTGTTACATAGTAAGCACCGTCTTCCTTTTGTTCTAAGCGTTGCCTTGAGCCGCGTAGGGCTTCAGCCCTGACATTTTCTGGTTTCAATGCTTCTACCTGAGCATCTCGTATTTGAGAAGGAAGACTAGACTGTATTGTGAGTTGCAGAGCTCGTACGCGCTTAGGCGCATTGTCCTTTCGACTGAGGGCGTCAGCCACAACATTGGCTTTGCCCGGGTGGTACCTGATCGAGCATTCATAGTCATTCAGTAGTTCGACCCATCGTCGCTGTCGCATATTGAGTTCCTTCTGTTTGAAGATATGCTCGAGGCTCCTGTGATCAGTGTAGATAGCACATTTGGTACCATACAGGTAGTGTCTCCAGATTTTAAGTGCAAAAACAACCGCTCCCAGCTCTAGATCATGTGTAGTGTAGTTCTTTTCATGAACTTTGAGTTGACGTGAGGCGTAGGCTATAACTTTATCCCGCTACATCAATACGCAACCAAGACCCTGAATGGATGCGTCGCAATAAACCACGAAGTCGTCTGTACCCTCTGGCAATGAAAGGATAGGTGCACCGCAAAGTCTATCCTTTAAGTGCTGAAACGCTAACTCCTGTGCATTTCCCCAACGATAAACAACGCCCTTCTGCGTTAGTGAAGTAAGAGGCTGTGCAATCTTGGAAAAATCCTTAATAAACCTTTTGTAGTAACCTGCCAATCCCAAGAATTGGCGAATTTCCGTTGGCGTACAAGGTGCAGGCCAGTTCTTAATTGAGTCTACCTTGGATGGATCAACGTGAATCCCATCCTTGTTCACTACATGGCCTAAGAAATGGACTTCACGAAGCCAGAAGTCGCATTTTGAAAACTTAGCGTACAACTGTTCTGTTCGAAGGAGTTCCAAAATGAGTCGTAGATGCTGTTCGTGTTCCTCCTGACTCTTCGAATAGATGAGAATGTCGTCGATGAAAACTATGACGAACTTGTCCAGGTAAGGTTTGCACACTCGATTCATCAAGTCCATGAAGACCGCAGGTGCGTTGGTCAGCCCGAAAGGCATGACCAAAACTCATGGTGTCCATAACGAGTTCTAAAGGCTGTCTTGGAGTAGTCCTCTTCTCGGACTCTCAGCTGGTGGTATCCCGATCTCAAATCAATCTTCGAGTAAAAGCTCGACCCTTGCAGCTGGTCGAATAGGTTATCAATGCGTGGAAGAGAATGACGATTCTTCACTGTCACCTTGTTGAGTTCTCGATAGCCACTACACATCCTGAAGGTACCGTCTTTCTTCTTCACAAAATAGCATTGGAGCTCCCCAATGCGAAGAGCTAGCACGAGTAAAACCCTTATCCAAGAGTTCTTGTAGTTGCGTAGAGGGTTCTTCCAACTCTGATGGGGCTAAGCGATAAGGTGCTCGAGCTATGGGTGCTGCTCCAGGAGCTTGTCACCATGAATTACCAAAGGTTCTTAACCAGCACGAGGAATGCGGACGATCTTTTCTTTGCAAAGGATCTCTGCTCGATGTTGAGGTAGCCAATCCATACCAATAACGATGTCGAAATCATCACAACGTTGGGGTCATTCCTAGCATCATTCTGACCAATCACGAACACTCGACCCCTGGCACCATTGCCGTCGTTATTACCCCCGTTGTTGTCCCACTATTGTTCCCGTTCCCTTGGTTGTGGTTCTGGTTCTGATTCTGGTTCAGCCGTGGGTAACGTCGCATGAGATGATCTCCAGCACCACACTGATAACATCCCTTGTTGTCCTGCTGTTGCTGCTGATTTTTGTGGAGCTTGTGGCTGCTGTTGTTGGTTCTGGTTTGCAGGACGTGAGCTTCTACAATCCTTGGCTCCATGACCAAGCTGGTTGCATCTCTAACGACGATCTTTGTTGCACTGCCCGCTGTGGTGCAAATTACATCGATTGCACTTAGGGCGGTTTCCCTCGTATCCACCCTGACTTCGATTACCAAAAGACTGCTGACTGGGGCTCCTGTACTCGACTGAGATTGAACCGAAGTGAAACCCTTGCTTAAATTTCCATCCCACTTGCGTTTGTTGTCACTGGGAGTAGCAGAAGTAGTAGTAGTAGTACCAATATACTTAGGCAGCTTGTTCTGTTCCACTGCCCGGTCGGTGAGACGATGAGCTAAACGAGTAACATCCTGGATAGTAGCAAGGTTAGCAGAAGTCACATGACTTTGAA
This sequence comes from Helianthus tuberosus, assembly GCA_030545235.1. Classification (NCBI taxonomy): domain Eukaryota; kingdom Viridiplantae; phylum Streptophyta; class Magnoliopsida; order Asterales; family Asteraceae; genus Helianthus; species Helianthus tuberosus. The sequence continues at coordinate 118,582,143 of CM060358.1, read as the reverse complement.
TCTCTGGTACTAAGCCTTTGGGGTACAACCCAATGCGCTTGGTGGGAGGATCCACCATAGTTGGACATAACACTGCCAGTTCGTCGAATCGTTTCGTGTACGCTTCTATCTCTGACCCCGTCATCATCAGGTTAAAGAACTTCACTTCCAGCTGGTGGATGTTATCTCGACTACGGTATTCACGTTTGGATCAGTTCCTTAAAAATCATTCCATGGGGTGGCATTAGCAGCCGCTAACCCCAGCATCTGAACTTGCGCGTTCCACCATGTTAGCGCAGTGCCCTCGAGAGTACTAGTGGCGTACTTCACCCTGCGAGCCTCAGGGCAATTCGCACATCTCTAAAACAGACTCAAGCTTTTCAAACCAATGGAGGAGTCCAACAGCTCCTTCAGTGCCGCTGAAAGTAGTAGATCGGCAGTCCATAAAGTTTTAAATGTGCACACAGGTGACTGAGCGTTCTGACCTTGTTGCGCGAGGAAGAAAAGACAGGGTTAAGCGCGAGAGTTAGGTCATGAGAGTAGGATCTAACATCCTAGGGTAGGTTCGTAATAGCAGGTTATACCTCCTGCCTGGGCGGCTGCGAGTGCTGCCGTAACTTGTTCGTTGATAAGAGCCGTCAGCTGGCTTGAGTTAGGTTCACACGTTCCCTCATGATCTCACATCGAAGGAAACACAAATAGGAAAAGTGTCGCGAATGTGTGTAAGTGTAGAGTGACAGTAGAGAGCAAGCACAAATGTGTTTTCAAACTATAGCTGCTACGTTAATCTAAGCATACCATGAGCAAAGTTCTATGCAATCTAGCAAGTAGGCAATATAAAACGTAAACCATATCACCTAGAATGTCGAGCCTTGCACATGGAGTGAAGCGTCGTTGTGGATCGTAGAGCACTGTACAGGTTATAGTCTGGTTTTAACAAAAACGTTTTCCCTTATTAAAACCAAGTTCTCTATAACCAATGGCTCTGATACCAATCTGTCACACCCCCAAAATCCACACGCGGAGTATCACCGCTTGGAGGCGTGACTGACCAGGATCAAGCCACCAATCATATTGAACAAGCATGTAAGTAAACATAATTTAACCAACCAATATGAAAGGTGTTCAAAAACCAAAGCATAGTTAAGTGTTTAGCGGAAGCATAATTTGTAAAACCCATAGCAAGCATTTAATAGGAAATAAAGTAATGTTTAAAGCATGGCACACATCGCCATGTCCCACAACGACCGTTCCTCCCTGTGCAAGCTCCATGGGTACCTAATGACCTGCAAGGCATGTAGCAACGAATCAACAACAATGTTGAGCGAGTTCACAGTTGGTTATTTGGTTAAAGTATTCATTTCATAAATCGTATATATATTCGTTTTGTAAACCATGTATCGCATTAATCCTTGCTGCCAGTCCAGGCATGCGTGCGATGATTAGTGGGGGCTTCCCATGTGTTACAAGACCACGCGTATCGACTGCTACGAAAATGTAAGAGGTGCCCTAAGTCAATGTCTATCAGCATTGACCCTTTGCCCATAGTCCATTAGTACACGCCCGTCCGACTGGCACGGTGTGAGGTTTGTTAAACCTAATAGCGCTATTAACTAATGACCCGCTCGCCCTAGGCCTCGGCGATTAAGTCGATAATTGAGGGACTTCCTTTGATAGAGGTGATGGTCTTAAGATCGTGTACGTAGGCTTTACGTACGTGCCCTTCAATCCGAGGACAGTAGTAAGTATAACTGTACGCAGGTTTTACGTACGTGCCCTTCAACCGAGGACAGTAATAATTTGTTTAATAGTAATAGTTGTACGAGTAGTTATTCAATCCCATTCCCAACCCCTGGGAATCCCATGCCTTGGCTAGTGTGAACTCACCTTGGTTTGCTCGGCAGATTACACAGAAAGGTCAAGTCTAGCAGCTAGTGGTCAACCACGTCCTAACATGGTTATCATACACGTCAGGTTTTGGTTTCAAGTAGTGCATACAAGCATCACATAAATAGCACATAAGAAACACATACGGATCATGGTAACATATAACAGTCAAGAACATAGCATTTTCATAATTGTGCGATTTAAGATGTATTGGCCGAACCATTAGTGCGATAACTAGCATAACCCATATAAACCCCCGGCCCAACATGTTGTGCGGTCAGCACAGCCTTGTGCGACCCACATCATGTTGTGCGATCCATCATATACCCGGCCCAAAGATTAGAAGCCCAACAGTAATATATATACGGCCCGATACACTAAACAGATAATAACCTTGTGCGATTGGCTAATTCGGCCCATACATATACCCGGCCCAACTGTCAATTAACATCACCACTTGTGCGACTGGACATGCCTTGTGCGACTAAGATGTCTTGTGCGAATGGACTCTTGTGCGACTAGTTTTATTATCCGGTTATTATGGCAATCAGTTACATGACTTTTATCTTGCAATCAATTACAAGGTTTCCATTTATTCAATCAATCAATCAATTAACAGTTTCAAGTCTGGCAATAATCGATCACTTTAACAATCACCAATTAATGAATTAATTCATATGAATTCTAATTATTCTCAACCATAAACAATTAACAACTATATGTCAGTCATCATTGTTTATTTCAGATTCAATAAAATAAATTTTCACTAAGCAACCATTATCATAATCCGAATGCCCATACAATTATAATCATTCCCATCGATTAATGCACTTCACATGGTCATCAGACCACCACATGTAAGCTTAGCAACAACTATGAAAACTCTAATGCTTATTGGACCTTCCCTTCTTTAGTGGATCTGACACAATCATTAATCTACTAGACTTCCAAATCCATCACATGTTAACAATTTATCATTATCAAGAAACATAACAATGGCCGACAATTTGATTTAGCATTCAGAGGATGATTTTTTTTTATTGGACCGATTTATGTATAGTGGTTGACAAATCCATTCACATATTATTCATACTAACATAACATAACAATACGTTATCATATAATCATCAAATCTCATATTGATCATGGTCAACATACATGTGAGCCGATTAACAAGAGCACTATCATTCAACATCATAATCAATCATGTTAACCAAAACCCTAGATCATCATGCACAAGAAAATATCATAGCACACACATCAAAACATTATCAAACATATAATCGATAAACCCAAACACTAACCGTTCAGAAATGGATGGGGGTGATCCGAACAAGGAAAGATCTTCGATGGAGTAGGTGTGTGTGTTGTCGTCGGGTTCTAGAGAGAAGGAAGAGCTAGGGTTTGTGTGTGTGTAAAGTATTTTGCAACAATGAGAAGTGTACCCATTCTCCTAATGTTATGCGACATGGGGAAGTGGGCCGAACCCTCCCATTGGGCTGCCCATTCGGTTCACTCACAAGAGAGGTGTAGGCCGAGAGTAATAAAGCCCAAAGGCTTGTGCGTTCGGGATTGTGCAATCGCTTTCTTTCATGAGATAACACATACATATTTACAAACACAACACACATTCACATTACATTAAATAATATCACATTCCATTAAATCATCCCATTCACAGTCACATAATGTTTACGTTCGTTACGTCAAGGTACAAAGATAGGTTCGGAATTACGAGTTGTCACAACCTACTTCTTGGTTCGACTGATATCATCTGATTCAAGAACGGCTGGCATAGTTGGTGGTGATCTGTTTTCGAGATTGCTGGTGACATATTTGAAGATTCCGAGTACTGTTGGTGCTGATTTGAAGATTGCTGGTGTGTTATTTGAAGGTTACGAGTGCTGATTTGAAGAAACTGTTTGCGAGAATCAAGGAAGTTTGTTGCAGATCATTTAGAAGATTTCTCGAAATCTTTTGAATTTTGAAGTCCTGATTTCTCGGGATTGCGACTTTATCTCTAACAAATTGTATTGCAGGTTTCGAGGTCTAGAAGCTTCTTAAAGATTCCGACTCGTGTTTGCTACTTTGATTCCGACTCGAATTTAGAGATTTCTACTGTAGGTTGCGACTTGGTTTTCACTGGTATTTAACTCATAATCAAGTGAGATTGCGACTGGGATTTCGATTGGTGGTGTCTACTCGAAATCAAGAGATTGAGACTGGTGTTGTTTACTCACAATCAAAGGGGTTTCGACTGAAGTTGCTATTGGTGTTCATCACTCGGAACCTTGGGATCTCGAGTGAGGTTGCGACTGAGAAGACAGTTGTTTGCCTCCGAATGGTGTTGATCTCGACTGGCTTTGCGACTTGAAAACACACTCTCTTGTGTTGTGTTGTCTGTTGGTCTCGACTCGAAACGGAACTTTGATTTGACGTTTGGACTTAAACATTAAAAATTCTTTAAAAAATGACTTCCACAAATTTGACCGTTGACCCAGACTTGGTTATTATAAACAAACATCAAGAACTGGATTCCATCATAAGAACTACCACAAGAGTTCCTAGACTGCTTAATGGTGAAGACTTTCCCGAATGGAAGTGGAGATTTGAGCAACATGTTAAAGTGAAGGATGCTAAGATTTGGGGAAGTATTGTTTGGGGTCCAAGAGAAATCACTTATGAAAAGGAAGATGCTACTGGTGTTAAGTTGAAGAAGCCCTCTGATCAATGCACAAATGAAGACATTACTATAGTTGAAGAAGATGACAAGGCACTATCATATTTGATGATAGCTTTGGGTCCTGGCATTGCTATTGGTTTTAGAACTGCAAAATCTGCTAAGGAACTATGGGAGTCTTTGCATGACGTGCTTGAAGGCAATGAAGACATGAAGGAAAGTAGAAGAAATTTGTTAAGTCAAAATTTTAACAATTTCAATCACATCTATTGAGAGACTGTCGACAACCAAGCTCAGAGGTTCGTGAAGTTAATCACTCAAATGACAATTGCCGAATTACCATTGTCAAATGCCTCAGTGAACAGACAACTTCTGAATGATTTACCAAAGAGCTGGGATCATCATGTGGCTATGATCAAGATGACAAAGGATCTCGCTAGATGCAATCTATCTGAGATGATCTCTCATATCAAGGCTTGTGAGTTGGATGGTAAGCAGAGGGAAACAAATTATAAAAATAGTTTGCTTGCTGCAGATTTTACCACGACACCCTCAGCTTCCAACAATGCTCCTCGTGTCACAAACTGGCTTCTAGATGTTCAAGAGTTCGACGTCAGCTAAAGCTGCACCAGAACCTGCTCCAGCAAATGTATTCTACTCTCTAACGCTCGCGCCGCCTATTTCATCATCATCCAATGCCACTGCTGCCTCAAATTTCAAAAACAAATTCATAGCATTCTTCTCACAGCAGACTAAGGAGAATCTTGAAATCGCAGCCTCTGTCATAAATTGTCTAAATGCTTTTGTTGCAGGTAACGTGAATCCTCCTAACTTTACCATGGATGATTTTGATCAAATGAATCTAGATGATGTAGAAGAGATGGACATCACATGGCAAATGGCGATGGAAACCTTTAGAGCAAAGAACTTTATTAGAAGAACTGGAAAGAATAACTGAGCAAATGCAAATTCTGGAACCAACAAGGTGGGAGTAGACAAGTCTAAGATTCGCTGTGAAAAGAAATCAAATGCCAGTTCAACCTACTTCTAGGAACTTTGAAAGAGCAGTTACTCCAACTAACACCATACCTGCTGCCCCAAGTGGAACTGCTTCTAACTCAGCTTTGGTGGTGCAGCCTGATGCAGCTTTTGATTGGAACACTGAGATTCAACACCTAAATCTAACAGCTCCTGAGAATCAGACACCTACTAACAACATGGCATTACTTAGGTTCACGGACTTACTGCAGAAGAGGTAAATTCTTACTTATGTACTCCTGAATGTAGAGGTCGGGTAGCAACGTATCGTTTACACAACTCAGAACTGATCTCAGATCTTCATGACATAAAAAGGCATAATTTTTCCCTAAAGAAAAACAAAAAACTTTACGAAGAAAAATAGAAGCTCAACGAAAAGATATTGCTAAACTTCAAGAAGATCTAAGTGTAACGTGTTGTGTACACGAGGATGGTAGAGAGACCATACATGTTTTGACCAAGGAAAGAAGAGATTAAACAAAAATATCAATTAAATGAGATAAATATTAAAAAAATATGATAGGGTAAATTACTTTTTGAGTCCCTGTGTTTTATGTGTTTTAACTAGTTGAGTCCAACGCAAAAAGTTTAACGACCTGAGTCCCTATAAGCATTTTCTTTAACCATTTGAGTCCATTTTTTGGATGTCTGTTAAGTCAGCTGTTAAGTCCCCCCACGTGCATTTCGTATGAACATGTATCATTTCGTATGAAAATTGTCACACCCTGCTAGTTGCGGAAGCGTGTTGCGTGTGACGTAAGAAAGGTAATCATTGCATCCAATCATGTATCACCGGCTCAAGACTTGTTTCCTGAAATACATGTAGTTTTAAAAAGTCAACAAAAGTTGAGCGAGTTCATGCAGTTTTTGTTATCATATGTAATCGTAGTATTCATGAAAATGAAATCTTGTAATCGTAGTATTCATGAAAATGAAATCTTGTAATCGTAGTATTCATGAAAATGAGATCTTTGCATTCTTGTATTAAAATCCAGGTATGTTAATAGCATATATGGAGTTTAAGGATCTATCAGTGGGTAGCGAACCCCTGACATTATGTACCATAAGTTACGTAACCAAACCGAAACAACTTTGACATTTTCTGGGATAACAAAAGCACTCCTATGGCCTATCAAAGGAGTGGAGCGTGTCTCAAGCTCAATAGATCTACACCTTTTGCACCTTGGTCACTAAGTGATTAATGGTTACTATGTTATCATCCTACTTATGTACATTGATCGTGTTATCATCTAAACCCATAGCTAACAAACCCATAGTATTAGCTTGTATGCTAACATATCCGTAGTTTTAGCATGTATTTCCCCTCGATTGTTTTAAAACTAAAACATTGAAATCATTGAAAGGAAGGACATGAACTCACAAATTTGCGTTCCATGTAGTATGAAATCGAAGTGAGCGTCCGTACGTATCAATAACCTACATGTGTACTAATCTCGTTAGACACTAGGTCTTTCGGACCTCGTACACGTTGTTCATCTTGAATTCTTTATTATGTTCTCGTTTGTCATCTTTGGAACAACTTTGTATTTTAGAGTGTTGATAGTTTACTCGCTCGATTGTTATGTATATACATGCATTCTATACTTATTGAATTATATGTGAACGGCTTCGAACCTATGTCATTGGGCTTACCCCACGTTTTATTGTTATTGGGCCTAGCCCTAGTTTTCTTGTTATTGGGCCTAGCCTTAGTTTTCTTGTTATTGGGCCTAGCCCTAGTTTTTAATGTCATTGGGCCTAGCCCTAGTTTTACTGTCATTGGGCCTTGGCCCATGTACTTTAGTAATTTGGGTCTTGGCCCATATAATTTATCTTTGGGCTCTAGCCCATGCATTTTAGTAATTTGGGTCTAGCCCAAATCTAATTTTGGTGAGTCCATTAAATATACTCTTGCATTTTTACGAAAAATTCACCAAGCATGTAACTTAATAAGTTCGTTTTTCACATGAAAAATTCTTGGTAATTTTTATAGTTTTCGACTCTCCAAATTCTTGTTTTTGACCACTTAGATATGTGTTCATTTTAGTGTCTAAAAATAAGTTATTTTTAGACTCGACATTGTAGTAACTTGTTCACGATGTCGATACGCCCAATTTGTCGTCATCAAGTGTTATGTATTTCCATTTTGGACATTTTATTTAATTGTCCGATTTACTAGCATTTTTTGGACCATGTAGGAACATGTATGTGTATTTATTTTGATCACCCTATAGATATCTAATACATACGCATATAGCACATAATACATGCACTTGACAAGTTTCCAAAAAAATATATAATTTTTACCAAAAATTATATATACGTATATGGTTACATTTTTAACCATTTATTTTTGTAAAAGAATAAGTTTTAGTCCATAAAACTTATTGAATATTTAAGACTTGAATATTCTCATTAGGGTTTTCAAAATGACGTTTATGACCACTAATCGCGTTTAACATTGTTAATCACCCTTTAATCCCCTCTTTAATCGCGATTAGATTTTTAGAAAAATTCGCCATAGTTTCCCGTAAAACTATGACGTTTCCCACGTTATAAAATCGCGTTTAAACCCTGTTTAACCCATAATCATAATCAATTCTCCAAATCAATTTTCAATACCTCAACTTTACTTACATGATAATATACACTTTAATCCCTCATTTCCATGAACTTAACAAGTGTATTTTAACAACTTGATTATGACAAATAATTCTCATATTTTTGCTAGACTTTTAAATAAATCATTTTTGCCATAAATTCAAATCAAGCTTCACACTTTAACCCCTTTGATTACAAGGCTTTTTATAATGATATTTTGTAATAATCAAGTCTTTTAACTAATCTTGTAAAATCAAAGTCTACTAATATTCCAAGATTAGGTTGTAAACCCTTTTAAACTCTTGTTTCTTTTTGAAATCTTTAAAACACATATTTAGTTCATGAAAGTGAGTATGATGATCTTTCAAGATTTAAACATATCCATGTTTAAATCATATAATTATGTTCATCATGGTGAGATGAACACTAATCTTGAATACTACAAGAATATACCCACAAGATCATCATAAACATAAACCTTAACTCACTAATATTAACAAATATCATCATAAATAACAAGGTCACACAAACTAGCTACACTAATCTACACATAACAACACATGATATGGTTAGATTTAGTGTTTATTAGCTTTGAGATTAGGGTTTTTGGTTATATTTGTCTTTAGTTTCAAGATAATCAACTTGTACTTCTATAATCTACAAGTAATAAGGGGCTTAAAAATGGTGGTTTGAAGACTTACAATATTGCACTAATTTAGACAAGAAAATAAGAAGAAATTAAGCTCCAAAAGTGCTCCAAATAATGCTCAAAGTTTAACCCATGTGTAGAGGTTCTTGTAAGGCTTAAAAGTGTATGAAATATGGTGTTTGAAGATGACTAAATGGTGGTGTTTGGGGCTGCTTGCTGCCGTGAATAGAGAGGGAGAAGTGAAGGTTTTTGGTGTTTGGTTTAGATGATAAAAATGAAGGCAATGATAGGTTTTAATGTCATATAAGTCAAGTTTATGCCTTATCCATCAAGATCATCAAGACCATGCTTCTAGTCCTCAATTTTTAACAAGTTGGTGAGGCCATGGGGCCCACCAAAAACGTGAGTAGGAGGGGGGGGGGGTAAAGTGTAATTTTTTTTATAAAAAGTTATAAAAATCTAGATATTTTGGTACTTAAGTAAAGTATGGTGATTAGGGGTAATCTTTCACCATTAGGGGGCAATTAGTGATTCGGAACCAAAATTATTATTAACTAGTTCACTAAACTAGTAAAAATCATGTTTTGATACTTAGAATGCTTTTCGTTTCGTCGTCGGCTCGTTTACGGTACTTTTATGTCGTACCGACAAGAAATTCCGCGAGTTGTGATACCGCATCCGAACGGTGTAGGAAATGGTTCCGAGTTCCAAATTAGGCTTAACTAGTTTGCTAGACCCTTCGTTTGGTTGTTTCATGACAAAAATGTTGCCTACTAGTTTGTCGGTTCGCTAACGAACTATTTTAGCGCAAAGCAATGTAATACCGGAAACTTGTGATTATGAACATTCCGTTGATATCATCTTATTGTTTTAGTGTGTTTTTCATCAATTGACATTATTCCGAAGTCCCGGAAATGCTTTGTTATAGGTTCGGACGCGTTAAAAATGCTATATTTTAAGCCGAAACGGACATTTTTGAGATTAGGGCGTTATACCGGAAGGTCTTGTATCTTTGCAAGATGTGTTTTCATAATAATGTTTTCTTATACAAATGGACTCAGTTATGTTATCCGAGTGTCGTTTTTCAGTGTTTCGGTCTGATTTCACGGTTTGCTGGCATGAATAATGTAACCGTGAATAGTGCACGCAACACTTTTTACCAACACTTTTAAGACATGGTTTGTTTGGTTTCGCATTACAACGAAAATCAACATACATTGTAGGATCGTGTTTCGACCCGAACGAGTCTATCAGAGGAGTTTTGGTCAATTACAGGTGCGGAAAACAAGTAATCAACATAGAAACAGCTAGATCTTCACTTAAATCACCTTTCTGATTGATATTACAGCGTTTACATCCAAATCTCACACCGGCAGCACTTCGGTAGAGAATCCAAGAACTGTTCTCTGATTTCGCTCATGACACATATATATAGGGTAGGGGATTTCGCTCATATGGACATGATGTCCATATAAGCGAAATCAGGTGTCCAAATAAGCGAAACCACCTGATTATGACCCTATGAGCGAAACCTCTTCATTAAACACAATACACTTCCTATTTTCTCGAAAAACATGCCCTAATCTAACATTCTAAGACTAAGACTCGATACAAGACGAAGTCGACAGATGCATGCACTAACAGACTCCCCCTTAGATGTTAACGAGTCTTAAGTGTCGAGTCTTCGCATCTTCAGTCTTATCTGTCTCTGGGCTTCTCTCTCTCAATCTTTTCTTGCAGGTCTTCAGACTCCCCCTTGCGATATGCTGGCATTTCTTCAGATCATCAGCATCATGAGCTTTAGGATCGTTGTCTGGCTTTCCATCTAACAGCTTCTCAATATCAATCAGCTTGATTCTTCATGTCTCAAGATCATTGCCTGGCTACCTCCAATCAGAGTCCTCAGATATTGGAACCTTGCTCTCATCTAGCTCAGATCTCAGAAATGAATACACTGGCTCATCTTATCCTGCAAAAACTCTACCTCAAAGTAAATTTCTCTCACATACATATATCAAACATATAACCTTGCACTAACTCAGACTCACCTTCAAAACCCAAACAAAATGATTTTTCAATCTGATGAACCACTTGAAGATTTGACAAAAATAATCAGTTTTAAAGACAAACTCCCCCTCAAATTATGTTCATCATGTTTAGCACTCAGAATTTTGAAAATCAGCTTTTCAATATCAGTCGTCAAAAATCTTTTTGGATTTTTTAAACTTTATGCTAAAACACACTGAAAATCTTTTTGAATTTTGAGATATTAAGAAATACAACAAAGAAATATTTACAGACAATATTTTTGTGAGTTCGTGTAAGAGGATCATATCAGTTTATGAGACAAGTCACCAACACCGTTAAGCTACATTTCATTTTAAGTTCTAAACAATTCACCTAGACTGTCAGTATATTTGTCCACTTAAATTTTCACACAAAGTTCAATTGATCCGAGATATGATGTTAATGTTTTAATGACTTGAACTTATCCGTGTGTCCCACTACTTGAATATACTCCCGTATCCAGATCCCAATATTCAGTCTTACAGGTGAGTATACCACAGATGATATCTGTAAGGGAATAATTTATAGTACAAAACCGTGAGAGCTCAGGTCAGAACTTTCGTTCAGCAGAGAGATGACGGCTCGACTTTCGGTGTGTCCCCTTTAGAGGATCTTTTGAATTACAACAGCAGTGACTATCAATTTTATTGTTTCATCAACTTGCTGAGGGCGAAGCTATGTTTCAAGCTTTTGCGGAAAGCATTATCCGGGGACTAGGTTAGTACTTCCATACAGCAGAAGTCCCGGGATAATACCCCAGATATCACTGAGCATAAAGACCTAATATCTCAGAAAGAGGGACCTTTCAAACAAGATTTAAGGGGTTACCTATATATCCAAGAAGTTGTTCCCCACGATATAAGCAAGATTGAATTTTAGGTTTATATCTCGTCACAATCTACTAAATGTGCAAAAACCTACTGGCATATCCGCAGTGAGATTGTTTATCACATTTTTAACTTTTCATTTCTTTAGCATGTTGTGACAGTCCACTGATGTACTATCATTTCCTCTATTCACAACGAAACTCATTTTTGAATTTTATCATGTTTTTGTCTTTTTCAAATTTTCAAATGTTTTTGGATTTTCTGAAATTTCTACTCCCCCTAAAATGCAAACACATTTTAGGAAATTTGAAAACTATCTAAGCTCTTGACCCACTTAAAACATAAAATGCAAAACAAACTATACAGAAACACGACAACTGACATCAAATCGCATCAATTCGCCATTCACTAGGCATAAACAATCTGAACTCCCCCTTTCACAAACCATTTTCTCATTTAGATTTCAAAACACTTAAGTTTGTTTTAATCAAAATGATTTTTCCGGAAAATGAGTTTGTTTTTACCACTTGTAAGTTTACCACTTGTTTAAGTACGGGGATATGGTTCATCATCTTGTCAGTTTTATCAACTGTAGTAAATCAAGTACAACTTAATGTCCTTGATTCACTGTTTGCAATCAAGCAACCTCTAAACCACTTGTAATAATAACCACTTGTAGATATAACCAATCAATACCAATTGTAGGAATGAGTCATCTACATTTTACCAATCAAAGTGCCGATTCCTGCTTCGCGCTTACCAACCAGGAAGCTCCGGCGTAGTCATTCAACCTGTAAAATTTTAACAATTTTAACAACTTTCATACAAACACTTTAAAATATGAATGATGCCGATTCTTGATCCACGATTACAAACTTGGGATCTCCGGCAAGTCAGGTTTTTCAATGAAAGAAAATATCCACCCAAGCCTGACCAGCCTTGGGTGTTTTCAATTCAGAAGCAGTTGGAGTGTAAGTTGCTTTCTTTTTAGCATAAAACTCCTTTACCCCTTTTACTTTCCCTTCAACCATTTTTCCGAAAATCTTCTTAACTTTCCCATTAAACGCTTTCTCAACATCAAAGTTATCCTTATCAGAATAACCTTGATTTGAGATTTCAGACTTTCCAGTTTTCCTTTTAAAATTTTTAGTCCTCAATGGTGGAAAGTTCTCATCATCCATTGAAGGAACTGAGTTTTCATCACTCTCATCAAACTGTGGCTCCTCTGATTTTGTGGAATCAGATTCATCGCCAGATTTTACTTCTGATTTCTTAACAACCCATTTTTGGTTGTCAAGTTTAACACTTCGCCTGTAAAATCTCTTCGAACACTCACCAACTTCAAATGTTGAATTTTTGAAAACTTTAAATTTTTCAGTTGGTGGTTCGGTTTTATCAACAATAACTTCTTTTAGTTTTCCAGAAACTCCCTGTTTTGTGTTTGTCGCTTTCGGACAGTTCCATGCAATGTGACCAGCTTCATTGCAACGGAAACAGGTTCTTGTTTCTTTCCTTTGATAAGCTTCATTCTTCATCTTGTCAGCAAGAAACTCCTGGTTTGACTGTTTCCAGAATGAGCTCTTTGCTTCTTCTTCATGGCTAGTTCCTGCAACATATGTCATTTTTGATTTATAATCTCGAACATATTTTTCATTTTTATAGTTTTCAGGTGGAATAAAACCAAGTCCTTTCTTTTTGTAGCTACGATTGTGGTTTGGTTTCTTTTGAAAACCAGAACCAGAATTGTAACCCTTTTTCTTGTTCAAACGTTGTTGTACTCTTGAAGTGTATTTTTTAGATTTTCCAGTAAGATTTAAATCTTTTATTTCAGAAATATTAATTTCTGTCATTTTGAAAACCTTTTTGATCATGTCGAAACGAACACTTCTTATTGGAAACTCTTTATCAAAATATAATTTGTCAGAATCATTCAAAGTATATACAACTTCAAATGTTTCATCATTCAAATTAGATTTTGACAACAAAAATTCTTTACTATAAACCCGTTTTCCCGACGATTTTGAACTCTTTTCGAACGAACTCGAACTCCCGACTGACTGACACGAACTTTCGGACTCGGACTTTGACTCTGACTCCTCATCCTTATCCAACACCTGATCGACCACTCGTTTTATCAGTTCGGACTCATGATCTGTGTCGGATGCTGTGAACGTGACATCAATATTGTCTGGTAAAACATCGGTTATCTCGGATTCTAGCTTAATATTGACCGCCTGTTTTAGTTCTTCCTCGTTAGGTTTTCTAGGTGAATACCCTTCCCAAATTGGAGGCGGACACTTATTATAACAGACATCCTGTTTCTTACCAGTATCCTTTTTCTTCTTTGGCTTTGTTTCTTCACCTTTAAACGCTTCAAATCATTCAACTGTTGGATAAATTCTATCAATTATGTAGTCACAACCTGTGTAGCTTTGCAGCAATCTTCTGATTCTTTCATTCTCAGTTGCTTCACTATCCAACTCTTTCTTCCACTTTGCACATTCTTCTATGTACAAGTTGATCTCTTTCTGCTTTGTCATCATGGTAGCATTCAACATCTTCAAGGCTTTCTCTCTTTCAGAGTTAGTCTTTTCCAGACTATTCACAGTTCTGTTCAATACATCATATGACTGTTTCAAATTTTTTACATCAAACAACAACTTTTCTTTCAACTTTTCTAACTCACTAAACCTCTCATCTTTTTCTATACATTGTTTACATGACTCTAAACAAGTAAGAGAGGGTTTTGTGACTTCAACTATCTTTTCTATCTCCACAATCTTTTCAACTTCCACTATTTTCTCCACTTCAACTATCTTCTCAATAACTTTGACTTCTTTCAATTCTTTTCCAGCTTTCCTCTCTTTGAGTTTCTTCAATTTAACTGCAAAATAAAATTCAAAACTGTCAGAAGATAGATGAGTTTTTCCAACATTTATCTGTTCAAACTCTTCATCATCACTGTTATCTGTTGAACTATTTTCAGAGGAAACGGATTCTTCATCTTTTTCTTCATCATCAGATAACACAGCCATCCATTCTTTCACCAACTCTGGCCTTTGAACAATATGTGCAATAAAAGCTTTAACATTAGGATCAGCTGGAATGTACTTGTCCCAGCTAAAACCATCAGCCACTTTCTCTTCATCTTGATCCATGATGCCATAGTAAGCCTTTTTGTTTGCATCCTCGATCATTCTTCCATGTGCCGTTTGAACTTCTTTTTGTTGATGCGGTTGATGAGTGATTTGCTGATAAATGGATTTCCTATAATAATCATCTTTCCCAGACGACTCCTTTGCTCCTCTCGGCTCCTGATTCTTGCACTCTATTTTAAAGTGCCCTTTCTCCCTACAACGAAAACAGACAACTTTAGATTTATCAAATCCTAGATTAGAAAGGTTTGCATCCAAGAAATCATTTCTTCCAGTAATCAATCTAAATTTCTCTGCTCTCCTTAAAACACTAGCTAAGGCCCATTTAATATCCATCAATTCTAGCTCCTCTGCATCGATTTGGTCATAATCTTCCTTTGTGAGCATCGGATTACCAATTCTTCCGGCAATCAACCCTTCATAAGACTCTAATGCAGTGACCAATAATCCCATATGATGCTTTACAACTTCTTCAGAATAATTTTGACCATTTTGAAGATGTAGAGCTACATTACACTGAATTAGATGACCATTTCCAGCAGATGAACTTTGAACACTTGGAGGATTCACCGTTGAGAACCCACTAGTGTTGACTGATCCTTGACTGCTTGGTGTAGATTGATTTCCAGCACTAAATGCAGTTTGTATCTTTAGACTTGCTTCAGCAGTTTGAACATTTCCTTTATAGTACAATTTAATATCTTGTTGATGAGTAGAACTGTTCATTCTAGCAATTTTCTGCTGCTCCAGATCTTGTGCCTCCAACTTCTTTATAAACTGTGCAATCGATAACCTTCTAAACTGTCCGGAATTTTTCAATATCATCAGATATGTACCCCATTCCTGTTGCGGTAACGCATCAGCAAGCTTTTCAACCCATTCTGCTAGAGTTTTTGTAATCTTCAACTGTGACATAGTGCGTACAAGATGACAGTATCTTTCAATAAGACTCTTTGTTGTTTCACCAGGCATGCACGTAAATAGTTCAAATTCCTTTTTCAACAAAGCTGCTTTACTTTGTAGCATTTCAGTACTTCCCTCAAATTTCTTTCCAAGAGCTTCCCAAATAGAATAAGCGTTTTCATCATGTTGAAGCAACACAAATATATCTTCTTTAACAGCTTGTTGTAACAAATTGATCATCATCTTTTCTCCTTTGTAACTCTCTCTTTCTTGCTCCGTGAATTCTGAAATGATTTTACCGACTCCCGCTGAATTCTTTGGCCTCTCATATTCAGTTTCAATGCTCTCCCAAGCTTTTAGATGATTCGCCTGAACCCAATTCTCAAACCGTTTCTTCCATCCGTGATAATCTTTAATTCCCATAAGTTTCAGGGGTTTTTGCATTGTTCCGGTTTCATTCTCCATGTTCATATTCTTAGTAATGTCGGATGGACTAGTCGGGGTTGTAGCAAAAGCGTTGTAGAACTCAGTATCCATTTTTCAATGCGCGTTTTTCAAAATCAGTGACAAATGAGCGAAGTTAGGATTTATGATGACCCTTGGAGCGAAATCAGAGTTTTGTATGTTGGGACGAAGTCAAGGGTTTAAGATGGACACAAAAGCGAAATCAGGTTGTTGATGTGTCCTTAAAAGCGAAACCAAGGTTATGGTGATCACAAAAGCGAAATAGGTATTATTGATGGTCACAAAAGCGAAATAGATCTTATGGATGGTCACAAAAGAGAAATATGTCTTATGGATGATCACAAAAGCGAAACCAGGTCAATGGGTGTACACATGAGCGAAATCAGAGACTTATATTTGCCATATGAGCGAAATCAGTGACTTATATGTGCCTTATGAGCGAAATCAGAGACTTGTATGTGCCATATGAGCGAAATCAGTGACTTGTATGTGCCTTATGAGTGAAATCAGAAACTTGTATGTGCCATATGAGCGAAATCAGTAACTTGAGAAGTCCTTTGGAGCGAAACCCTGATGTTCAAATAAGCGAAATTACACAATGTCCGTAAAAGCGAAACCTATTCGGAGGTTGTTTTGGACCATTTTTAGTTCGAATTTTAGTGTGAAACTTTCAGGGATTTGTCTATGATCAATTATCTACAATCTGTGAAATTTTGAGCAGATTCCGACCGTTAAATTTCGTTCTGATGAAGAAAGAAGGTGTAGAAGTAAGAATTTATGATGAAATCCAGCAAATCTCTGTAGAACTCCTCCTCCTGAAGCTCTGATACCACTTGTAGGATCGTATTCTGACCCGAACGAGTCTATCAGAGGAGTTTTGGTCAATTACAGGTGCGGAAAACAAGTAATCAACATAGAAACAACTAGATATTCACTTAAATCACCTTTCTGATTGATATTACAGCGTTTACATCCAAATCTCACACCGGCAGCACTTCGGTAGAGAATCCAAGAACTGTTCTCTGATTTCGCTCATGACACATATATATAGGGTAGGGGATTTCGCTCATATGGACATGATGTCCATATAAGCGAAATCAGGTGTCCAAATAAGCGAAACCACCTGATTATGACCCTATGAGCGAAACCTCTTCATTAAACACAATACACTTCCTATTTTCTCGTAAAACGTGCCCTAATCTAACATTCTAAGACTAAGACTCGATACAAGACGAAGTCGACAGATGCATGCACTAACATACGTTTTAGCTTTGTTTTCTTGTCCTAACACTGTTATCCAGTATACGACACATTTACGTAATTAAATTACGCTAAATGCATGAGATTATGTAAATAAAATAGTGATTAGTTTGTACGGAATTGCCAGTTTATTGCCATTTGTCACATTCTCTCCCTGTTAAAAAGAATTTCGTCCCGAAATTCATGTTGTGTTATCCTTTAAAGGACTCTTCTCGACCAGGTGGAGGGGTATTTTGTATTGATCTGAACTCCACGTTCCTATGTATTCTCGGGTTCGTGACGTGAGTTCCAGCGGACCTTTACTAGTTTAATACGACTTCTCCTTGTCTTGTGGACTTTCCAGTCCATAACCTAAACAGGTTCTTCGGTAAACTGGAGTTTGTCGTCTACGTGAATTCCATCCGCTAGGATGATAACTTTTTTCATTTGTTGGACTTTTCTTAAGATTCGACACATGAAATGTGTCGTGTACGTTACTGAGTTCTTCTGGCAGTTTCAACTTGTACGCGACGGTACCGATCTTTTCTATAATTTCAGATGGCCCAATGTATCTCGGGTTTAGTTTTCCGCGTTTCTCGAATCTAGCTACGCCTTTCCAAGGCGAGACTTTCAGTAAGACTTTGTCTCCGACCTCGAAGGCTAATGGTTTACGTCCTCTGTCCGCGTAGCTCTTTTGTCTGTCACGAGCCACTTTGATACGGTCTCGTATCTTTGCTATCTTGTCAGTAGTCTCTTGGACTAGTTCAGGGCCAATGAGTTGTTTGTCTCCGACTTCCGCCCAACACAGCGGTGATCGGCACTTCCGTCCGTATAGTGCTTCGTATGGGGCGGCTTTGATGCTTGTGTGATAACTGTTATTATAGGAAAAATCCACCAGCGGTAAATGAGTATCCCAGTTTCTGCCCAAATCCATCACATAGGCGCGAAGCATGTCCTCCAATGTTTGGATGGTTCGTTCGCTTTGTCCATCGGTTTGCGGATGAAATGATGTGCTTAGATCCAAACGAGGTCCAAGCGATTCCTGAAATGATTGCCATATTCTTGACACAAAGCGACCATCACGATTCCGAGATTATTGAAATAGGTACTCCTTGACGTGCTATTATTTCTTTGAGATAAAGCTCAGCTAACTTCTCTGTACTGTCTTTCTCGCGAATTGGCAAGAAGTGAGCTGACTTGGTTAATCGATCGACGATAACCCAAATCATGTCATGACCTCGAGAGGTCCGTGGGAGTCCTGTAATGAAATCCATTGATATATGTTCCCATTTCTAAATGGGAATCTCGGGTTGTTGTAATAGTCCAGATGGCTTTTGATACTCGGCCTTGACCTTTGCACAAGTTAGGCATTTCCCAACGTAGGTCACAATATCTCCTTTGAGATTAGGCCACCAGTAATATTCCTTTACATCCTGATACATCTTATCAGATCCGGGATGTATTGAATATTTTGACTTATGTGCTTCATCCAACACTAAGTCTCGCAATCCGCCAAAGTAAAGAATCCAGATTCTTCCCATGAAGTACCTTGTGCCATCTTTGATCTCTTCCATTTGTTTCTCTAATCCTCGCAAGGATTCTGCTTGAATGTTCTCCGGCTTTAGAGCTTCTAGTTGTGCATCGTGCACACGAGTAGTGAAGTTCATCTGAATGGTTAACTCTAAAGCTCGTACTCGTAAAGTTTTGACTTGCACTTTCCGGCTCAAAGCATCCGCCACAACATTTGCTTTGCCCGGATGGTACTTGATTTCACAGTCATAGTCATTCAACAATTCTACCCATCGCCGCTGGCGCATGTTTAATTCTTTTTGATTGAATATATGTTGAAGACTTCTATGATCAATGAATATGGTACACTTAGTACCATAGAGATAGTGACGCCAAGTCTTTAAAGCGAATACCACTACGCCCAACTCTAGGTCGTGAGTGGTATAATTCTTTTCATGAACTTTCAACTGTCGTGACGCGTACGCGATGACTTTTTCACATTGCATTAATACACAACTCAAACCTTGGTGCGATGCGTCACAATACACCACAAAGTCATCGGTGCCGTCAGGGAGTGATAAGATTGGCGCTTGGCATAGTTTATCTTTGAGCGTTTGGAATGCCATTTCTTGTTTTTCACCCCAATCGAACTTTTTATCCTTTTGAGTGAGTGAGGTTAGCGGTTGAGAAATTTTAGAAAAATTCTCAATGAATCTTCGATAGTATCCCGCTAAACCTAGAAATTGTCTTACTCCCGTTGGGGTCTTGGGAGCGTTTCAGTTCTTTATGGCTTCTATCTTAGCTGGGTCCACATGTATTCCATTCAACGTGACCGAGAAATTGGACCTCGCGAATCCAAAATTCGCATTTTGAGAATTTGGCATACAATTTTTCTTTCTTAAGTAGCTCCATAATAGTTCTCAAGTGTTGTTCATGTTCCGCCTTGGTTCGTGAGTATATTAAAATGTCATCAATGAATACGATCACGAACTTGTCGAGATATGGCTTACATACCTGATTCATCAAATCCATGAATACGGCGGGAGCGTTTGTTAGGCCGAAAGGCATAACAAGGAACTCGTAATGCCCATAGCGAGTCCTGAACGCTATCATAGGAATGCTTTCCTCTTGGATCCTCAGCTGATGGTGTCCGGATCTTAGATCAATTTTGGAATAGAAGCTAGAACCTTGTAACTGATCGAACAAGTCGTCAATCCTTGGTAAAGGATACCGGTTCTTTATGGTTAACTTGTTCAGTTCTCGGTAATCTATACACATCCGAAAGGTTCCGTCTTTCTTCTTGACAAATAGCATCAGAGCTCCCCAAAGTGAGAAACTCGGTCTATTGAATCCTTTGTCAAACAATTCCTGAAGCTGAGTAGATAGATAATTCCTGCATCTCCGAGGGTGCGAGTCTATAGGAAGATTTCGCCACCGGTGCAGATCCTGGCACAAGATCGATACTGAATTCGACTTGTCGCTGCGGAGGTAGTCCCGGCAAGTCTTCTGGAAAGACTTCAGGGTATCCCCTTACCACAGGGATGTCCTCCACCTTGCGCTACTCGGCCTTCTTGTCGACCACATGGACAAGAAAGGCGATGCATCCTGTTCTCAGACTCTTCCGAGCCTTTATACAGTTGTTGGTCAGCAGCCATGTGTCGTGTTTCTCCCCGTGTACTAAAAGATGTTCTCTCGTCAGACAGGGGGAAAAAGAATAATAGTTTTCGCAGCACAACTACTTCTGCTCGGTTGTCGGCCAACCAGTCTATGCCATAAGTTAAGTCGTAACAACCTAATTGAATGAGTGAAAAGTCGTTACTGAATTTTTGTGCTCCAAGTTCGAGTGTGCATCCTTTGATGTCTTTCCTGACTTGACTAATTTACCATTGGTCAATCCTATTGAATGGGAGGATGTCTTGTTTACTTGACTCGGCCAAGCATACTTTGAATTTTATGGGGATGAAGCTAATACCGACACCGGTGTTAAACAACACGGATGTAACGGGTCGGTTGGTAGGAACGTATCGGTGACCCTTAATGACTTCACATGAGTTCGCTAATTCCTCATTAGCTAACTTGATAGAGAAAGACATGTTTAACCTACATGACTCTAATTCGTGTATATGCTTAGTATCTAAAGACACTAAGTTAAGCCGATGTTGGTATCCAAAGAATTGATGCATGATGGTTGTAGAGTAGAGCATACCCCTAGACTTGCTTACTCACTAGCTTGATTCATCCTTAACCATCCATGCTCGTAGTGACCTCCTTGCCACAGTAAAAACCACCTCGTTCATTCTTAAATATAGCTAACTCATTAGTTCATGTTTTGTGCCAAGTCTCACCACACTGCTACTCTTGTCACTTTTGCAAGTGCCCTTATGCTGAAAGTTTCACCCATCTCATTCCGAATTTTGACAAGTTATTAGCATACTTCTCAATGCGAGCATCGATTATGGCAGTAATCTCCTTCGCTTTGCTTGTCACGAGATTTCTCTTTCTCTTAACACCCTCCTTGGGCAGTCCCCCATCCTCACCTCATCCTTGGTGAGACTAACTGAGAGAGTTACTTGAAAATAAATCTAGGTAGAGTGACATGATGTGATCATGATTCGGATCTCAGGGCTAAACCCCAAATGTAGCGCTCAGTGCGTTTCGATTCGAGTGTTATCCAATATGCAATCAATCCTTGAGAGATTGTAGAGGCGTCGGGGTAACTAACAACACTAGCTCTAATCATGATCGAGTCCTAGAGCTCGGTTCCCAAACTTGGAATTTTTCCACTAGCGAGCAATACTCTTCTCGCTTAAGATTCTTGAGTTCTTCCCACAATAACCTCCTTGTTGTATTACTCCCTATAGTTTGCACTTGGAGATTCCACCAAGTTAACGCCTCATTCAACAAAAGGCTATTCGTTTACCAAAATGTTTACTTAGGAGTACATTTATTAGCAAGGTTAACTGACTTCCTTGTCTTTATCTAGCGGATAGAACGCACCGCACCTTCCGTATCAATGAGGTCTCACGGCTTATAATTCGGAAAAGCCTTAGGATTAAAATCTGGTGTGATTGCATCTCCAAGTGTGGCATTGCCACTCATTCTCGTCCCATCGGGATTTGAACCACTTGAACTTCCGGTACCATCAGTACCATCACTAGTGTCGACTCGACAACCTCATGTTGTTCCATATAACCTCTAGTTCAACTTTAATAGTAGGGCGCTGATTAATTGACCCTCTTCTAGGCGTAGATTTTCTTGTCAATGCCACGTTGTTTCCGATACATAGTATCATTGGGTCTAGGCTTTTATTTGGACAGATATAGCCTATCATGCGCCTAAGAATTGAGAATGTGATTGGTCATGGAAACCTCAAGACAGCGTTGCTCCGGTATGTTTGAACAATGATATTCATGAATAAATGCATTCCAAAATGCATAGTACCTCTTGAGTGTATTAGCCATGTGCCTAAATGGGAAAAGAAGTAATTCATTGAGGAGGAGAAACCAAACGGTCTTCTCCAATTTTTACAACGTGTATCCCATACTTCCTGGATCTCGATCGCCCAAAGTAGGAAAAATCCTTCGCCGCACTAGCCCGTGTGACGAATAGGTTGATACTCCTTGAGCTCCACGAGCTTCGACAAAATTGTTATAATTTCCATAGATGTCGAATAATACAATGAAGGGGTTGTAGCTTGGCTCATGCCATAGTATCCCATGGAATAAGACAAATATCAAACGAAAGAGTTTAATGTAATCATCTCCGATAACTAAGATAAGGTAAGGTGTCATAGACACCAAAGAACCAACCCATGTACAAGAATTTCGAGAATGTTGAGGAAAAATCCACCATGAGTGGCTAACGAGTTTTGTTTGCTTTCGATGACTAGTCTCAGACGACTTGTGTTATAGATCGAATGTTAAGTGCAAACAATACGTGTAGTCTTCCTATATCGTAGAGTGTTATAGTAACCATTCCGGTTAGTGTTCTACTAGATAGACATTTGAACAACTTAAGAACTTCGAATGGATAGTGATCTCTTGGTTTGACCCGCAGAGCCTACCAGGATTCCCATGCACTACAAGTTGTTATTACGTGGGCCCCCGTAATAATAAATTGTCATGCATGGTCGCCCCAGTGTCTCTCGTTCAAAGCAGACGATCAGTAAGAGAGAGGAGTCTATTGTCTACATACCTTCAACATAGAAGGGACCTTCGTGCTGGTCCACGTGCCAATGCCCCTTGTCATTATTTGTGAAAGGGCACAACGTTAGTCTAAAAATAATTCGTAATAATAACCACTGGAGGGGCACCTTCAGGATGAATACCTCATCTTCCTTGCCTTAACAAGAATGTAATCAATCATGACCTTTATGAATCTCAGGGACCTCTTCCCACTAGTAGAGTTGTTGTCCAAGGCTGCCACCTCCGCCTCGTCGTCACAACCGAAGCTAGACATATACTACCCGAGGGAAGCAACCATCTTCCACGGAATCAATGCTTTAGGGTCTCGATTAGGGACCACTTCCGCCAAAAGCTTCGTAATAGACGCGAGGTCGTCATTCTCATCGAGTAAGTTAAGTGTAATAATAGAATTCATAGTCGAATGTATTTTCATTCATGGAAAATATTCCATACAACACATATATAAATATATTATACATATATAATTAATCACTAAATCTCAAGCTGTTTTTGTTCTCATGTTTCACATGTAAGCCTTAGTGTTTTCAAGTCTATTCCTTATAGACTAAACATGTATTGAACCATATCAGTTACTTATGATTGAGCCCGTGTGATAGATCCTCATGTTATAGTGACACAATGAAAACCTTTTGTCATTTTGTCATACTTTTTGAAATCATCTTTGTAATGTTATCAACTTTGTTTTCATGTGAGAGCCCTTGGTGATTGTAGACCAAACTTTATAAAAGTTTGTCCCCGGTTCACTACAATCGGAGCTCTGATACCATTCTGTCACACCCTGCTAGTTGCGGAAGCGTGTTGCGTGTGACGTAAGAAAGGTAATCATTGCATCCAATCATGTATCACCGGCTCAAGACTTGTTTCCTGAAATACATGTAGTTTTAAAAAGTCAACAAAAGTTGAGCGAGTTCATGCAGTTTTTGTTATCATATGTAATCGTAGTATTCATGAAAATGAAATCTTGTAATCGTAGTATTCATGAAAATGAAATCCTGGTATCGTAGTATTCATGAAAATGAAATCTTGTAATCGTATTATTCATGAAAATGAGATCTTTGCATTCTTGTATTGAACTCCAGGTATGTTAATAGCATATATGGAGTTTAAGGATCTA
This sequence comes from Helianthus tuberosus, assembly GCA_030545235.1. Classification (NCBI taxonomy): domain Eukaryota; kingdom Viridiplantae; phylum Streptophyta; class Magnoliopsida; order Asterales; family Asteraceae; genus Helianthus; species Helianthus tuberosus. The sequence goes on along the minus strand of CM060358.1, from coordinate 118,557,825 downwards.
TCAGTGGGTAGCGAACCCCTGACATTATGTACCATAAGTTACGTAACCAAACCGAAACAACTTTGACATTTTCTGGGATCACAAAAGCACTCCTATGGCCTATCAAAGGAGTGGAGCGTGTCTCAAGCTCAATAGATCTACACCTTTTGCACCTTGGTCACTAAGTGATTAATGGTTACTATGTTATCATCCTACTTATGTACATTGATCGTGTTATCATCTAAACCCATAGCTAACAAACCCATAATATTAGCATGTATGCTAACATATCCGTAGTTTTAGCATGTATTTCCCCTCGATTGTTTTAAAACCAAAACATTGAAATCATTGAAAGGAAGGACATGAACTCATAAATTTGCGTTCCGTGTAGTATGAAATCGAAGTGAGCGTCCGTACGTGTCAATAACCTACATGTGTACTAATCTCGTTAGACACTATGTCTTTCGGACCTCGTACAAGTTGTTCATCTTGAATTCTTTATTATGTTCTCGTTTGTCATCTTTGGAACAACTTTGTATTTTAGAGTGTTGATAGTTTACTCGCTCGATTGTTATGTATATACATGCATTCTATACTTATTGAATTATATGTGAACGGATTCGAACCTATGTCATTGGGCTTACCCCACGTTTTATTGTTATTGGGCCTAGCCCTAGTTTTATGTCATTGGGCCTAGCCCTAGTTTTCTTGTTATTAGGCCTAGCCTTAGTTTTCTTGTTATTGGGCCTAGCCCTAGTTTTACTGTCATTGGGGCCTAGCCCTAGTTTTGCTGTCATTGGGGCCTTGGCCCATGTACTTTAGTAATTTGGGTCTTGGCCCATATAATTTATCTTTGGGCTCTAGCCCATGCATTTTAGTAATTTAGGTCTAGCCCAAATCTAATTTTGGTGAGTCCATTAAATATACTCTTGCATTTTTACCAAAAATTCACCAAGCATGTAACTTAATAAGTTCGTTTTTCACATGAAAAATTCTTGGTAATTTTATAGTTTTCGAGTCTCCGGATTCTTGTTTTTGACCACTTAGATATGTGTTCGTTTTAGTGTCTAAAAACAAGTTATTTTTAGACTCGACATTGTAGTAACTTGTTCACGATGTCGATACGCCCAATTTGTCGTCATCAAGTGTTATGTATTTCCATTTCGGTCATTTTATTTAATTGTCCGATTTACTAGCATTTCTTGGACCATGTAGGAACATGTATGTGTATTTATTTTGATCACCCTATAGATATCTAATACATACACATATAGCACATAATACATGCACTTGACAAGTTTCCAAAAAAATATATAATTTTTACCAAAAATTATATATACATATATGGTTACATTTTTAACCATTTATTTTTGTAAAAGAATAAGTTTTAGTCCATAAAACTTATTGAATATTTAAGACTTGAGTATTCTCATTAGGGTTTCCAAAATGACGTTTATGACCACTATTCGCGTTTAACATTGTTAATCACCCTTTAATCCCCTCTTTAATCGCGATTAGATTTTTAGAAAAATTCGCCATAGTTTCCCCTAAAACTATGACGTTTCCCACGTTATAAAAACGCGTTTAAACCCTGTTTAACCCATAATCATAATCAATTCTCCAAATCAATTTTCAATACCTCAACTTTACTTACATGATAATATACACTTTAATCCCTCATTTCCATGAACTTAACAAGTGTATTTTAACAACTTGATTATGACAAATAATTCTCATATTTTTGCTAGACTTTTAAATAAATCATTTTTGCCATAAATTCAAATCAAGCTTCACACTTTAACCCCTTTGATTACAAGGCTTTTTATAATGATATTTTGTAATAATCAAGTCTTTTAACTAATCTTGTAAAATCAAAGTCTACTAATCTTCCAAGATTAGGTTGTAAACCCTTTTAAACTCTTGTTTCTTTTTGAAATCTTTAAAACACATATTTAGTTCATGAAAGTGAGTATGATGATCTTTCAAGATTTAAACATATCCATGTTTAAATCATATAATTATGTCTTGAATACTACAAGAATATACCCACAAGATCACCATAAACATAAATCTTAACTCACTAATATTAACAAATATCATCATAAATAACAAGGTCACATAAACTAACTACACTAATCTACACATAACAACACATGATATGGTTAGATTTAGTGTTTATTAGCTTTGAGATTAGGGTTTTTGGTTATATTTTTCTTTAGTTTCAAGATAATCAACTTGTACTTCTATAATCTACAAGTAATAAGGAGCTTAAAAATGGTGGTTTGAAGACTTACAATATTGCATTAATTTAGACAAGAAAATAAGAAGAAATTAAGCTCTAAAAGTGCTCCAAATAATGCTCCAAGTTTAACCCATGTGTAGAGGTTCTTGTAAGGCTTAAAAGTGTATGAAATATGGTGTTTGAAGGTGACCAAATGGTGGTGTTTGGGGCTGCTTGCTGCCGTGAATAGAGAGGGAGAAGTGAATGTTTTTGGTGTTTGGTTTAGATGATAAAAATGAAGGCAATGATAGGTTATAATGTCATATAAGCCATGTTTATGCATTATCCATCAAGATCATCAAGACCATGCTTCTAGTCCTCAATTTTCAACAAGTTGGTGAGGCCATGGGGCCCACCAAAAACATGAGTAGGAAGGGGAGGGGGGGTAAAGTGTAATTTTTTTATAAAAAGTTATAAAAATCTAGATATTTTGGTACTTAAGTAAAGTATGGTGATTAGGGGTAGTCTTTCACCATTAGGGGGGCAATTAGTGATTCGGAACCAAAATTATTATTAACTAGTTCACTAAACTAGTAAAAATCATGTTTTGATACTTAGAATGCTTTTCGTTTCGTCGTCGGCTCGTTTACGGTACTTTTATGTCGTACCGACAAGAAATTCCGCGAGTTGTGATACCGCATCCGAACGATGTAGGACGTGGTTCCGAGTTCCAAATTAGGCTTAACTAGTTTGCTAGACCCTCCGTTTGGTTGTTTCGTGACAAAAATGTCGCCTACTAGTTTGTCGGTTCGCTAACGAACTATTTTAGCGCAAAGCGATGTAATACCGGAAACTTGTGATTATGAACATTCCGTTAATATCATCTTATTGTTTTAGTGTGTTTTTCATCAATTGACATTATTCCGAAGTCCCGGAAATGCTTTGTTATAGGTTCGGACGCGTTAAAAATGCTATATTTTAAGCCGAAACGGATATTTTTGAGATTAGGGCGTTATACCGGAAGGTCTTGTATCTTTGCAAGATGTGTTTTCATAATAATGTTTTCTTATAGAAATGGACTCAGTTATGTTATCCGAGTGTCATTTTTCAGTGTTTCGGTCTGATTTCAAGGTTTGCTGGCATGAATAGTGTAACCGTGAATAGTGCACGCAGCACTTTTTACCAACACTTTTAGGACATTGTTTGTTTGGTTTCGCATTACAACGAAAACCAACATACGTTTTAGCTTTGTTTTCTTGTCCTAACACTGTTATCCAGTATACGACACAGTTACGTAATTAAATTACGCTAAATGCATGAGATTATGTAAATAAAATAGGGATTAGTTTGTACGGAATTGCCGGTTTATTGCCATTTGTCATAAAAATGTTTCCATTCCGTACGAAATGAACCATTTCGTGTGAAGTTTTATCAAATCGCTTGAAAATTTTGTCCAATTCGCATGAATTGGACCATTTCGCATGAAAATCCGAATTGTCTGATCATTTCGCAAGAATTGGAACCTTGTTACTCATTTCGCACGAAATGGCATTCCAAATCGTTTGAAATTGTCATTTCGCTTGAAAGTTCATTTCGTTTGAATTCATTCCATTTGAAACAGTCCATTCCGTTTAAAGTCCATTCCGTTTGAAAATCCAAACCGTGTGGAAGTCATTTCGTTTGAAAAGTGATTTTTTCAAAAACTTAGAATTTTTTTTTCGAAACTGTTTTCATAGTTTAAAATGGATAACCAAGAATTTTATAACATGTTTTCCGGAGGGGGAATGACAGCAGTTCAAACTCCAGCGAGTATTGTGCAGAACGTAAACATGGAAAACGAGCTTGGTACAATGCAAAAGCCACCAAAATTAATGAACATTGACGAATATTCAGGGTGGTCAGAGAGGTTTAAAACCTGGGTACAGGCAAATCATTTTGAGTGTTGGATGAAAATTGAGTCAAAGTATATACCTCAGACGAATGGAGCGGGTATTGAGAAAATACTTAATCAGTTAACTCCGGTTGAACATGATACTTTTAAAGCCGAAAAGAAAATGATGAGTATCTTGCAGCAAGCAATCAAAGAAGATATATTTGTTTTGCTACAAAATCAAAGTGACTCGCAGTCTATCTGGAATTCACTAAAAGTCAAGTTTCTTGGAAGTGTTTCGATGATAAAGAACAAGACGGCATTGCTGAAAAAGGAATTTGATATTTTTACTGCTATCAAGGGTGAGTAACAAAAGAGTTGATCGAGAGATATTGTCATTTGGTTGTAGAAATGAAGCGTTTAAGCATTACCAAAACAGATGAAGAATGGGTTGACAAGCTGGTAGATGCTTTACCGTATGATGAGTGGGGCACATATTTGTTGGTTCTGAAAAATAACTTGGAATATGTTGGTTTCAATCTAAGCACATTCATCGAGAAAATTGAATCACATAAGCTTGAACTTAAAAAGATTAGAAAAATGAAATCTGCTAATGTACAACAAGATGTTTAGTTGTATTACAAAGGAAGCTCATCGGCAACATCTACCCCAAGTCCAAAAATTCAGACAACATTTAGTGCTGATTCTACATCAGGAGGTTCTCAAAGCACACCAAGCAACAGTCATTCACCGTTTACAAGTTTCGAACCAAATCCTAAGGTTCAAGAACAAGTGTCTCCTCAAAGTTCATCAAGTTCAAATAATCAGAGTTACGTTTCTGGGATACAGTGCAATATTGCTATAAACATAAAAAATGGTCAAGATTTTACAGAAGCAGCTGCAAAGCAACATATCGCACTATTAGCTTCCGTTCTTGAATCATATGAGAGTCTAGTTGCTGGAAGGATCGGTAATCCAGACATGACAAAGGAGGATTACGATCAAATTGATCCTGAAGAATTAGAGCTTATTGATATTAAATGGGGAATGGCGAGCTTAGTGAGGAGAGCACAAAGGTTTATGGAAATAACAGGACGAAACAGTCTCTTAGGACCTGATTGTAAGCTTGGATTTGACAAAGCAAAGGTTACTTGCTTCAAATGCAAAGAAAAAGGGCATTTCAAACGCGAGTGTCCAAACAGGGAAGTAAACAATCATCAGAATCCATTCACAAATGACTACTACCGACAAGCAATTTATCACAAAAATAGTCAACAACCTTTCAATCCAAGACCTCAAATTGAGAACAAAGCAGAAAAGGCTCTTTTGGTTAATCAGGATGATGAGAAGATGCCGGAAGGGTTTAGTTGGGATAAATATATTCCTGGTGAGGGTCTTGCTATGATGGCGGATATTATTGAAGAGCCAGAATGTGTTGTTGAAGCTGAGGAAGTCGGAGAAGTGATGAGTGAAGAGAGTCTGGCAGAACTTGAAGAGGTAGCAGCAGAAGTTTATTATTATCAATCAGAACAGGAGGTTATTGCTAATTCTTTTAAATCTATAATGCCTCCTAACATGTTTGATTCTTTTACAGGATTCTTCAGCGAGCCAACTACAGGTTTTTGTCCACAATATGATGTCGAAAAAGCTCCGGTTGAAGAAATCATAGATGTTTCTAAAGAGATGAATGAAGAAACTCTGAAGGAGATAGCTGACAAAGCGCTAATGGTCAAGCTGAAAGAGGTAGACAAAACTCAAGAGTCAGTGTTTGTCAAAACGGAGTATGTCAAAACGGAGTATGTCAAAACGGGGTCTGTCGAAACGGAGTCTGTCGAAACGGAGTCTGTCGAAACGGAGTCTGTTAAAACGGAGTCTGTCGAAACAGAGTCAATCGAAAAGGAGTCAGTCGAAAAGGAGTCCGAGTTCAAATCAGAAAATCTGGATATCAAATCAGGAGAAAAATCAGAGTATGAGTCTGACGGGTTTGGTAAACCAAAAATTAAAACTGATAAAGAAGAAAAGGTTTTTGAAAAGATTGATACAATTCCTGAAACACCATGCGAAAACTGTTTAAAACCCTGCATGGATTGTCTTGAAAAAGACAAATAGTTTCAAGAATTTAAGAAATATACTGACAACGTAAAATTTGATCTTAATGATGTGAAAGAAGCTTATGACACTTTATCACGTTCAATCAAAATGATTCAAAAGGAAAGTATAGAAAATGATAAAGCTACTAACCTTTTCAAAGAAACTGTCATGGAAAAAGCAGATGGAGATTAACATTCATCTGGACACAATCGCATCTTTGAAAAAGGAACTTGAATTGATGCGTATTGAAAAAGAAAGAGTTGATAAGGAATTGATCAGTTATATTGCTTCATCTTATGTGATTGATCAAATTATTCCTCAACTATCTGATGCTAAACCTGCTTTAAACAATGTTCCACCCCCAATGTGGAATCATTATACACAGAAATATCCAGATGGGGTGGAAGCAACTTTGAATCTCAAGTTGAAAACTGTAGAGAATGAGTTACCGGAAAACATTGATGTTACATTTTTTCCATCTGACACTGACAACGAGTCACAAGTGATTAAAACTGTTGTTGACCAAGTGTTGGATGAAGAAAGTGATAACTCTGATTTCGGAACGGTTAAAACTCATTTGGAGAATTCCAATTTTGATTCTAAAGATGATGGAAATTTTCTGGACAAATTCATCCCAAAATCAGATAAAGTTGTGGATGACGATTCGATCATTGTGGTTTACACAATGACCGGAACTGACAAACTCTATACTGATTTTGAGTATCCAATTCAGAATGCAAAATTGGAAAATGTTGAAAAAGTGTTCAAACTTGTGGAAATTGATATTTCGGAAGTTAACAACAACGCATTTCTATCAAAACCGAGAAAATATTTTGTGAAACAACCAAACAACCCGGGAAAGAAAGAATGGATGGGTAACAATGGTCACAACAAATGACATGGTAACAATTTCAAAAAAAAAAAGGTGTCGGTTTTGAGAAGAAAATGGCTAAAAAAGAGGTTAAGCCAAAAGAAAAGTTGAGTGATGTATTTGCTGTAGGAAAGAACACAGTTGCTGAAAAAGATTATATCTTTAGTCAGAAAGCAATTGACGATTTCAATGCAGCGAAAAAGTTGAAAGATGAGACCAACAGATCCACTTTTGTCGAATATGACAAAATAATTTGTTATCGCTGCAATGAAATTGGTCACATGGCCAAACAGTGTGTTAAAAGGATTGAAAAACCAGTTTTCCAGAAACCCAAACCTAAAACTTCAAATGATGTGAAGGGAAAAACACCGATGGTTTCCCCCGTGAGTATTCTGAAACGCGGTGAATCTTTGAAGTCCGAGGATAAGCCAAAATCAACCTTTGAGATTGGTGAATCTTCAAAATCTCCAAAGACTTCAAAGGTTTATCCTAAAACGAAGATTTTTCAAAATCAATCATGGGTGGTGAAACTTAAACAATCGTTTGAAGAAAACAAAATGGAAAAGATTTTAAAATCTGAGCCGGCAGTTGTTGTAACTAACAATGAAAATCTTGGTTTTGAATTGGACAAATTAATTGAGGAATTCCCACCAATCAAGGAGGGAGTTCTAAAATCAAAATCTGTACCTGAAATTCCAAATGTTATCTTTAATCTTCCAAAAGTTAATCAAATGGCTTGTGATCTTGTATTTGGTATTGTTCCAAATGTGAAGAAATCTTGGGCATCGTTGTTTGAGTGAATGTCTTTGATGTGTGCAGGGGCTTCCGAGGTCGATCATCTCCAAGTGGATCATGGATAGCGGCGCCTCGAGGCATATGACTGGGATGTTAGCACTACTCTATGATGTCAAATCAATTAATGGAGGATATGTTGGTTTTGCGGGAACTCAGGGAGGAAGAATCGTTGGTGAAGGAATTCTTACCAATGGAGTTGTAATGTTTGATAAAGTGAACTATATCGTTGAACTTGAAAACAATCTGTTGAGCATATCGCAGATTTGCGACCAGTCGTTCACAGTTCATTTCACAAAAAATGAGTGTTTGATCATTAAACCAGGTTTTAACATTCCAGAAGATATGGTATTGATGCGAGCTCCTCGTGAAAATGATTTGTATGTCCTAGACATGAGCGTCGCAACAACATCAGACAAAAAGGCACAATGTTTTGTAACTAAAACAAAAGCAACTGAAAAAGAATCAAGAATGTGGCATCGTAAGATGGGTCACATTCAGGTGAGAAAAATGAATTTCTTAGTTCACAATGATCTTGTTGAAGGTGTTAATTTGAAAAATTTCCATCTGAATGATGATTGTGTAGAATGCAAAAAGGGTAAGCAAACGAAGAAGTCACACCCGAAGAAGCTCTTGAACTCCATCAGACTACCGCTCTAACGGCTCCATATGGATCTGTTCGGACCAGTAAATGTGAAGAGCGTAAGTGGAGACCAGTATTGTCTAGTGGTCACTGACGACTATACAAGATTTTCATGGGTGATGTGTCTCGAAAGAAAAGATGAAACGTTTGATTCATTGATGATTTTATTAAAAAAGATGGAGACGCTGTACAAACTGCCGATCAGACGAATTCGAAGCGACAACGGGACAGAGTTAAAAAACAACTGTATGCTTGAATTCTGCAATGACAGAGGCATTCTTCATGAATTCAGAGCACCGTATACTCCACAACAAAACGATGTCGCAGAACGAAAGAATCGCACACTGATCGAAACAGCTCGAACTATGCTAGCTGATTCCAAATTGCCGATATTCTTTTGGAGTGAAGCAGTTGCTGCAGCGTGTTATACGTTAAATCGTGTTCTTACAGTAACGAAGTACAAGAAAACATGCTTCGAATTACTTCATCGCTATAAACCAAATTTGAAATTCCTAGAACCTTTTGGATCACCATGCACATTTATTGATCCAGATGGTAAATTTGATGCAAAAGTTAACGAAGGTTTTTTTGTAGGTTATGCAAGTCCATTGAAGAGAGTATTTGTTCCATGCTTGGGGAAGATTATACAGGTTCAGCTTGTTGATTGTCAAAGGTTTACTGCTCCGGAACAACTTCCCAGAAACAGATTGCTATTTGATTATGATAAACTCTGGGAGTCTTTCCAGTTGCCGACTGAACCAAGTGAGGAGGAACTAGTATTATTATACCAACATCAGCAATCTATGTCACAAGAACAAGTGCCAAGACCGTTGGTAGTTTCTCAGCCCACCGTGGGTACAAATGATCACGAGGCCGGTCCAAGTGGAACAACACACGAACCCCCAGAAGAACCAGCTCCAACATTTGATCAATCTTACGACTCAGAATCGGAACCCGATCTGATTTTTGACGAGGAACCAAATATTGCAACTTCAGAAGCTGTGGATCATACGGGTGATCAGGATATCACAAACTTGCAATCGGAAGTAAGCGTACCAGACACAGTCATGCCGAGAACTTTGTCTTATCATCCATCGGAACAAATCATTGGAGATCGTCAAAGTGGAGTGAAAACACGCGATCAAATCAACAAAGGGCTTACATGTTTTTATTCATCTATCGCTCCTTTACAAGTAGACTTTTCATTGAAATGTTTTATTTCGCAGATAGAGCCGAGAACAAATAAAGAAGCATTAACCAAGGAAAGCTGGGTAAATGTGATGCAGGAGGAGCTTCTACAATTTTAGAAACTTGGAGTGTGGAGGTTGGTTGATTTTCCTGAAGATCAGAAGCTGATCAAGACCAAGTGGGTCTTCAAGTGTAAAAGAGATGATAGAGGGGTGATCGTGAGAAATAAAGCACGTTTGGTAGTCCAAGGTTTTAGTCAGCAAGAAGGCATCGACTTTACTGAAGTATATGCGCCTGTTGCTCGACTCGAGGCAATTAGAATCTTCCTGGCGTTCGCGTCTTGGAAAGGATTCAAGGTCTACCAATTAGATGTAAAATCTGCATTCCTTTATGGAGAAATTAAAGAAGAAGTGTACGTCGGACAACCACCGGGTTTCACCGATCCAGTGCACAAAGACAAAGTCTATTTACTCGACAAAGCGCTTTACGGTTTACACCAGGCCACGAGAGCGTGGTACGAGATGCTTTCCCAACATCTATTGAACAACGGGTTCATCAGAGGGACTGTTGATAGCACTTTGTTTACAAAAGAGGTTGCAGGACATCTAGTCATCGTGCAGATTTATGGTGACGACATAATCTTCGGATCGACGAATGACGAATTGTGCAAAGAGTTCGAGAAGGTTATGAAGAAAAAGTTTGAAATGAGTTCGATGGGGGAGATGAAGTTCTTCCTAGGGCTTCAGGTTGAGCAAATGCCCGAAGGAATCTTCATACACCAGATAAAAAACTTGAATGATGTGCTTGAGAAGTTCAATATGGCTGAATCATCTCCAATCTCAACCCCCGGCTCAAAATCATGGGATATGTCCAGATGAAAGCGGTGAAAAGGTGGATGAGACGCACTATCGATCGATCATTGGTTCATTAATGTATCTGACTGCGTCACACTCGGACATCATGTATCCAACGTGCCTCTGTGCCCGATATCAGTCTAGCCCGAGACAGTCACACATGACGATTGTGAAGATAATTTTTCGGTATCTTAAAGGTTGCCTAAGCACCGGCTTGTGGTATCCTAAATCTGGGGACTTTTCTCTTACTGGTTATGCTGATTCTGACTTCGGGAGCTGTAAGCTTAGTGCAAAGTCCACAACTGCTGGCTGTCAGTTCTTCGGAACTCGACTTGTTACTTGGCAATGCAAGAAACAAACCACAGTCGCTCTCTCAACCTGTGAGGCTGAATACGTTTCAGCTTCCAGCTGTTGCTCTCAGATCCTCTGGATCCAGCAGCAGATGAGGGACTATGGTTTGCAGTTCTTAGACACGCCAATATTTGTGGACAATGAGGCAGCAATAAATATAACTAAAAATCCGGTGCATCACTCTAAAACGAAACATATTGAGATTCGACATCATTTCATCCGTGATTGCTATGAGAAGAAATTGATTCGAATTGATCATATACACACCGATGATCAGAGAGCTGATTTTTACACAAAACCCTTTGATAAAACAAGATTTAACTATCTTTTAAAATTGAACGGGTTGAAAATTTTGTTTTCTGGGAGGGTAATAGAGTGTGAAGCCGAGGAGGACAGCGATCAGAAGTGATATACGTCGTGTTGTCAAGTTTTTCTGTACAGTTTTATTTTCTGCTTTTGATAAAACCAAAAACACAAAAATATGTTTTTGTTTTTAGGGGGAGAAAGTTTACAGAAAATACAAAAACATGATAAAATTTCAAAAATCCAAAAACAATAGAAAAATGAAAAAGAGTTTGTGTAAAAAGGGGAAATGATAGTACATCAGCTAGACAGTTGCAGTACGCTAAAGAAATGTATAGTTTAATTGTGTTAAGCAGTCTCGCTGATGATATGCCGATAGGTTTTTATACATTTAGTAAGTTTGTTTGGGATATAAACCTAAAACATTTCTTGCTTTTACGTGGGGAACATCTCTCGGATATATAGGTAACCCCTGAAATCCCGTTTGAAAGGCTATATTTCTGACATACTAGGTCTTTGTACGTGGTGATATCTGGGGTATTATACCAGGACTTCTGATTTTGCGGGAGCAATAGCCTAGTCCTCGTATAATACTTTGCACTGCTTTAAATTTTAAAGCCCACCCTCAGCATAAAAAATGATGAAACATTGAAAAATGCTAATCATGTGCTGTTGTAAAGAAGATCCCCAAGGGGGACCCACCTAAAAGTCGAGCCATTATCTCTCTGATTTTGCGGAAGCAATAGCCTGAGCTCTCATGGCCTCGCATTAACCCAATTACAGATATCATTAGTGTGCACTCACTTGTAAGACTGAATATAGTAGTCTGGATACGGGAGTATATTCTGAGGTGGTACACGTGTATAAGTTAAGCTTTAAAACACTAATTCGTATCCTAAACAGATTGAAATTTGTGTGAGAATTTAAAATTGGATCAGTATATCGGCAATCACTGTGAATTGTTTAATGCTTAGTATGGAATCAAAGCTTAACGGTACTTGTAACTTGTCAGCAGCTGATATGACCCCCTAACACGCTCATCAAAATATGTTTGTACAGTTTTTCAGTTTCTTAAATTTCAAAAAGATTTCCTGTTTGTTTAGAAAAATGTTAAAAAATCCAAAAAGATTTGTTTTTTTTTTCATCTTTTTTTCGACAACAGACATTGGGGATCTGATGATCAAAGTCTCACAGTGCTAAAAAAGTTGGATCATGAGGGTTGGTAAAGAAAAAGTTTGTGAGAAGGTGTTGGTAATTGCTCGAAAAGTTTAAAAGTTCATTAATTTGAACTTAAATCTGTTTTAAAAAGTCAAATACATTCATTTGTATGATCCGATGTGGATTGTGAACTGCTCAGCGAAGGATATCGAGTGTTTATTCGTAAACAAGATTGGTTACAAAGCTGAAGATAAAGACCAAGCCTTGCAGTTTCAGAAAGTTGCAACAATATGTTTTCAGAAAGGAATCAATTCTGAAAATGCATGGTCATCTAAGTGGAGAAAGATTGAGAAAGAAGAGGCTCTGAAAGCTGAGAAAGAAAGGAAGGCACATGAAGAAAAAGATAAGATTGCAAGATATACAGTTGTGCAAAGGATGGCTGAAGAGGAAAAGAGAGCGGTTGAAGAAAATGAAAAGCTAAGAAAGTTGTTACTGAAGAAGCCAAAGCAAAGAGAAGAAAAGTTCAAGTCTCTGTGAAGAAAGTGCTGAAGACAGGCTGACTGAAGACTCCGGCAATATCCAAGTGGGAGTTTGTTGGTGCACAATGTCTATCGCCTATGTCAGCAGTCTAGGTCGTGTCAGTAGTTTGTATTAGGGGTTAAAAGTGTAAAAGTTTAATGTTATTTGTGTTTGTACCATTTCGTACGAAATGGATTTGTAATGTCCACGTCGCACGAAATGGAGTTTGCCATTTCGTGCGAAATGGACTTGTCATTTCGTGCGGAATGGATTCCCTATAAATAGGGTGTTGGGTTTTCCATTTGAATCGGTTCGGGTGAAAGTTGTCACGAAGTGCTGTCAAATTCTCTGCATGTATTAACGTCTAAAATCAATGGAAAACCAGTTTAAAGTGTATTTCTCTGCTTCTACTCACATTCTAACACCGATTCACAGTTACTAGATTGTTTCCGCCTCTCTAGTGACCTAGATTTGACTCAGACCGACTCATTTAGGTCGAATATCGATCCTACAATGATGATGGTGATGACTTAGATTACAATATTGATAAACACAATGTGATTCAAGAACTTGAAGTGGATATGGATACATTTAGAGCAGTTGTTGAAACAGAAGGTAATGATCTAGAAAATCAAGATGATGAAGAAAATCAGAATGATGAAGAACAAAATGAAGAGGAACCCACTGAGATTGACCTTGAAGACTTTGAAAGTGCTAATGAAAATGACCCTCCATTAAAGAAGGGTCTGAAGAAGATGAGAAAGAGGAGAAAGGGGGTCAGGGGTGGAAGAGGGCCATTCTATGTTGGGCAGTTGTTTAATAATAAAGAGGACTTGAAGCAGTTGGTTAAAAACATGCATTGGACTCAAGAAGGCAGTTGGTTATAGGAAGGAATGATAATAGAATATTTAGGGTGGTTTGTCATGGTGTGAATCCTGATTTACAAGGCATGCAACCATAAGGGCAGTTTGGGGATTTTGCATATTTTAGTGGGCCCACCCAAAAAGAAGGGTGTTGGTGCATATTATATATGTCTGCCACTGTGCGAATAGGCTAGATAGAGCATGTGTTGAATATTGTATAGAATAGTATAAGTTAGACAAGGTATTGTATGTAACAATGTCCATCCGGACGGATGGACAACAGGTCAGTCCAAACCCCATCCGAATAGGTGTCATAATGCTAAAGTCCATCCGGACGGATGGAGTCCATCTGGACGGATGGACATAGGCTCATTCGGATGGATAGGCAGTTGCCTATAAATAGGGATGTGGGGTTCCCATTTGGACAAGCTTTTGGTTCCCAGAGGGAAGATGTTGTCCAACTGGTTTCATGGGTATGTAACTTTCATATATCAATAGAAACCAGCTTATAAGTGATTGTTCGGTGTTGTTTCTATCTTCTACTCATTTCTTATCACCGAACCAATCATCACGGGACCAAAGCTCCATCAAAGTCGCCGGATCCTGGAATCTCAAATCAACTGTTAGATCGATTGAATCGGTACCGTAGCTCTGATACCAGTTAAGATTCCAGGATCCGGCGAGTTTGAGGGGGCTTTGGTCCTGGTGTGTGTTGGGTGTAATATATTTTTATTGATATTTTAAGCCCTTTTTAACACGTTAGTCAACTTTTAAATTTATAAAACACGATATTCTACTAACACTAAACACACACATGGGCAAGTGCACCCATCGTGAGCGTAGTATAGCGTTGGTAAGATACCGAGGTCGTCCAAGGACACAAGAGCTTTTAGTACCTAGTTTATCCTCAACGTCTAATCAAATTAAAAGTTTTTAGAAAAGGTTTTAAACATGAAAAATAAAAACTAAAAATGCTGAAAAATAAAAATAAAAGAAAAACAGATAGACAAGATGAATCACTTGGATCAGACTCGCCTTTAATGTAACCTTTGATGATTTCCACACTTTTGCACTTTTTAAGACATTATCTTAGTTAGGCCTTTGGGTATACTTTAACCTAACTTAACTCCACCTAAGTGACACATCAACTTTTTTTCCTCATTTCACTTTGTCCCACTCTAAGGAAATGGTTTAACATGTTAACACATAACTCATTTAATGCACTTTAACATTGAGTTTTGTCTAAAAAAGAAAAATAATAATTAATTCAACCTCTTAACATTGGGTTAACATGTTAACACATAACTCATTTAATGCACTTTAACACAAGGAGGGAGTGGTTTGCAATGTTAGTTAACATGCCATGTCATTGTTAGCACTCTAGATGTTAGAGTACACCCCATGGCCTTATAGTAGTAGGCCCCTCTTTTGAAGGTGACGTTACCCTCAACCCAGTGTTTGAGTCAGCAAGGATACAATCCCAAAGGGTCGGAATATTGAAAGATAATTAATTAAGTTATTAATGCGTAATATGGTAGGCCCCTCTTTTGAAGGCGACGTTACTCTCGGCAAAGTGGTTTGAGTCAACAGGGAAACAATCCCAAGTAACCGGGTTAATGTATTAATAGTAGTTTACATATGAGGGGATCAAGCCATTCGCATCCCCGCCATCCAATACTAGTGGGTATTGAAGGAGGTCCTAGTAAGCTTGACCCAGGTCTGCAGGATCTATACACTGAACAAGGCAAGAACCTTACCAAACCATTCCCTTAACCCCCGACCAGGTAGCCAACATATCTCTATATAGACCATAGAGATATGAATGGTGAAAATATTTTATTTTATATAGACAGTAAAATAATGCCAAGACACCACGGAAAAATGATAAGGAAGTTTCACCTTCAACATAAGAAACTATTTATTAAAGTCATTAATACAAAACCAAATAAAAAGTGCGAAAAGATTAAAAATCAAAAGTATTACATTAAATGCTTGTTTTCACCAAGTGATGTAAGAGGCTTAGCCAAACATGGCCTTTGATTGACAAGAACTTTTACTATCAATCTTGGATCCCGAGACTACTACACACACTCTAAGGTGGATGATGGATCATGGATGATGGATGATGGTGGTGGATATGGGTGTTGTAGTGGTGGTGGTATGGTGGTGAAGTGAGAGAGAGGTGGTTTGCCAAGGGATGCCTTTGAAATGAACCAAGCACCCCTATTTATAGCCTGCACAAAAGCCCGAACACGGCCCGTGTCCGCTGGACACGGCCCCATGGCCATCCTCTTTCTCTTTCTTCATTAATTGCAATTGTCTGTATTAGGCTCCACACGCCCCCGTGTTCGCTGGGCACAGCCCCGTGTGAAGAAGCGTATCTGTACTATCAAGATTTGTAAGATTATGCGAATCTTAGCGTTGACCACGACCCGTGCTGAGCTGGGCACGCCCCTGTGCTGGGAATAGAAGCTTCTATATCTTTGTCATTTTCTGCAGACATCTGACCACGCCCCCGTGTCCGCTGGGCACGAGGCCGTGGTTAGCCTTCTGTTTCTTGTTTTTGCTTGGGAAGATGTTGTCGAGGGATCGGGCATGCCACATTTATTCCTTTTCTTGTATTTATGTTAGTTTTTGATGCATATTTGTTCCTTTTGTTCATTTAACCTAATTTGGTCCTGAAAATACAAAAGGAAGACAAAAGCACACTTTTCCAACATTAGTACTAAAAAAGGGTTAGTTTTATGCCTCATTTGATGTAATTTATATGTTGCATTTTACACACATCAAATACGCCCACACTTGAATCTTTGCTTGTCCTCAAGCAAAACTCTTTATTATGTGGCTTACACACCCAAATGGAATGAGAAGAAGGGAAGTTTTGGGCTTGTCTTGAGTGTTAGGAATCCAAGATCTTTATTGGGTTCTATTTTTATGCTATTTACAATCCTATTTGTTATGATTTATTTAGAACGTTTCATAAGAGAAATTACTTATTTGGGCATAACATGTATCTTTAAAATTCCATTTATATACAAGTTCACATACCTCACGGGAGATCACTCAACACTCGGCCGAAGATGTATTTTTGTGAAACACTCGAGACCGGCATGGAACTTATTTCTACCATATGCTTGCCAAGCAATCAATCCTCCTCATTTTTAACTATAAACCTTTGTAAATATCAAGAGGAGTTGGGTAAGGGTTAGGCTTGGGTTAAAGGTAGGTGGTTTTGGGTTAGTGGTTAGTAAAAAAGGCTAAAAGCGTAAAAAGTGTCGGTCGTCGTAAAACTTTTTGTTTTGACTTTTATTCAAACTAAGCATTTTCAAACAAATTTTCTTTGAGGAACTTGTTTGTTTATTGCTATACTTCATTTTTTTAAGGAGCGTCACAAGAAAACCGAGCTTTTTACTAAAATAAGGGGTTTAAAAGAAAAAGGGTTTTAGTGGGTAAAGGGTGTTTGTTTTGTGGGTTAGAAACGAAAAGGTTTAGGCTCAAAGGGGTTAACTAGGGGGATTTTGGGTAGGTGATAAAAAAAATAAAAAATAATGGTGTTGAAAGAAAAATGGGTTAGTCCTAATACCTCCATCATTTACTTACTTGGGTTTAAGTTGGTAAGGACCGGGAATGTATCGTCATGGCAAGTTTTAGAGTCGTAAGAACCAAGCGGCTATTCACACAAGAAACGAAAAATGAGCATTTAGTTTAAAGATGTATGCTTGTATGCTCAATAAAGGCTCAAAACTCACTTTTTGTGGGAATGGGTTTATAATGTGATCAAGTATATCTAATCAAATTTTAACTAGATTTGTCATGCCGTTTCATAATTTTCTTATGTTGGTTCTTTTTATCACGACACTATCGGTTGTAAATTTGTAAAAATATAACCTTTCTAGAACTTGTTATTCCCAAATTAAACCAAGACAAGTAAAAAAAATGAAAAGTTTTTGAAAAAAATTGGGGTAATTAGCGGTTCCAATAGAGTTTTGTGTAAGGCTTGTTATTAGGACTTGCAAAATTCAAGGTTTAGCATCCCCCCACACTTAAATTACACATTGTTCTCAATGTGTCCAAAAAATAAGTTTTTAGGTTGATTGAATGTGTAAAAAGATGTTTAAAAACAAAATTTTATGTTACTGGGCGTCTGGGCACGGGCCCGTGTTGGTACGGGCACGACCCATGTTCAGATCGTCAGTATCATATTTAACAGAAGGCTGGGCATGGGGGCGTGTTCAGTGAACACGGCCCCGTGTCCAGTTACCTGAATTGGGCGTTTTCTGCAGAACCTCGGGCACGGGGGCGTGTTGGGCTGAGCACGGCCCCGTGCTGAACTTGCTGTAATGAAGAAAAATTGTCGGAAGGCTCTGTTTTTGTGCATGGGGTGTGGGTTCAAGTTTCCCTTAGTAACCTCCACCATTTCGAGTGTGCTTTTATTCCTGAAAAGTAAAACTAAACTAGAAAACATAAAAGTTAATCTAAACTAAAACTAAGGATAGTTCCGCGGAATGCCTCCGTGGTGCGCCACGTTTATAAGGGTCCTTGGCTAGACCCAAAGTCAGTCATATGTTACCCAAGTGGGATGTTTTGCATCCCATGTTGCACCGTCGGAGAGCATCATCCAAGCTTGAGTCTATGACATTCAAGTAGTTGACCGGGTCGTCATCTTCTACTCTTTTCCCAACCCCGAACTCCATCTCTTTGTCCCCAACCCTCAATGTTAATTTCCCACCATTCATGTCTATCATTGCGTGAGCGGTGGCTAGGAATGGTCTTCCTAGAATAAGTGGTACTTCGGTATCTTCCTTCATATCAAGTATGACAAAGTCGGCCGGGAAGACAAAGTCTCCGACTTTTACCAATAGATTTTCGGCGACACCTTGTGGATATTTGATAGACCTATCGGCGAGTTGTATGCTCATCTTTGTGGGGCTTGTTTTACCTAGTCCGAGTCGGTCAAACATTGATGCGGGCATGAGATTGATGCTAGCCCCAAGATCTGCTAGTGCATTGCGTATGGGCGATCCCCCAATGGAACAGGGGATGGTGAAGCTTCTGGGGTCGATTTTCTTTTGTGGGAGTTTGTTAAGTAGAATGGCGGAGCATTCTTCACTTAAATTAACTAATTTCAGTGTTTCAATTTTCCTTTTGTGAGTGAGAAAGTCTCTCATAAATTTTGAGTATTTAGGCATTTGAGTAAGGACTTCTACAAATGGAAGATTGATGTACAATTGTTTTAGTAAGTTTACGAATTTTGTGAATTGCTCATCGGTCTTTTGGCGGAGTAACTGACCGGTAAGGCACCGGGGGGGTTCTTGGTAGGTTCTTGATTTGGCGGAGGAGTTGTCTCTTTTTGGGGTGTTGGTGAAGTTGCGGTTTGGTTGGATGGACTCTTTTCAGTTGGAGGTAGCGGAGCCTCCTCGGGACCTACGGTACGGTTTCTCAATGTGATGAGATGCACTTGCGCCTTTGGGTTGGTTTCGGTATTGCTGGGTAATGCGCCTTGTGGTCTCCTGGGGAAATTTTGAGCTAGTTGATTTAGTTGTTTTTCAATGTTTTGAATACTAGCTTGTTGATTTCTAAAGCTCGATTCCATTTGTTGGAATCGATCCGAGTTTTTCTTTTCGGTGTCGGAGATAAGGCGTGAGATAGTATCTTCAAGCCTCTCTCGTCCCCCTTGTTGTTGTTGAGAGAAATTTTGTGACTCGTTTCTTGGTTGTTGAAAGTTTGTTCGTTGGTTTGATTTTGTTGGTTACTACTATGCCGGGTTCTCTCCAACCAAGGTTAGGGTGGTTACGCCATCCTTAGTTGTAGGTACCCGTCGGAGGACCTGATGGCCTAGGTCTATTATCAATGTAGTTTACTGTTTCCGTTTGATTATCTATTTCTTTCATACAACTCCAATTTTCATGTGGCCCACCACACCCTTCACAAGCCATAACCGATGCCGTTTTTGTCATTTCTAACTTTTTGATTTTCGAAGAGAGGGCCTCGATTTGGGCTTGTAGAGAAGTGCTTTCGTCTACCTTATGGGCACCCGGGGCAATAGATTTTGTGCCTCGGGGAGTGTGCCACTGAAAATTGTTTGGAGCAATTTCCTCAATTTGATTATAAATTTCATTTAGGCGACGATTACCTAGAAGTCCCCCAGAGCTAGAGTCGAGTGTTTGTCTTATGTGTGGCAACAACCCATTGTAGAAAGTGGATACTTGTTGCCATACCGCAAGACCATGATGAGGGCACTTTCTTAGTAGCTCCTTGAACCCTTCCCAAGTTTCATATAAGGATTCCCCATCCTCTTGTGAGTATGTATTAATTTCAGTCATTAATTTAGCCGTTTTAGAAGGAGGGAAATACTTATATATAAACTTTGGGCTAGTTCATCCCAAGTGTTTACCGAACCACTTGGGAGGGTGTTAAACCAAGCCTTAGCTCGGTCTTTTAATGAAAACGGGAACATTCGGAGGCGGATGGCGTCGTTTGATGCCCCATTGATTCGAAAAGTATCATATATTTCCAAGAAGTTGGTAATATGTAATTGGGGTTCTTCGTCCGCAAGCCCATGGAAAGTTGCGGAGTTTTGGAGCATTTGAATTAAATGCGGCCAAAGTTCGAAGTTGTTGGCATCGACATTCGGTGCATTGATAGCGGCACTGAGATTACCTACCGTGGGCCGTAGGTAATCCATTAGGGTACGTTGATCCGCCATTGGGAGTGGGTCCCCCGAAACTTTCTCTTGGATTTTAGCTTTAAGTCTCTTTCTTAGAAAGCGTTCGGGTTCGTCTAGAGGTTCTTTTATGTCTTTATTGGAACTGGAGCTCATGCACTGGGTAGGAAGTTCAGGTGCGGTGCCTGGGTTCCAAGTCCTGCGTTAAAAAAAGATTGCGGGTCAAAAGTCTCACTACGGCCCCGTGGTCGCTGACCACGGCCCCGTGGTCGTGGTTACAGTGATTGTTTTCCGGATCCCTGTTACTGGAGAGTTCAACACTGCCCCATGCTGCACCAACATGGCCCCGTGCTCACCTCTTTGTAACTCGGAAAATAAAAACTGCTAGTAAGGATGTTGGGCACGGCCCGTGTCCGACCAGGCACGGCCTCGTGCTGCAGTCTGCAGAAGCTGAAAAATTTAGAAAAATCCTAAAAAAAATAGAAAAATAAGAAAAATAATTAGGCCGTTGATTCCTAACTTTCTTAAAATCCTTGTGTCCCCGGCAACGGCGCCAAAAACTTGGTGTGTGTTGGGTGTAATATATTTTTATTGATATTTTAAGCCCTTTTTAACACGTTAGTCAAGTTTTAAATTTATAAAACACGATATTCTACTAACACTAAACACACACATGGGCAAGTGCACCCATCGTGAGCGTAGTATAGCGTTGCTAAGATACCGAGGTCGTCCAAGGACACAAGAGCTTTTAGTACCTGGTTTATCCTCAACGTCTAATCAATTTAAAAGTTTTTAGAAAAGGTTACATATGAGGGGATCAAGCCATTCGCACCCCCGCCATCCAATACCAGTGGGTATTGAAGGAGGTCCTAGTAAGCTTGGCCCAGGTCCTTGCAGGATCTATCCACAGAACAAGGCAAGAACCTTACCAAACCATTCCCTTAACCCCGACCAGGTAGCCAACATATCTTTATATAGACCGTAGAGATATGAATGGTGAAAATCTTTTATTTTATATAGACAGTAAAATAATGCCAAGACACCACAGACAAATGATAAGGAAGTTTCACCTTCAACATAAGAAACTAGTTATTAAAGTCATTAATACAAAACCAAACAAAAAGTGCGAAAAGATTAAAAATCAAAAGTATTACATTAAATGCTTGTCTTCACCAAGTGATGTAAGAAGCTTAGCCAAACATGGCCTTTGATTGACAAGAACTCTTACTATCAATCTTGGATCCTGAGACTACTACACACACTCTAAGGTGGATGATGGATGATGGTGGTGGTGGATGTGGGTGTTGTAGTG
Source organism: Helianthus tuberosus (assembly GCA_030545235.1). Lineage (NCBI taxonomy): Eukaryota > Viridiplantae > Streptophyta > Magnoliopsida > Asterales > Asteraceae > Helianthus > Helianthus tuberosus. The sequence continues at coordinate 118,536,146 of CM060358.1, read as the reverse complement.
GTGGTGGAGTGGTGGTGAAGTGAGAGAGAGGTGGTTTGCCAAGGGATGCCTTTGAAGTGAATCAAGCACCTCTATTTATAGCCTGCCCGAACACGGCCCCGTGTCCGCTGGACACGGCCCCATGGCCATCCTCTTTCTCTTTCTTCATTAATTGCAATTGTCTGTATTAGGCTCCACACTCCCCCGTGTTCGCTGGGCACGGCCCCGTGTGTAGAAGCGTATCTGTACTATCAAGATTTGCAAGATTCTGAGAATCTTAGCGTTGACCACGGCCCGTACTGAGCTGGGCACACCCCCATGCTGGGAATAGAAGCTTCTATAGCTTTGTCATTTTCTGCAGACATCTGACCACGCCCCCGTGTCCGCTGGGCATGGGGCCGTGGTCAGCCTTCTGTTTCTTGTTTTTGCTTGGGAAGATGCTGTCGAGGGGTCGGGCATGCCACGTTTATTCTTTTCTTGTATTTATGTTAGTTTTTGATGCATATTTGTTCCTTTTGTTCATTTAATCTAATTTGGTCCTGATAATATAAAAGGAAGACAAAAGCACACTTTTTCCAACATTAGTACTAAAAAAGGGTTAGTTTTATGCCTCATTTGATGTAATTTATATGTAGCATTTTACACACATGAGGTCTCATGATGATCGGTTCGGTGATAAGAAATGAGTAGAAGATAGAAACAACACCGAACAATCACTTATAATCTGGTTTCTATTGATATATGAAAGTTACAAACCTGTGAAACCAGTTGGACATCATCTCCCCTCTGGGAACCAAAAGCTTGTTCAAATGGGAATCCCACATCCCTATTTATAGGCAACTGCCTATCCTTCCGGATGGACTTTAACATTATAACACCTATTCGGTTGGGGTTTGGACTGACCTGTTGTCCATCCGTCCGGATGGACATTGTTACATACAATACCTTATCCAACTTATACTATTCTATACAATATTCAACACATGATCTATCTAGCCTATTCGCACAGTGGCGGACATATACAATATGCACCAACAGATTCCCCCACGACCGTCAGTGTCGAATCGTCACGTTAAAAACCTTAAGCTGTGTTTAATATTCTGTAACTTCAAATACTCTGCAACTTCAATCAGGCATCTTGAAATCTTCAATAGATTCCCCCTTGATTGATAATCCGGGTTTGCTTTGACAGTATTATACAAATTCCCCCTGAAATGAATCTTTAGGTCTTTGTTTGCACCGTTCACGACTCCTCCTCTGATTTGCTAAACTGCAATCTTCACGAACAATCACCAACTTGAAACTAATCAATGCAGCAATCTCTGTTTCAGCTTTAACCACATCCGAGTTCAGTTTTTGATATGATATTTAAGTACCACGATCTCGCATTCCGCTTGCTCGATCTAAGTATTGTACAAAAACCCAACCGACAATTGATAGAAACTTCAAATACCCCACTGGTTAATGTCAAATCTATGATTGCCCATGAAAATCTAAAATCCTGTTTTCCGTGATCAGCTTTCAGCACCTTCAAGAATGATAGATCCATGTAAATGGTATTCTCCACAATCGGCAAATCTTCATCGGATAACGAATCATCTGGTAACACATTCAGATCTTAGAAACATGCATCCACGATCAGATTCTCATTCTTCATCTTCAGTCATAAAAACAGATGTATAGTCTTCTCCGCTAGTTCCGGCAGCAACTTAACCAACAAACATCTTCATTTCCCGACGGTTATTCCAAAAAACAATTCATCTGCTTGAAGATTAACCATTCTGACACTTTAGCCTATCACACGTCTGTGATATCTTATAAGTATCATCTCTTGATGCTAATCTTGCTGACCGGCTTGACGAAGACCCGGGACTAAAACCCTAAGACGTCAATCTGACCCTGATCTGTAGAGTCTGAACTTCCTATGATCACAAATTCACAAATCCAGATCCTATGTATCTTCAGACTATCCTGAAGTCTGAACCACCCGAATATTATTGCAGTGTCATGAATTTTTAAAATGCTAGAATTTCATCTGAAAATTTTATTCCCCCTCATTTTTGCAAATTCTGATGTCTTATCACTGAATTCCCCCTAAAAAATATGACAATTTTTCCCTAAACGTCAGTTTTTCATTATTACGAATTTTACGTTACGGCCCATTAATAGTCAGATAACCCAGATAATAAACATTTTACACCAGTATCATGACTACCCCACTAATTTCCACAATCTGTGATCGCATCATCAAATTTGTTTGTTGAAGCCCTGGACGGTGTCCCCGAACAACCCAACTTGGTCGTTAACAACTCGAAAAAGATTTCAATCACCAAATTTTTTCTGGAGACTCACCTCGTCATTGCGATCAAAACTGCCTTTTTAAGGCATTAGTCCATCCGTCCAAATGGAGTAGGTCCATCCGTCCGAATGGACTGATTTTGGAACGAGTAGCCTTTATAACTTTGAATGTCTCTATCCGTCCGGATGTGTATATGGCCATCTGTCCGGATGGACCCTATCCGTCCAAATCTGTTCGAACATCTCAAGAACATTCCCAATCACATTTTTCGATCCAAAATCTTTAATTCTTTGAATTTCATAATGAAACTTCACAGGATTGTGCGAAAATCAATTCCGAATCTAATGATTTCTTCAATTTCAAATTCTATCCGTGAATTGACCTTCAATTGTATGTTTATTTCATATTTTACATCAAAACTCCCTACACATCCAAAATCTATGAGCGTAGGTGATTCAATCAATAGTTAGATCGATTGAATCGGTACCGTAGCTCTGATACCAATTGAGATTCCAGGCTCCAGCGAGTTTGATGGAGCTTTGGTCCCATGATGATCGGTTTGGTGATAAGAAATGAGTAGAAGATAGAAACAACACCGAACAATCACTTATAATCTGGTTTCTATTGATATATGAAAGTTACATACCCGTGAAACCAGTTGGACAACATCTCCCCTCTGGGAACCAAAAGCTTGTCCAAATGGGAACCCCACATCCCTATTTATAGGCAACTACCTATCTGTCCGAATGAGCCTATGTCCATCCGTCCGGATGGACTTTAACACTATAACACCTATTTGGATGGGGTTTGGACTGACCTGTTGTCCATCCGTCCGGATGGACATTGTTACATACAATACCTTGTCCAACTTATACTATTCTATACAATATTCAACACACGCTCTATCTAGCCTATTCGCATAGTGGCGGACATATACAATATGCACCAACAGATTCCCCCTTGGTCGTCACTGTCGAATGTCAAAAGTGATAAAGGGTCATTGATGATATGCCAGTAGGTTTTTACACATTTAGTAGATTGATTTCGAGGTATAAACATAAAATCGTATCTTGTTTATCTCGGATATATGGATAACCCCTGAAATATTGTTTGATAGATTGCCTAATTCTGAGATACTAGGTCTTTATATTGTTTAATATCTGGGGTATTATACTAGGTCTTCTGATTTTGCGTCAGCAACGGCCTAGACCTCGTATAATACTTTATGCGCTTTAAGTAGCTTTCCCTCTGCATAAAAATTGAGAAAATATCAAAGGATATAAATCAAGTGCAGTTGTAAAGAAGATCCCTAAGTGGGACACACCTAAAGTCGAGCCTTCATCTGACTGAACGAAAGTTTTAACCTAAGCTCTCAAGGTCTCGCACTACCAAGAGAACATATATCAATATAGTATATTCAACTATAAGACTGAATTTGGGGAATCTGGATACATGATTATATTCTAAGGTGGGACATGTGAATAAGTTAAGTGCTTAAGACATTAATCTCGTATCTTGAATCAATTGAAGTTTGTGTGAAAATTTAAGTTTATCAGTATACTGACAATCTAAGTGAATCGTTTAGAACTTAAAGTGTTTATAGCTCAACGGTGCTAGTGATTTGTCATAAACTGATATGATCCTCTAACGCAATCTTAACAAAAATATGTTTGCGAATATTTCTTTATCGCATTTCATTATAGAAAAATCACAAAAAGATTTTAGGAGTGTTTTAGCATAAGCTTTGTAAAATACAAAAAGATTTTGTTTCACCTTATGTTTCGACAACCGATGTTGGAAAGCTGAATTTCAAAATCTGAAGATGCTGAACATAAACAAGTTCATTAATTTGAAACTTGAATTTTAAAATGAAAATTTAAAAAGTTGTAAAGTTGGATAATCAAGGTCATTAATTTGAACTTGATCATCTGTCAGGGTAGGGTTACTAAATATGAAACGCTTATATGAATGATAAAAAGATTTAACAGGAAGCTAAAAGAAAGGGGGAGCAAGATTAATCGTCAAATTGTAAAATGTTTAGTAATTTGGATGGTTTTACTTTGATTGCTTGAATATGTTTTCCGTGGTAGATCAAGACTAAACTTCACAGATTTCTAAGCTATGTCCAAGGGGGAGTCTGTGAGTGCATTTTGTATGTCCATACTTAGAAATCTGTCTGTATTTGTAACGTTTAAAGTCTTGAGTCTGTGTCATACCGGACAGAGGTTTCGCTAGGTTTTGCTAGGTAATATGTTAGGCCAGGTCACGATAGGGTACGACACGATGCGAAGATAGCAGGTTTGATCGAGAATGATGTCATCACATTTATGTGATGACATCATAATTACTACATCATAATTACATCAGTAATCAACATTACATGCATGGAAATTTGAGAACTTTGCATGAGTTATCACGTATGAGGAATCTTGCACATTCGCCCGGATGAAGACAAAGGCTATTTCCGCTAAATGAGGTAAGACTTCATTCGTCCAGATGTGGACTGCATGCTGGTCCGGATGGAGGACTATTATAAATATCACACATGTCCATCCGGATGATAGAGATCAGAGAACAACGACTCCGCACAAGCAGATCTTCAACAACACTTATCAAGTTCTGATCTAGATTAGGTGTTTTCGTGTCGAAGTGCTTCGAAACTCTGTCTGGTTCACGATTGAAATGTAATAAACGATTGTTATTTACGATTCGATTCATATGATTACCGTTTCGTTAACGGGTTCCGCACGTAAATGAAATGATACGCAGATCTTGTGTTCTTCAGTGAACCGATCCGGACTCACAAAGGGGAATCTTCAACAGGGGATGTTGATGCATTAAATATTTCCAAACCTACTTCCCAACCACCAAAAAAGATTAGGTTTCCAAAGCCCACATGTGAATGGGTTCTTCATGTTTCCAGATCTCAAAATGGGCAACCATGGTGTGTAAAAACTTTCCTTGATAATCATACTTGTTTGACCACAAGAAAGGTTAGGTTATACACTGTAGCAAGAGAAGTGGAGAGCATATGTTACACCCTCAAAATCCACAAGCAGAGTATTACCGCGAGGTGTGCGACTGAATAAGATCATACCACTAATCATACTGAACGATAAGTAAAATTGTGACAACCCGCATTAAACCAGGTATCCGTACGACTTAATTAATAATTAATTACTGCTTAATTACTGTGCTTGCTTGAACTTGTGAATAAACTGCTACTTGAATACTGATACATGTACTTACTTGCATCATACTTTACTTACCGTCACTACATTATTTACATGCTGAACCATAGTGACAATCATGATGCACAAAAGCACAGTAGCACAATAAACGGATAACCCATTGAACATGCTGATAAAGCCAGCATCAGGCAGACACTGCCTCTAAGGCCTGTATGAGCCAGAAATATTTTGCTACACTAGTGGTGAGTGTAGGGATACAAGGGTTGTAGAACTGCGTCTCTAGGAATAAGTTACAATGACTGGATGTGCCTAAAACGTGCTCTAAGCACAAAACTCAGCACTTTACAAAATAATTCAGCTTTTAGCTAACCAATAAAGTGCCAAAACATGAGAAAAATATTACTAGACACTTTCCAAAGTGTCAGAAATAAGTTGTGTCACTAAAAAGGGTATTAACGACACTTAAAGCTTTGTTAAGCACTCTAACGAATTACTATCCAACCGAACAACCGGACTATACCCGGAACATGAAAATATTGTTATTTTCATTATTTACCTTTTTCTGAGCCAGTTAGGGTCCCTGATTACCCTAACACCCATTGTAACACACTACACACAACTAACCAAGTTAACTACTTAACTAACCTACTTATCTTAACTAGTAGCTAACTAATACTTGGAAATGGACCAAGACCCCCCCCTCTCTAACCGTCCCCAACTAAGGGGGGACACACTTGGTACAATTTTGATTATTTTAATCAATTGTGTTTAGTATCTACTAGACACTTAATCCTTTGGTTAATACACATGAACTTTGTCTATAAGTTAGAACCATAACACACTTATCATTCACATTACACAACTCCACTTCAAACACTCCTCTCTCTCTCTCTACAAGGCTACGGCCGAACACCCCACCCCCCATACATCCATTTTCGGTTTTTGATCTTCACATTCCAATCATCTACAAGTGTTACGGGTCACATACGAGGAGTCTTGGAGCAAACGGAAGGCGAAGGACCTCTCTACTTTGCTTTTATCCACGCGTTTTTCGTCTAGATTCTTCCCTAGCCTCGAGCTAGTGGTATGTTACTTAAATCACCTTCTTGAACTATTCTAAAGTGGTTAATACGATTTGTAATGATTAAAACTCGAAATCTTACAAAATGGTGCATTAAAGTCTACTAAAAACATGAAAAATGGTGGTTAAAAGCTCACTAGTTGTGTAAATGTTGTAGTAATTGAAATTTGTGATTATTGAGACCCGATCTATGTTGTGGTAGCTCGGATCATCACTTAACCCGGTTTGGTCATGATCACGAATCATGACATAAGGTTGTTTTGAATAGAACAAGGGTTAAAGGGTGAAACTCTACCACACGCGAATCATGAACTTGTGTAAAAATGTTTTACTTGTGGAATAGTGTTTAAAACTAGCAGATCTACGTATCTGCAAGTGGTATTTTCAAAGGACCAAGCGTTAAAGAAATCATGCTTTCTAAAAATGGATCTTACACTAACAAGAATGGTTTTTAGAACACACAAGTGTGTAAACACTTGTGTAACACAAAGTTTCGACAAAATAACTATTTTTGAAAAAGATGACGAGAAGTTGTAAAGACGGAACTTCCATAAAAACGAGGTTTTTACAAAATCGGATAGTTTTATATAAAGATCCACTAAAAGTAATGGGATTTACTTCATAGTTTGAATAAATCACAAGTTCATGAAATTTATGCGATTTATATATATTTTGACTAGTTTGTGATTTGAACATTGTTTTGGTTGATTGAGAAAATTGTTGGTATGATTTATAAAAGAAAATGATACGCTTGAAAGCGTGGCCACCTCCAGTTACAGAGGAAACTCTGGCGAAATTTTTCTAAAACCTAACACTTAGAAATATTTTCACTATAAGTGTTAGAAATACATTTTGACTTGTTTTCAAAATATAAGTTTCGCCACGACTATATTTACAAAACATCGGAGGTGGGATTTTCACAAAATAAAACGTGATACATATATATATATTTAGTATATATTTTTCACAACATCACTTGTATAAGTGTTTATGATTATTTTGTGAACTACGTAAATATTATTTTTAGAGTAAAAATAATATTACTAAGTATTATTTTGGAAAATCACATGTATTAAAGTATAATATTTTTGGGAAGAATATTTATATTTTGGAGTTAGGAATAAAATATATTAAGTGAGACTTAATAGAGTAATCCGAATTTATACGAACGCACATGTATTAAATCCCCCATCCTTGGGAAGGAAAATGACTACCAAGTATATACAGAATGTAAACACGAAATAGTTGCCTAACTATTTCCCCAAAAACTTAAACCATAAAGCTAAGGCACGGCCGTCCGTCTAATAGAATTAGTACGTGTAGGTCGTCACACAGCTGTTAGATTTGGAGGCATACTTGGTAGAGACGCACCACGGTGAGTTCATGTCCCCCTTTTCTCTAACTGTTTTCAGTTTTCTTAACTGCGGGGGTGAAATACATGTTACTTTGATTATAAGTACATTATACATGGTATGGTTAGCGTAAGCAGGTTTATTACTTAGATCATGTGAGTGGGTAGGCAGAAACTGGAGGCCATTAATCCTCATTGTAGGACCGAGGGACGTAAGCGGTAGATCTATCTGGGTGTAGCGAGCCCAACTCTAGGCCCAACAGAACGGACCTCTGAGAGGCCCAACAGAACGGACCTTGGAGTGACTTTGTACCCAACGCTAAATCTGCTAGGTTTGAGTCTTCCTACTTGCACTTCACATATATCGGTGGCCTTGCAAACCATTGGTGATCTCAATTCCCTTATTTGCTACATACCAAGACTATTTTTATACTCACAAAGGTTTACTTACTCACTTACACATGAACTCGCTCAACATTATTGTTGATTTTTCAACTTACATGTATTTCAGGAAATTAAAGATCTGGCGCGGTATGTTATGTTTTCCCGCTACATAAGGGTTCCATGGTCATCCCAGTTTAGGAAATGTGACTCTTTCCTGGACAAGTCACAAATCTTAAACTGCGTTTATTTCATGTCGGTGTTTATGTTATTCAAGACAATGTTTTATGTTATGCGGTTGTAAGTCTCTAAGACAATGTTGTGTTACTCTGGTTTTAAAACTTAATCGAATGGATGATCTTGCATGATTTTATTTCATATAGCTTTGTTATGGTTAAGCTATGGTATTAAGAAGTCACACCAAAATAACCACGCTTCCGCAAAGCCAGGGTGTGACAAAAATAAAGTAACGTCATCACAATCAAAACGTTTAGTGTTCACAAAACCAATATCCCAAAACCAAGTTTAAGTGTTAGCGGAAGCATAAAGTTTAAAACTCATTAAATGAATAAAAAGTCATAATGTTTAATAGTAGGAATCCAACAGTTGATTCCTAGCCACAACGCCCACTCCTCGTGCAAGCTCTAGCCATGTACCTAACGACCTGCAAAGCATGTAGTAACGTATCAACAAAAATGTTGGCGAGTTCACAATTGGTTGTCCGTTTTAATGTTGTTCCAAAAACCGCAAGTTGTTAAGTTCCTTGTTCTTATAAAAACATGCCATGGGGAGCTACCCACTGTTTTAAACCACTAGACCCGTACCATATCGACTACTGACTGAAGTTATGTTGAGTGCCCTAAGTCAATGTCTATCATCATTGACTAAGTGTCCAAGTATATTAGTCCACACCCGTCCTCTGCGGCACGGTGTGAGGCTTGTCAAACCTAATAGCGCTATATAACTAATAACCCGTTCGCCATTGGCCCGACGATTAAGTTGATATAAAACGAGTGGGGACTTTAAGATAGAGTTGTTGTCTAGTAAGCTTAAGACATGTATTATAACGATTTCGCCCTTCCCAAGGAGAGCGGAGGTACGTATTCTACCCAAGGAGAATACGCAGGTTATATCCCACCCAAGGGGGATAATTGTTGTTGTTTAACCCATTCCCAAACCACCGGGAATCCCATGCTTTGAAGAAAGTGTGAACTCACCTTAGATTAGCTCGGCAGATAAAGGTCACTTGAGCTATGTGGTTAACCACGTCCTATTATGGTTACCATACAAGTCAGGTATTGTAATCAGGTAATGCACGTATTTTCCTACATGTATCTACCACAATGCATGCATACAAGGATCATTAAAAAGCATACAAGCATAACAATCAACATGTAATTGCAAGTGTGCGGCCCAATGTATGGGCCCGTTGAGAGTGTGCGACTCTTTAGTGAGTGTGCGAGTCCATTATGTGCAGCCCAATGGTTGTCCGACCCACAATCAAGAGTGTGCGATCCATCCTTGATTGTGCAACTCGAAGTGTGCGACTCAACATGGGCCGGTGATCCATACCCGTGTACGGCCCAATCCGATTTAATGTGCGATCCAACATTTTATCCAGCCCAATAAAGATGTGCAGCCCACTATGGTGTGCGACTCACATGTGAGTGTGCGACCACACCATAGTGTGCGTTCATGCAATATATATTTGTACATCGTGCAGTTATACATGTACCATAAAGGAGTGTGCGAGTGGACTAGTGTGCAACTAAGCAAGTGTGCGATCAGTTCTGTGCATCAACCAGTTGTTCAACATGCATTTTAGATTGTACACTTCTCTAGTGTACGACCACACACTGTGTGATTGGTTACATTTACCTTAAATCATGGCAATCAGTTACAATCATGGCCGTAATTCATGCAATCAGTTATACAGTTTCCTTCGCACAATCAAATCAACAATTTTTTTTCCAATTAATGCATTGATTCATATGAACCCTAACTTCCCTTAACAACAATTAACAACATAAACAACTTTTAAATCGGATCAAGCATCTAATAACATCATCTTAACACGTATTCGTTTCAATAAACATGTGACCTTAATCGTAGCTTAATCACAAAATAGTTTTGGCATCATAATCATCATCTCAACTAGAATAATTAACATGTAACCTTATCGTCATACATGTCTATGTATCCGAACAACATCCATAATCAAGTTGAATCAGTGAATCGTAAGATGCATATCAAGGATTCTATAGGCTTACAACTCTAGCATCTAATATCATGCAAGTACAAAATCAACACACATCATGCATCGATGATCACAAGTAATCAAATAGGGTAAGATTAAATAATGATATAACACTAACCGATTAGAGTATTGGAATGAAAAGGAATTTGAGAGCGGAGAAGAGTTGCCGTCGACTTCGAAGAAGGGGGAGGGGGTTCTGCTGTCGAGTCACAAAGAGAGAGGAGAGGAGAGTTTAGGGCTTTATGTTTATCTTGTGTTTTTAGGGATTATGGGAATCATATCCCTATCGAGTGTGTATATGCGCTAAGCGTGTGGGCTGGGCCCAGCCTTCGTGCTTTGTTTGGGCTGTGAACCGAGTCACAATTTGAAGAAACACTGGTTCAAATGATCAAAATCAATTGGACCAGGGGGTTTAGATCTACATAAAATGGTTAGGCCTTCTCATTTGATTCAGGGTTTGGCTTATCTCCTTCTTTGAACGATAACTGCAAAACAAACAGCTGTTAGACTCGCCACGAGGAGAATGGGGGTTCTCTCTGTGACCACCCTCCGACGTGAGAATAAGTACATGTTTCAATGAATAAGAAGAAGTAAAAGTGAAAGTGAAGTGAGAGTAACTTGAGAAATGATACCAGAATTGTCTTATTTATAACCGAATTTGGGCGGGAAAGTTTGTTGCCGGGAGAGATAACGGAAAGTAATTTCCGTAAGCGATTATCCCTTCACCGTTAATCGCTAACGTGGTGTTTATGCACACGGATCGTGGGCATGATCAACGGCTAGGGTGATGCCACGTGGAAAGTGAGCAAGTGTAGATCTTTCTTCAATTCAATGCCATCATCGTGACTTTGAGGGGTGCTCAAGATGATGCCACGTGGCCATTCGGTTATAACCGAATGGTTATGCACGATAAAGCCTTCTAGAAGATTTACAGCTGTAATTCTATGTGGCTCTTTCTCATGCAAATTCTGTTGTAACAGAAATGTTACTTTCTGTCCAAGTCTGGGTGACATTTGCGTGGAGATGATGTTAGGGCTTTATCCTAACTGTTCCGTTGTATGAGAGCTTACGCAAGGATATGTTATTGGTTTTCTCGGCGCACATATGTTGGAGACTGCTTTCTTTTAAGTTCTCTTCTTTAGAACCAGTGCACTGCCGCGCAAGGTTTCCTGAAAGAGGTTCATTGGTGGTGAAGTTGTGGTATGGTCCCGAACACCTACGCAAGGTTTTTGGGACCTTACCCCTTTAAGTCCCCCCAGTCCAGTGTTGCTCTTATGAAAATAAGTGGAGTACTGGACTATATAAGAGATGGATGTTTTATTTTTTGCTATGTGGGGTTTTTGGTGCGAAATATGGAGAATCTTCTTGGAGAAGATACTCTTTTTGCTCATGATTTCAAATTTGAAAAACTTGACCCTTGGCAGGTGAAAGGTACAGTGATGTCTGTTGACGTGTGACAGTTTTGTGTGATAGGCTGTCACTTGTCAGTTACACGTCGTCAATCGTGGCTTACACGCGCGCGTGAACTCGCGTGTTGATTTTTCCCCCTCGCTCTTGACGTTTAGATAACCGTGTTTTCCAAAAAAAGGTGCTATTAAGGTTTTTTAGGTCATTGATGGCGATGGGTATATAAACCTCTTTAGTGCTCTTTTTTTTATAGCAATACTCTTTGATTCCACTCTTCTTCTCCGATATCCCTTTGAAGAAAACTGCAGTTTTTCTTGCCCTATGTCTACCAGAGAACGCCACGAAGATTCTTCTGAAGAAATGTCCGCCGGTCTTCCACCATTGAAATGGCCTAGGGAAACATTCGATATCATGGTTCGAAACTTTAAGTTTCCTGACAGTTGGGGTGCTCGGTGTCCCGATGAGGGTCAGACGGCGGCATACGCTCCGGCTGGGTATATTACCCTTTTTTGGGATTTCTTTGCTGCAGGCAATTTTCGATTGCCTGTAACGAAGTTTTTTCTTGAAATCCTTTCGTATTACAAATTTCATATCTCTCAGATGCATCCTATTGGAATGGTTCGGGTTCGTCATTTCGAATTTGTTTGCCGGTCGATGCATATCGAGCCGACGGTTAACCGCTTCCGAGTGTTTCACCAAATGCATTGTTCCTAGGGTTTTTACTCCTTTATCCAGCGTGCCTCAGCAAAAAAGATTTTGTTGCAGCCTCCGAAATCTTTTCATGACTGGAAACCGAAATTCTTCTTTATTAAAGCCGGTGTGATTCCGATGAAGATGACCTTCAGAGTTAAGGAAGACGTTGCAACAGATATCACACAAACTCCTTTTTCGGAAGCTTGGTACCAGGATTTGAAGGACGTCCCGTCGATTAAGCTTCCAGATAAAGCCCTAGTTGGTGCTGGCATGAGTCTCTTCTGGCGGATGGACCGAGAAGATAAGCCAGTATACATGGAAGATGGAAAAAGTAAGATTTTGGATTTTCTTTTCCTTTTTGTCTATCTCTCCTTTTTTTATATGCTCCTGTTTTCCTTTTTGCAGTTGTCTCGCTGTACGTTGTTGCATTTGAGAGAGAGGGTGGAGCAATGGCTACTATCCCAAAAAAGGCTGACGAGGAACTTTGGTATATTCGGATAGTCAAGAATTTTGCTTTGCCGCGAGACGAAGATCTGGCCACGCAACCCCCAACTGGCGCTGGTAAGTTTATTTTGAGTTTTGATTGATATTGCGATTTTACTCTTAGCTGTTTTTGCACGTGCGTAATATTGCAATGTTTTTCTTCTTCAAGTAGGTGAGCTGACTAACCTGGGCATAGGCCCTGAAAAGAAAAAGCGTGCGCCTGCCGCTAATATCGCGCTAAGGAAGACTGATACGGCGAAGGCCCAGTCGTCTAAGGCGAAAAATGTCAAAGGAGAGAAGAAAGGTACGCGTCATTCCTCTGACTCCTGGTGTGACTATGTGGTGGTGTCTGACTCGTTGGAAGGTCTTGCGCCTGTAGTTGTGAAGAAACCGAAGGCGGAGCCACGGGATGCTGCTGATATTCCTGCCTCGAATGCCGATGACCCGATTGACTTAGAGTCAAGTCCTGAAACTTTGTTGAAGACAAAGGCGGGGAAAAGAAAACAGGCTGAAGTTGATGCTGCGGCGCAACCTGCCAAGAAGGTTCAGAGAATAAAAATTAGTAGAAGAGGCAATCTTGATGCCTTTATTGTGAAACCTCCTCTTGGTAAGTATCTCCTTTATTTGCTTTTTATGCGCACTATATGTTTGTAATATGTATTCTTGTTTTTGCAGAAAAACCAGTTTCTCCTGTTCATGCGGAGCCATCATCCGCGGTTAATGAGGACCTCCCGCCTTCACCCCCTCGCGCGCCGGTCAGTGAACAACTAGAAAATACTAAAGCCGCTGATGAAGATGAGGCGGAGAAGACTGCTGAGGCAGGGAACCCTGAAGTTGAAAATCCTGTTGAGGTTGTGGTGGAAACGGAGAAAGTTGTGGATCCGGAGACTGCAGAGGTTGATTCTGCTCATCCTAAGTCTCAGAAGTTGTGGCGCGTGACCCAGAGAAAGGAAAATCTGTTCAGGAAGATCCTATGACCATTTTCCCTACTTCTACTTCTGCTCCTGTGAATGTTGAGAGGAGTCCAACTGGTGATCAGGGCTCCTTTTCTTACGATGCCGAGAATTCTCCCATCCACCCGGATGAAACTCCGGGGGATTATTACTATAGAACTTACTTGGAGAAGAAGGCCTCTGAAATTCACACTCCAATTTGGAATTTGAAGAAAGGCGACACTTTTTCAGATTGGCGAGTGTGTCGTGACTGGTTGCAGGGAACCTTTCCTCCTAGAGAGATTCAGTTTCAAGAGGGGCGTCTTCATGAGTAGACTTATCATGCTTATCTTGAAGAAGCTGCTACCTATACGTCTACTACGCATCGTATAGTGCGTGAGTGGCGTAGTATGCACAAGGAATGGGCTGCTTTTGAAGCGTCCAAGAAGAAAGCTGCTGGGGATGAGGCCCGAGCTGCCCTTTTGAGGGCTAAGTTGGAAGCTGATCGAGCTAAGCTTGAAAGCAACCAAAAAATTGAAGAATGGTCTGTTGCTGGTTGGAAAAGAAAAGCAGAGGCTGAGGTGTTGGATCGACGTGTGACCCGAACGAGTCAATCAGAAGAGTTTAACATCAATATCAAAGGCGGAATCAATGATATCGACGTGAATACAGCTAGATTCTCTCTAATTATCTTCCTTTTATTGATTTCAAAGCTTTTACAGATCGTTTGACAAACTGGCAGCACCTCGGCTCTGAATCAGAAAAGTTACAAATGACAAGGCACAACACATATATATAGGCTGAGTAATTTATCATGAAATATCTCAAGCGAAATTACATTCAAGCGAAATTAGCCGTTCCATGCGAAATTACCTCAAAACCTATTTTTGACATATTTCTCGAACTACGTGCCCTGATCTAATCATTCTAATACTAGAATCTATAAAGACGAAGTTAACAAACATTTATGCACCAACAGACTCCCCCTTGGATGTTGACGAAGTCTTTAGCATTAAATCCTCAGTCTTTAGTCTTGATCTATCTTCTTCTCTGTCCAATTTGTATGACACTGTAAGCATCCTTCAATCTTTATCTTCAAAACTCCCCTTTGAATGCTAATCCAGAATGTAGACTCCCCCTTTCAATATGTTGGAGCTTGAATTCTGGTTCAATCTTTACACTTTCTTTGCCATGGGGATCTTGTTACCTGCTTCTCAAGAATTTGACATTACAATCTATTGACTTTTAACATCTATCTTCTTGTTTTTATCAGTTTTAATAATCCACTTAAGTATTCAGGTCCAAGTTAATGACCCTGAGTACTCAATTTATCTACCAAGTCCAACTTACTGACCTTGGTTGATTCAAGACGAAACAAAAACTGACATTTGTTCAACATAGTTTCAAAATATTTTTTCTGAAAATTACAAGTTTCAACTTAATGAACTTGTTTTGACTTTTCATATTTCACAAGGTTAACATAATAAGCTCACAACTCTTCTGTCCAGCTCAGAAATTTCCTACATCTTCTTCAAACTGTGAATCTGAAGATCTGCTTTCCACTTTGGTTTGTCGGAAAAATAAAGCTGAAATGTAAAATCTTTTAGGATTTTGAATAAAGTTTCTTAAACTAGAATGCTAAACAGAAATAAAATGCAGTAAATGTAAACTATTTACAAACATATTTTTGGTGAGCGTGTTAGGGAATCATATCAGTTGTCGACAAGTCTCAAGTACCGTTAAGCTTCAATTTCATACTCAGAATTAAACAATTCACTTAGATTGTCGATATACTGATCCACTTAAATTCTCACACAAATTTCAATCTGTTCAAGATACGAATTAGGTGAATTAAGAACTTAAACTCATTCATGTGTCCCACCTCTTGAATATACTCCCGTATCCAGATCCCAATATTAAGTCTTACAGGTCAGTATACCACAGATGATATCTGTAAGGGGTTAAATGCGAGGGCCGTGAGAGCTCAGGCTATTGCTTCCGCAAAATCAGAGAGATGACAGCTTCGACTTTAAGTGGGTCCCCTTTAGAGGATCTTTTTTACAACAGCACATGATTAGCATTTTTCAATGTTTCATCATTTTTTATGCTGAGGGCGAGCTTTTATTTCAAGCAGCAGTAAAGTATTATACGGGGACTAGGCCATTGCTTCCGCAAAATCAGAAGTCCCGGGATAATACCCTAGATATCACTGAGTATAAAGACCTAGTATTTCAGAAAGAGGGGTCCTTCAAACAAGATTTCAGGGGTTACCTATATATCCAAGTAGTGTTCCCCACAAAATAAGCAAGTAAAGATTTAGGTTTATATCCCGAACAAACCTACTAAATGTGCAAAAACCTATCGGCATATCATCAGCGAGACTGCTTAAGACTTTCCATTTCTTTAGCATACTGTAACTATCAAGCTAATGTACTATCATTTTCCCTTTTTACACAAGCTCTTTCCGGTTTTCTATTGTTTTTGAATTTTGAAAATATTTCATGTTTTTGGATTTTTGAAATTTTTTTTTACTGTTTTTGTATTTTCTGAAAATATTAACCTACTCCCCCTAAATACCAAAACAAGTAAAAAATCGACAAACCATTGCAGATTGCGTCTCAACATCATCTACAGTGGTACCTTCATCTACGCCAAGAATCTCCTCCAACACCGATAAAAGCTTCATACCATTCAATTTTAACAAATATTGAAAACGAGTTTTATCAAACGCTTTGGTATGTAAATCAGCTTTTTGTTCATCAGTGTGGATTTTCTCAATTCGTATCAACTTCTTCTCGAAACAGTCGCGAATGAAGTGATGACGAATTTCAATGTGTTTCGTTTTAGCGTGATGAACAGGATTTTTAGTGATGTTTATAACTGCCTCATTATCAACAAAGATAGGGGTGTTAAGAAATTGCAAACCGTAGTCTCTCCTCTATTGCTGGATCCACAAAATCTGAGAGCAGCAACTGCTAGCAGATACATACTCGGCTTCACATGTGGACAAAGCTACAGAGGTCTGCTTCTTGCATTGCCAGGTGACCAATCGTGGTCTAAAAACTGGCACCCCGCTGTTGTTGACTTAGCGTTGACTTTGCAGCATCCGAAATCAGAATCAGAATACCCTTCGAGCGTGAAATCGCCTTCTCTTGGATACCACAACCCCAGTGATGGAGTTCCTTTCAGGTAGCGCAATATTCATTTCACAATCACCATATGCGAAGCTCTTGGGTTTGACTGAAACCGCGCTGTGAGGCAGGTTGGATACATAATATCGGGTCTAGAAGCTATCAAGTACATCAGCGATCCGATCATGGAACGATACATCGTTTCATCTACCTTCTCTCCGGTGAGATCAGGGTTTATCCCATGGTTCGTTGCTAATGGGGTGGAAGCTGGAGTAGAACCTGACATCCCAAATTTCTCTAAGATATCATGAACATACTTCGTCTGATGTATGAAAATTCCCTTAGGCAGTTGATCAACCTGAAATCCCAAGAAGAATTTCATCTCACTCATCGATGACATTTCAAATTTTTGCTTTATAACTCTTTCAAAATCTTTGCATAGACTTTCATTTGTTGACCCAAATATAATGTCGTCCACGTATATCTGAACTATCAGAAGATGACCGTCGACTTCTTTAGTGAAGAGAGTGGCATCCACTTTTCCACGGATGAAACTGTTGGCAAGCAGGTGTTGAGATAAAGTCTCATACCAGGCTCCCGGGGCCTGGTGTAAACCATACAGCGCTTTATCCAGTAAATAAACCTTGTCTTTGTGGATTGGATCAGTGAAGCCCGGTGGCTGTCCGACATATACCTCCTCTTTTACCTTCCCATAGAGAAAAGCCGATTTAACATCTAACTGATAAACTTTAAATCCTTTACAAGATGCAAATGCTAGGAAGATTCTGATCGCTTCAAGTCTAGCAACCGGAGCATAAACTTCAGTGAAATCTATACCCTCCTGCTGACTAAAGCCCTGGACTACGAGTCGAGCTTTGTTACGAATAATAACCCCTCGATCATCCCTCTTGCACTTGAACACCCACTTGGTGTTTATCTTCCTATGACCATCAGGCAAGTCTACCAATTTCCACACACCTAATTTCTCGAACTGACTCAGCTCCTCTTGCATCGCGTTGACCCAAGAATCTTCAGTTAGTGCTTCCTTGTATGTTCGCGGCTCAATCTGCGAAATAAAACAACTAAGTGAAAACTCAGTTTGTAACGGAGCAACTGTAGAATAAAAACAAGTAAGGCCTTGGTCAATTTGACGTCTAGTGCGAACGCCTGATTGTAATTCTCCAATAATCAACTCTTCTGGATGGTATGAAAGAGTTCTCGGCATCACCTCGCCTGGAACATCTACCTCGCCTTCCAAATTCGTGACATTCTGATTTGCACCTTGTTCACTGACTGGAATTGTTTGACTTGAAATCTGGATCTGCTCCCCCTCAAAATCTGAATCACCATGATCAAATACAGGCCTGTCATCAGATTCTTGATTATCATTGACTGCCGTCTGATTATCAGGAGCATGTTCTGAAGATTGTTGAATATCATCATGTTCACCAGCATTGCTTGGACCGGTTTCATCATCATTTGAAGTTTTCCGTCGACTTCGAATATACTCAGCTGGAAACCTTTCTTGTGATAACTCATACTCTCTTAGAATATCCAACTCATCAAAGAACTCTGGTTCTTCTTCTGTGTCAAACGAATCCCACAGAGTATCGTAGTTAAAAAGCCATGAGTCGCCTGGGTTCTGCTGTGGCATGGTATAACCTTGGCATTCAACATTGTGTGCTTCAATAATCCGCTTCAAGCTTGGAACAAAGACTCGCTTTAATGGACTTGAGTAACCCACAAATATTCCTTCAATGCTCTTTGCACCAAACTTTCCAAAAGGCTCTAGAACTGTGCAGGGAGACCCAAACGGTTCTAAATACATCAGATTAGGTTTGCGGTTGTTGATTAGCTCGAAACATGTCTTGTTGAATTTCTTCACTGTGAGAACCCGGTTGAGTGTATAGCAAGCGGCTGACACTGCTTCTGCCCAAAAGTTGACTGGTAATTTCAAACCAGCAAGCATCGTCCTGGCCGTTTCAATTAGCGTCCTGTTCTTTCTTTCAGCTACTCCATTTTGTTGCAGAGTGTAAGGAGCACTAAATTCTTGCAATATACCTCTCTCATCACAATACTCTTCCATCTTGTTGTTCTTAAACTCAGTACCGTTGTCACTCCTGATTCTTCTGATTCGAGTTTGGTACAAGTTTTCAATTTTTCTGAACAACACCATCAAACTATCAAACGTCTCATCTTTAGTCTTCAGAAAAGATACCCACGAAAATCTCGAGTAGTCGTCTGTTACTACTAGACAGTAGAGATCACCAGTTATACTTCTGACATTTACTGGACCAAAAAGATCCATATGAAGTCCCTCTAATGGTCTCGAGATTAAGTTTTCCTTCTTCCCAGGGTGAGATTTCTTCTTTTGTTTGCCTTTGACACAACTAATGCACTCCCCCTCAAGATGAAAACCTTTTACATGAACACCAGTCACTAAGTCATTATGCACCAGGTGATTCATTTTTCGTAGGTGAATGTGGCCCATCTTTCGATGCCACAATTGTGATTCTTTTTCCGTTGCTCTTGACATAAAACAGTGAGCCTGACCCGTGGTAGTAGTTGCTACACTCATGTCCAACACATACAGATCATTGACTCTGGGTGCTCTCATGATAACCCACTCTTCGGGAACAACAAATCCTGGTTTCAAGATCAAACATTCTTTGTCTGTAAAGTGCATTGTATACATACGATCACAGATCTGAGAAATACTCAGAAGATTATTTTCAAGCTCGGCGATGTAGTTTACTCTTTCAAACGTGACAATACTATTCGATAGAGTTCCTTCACCAACTATTCGACCACCTTGATTGCCTGCAAATCCCACATATCCTCCATTAAACCCTCGAACATCGTACAGTAGGGTTTTCTTCCCTGTCATGTGCCGAGAAGCTCCACTATCCATAATCCAACGTGAAACAGATCTTGGAAGCTCCTGCACATATCACAAATACTTAGTTAGAAGTTGATGCCACCCAAGCCTCTTTCGACTCAGGTAACTTGACATTGAGGTGAGTTTTTGCTGTGTATAATGGCGGAAAATTCTTGTCATTCATCTTTAAACTCTCTTCAGACCCAATCTCAACCTCTTTGTATAAAAAGAAATCATTTTTAGGAGGTTGACCAGATGATTGGTCTTTCTTTGGTACATACTTCTTTTCAGAAGTAGTAGACTCTTGTTTTTCAAGTTTCTCATAGTAATCCACAGGAACATTCATCTTTACCGGAGCGGTAGAGGATGATTGTTTTTCTGTCTCAGAAACCTTTGAATTTGAAGAACTTGATTTCTTTTCAACTGCTTTTGGCTTCCATGCTTGTTGAGGCGAAGCAACCCATTTGTAAAATTTGTCAGTTTTAGTTACCACATTCTTTACAGGTTCAGTTTTGATCTTGGTGTTTTCATTTTTCAAAACTTTCTTCTCAACAACCATTGGAGCTTTGCCTTTTGCATCAGCTTTCCTTTTCTGACTCTCAACAACTTCAGACTTAGGCTTTAAGTTGGTGCACTTTCGTGCAATATGTCTAACTTTGTTGCACTTAAAGCATGTACGAGTATCAACTACCCGACTTATGCCTTCGGTCTGAGGCTGTGAGACCTTTTGTGACAACCGGTAATTTACGCCCTTAATTACGTGAATAACAAGTGATTAACGCAATAATAAATAGTGATTACAGTGTAAATTAACTTAATTAGGCCCTTGGAGTGCCCAGGAACGTTCATTCAACTTTACAGTGCGCGAACGGTGATTTACAAAGAAACCTGCTGAATACTACGCGACTACGGACTGATACCGTACGAAATACTGACAAAGCCGACAAATATTAAATGTTACGACATATTCTAGCTTCGTAATTAGATTTTAGTAACCGTGTTCGAACCAGATTGAAAAACGGATTTAAACGGCAAACGACGCGTTTTACGCGATTTAACGCAACAACGAACGAGGACGTCAAAAACCATCTACAAGCATACATTTTACATGATTTCGGTCCCAAAAATGTGTTTCATTATATTTCACAAGACTCGGGTTTCGAAAACGGGTTTGTAGGTTTTATACGGGCCACGTACACACGAATTGGGCTTGTGGGCCTTGTGCCCAAGCCCAAAGCCCACACGACTACATCTGCTTATATATAAGACCTTTGTCTTTTTAGTCCTCATTTTCAACAACAGACCAAACAATAACACACACCTACACTCCTCTCACTCTCTCTCTCGTGAACCCTCACCGGCAAAAAGGAATCGGCCGGATTCCCGGCGACCGGCGACGGCGCCGCCGTAAGCGGCGGCCGTGGAGTTTTTCCGGCGGCCCTTTCTTCTCCAACGAGCACAACACCCCCCTTCCTTCTTCCTTCTCGACTGACGGAACGGACCACCACCACCTGAATTCGGTGGTGGTGCGGCGGCTACAAGTGGAGAGAAGAGAGAGAGAGAGCCGAGAAGAGTGAAAGAACCGGCGGTCGGTACCATTGACCGCCGGACATTGCATTTACCCGGCGAGTTCACCGGTTTCGGGCTCGCGGGTCAAGTTCGAGTCAGTTTTGGGGGTTTGACCCGGGTCAAGTTCTGTTATCCGGTGGTCGGTTCACTTATCCGACGGTCTTTGTCTCTGACCGACGGTTTTCCGATGATGAAGATGCTCAGCGATGAAGATGAGGATTTTGGTTCTGGTCACAGCCTCGGTTCAGCAGGTTCAGTCTCGTCCTCAGGTTCTATTTCGGGTTCGGCTCGACTAGGTTCAACTCGGTTTGACTCGGTCAAACCGAGTCAAGCTCAGTCAACTCGGGTCAATGGGTCAGACCTGGTATGGTTCGGGTTCAGCTCAGATCGGGTCCGGTGCGGTCAGATATGTTAGTGACAGAAGCGGTTCGAGTTGATTCGGTCAACTCAGCAAGACGACTCAGCTCAACTCAGTCAACGAGAGCTGACTCAGTCAACTCAGTCAAATGGTTTGATGTTTCGACACGCGAAGACTCGGTAAAGGATTTATGACGATTATTATTTACGTTCAATTGTTATTATTATACGCGAAATCGAGCTCGAACCGATCTATTTAAATATACTTTGCATCGTTACACATTTGACGAAATCATATATATTGAGTATATTGATATTGACTATTGTTGAATTTTGAAAAAAATATAACGACACTTTAGTTGTCGGGGCCGTCCAAAAACAGTGGAAACTCTGCCCGTTTTTCGAGAAAAACCATAAACAAAATGTATTTTTCAATAAAGCGACTTTTATAAAACAAGATACGAATATAAAGTTTCTTTCGACGACACTTTACAACTTACGAAACGACGATTCTTTTATTGAAATAAATATAGTTGTATATTTATTTCAAGCATCGCGTAACACAAATTCTTCTATAAAATAGATATAGTTTATCTATTTATTTCAAACTTCAAACACACGAATTCTCTTATAAAATAAATATAATTTTTATATTTATTACAAACGCCTAAACGGCATATACATTCGACATGTAGTATACGAAACTTAACAAGTATAACTTAAACATTTTTTGTTTAAGTTAACAACTTACCGTCGAATCGTTCGCTCAACGAGTCGGTAGAGCTCGGTAACACGTAGATTTGTTACCGCATTAATTAGAAACTTATTAGATATTCTGTGTTAGGAATATTGTAGAACGCACGCTAGCAAGGCAAGTCTTGGAAACGACATCACAAAGTCGTATATAGTTAGCTTTCCACAGGAATATTCAGGTGAGTTCATAACCCCACTTTTTATGGTTTTACATTTTTATAAATGTTTTCGGGGTGGAAAGACATGCACTTTTTGCAAAGTATACAAGAATTACATATTTCTAAACCATTTTACAAGCAAGTTTTAACGGACACAAATGGTTTACGAAAAGCTTATGTTTTATACCTGTTTTTGCAAACAAGCGTATTTTTCTAAATGTGCATACACACGAATTCTAGTTTTCTGGACTACGGGAAAATACAAAATACATGAGTTATGGTATGATGGATAAAAGACTACGGAAAAAATTCAAGTGAAACATTCTAGATCATGTCTCGAATAGGGTACCATAAGCACCATTAATCAACGTATACATTCAGACCGCAGAACAAAAGGTTAGATCTAATGGGTTTCAGGCAACCCCACTCTTGGCCTACTTCTACCAATGAGTGCTTCTGTGTCTCAGTCAAAGTCGACAAAAATGCCTAGGTTTGGTGGCTTCCTATGTCGTGACACATGTTAGTGGCCTTGCAAACCACTAGCGATCTTAAACATTCATAGTACTCAGTTACACATACATTCTAAAGGATACATTCAAAGTACTCAGTTACAGATACATTCTAAAGGATACATTCAAACATTCATAGTACTCAGTTACAGATACATTCTAAAGGATACATTCAAACATTCATAGTTCACAGTTACAGATACATTTTACAAGTTACATTCAAACATTCATACATTCTGCAAGTT
Organism: Helianthus tuberosus; assembly: GCA_030545235.1. Lineage (NCBI taxonomy): Eukaryota > Viridiplantae > Streptophyta > Magnoliopsida > Asterales > Asteraceae > Helianthus > Helianthus tuberosus. Next base: position 118,512,492 of record CM060358.1, on the reverse strand, counting down.
ACATACCATGTTTTCATTCAAGTATTTAAACATTCAAGTATTTAAACATTCAAGTATTTTAAACATTCAACAATACAACAAAAACCGGTCATTCAAAAAGATTTAATTCAAATCTTTTACAAATAAACCATGAACTCGCTCAACTTTATGTTGATTTTTCGCATGTTTCTTTCTCAGGTTACTTTCAGAAATCATGGCACGGTTGGAATAGGAGGACCATGAAGAGTTGAGTACTTAGTGGGCGTTCATTTTCTAAAAGACTTAGCTTATTTGCTTCCGCTGTGTAATGAAGATACCAGTCCAGTCACGCCAATGCTCTGATATTTCGGGGTGTGACACCTTTTCTTCAAAAAATTCTTCATTTGATTTTGAAAAAAATTCAGATTCTTGCTCGGAATGAGAATTCGAGCTTTTTACAAAAACCTTTTTCTCAACAAACTTCTTGTTTTGAAAGTTCCTTCTTTGATAATTCTTACCACCCTGATATCCACCCGACCATTTGTTTTGATTGTTTTTAGAAAAACGTGGTGTGGTGGTACAACAGTTCTTTTGTAGTAAGTTTTATCTTTTTCAAAATTTAATTGCCGTTTGGAACGTTTCAAACCTTCAAGTTCACAAACATCAATCTCAATCAACTTGAACACATTTTTCAATTTGTCGACATTCACATTCTCCAAAGGAAAATCATGATCCGAATACAACTTATCAGATCCCGCCATCTTGTACATCACAAGATTAGGTTCTTCATTTAAGTTGTTTTTGGATTTTGATTTTCGAATATATTTGTCCAAAAAGCATTCATCATCCTCACTAGTGTCACTTTCAGACTTTAAAACATTTTCAACCATGCTTTTCACAACTTCAGATTGGACACTATGTTCATCAGAAGAAGAAGTGAATGTGACATTAATTGTGTCTGGAAGCTTAACTTCATTAACTTCTTCATCATTAACCAACCCGGATTTTTTCTTTGAAAAATTGTTAAAAACTGGTGGTGGAACCTAATGAAATCCAACGCCGGTTCCATCAAAGTATACATCTTCGCCTGCTTTGTTCTTTCCAATTGGTTTAGGAACTATATGTTGAAGAACAAAACTTGCGGAGTTGTAACTGTTCAGTTTCAACTGAATGCATTCATTTTCAATTTTAGCTTCTTGAAACTGAAGCTTCAACCTAGCAATTTCATCCAGTTGCTTGTTGATTAAGGGGCTGTTTGGTAGCATCTGAATGACATTAAGAGGCTACCTCTTAATGAAATCATTTAAGAGTTTAACAAAGATAACGTAGAAGAATGTGACATGTGATGGTTTACCATTCAGATGTTACCTCTTATCCAGTCAGACATAAGGTTACCTCTTATTCATTCAGACATAAGGGCCACAAATGATTTCATTAAGAGACAGCCTCTGAATGGATTAAGAGGCTACCAAACAGCCCCTAACTCTTCCTTTACCCTAAGAACACCTGACAATTGAACATTTTCTTTGTTTGTCTTACCATTTCTCTCATCAGAATCTTTTACCGTGCGTTTTAGCTTTTCAAAATTTTCTGAAAGTTTACGATTTTCATGAATTAGCTTTTCGTTTTCTTTCCTAATTCTTTCTACATCACTTTTATCATTTTTGATTTTCTCAGTTAATTCTTTTAATCGTTCATTTGAAGGTTTTTAACATTTTGTAATGGTTTAAGATCTGATTTTCAACATCTCTGACTCTTCCTGTCAGTTCTTCGGTCTTCTTACCATTAAGATAAGCAAGTGTACTACAAACCTTACAGTCTTTCATGCAATTTTTGCAGTCGCTCTCATTTTTAGCTTTCTTACCTGACTCATTGATTGCATCATTCTGACTGACCTTGCTTTTAGACTCAGTTCCAGAACCAGAAACTACCTCTAGCTCTTTTGCAGCAAGTACTTTATCAGCCATCTTCTTCAAATTTTCAGCTGTGAATTCTTGTGACTTGTCAATAATCCCGTCATCAGCTTTCTTTGTCTTCAGCTCCTTCTCTTTTTCTTTTTCCTCAGCTTCTCCTCCTCCCCACCACTCTCTCTGTCTGGCTTCTTCTTCATCAGCAATCTGTTTGGTGAGGGTTTCAACATCAACAGTATTTGGATCAACAGCATTGTTTCCCTTGGGATCTAGGTAACATTCTCTATCAGCATCCCATCTTTTCGCCTGTTTAGCTTCTTTGTATGTACGATAGATTCTGCTAATCCTGAATTGAGCTGACATCTTTCTGTTGATGTATTTCTCTTCTTCTGTTTTGCTATCTTTGAAAGGAACAATCTTTGTCATAAACGCATAGCCCACTGCGTCTTCTTCTGGTAACACTTCACTCAAATCATATCCCTCATCGTCATGGATAACAGCCAGTGCTCTGGATTTTTCCTTGGGATTTTCTTCTATCTGCTTCATTGTGGGGGATTCAGATTTGTTTTGATGATAGATGGCTCTTTTGTAATAATCTTCACGGAATGGATTTGCAGTATCATCAGCAGGTGCGTTTCGACACTCACGCTTAAAATGTCCCTTTTGTTTACATCTGAAGCACGTGACCTTTGATTTATCAAAACCAAGTTTTGTGGAAGGTCCGCCAATAGAATGTCTGCCAGTAATCTCCATGAACCTTTGTGCTCGTCTGACTGCACTAGCCATACACCACCTGATATCGATCAACTCCATCTCTTCTGGGTCGATCTGGTCATAATCCTCCTTGGTGAGGTTAGTGTTTCCAATCTTGCCTGCAACAAGGCTCTCGTAAGACTCTAACACAGACGCTAAGAACACCATTTGCTGCTTTGCGGATTCTTCACTGAAATTTTGAGCATTCTTTAGATCCACAGCAATGTTACATTGAAACAAATTCTTTGGAACTGATTGACCTGAAGTAGTTGACGATGAACCACTATGAAAGCCACTGCTTGAACTTTCTTGATTTGATGTGTTAGAACTTTCAGCTGAGAAAGCTGTTTTTGGGGACACAGTCTTTGGGATCATACTTCCTCGGTAATACAGCTCCACATTCTGCTGATATGAAGAGTTATTCACTTTGTTAGATTTCTTAATCTCCAACTCATGACTCTCCAATCTTTCGATTAACAGATCAACTGTCAGATCCTCCGACTTGATTGTGTTCTTCAGCATCAAGGCAAAGCATTGCCAGTCTTTATCATCCGGCAGCGAGTCAAACAGTTTGTCAACCAACTCTTCTTGAGTGTACACGATTCCATGTCTTGCAAGTTCCATCTTCAAATGCCCGAATCTTTCGATCATCTTTGACACAGATTCATTTTTCAAACATCCAAACAAATCAAATTCTTTTCTTAACAACTTCTTTTTGTTTTTAACTATCTCGGCACTACCCACACATTTCACTCTCAGTTTCTCCCATAGATCTTTCGAATTTGTGTATTCAATTAACGATATTATGTCGTCTCTCACAGACTGATGAAGCAATGCAATGCACTTTTGTTCAGCAACATATCTATCTATCTCATTCTCTTCTAGATTCTCAAAATCCGTTCTTCCCATATTGAAGCCATTCTTCATGCTTTTCCAGCTTGGATATGCAAACGCTTTTAGCCACTCTTCAAACCTTTTAGCCCATCTATTGTATTCTTCAATCGCCATCAGTTTAGGAGGTTTATTGTATGTGCCATATGCACTCTCCACACTCAAAGCATCAGAAAGAGTTTTCTTTGCACTCGGAGCATTTTCATTTGTGTTGTTTGATGTGTCATCTCCGGTGTTTCCCGTGAAAGCAAACATGTCACTGAAAGGATTCATAAACTCATCCATTTTCAAGTATCTGAAACAATCAACAAACACTTAGAAAATTTTTGATTTTTTTAAACAAAACAATTTCACGCGAAATTAGAACTCAAACGAAATAACAGCCTTCAAACGAAAATAGATTTCAAGCCTTTCACACGAAATAGCTTTCAAACGAAATTACTTCTTCACACGAAATACCCACTCAAACAAAATTAGGTATTTCAAGTGAAATAACGTTTTCGAGCAAAATTACCAAGTGGAATATAATTTCGTGCGAAATTAGCTTAGTTTCAAGCGAAATTAGCCGATTTGGTACGAAATTAGTAATTTCGTATGAAATCCTCAAGCGAAATATGATTTCGTATGAATTATGAGCACTTTCAAACGAAAATAGCCACTCAATGTAATTCCGTGCGAAATTACTGCTGACAATTTCGAGCGAAATTATGATGACATCATCATTTTGGCCACCCTTTTGTCAAATTGATCCGGTTTTTGGTCGAATTTTGGTCCAATTCTTTCAAGAATTCAATAAAATGGTGTTTTACGTGATATATGTGAAATTCAGTTCATTTTGACCGTTAAATCTCGTTTAATTTTGAAAAGAAGGAGTAGAAGTGATGAAAACAAGCTGAATTAGTATAAACTCTTCTTCCTGAGCTCTGATACCACTTGTTGGATCGACGTGTGACCCGAACGAGTCAATCAGAACAGTTTAACATCAATATCAAAGGCGGAATCAATGATATCGACGTGAATACAGCTAGATTCTCTCTAATTATCTTCCTTTTATTGATTTCAAAGCTTTTACAGATCGTTTGACAAACTGGCAGTACCTCGGCTCTGAATCGGAAAAGTTACAAATGACAAGGCACAACACATATATATAGGCTGAGTAATTTCGCACGAAATATCTCAAGCGAAATTACATTCAAGCGAAATTAGCCGTTCCATGCGAAATTACCATGTAATTTCGTATGGAATTACCAAATGTAATTTCGTGCGAAATTACCTCAAAACCTATTTTTGACATATTTCTCGAACTACGTGCCCTGATATAATCATTCTAATACAAGACTCTATAAAGACGAAGTTAACAGACATTTATGCACCAACATAAGGCTGCTCTCCTTTCTAAGGAGCGCAAAAATTGGAGAGAGATTTGTGAGAAAGATAAGAATGAGAAGATAGGTCTCCGCAATATCATTAATAATCTCAAGGCTGAAGTTGAGAGATTGAAAAAACAAGATGCGGATATTGAGAAGCTGAAACAAGAAAAAGCTGAAGCTGAAGCGGCTCGTGACGAAGCGCGCTCTCACCGAGAGAGAAGTGAACAGAGAGAGGTACGGACCTACGCCACTCTTGCCCTTAGGGATAAAGAGATAGACAAACTTACTGCTTTATTATCTGAGCAGGAACAAATTAAGGCGGAGCTTGAGTCTGCCAAGAAAGATCTACAGCTTGAACGGGTTGAAAGAGCTGAGACTTCTCGCCACCTTAGTGAAACTGAAGAAAAGCTGGAGAGTTCTGAAACTGCTCGGGTGATGGCGGAGAGTCAGCTTGAACCTTTAAAAAATGACATGCTATGATTGAAAGATCGCGGAATCATAAGCGTAAGTGTATCTGCTTTTTATAATGTCTGGAGATGATTATTCTCCTTCTTATTTATTTTATTGCGTAGGTTGCCAACTCGGTTCTTAATGCTGATGAACTAGATGAAACGGTTGCGCACCTGCTGGTTGCTGCGTGGAATGATGGGTATGCCCAAGGGTACGCAGAGTGTTCCCATCATGTGGTTAATGCTTTAAAAGTTGACTGGGACACTAGTAAGTCTGCTACACATGGTGCTGATACCGAAGCTGCTCTTGCTGCTGCGAAGACTCAATTCAATACTTTCCAGCTTCCTGTGGAGGACCTTGTCACTGTTGCGCTGCAGTCTGATGATTTCGTGACGCAACTGAGAGAAGTGCTTCCGGATAGAGAAGATGATGATGATGAAGACCTAGCTTAGGTTTCTTTCGTCTTGTGGTTGTATGAACAATTAGTAATTGACATAGGTTTTGGGATGTAGATCCCTGTTTGTTAATGCGCTATGGCACAAGTAACTTTGTTGATATACTGCCGTATATGTAGATGGTTTTTTTGTGTTAAGGCGCCCGGTGTGCCAGTAAGTGATACGATATATGTTTGAATTACAATATTTTGCATGAATACAATTTCTTGGAGTAGGTAAGGTGAATAAAGGTGGTATAAAGCTCATGTATGAACGTAAGGCTGGGCCTTGTGCGATACTTGCAACCACATACCGTTCATGAGACTTGTGTTAAAGTTAGCATAGTGTTTTTGCGCTTACCAAAAGGAATTGCATTCACTTTGTAATGAACATAGAAATAATAGAACAAACTTTGCATTTGATTAAGGATAAGGCTCAGAGGCCATGGTTACAAAGTTGTTTGCTTAGGATAATTAATTGAGACTTAACTTATCCATACTAATAGGCATGTTTCATGATTTGGTAAGTTGAAGAACCTAACTAATATGAAAGGAAACTATTGTATGCTTGTTGCTCTTGCGCGGCTTAAGTTTTCGCTTTTTTACTCGGCCCCACATCCCCACGAGTAATCTGTTTGATGTCCTTCCGCACATTTTGAAGTAAGTGGGTGAGTTCACCACTTTTGAGTGCCTTTTCGATCTCGGTGCGGAGGCTTATACAATTATTCGTGGTATGGCCGTTATCCTTGTGGTATTCACAATATTGATTTGGATCTTGTCCCCTCTTGTTCTTCATCGGCGGGGGAGTTTTAAATTGATAATCCTCTGTGCTGAGTACCTCCGCTGGTGTTTTTTTGACAGGGGTCCACTGCCACTCTCGGTTCTCTTGCTTTGCTTCTTTCTGCGCTGCAAGTTTGTTTATGGTTGCACGAGCGTCGTCAGACGAGTATGTTTCAGTGGTTGAGTCGCGCCAATTCTTCTTGAATTTCTTTCCGATGCTACCAATCATGTCCTGCAGACGATTGTGCGGTGGCGGTGGCCTGTTAGAGCTTAATTTACGCTCGGTTTACGCGTAAACCTTTACTGCAGCCATTAGTTTCTCCCAACTTTTAGGTAAGCCCTCTGTTCCTGACAGGACCTTGATCATGTCATCACAGCGCACCGCATACTTGAATTGTGCTCGTATCTGATGTTCATGAACGTCACCAATCTCTAGCACCTCCTTGTTGTATCGCGTTATGAAGTCCTCTAGGCTTTCATCATCACGCCTCCAGATATTCATCACATCGACGGTGTCTCTGATAGATCTTCGTTGTTGGCTAAAGTGAACCAGGAACTTCTCTTTTAAATCTACCAACGATGTTAGCTTTCTACTGGTAAATTATCGAACCACAAGCGTGCCACACCTGTCAAGGTTTGGACGAATAGGTGGCACCACATATGCAATGTCCAACCCCCTACCAGACCTGCACTGGTAAATACACGAAGGTGGTCATCCGGATCTGACTTGCCATTGAATTTTCCGACGTTTGATGGTAGTTTCGCCTTTTCGAGGGGAGCTAGAGCGATTTCACTGACGAATTCCGAGTTTTCAGCTGCTTCTGCTCGGCGGTTGATTAAGTTGTAGTCATGTTCTGCATCTGGGTTATAAACCGCGTGGGGTTTTTAATTTGCATGGTCTCGCTGTAGCCGGCTGAACACACTTGTATTATCACCTTCCTGATATGTTCTGTCGTATTCATCGGTGTGGGTGTCCCGCTTCTGGTAAGAACACGGGCCCAACCCAAAATGAACTGACTGCCTTCTATGAGAATGTGACTCATCACGGTAATCTCTTCGTCGAGTCTCAGAGTGAGTAGATTCGTACCTTGTAGGAGATCTGGAATAGACTTTTGTGTCATCTACAGGCATTCGTGATGGTGCATCATGGTGAGATGTACGTGGTGCATATGGTGCTCGTACATGAGATGTAGGTCTTTGTGGCTAGGTGACAGGAGGAGCAGTCTGTGCACAAAGTTGTGCGTATACTGCGTTTATTGCACCTTGGGATCTGACGTACCACAAGATGGGAGTTTCACTGGGAGGTAAAATTGAACTTATCGGGATCTCGGGTTGTGCTCCTGGAGTAACAGGGTCGTTCGTATGATTAACGTTGTACTAGACCTCGTTATCATTGGAAGCCTTTTCCTCAATCCCTTCGACTTGGGTATTGTGTGCGAAATTTGTTGGCCGAGGGCCTGATTGGCGGTTTGTCGGAGTCTCTTCCATTGAAAAATAGAGGTGGAAGAGTAAATCAAAATGAGAAGATGTGAATAAAAACTGAGAAATCAGTGGGCGCCAATGAAGAAACACTGGTTCAAATGATCGGAATCAATTAGACCAGGGGGTTTGGATCTGCATAAAATGGTTAGGTTTTCTCGTTTGATTCGGGGTTTGGCTTATCTCCTTCTTCGAACGATAACTGCAAAACACACAGCCGTTAGACTGGCCACGGGGAGAATGGGGGTTCTCTCCGTGACCACCCTCCGGTGTGAGAATAAGTACAGGTTTCAATGAAGAAGAAGAAGTAAAAGTGAAGGTGAAGTGAGAGTAACTTGAGAAATGATACCTGAATTGTCTTATTTATAACCGAATTTGGGCGGGAAAGTTTGTTGACGGGAGAGATAACGGAAAGTAATTTTCGTAAGCAGTTATCCCTTCACCGTTAATCGCTAACATGATGTTTATGCACACGGATCATGGGCATGATCAACGGCTAGGGTGATGCCACATGGAAAGTGGTCAAGTATAGATCTTTCTTCAATTCAATGCCATCATCGTGACTTTGAGGGGTGCTCAGGATGATGCCACGTGGCCATTCGGTTATAACCGAATGGTTGTGCACGATAAAGCCTTCTAGAAGATTTACAGCTGTAATCCTATGTGGCTCTTTCTCATGCAAATTCTGTTGTAACAGAAAGGTTACTTTTGTCCAAGTCTGGGTGACATTTGCGTGGAGATGATGTTAGGGCTTTATCCTAACTGTTCCGTTGTATGAGAGCTTGCGCAAGGATATGTTATTGGCTTTCTTAGCTCGCATATGTTGGAGACTGCTTTCTTTTAAGTTATCTTCTTTAGAACCAGTGCACTACCGCGCAAGGTTCCCTGAAAGAGGTTCATTGGTGGTGAAGTTGTGGTATGGTCCCGAGCACCTGCGCAAGATTTTTGAGACTTACCCCTTCACAATTAAAGAGAGGTTTGGGCCGAGACATAATAACAACGAGAGGAGGGAAGTGTGCGGCCCGGTTCCATTGTGCGACTAAGGTTTGGACACACACATACATTCACTAATAATACTCACACATACTCAAACACTTCATTCAAATAGTTCAGTTAATCAAACATGTACACGCATTTACAATGCAAGCCAATCATACAAGGAACTAGCACATAGAAGAAGACTCTGCAAACTACGAGTTGTCACATCATCTGTCACACCCTGGCTTTGCGGAAGCGTGGTTAATTTGGTGTGACTTCTTAATACCATAGCTTAATCATAACAAAGCTATATGAGTTAAAAACATGCAAGATCATCCATTAAGTTTTGAAAACCAAATACAGTACCATTGTTTTAACGGGAACATACCCTAACAACCATAACCTTGTTCAACAGACATTACAACTTGAAACATAATATAAACATGGTTTAAGGATTGTGTCTTGTCCAGGAAAGAGACACATCCCCTAAACCCCGGATGACCTTGGAAACTAGTGCAGCGGAAAACGTTCCATACCGTGCCAGATCTCGTTAATTTCCTGAAATACATGTAAGTTGAAAAATCAACAATAATGTTGAGCGAGTTCATGTGTAAGTGAGTAAGTAAACCTTTATGAGTGTAAAAATAATCGTGGTATGTAGCAAATAAGGGGACTTGTGATCACCAATGGTTTGCAAGGCCACTGATATATGTGAAGTGCAAATAGGGAGACTCAAACCTAGCAGATTTCGCCACGGCATTTGTATGTGGACAAAGTCACCCCAAGGTCCGTTTCTAGTTTGGCCTGGGGCTGGGCTCGCTACACCCAGATAGATCTACCGCTCCTGTCCCTCGGTCCCGACATGAGGACTAATGGCCTCATATTGCTCCTACTCACTCACATGATCGGAATAATACACCTCCTTACGCTAACCATACCGTATATAAAGTACTTGTAAACAAAGTAACATGTATTTCACCCCCGCAGTTAAGAAAACTGAAAACAGTTAGAGAAAAGGGGGACATGAACTCACAGTGAAGCGTCTCTACCAAGTATCTCCAAATCGGGAAGCTGTGCGACGACCTACAAGTGCTAATTCTATTAGACGGACGGCCGTGCCTTAGCTTTATAGTTTAAGTTTTTGGGAAATAGTTAGACAACTATTTCGTGTTTACATTTTGTATATACTTGGTAGTTGATTTCCTTCCCAAGGATGGGGGATACAATACATGTGCGTAAGTTACGTTTTAATAATCGAGTGGTAATATAATTACCGGCGTAACTTATATGTTCATGTGAAAGCGTTCGCATTATTTTGGAATCGTTAACGTTTGTAAATATTATTTTTACTCCTAAAATAATATTTATGTATTTCACAAAATAATCATAAACAGTGTGTGACCACATATATTTATCACGTTAAATCTTGTGACAATCCCACCTCCGAATATTTAGTAAATAAAGTCTTGGCGAAATTTATGTTTCGAAAACATGTCAAAAATAATTCTAACACTTGTTGCGTAAATAATTCTAAGTGTTATGTTTTTAGAAAAATTTCGCCAGAGTTTCCTCTGTAACTGGAGGTGGCCACGCTTTCAAGCGTATCATTTTCTTTTACAAAATCAATTCAACAACTTCTTTATTCAATCAAACAATTTCCGACACGTCAAACTAGTCGACAAGTATGTAAATCGCATAATCGCATGAACTTGTAGTTTTTCCGCAACTATAGTGTAAATCCCATTATATTTTGTAGATCTTTATATAAAGTAACTTTGATCTGGTGAAAACCTCGTGTTTAGAGAAATCCGTCTTTACAACTTACAGTAACATTTGACAAAACTAGTTCTTTTGTCGGATCTTTTCATTTCACAAGTGTTTACACACTTGTGGTTTATAAAATCATGTTTGTTAGTGTAAGATCCGTCTCTTAGAAAACATGATTTCTTTGACGCGTGGTCCTTTGAAAATACCACTTGCAGATATGTAGATCCGCTAGTTTTAAACACTATTGTACATGTTAAAATACTTTTACACAAGTTCATGTTTCATGTGTGGTAGAGTTTCACCTTTTAACCCTTGTATCATTCTAAACAAGCTTATGTTAAGATCCATGATCTTACCAAACCGGGTTAAACGGTGATCCGAGCTACCACAACATAGATCGGGTCTAAATAACCGCATATTTCAAATACTACAACTTTTACACCACTTGAATGCTATTAACCACCATTTTTCATATTTTTAGTAGACTTTTAAGCATCAAATTGTATGTTAACGATATTTAACCGACATAATTCCTTTTAACCACTTTAGATAAGTTCAAATATGAGATTTAAGTGTTATACCTCTAGCTCAAGGCTAGGGAAGATTCTTGATGAAAAACGCGTGGATAAAAGCCAAAGAAAGAGGTCCTTCGTGTTCCGCTTGCTCCAAGACTCCTCGTATGTGACCCGTAACACTTGAATGTGCTTGAAACTTGAAGATCAAAAACCGAAAATGGTTGCTTGTGTGGATGTGGGTTCGGCCGTGAGCCAAAGGGAAAGAGAGAGAGAGTTTTGTGTGGGGTGTGTTGTTGTGAATGATCATAAGTGTAATGTGTTATACTTATAGATAATTCTAGTGATTATGGACCAAAGGATTATGTGTAGTTAGGATATTAGACAATGTAGATTATTTAAATCAAGCAAGTACTAAGCATGTTCCCTCATAGTTAGGCCGGTTAGGATGGGGGGGGGGGTTAGTTCGATCTCAAGTAGGTGGTTAGGAGGTTTAGTTAGGTTAGTTAAGTAATTAACTCAGTTACTTGTATGGTATGTGTTATGACGGGTGTTAGGGTAATTAGGGACCCTAACTGGCTCAGAAAAATATAAATAGTGAAAATAACAATATTTTCATGTTACGGGTATAGTCTGGTTGTTCGGTTGGATAGTAATCCGTTAAAGTGCTTAATAAAGCTTTAAAGTGTCGTTATATTATTTTTAGTGACACATCTTGTTTCCAACACTTTAGAAAGTGTCCAGTAGTATTTTCCTCATGTTTTGGCACTTTGCTAGTCAGCTAGAAGCTGGATTATTTATTAAAGTGCTGTGTTTTGTACTTAAAGTACGTTTTAGGCACATCCAGTCACTGTGACTTATCCCTAGAGACGCAGTTCTACAACCCTTGTATCCTACACTCACTACTAGTGTAGCAAAATATCTCAGGCTCTTATAGGCCTTGGAGGCAGTGTTTGCCTGATGCTGGCTTTATCAGCATGTTCAATAGGTTATCCGTGTATTGTGCTACTGTGCTCTTTGTGCATCATGTTTGTCACTAAGGTGCCGTATGTAATTAATGTAGTGACGGTAAGTAAAGTATGATGCAAGTAAGTACATTTATCAGATATCAAGTAGCAGTTCATCAGCTAGTTCAAGCAAGCACAGTAATTAAGCAGTAATTAATCATTAATTAAGTCGTACGGATACCTGGTTTAGTGCGGGTTGTCACATTCTCCCCCCGTTAAATAAATTTCGTCCCGAAATTTAAGTTCTGCTTGTAGAAGCAGGGTTCTTAGGAAAAAGGTGGGGGTATTTCTCTTTCATCCGGTCCTCACGTTCCCAGGTGTATTCAGGACCGTGTCTGGCATTCCAACGAACTTTGACGAGCTTGACACTGCTCCGGCGGGTCTTGTTAACTTTCCAATCCGTGACCTCAACAGGTTCTTCAACGAAGTAGAGCATGTCGTCAATATGAATCTCGTCGATGGGAATGGCAACGTCAACTTGAGTTGGACTTTTCTTTAGATTGGATACATGAAATGTATCGTGAACACCATTCAGTTCAGCAGGTAGGTCCAACTTGTATGCTACTTGTCCTATTCTTTCCAGAATTCTGAAGGGACCAATGTAGCGCGGATTTAGCTTCCCACGCTTTCCAAAGCGTGCCACCCCCTTCCAGGGTGAAACCTTCAATAACACCATCTCTCCAACTTGGAAATCCACATGCTTCCGGTTTGGATCCGCATAGGCCTTTTGCCTGTGGCGAGCTGCTTCGATGCGTTTAAGAATTTGCGCGATCTTGTCTGTCGTCTCTTGGACGATTTCGGGACCTGCAAGTTGTCTATCTCCGGCGTCAGCCCAACACAGGGGTGATCGGCACTTGCGTCCGTAAAGGGCTTCGAATGGCGCGACACCAATACTGGTGTGGTAGCTGTTGTTGTATGAAAATTCGACCAAAGGTAAGTGTTTATCCCAGCTACCGCCCAAGTCCATAACACACACCCTTAGCATGTCTTCCAAAGTCTGTATCGTGCGCTCGCTCTGGCCGTCAGTTTGCGGATGAAACGCAGTGCTCAGATTCAATTGTGAGCCAAAGGCTTCTTGGAAGGATTGCCATATCCTTGACACAAACCTTCCGTCTCTATCAGAGATGATTGAGAGTGGTACTCCATGGCGTGCGACAATCTCTCTCATGTATATTTCCGCAAGTTTACTAGTACTGTCTTTCTCCTTGATCGGCAGAAAGTGTGCGGACTTTTTTAGGCGGTCAACTATCACCCAAATCATATCATGGCCTCTTGGCGTTCTTGGCAATTTCGTAATAAAATCCATGGAGATTTGTTCCCATTTCCACTTGGGAATTTCAGGCTGTTGCAGAAGTCCTGAAGGCTTCTGGTATTCCGCTTTAACCTTAGCGCACGTTAAACATTTGCTCACGTAAACAACAACATCGCCTTTCATCCTAGGCCACCAATAGTAATCTTTGAGATCCTGGTACATTTTATCCGATCCAGGGTGGATAGAGTACCGTGACTTGTTGCGCTTCGTCGAAAATAACTTTCCTTAATCCACCAAACAGAGGAACCCAAATCCTTTTCTCAAAACATAACGTTCCTTCCTCATTTGGTACCAATAGCTTCTCCATCCCTCGGAGATATTCTTCTTCCAGGTTTCCTTCTTTGAGGGCTTCTTTCTGCGCGGCACGAATGCGCAAGGAAAGATCGGTTCGGATAATCATTTCCAAGGCCCTAACCCTTATGGGTTTGATTCTTTCTTTACGACTTAGGGCATCGGCGACCACGTTTGCCTTCCCTGGATGATACTTTATCTCGCAGTCGTAGTCGTTTAGCAACTCAACCCATCGTCTTTGCCTCATATTCAATTCTTTCTGGTTGAATATATGCTGTAGGCTCTTGTGATCTGTAAAGATTGTACACCTCGTACCATAAAGGTAGTGTCTCCAGATCTTTAAAGCAAAAACCACTGCGCCAAGCTCCAAATCGTGTGTGGTATAGTTCTTTTCATGTACTTTCAGTTGACGCGATGCGTAAGCAATAACCTTTTGGCGTTGCATCAACACGCATCCCAATCCTTGGCGCGATGCGTCGCAGTATACCACAAAATCATCAGTACCTTCTGGTAGAGCTAAGATAGGCGCGTTGCAGAGCTTATCCTTCAGTATCTGGAATGCTTCTTCCTGTTTGATTCCCCAATCAAACGTCTTATCTTTCTGGGTGAGGAGCGTCAAAGGTTGAGCGATTTTTGAAAAATCCTCAATGAATCTTCGATAATAGCCAGCCAAACCCAAGAATTGCCGAATCTCGGTTGGCGTCTTTGGCGTTTCCCAATCCTTGATCGCCTCAATCTTGGTTGGATCCACGTGGATTCCATCTCCATTTACCACGTGCCCAAGGAATTGGACTTCACGTAGCCAAAATTCGCACTTGGAGAATTTGGCATACAGCTGTTCCTTCTTCAGCAGCTCTAGAATGGCTCTAAGATGCTGCTCGTGTTCAGCCTTCGTCCTTGAATAAATTAAAATGTCATCGATGAACACAATCACGAACTTATCCAAGTACGGTTTGCAAACTCTATTCATTAGATCCATGAATACCGCAGGTGCGTTTGTCAATCCAAATGGCATAACGAGGAACTCGTAGTGTCCATAACGAGTTCTGAAGGCTGTTTTCGGAATGCTTTCCTCTTGTATTCTTAGCTGATGGTATCCAGATCGAAGATCGATCTTTGAATAAAAGCTTGAGCCTTGCAGTTGATCAAACAGATCGTCGATTCTCGGCAGAGGGTATCTATTCTTGATCGTCAGCTTGTTCAACTCCCGGTAGTCGATGCACATACGAAAACTACCGTCCTTTTTCTTGACAAACAGGACCGGAGCTCCCCAAGGCGAGAAGCTTTGTCGGATAAAACCCTTGTCTAACAACTCTTGAAGTTGTGTCGACAGTTCCTGCATCTCAGACGGAGCAAGTCTGTAAGGTGCCTTAGCCACAGGCGCGGCGCCTGGAACTAAGTCGATGTGAAACTCCACTTGCCTCTGAGGTGGCAGTCCGGGTAAGTCTTCCGGGAAGACTTCTGGATACTCCCTCACGACAGGGATGTCTTCGATTCTCGGCTCAGCAGCCTTCTTATCCACAATGTGTGCCAGGAAAGCAACACATCCTTTCTGCAAACACTTCCTTGCTTTCAAGCAACTGATAATTCTTAACGGCGTATCACGCTTCTCTCCGTGAACCACAATTGTCTCGCCATCTTCGATTGGGATACGAACAACCTTTTCATGACAAACGATCTCTGCTTTGTTTCCTGATAACCAATCCATTCCTACCACCACGTCGAAGCTTCCCAACTGGACTGGTAGTAGATCTAAAGCAAACTCACGCTCTCCTAATTCGATCACACAACCTCTGATAACTTCATTGGCTTCTACTAACTTCCCATTAGCTAATTCGATCGAGTAGGGTATATCTAACTTATTAGCGGCTAACCCAAGCATTTTCTTAAACTCTAACGATACGAAGCTATAATCGGCACCAGTATCGAATAAAACGGATGCATAGAGTTGGTTCACAGGGAACGTACCAGTAACAACGTTGGGGTCCTGGCGCGCTTCCCTTGCTTCGAGTTGGAACACTCTGCCACGGGCTTGGTTTAACTCTGGGCAGTTCTTCTTGAAATGTCCGATATCACCGCAGTTATAGCATCCAAGTCTTTGCCCGTTTCCACCAGCTTGATCATTCCTCGGATTACGATTCACAGCGCCCGCTTGGTTAGCGTTGTTGCCTTGATTTCTGTCTCCTCCATTGTTCCCTTGTGGGCGATTACCAATACCACCACGGTTAATATTCCTATTCCCATATCCTCCCTGGCCTCCTCGGCCAGCACTAGCCCAACAGGAATCTTTTGAGTGGCCCAGCTTTCCACATGCTTCACATACTTTCACATTACAATGGCCAGTATGATGGCGTTGACAGATATTACACTTGGGCTGGGTGCCCTGATATCCTTTCCCTTTCCTTCCACTACCAGCCGATCCTCCTTTCTTAACCGCCACACTGGCGCCCTGCTTGAAGTTTGAGAACTTCCGTTTGCTACCTCCTGACGACTCGACGTGAGTCTCTTTCTTCTTTGGTTCTGCTTCATCAAACTTGTTCAAACGAACAGCCTCCTCGGTGAGAGCTACGCTCAAATCGATCGCCTCAGTAATAGTCGCAGGCTTGGATGAGGTTACCATGCTTATGATCTGAGGAGCTAGTCCCCAAATGAAGCGTTCAATTCTCTTGAACTCAGGAGTGACCATGTAGGGTACCACATGAGATAAGTCATGGAACCTTTGAACGTACTCTGCTATCTTTGGACCGTCCATTTTCAAGTGCCAGAACTCGGTCTCCAATCGCTGGATCTCTGCGCGGGAACAGTACTTTTTGCGCATGAGTTCTTTCAGTTCGGTCCAGGTCAGCACGTAGGCAGCAGCTTCGCCTAGTGTCTGCACTTGTAGATTCCACCAGGATAGGGCTCCATCTAGAAATAGCCCTGAGATATAGGTGACTTGCTGATCCAGCGCGCACTTGCTCATGCGTAGAACAGATTCGGTTTTCTCAGCCCAACGAACAAAGGCGACAGCACCTCCAGTGCCATCAAAGTTGACCGGTTTGCAGTCTAGAAACTGCTTGAAAGTGCATCCTTCACGTATGTTAACATATGAATGGCATTAGCATCCTTGCCAGAGATATCCAATTAGGTCACGGTATGTCTTAATGACTTAGTATTACCGTGCGGTGGATTGTTATTGCCTTGGTTAATACTTCCGCTCGTCCCGGGCTGAGATGCTGCATACTGAGCTATGGCAGCGGCAATAATCTGCTGGAGTTCTGCCTCATTAGTAGGCATGTGTGTCTCACGTCTTGGTGGCATCTTCTAAAAGATGGTTTACGTTGGTCAGGCCATAGCGTAATGTACGTATATAGTAATAGTAATAGCACATAACATCTCAGTACATCACAAATATCAATCACACACATCCCATGTCATAAAAATGCAAATAAGCAATCAAGCGAATCAGATATGATGAGAATACTGCGATTGCCATATATCGAGACTACATAGTAAGTGTATCAGTACATCATAGTGTCATACAATCATCAATCAACTAGGGGCTACATCACCCCTGTACAAAAACCATAACAAATCAGTGTCAAATACATGTCAACAAAAGTCAGGATCATAAAGTAGTCTCCAAAAATGTTGTGCAATCCAACAATCGCCGTCTTCTCATCCTCGTCTACCCAAACAGCACTTATGAGCTCTATACAGATGGTGGTGGAGGAGGGGGAAAGTGGGTGTAAAACAAACGACGTAACTGGAGCCAATCCTCCTCCTGGGCCCGCTGAGTACGAATGATAGAGGCAACCTGCTGCTCCAGTGTAAAGAGGCGAGCATCATAATCTGGAGGTAAAGGTCGAAACGGCTGCAGAGGAGAGTGTGTCTGACCATGACACCGGCAAGGTGGCAGCTGAGCTCTCTCAAGCTCCTGGATGCGCTGCGTGTGTGACTCGTGCTGAGCTACAAAAGACATCAAGACATCCTCGATAGTATACCCCCTGTGAAAAGAATGGTAGGGGTCAGTATATGGCATACCAGAGTCTGGTGCCCAAAGAAACGGCTCATGGGTGGGGTCAAAAGGTGCCACACGAAATGGAGCAACAGAGGGTGGGACAGATGACATCGGGGGCATGAATGGGATAGACATTGGTACATGCCCAAAAGGATGGGCTGAAGAACCCTCTCCAGGCCTTGCTGGAGGTACAAACTGTGGAACCTGAAAAGAAAAATCAACGTGTCGTGTAACAGGGGTCTGAGGGGGAAAAGGTGGAACATCCTCATCAGCAGGTATCCAACCGTGCTGAGCATGCTCATCTGGTGGATCCATGCGTGCCGCGAACAGTGCATGCTCGGGCTCCAGTGGAATGGGATCAGGTGCAACAAAAGGATGGACAGGTGCAATGTGCTCAATGGGAGGGTCAACAGGTATAGCGACAACGGGTAAAGGATCAACAGGATCAACAATGACATGATCACCCTCCATCAAAGGAATATCCACGGGGAGATCATCAGCAACAGGCTCAAAAGGGATGTCAGCATGTACTGGGTCATGCTCAGGTATGGGGTCTAGAGCGGCTGCCTGCTCTGGAGCAACGGCAGGCTCGAGGTCATCAAAAGCCATCTCGAAACCAAAATCTGGGTCGATAGGATCCACTGGGTCATCAGGGTCTACTGGATCCTCCATAAACTGATCCATCGGAATAAACTCTAAGTCACGATCTGGGTCGAATCCTGGGGGAAACATAGGATCGGAATCCCCCTCATCATCGTGGTCGAAAACAAAACTGGGGATAGGGGCAACAGAAGATGCCTGATCAGGATCTGATCCATGAGAGAAGTGCTGCGCACTCTGGATGTGTGAGGGTACAGAGGCCACAGACTCAAAGGAGTCTGGGACTAGGGAGTGAGCAGGTGACTCCGCGGCAGGGGCATCTGCGATCAACAAGGGACCATCAGCAGCAGGAAGGGCCTCGCCCTGAGCATCCTCCTCGAAAGGCTCCTCCTCAAACATATCGACATCATCCTCCTCGTCGTCGATAGGCAAATCGTAAACAGGGTACGAAGCAAGCGGTATAGGGGCAGGGATCAATGCGAGTGGTAGATCCCCGGCCAAAGGACCATCTGCGAGCTCGTCAGCACCGTCAGGTAATGCGAAGGGCTGGAAATCGTCCTCATCTGTGCTCGTGACGTCGGACGTGTGAACCTCGTGCTCCGATGACTCTAGGTCGTCCGATACGATAGGCCTAGGGCCTGTGGTGTCTGAACCACCAGTGTCTGTAGAATCCATGTGTCTGTAACATATACACAAACATGCACAAATGGTCAATCATATTATCAAATAATCACATAAGTCACCAAGTAAGGTATCACATAATTCTCCTAGTCTTACTAGCCAATTTCTCCCAGCCTTTAAGACTGCTCTATCCTCCACCTCGACCACCTAGATCGAGCCTCGGTCCCCTTGACCGAGCCTCAGTCGTCATGACTGAGCCAACTCTTCCTAGCCTTGCTAGCCAACTACCTTGGTCACCTAGACCAAGCCTCGATCCTCCAGACCGAGCCTCAGCCCTCCAGGCTGAGCCTAAAATGAATCAACGTGCTCAACTACCTCGGTCACCTAGACCGAGCCTCGATCCTCCAGATCGAGCCTCAGCCCTCCAGGCTGAGCCTATAATAATAAAATGTGCTCAACATTCGTTTGTAAAAACTTTTGGATCTGGACTTAAGTGGTATGCAGAAAAATGTTTTCGTGAGAGCCCTAGTGATCATAGTCTAGACTCGAGAAGGAATCCTAGTTCGCTATGATCAGAGCTCTGATACCAAGCTGTCACACCCTGGCTTTGCGGAAGCGTGGTTAATTTGGTGTGACTTCTTAATACCATAGCTTAATCATAACAAAGCTATATGAGTTAAAAACATGCAAGATCATCCATTAAGTTTTGAAAACCAAATACAGTACCATTGTTTTAACGGGAACATACCCTAACAACCATAACCTTGTTCAACAGACATTACAACTTGAAACATAATATAAACATGGTTTAAGGATTGTGTCTTGTCCAGGAAAGAGACACATCCCCTAAACCCCGGATGACCTTGGAAACTAGTGCAGCGGAAAACGTTCCATACCGTGCCAGATCTCGTTAATTTCCTGAAATACATGTAAGTTGAAAAATCAACAATAATGTTGAGCGAGTTCATGTGTAAGTGAGTAAGTAAACCTTTATGAGTGTAAAAATAATCGTGGTATGTAGCAAATAAGGGGACTTGTGATCACCAATGGTTTGCAAGGCCACTGATATATGTGAAGTGCAAATAGGGAGACTCAAACCTAGCAGATTTCGCCACGGCATTTGTATGTGGACAAAGTCACCCCAAGGTCCGTTTCTAGTTTGGCCTGGGGCTGGGCTCGCTACACCCAGATAGATCTACCGCTCCTGTCCCTCGGTCCCGACATGAGGACTAATGGCCTCATATTGCTCCTACTCACTCACATGATCGGAATAATACACCTCCTTACGCTAACCATACCGTATATAAAGTACTTGTAAACAAAGTAACATGTATTTCACCCCCGCAGTTAAGAAAACTGAAAACAGTTAGAGAAAAGGGGGACATGAACTCACAGTGAAGCGTCTCTACCAAGTATCTCCAAATCGGGAAGCTGTGCGACGACCTACAAGTGCTAATTCTATTAGACGGACGGCCGTGCCTTAGCTTTATAGTTTAAGTTTTTGGGAAATAGTTAGACAACTATTTCGTGTTTACATTTTGTATATACTTGGTAGTTGATTTCCTTCCCAAGGATGGGGGATACAATACATGTGCGTAAGTTACGTTTTAATAATCGAGTGGTAATATAATTACCGGCGTAACTTATATGTTCATGTGAAAGCGTTCGCATTATTTTGGAATCGTTAACGTTTGTAAATATTATTTTTACTCCTAAAATAATATTTATGTATTTCACAAAATAATCATAAACAGTGTGTGACCACATATATTTATCACGTTAAATCTTGTGACAATCCCACCTCCGAATATTTAGTAAATAAAGTCTTGGCGAAATTTATGTTTCGAAAACATGTCAAAAATAATTCTAACACTTGTTGCGTAAATAATTCTAAGTGTTATGTTTTTAGAAAAATTTCGCCAGAGTTTCCTCTGTAACTGGAGGTGGCCACGCTTTCAAGCGTATCATTTTCTTTTACAAAATCAATTCAACAACTTCTTTATTCAATCAAACAATTTTCGACACGTCAAACTAGTCGACAAGTATGTAAATCGCATAATCGCATGAACTTGTAGTTTTTCCGCAACTATAGTGTAAATCCCATTATATTTTGTAGATCTTTATATAAAGTAACTTTGATCTGGTGAAAACCTCGTGTTTAGAGAAATCCGTCTTTACAACTTACAGTAACATTTGACAAAACTAGTTCTTTTGTCGGATCTTTTCATTTCACAAGTGTTTACACACTTGTGGTTTATAAAATCATGTTTGTTAGTGTAAGATCCGTCTCTTAGAAAACATGATTTCTTTGACGCGTGGTCCTTTGAAAATACCACTTGCAGATATGTAGATCCGCTAGTTTTAAACACTATTGTACATGTTAAAATACTTTTACACAAGTTCATGTTTCATGTGTGGTAGAGTTTCACCTTTTAACCCTTGTATCATTCTAAACAAGCTTATGTTAAGATCCATGATCTTACCAAACCGGGTTAAACGGTGATCCGAGCTACCACAACATAGATCGGGTCTAAATAACCGCATATTTCAAATACTACAACTTTTACACCACTTGAATGCTATTAACCACCATTTTTCATATTTTTAGTAGACTTTTAAGCATCAAATTGTATGTTAACGATATTTAACCGACATAATTCCTTTTAACCACTTTAGATAAGTTCAAATATGAGATTTAAGTGTTATACCTCTAGCTCAAGGCTAGGGAAGATTCTTGATGAAAAACGCGTGGATAAAAGCCAAAGAAAGAGGTCCTTCGTGTTCCGCTTGCTCCAAGACTCCTCGTATGTGACCCGTAACACTTGAATGTGCTTGAAACTTGAAGATCAAAAACCGAAAATGGTTGCTTGTGTGGATGTGGGTTCGGCCGTGAGCCAAAGGGAAAGAGAGAGAGAGTTTTGTGTGGGGTGTGTTGTTGTGAATGATCATAAGTGTAATGTGTTATACTTATAGATAATTCTAGTGATTATGGACCAAAGGATTATGTGTAGTTAGGATATTAGACAATGTAGATTATTTAAATCAAGCAAGTACTAAGCATGTTCCCTCATAGTTAGGCCGGTTAGGATGGGGGGGGGGGGTTAGTTCGATCTCAAGTAGGTGGTTAGGAGGTTTAGTTAGGTTAGTTAAGTAATTAACTCAGTTACTTGTATGGTATGTGTTATGACGGGTGTTAGGGTAATTAGGGACCCTAACTGGCTCAGAAAAATATAAATAGTGAAAATAACAATATTTTCATGTTCCGGGTATAGTCTGGTTGTTCGGTTGGATAGTAATCCGTTAAAGTGCTTAATAAAGCTTTAAAGTGTCGTTATATTATTTTTAGTGACACATCTTGTTTCCAACACTTTAGAAAGTGTCCAGTAGTATTTTCCTCATGTTTTGGCACTTTGCTAGTCAGCTAGAAGCTGGATTATTTATTAAAGTGCTGTGTTTTGTACTTAAAGTACGTTTTAGGCATATCCAGTCACTGTGACTTATCCCTAGAGACGCAGTTCTACAACCCTTGTATCCTACACTCACTACTAGTGTAGCAAAATATCTCAGGCTCTTATAGGCCTTGGAGGCAGTGTTTGCCTGATGCTGGCTTTATCAGCATGTTCAATAGGTTATCCGTGTATTGTGCTACTGTGCTCTTTGTGCATCATGTTTGTCACTAAGGTGCCGTATGTAATTAATGTAGTGACGGTAAGTAAAGTATGATGCAAGTAAGTACATTTATCAGATATCAAGTAGCAGTTCATCAGCTAGTTCAAGCAAGCACAGTAATTAAGCAGTAATTAATCATTAATTAAGTCGTACGGATACCTGGTTTAGTGCGGGTTGTCACATCATCCCCCAAGTTGAAAGAAATTTCGTCCCGAAATTTAGCACGTAGTCACTAAGGAAGCTAGTTGTGTTGTGTGTTTTCCTGGGGTATCACATAATCCCCCCGTTGGTTTGAAATTTCGTCCCGAAATTCCGCAGTAGCTTCAGTAGTGGACTCACCTTTCTTAAACAACTGGGGATACTTGCGTTTCATTTAGTCTTCTCATTCCCAGGTAAACTCTGGGCCACGGTGGGATTTCCAACAAACTCGAACAATGGGTATCTTGTTTCGTTTGAGAGTCTTGATTTCCTGGTCCATAATTTCCACTGGTCATCGATAAAGAGTTCCTTGAAAGGAACAATGAGGGTCTCATCTGACAGACACTTCTTCAGATTCGACACGTGAAAGACGTTGTGAACACCACTGAGTTCTTCGGGTAAATTCAGTCTATACACCACCTTGCCAATTTTATCAGTGATTTCGAAGGGTCCGACATAACGCGGATTAAGCTTGCCCCGTTTAGCAAAGCGAACCACACCTTTCCAAGGTGAGACTTTGAGTAACGCTTGATCCCCAACCTGGAACTCGAGCGTTTTCTTACGCTTATCAGCGTAGCTTTGCTGACGGTCACGAGCTGCCGCCATTCGTTATCGGATTTGGGCAATATTTTTCCGTTGTGTCGAGAATGAGTTATGGGCCAGTGATTTGGCTGTCGCCAACTTCTGCCCAGCGTAGGGGTGATCGGCATTTCCGTCCGTATAAAGCCTCGAACAGAGCAGCCTTGATACTGGTGTGGTAACTGTTGTTGTACGAAAACTCCACCAAAGGAAGATGTCTTTCCCAGCCGTTACCAAAGTCGATAACGCATGCTCGAAGCATGTCTTCAAGAGTTTGGATGGTGCGTTCAGTCTGCCCCTCCGTCTGTGGGTGATAAGTTGTGCTCATGTCTAGACGTGAGCCAAAGGATTTGTGCATCGCCTGCCACAAATCAGAAGCAAAGCGTGGGTCACGATCAGAAATGATGGAAGTTGGCACTCCGTGCCTAGCAACTACTTCCTTCAGATAGATGTCCGCGAGTGTAGAAAACTTATCAGTTTCCTTGATTGCCAGGAAGTGTGCAGACTTGGTCATTCGATCCACGATCACCCAGATGGTGTCGTTTCCTCGCTGAGCTCTTGGTAAGCCAGTGACAAAATCCATGGAAATCTGCTCCCATTTCTATGTTGGGATCTTTGGTTGTTGGAGTAGTCCTGATGGCTTCTGGTATTCAACCTTGACCCTAGCACAGGTCAAGCATTTACTAACATAGGTCGTTATGTTTTCTTTCATGTGGGGCCACCAGTACAGAGTCTTGAGATCCTGGTACATCTTGTCAGAACCAGGATGCACCGAGTAACGAGACTTGAGAGCTTCATTCATCACAAGCTCTCGTAGGTTTCAATAGAATGGAACCCAAATACGTTCCATGAAGTAATAGGTACCATCTTCCTTGAGTGCGAGTTGCTTTTCCATGCCCCGCAGGGACTTAGCTTTGAGGTTCTCTTCCTTCTATGCTTCGACCTAAGCGTCACGGATTTGGGTAGGAAGACTGGAGTGGATAGTAAGCTGTAACGCACATACACGCTTAGGTTTGGTTTCCTTACGACTGAGGGCGTCAATCACAATGTTGGCCTTGCCTGGATGGTACTTGATCGCACACTCATAGTCGTTAAGGAGTTCGACCCATCGACGTTGTGGCATGTTCAACTCCTTCTGATCGAAGATATGCTGGAGACTCTTGTGATCGGTGTAAATGATGCACTTGGTACCGTACAAGTAATGTCTCCATATCTTAAGTACAAACACTACTGCTCCTAACTCTAAATCATGGGTAGTGTAGTTCTTTTCGTGAAACTTGAGTTGGCGTGATGCGTAAGCAATGACTTTCTCTCGTTGCATCAACACACAACCAAGTCCCTGGATTGATGTGTCACAATAAACAACGAACTCTTCTGTGCCTTCAGGTAACGAGAGAATGGGTGCGCTACAAAGTTTCACCTTCAACTACTGAAACGCGGATTCCTGAGCATCACCCTACTGGTAGGTGACACCCTTCTGAGTTAGAGTAGTAAGAGGCTGCGCGATCTTCGAAAAATCCTTGATAAACCTTCGGTAGTAACCCGCCAAACCCAAGAATTGACGGATTTTAGTTGGAGTTCGAGGTGCAGGCCAGTTCTTGATCGAGTCAATCTTAGATGGATAGACGTGAATCCCATATTCATTGACTACGTGGCGTAGGAAATGGACTTCACGAAGCCAAAAGTCACATTTCGAAAACTTAGCGTAGAGTTGCTCTGTTTGAAGAAGTTCAAGAATAAGTCGCAGATGATGCTCGTGTTCCTCCTGACTCTTAGAATATATCAGGATGTCGTCAATGAAAACAATAACAAACTTATCCAAGTATGGCTTGCACAATCGGTTCATGAGATCCATGAAAACCGCAGGTGCATTTGTCAACCCGAAAGGCATAACCAGAAACTCGTAGTGTCCGTAAAGAGTCCTGAATGCATTTTTGGAGATGTCTTCGTCTCGGACTCTCAACTGATGATAGCCCGATCTCAGATCGATCTTAGAATAGAAGCTCGACCCTTGCAACTGGTCGAACAGGTCATCGATATGTGGAAGAGGATAGCGATTCTTCACGGTCACCTTGTTGAGTTCGCGGTAGTCTATACACATACGGAAGGAACCATCCTTCTTCTTAACAAAGAAGACTGGGGCTCCCCGGGGCGAAGAGCTAGGACGAATGAAACCCTTGTCCAAAAGCTCTTGTAGTTGCGAGGACAATTCCTCCAATTCTGATGGGGCCAAACGATATGGAGCACGAACTATTGGTGCTGCTCCAGGGGCTAGCTCGATTTGAAACTTGACCTGACGATGAGGCGGAAGAACAGGTAATTCCTCAGGAAATACCTCAGGAAAGTCTCGTATGATCGTGATGTCCTTAATCTTCTTTTCTTTCGTTGTGGTGTTAGTAACAAGAGCTAGAATAGTGTGGCCCTTTCGCAAACATTTCTGGGCCTTAAGGAACGAGATGATGCCCACGACAGCACCACTCTTGTTACCATGAATAATGAGAGGCTCATCGCTAGAACGGGGGATGCGGACAATCTTCTCATTGCAGAGTATTTCCGCTCGATGTTGGGATAACCACTCCATCCTAATTACAACGTTGAAACTACCAAGAACGATGGGAATAAGATAGATAGAGAAAGTCTGACCAGCTAGAGCAAGATTACAACCCTTGACGATGTGCGTTGCTTCAAGGTTCTTACCGTTCGCTAGTTCTACGACATGCTTGGAGTTCAGAGGGATCGGGGTATGCTTAAGCATCTGACTAACCCTTAAGGACACATAACTAGTATCGGCTTCCGAATCGAAAAAAACAAAAACGAAGTAGTCGTCTAGTAGAAACTTACCCGTCACAACATTGGGATCGTTCCTTGCTTCACCCTGACCAATCACGAACACACGCCCCTTGGCACCATTATCATCATTGTTGTTCTTGCTGTTGTTCCCGTTGCCCTGGTTGTTGTTGTTGTTGCGGTTCTGATTCAGCTGAGGGCAGTTTCTTTTAAAGTGGCCTTCAGCTCTACATTAGTAACATCCCCTGTTGTTACCCTATTGATGCTGCTGCTGGTTCTGGTTTTGTAGAGCTTGTTGCTGCTGCTATCGACTCTGATTCGCAGGATACGGACTCCTACAACCCTTTGCTGCGTGACCTGGCTTGTTGCATCTCTGGCAGTGGCCCTTGTTACATGGCCCAATGTGGTGCAAGTTACAACGGTTGCACTTGGGGTGGTTTCCTCTATACCCACCCTGACCTTGATTACCAGCAGACTGCTGGTTGGGACTGTTGTAGTCATCTGTCCTTCGCTGCTGAGACTGAGGCTGAGTAGAGCTTGAACCCTTGCTAGAATTTCCATCCCACTTATGCTTATTATCACTTGGAGCATCAGAAGTAGTGGCACTAATCCGTTTAGGTAGCCTATTCTGCTCGACTGCCTGATTAGTGAGGCGGTGAGACAGTCGTATGGTCTGCTAGATTGTTGGGAGGTTCACTGCAGTTACCATGCTCTGAATCTCTGGAACTAAACCTTTGATGTAGAGCTCGATACGCTTGTAAGCAGGATTCGCCATGTTGGGGCACAAAGCAGCCAAATCGTTTGATCTTTTCGTGTAGGCTTCAATCTCAGACCCTACCATCTTGATGTTGTAGAACTCCACCTCAAGCCTGTTAATATCATCCCGATGACAATATTCTTCCTTAATTAGCTCCTTAAATTCGTTCCATGGGGTGGCATTAGCAGCTGTCAACCCTAGCATCTGCACCTGTGGTTCCACCAAGAGAGCGCACTACCTTCGAGTATTCCAGTTGCAAACTTCACCCTATTGGCTACAGGGCATTCACACATCTCAAAGAATGAAGGGGTAAGGTCCCAAAAACCTTGCACAGGTGCATGGGACCATACCACAACTTCACCAATAAACCTTCTTTAAGAGAACCCTGCACGACTGCGTACCAGTTCTAAAGAAGAAAACTTAAAAGAGAACAGTCTTCAACATCCACGCGCCGATAAAGCCAATAACATGTCCTTGTGTAGACTCATGCAACTGAACAGTTATAATGGAAGCAAAATACCTCCGCACATTTGCAATCCAGACTTAGACAGAAAAGACCCTTTCTGTTACAACAAGAATTAACATGAGGGTGAGGCATAGAGGATTACAGCTGTAAACCTTCTAGAAGGCACCATCATGCACAACCATTCGGTTATAACCAAATGATGACATGGCATCATCTTGAACGCTAATCAAGGTCATGATGATGGCATTAATTTGGAAGTGGATCCACCCATATTCACTTTCCACTTGTCACCTCCCTAGCCATTGATCTCACTCACGATCCGTGTGCTTAAACATCAAGATGAAGATTAGCGGCAGGAGGAGTAACCGCTTACGGAAAATACTTTCCGTTATCTTTCCCATCAACAAACTTTCCCGCCCAAATCTGGTTATAAATGAGACAAGTCAGGTACAATTTCTCAAGTTACTCTCACTTCACTTTCACTATTACTTCTTCTTCTTCATTGAAACCTGTACTTATTCTCACGCCGGAGGGTGGTCACGGAGAGAATCCCCATTCTCCCCGTGGCGAGTCTAACGGCTATTCGTTTTGCAGTTATCATTCGAAGAAGGAGCTTAGCTAAACCCCAAATCAAACGAGAGGACCTAACCCTTTTATGCAGAACTAAACCATTGGTCCAATTGATTCTGGTCATTTGAACCGGTGTTTCTTCATTGGCGCCCACCGATTTTTCAATTTTCATTCCTATCTTCTCGTTTTGATTTACTTTTCAACCTCTGTTTTCAATGGAAGAGACTCCGACAAACCGCCAATCAGGCCCTCGGCCAACAAATTTCACACACAATCCCCACGTCGAAGGGATTGTGGAAGAAGCTTCCGATGATAACGAGGTCCAGTACAACGTTAATCATCCGAATGACCCTGTTACTCCAGGAGTACAACCTGAGATCCCGATAAGTTTAATTTTACCTCCCGGTGAAACTCCCATCTCGTGGTACGTCAGATTTCAGGGTGCATTAAATGCAGTATATGCACAACTTTGTGCACAGGCTGCCCTTCCTGTAACTCAATCACGGAGAACTGCATCTCATGTACGAGCACCGTCTGCACCACGTACATCACACTATTACGCACCATCGAGAATAGATGACACAGAAGTCTATTCCAGATCTCCTACCAGGTACGAATCTACTCACTCTGAGACTCGACGAAGAGATTACCGTGATGAACCATATTCTCATAGAAGGTAGTCAGTCCATTCTCGGTTGGGTCCGCGTTCTTACCAGAAGCGGGACACTCAGACCGACGAATATGACCAAACATATCAAGAAGGTGATAATACAAGTATGTTCAGCCGACTGCAGTGGGACCATGCAAATTATAAACCTCGTGTGGTTTGTAATCCGGATGCAGAACATGATTATAACTTAATCTACCGCCCGGCTGAAGCAGCTGAGAACTCCAAATTCGTCAGTGAAATCACTCTAGCTCCCCTCAAAAGGGCGAAACTACCATCAAACGTCGGAAAATTCAATGGGATGTCAGATCCAGATGATCATCTTCGTGTATTTACCAGCGTAGGCCTGGTAGGGGGTTGGACATTGCCTATGTGGTGTCACTTATTCGTTCAAACCTTGACAGGTGTGGCACGGTTGTGGTTCGATAACTTATCGGTAGGGAAGTTAACGTCATGGGTGGATTTAAAAGAAAAATTCCTGGTCCACTTTAGCCAACAACGTAGATCCATCAGAGATACCGCCGATGTAATGAATATCTATAGGCGTGATGATGAAAGCCTGGAGGACTTCATAACGAGATACAACAAGGAAGTGCTAGAGATTGGTGATGTTCACGAACATCTGATACGAGCACAATTCAAATACGCTGTGCGCTGTGATGACATGATTAAAGTTCTATCAGGAACAAAAGGTTTACCCAAAAGCTAGGAAAAACTAATGGCTGCAGCCAAGGTTTACGTGCAAACCGAGCGTAACCTAAGCTCCAACAGACCACCGCCACCACACAATCGTCCGCAGGACATGAGTGGGAGCAGCGGAAAGAAATTCAAGAAGAACTGGCAAGACTCAACCTCTGGAACATACTCATCTGACGAAGCTCATGCAACAAGAAACAAACTCGCAGCGCAGAAAGAAGCAAAGCAGGAGAATCGTGAGCAGCAATGGACCCCTCTCACAAAAACACCGGCGGAGGTACTCAACACAGAAGATTATCAATTTAAAACTCCTCCGCCGATGAAAAATAAGAGGGGGCAAGATCCAAATCAGTATTGTGAATACCATAAGGATAACAACCACACCATAAATAATTGTATTAGCCTCTGCACTGAAATTGAGAAGGCACTAAAAAGTGGCGAACTCACCCACTTACTTCAAAATGTGCGGAAGGACATCAAACAGATTACTCGCGGGGATGAGGGGCCGAGTAAAAAAGCTAAAACTTAAGCCGCACAAGAGCAACAAGCATACAATAGTTTCCTTTCATATTGGGTAGGTTCTTCAACTTACCAATTCATGACACAGGACTATTAGTATGAGTAAATTAAGTCTCAGTTAATTATCCTAAGAAACAACTTTGTAACCATGGCATCTGAGCCCTATCCTAAATCAATGCAAAGCTTGTTATATCATTTATCTGTTTATTACAAAGTGCATGAAATTCCTTTTAGTAAGCGCAAAAACACTATGGTAACCTTAACACAAGTCTCATGAACGGTCTGCGATCACACGTATCGCGCAAGGCCCAACCTTGCGTTCATACATGAGCTTTATACCACCTTTATTCGCCTTACCTACTCAAAGAAATTCTACTCATGCAAAATATTGTAATTCAAACAAATATTATAATAGTTACTGACACACCGCGCGCCTTAACAAAAAACCATTGACACGCACGGCAGTGCATCGACAAGTTACTTGCGCCATAGCGCATTAACAAAAAGGGGATCCACATCCAAACCTATGTCAACTACTAATTGTTCATACAACCACAAAACAAACAAAACCTACTCTAGGTCTCCATCATCATCATCATCATCGTCTATATCCGGGAAAACTTCTCTCAGTTGCGTCACAAAATCTTCAGACTGCAGGGCAACTATAACAAGGTCCATCACAGGAAGTTGCAAGGTGTTGAATTGAGTCTTCGCAGTGGCAAGAGCAGCTTCAGTATTAGCACCATGCGTGGCAGACCTACTGGTATCCCAATCAACTTTTAAAGCATTAACAACATGCTGGGAACATTCTGAGTACCCTTGGGCATACCCATCGTTATGCGCAGCAACCAGCAGGTGCGCAACCGTTTCATATAGTTCATCGAAATTAAGAACAAAGTTGGCAACCTGCACAATAAAACAAGTAAGAAGGCGCATAATCATCTCCAGACATTATCAAGAGCAGATACACTTACGCTTATGATTCCGCGATTTTTCAACCATAGCATGTCATTCTTCAATGGTTCAATCTGACTCTCCGCCGTCACCTGGGCAGTCTCAGAATTTTCCAACTTTTCTTCAGTTTCAACAAGACGGCGGGAAGTCTCAGCTTTTTCAACCCATTCAAGCTGCAGATCTTTTTTGGTAGCCTCAAGCTCCGCCTTAATTTGTTCTTGCTCACATAATAAAGAGGTAAGTTCGTCTATCTCTTTATCTTTAAGGGCAAGGGCAGCACAGGTTCGTACCTCTCTCTGTTCACTTCTCTCACGGTGAGAACGCGCTTCGTCACTAGCCGCTTCAGCATTAGCTTTTTCTTGGTTCAACTTTTCAATATCCGCATCTTGTTTCTTCAAACTTGAAGGGGTAAGGTCCCAAAAACCTTGCGCAGGTGCATGGGACCATACCACAACTTCACCAATAAACTTTCTTTAAGAGAACCCTACACGGCTGCGCACCAGTTCTAAAGAAGAAAACTTAAAAGAGAACAGTCTTCAACATCTGCGCGCCGAGAAAGCCAATAACATGTCCTTGCGCAGGCTCATGCAACTGAACAGTTATAATGGAAGCAAAATACCTCCGCACATTTGCAATCCAGACTTAGACAGAAAAGACCCTTTCTGTTACAACAAGAATTAACATGAGGGTGAGGCATAGTGAATTACAGCTGTAAACCTTCTAGAAGGCACCATCATGCACAACCATTCGGTTATAACCAAATGATGACGTGGCATCATCTTGAACGCTTATCAAGGTCATGATGATGGCATTAATTTGGAAGTGGATCCACCCACATTCACTTTCCACTTGGCACCTCCCTAGCCATTGATCTCACTCACGATCGGTGTGCTTAAACATCAAGATGAAGATTAGCGGCAGGAGGAGTAACCGCTTACAGAAAATACTTTCCGTTATCTCTCCCATCAACAAACTTTCCCACCCAAATCCGGTTATAAATAAGACAAGTCAGGTATAATTTCTCAAGTTACTCTCACTTACTTTCACTATTACTTCTTCTTCTTCATTGAAACCTGTACTTATTCTCACGCCGGTGGGTGGTCACGGAGAGAACCCCCATTCTCCCTGTGGCGAGTCTAACGGCTGTTCGTTTTGCAGTTATCATTTGAAGAAGGAGCTTAGCTAAACCCCGAATCAAATGAGAGGACCTAACCCTTAATGTAGAACTAAACCCCTGGTCCAATTGATTCCGGTCATTTGAACCAGTGTTTCTTCAAAGACGGATTCGATCTTCTCAAACCAGTGGAGGAGACCTACAGCTCCTTTGGTACCACTAAAGGAACTAGGTCGACAGTCCATGAAAGTCTTGAACGTACGTGCTCGAGGCTGAGCAGGTTGACCTATCGCGTGAGAAAGAATGGGTAACGTTAAGAATAACAGAGGATCATGAGAGTAGGATCTAAACATCCTAGGATAGGTCGAAATGGCAGGCTTTACCCCCTGGTTGGGCTGCTGCTAAAGCCTCAGCAACCCGTTCATTGATTAGGGCCGTTAGTTGAGCCTGAGTCAAGTTAAGGCGCCCACTCATGATCTTCACATCCAGAAAACACAAGTGAGAACGGTGACTTAGAGGTGTGAAAAGTATGGGATGACAGAAGAGTGTGAGCACATAAGGTTTCAGGCAACAATTGAATGTCAAAGAGAGCACATTAGAGCTAATAAGCAACATGCTACTACGTTATCTAGGCATACCATGAGCAACACACCGTGCAATTGTAATCTAGCATGTAGGCAATATAAACATAAGTCATACCACCTAAAGTGTTGAGCCTTGCACGTGGAGCGAAGTGTCGTTGTGGATCGTTAAGCACTGAACAGGTTATAGTCTGGTTTTTGTCAAAAAGATTTTTCCCCTTTTTAAAACCAAGTTCACTATAACCAATGGCTCTGATATCAATCTGTCACACACTCAAAATCCACAAGAGGAGTATTACCGCGAGGTGTGCGACTAACCAGGATCATACCACTAATCATACTGAATGATTAGTAAAATAAAGTAACATCATCACAATTAAAACGTTTAGTGTTCACAAAACCAATATCCCAAAACCAAGTTGAAGTGTTAGCGGAAGCATAAAGTTTAAAACCCATTACATGAATAAAAGTCGTAATGTTTAATAGTAGGAATCCAACAGTTGATTCCTAGCCACAACGCCCACTCCTCGTGCAAGCTCCAGCCATGTACCTAACGACCTGCAAAGCATGTAGTAACGTATCAACAAAAATGTTGGCGAGTTCACAGTTGGTTGTCCGTTTTAATGTTGTTCCAAAAACCGTAAGTTGTTAAGTTCCTTGTTCTTATAAAAACGTGCCATGTGGAGCTACCCCACTATTTTAAACTACTAGACCCGTACCATATCGACTACTGACTGAAGTTATGTTGAGTGCCCCAAGTCAATGTCTATCATCATTGACTAAGTGCCCAAGTACATTAGTCCACGCCCGTCCTCTACGCCATGGTGTGAGGCTTGTCAAACCTAATAGCGCTATTTAACTAATAACCAGTTCGCCATTGGCCCGACGATTAAGTCGATATAAAATGAGTGGGGACTTTAAGATAGAGTTGTTGTCTAGTAAGCTTAAGACATGTATTATAACGGTTGTCGCCCTTCCCAAGGAGAGCGGAGGTACGTATTCTACCCAAGGAGAATACGCAGGTTGTATCCCACCCAAGGGGGATAGTTGTTGTTGTTTAACCCATTCCCAAACTACCGGGAATCCCATGCTTTGAAGAAAGTGTGAACACACCTTAGATTAGCTCGACAGATAAAGGTCACTTGAGCTAATGTGGTCAACCACGTCCTATTACGATTACCATACAAGTCAGGTTTTGTAATCAGGTAATGCACGTATTTTCCTACATGCATCTACCACGTTGCATGCATACAAGGATCATCACAAAGCATACAAGCATAACAGTCAACACGTAATTGTAAGTTAAAAGTCCAAGATGTGTACTGTTCAAGTGTGCGGCCCAATGTATGGGCCCGTTGAGAGTGTGCGACTCTTTTTTTTTGGGTAAAGGGTTACCACGGTGATTTTATATATTCACAAACCATAAAAACTAGTAGTGAGAAGACATCCACACTAGTTCAAACATGAGACATGCCCCATTTAAGTAAGCCAACAAACCAAACAAACAAACCAAATCAAACAACTAGACTAACATCTAGAAAAACGCAAACTAAATTAAAACGTGTTAATCAGCCCCCATCATCGTTCGTGGTATCTTCATAGATCTCCCAATCTCCCAGCAATCTCCTGACATTAGCACACTGCTTGAACTTCACACCCATCTTCTTATATCGAATAGTCTTTAAAATTATTTCGCATATAGTATCCGGAGGTCTCGTTTGATTCTTGAACAATCTCGCGTTACGCACTTGCCAAATAACATAAGCCGCCGTCCCAACCATCAGCCGGTTGACGTAATTAGCAGCCGTCTTCGACCTCCCTCGAGCCTTAAGCCAACTAATAATCGAGCTCCATTTGTGATAAACACTAGCCATACCCGCCTTCTCTCTAACCATGTTCAAAACTTGAGACGAGAAACTACATTCAAAGAAAAGGTGCTCATGGGAATCAACATTCGCGTAGCAAAGAAGACAACACATCATGTTCATATTTTTCCGTTTGGATATATCCCACTTTAAGATTTTATCCTGAGTCAAAAGTTTCCGACGCATGATGAGCCACATTAAGAATGCATGCCTAAGAATGCATTGGTTAAACCAAGCGATGTTTACCCAGTCAATCTCTTGTTCCCTAGACCGAACCGAATGCCAAACTCGAGAAGATGAATACTCATGCAAATCATCACCATCCTTCCAACATAACCTGTCCGCCTTATTTGGGTACAAATGGAGCCGATCCAGCTGAGCTAAAACTGGAAATTGATTCCGCCAATCCGACAGCTAAGACCAAGCACCGTCTCCATAAGCATCCGCAACCGTTGCATCTAACATAAACCCCGCGTTTGTGATCACTCGAGAAGACAGGATTTAGTGAGTGGACCCAGATGGCACCAATTATTGTACCAGGCTGAAGTGGCATTTCCGTTTCCCAATTTCGACCAAACATGGCTACTCATAAACGGCCTCATTTGAAGAAGTTTCCTCCAACTCCAACTACAATTCGCAACTTCTTTACATACCCAGAAACTCCGGTGTTTTAATCTATACGAATAGATCCATTGGACCCACAATGAGTCTCTTTTATTCAGAATACTCCATACATGAGAAGCCATAAGAGTCGTATTAACATCTCCAACTCTCCGAATACCAAGACCACCTTCATATTTGGGAACACATATAGCTTTCCATGAGACTTTAGCTTTCCCCATATGAAACGAGCCATCTTGAGACCATAAGAAGTTCCGCATTTTAAACTCAAAGTCTTTGATTATGCTAACTGGTAAAATAAATACAGAAGACCAATAAACATGCATAGCCGACAAGACCGAGTCGATGAGTTGCAACCTTCCAACAAATGAAAGGAATTTGTTCCTCCAATTCGAGATTCGCTGTTCCAACCTTTCGACCAGAATACTACAATCTTTAACAAGGAGTCTAGACTAGATAAGAGGGACACCCAAGTATCTAACCGGTAACAAGCCCTCCTCAAACGGCAAAACACCCAAAATAGCATTCTTGACATGATTAGGAACATTGCAGAAGAAATCCGTGCTCTTCTGAATACTAAGGACCAAACCGAACATGTTAGTGAAATGTGTGAGCGACTCCATGATGCACGGAGCTGAACGAACATCACCTCCAGCAAAAAGAAATAGATCATCCGCAAAACAGAGGTTAATAATACGCTACTTTTAACATTTGTTGTGAAACTTAAATGAGTTATCCAGCCGAGAAGCATGCTGAAGAATAGAAGTTAAAATCTCCATGACAAGAGTGAAGAGATAAGGAGAAAGCGGGTCTCCTTGTCGTAGTCCACGTCTCCCCTTGAAATATCCATGCACTTCCCCATTTACACAAATCAAATAGGTAGGAGAGGACACACAAGTCATAATCCAATCTACCATTTTGGGATTAAACCCAAACCCAACAAGCACATCTTTGAGAAACCTCCAATGAACCGTATCAAAAGCTTTTTGAATGTCTACTTTAAAAGCACATCGGGGAGGACCATTGCTTCTATGATACTTATGCATCAACTCCTGTGGAAGCAAGATGTTGTCGGATATTTTCCTTCCTGGGACAAACGCCGACTGGTTGATACTTACAATTTGATTTAGAGACCCTTTAATACGATCCGCCACAATTTTGCTAATACATTTATAAAGGACATTACAGCAAGCTATGGGCCGATAATCCCTAACCATCGGCAGAGTTGGTTTTTTTTGGTATAAGAACAATAAACGTGTTATTCAGCTCCCGAAGAAGCTTACCCGTATTGAAAAAATCAATGATGGCACTCGACACATCCTGGCCAATAAGCTGCCACACACTTTTAAAAAATGCAGCCGTATACCCATCCGGGCCAGGTGCATTTTCATTCCCAATAGAAAACATGGCCACCTTAACCTCTTCACTTGTCACTGGACGGACCATATGGATAGCATCCTCAGTATTCAACTTTTTAGTAAAAAGATCATACGAGGGAGCTAGAGTTATATCATCTTCACTACCAAGAACTTCTCATAATGTTGAACAAGCACCTTTGGGACATTCTCTCCCTAAAAAAGATCCCCATCCGCATTCAAAATGACATCAATGCGCGTCGTATGATTCCAACTTTTCAACGAGGCATGGAAGAAAGCCGTGTTTGCATCACCTGCCCGCAGCTAATCCACTTTAGATTTCTGTTTCAAGAAGCGCTCCTCATCTAAACAAGCATCCTGAAAATCAGCTGTAATCTTTGTTTCTTGAGCACGTAACTCCACATTTAACGGACTATTATCTATTTCCCGTTGGATCGAATCCAATTTTCCTCGGAGATCCTCCACTTTCTTATGCAAGTTTCCTTGTTGAAAAAGAAGAGATCGAAGAGGACCCTTTAACATACAAAGCTTTTTCACCACCCGAAATTGATGGACTCCTTCAATA
The DNA here is from genome assembly GCA_030545235.1 of Helianthus tuberosus. NCBI lineage: Eukaryota > Viridiplantae > Streptophyta > Magnoliopsida > Asterales > Asteraceae > Helianthus > Helianthus tuberosus. The sequence goes on along the minus strand of CM060358.1, from coordinate 118,475,396 downwards.
TTTGTATCCCACGCTTTCTTCACAATCTCAAGAAAACCCGACTTATACACCAAAAAATTAGCAAACTTAAACGATCTAGGCTTCATCATTCCCGGGGTGGGAATTTTTAACAAGCATGGAGAGTGGTCAGACAATCTATACGGATGAAAGTCATCAACAAATGGGATATTCCCCAGAATTCTATCGATTTTCTTGAGTAAACCAACACCCTTCTTGGGTTTTTGATTCCATGTAAAGTGAAATCCTGACCTGTTAATATCAAATACCTCAATATCCGAGACACAATCTTGGAATTCTCTCATACCAGCTGATATCGTAGATACTCCCATGGATTTGTCCTCCAGATTAAGGGCCGAATTGAAATCGCCCATTATCACCCATGGTTTATTACCAACGAACAATTTATGCCTAGATAAATGATACCATAACTCCCTTCTAATAACATAATAATTAGTCGCATAGACAACCGAACAAAATAACACTTTTTTGTCTTGCTTAAAAATGATCTGAAAATGCATAACCTGAGAAGTTTGAGAGAGCAAAATTACGTCAAAAATACCCGGGGTCCATCCAGCAATAATTCTCATGCCTTTATCACAACTACTCCCATTAGAAGTCCAATCCCAACCACGAAACACAGAATTACAAACCTTATTTAGGTTACCAACATCCACATGGGATTCTAATATTGCACAAAATGATAAATTATTATCCCTGACAACCTGACGAACCTCCTTTTGTTTCAAAGGGTGGTTCAACCCCCTAATGTTCCATGCAGCGAGACTAACCATTAGAAACATCCGGGATAGGAGTGCTTGTCCCTTTAGTAACATTCCGCTTTCCCTGCATGAGAAACTCATCCATCTCGTTATATACTTCAACCACCTCGTCTTCATCAGAATCCTCCATGCTGCCCCCATCCGTTTTACTGCTTTGCCCTTTATCCACATCTACCTCATTTAAAACATCAGATGGATTACGTGACGGAACATTTGTTGCAGCCGACTTAACGTTCACATCATCTTTATGGATAGTGTTGATCGGTCTATACTCAAACTTTGGCTTTGGTTTGTTAATCTGAATCCCACTCTTCCTAGCCACCTTTTTGCTTTGAACCCCCGTAAATCCATCCTCATCAACTTTAGGCGGTGCCTTTCCTTGACGTCAGCCTTGATTACCGGGTACCCGCTCCTGTTTGTAATTGGATTTAACATCTGGTTTCCTCGGCTGCTTAGGACATGATTCTTTATCATGGCCGAACACACAACAATCTGAGCATCTAAGCGGACTCCATTCATACTCCACATACATGGTCTCCTTGACAAATCCTTCACCATCTACTTTAGGGATTGCCATAGTTATTTCTTCTTTGAATTCCTTATCCGGAGATATTTCTATAAGAGCTCTCGCATAGCTACTCCTCCCCCAAGAGTCCATACACATCGACGTTGTGTATGAGTCTAGTAGCTTAGGTTCACCTATCGCCGTAGCAATCATACTAAGACCATCCTCCGTATAAGCGGCAATCGGCACCTCATGAATTTTCACCTAAACTTGAACTTTATTTACCTCCTGCTTTTCCAGTTTTAACGAAGGTGACCATTCATGAAGAAATAAAGGTTGTGACCTTATAATCCAGGGGCCTGAAGCAAGAACAACACACATACCTTTTTGATCCACAAATTTAAAAAAGAAAAAACCACAGGGTAGGCTACTCGATCACCCAAGAAGTACCCATACAAGGTGTTAGGTAACTTTTCTTGGACCACACGAACTGATTCTTTTGGGAGAACAATATCACAACCCTCACGTTGTAAAGAACAATCAAGGGATCTGAAATTTACCTTCCCTTCTGGTTGATCACCGAATCCGCATAGGACATAGGCTTTCCCAAGTTAACACCGTCAATCTGACCTAGATCAGTCTTTGCCGTCTCTTCCTGAACCTGAACGTTTTTCAGCTTCTCATCAATCACCGGCTGTGTAATATTTAGCAGCTCATCGATCACATTAATCTTTCTAGGTTCAGTGCTTGAATCCAGAACAATACCCTTCGAGGAAACAGTGTATTCCCCTCAGCATTCACCCCACGAGTCGCAATTCCCTTAAATAATAGTGGAGGTTTCCCTCGATCATGAATAGGGTTACCTCTTGATTTGTTATGTTCATCAGTACGATTATCATCCACTCTCTCCATATTCGAATTAACAGCCAACCATGCACAAGCAAACCTAACAGGAAAACAAGAAGCCGACGAACAAGAAAAAAAAACACAAAACCCTAATCCAGCTTAAACCCTAACCTATGCTTCTTGCAAAACCATATAGAGATATTGTTAAATAAAGGTTTTTGCCTCACCAAAAGGACCGATAAACCAACAAATCTATATGGATTCTCCTAATACACAGGCTGAGGACGGCGATTAAACAAGAAAAAGAAAAAAACCCTACTTTCCTATCGATCACAAATGCCACCAGAGTTTGTATTACTTGTTCGATTGCTCAAACCAATAATAACAGATCTGTTGCGCACTTGATTTCAACGAAGATGATAGGGTTACATGAAGAACAAAAAATCGCCTGGCTAGAGAGAGAGCATTAGGGTTTTTTCCACTTCTGGCGCATTCAAATTAAGTGTGCGACTCTTTAGTGAGTGTGCGAGTCCATTATGTGCAGCCCAATGGTTGTCCGGCCCACAATCAAGAGTGTGCGATCCATCCTTGATTGTGCGACCCGAAGTGTGCGACTCAACATGGGCCGGTGATCCATACTCGTGTACGGCCCAATCCGATTTAATGTGCGATCCAACATTTTATCCAGCCCAATAAAGAGGTGTAGCCCACTATAGTGTGCGACTCACATGCGAGTGTGCGACCACACCATAGTGTGTGGTTATGCAAAATATATTTGTACGTCGTGCAGTTATACATGTAGCATTAAGGAGTGTGCGAGTGGACTAGTGTGCGACTAAGCTAGTGTGAGATCAGTTCTGTGCATCAACCAGTTGTTCAGCATGCATTTTAGAATGTACACTTCTCTAGTGTGTGACCACACACTATGCGATTGGTTACATTTACCTTAAATCATGGCAATCAGTTACAATCATGGCCGTAATTCATGCAATCAGTTATACAGTTTCCTTCGCACAATCAAATCAACAATTTTTTTCCAATTAATGCATTGATTCATATGAACCCTAACTTCCCTTAACAACAATTAACAACATAAACAACTTTTAAACCGGATCAAGCATCTAATAACATCATCTTAACACGTATTCGTTTCAATAAACATGTGACCTTAATCATAGCTTAATCACAAAACAGTTTTGGCATCATAATCATCATCTCAACTAGAATAATTAACATGTAACCTTATCATCATACATGTCTATGTATCCGAACAACATCCATAATCAAGTTGAATCAGTGAATCGTAAGATGCATATCAAGGATTCTATAGGCTTACAACTCTAGCATCTAATATCATGCAAGAACACAATCAACACACATCATGCAACGATGATCACAAGTAATCAAATAGGGTAAGATTAAACAATGATATAACACTAACCGATTAGAGTATTGGAATGAAAAGGACTTCAAGAGGGGAGGAGAGTTGCCGTCGACTTCGAAGAAGGGGGGTTCTGCCGTCGAGTCACAAGGAGAGAGGAGAGGAAAGTTTAGGGTTTTGTGTTTATCTTGTGTTTTGAGGGATTATGGGAATCAAATCCCTATCGAGTGGCATGTGGGCCGGGCCCAGCCTTCGGGCTTTGTTTGGGTTGTGAACCTAGTCACAATTGAAGAGAGGTTTGGGCCGAGACGTAATAACAACGAGAGGAGGGAAGTGTGCGGCCCTGTTCCATTGTGCGACTAAGGTTTGGACACACACATACATTCACTATTAATACTCACACATACTTAAACACTTCATTAAAATAGTTCAGTTAATCAGACATGTACACGTATTTACAATGCAAGCCAATCACAAGGAACTAGCACATAGAAGAAGACTCTGCAAACTACGAGTTGTCACTGCATATTAGGTTCCAACCCAGGAATTCCACTGTTGGCACTTCATGACCACTTGGAAAAGAAAAACCAGATTCAATTAAGTTTGCAGAAGACATTGTAGGCTCACCAACTGAAATGAAGTAAAACCGAGGTGAAATTACTGTAAAAAGTTTCATGTTAAAACAGAGATGAGATTTGGGTTATCAGTTGCTTAACATACTCCACATACGGATCGAAATGCTGTCCATAACCACGAATATACCACGTGGAGATGTCGTGAAGATTCGTCGTTGTTCTTTGTTCGATTGTAGATGATGATCAACGAGATGAATTGAAGTTTATTAGTGGAATTGTGAGCGAGTGTAAGATTTGGGGGGTGAAAATAGGGTTTTAATTGAGGTTGGTGAGATAAATACAGGTGCAATTAAGGCTTAATAGGAGGTTAAATGGACGAAAATACCCCTCACGTGGACTGTATATGTCGCAACCCCGACCCCTTTTCCCCAGGAGCGGGCAGCCGTGAGTCTCAGAGCGGTGGTATCGGTGTTTATTAATTTGGTAGCGGAAAATACATTAGGACCGTAGTTAGGAAATAGTTTATCAGAGTAAAATACCACACTTTTATAATTAATAAATACATGGGGAAAAACCCAAGTTTCCATTACAAACATATTTATAGGGATAAACCCTAATTTATTGAAATAAAACTTCTTTCTTATTTAGGTAACTTTTATAGCCACTTTTCCAAGCCTTCAATGCTCTCCAGCTGGCTTCTATTTGGCTTTCACATTTTGTTACCTGAAACGTGTTTTAAAAAGATTTTATCAGCAAGAAATACTGGCGAGTGAATCCCAGTTTAATCAAAACAAGTTTTATCATTTTACAGTATTGAGGGCATCCGCAATTACATTTGTTTATATTTACCCAATTACCACCCATGGTACTGTCAATCCTGACTTGTGGTCATGTTACTACTCACAGTGTAGTAACAAGTAATGTATACAAAACCCCCAACATACCGACAGTAATTGTAGAATCACAAAAACTCAATCACTGTTAAATTATAATTAAAAATAATTGAGGTTTTGTAAAAACAGTCTACAAAAAGGGGAATAACTCACATTGTTATTTTAGATAATTCCTGGTGACTTCCTGGTTATAATCTATTTACAATAAACAACACACATAAGATAACCCAATTTACATTAGCCATACCCTCCCCCCGAGACAGAACTCCAACGCTTGAGTCAGGCAGAGCCTTGACATGCGTTACGAAGCTCTAGATCAATCGGGCAGAGTAACTAATACGTAACCGGGGGTTATAATACTTACAATGAGACAGAGCTTCGCTATTTAGGGGGGTATTATACCCGAGTAAGTTAGCTTATAAGAGATTCAAGAGAGAACGAAAGAAATGAGCGGAGATAAAGTGAGGCCGTTGGCCCCTATTTATAGTGCTGAATTCGGAGTCTGTCACGCCCCACAATGCCCCAGGGATTAGTCCCTCGTGGGCCGCGAGGACCCTAGACTAGGGTCTAGGTTTGGCGAATCAGCATGTAGGTTCGACACGAAGGGGGGCGTGCGGCCTGGTGTCATGCCGTCGCGCCCCGCGACCGCCCTAGGCATCCTCCATCACGGGCCGCAAGGCCCTATTATTATTTGATTTTTATTAATATAAAGGTATATTAGGCCTATTTTTTGTATACGAGGTGTATTTTAGGGCATATAGGGGTGTTTTAAGGATTTTAGGAGAGTTGTTATATCCTCCCCACCTTTTTTTAGAACTCGTCCTCAAGGTCTACTGGAATCGATGTGGATATTTCCTCTGCATTTCTGATTCGAGCTCCCAAGTGTATTCTGGTCCTCTCTTGGAATCCCATTTCACTTTGACCAGAACTAATCTTTTATGTTTGAGATTCTTGATCTTTCTATCTTCAATCTGTAGGGGTTTCTCTACAAACTTAAGTTTCTCATTTACCTCTATGTCCTTAAGAGGTACCACTAATGACTCATCTGCTAAGCACTTCTTGAGATTACATATATGAAATGCATCGTGTATTCCTGCCATTTCCTCTGGCAGTTGTAGCTGGTAAGCTACTGGTCCTATCCTTCTAATAATCTCAAAATGTTCAACATACCTGGGGCTTAGCTTTCCTCTTTTTATGAATCTGACACTCCTTTCCATGGAGAAACTTTTAACAATACTTTATCTCCTACTTGAAATTCCAACGGTTTTCGTCTGTTATCAGAATAACTCTTTTGACGATCGTGTGCTGCTTTTAATCTTTCCTTGACTTGAATAATTTTGTCTATTGTTTCCTGTACTATTTCTTGTCCAGACAATTGCTTTTCTCCAATTTCTGCCCAACAGACAGGGGTTCGGCACTTTCATCCATAAAGTGCTTCAAATGGTGCAGCATTGATACTGGTATGATAGCTGTTATTGTAGGAAAACTCTATTAATGGTAAATGAGCATCCCAATTTCCTCCGAAATCAATTACACATTCTCTAAGCATATCTTCCATTGTCTGAATCGTCCTTTCGCTTTGTCCATCCGTTTGAGGATGATAAGCGGTGCTTAGATTTAACTTGGTTCCCATTGCTTTTTGGAAACTCGTCCAAAAATGAGAAGTAAAACGGCTATCTCTATCAGAAACAATAAATAAAGGAATTCCATGTAATGAAACTATTTCATTTACATATAACTTGGCCAATTGTTCCATACTGAAAGTTTCCTTCATTGGTAAGAAATGAGTAGATTTGGTTAATCTATCTACAATCACCTAGATTGTATTGTTACCTTTTCGTGTCTTGGGTAATTTAGTAACAAAGTCCATTGTTATTAATTCTCATTTCCATATAGGCATTTCTAGTTGCTGCAATAAACCTGAGGGTTTCTGATGTTCAGCTTTAATATGTGCACAGGTTAGACACTTAGCAACCTAGGTTGCTATATCCTTTTTCATTCCTATCCACCAAAAATTCTTTTTTAGATCTTGATGCATTTTATCACTACCAGGATGTATTATGTATTTTGACTTATGGGCTTCCTCTAAAATTCGGTGGCGTAGGTTTCCTTGTTTGGGTATCCAGATTCTTTTCTTATGGAATCTCTAAATTCCATCTGTCCCTTGTTCTAATACCTTAATCATTCCTTTTAATTTTTCAGTATCGTCCTTGATTACTGATTCCTGTACTTCTCTAATTTGTTCATTTAAATCTATCTGCAGATTTAATTTGAGAGAATGTACTCTTCTTGGCTTTTCATGATACTTTCGACTTAAATCATCAGCTACTACATTAGCCTTTCCTGCATGATACTGGATATTACAATCATAATCACTAAGAATTTCCATCCAGCGTCTCTGTCTCACATTTAACTCTTTCTACCCGAAAACATATCTTAGACTCCTATGTTCGGTGAAAAATAGTAAACTTGCTACCGTCAAGGTAATGTCTCCAAATTTTAAGGGCAAAAATTATGGCTCCTAATTCTAGATCATGGGTTGTATAATTCTCTTCATGATTCTTAAGTTGTCTAGAGGCATAGGCTATAACCTTTTGACGCTGCATCAACACACATCCATAACCTAACTTAGAAGCGTCACAATAGACTACAAAGTCTTCAATTCCTTCTGGTAACGCGAGTATGGGTGCGTTGGTTAATCTTTGCTTAAGAATTCTAAAGGCTTCTTCTTGTTTTGGTCCCCATTCAAACTTAACTGATTTACGAGTCAGTTTTGTTAAAGGAATAGGTATTCTAGAAAAATCTCGGATAAACCGTCTATAATAACCTGCTAATCCAAGAAAACTTCTTACTTCCGTTGGTGACTCAGGGACTTTCCATTTAGTAATTGCTTCGATCTTTGTGGGATCCACATGAATTCCTTCATGATTAACTAAATGTCAAAGAAATTGCACTTCTTCTGACCAAAATTCACATTTTGAGAATTTAGCATAAAGCTTTTCTTTTCGCAACAATGTAAGGAGTGCATGCAGATGCGCTGCATGTTCCTTTTTACTCTTAGAGTAAATTAGAATATCATCTATAAAGACAATTATGAATTTATCCAGATATGGTTTACATATTATGTTCATCATGTCCATAAATACGGCCGGGGCATTGGTTAAACCAAATGGCATGACTGTAAATTCATAATGACCATACCTTGTCCTAAAAGTAGTTTTAGGAATGTCCTCTTCCTATACTTTTAGTTTATGATATCCTGAACGTAAATCGATCTTAGAAAAGAATCGAGCTCTTGCAGTTGATCAAACAGATCATCGATTCTCGGTAGTGGGTACCGATTTTTAATCGTGACTTTGTTCAGTTCTCGGTAATCAATGCACATACGCATTGACCCGTCCTTCTTCTTGACAAACAAGATTGGTGCTCCCCATGGCGATGAACTAGCCTGTATGAAACCTTTCTCCAAAAGTTCGTCTAACTGTTTCTTCAGTTCTTGCATCTCTGCTGGTGCTAATCGGTAAGGTGCCTTGGCAATCGATGCTGTCCCTGGTAGTAGATGAATTCTGAATTCAACCTCTCTATCTGGTGGTAGTCCAGGTAGCTCTTCTAGGAAAACATCTGAGAATTGAGATACTACGGGAATATCTTTCAATTCTTTTCCTTTAGTGTTAATGATTATAGAAATCATATACACTAGTGATCCTTTTCTTGCATAGCTTGCTGTTTTCAACACAGAGATGAATTTTGTGGATCTAGTTGGCTTGTTTCCTTTAATTGTGATCTTTTCACCCTTTGGTGAATTCACTTGTATTGACTTTTGATCACATAGAATACTGGCTCGATTGGCTACTAACCAATCCATGTCTAATACGACATCAAATCCAGCCAGATTCATTGGGTAAAGGTTAGCAATAAATTTATGGTTTAAAATTTTTATTCTTGCTCCCTGCAAGATTTCAGTAATCTTAATGGATTCTCCGTTTGCCGTTTCTACCAGACATTCTTGTTGAAGTTTAGTTAATGGTTGATTGAGAAGTTTGCAGAATGAAGTATTAATAAAACTCTGGTTCGCACCAGAGTCAAATAATACTTTAGCAAAAGTATCATTAACTAAAAATGTACCGGCAATCACATCCGGAATCATCTTGGATTCTTCGGCTGTCAGAACAAATACTTTAGCATTCTTGGTAGTCTTGTTGTTTGTTGCTGGAGCTAGTTTCGGACAGTTTGGTTTGATATGCCCAGTCTCTCCACGGTTGAAGCATAGTTTGTTGCTGGATTTCTTCCTGCAGTCTTCTTCCTTGTGCCCCGATATTTTGCAGAAGTTGCAGTATATGGAGCATCTTCCTGAATGCTTCTTCTTGCAGTACTTATAGTAAGGTGTGGACGTAGAACCTGTATTTTTCCCACGGTTGGGGTTACCGTAGCGAAATTCCTGGGTAAGCTTTTGAGCTAGGTTCTTCCTCTGGTTTTCTTCTTGCGTACGTACTAAGTCATCGGTCAAGGTATTGGCTAATTCTACTGCTTCTTCTATGGTTTGTGGTCTAGCTGCCATGACTACATGTCTAATCTCACTAACTAATCCCCAGATATAACGGGAGATTAATATTGGTTCTGGTGAAGCTAGGGTTGGCACTATTCTAGCATACTCGAAGAATACGGTAGTGTAACCCTTACAGTTAACTCCAGTCATTCTAAGGTTTAGGAATTTATTAGCAATTTGTTCCTTTTCATTGGGAGGACATAATTTCCTTTCAACCATGTTCTTTAAGTCAGTCCATTCCATATTATAGACTCTGCCACTTCCCTTAGACTAGAGAATAGTATTCCACCATTCTAGAGCTGCATTCTTAAATAGATTAGAAGCAAACATAATTTTATCTTCCTCTACACATTTGCTTATTTTTAAGACTGCTTCTGTCTTTTCTATCCAACGTAGAGCTGCAATGGCTCCTTCATTGCCTGAGAATTCTATTGGTTTGCAAGACCAGAATTCTTTGTAAAAATAACCATATGACATGGTTATTCTTCTTTTTGGAATAGGCAATTGAAGTAACAGTCCATTATTCACGCTGTGACTAGGTTCAGTAGGTGGTCGTTTACTTCCATTATCAGTTTTATTATTTTCTGCTTCTTTAACAGTCTTGATGATATATGGCATAGCATCTATGATTCCTTGTGCTACTATGTGTTGGATGGCACTATTATCTATTTGGTTTCCATTATTATCGTTATTCTGGTTTTCCTGATTTACTTCGTTGTCCATCTGAATTATAAACATTTATCAGGTATTAATATCACAGAACAATATTTAATGTAAACAATCACACAAACACATTGATCAAAATCGTCGAGCATTGCAACATTCTACTCTTTTCATATATATATCTATTACAGTCTACAACGGAAATTGAAATACACTACTAGTTCTGCATTAATAGGTATTAGGCAATCTATTTTAGTTCATTTGATTTTTTTTCAAACTACACACATTTATATATTATTATTGTTGTTTTTGTTGTTGTTGTTGCTAGGGGTGGTTCCAATATTGCATTTCACGCTCGTCGTATTTCAAAACGAGCTTCTCTCATATTTGTTTGATTCTCTCTCCTTCCTCAACTAACTCCTCACCAAAAGTACGGAGTTCCTGCACATTTTCCTCACTCATGGATGGTAGTGGTACGGGTACTGGGTCATGGTACTGGGGTATAGGTTCTCCTGGACATACTAATCGGCATTCCAATACGGATCTAGAGGGTTAAGGTTTGTATATTGTGCTCTGGGGTTTGGTATTGGGTTTCCCTGTGGATAGAGTTCCTGATAATCCCTATGGTCATCCTCCCATGGGTCATACATTAGAGGGTTAGGTGCTGGGATTCTAGGTATCTCGTTTGGGTCAAATACTAGTACGGGAATTTGATCTCCTTGGGTAAGTTCTATCTCCATTGGTTGGGTTGGGAATAGTGGCAATGGCTGTGGTGCAATTATTTGGTCTAGGTTTGGATCGGCTGTAGTGGTGGCTAGTATGTGGAAGTTTGCCAAACGTCTATTCACTATGTCTTGGGTCTGGGTGTTCATTTCTCTATTGGCTGCTGCTAATGCACTTTGTTGTTGCAATTTTCTCATTCGCTTCCTTCGCTCATGTGCTCCCCGACTGAACCATCCTCTCTTTTTCGTAGGGAATGGTTCCTCGGATTGCGCCTTAAAAATGAAGATTCCCTCTTCCATGTCAGCAGAATACCCCGAAGGAGTAGGCTGTGATGAAGTTCCTTCACTTTTGGGAGAACTAGCTAGGTGACGATAGGCGTCAGACAGACCTTGATCACTCATACTGTAAACTAACAAATTGTTAAATAACACAAAAAAATAATATACAGATATACACATAATCACATAGATTATTTCCTAATATAAATGATAAAATTTTGGTGTCAGCAGAACACTTTCGTGGCTTAAATCAGTGGCTGTAGCTCTGATACCACCTTCTGTCGCAACCCCCGACCCCTTTTCCCCGAGAGCGGGCGGCCGCGAGTCTCAGAGCGGTGGTATCGGTGTTTATTAATTTGGCAGTGGAAAATACATCAGGACCGTAGTTAGGAAATAGTTTATCAGAGTAAAATACCACACTTTTATAATTAATAAATACATGGGGAAAAACCCAAGTTTTCGTTACAAACATATTTATAGGGATAAACCCTAATTTATTGAAATAAAACTTCTTTCTTGTTTAGGTAACTTTTATAGCCACTTTTCCAAGCCTTTAGTGCTCTCCAGCTGGCTTCTACTTGGATTTCACATTTTGTTATCTGAAATGCGTTTTAAAAAGATTTTATCAGCAAGAAATACTGGTGAGCGAATCCCAGTTTAATCAAAACAAGTTTTTATCATTTTATAGTATTGAGAGCATCCACAATTACATTTGTTTATATCTACCCAATTACCACCCACGGTACTATCAATCCTAACTTGTGGTCATGTTAACAAGTAATGTATACAAAACCCCAACATACCGACAATAATTGTAGAATCACAAATACTCAATCATTGTTAAATTACAATTAAAAACGATTGAGGTTTTGTAAAAACAGTTTACAAAAAGGGGAATAACTCACATTGCTATTTTAGATAATTCCTGGTGACTTCCTGGTTATAATTTATTTACAATAAACAATATACACGTGTTAGTAAGATAACCCAATTTACATTAGCTATATCCTCCTCCCGAGACAGAACTCCAATGACTGACTCAGGCAGAGCCTTGACATGCGTTACGGAGCTCTAGATCAATCGGGCAGAGTAACTAATACGTAACCAGGGGTTATAATACTTACAACGAGGCAGAGTTCGCTATTTAGGGGGGTATTATACCCGAGTAATTTAGCTTATAAGAGATTCAAGAGAGAACGAAAGAAATGAGCGGAGATAAACTGAGGCTGTTGGCCCCTCTTTATAGTGCTGAATTTGGAGTCTGTTACGCCCCACGACGCCCAAGGGCTTTGTCCCTCGCGGGCCGCGAGGACCCTAGACTAGGGTCTAGGTTTGGCGAATCAGCATGTAGGTTCGAGACGAAGGGGGGACACATGGCAGCACCGGGTGCGACCTGGTGTCATGCCGTCGCGCCTCGCGACCGCCCTAGGCATCCTCTGTCGTGGGCCGCGAGGCCCTATTATTATTTGTTTTATTTGATTTTAATTAATATAAAGGTATATTAGGCCCGTTTTTCGTATACGGGGTGTATTTTAGGGCATATAAGGGTGTTTTAAGGATTTTAGGAGAGTTGTTATAGCACATGGGGGGACTTAGCAGTTGACTTAACAGACATCCAAAAAATGGACTCAAATGGTTAAAGAGATGCTTATAGGGACTCAGGTCATTAAACTTTTTGCTGTTGGACTCAACTAGTTAAAACACATAAAACACAGAGACTCAAAAAGTAATTTACGCAATATGATACTTCTAGTAAATTGGCCAAAGACTTGTGTGATAAACAACGAGAGTATGGAAAACGAAAGAAAGGATGTGGTTTAGGTTACAATAAAGTTCCTTCACCATTTAACCACAACAATACTTATTTGCCAATAACTGTAGAGGAGTTAGAAAGAGCTGATAGCATGTCTTATGGTCCAAGTGTGACAACTGGCACAAAACCGGAAATTTCCGTACAATTTAATTAATACTTAATAACTGCAATTATGTGCTTAAATGTCAACATTGTCTGATTACATGCTATACTTGTGAATTCATGCACGTTTTATACTACAAATATTGCTTTATGCATTAATGATAGCGTTGCGTCAGAAATACTAGTAAACTCACCGGTAAGACACATTGAGTTAACAATTCTGCAGAAAGCAGTCAGACAATAGAATTGGGGCCTAGGAGTAGGTCCAAAGTCTAAAATACATTGAAACCCAAGAGTATATACAAGGGTTAACATATAGACTTTCCGGAAGCAAAAATACGCACTGAAAAGCACCCGAAACACACTTTAAATGCTGAATTTCATACATTTCAGCAAAATTCAGCATTGTAACGAGTTAGTGACATGTAAAAATATGACTAATTGGTCCAAAATACCTTCCTAAGTGTCGGGAATTAAAAGTGTCACAAAAGAGTACTTAAAAGACACTAAACGGAATAACTTGACACTTTAACGAACCGGTATCTAACCAAACAACCGGACACAACCCGGAACACCAAAATATTGCTAGAAGCATTGTTTCATTATTTCTTGGCTAGTTATGGTTCCCGAACACCCTAACACACTATATAATGCATCATACACCTAAACACTAAACATTATACTTAGACATCCTAACTAATTACTTAACTAAACATCAAAGTTACATTCAACCCCCCCCCCCCCCCTCATAACTTACGGTCACTTATGTGACCCCACATCTACAAATCTTGCAAGATCACACAAAATATCCTCTTAATCTCTCTTGGATATGCTTATGATCATGCTTGTACTATATGAAACATAAGGACCTTTGGACAAACCATTAAGTGGTTATAAGAAGAGCCAAGAACTCATCATTTCACCATAACTCATCTCTCCTTCTCCCTTCTACCTCTCGACCGACCCCCACACTCACACCACCACCAATTTTATCCACCATTCAAGCATTCCAAGATCATTCCAAGGTGTTAGAAGGTGTTTTATGAAGCTTGGTGCTTGTAGAACTTGAAGGACCTCCATCAATTGCTTTTATCCACTCCATTTTCATCTTGTGTTCTTCCCTAGCTTAGAGCTAGTTGTAATATTCTCTTAACCCTTTGATACTTCTAATTTTGTTGGTTAAAAGATGATATACATTGATTATCTTGATGAACATTAAAAGACATAATCAAGAATCATAAACAAAAGCTTAACATATGATGATATCTTGATAAAATAATGTTGTTTAGTGTATGTTTATTGCTTGCTTGTTGTTTTACTTGAGAATATGATGTTGATTATCACATAGATCTTGCTAGATTGTGATTAAACACATGATCTAGCAAGTGGGAGGATGATTATGTGACAACATAAGATGATCATCCTCTTGCGTAAACATGAACTTGATGAATAAAATGATTTCTTGAAAAGTAATAAACGAAGTGAGTTGGTAATCTTATGGATCCAAGATTTATGAATGATTTTCCAAGAAAACCAAGTTCAAAATATGATTTTTAGTAGAACTTGATCCTTATTTAAACCTACACGATTTTTGGTGATAAAACAAGTGTGGAAATACTAGAGAAACAAGAAGATGTTATAAATAAGCATTTTTGTAAAATATGTTTACAAGTTGTGAACACCTAAATTCTTTAAGAATGAGATTTTTAAAGAAATAAACACACTTTAAGGGGTAACTAACTCCACTAAACATACTACCAAGTTACTACAAGTTTTTAATGAAAGTTCAAGTTCATGTTGTAGTGCAAAAAACATTGTTCTTGCACTTGGTAAGTATAATATTGTTTAGGGTTGATTATTGTTGTGATGATTTTAAAAGAAAATAAGCACATGTTTTGAAAACATGGGAAACCTCCATTTTTAGGGGAAACTATGTCAAAATTTCTATAGAATTTTGACACTTAGAAAAATATAAGTTTTGGTGAAACCTATTCCCTAAAAATGTACCTAAAAATATTTACCAAGGTTTCCCTAATTTTTAAGTAAATTTCAAGATTAAGAAATGATGATTTCTTCAAGATAAAAATTGATATTAAGTATGTATATTTTTGAGGAAAATATACATATTTATTGATCACCAAATTTTGTGCTAAGTGTATGTAGTGTATTAGGACTTGAAAATACACTAAATACTCCTAAGTAGTGAAAATACAAAAATACACACACAACATGCTTAGACAAATACAAGAGAATATATTTATGAAAATATATTACTTGATAGATTATGTAACTTAGAAAAGTTATGAACATGAAATGAAGTTTTGGACAAAATGCATAACTCGGGTGAAAAATACAAGATACTTATATTTATTTTTGAGAAAATAATATAAGTAAGATACATAGTTAAAAATATAAATTACTTTTAACACACAAAGAATACATACATAAAAGATGGTGACTTGTACTTGTGCGATACAAGTCTAGTGACTAACATTAATAAAACACGTATAGGTCACCACGCTATATAAGCAAACCCGGTGAAGTTTACGGCGCAAGAAATGCAAAGTTGTGAGTTCATGTCCCCACTTTTAAACTTTTACATACTTTTTAAACTTGGGGAAAATACATGTGTTATGGTATGATGGATACAAGAACTAAGGAATAATACTTTAAATCGTGTCACGAATAGGGTAACAGAAGCAACATTAATCGTGTACATACTAAGACCGCAGAACAAAAGGTTAGATCTAATGGGTTTTCGGGCAGCCACACTCTTGGTGATAACTAGTACCAAGTAGTGCTTTTGTGTCTCAGTCGTGAATCGACAACTAGAAAAATGCCTATGGTTTGGATGCTTCCTATGTCGTGTCACATGCTAATGGCCTTGCAACCCATTAACAAACTCGATACTTACAGAAATACTTGATTTATACAAATTACATACCATGTTTTCATACAAAGTATACAAACGTTCAATACAAAAACTGCATGAATTCACACCAACATTATGTTGACGATTTTCCAAAAACTCACATGTATTTCAGGTAACTAAAGTGGATGTGCGCGCGGTCATACTCTTGCTCTGGATGTTGTTTATGTTTATCTTTGAATAATGTTGTAAACTTTTCAGACAATGTCTTATGCTGTCTTGTGATGTAAACACTCAACCTATGTTTTCAGTTACGTAATGTTATTGGTTTTTGAAGTTATTTTTACGAGCATATAGTATGTTTACCATTCGTATGCAATGAGAACCTTTCATGATCACACCTCGTGCTTCCGCCTAAGAAAGGGGTGTGACAAATTGGTATCAGAGCTGCGATTGTAGTGAACCAGGATTCCTTCTCGAGTCTAGACCACAATCTCTAGGATCCTTTCACGAAAACAAATTTTACAAAAAGTTTTCATTGCATAAAACTTTCCACGACATCCACTTCCTGAAACTATTTTCAAAGAGTCAAGAAAAGGCACTACGAGACTTAGGGTGCACTGGAGTAGCACTTGTCTTTGACTAAGAATTACTTGTGACTATGTGTAATAATTGATATATACATATACTAGAAATAGAATATCTTAGGTACTCGTAACTTTACCTGAAAGCAGCGACCTATCTGAAGGAAGTGATCCGACGATGAAACGAACTGTGCTGACTGTGCAAGGACTTACGTAATTATGGATGCATACATACTTATGGAATTCTGTGCACAGAAACCACAGCAAGTCTTGTCATGTATCATAAGAGATTCCTTCAAATACAAGAGAAGGTCAAACGTGAACACCCTTCCCCCAGCCTATTAAATACTCTATTGGAGTAATAATTTAGGGTATAAAGACAAGAACCGCCAATTTGAAGTAAGATATTTTGTACTTTACATATGTTAAACTTGTACTTTGGGGAGATGTAACCCTTATGCATTTTGTTTATTTCGCAAACAATAATGTAACAAGTTGTCCTGATATGTGTAAAGACTCGGTGAATATCTTATGACACACCAGTATTTATCTATTTATGCATGCTTGTTGCTGTATAAATTGATTTATACATTGGGCGGATTGTTTGATGTCACTTATGTGGGTATATGTCTGTGTATATATATACTATTACTGTCTCGTATGATGATATCAAACAAATGTCTAACCCTTTGTGTTATGTTCTGACAGAACATGGCACCTAGAAGAACTGTGAACAATCAGGATTCCGATCAACCCCCTCCTCCTCTCCTGCCGAGGACTGCTGAAGAACTGAACGCCCTACTGGAAGAAAGGATCTCCGCAGCTATCGCTCAATACGAGGCAAACCGCACCGAACAAAGTGGAGGACCAAGCAATGCTAGACGTAATGGGCAGGGAGATACATCTGGAGGAAACACAGCTCAAGGCTGCACCTTTAAGCAGTTTCTCGACTGCAAGCCACTAAACTACGATGGCACTGGAGGTGCAGTGGCATTTGTACGATGGACGGAGAAGACTGATGCCATTATCCGCATGAGCAAGTGTACCACGGATCAACAAGTCACTTTTGCTACTGGGTTGTTTGTTGATGAAGCTTTGACTTGGTGGAATTTGCAAGTCCAGACTCTGGGTGATGATGCTGCATACGGCATGACGTGGGATGAGCTAAAGGAACAAATGAGAGAGAAGTATTGCTCTCGTACTGAACTCCAAAGGTTGGAGAATGAGTTCTGGCACTTGACCATGGAAGGTGCTGACATTACTGGTTATACCCGAAGGTTCCACGATTTGTCAAGGGTGATCCCTTATATGGTGACTCCAAAATTTAAGCGCGTTGAACGCTACATCTGGGGATTAGCTCCCGAGTTTCGCAGCATGGTAACTTCGGCCAAACCTG
Organism: Helianthus tuberosus; assembly: GCA_030545235.1. Classification (NCBI taxonomy): domain Eukaryota; kingdom Viridiplantae; phylum Streptophyta; class Magnoliopsida; order Asterales; family Asteraceae; genus Helianthus; species Helianthus tuberosus. The sequence goes on along the minus strand of CM060358.1, from coordinate 118,457,443 downwards.
AAACGATCACATAGGCTGTAACTCTGGCTGTCAGCCTTACTAAAGATGTTGTTCGCATGAAGAAGTTATCACTGAACCCTATTGAGAAGACCGAAACGCATGTTGAGTCGTCCGGTGACAAGAAAAGGAAACATCCAAGTCTGAATCAGGCAACTCGCAGCAACAACAAGGGTTTCAACAACAAGAAGCGTGACCCCAACCCGCCTCAGGAGGCGAAAACTCTTGCAACCATGAATGACGCTCCTGCCAAAAGATACATGGGCACTCTGCCCATCTGCAACCAGTGCAAGCGTCATCACGAAGGAGTTTGTCGCATTCCAAAATGCGACAAGTGTGGGAAACTGGGTCACCATACTGAGGACTGTTGGGGAAAAGGAAGGAACGGGAATGGAAACCGAAACTGTGCTGGTAATAGAAACGGTGGTGGAAATGGCAATGGTAACCGGAATGGTAATGGAGCTGGGCAGAACCAAGGATGCTTCGGTTGTGGAAGCAAGGATCATTTCATAAAATATTGACCAAGGGGAAACAATGCTCAGGCTCGAGCATTTGTGATTGGAGCAAGGAACGCACGCGAGGACCCTAATGTGGTCACCGGTACGTTTCTCGTTAACAATCACTTTGCATCCATACTATTTGACACTGGTGCTGATTATAGCTTCATGTCCATGGAATTTAAACGTATGCTTGGAATAGAATCTAGTAGATTAGATATTCCTTATTCCTTAGAACTAGCCAATGGTAAACTTGTCGAATCGGGCGAAGTTGTTAGGAGTTGCACATTAGAACTTGGCGAACAAAGATTTAGCATCGACCTCTTACCTATTCAATTGGGTAGCTTCGATGTAGTGGTCGGAATGGACTGGTTGTCCAAGAACAAATCTGAAGTTATTTGTCACGAGAAAATCATTCGCATCCCCTTGACGAATGATGAAACTCTCATCGTACATGGAGAAAAACGAGACGCACCTCTGCGAATCATCAGTTGCATGAAGGCACAGAAGTGCTTAAGGAAAGGATGTGTTGCTTTCCTAGCGCATATTGTAGATAAGAAGGCTGAGGAGCCGAGACTCGAAGACATTCCGGTGGTGAAGGAATTCCCTGATGTTTTTCCCGAAGATCTGCCAGGACTACCTCCGCAATGACAAGTCGAATTCCATATAGGCTTGGTTCCAGGAGCAGCTCCGGTAGCCATGGCACCCTATCGGCTTGCACCATCCGAGATGCAAGAATTATCTACACAACTCCAGGAGTTGTTGGATAAAGGATTCATAAGGCCAAGCTTCTCGCCTTAGGGAGCTCCAGTACTGTTCGTAAAGAAGAAGGATGGAACTCTGCGGATGTGTATCAATTATAGAGAACTAAACAAGCTCACTATCAAGAATCGGTACCCACTACCGAGGATTGATGACTTATTTGATCAATTGCAAGGATCGAACTACTATTCCAAGATCGACCTTCGATCTGGATACCATCAGTTAAGAATCTAAGAGGAAAGCGTACCAAAGACTGCATTCAAAACACGCTATGGGCATTACGAGTTCCTTGTGATGCCATTCGGACTGACGAACGCGCCAGCGGTATTGATGGATCTGATGAACCGCGTGTGCAAACTATACCTCGATAAATTCGTGATTATATTTATCGATGATATCCTGATTTACTCGCGAACGAGAGAAGAGCACGAGCAACACCTCAGGACCATTCTGGAACTACTGAAGAAAGAGAAACTTTATGCAAAGTTTTCAAAGTGCGAATTTTGGATTCGCGAAGTACAGTTCCTTGGTCACGTCGTGAACGAGAAAGGCATTCATGTAGACCCATCCAAGATTGAAGCAATAAAGAATTGGGAAGCCCCCAAGACCCCAACTGAAGTTAGACAATTTTTGGGCTTAGCGGGCTATTACCGGCGATTTATCGAGAATTTCTCCAAGATAGCTCAACCGCTGACTACCCTTACGCAGAAAGACAAGAAGTACGACTGGGGTGACAAGCAGAAACAAGCCTTCCAACTGTTCAAAAATAAGCTATGCGATGCACCGATACTATCCTTACCCGAAGGCACCGAAGACTTCGTGGTATACTGCGACGCTTCGCGTCAAGGTTTGGGTTGCGTGCTCATGCAACGCCAAAAAGTCATCGCTTATGCTTCAAGACAGTTGAAGGTGCATGAAAGAAATTACATCACGCATGACTTGGAGCTAGGCGCGGTGGTATTCGCCTTGAAGATCTGGCGACATTATTTATATGGTACTCGATGTACTATCTTCACAGATCACAAAAGCCTGCAACATATATTTGATCAGAAAGAATTAAACATGCGTTAGCGACGATGGGTCGAGCTGCTGAACGATTATGATTGTGAGATTAAGAACCATCCTGGAAAGGCGAACGTTGTAGCAGATGCGCTAAGTCAAAAAGAAAGGGTTAAGACCCTAAGGGTTCGAGCATTGGAAATGACTATTCAAACAAACCTCACTACACGCATTCGTGACACACAACAAGAAGCCCTTAAGATGGAGAATCGTAGAGCTGAATACCTCCGAGGTATCATGAAGAATTTGGTTCCAAACAAAGAGGGAACCTTATACTTTAAGGGGCGTATTTGGGTTCCGCTCTATGGCGGTATTCGAGAAGTCATCCTTAATGAAGCTCACAAGTCAAGATACTCGATCCATCCAGGATCGGACAAAATGTATCAAGACTTGAAAGACTACTATTGGTGGCCGAGACTTAAAAGGGATGTTGCTATTTATGTTGGAAAGTGCTTAACATGTGCTAAGGTTAAGGCTGAATATCAAAAACCGTCCGGGCTACTGCAACAACCAGAGATACCAATGTGGAAGTGGGAGAAAATCTCGATGGACTTCATAACAAAATTACCCAGGACCCCTAGGGGCACGATATGATATGGGTGATAGTTGATCGATTGACGAAATCTGCGCATTTCCTACCGATCCGAGAGAAAGACAGCACTGGAAAGCTTGCTGAGTTGTACTTGAAAGAAATCGTGGCACGTCATGGAGTGCCTATCTCTATTATTTCAGACAGAGATGGACGTTTTGTCTCGAGGAACTGGCAATCCTTCCAGGAGGCCTTTGGATCTCAACTAGATCTAAGCACGGCCTTCCATCCGCAAACAGACGGCCAGAGCGAACAAACCATACAAACGCTGGAAGATATGCTTCGCGCATGTGTTATGAACCTAGGCAGCAGCTGGGATACTCACCTACCTTTAGTTTAATTTTCCTACAATAACAGTTATCATACGAGCATAAAAGTCACGCCGTTCGAAGCTCTGTATGGCCGCAACTGCCGCTCGCCATTATGTTGGGCAGACGCTGGAGACAAACATATGGTTAGTCCTGAACTTGTGCAAGAGACAACCGAAAAGATTATGCAGATCCGAGAGCGCATTAAGGCGGCTCGAGATCGACAAAAGAGCTACGCTGACCGAAGACGAAAACCATTAGAATTCGAGGTGGGAGACAAAGTTTTGTTAAAGGTCTCACCTTGGAAGGGCGTAGTAAGATTCGGAAAACGTGGAAAGCTGAATCCACGATACATCGGACCATTCAAGATCTTGGAAAGAATTGGTACTGTGGCGTACAAGTTGGAATTACCGGAAGAACTTAACGAAGTACATGATACGTTTCATGTATCCAATCTCAAGAAGAGTCCAACCCAAGAAACAGTGATCATCCATGCGGATGAAGTGCATATTGACGACACCCTCCAATTTACAGAACAACCCGCTGAGGTTACAAACTGGAAAGTCAACAAGACCCGAAGGAGCAGTGTCAAACTTGTCAAAGTACGTTGGAACTCTAAGCACGAACCCGAGTACACGTGGGAACGTGAAGACCAGTTTAAAGAAAAGTACCCCTACCTGTTCAAGAAAACTCCTGCTAAAGATAGATCAGCCTGAATTTCGGGACGAAATTCTTTTAACGGGGGGAGACTGTGACAACTGGCACAAAACCGGAAATTTCCGTACAATTTAATTAATACTTAATAACTGCAATTATGTGCTTAAATGTCAACATTGTCTGATTACATGCTATACTTGTGAATTCATGCACGTTTTATACTACAAATATTGCTTTATGCATTAATGATAGCGTTGCGTCAGAAATACTAGTAAACTCACCGGTAAGACACATTGTGTAAACAATTCTGCAGAAAGCAGTCATACAATAGAATTGGGGCCTAGGAGTAGGTCCAAAGTCTAAAATACATTGAAACCCAAGAGTATATACAAGGGTTAACATATAGACTTTTCGGAAGCAAAAATACGCACTGAAAAGCACCCGAAACACACTTTAAATGCTGAATTTCATACATTTCAGCAAAATTCATCATTGTAACGAGTTAGTAACATGTAAAAATATGACTAATTGGTCCAGAATACCTTCCAAAGTGTCGGGAATTAAAAGTGTCACAAAAGAGTACTTAAAGGACACTAAACGGGATAACTTGACACTTTAACGAACCGGTATCTAACCAAACAACCGGACACTACCCGGAACACCAAAATATTGCTAGAAGCATTGTTTCATTATTTCTTGGCTAGTTATGGTTCCCGAACACCCTAACACACTATATAATGCATCATACACCCAAACACTAAACATTATACTTAGACATCCTAACTAATTACTTAACTAAACATCAAAGTTACATTCAACCCCCCCTCCTCATAACTTACGGTCACTTATGTGACCCCACATCTACAAATCTCGCAAGATCACACAAAATATCCTCTTAATCTTTCTTGGATATGCTTATGATCATGCTTGTACTATATGAAACATAAGGACCTTTGGACAAACCAATAAGTGGTTATAAGAAGAGCCAAGAACTCATCATTTCACCACAACTCATCTCTCCTTCTCCCTTCTACCTCTCGGCCGACCCTCACACTCACACCACCACCATTTTCATCGACCATTCAAGCATTCCAAGATCATTCCAAGGTGTTAGAAGGTGTTTTATGAAGCTTGGTGCTTGTAGAACTTGAAGGACCTCCATCAATTGCTTTTATCCACTCCATTTTCATCTTGTGTTCTTCCCTAGCTTAGAGCTAGTTGTAAGACTCTCTTAACCCTTTGATACTTCTAATTTTGTTGGTTAAAAGATGATATACATTGATTATCTTGATGAACATTAAAAGACAAAATCAAGAATCATAAACAAAAGCTTAACATATGATGATATCTTGATAAAGTAATGTTGTTTAGTGTATGTTTAATGCTTGCTTGTTGTTTTACTTAAGAATATGATGTTGATCATCACATAGAGCTTGCTAGATTGTGATTAAACACATGATCTAGCAAGTTAGAGGATGATTATGTGACAACATAAGATAATCATCCTCTTGTGTAAACATGAACTTGATGATAAAATGATTTCTTGAAAAGTAATAAACGAAGTGATTTGGTAATCTTATGGATCCAAGATTTATGAATGATTTTCCAAGAAAACCAAGTTCAAAAATTTTAGTAGAACTTGATCCTTATTTAAACCTACACTATTTTTGGTGATAAAACAAGTGTGGAAATACTATCGGAACAAGAAGATGTTATAAATAAGCATTTTTGTAAAATATGTTTACAAGTTGTAAACAACTAAATTCTTTAAGAATGAGATTTTTAAAGAAATAAACACACTTTAAGGGGTAACTAACTCCACTAAACATACTACCAAGTTACTACAAGTTTTTAATGAAAGTTCAAGTTCATGTTGTAGTGCAAATAAAATTGTTCTTGCACTTGGTAAGTATAATATTGTTTAGGGTTGATTGTTGATTATTGTTGTGATGATTTTAAAAGAAAATAAGCACATGTTTTGAAAACATGGGAAATCTCCATTTTTAGGGGAAACTATGTCAAAATTTCTATAGAATTTTGACACTTAGAAAAATATAAGTTTTGGTGAAACTTATTCCCTAAAAATGTACCTAAAAATATTTACCAAGGTTTCCCTAATTTTTGAGTAAATTTCAAGATTAAGAAATGATGATTTCTTCAAGATAAAAATTGATATTAAGTATGTATATTTTTTAGGAAAATATATATATTTATTGATCACCAAAATTTGTGCTAAGTGTATGTAGTATGTATTATATGTAATAGTGTATTAGGACTTGAAAATACACTAAATACTCCTAAGGAGTGAAAATACAAAAATACACATACAACATTCTTAGACAAATACAAGAGAATATATTTATGAAAATATATTACTTGATAGATTATGTAACTTAGACAAGTTATGAACATGAAATGAAGTTTTGGACAAAATGCATAACTCAGGTGAAAAATACAAGATACTTATATTTATTTTTGAGAAAATAATATAAGTAAGATACATAGTTAAAAAATATAAATTATTTTTAACACACAAAGAATACATACATAAAAGATGGTGACTTGTACTTGTGCGATACAAGTCTAGTGACTAACTTTAATAAAACACGTATAGGTCACGACGCTATATAAGCAAACCCGGTGAAGTTTACGGCGCAAGAAACGCAAAGTTGTGAGTTCATGTCCCCATTTTTAAACTTTTACATAATTTTTAAACCTGGGGAAAAAATACATGTGTTATGGTATGATGGATACAAGAACTAAGGAATGATACTTTAAATCGTGTCACGAATAGGGTACCAGAAGCACCGTTAATCGTGTACATACTAAGACCGCAGAACAAAAGGTTAGATCTAATGGGTTTTCGGGCAGCCACACTCTTGGTGATAACTAGTACCAAGTAGTGCTTTTGTGTCTCAATCGTGAATCGACAACTAGAAAAATGCCTATGGTTTGGATGCTTCCTATGTCGTGTCACATGTTAATGGCCTTGCAACCCATTAACAAACTCGATACTTACAGAAATACTTGATTTATACAAATTACATACCATGTTTTCATACAAAGTATACAAACGTTCAATACAAAAACTGCATGAATTCACACCAATGTTATGTTGACGATTTTCCAAAAACTCACATGTATTTCAGGTAACTAAAGTGGATGTGGGTGTGCGGTCATACTCTTGCTCTGGATGTTGTTTATGTTTATCTTTGAATAATGTTGTAAACTTTTCAGACAATGTCTTATGCTGTCTTGTGATGTAAACACTCAACCTATGTTTTCAGTTACGTAATGTTATTGGTTTTTGAAGTTATTTTTACGAGCATGTAGTATGTTTACCATTCGTATGCAATGAGAACCTTTCATGATCACACCTCGTGCTTCCGCCTAAGAAAGGGGTGTGACACCAAGGACTAATGAGGCATCAATCAACAGTGAACCTGTTGGAAAACGAAGAGATCAGCCGGTCAAGTTTGTTTCTAAGTCTGCAAACAATACTAATGCTTCTTCTTCCCTTGCAGATGAAGTAGTCGTTGAAGTTGTAGTTGGTGATGAACAAGTAGTGATTTCTGATGATTTTTCAAATAAACTTAATTCAGACACTACTTTGATGCTTTAAATTTATAACTCTGTGTTTAGTTTTGGGCCTCGTGTTTTGGGCGAAAACGTTGATGCTTATGATGAACATTTATACTCTTTGCATGATGATGGTTCTTTTTTAGTTAATAATGAGTGTGATGTCTCTTGTTCAACAGCAACTGAAGCTGAACAAACAAATGAAAATGAGAGTGTTGATTAAAACTGTTCTGATCATTCTTCTGAAACTGTCTCAGCAGATGTCCTTGATGATGTATTCAATGGGACCTCTGAAACATTTTCATAAGATGACCAGGAAACATCTTTGAAAAAAGAAGTTACTAGTGAACCATTTCTGAATACATCTGATTCGTGTGTTGCTGAAACCTCTGAGTTATATGAATCTTAACTTGTAAAGGAAAAGGTGGTTACACCAGAAAAAGAGTCACAAATTGATTTTTTTTAATCAGAAATCAGAGATGAATCTTCTTCAACAGATAAATTAGAAAATCATATAAAAGAAGATAATCATCGAAAGCCTAATTTTCATACATGTGCTAGTTCTTGTCAACAGGCACCGAGATACTCAGGAAAGGCACATGGAACACAGGCAACGCAACCAAAGCAAGCTCATTCATCTAGACCCATTGGATCAGCTAATGCTGCTAGCTCTCCGAATCTCCATACATTGAAACGACAGACATGTTTCAACTGTGGAATTCCTGGACACATTGCTAGAAATTGTGTTCATCGCCAAGCGTGCTACAAAATGCCAATACTCACTCTTGTGCTGATGTTTGTGAGCCGGTTCACAATAAGCAAAAGGATCCAAAACGAGCAAATCAAAATCAAGGGTATAAGAAGTCTGCTCATCAAGGACAATCACAATCTCCCAATTCATCAACATGCAACAATAGTCCTCATAAGGCTCGTGACAAAGAATGGTGCTCAGAGCAACAAGACTTACGCTAATAGCAAATTCAAGCACCCAAATTCGTCTTCGTTTGAAAGTAATGTGCATGCGCATCCAACATAAAAAGGATCGGTTAGTCCTTCAGGACCTACATGAGAAAATCAAGCTGCTCAAAATGTCTTTCCGATGAAAGGACAAACTTGCTACAACTGTGGCATTGCGGGTCATATTGCTAGAAACTGCACACATCATCCCTATGTTCCCTATTATATGCAAAATAAGAGGGTTACACCAAAGGATAACTGCCATTCTAAGCCAATTAAGGTATATTCACCTAAGGAAATGAAGAATGTGAATCCCAAGGTTAAACCATCTGATGGGGATTGGAATGTTGCTAAAAATAAATGCAAGGCTGTTTTGGAACAAAAACGTGTTTCTAAAACTAACAAACCTGAAATAGCTAAAGTTGCTCAATCGAAGGCAACAAACGCATTTGCTAAGCTAAAACAAATTTGGAAACCCAAATGCAAAGCGACAACATCTCAAATCCTTGAAACGAAAGGGGAATTGTGTTTAAAGGAAATGTCTTATTTTGATGATATCTCCTTATTTTTCAGGGATAACCAATGAGGAGCTGTTGACAATCTCTGGAATATTGATACCACTTGTTCCAGAGATAAAACGAGTAACATTTCACTATTGCAAAAAGTTTAATTTTTTTACAGATGATATGTTTCCTTTGGAGGAGATAAAAGATGTAACATAAGATCAGCAAAAATGTACAATTTAAAGTCAGTACTTTGATTTGAAACTGACTAGTCTTCAATCTGATGACAGAACGGTTAAGCAATTTTTTTTTCTTTTTCTTAGTTCATAACTTTGTACATAAAGCGTCCTTTCTTTGGTAAATTTGCGCATAAGATTTATTCACAAATTGGGGGGGGGGGGAGATGTAACAATCGTAAGTTTATTTAGCGATTTCCGTAAATAATCACAAATTACTGAGTATTTATATTTAAACATTCATGCTCAAATTACGGGTTTATTAAAACTTTTTTAAACTAGAAAGCAAATCTACATAATATAATTTAATTCATCGTTTTAGAATAACGACGAAACAACATTGCGGAAGCTTCATTTAATACGTGTTCGGTTCTTACTCGACGCTTGATCTTCATCCGGGGCTCGCGACATTCACCTGTGTTCAAAACCAACTTAAAAGTTAGTTTTGATAATTAAATAACTGGTATCACAAGGAAAATGGTGTCGAATAATCGAATTAAAGAAAATAAGGAAATTCCAATATTAATCCCTTGATCCTAGAAACAAGGGTTTGAATCCAGTCTCCACGGTAACTTACGGTGGACACCGTAAGTTACGGTGGCCCCTGATTTACAATGCCTCCACCGTAACTCAGTAGGTATCTGCCGTAAGGTTTTCAGCCCCACCGTAACTTACGGTGCCCACCGTAAGTTACGGTGGCCCCTGTATCAGCCCCTCCCATTTTGCCGTTTTTGACACGAAAACTTTCGTATCTTTCAATCCACTTGTCCGTTTGACCTATCGTTTCTTCCTACATGATTGTAATTTGATCCTTCATCATATGGAATTAAAATCCAACATCCGGATTAACAAAATGTAAGACTTTTAAGTCTTCGGCTTATTACCCTTTTTACCAAATTTTGACCCGTTCGTGTTTTTATCAAACAAACATGTTTACTTGATCTATAAACTCATGAGAATCATAATTTCAATATCTCCTATCAAATTAATCATAAATCATGGGTTTCTTACTTAGTTAGATACCGTTTACACTCAAGTGCTTATTTTGACCCATTAAGGGTATTTAAGCACTTTAAAGCTTAAAATTGTTTTCATTCATTTCTAGCATCATATTCCTACATTTCTTATCAAGTAATCTTCCACCACAACTATACGTGTGGTGGGTTAAATGTGGATATCTATATGTTCCTAATTTTACCCCTCGGATTATTGTTTTACGTCAAAGACTCATATAAAGTCTTTCGACCCAAGAATTTACATCTTTCACTATCTTTTCCTATTCTAAGCATTTATTTAATCATAAAACTTGTTTCCGAACTTCTTGCTAGGGTCGTTTGTTCGAATTAGCTTACAAGGGCAATTTGGTCAATTGTTATCCTTTCTTTAATACAAAGGAACTTTTAAATACTTGTTTGACCCAAAAATCCGACCTTTTAACTATAATCTTGTTTATAAACTCATGTGTTTCTAAACACCATAATCATAACTCAATTTATTCAGTTTACCTAAAAGATAACCGAATAACTATATTTTAACCTTGTCTAACTTGTATAGAATCTCACGTTCTACTTGATGAGTTGAATCATTATACATACCTGGCTCGGATCAATATATTGACCCGGTTCAATACCTTGACTTAGTAGCTGCTAAGCAATAGCGATGTGCGTATCCATGTGATATTTATTCCTATAAACATGTAACTCGACAAACCATTAGTCGATGTTGTCAAAGGGTGATAATTTCACCTTTTGACCCATTTATTTACCTAGTGATCTTCGTCACTTCAACTAAATGCAAATATCATGTATTATGCTAATTTAAAGTCTACTAGCAAAAAAACGAAATCAAGCAATACGTAATGGAATCGTGGTTACGTACCTTTAATGCACTCCTTCCAAACGCGTGTCTCCACCGGCTTGTCCACTTGACGATCCGGATTCCTTGCCTAAAGAGTTCAACCCACATTGTTTAGAACTCCTTTCATAACATATCACGCATAATTTTCCATATAGTTCAAACATGCGTTTTTATCCCAATTTTCACTATGTTAGCTTTCTCTTAAGCGTTTTAACAAACACCTTAAGGGCATAATTTTACATATTTATAATCAAGTTCATAACTTGTTATTTTTACCAAGATTTTAACATCTTTTACAAGACAATCATCTAATTTATAGTTCAATATCAAAATTAACCTCATAGGATTCAAATAACACTGATTTACTCATCATGGTTCTAGTGTTCACCTTGTTTCTACAAAACCCACTACACACACATGGTGGATGATCATGAATTTCATAGTTTAAACATTAATTCAACAAACTAATGACTAGGGTTTACTCCTAGACATGATTTCATTACTATTTCACCCAAATAACGATCATGCAAGCTCAAATTTCAAATCTCATGTGTTCATCAAAATTTGAGATGGAACCAAAGTGGGAATTTTGACATACCTTATGATCCCTTTACTGAGGTGATCACTAATCTATGCTTGGATTTCAATTCGGGCTTGATTTGCCCCTTCAATTTGATGAATTTCTGTGTTTTAGGGTTGAAGCTTGAGACCTCCTCCTTGGTCTGGTTGAAATCGCAGAACACACCACGTATGTGTGTGTGTTTTGTGTTTAATATTTGATTTAATTGAAACTTTAATTCATTTGCCCCTGTCTAGTCCCTCCACTTTACACAAGTTAATTAAAGGGTATCTTAATCGTATTTATTCTATTATGTCAAGACATTAACTAACTAGGTTAATATTCCTAGTTAGTTGGTGGGTCCCGAGAGTTATAACCTGTTTTATTTTTAAGTCCCGTTAACTCGGGCTCTTATAAACTCAATTCCTTAAAACTTTGATTCGCTTGTATTTAATATTAGGATTTCTTATTTAAATCCAAATATTTTACCGGGTTATTTTTACTACTAACGGTACTTTACCCGCCTTTTAGTATTAACGGAGTTTTGATTACCATACCCGTTTTCGGGGTGTTACAAGTCTACCCCCCTTAAATAGGTTTCGTCCTCGAAACTTAATCTTACATAATTCATTGAGTTTAAACTCAATGTATTTTATCCGAGAAATCTTTTAAACATTACTTATACTTTTAACCAATTGTTAGTATTACCTGAAAAGTATGGTAACATCTTTTTGGTTACTAATTGTCTACGTTTCTCATACGACATAGTGCAACTTGAAATAACGTAATCTCGTTATTTCCACTAGTTTAGTTAACTTAGCGATATTCATCGCTTTCATATATTATTGAATTATTTATGAATCCGTTACTTTAACCCGTTTAAAGGTCTTTAGTGAATTCTTTCACTTTTAGCAACAAATTCTTTTGTTTTCAAATTTATTTATTCGGTTCAGTTATACCGAATCCACCGCTTACAAGCCAACCAAATTTCTTAATTTAAATTGCTGGCCTTAACCGGTCTCACTAACTAGACTTATTAGTCCAGTTACTTTTTACCGCTCGCTTGGTTATAATGTGATTCTACTTCACATTGCATTTCTTGACCGTGATCGTGTTACCTCATGTTTAATTTATATCAACCTTTCATTTTCGAAAATACCACTTTTCAAATATATCGTCTTGCGCCTATCAGTGTCAAGACTTGTATCTTTCATGTTTACTATTTAAATTCCTATCAGAATTTATATTTGTAAAAATGTTATTTCTTACTAAAACCAAAGTTTTAGTTTTTGGATCTTCTCTTTAACTTTTGTCGATTATCCATACCAGGATATTGACAGTACATAATTTATTCTTTTATAGTCTTAGTTTTATGCAGGGATTCTCAATTGATTCCCTCGCTTTATCTAATTAACCCGTAGGTTTTATCACTTAGCCTTTTGGGCTATTTTGATTAGACTTTCACCTCTTTAGGGCGAAGTCCTTATAATTTATTTCTAATCATGACTCGTGGGTCGTTTTAGTCTCGTAGACCTTTCATTTGTTTATAACCCTAAAGGTTATGTTGATCCCGTAGATCACTCCTTACCCATGTCATTCTTAAAATACATGTTTGGTGTCAAGGCACCCTGTTTTTGTTCGAGGAATCTTTTGGTTTCAAGCTTAGGTTCCGTTAACCTAGATTGTAGTTTCGTGGCTACAATTGTTTTATTTCGGACAATTTTCCGACTTTATGACTTCTCACGTCAGTTATGCGTCAGTTCTTCTTATGCTTACTGTTATTTGATTTGCATATATTCTTATTCGGTTATGTCCCATTACCGGGCTCATTACTCTTTTGCATTTAACGCTACCTTTATCTGGCTAGCTCTTATTTGTGCCATCCGACATTATATTGTATTCAACCTGTTTGATTTATTAAAGTGAAATCCATCACTTATAAGCAACCAACTTTATTCTTTATTCAACCCGTTCGACCTTGAATAGTTGAACATATTTATTCAAAATTTCTATTTACTTCATCTTGTCGTCTTTTAGTTATGACTCAAAACCCGAGTCTTTTAACTTTTCCATCCGAGTTCCCGTTTCTCAGTCTACACATGTGTTTAATTCTTACCCATCATCCGGGTGTTTTACCGAAGTCGTTATTATTGCAACCCTCCCGGTACGCATTAAGACCTCGCTTCATTTTATATTCCGACTTTGTCCTCAAGTTTGGCATTTTACAAAAACGGCCCGTTAAGAGGCATATTTGCATTTTCCGGGTTCGAGTGTAAGTACACTCCCTCCCAGTGCATATCCAAATCATTTTACATGTTTGCATTTTCCGGGTTCGAGTGTATGTACACCCCCTCCCAGTGTGTACTTTAATCATTTTACATGCTTCTTTGTCCCTTCACTCGGGCTCATTTTCCTAATATAATACGATTCCATCACTCGGCTATGCGTTTACATTATTATCAAATATTTTGCTTATCTGATTTATTTGGGTACTTTTTAATTTGTCTCACTTACCCCGTCCTTACTACACTGGATGTAAACATGTCCATCATAAAAAGTTCATGGTATCATGTGTTCACTACCTACTTGGCCAGAGTAGGCGATCAACACGTGACATACATGACCCTTTTATAATTTTCACATCACACCCCATGTAAGTAATACCTCTATTTATTTCTCTTGGAAACAATATCTTGGATAGGTATTCTATTCAGGTTTTTTTTTCCAAGTTTTCAATCAACATATGCAACTATCAGTTTCTACGTATTTGTTGCATATTTCTATTCATGCAATAATTTAAACGTGCACCTGGTAAATGCTTGCCCTAACGGGCTTTCTTGCCATTACTTATTTGCGACCGTTGCGCGATTTAGGTCCTTGATGAGTATGCTCTTCTTATCCTATCTCAGACCGTTCCATCCTCACATCTACAATTCGTTCCACTCTCGTCATCTTCAGACGCGGGTGTCCTTCAATTAAAACATTCACAAGAGTTAATAATGTCAACTTCAAAAATCGCCCGTATTATAATACAAGGCTTTTTCTACTATACGCGTCAACGCACGTATTTTCATCAACCATATCAATCCTTTTAATTGGGGTAACGTGTATCACACGATAGCCCTATGTGCTGTTTACAACACTTTAATACGCTAAACCATTAACATACATGCGCTTATCGGATTTGGGATCAAGCCTCGAACCGAACACCAATCTTTATCAAGAGCATAAGGTTTAAGTCCAAGCATAGTTTTCCCACCATACTTGAATCTCTTAAACCAAGGCTCTGATACCAACTTGTAACAACCGTAAGTTTATTTAGCGATTTCCGTAAATAATCACAAATTACTGAGTATTTATATTTAAACATTCATGCTCAAATTACGGGTTTATTAAAACTTTTCTAAACTAGAAAGCAAATCTACATAATATAATTTAACTCATCGTTTTAGAATAACGACGAAACAACATTGCGGAAGCTTCATTTAATACGTGTTCGGTTCTTGCTCGACGCTTGATCTTCATCCGGGGCTCGCGACATTCACCTATGTTCAAAACCAACTTAAAAGTTAGTTTTGATAATTAAATAACTGGTATCACAAGGAAAATGGTGTCGAATAATCGAACTAAAGAAAATCAGGAAATTCCAATATTAATCCCTTGATCCAAGAAACAAGGGTTTGAATCCAGTCTCCACCGTAACTTACGGTGGACACCGTAAGTTACGGTGGCCCCTGATTTACAATGCCTCCACCGTAACTCAGTAGGTATCTGTCGTAAGGTTTTCAGCCCCACCGTAACTTACGGTGCCCACCGTAAGTTACGGTGGCCCCTGTATCAGCCCCTCCCATTTTGCCGTTTTTAACACGAAAAATTTCGTATCTTTCAATCCACTTGTCCGTTTGACCTACCGTTTCTTCCTACATGATTGTAATTTGATCCTTCATCATATGGAATTAAAATCCAACATCCGGATTAACAAAATGTAAGACTTTGAAGTCTTCGGCTTATTACCCTTTTTTACCAAATTTTGACCCGTTCGTGTTTTTATCAAACAAACATGTTTACTTGATCTATAAACTCATGAGAATCATAATTTCAATATCTCCTATCAAATTAATCATAAATCATGGGTTTCTTACTTAGTTAGAAACCGTTTACACTCAAGTGCTTATTTTGACCCATTAAGGGTATTTAAGCACTTTAAAGCTTAAAATTGCTTTCATTCATTTCTAGCATCATATTCCTACATTTCTTATCAAGTAATCTTCCACCACAACTATACGTGTGGTGGGTTAAATGTGGATATCTATATGTTTCTAATTTTACCCCTCGGATTATTGTTTTACGTCAAAGACTCATATAAAGTCATTCAACCCAAGAATTTACATCTTTCACTATCTTTTCCTATTCTAAGCATTTATTTAATCATAAAACTTGTTTCTGAACTTCTTGCAAGGGTCGTTTGATCGAATTAGCTTACAAGGGCAATTTGGTCAATTGTTATCCTTTCTTTAATACAAAGGAACTTTTAAATACTTGTTTGACCCAAAAATCCGACCTTTTAACTATAATCTTGTTTATAAACTCATGTGTTTCTAAACACCATAATCATAACTCAATTTATTCTGTTTACCTAAAAGATAACCGAATAACTATATTTTAACCTTGTCTAACTCTTATAGAATCTCACTTTCTACATGATGAGTTGAATCATTATACATACCTGGCTCGGATCAATATATTGACCCGGTTCAATACCTTGACTTAGTAGCCGCTAAGCAATAGCGATGTGCGTATCCATGTGATATTTATTCTTATAAACATGTAACTCGACAAACCATTAGTCGATGTTGTCAAATGGTGATAATTTCACCTTTTGACCCGTTTATTTACCTAGTGATCTTCGTCACTTCAACTAAATGCAAATATCATGTATTATGCTAATTTAAAGTCTACTAGCAAAAATACGAAATCAATCAATACGTAATGGAATCGTGGTTACGTACCTTTAATGCACTCCTTCCAAACGCGTGTCTCCACCGGCTTGTCCACTTGACGATCCGGATTCCTTGCCTAAAGAGTTCAACCCACATTGTTTAGAACTCCTTTCATAACATATCACGCATAATTTTCCGTATAGTTCAAACATGCGTTTTTATCCCAATTTTCACTATGTTAGCTTTCTCTTAAGCGTTTTAACAAACACCTTAAGGGCATAATTTTACATATTTATAATCAAGTTCATAACTTGTTATTTTTACCAAGATTTTAACATCTTTTACAAGACAATCATCTAATTTATAGTTCAATATCAAAATTAACCTCATAGGATTCAAATAACACTGATTTACTCATCATGGTTCTAGTGTTCACCTTGTTTCTACAAAACCCACTACACACACATGGTGGATGATCATGAATTTCTTAGTTTAAACATTAATTCAACAAACTAATGACCAGGGTTTACTCCTAGACATGATTTCATTACTATTTCACCCAAATAACGATCATGCAAGCTCAAATTTCAAATCTCATGTGTTCATTAAAATTTGAGATGGAACCAAAGTGGGAATTTTGACATACCTTATGATCCTTTTACTAAGGTGATCACTAATCTATGCTTGGATTTCGATTCGGGCTTGATTTGCCCCTTCAATTTGATGAATTTCTGTGTTTTAGGGTTGAATCTTGAGACCTCCTCCTTGGTCTGGTTGAAATCGCAGAACACACCACGTATGTGTGTGTGTTTTGTGTTTAATATTTGATTTAATTGAAACTTTAATTCATTTGCCCATGTCTAGTTCCTCCACTTTACACAAGTTAATTAAAGGGTATCTTAACCGTATTTGTTCTATTATTTCAAGACATTAACTAACTAGGTTAATATTCCTAGTTAGTTGGTGGGTCCCGAGAGTTATAACCCGTTTTATTTTTAAGTCCCGTTAACTCGGGCTCTTATAAACTCAATTCCTTAAAACTTTGATTCGCTTGTATTTAATATTAGGATTTCTTATTTAAATCCAAATATTTTACCGGGTTATTTTTACTACTAACGGTACTTTACCCGCCTTTTAGTATTAACGGGGTTTTGATTACCATACCCGTTTTCGGGGTGTTACAGGAGAAAACTCAAAAAAATCCAAAAAGAGTTTGCTATAGATATGCATTGTTTTAGGGGGAGAAAAATAAACAAGAAAAGCCAAAAATAAAAATTGCATGATATGGGAAATGATATAAATTTTCGTGTTAAAGGGCTTGACTAACACATGTAAGGTGCAATAGCTGAAAAGACTAGGATCTATTGCGATATGTCGATAGGCTTGACGCTCAAAATGATAAACGATACTAAGTGATATAAACATAACGAACTATGTACCATGTGGGTAACATACCAACGGCGTATGATTTTATGGTCTTAATTCTTGCGTTGATTGATAGCCAACATCTGAGGTTTTAGGTCTTTATATTGTTTAATCATCCGGGGATATCTTGGCTGTCCTTCTGTTGCATCCAGATTATATGCAAACCTACACATAGTCAGGCTATCTTAAAAGATACAAAGAGGACAAAATCCCTAAGGAATCAAATCTTAAATGAGAAAAATCCCAATGCTCAAAGAGCCAAATTCGTACCAAAATGGTATTTGCCTCACCCTCATTAGACACAATCATTGGTCGCTATGCTGTACAAAAGTACTGACCTGTCACCAATGGTCTAACATTGTAAATCAAAAAGGATGACATCAGTATACTCACCTGTTATGATGAATCGTTGTGCTTACCTTGATCACGGGGGTATGCCTTGGAATGGGACACACGGGTATAATAGCATAATATTACCTTAAGCATATCACGAAGTTGAAAAAATTGAAAGTTGAGCGTTAAAGTTTAAGTGGACAAACATATTGGCAATCGCATAGACCAGTTTGATTAGGCTCGTACTTAAAAGTGTTCCTTAGTCTGCCTGAGAACGAATTTTGATCCCATTGCAATTGTAATTGTATATTATGGTAGTTGTTTATATTTTGAGTTTTTATTTGTTTTTAGTTCTTAAAAAAACATTAAAAAAACCAAAAAAGAGGAAAAATTAAAAAATACAAAAATAGTGTCTTGCTTTTATATAAAACCAAAAATCCAAAAATAGAGTGTTTGTTTGTTTGTTTTCTTAAAGTAAAAAATATAACCGTTCTTGAAGATTTGACTGATCATAAAAAGTTGAATGAATTTTAAAATTGTGAAATTTGATGTACCGAGTGTTCATGTGGTACGTTCCTTTGTTGCATAGAAATGTTTGCTTATGAATTTCTGAGTATGCGCAGAACTTGATTTAAATCAAGAAACAATGGTTGATGAAGATTGAGATAATGTTAGCTGCTGACAAAGCATGTAGCATCACAACAACCAGATGTACCTGAGTCAGAGGAACCGGATTCGAGTCATCGTCTGACAATGAAAGTACATGTGAAGAAGTATCTATGAGCCTACTTGAAAGAGGAAGATTGACAAAGAGAAGAGTTGCTGAGAATCCTCCTCTCGCATTCTTCTTAGCAAAGATGTTTCAAGCAATGCTGACCGTTATCCTGATATGAAGCTAACCATAAGAGCTGAAGAAAGAGAGAGAGAGTGCTGAGAGTTCAGAAGTCAAGAACTTCCAAAACATCTACAGCATAATGAAAACCATAGACTTCGTTGAAGACGTTACTAAATTCATGCTATAAAGACAATTTGATGGCATCAGTCTAGGGGGAGATTGTTAGGCCCTAAAGTGTGAGACTGATGCATCAAATTAACACACCAGACTATGGTTACAAACTGGGTCTTACCAGATTGGTTTATGTTAGGTTTTGGACCTTTATAGGTCATTTGGGCCAAGCTTTAGGCCATGTGGGCCAAGCAGGCCCAAGGGGAGCCCATGTAGGGAAGTTGGCTTGACTAGGTATATAAACAAGTTTTTAACTTGTTTTAGGGTTAGACCTCCAAGTTACACAAGTTCTAGAGAAATAGAGAGGGAGGCGAATTGTTGGTGGTGTACTCATACCAGACGTTTTTGCTTATTCAAGTAATAGTAACGTGTGTGAGTTTAAAAGTTACTTTCGCTGTTATTGTTTGTTTTCCTTTTCTTGAATCATCACTTTCATTTGATTCCGCCATTTGATTGTGATTACTTGATATCATATTGTTAAAGATCCATCGCGGGACTTACATGTGGAACTGAAGAATGGTGTTCGGTAGACTTTTTGTGAGCTTTGACTAATTTGATTCTGATCAATGCAGCGTTCAAAGTCTCTATCATTTGCAGGTTCGGTTTTGAAGATCTAAGGATTGAAGTAACAATAAAGTTAGGTTAAACCAAACACAGATGGGATTATCCTTGAGAGAAATATATTATAGTGTTGGTTTCAAGTTTGTTATTTCTCATGAAGATGCCATACATAATCGGTCTTGGAAGATTGTTTATCTTTATACTTTGAAGACCAGATTGTGTTAGCAGAGGATTGTGTAATCAATATGTAGATTGACTTTGATTGGGTTGAGTTTTCAAGACAAAACTGATAACTTGTTGAACATCGTTGAAAGACTGAACCTTTATCATTTGCAGATTAGTAGAAATAATTGATCAGACGTAAAGCTAGCCCATGTGGCGGTGATGGTAGTTGATCAAGTTTGAGTTTCTAACTAATCTGGATATGCTTATTTTGAAAGGGAAGTTTGATACAGAAAGCTTTGAGGATTTGGTTTTGCTACGAAAATTCGAGTCAAAGTCACACCCGAATAAGAGTAAAATGCCAAAATTGTCCTTGAGTTTGGTCAAATTTTCTTGTTTCATATAAAATGACTTTTTGTGCATTTAAGTCCTTCAGGTT
This sequence comes from Helianthus tuberosus, assembly GCA_030545235.1. Taxonomy (NCBI): domain Eukaryota; kingdom Viridiplantae; phylum Streptophyta; class Magnoliopsida; order Asterales; family Asteraceae; genus Helianthus; species Helianthus tuberosus. Next base: position 118,437,017 of record CM060358.1, on the reverse strand, counting down.
TGCGTTTTATTGCAATTTTTATCCAAATCACTAACTTAGCTTATAATTTATGTTAAGGTGAAAGACATTTTTATTGCTATTTTCATAGATGATAATGCCATTTTACTCTTACATTTTTGTTTTATATTACTTGTTACCCCTTTATTTAGCTTAATGTTAATTATTTTTAATCACTTATATATATATATATATATATATATATATATATATATATATATATATATATATAGGGTCAGGATTTAGAGAAAACGGTAGAAAGTGTGAGAACGGTGAGAACACTTATTGATCGTCCGATTAAAACAATCTATGGACTAGATTGGCGCGGTGACATTTTTGTAAATAACATCAATTTTATTACGTGGACGCGCTTCATTAAGGGTAAAAAAGGTAAAACATCATTTCTCACATAAACGCCATTGAAAAATCAAACGCCAAATAAATACAAAACGCCAATTTTATCACTGCGTACTTTTTTCTGTGTTTTTATTTAAGCTCTCTGCTACAAAAACGCCACAAAATATGAAACGCCATAATATATAACGCCAAACCTTACATACGGATAAATGTTAATTACATTTTTTGTTATGAAAAATAATATCCTGCCTAAACTACGCGCCAAGAAAAATCTATAAATAGAAACGTCTCACCACCTTCCGTTTATCACACCAAAAAAACACACAAAAAATACAGTGCTTCCTAAAAAAATACAACTCAATGTAAAACGCCAAAATATACAACAATGGCAAAACATTTTTCTTTGATACTCAGTAATGTTCTGCATGAAGTTTCGCTTAAAGATTTGTTACGTGAGTGTACTAAGATTTTGCTGCATGAGATGGACAAAATTCAAAAAAAAAGGGACTGATGACACCCATATGTCATTCTGTCATCTTTGTTCTTGAAGAAGGTTTGGATGAGAAGAAGAGACCTATGCCAGTGTAAATGCTACTTTGGCCTCGATGATTATAATGAAGATGACGGGCAGATAGCATCCACCCACAAAGGGTTGATCTATATCTCCAACATCCACAAAGACACTTCAACTCATGAACAAAGAAAATAAACCACGCCAAACCCCAAACGCCGTTTATTTGTCATAGTTCTTGTAGTTTCAAAAGAAAAAAAAAAGACTGATGACACTGAAGATTTAAATCATAAATTGCTTCTATTTTGTTTTTTTTTTAATTTTCTTTATCTCTTGTTTGTTTTGTAATTTCAGTTAATAAACAACAAAAGCACATTAATACTATAATGAAATATATAATAAAACGCCAAAATGAGCAAATGCTTGTAAAACGCCATGATGCCATAAAAACGCCCCCAAAAAACTGCCCAACTATAATAAAATTACTTTGAACTACTACTATAAAGAAAGCGTGAAACAATGTGCAAAGAATATAAAACAAAAAAAAGTCCAATCGTTATCTAACCTCCATTGGAAAACAAAACGCCATAATTACAGCCGTCAAGATTAGACGTGTTACAGCATAAAAACAGTTGAGTCTGAAAAAAAAAACACGGTAACCACAAAAAACAGTAAAATGAAACGACGGAAAACATAATTACTAACATTTATTATATTAAAAGCAAAATACTTGGGAAATTAAATTTATTTATCTTTTTCAAAACGCCATAATTACCTGTCATGCGCGGGAAAAAAAAATCAATATAAAAGAAGACCATGAGAACACAAGCTCAAACAGGCCAAAAAATTGACTAAAACGCCACATATTGTACAAAACGCCAAAAACTTTAAAAATGGCTAAGGTTATTGCATGGAGGTTTGAAAGGAAAGAGAAACGATTCATCATAAAGTTCTCTGATAGGAGAAGGTAAAGCTAAGGACAATCAAAGCCATGCTTGGAATGAATGAAGGGGTTCAGAAGGATATCCTGGCCCTTGGGGTTCCAATGGCCAACGATTGTGAAAGAACCAGAACTGTAATAAAAAGACTGAAGAGATAATTTTCCGGCAAAAGATGATGAAGATGATGATGATATTGACGATACTCCTATACCAAAACTTAGTAGTTGGGTGATGCATGAGGAAGAAGGAATGCTTGAAGTGACTTATAAAAACGGGGTGCAATATTCATTGCCAATGGAAGAAATGTTGAAGATAGGGTTGCTATCTATCATTGAACAACTCTGTGATTTAGCACTTTCAAACGATCCAAAATCCAAGGATGCAGTGATATTCAGGAATAGGCTGCAGCAAAGAAGAGACGAGCTAATGGCGTTATACACAAATCTAAAATTTGATGATGATGAATCTGAAGAAAGTGATGAACAAAGCGATGGGTACATCTCTGATGTAATACCACCTACGGAAGACTATTAGTTTATTTTGATTTCGTATTATTGTAATTTTATAAAATATTAATCTATGGTAATCAATTATTAACGAAAAGATACAAAACGCCAAAAATTGACATGGAAAAAGCCATAACGCCAAAAAATAACTAAGTGACACAAAAAGAATTAATTCAACGAGAAGAAATCTGAGAAAAACAGTAAAACGACAAGTAATTAATAATTCAACATAACGCCAAAATTATCTTGCACAAAAAAAATAAAGCAACATGTCAAATGCGAAAATCGGGAAAGGAGAAGAATGCTAAAAAGACAAAAAAAACCACTCGGACCCTGATCATGCCCCGCGCCACGTGTTGGACCAGGATGCGTTCTCACCATTCTCACACTTTTTTCCGTTTTCTCCTGAACCCGTTTATATATATATATATATATAGTAGGCTATCACCCGTGAACTTCGTAGGTAGGAAAATTAAATTTAATTAATAGATTTATGTCGTAAAATGACGTAGAAATCATGTTTTTACAAAATGTTTTATTGAGTTATGTTATTTTTAAATTTTATTAAAATATGTTGTTACATTAATTTGCAACTAAGGACATTAATAAAGAAATTAATAAAGAAACTATAATCAACGTCTTTTATGACATCTCTTTTATTGGATTTGGTTTTAGTTTGTTTTTTTATTCACAAAGGTTATGTATATGGAGTTATGTAATGGGCACCTATAATTATTTTTAACAAACAAATATTCATCATTATTATTAACATAAAAAAGAACTCGATAACATGAAATGTTCAGGTTGATTAAGTTAAAAAAACACAAACAATTTGCTTTAAAAAAGATAGAGTTATTCAGATATATCAAAAGCAGATAATGATTAAACAATCACGTCAACAAAAATAAATAACCAAAGAACAATGTTTAATATGTAAAAAAACATAAAAACTGTTTTCCATTCTTTAAGATAGGAAGCTCATTCTCTTTCTTTCTAACTTTCTTCCAATCTTTGATGTTACTTTGAGTTGAAGATTTAGACATGCAATACTAAAGACATTTTGATAAAAAAAAAGTTATATTATTTATCAAAATCTATTCAAATACCCATTAAAGTTTTATACGACCTTATCGACTTGAACCAGACTGAAAAATATTATTCTATATAGCGATAGAGAAACGAAACCATTTTACTAAAGACATTTTGATAAAAAAAAGTTATTTTATTTATCAAAATCCATTGAAATACCCATTAAAATTTTATACGACTTAATCGACTGAAACCAGACGGAAAAATATTATTCTATATAGTCATAGAAAAACAAAACTAGTGAACATATAAATCCTACTAATACTTTTTGGTTTGGTTCAAGTCGGATCGGGTTGTATAAAATTTTAATGGGTATTTCAATGGATTTTGATAAATGTTATAACTTTTTTTATCCAAATCTCTTTAGTGAAACATGTATATATATATATATATATATATCAAATATAAGTTATTAAAAAATAAATATTAAGCTATATAAATGGAAACAAGTAATAAAAAAATATTTGCTTTTCCTTCAAAAAGGAAAAAATGCCCTATCACCTTAACGGAAAAAATAAACTGAGTTAGTGCTTTGAATGAAAATAGCAATAAACGCAAACCTGAATGATTCAAAGACAAAAAAAAGTCATTGGATGGAAAAAGCAAACATGACAAAACATTAGGGACGATTTTGACATTTTACTCCGTGAATAATTAGTCAAGGAGGGAATTTATTGATGCAACTGATGTCATCAACATATTAGTGACTGAAGTTGCAAGATATTCAATAATCGACAATGAAAGACAAAAGGGGAATCAGTTAGTGCATTTTAATTTGTCCCTCATTGTTTGAATAAGCTAGGATTAATCATGTGCTAAATATGTGTAAAAAACGAAAAAACGAGGCCCATTCTAAAATGTGGTAGTGATTTAATCATTCGCTCAGTATCTAGCGAATGAGCTCATTCACGTGCGATGACATTTTAAGGGTTAAGTTATTCTACAAAGAAGTTTAAAAATAAGGATTGTAATAAACCACTATAGATTGACAAGTGTCTCAAAAGAAATCAAGTGGAAAGAGTAATTTTGTCAAAGAGAATAAAAAGATTATTCGCATGCAAGTCACATGCTATTTCCCCCCTTTTTTTAAACGTCCATAACATTTTTATACATCATTTGTTTTTAAAAAAATTATACCATATTTTATCTTTAATATGAGTACCATATTTTTATATTTAGAAAAAAATTCGAAAACCCAATTGTGTATTACACAATGGACATAACGTAAACAACAATGAGAAAACCCAGTTGCGTATTACACAATGGGCATAACATAAAACACAATGAGTATCAAACTACAAATACAATGGAAATAGACTAAAAACACAATCGATGATAACAGATAAAAGACACAATGGACATAAAGTAAAACACAATGACTATTAAACTAAAAACACAGTGGAAAGTAGACCAAAACACAATCGATAAAAACAGATAAAAGACACAATGGAAATAACGTAAAACACAATGAGTATAAAACTAAAAAGACAATGGAAAGTAGACTAAAAATACAATTGATGACGACAGATGAAAGGCACAATTAATGAGAGCAAATAAAAGTCACAATAGACAACACACTAAAACACAATAGACAACAGACTAATACACAATGAACAACAGATTAAAACACAATGGATAGCAAAATAAACACAATGACCAGAACCTATAACACAATATATAGAGTACCCAAATATAACACCATCTTTATTGTGTTATAAATAATGTTATAAGTTTTGATAAAAACGCAGTGGCTTGAACTTACATTAACATTGTGTTATAAGTTTTGATAATAACACAATGTATAGAAGTCCTAGTAAAAACGTAATGAACAAAACCCAGTTAAAAGACACACAAATATAAGAAATCAAAGTATTTTGGCAATGTCAATCTAGAAATAGATAAAAAAAACTCGGGGAACTCATCGATTCAAAAAACCCAGTAAAGAGGAATTTTTTTTTTTAATTTTCATATAACAATATCATACTCATATTAAAGATAAAAAAAACGCTTGTTATTATGGTGAACTTTTTTTTAAAAAAAATGTCGTATGAAAAAAGTTATGAACATTTTAAATTGATGGGGAAATTGACATGTGCGTTGCATGTGAAGAGAGAAAGTAAATAAATATAAGATTCCTTTTATACCCTTTCATTATTTATTTTCTTTAAAACTAATCTTAACCTTTCAAATTTTAGATCAACGAAACAAAATACTTCTTAACCTTCTTATTTATATTTACTTTGTATTTGATCCTAATCCTACTTCTTATATCTTTGTGTATGTATTCCAACTGTAGTTACTTTTCTCAAACTCATGTCATGTTCTTCAATCATTCGATCCTACATGCTTGATGTTGCTCTTGACTAACAATTGCAAATAATAATCAAAATGCACTTTCTTATCATTAATTTTAAAATAAAATCAATATTTACTTACCAATTTAACAATACGAGATACTTTTCCTTGTCATGAGGAACGGGAAACGGTTGAAGACAGTCTACGTGTCATGTGCTGTACTTTCTATATAAGGAAAGTCCATGTTATATCAAGCCTTTTGACTGGTCAAGCACATTCACTCATCTCCTCACATTGTCATTTGTGTGATCCGGGAATCTAGTGAGAAGCTGACATATAATATTAAAAAAGAAAATACGGAAAAAATAAATATTCTTTTTGTGAGACGATGATATATTGTTTACATAGGTATCGAGGTATATCCATTTTATTTTTTTGTTACTAATCTTTTTAGACTATATCGTACTACAATGATTTTAGGTATTGAATTTTCCATCTGTATCACTTTTTCGTCGTCGTTGTCGTCATTATCATCATCATCATCATACTCAGTAAATCTCACCAAAAGGCTTAATATAACATGGTAGTTTTGTATAAGATGTAGACAACCGTACCTCTACCCCATAAGAATAAAGAGGTTGCTTCCAGTGTGACCCCCGACTCGATGGTAGTTTTGTATCAAGCCTTAGACATAAGGCACATAACACTCGGCAATTAATACAAAAGCCAATTAGTGCATGTACTCACTTGTCTTTCGGCTATCAACACCACCACATAATGCATGATTAACCATCCCCATCTTTTAACATTATTTTCACGAAATTAGTAAAATAACGTTAAAATTAGTGCACTTTCACGAAATCTGTATCACTTTGTAGGTTATAAAAATAAATTAAGAAATCATGAAAACAATTTATCATTTAGATGCATGCTATTTTCATATCATGTAGTAGTTACTATATTTTAGGTATTGAGTTTTCCATCTGTATCACTTTGTATGTGAGTACTTATGTTTATTGTTAACAATATATCCATGTGCCAAATGTCATCCTCAACAACTTTTACATGGCCTAGTAGGTATTTACACAAATCTCAACCATACATCCCGACGGACGAACGCATGTTTGGATGAATGACCAATCCGACCAACACTTGTTTCACTGAACTGTACACTAAATTATCATCACAATTGCATACATCGCAAAGGTAGACAACGATAAACGTATACTTACTACCATACATATAAAATCCGACTAACACAATCTTGACAACTCTATAGTTGCTACTAAGGGGGTCGAGGCGCTCCATGGTGGGCAACCCATCACGCGTGGTTTAGCGTGGCACCCCGCTGCCACCATTGCCCAAAACGCGTGAACCCCGTAACTCGTGGTAGCCACAACGCGTTGAAGATTTCTTCTGCTTCCTTCGCCTTCACTCCTTCTTCCTTCTTCATTCTCTCCTTCGAACGTGGTGAGTGATGTGCACCCCTACTAAAATCCATCACTATTGATGGAATCAAGCTTAATGACATGGTGGACAATGATTGGGTGTGGTGAGTGATGGAAAGTGGAGTACCTCTGAAAATGATTTGCAATTTCACAAGAGAATTAAATGCTCACCATTCTATAGCATCTACTCTTTTTGATATATAAACTCTCATTTACCACACAATACATTATATATTACTTACTTTTACATTTGAGTCAGGTACGCCTCCCAAAAAGTAGCAAATGTTTCTATTTTTTTTTAATGACAACGACTATTGTTGAAAATGTAAGATTAATTCATATACTATATACTTGTTTGGTTATATTAATTTATTGGGCCTTCTCAGTTGTTTTACATTTATATAAGTTAGGCCAGATTGTTATATATATTGTTATATGTTGTTATTGGGCTCAGATTGTTATAACTGATTTTGTGCCAAGATTATAAACAGGTTGAAAGTGTGAGGGGTGAAAGAGTATTATTAGAAGGGCTTGGATTAGTTCGTTGCATTCTTGTGGGCCAAAGTGTAATATTGTTGTGACAGGGTATATAAGAGTTCATTTGTCAGCTAGGGTTTCATTTTCTCTTTACGCACTTCACCTACCTCTCATCTTCTCTATGGATTCTTCATGTCCATCCGTTCTGCTATAGATCTGTTGAAGATCTTGTTGAGTTGTTGATTCTGTATTGTCGTAGATCCAATGGATCATTGTATTTTTGGTTGTATCGTTCTGATTAATCAACTGATAATCACCTGTTGATTATATCTCTTTGTATTGTTCTTACAGATCTTACAATGTGTAAGATCTTGGGAGGTTGGGAGTTTTTAGGGTTGGTTAAACATAATAAAAGTTTCTCGTCTCCATTTTGTCACTACATCTTGTGTTATTGTTCATTTACTGTTGTTCTATATCATTTTATATAAATTTTACATGGTATCAGAGCGAAATCGCTCCTGATCTATGTTATTTCCGCCGTGATATTCTGGCTTGTTTGTTGATTTGTGATTTAGGTTCCCTCCTGGTGTTCTAGGGTTTGCGAATCAGAATGTTGTTGATCTAGATCGTCTCGATCTTGGACTTTGAAGGCCTGTGTTAGTCTCTGAAACCCTAGAAGGTTTTAGGTCAAACTGACCAGTGTGTATTCTTGTTTTTTGGCTAGTTGATCTATGATCTGTAACCCTAGAAGGTTACAGATTCAGACTCGCTTGGAATGAGTTAAACGCTCTTGTAAGATCGTTCCTCTGGTTTCTCCGGTTTGTTTCTTGTTGTTATGTTAGTTGATGCCGGGGTAGTGAGGACCGGTTTTTAGTGTTTGTTTGATTTAGTTGATACATGGGTAGTAAGGACCGGTTTACCTGTTGCTTGATTCTTTTGCATATATTTTGTGTTTCTTGTTGTTATTTGTGGTGTTTTTTGATATTGTCTTCTTGTCATTATATTTTGTATTGGATCTGTTGTGTATAGTTGTGGCTCCTGAGTAAAGGCTTGTCCAGGCACCATAGAGTGATGAATCTGGAATCTGGTCCCTGACTTAGCTTCGCCCTAGGTTGTGTTGTTTTCTGTATTGTCTATTTCTGATTGTTTACTCCATATTTGTTATCTGTTGATAACCTTTGTTGGCTGCTGTTGATGTGTTATTTGATTGTTTTTTTTCCTGTGTGTTGTTATCATGGGTGATGGTGAAGGTACTTCACAGACTTCGATTAGTAAACTGGATATAGGAAACCCCTTATATTTAAATCTAAGTGACGCTAGTAGTTTGACCATTGTTAGTATTAAACTAAATGGTACTGAAAATTATGTTGTTTGATCAAGTGCTATGAATCTTGCCTTAGAAGCTAAAAACAAATATGGGTTTATTGATGGTAAAGTAGAAAAATCTAAGGATGATGATGTTTTAGCTAATCAGTGGGGTAGATGTAACTCTGTCGTGTTAACATGGTTGTTAAACTCTATTTCTGAAGAACTTTTTCTTGGTCAAGTTTTTTCTAAGTTGGCTTCTAAAGTTTGGACTGATCTTAAAGAATCTTTTTACAAGGTTGATGGTTCTGTTGTCTATGACTTATATAAAAAAATTAATAGTATTTTTCAAAATGGCAGCACTGTTGCTGAGTATTATAACAGGTTGACAACAATGCGGAAGCAGTTTGATGTTATGCTTTATCTGCCTTCCTGTTCTTGTCAAGCTGCTAAGGATTATAACGATTTTTCAACATTAATAAAACTAATGCAGTTTCTCATGGGGCTTGATGATGTTTATCAGCCTGTGAGAACTAATATTTTGACAAGAGAACCATTTCCCTCAGTTAAGGTGGCTTTTTCTATTGTTTCTAGAGAAGAGTCACATAGATTGTCTAGTAGTGGGTCTAAAACACAGAGTGTGTCTTTTGTGTCCAAGTATAATCAAGGTTTTGAGTCTAAAAGAAGGTTAACTAGAGGACCTAATCCTAATTTGAAATGTACCCACTGCAATATGCTAGGTCATACTGTAGATAGATGTTTTTGAGATTGTTGGGTATCCTCTTGGGTTTAAAAAGAGAACTAATAATCTACCAAATAAAGGTAATGTTGGTAATAAGTCTAACATTTCTGTTGGATCTTCTGCTAGTACTAGTATGTCTACTTCTGGTATGCCTTTTACATCTGAGCAGATAACTATGTTGTCGAATCTTGTTGGTGAAAAGAATGTGGTGGATACTCAAAACACTAATATAGGAGGTGAGTCTGTTAATGTTAGTAGTTTTGTTAGTTGTTCTAGTTCTGTGATGTTTGGTAATCACTATAATTGGATAATAGATTCTGGAGCTAGTCAACATATGATAAATAATGATAAAGATATGTTTGATACTATTGATGTGTCTGAGTTTGATCTTAAGGTTGGTCACCCTAATAGAACTAATGTTAAGGTCTTAAAATTTGGTAGTATAAAACTGATGAATAACATTGTTTTAAAAGATGTTTTCTATGTTCAGGATATAATGTGAATTTGTTGTCTGTCCATAGGCTAGCTAAGGATAATCAGATAAATGTAGTTTTTAATGAGGATAACTGTGTGTTACAGGATTCCAAATCAAAGAGAATCCTAGGTATTGATGGGCAAGAAAGCGGGTTGTATTTTGTTGGTAATAATGGTAATAATGAGAATGTCTGTTTTAATAGTTTTCTTAGGTCCAATCTATGGCATAGTAGGTTAGGACACCCATCTGATCAAGTTTTAGCTGTGTTAAAGAGAATGTTGGTGTGGAAAATATTGAACATGGGCCTTTTGAAGTCTGTCATAGGGCTAAACAGGTTAGGGTTCCTTTCCCACTAAGTGAACATAAAACAAAATCAATTGGTGATTTAATTCATTTAGATTTATGGGTCCATATAAAGTTACTAGCTATGAAGGTCATAGGTATTTTCTCACAATTGTGGATGACTATCCCAGAACTATGTGGTATTATCTTTTGTCTAATAAAACTGAGGTGTTTGAAAATTTATGTAATTTTTATGAACTTGTTCTTACTCAGTTTAAAGTTAAAATAAAAAATGTTTAGAAGCGATAACGGAACAAAGTTTGTTAATAGTCAAATGTCATTTTTTTTGTAAAACTAAAGGTGTTTTACATCAAACTTCATGCTCCTATACACCACAACAGAATGGTGTGGTGGAAAGGAAGCGTAGACATCTCTTAAACATAGCTAGGGCCTTGATGTTTCAAGGTGGTGTGCCACTTAGGTTCTAGTCTGAATGCATTCTAACTACCATTTATTTAATAAACAGGTTACCCTCTTCTGTGTTAGGTGGTAGGAGTCCTTATGAAGTTGTGTTTAGTTTTAAGCCATCTTTATCTCATTTGAGGAACTTTGGTTGTCATTGTTTTAGTACTGTTTTAGCTGATTCGGATAAGTTTGCTTATCATGCTGATAAGTGTGTACTTATTGGTTATTCCAATGTTAAAAAAGGGTATAAGTTGTGGAATTTAGATAGTAAAAAAGTTTTGTTACTCAAGGGATGTTAAATTCTATGAAAATGTTTTTCCCTTTAAAACTAAACAAATGGATAATCAAGAAGTGGTTAATGATCAGACTTTAAATCATATAATTTTTTTTATAAATATGAAACTTTGACATCTGAAGTTCCTGAAGGACCCAATGATGAAGAGGGTACTAATGCTGCTCATGATCACTCCAGTGATGATCAGCAACCATTGATACCTTCTACATCTACTACAGCCCCAACTAGTCAGTAGTCAAGTAGTGAGCAGTTAGGTAGTAGCCAGGGTAACAATGGCGAGGCAGAGGACACTGTTGGATCAAATGATGAGACCAACCCGTCTGAGGGTCAAACTATTAGGAGATCTTCTAGAAATGTGTCTTTTCCTAAAAGATTTGATAAATATGTAGTAAAGGGTAAAGTTAAATATGGAATAGAGAAAGTTGTGAATTATGCTTGTTTGTCATTTGAAAATTTGTGCTTTGTTAGTAGATTAAATAAGAATGTTTAACCCAGTTCCTATGATGAGGCTTCCAAGGATCCTTTATAGGTAGAAGCTATGAACTTAGAGATGGGAGCCTTGTTTAGGATCAATACTTGGGTTCTTACAGATATACCATCTAATAGAAAACCGATAGGATGTAGGTGGGTTTATAAAATAAAATACAAATCAAATGGTGAAATTGAACGATATAAAGCTAGGTTGGTAGCTAAGGGTTATAATCCAAGAGAAGATATTGATTTTGATGAAACATTTTCACCAATTGTTAAAATGGTCACTGTTAGGTCTATGATTAGTCTTGTTGTTGAGAAGGGTTGGTCGTTGTATCAACTGAATGTGAATAATGCTTTTTTGTATGGTTCAATAACTGAGGATGTTTATATGTCTTTACCTTAGGGTTATTATTCAAAAAATGAAACAAAAGTGTGCAAGTTAGTTAAATCTTTATTTGGGCTTAAACAAGCTCCTAGAAAATGTAATGAAAAATGTGAGTACATATGTCTGCAGCCTGCGTCTACGTGTCGTGTCTAGGTTTAATGTATAGATTGTATAGATTAGTGTGAAATGGGTCGGGAAAGCATGTGTTGAAGCACATCCGCATGAAGGACTCCTTCGTGCGGAAGGAGCCAACAATCCCATTCGCACGACTTGGCCATTCGTCCCAGTTGCTTATATGCGAAAGGCTCTGCCTATAAATAGGGGATTTGGTCATTTCATTTAGAACTTTGAGAACCTTGAGCTGTGTTTGAATATTCTATAATCTTCAACTTTTCTGCAACTTCAATCCGATCGGATGACCATCCGATCCAAGTCACTATTGGATGTTTGAAAGATCAGTTGGTTTTCAATCGAATGGCAATCTGATCGGATGACCATCCGATCGGAGGGCCATCCGATCCACAAACTCAAGTTTGCCCACTCTTATCCTTCGATCGAATGACAATCTGATCGGATGACCATCCGAAACTTGACATTCGACTAGATGATCAAATGCCTAAAAAAATTGGTGATTGACAATTTTTTCGGGTTTATAACGACCAAGCTGGGTTGTTCGGCGACACCGTCTAGGGATTCAGTGTATAGATTTGATGATGCGATCATGGATTGTGGAAATTAGTGGGGTAGTCACGATACTGGTGCAGAATGTTTACCATTCAGGGTATCTGACTATTTATGGGCCAAATCGAAAAATCCGCAACAATGAAAAACTGACGTTTTGAGGAATATTGTAATATTTTCAGCATAGTCGAGTTTTTTCAGAGATAAGAGAGGACTGGATTGCCTAGTTTGAGGGGGAATTCAGTGATAGAGACGTCAGAATTTGCAAAAATGAGGGGGAATCAAAATTTCAATGTCGTATGTTGAAATTCCGGTATTTTTGAAATTCGTGACACTGCAACAGTATTCAGGTAGTTTCGACTTCAGATTGTCAGGGGGAATGTGAATCTGATCGTGGGTGTAAGCTTCCGAGATCAAGATGATCCGAGGTGTTGATATCTGATCGTGGACGAATGCTTCAGAGATCTGAGAGTGATCGTGGGTGAAAGCTTCCGAGATCTAGATTATCCGAGGAGATGAATCTGATTGTGGACGAATGCTTCGGAGATTGGATTACATTACCAGATGATTTGTTTTTCCGATGATGATTTGCTGATTGTGGAGAATACTGTTTACACGGATCTGTCATTCTTACTGTACTTTAACATGGATCACGGTAAACGGGATATCAGATCTTCAGGGGGAATCACAGATTTGAAGTTAACCAGTGGGGTATTTGAAGTTTCTATCAATTGCCGGTTGAGTTTTTGTACCTTCTTAGATCGAGCAGGCGGAATGCGAAGACCGTGGTGCTAATTTGTGATATAAAAAACTGAGCTCGGATGCGGTTTAAGTTGAAACAGAGGATGCTGCATTGACTAGTTTCAAGTTGGTGATTGTTCGTGAAGGTTGCAGTTTAGCAAATCAGAGGAGAGTCGTAAACTGTGCAAAAGACCTGAAGATTCATTCAAGGGGGAATTCATGTTTTACTTTGGAAAAAGCAAACTCGAATCATCAATCGAGGGGGAATTTGGATAGTCAGATTTCAAGATACCTGATTGAAGTTGCAGAAAAGTTGAAGATTACCAAATATTCAAACACGACTCAAGGTTCTCAAAGTTTTAAAAGACAATTCGACAGTGACATCCGAGGGGGAATCTGTTGGTGCATATTTCGTACGTCTACCACTGTGCGAATAGTTAGATAGAACGTGTGTTGAATAATGTATAGAATAGAGAAAGTTGGACAGGTTTTGATATTGTAAAGGTCCATCCGGACGGATGACCATCCGGCCAGATGGCAATCCGATCGGATGGACACATAGTGTAGGTGATGTCTATAAATAGGGACTTGAGGTTCCCATTTGGACAAGCTTTTGGTTCCCAGAGGGGACATGCTGTCCAACTGGTCTCGTGGTGCTGTAAACGTTGAATAATCAATAGATACTAGATTGTAAGTGACTGCTCGGTGTCGTATCAATCTTCTACTCCTTTCTTAGTCGTAATAAACGCACCGAACACGTTGTTTCGTGACCGAAGCTTTGAGACAAAGCTTTGCCAAAATTGAGACAAAGCTTTGCCAAAATTGTTTCTCGGCGTTGTAATTCAAATCAATCAATAGAAACAGTCATTTAACAGTGTATTCTTGTGTTTGTCATCACTTTGGATGGATTCTGCACATCACAAAGTGAATATCTAATCGGTGAGAGCATTTCTAGAAGCAAAATGGTCCTCACAAGTGGTATCAGAGCTTGGTGGTCAATTTTAGCGACATAGATCACAAGAATACAGAAGAATTGCATCGATTTAAAGACTTTCTCACATCCTTCTTCTACACTTTCTTCTTTTTGATCAAATTGACAAGAAATTCATGGACATATTTAGCTAATTTTTGGACATAACATGCGGAATTGACTAATAATCAATCCGTGAAAAAATTAGACCAAAATTCAACCAAGATCATTGAAAAATCATGAAAACATGTTCAAAAACGTAACTTGATCTTTGAGAGAAGGAACCATTCGCTCAAAAGAACTCATCATTCGCAAGAAAGGCTTCGTCCATTCGCGCGAAACGACTTGAATTCTGTTGATTTTTGAAAAATTTACCCTTCGCACGAAAGGCACATACCTTTTGCGCAAAAGAGTATGAATTTCAGTTGTTGTTTGAAACTGAACCATTCGTACGAGTGGCATTCCCACTCGCACGAAAGGCATTTGTTTCCTTTCGCTCAAAGATCTGTTTGACCAATTGTTGACTTTTTCAGGTATTTTTTTCACGTAATTCAAGCGTTTGACGATGGATTCAGGATTTTACAACGCTTTTTCTACCTCATCAACGACAATGATGGCTCAAAGTTTAAACCTTGATAATGAACTCGGAACAATGTGAAGCCGCCAAAACTAATGAGTATGGATGATTACAATGGTTGGTGCGAACATGTTTGCAATTGGGTGCAAGCCAACACAATGGAATGTTGGTTTTTGATTCTAGAGGAATATAGAATGCCAGTCAATGAGTGGAATGAAACGAAAATGTTAATACAATTGTCTCAGCAAGAAAAATATGAATTCATCACAGAAAAGAAAATGGTCAACTATTTTCAGCAATTCAATTAAAGATGCTATCTTTACATTGCTTCAACACACTAGTACCGCACACTCAATATGGATCACATTAAAGAATAAGTATGAGGGCGGTAGGGAAATGTTAAAGAGCAATAAGGAATTGCTTAAAAAGGAGTTTGACAGTTTCAACTGTTTGAAAGGTGAAACGCTGAAACAACTAATTGAGCGTTAATGTCACCTGATTTTGGAGTTAAAAAGGTTCAGAATTGTAAAAGATAGGGAAGAAATGGTTGATAAACTCATTGACACACTTCCAAATGAAAGTGACTGGTCAACCTATGTGATGATTCAGAAACTTAAAAGTCATGAGTTAGAACAAAGGAAGTTGACCAAGATGGAAAGTTCTAACATCCAACAAGACGTGAATTTGAACTACCGTGGTAGTTTACCGTCGAATGTTCAGAGCCCCAAAATACAAACAGCTTTTAGTGCTGATAGTGCATCTAGGTCACCATGAAGCAGCTCGACTAGTAGCGGGTTTGGGTTTTCAAGTTCTGACTCAGATCCTTCAAACCCAAACACTCAATCATCCCAAGCGTCGAACAATTACTTCAATCAAAACAATTCTAACCCTCACATAATTCAATGTAACATAGATGTAAACCTCAACAATACTCAAGGTTTAAACGAGGCTGCAGGTAAACAACAAATTTTCTTCTTTGCGTCGATATTAGAATCGCATGAAAGTCTTGTTGTGGGAAAGATTGGAAGTCCCAACATGACAAAAGAAGACTACAACCAAATAGATCCAGAAGAGTTAGAATTGATAGACATAAAATGGTGTATGGCGTCAATCGTTCGAATAGCTCAAAGATTCATGGAAATCACAGGTCGTCAAAGTCTAGCAGGTCCTAACACAAAACTTGGATTCGAAAAATCCAAGGTCACCTGCTTTAAATGCAAACAAAAAGGACATTTCAAACGTGAATACACAAATCATGAATTCAATGACAATGTGAACCCGTTTCATGAAGATTATTTTCGACAAGCCATTTACCACAAGAACAAGCCACAACAGCCAAATTTCAGTAGGCCCCAGATTGAAGATGGGTCTGCAAAAGAAAAAAGTCGAGCGTTGGTGGTTACGCAAGAAGATGAGGGATTTAACTGGGATAAGTACATCCCTAAGATGATGGTGTGGCAATGTTGGCTGAAATAATCGAGGAACCAGAGTCGCTGGTTGAGAAAGCTGTAAAAGAACCAGAGCTGGTGGTTAAGGAAGCAGTCAAAGAAGTGGAACCAGTGTTTGATGATGTTGATCAAGAACACGAATAAGTTCTTTTTAATGCTAATTACGATGAAGAACTAGTGAATGACGATTTGTTCTGTGGTTTTAGATCTGTTATTCCTCCTAAACTGATGAGTTCGTTTGGAGGTATGTTTGAGACTCAAGCGAGAAATTGCAGAGTGGAGGAAGAAGAACCTGAGAAGAAACAAGTGGAGGAGATAATAGATGTAAACAAAGAGATGACTGCCGAATATCTAGCCGAGATAGCTGACAAAGCAATGATGGTAGATCTGAAAGAGGTATTGAACAAAGCTAAATCCGAGCAAAAGGTTGAGAAGAAAATTGAGAATGTAGAGAGTGAGACATATGTGATAAAATCTGAAACTGATGTGATAAAAAACAGAGGTAACTGAGACTAAAATTGAAACGCAGTGCAAGAAATGCATGGAAACATGCAGGGCCTGTTGTGACATTTGCACATTTTCAATCGTTGTACAATTCTGATCACTTTCGTATTCAATAAAAATATTATATTTTATTTACAAAATACGTAATTGAATGATCAAGCAAAACGATGTTCGTAACATTTCTGGAACAAAAATCCAAGTCACACGTGCCTTGACACCTTTATATAACCTAAATGTTAGGTTAAAAGGGGTTAAAATGACAAAACACGACAATACACGTCCAGGGGCTGAAACTGCCAAATTTCAAAACTTCTGCCAGCTAAGGGGATTATGGACCGTAAGCCCATAGCCCTTACGGTCCGTAAGGGACACCCAACACAGTAGAAACCACATGGCAGTAACCTGCACATTCCTTGGCCGCCTCCAAGCTCGTGAATTTGCCATCATTTCACCTCCTTTGGAAATATGTGATGACACTAAGCATGTCACAACACCTGGAGGGACACTTGTCTTGATTTGATGAGATCAAATGCACTATAAATAGCCTTGATCTTGAGCCATTCAAGAATTGCACCTTCACATATCTTTCTTCCATCTCTTTGGAGCTTGTTTCCAGCTTTTGTGTGACACCCCACGAAAACACTCAGTTTATTCAGTGACTATATGCTAAATTTTTGGATGAAATTCCTTTCAACTGGGGATAATGTGATAACTCAAACGCCTCACCTCATATCATTTCCGTTCATATTTCACCCTACGTTGTAATTTGATACAATTTATTAACATGACTAATATAATTAGTTTGTTATAATTATATATATGTGTTGGAATGTTTAGAGTTATTATTAATAATGTTATATTACACTAAGCCTAGCCACACACTATATAAACCATAGTGTGCAGCCGCACACATCCAACCAAGTCACACACTCTCATTTATGGGCCTCTGATTTGCTGAGGCCAGACTCTACTGTCTGCAAACCTCCACCCAATATGGACCACACATCAGGTCGCAGACCCCTGAAATAATTAAGACCGCGCACATATGTAGTGCATATGTGTGCGGCATCTTGACAGCTGGGTTCCATTAGCAAGTGTGCGGCTTCTTGTGCTGAGTATATAAACTCATCTCAGCCAAAACCCTAGCACTTTTCCCCAAAATATTCCTTGGCGGCTGCCCTTTTTGGGAAACATTCCTCCCACATTTCAACAACAGTCTCTTTTTCCTTCGTTTTTGGAGATTCAAGGCATCATCAAGCAGTTTTCCATCTTCAACCTCCTTTCTTTTCCTAAAGATTCTTCCTACCCCTCGCACACTTCTTCTTCTTCTTCTTCTTATTCCTTGCTTCGGGTTAGTAAATTATGTTGCTTTAATACTTGTGTTTCTTCTTGTGTTTCATTAGATGATTGTATGAATGACGTGTTCTAGATTAATGCACATCATTGTGTGTTTCTGGTTGTCTTAAGAGTGAGTTTATTGATAAAATGATGAGTTATATGATGTTTATGACGATATGATAACATGATGTTCTAAATAAAAATTACTGTTCTTGTGATGTATGATTCAACAACATGATTCGGAAACAATTATGACATGGAAGATGAACTAGGTTCCTTAATTTAAGGTGTTAATGATTTTATATGTTAATATTAGGTGTTCACGGATTGTTTAACATTTTCCTTTGTCACCTAGATCTATTCAAATGATGTAAGATCTAAATCTTGTTGATGATTTCTGGATGATTATTAATAGTGGTTTCTTATGATGAAAAGTTATAGATCAGATTATGTGTGATTATATGTGTTAAACCTGAATTGTGCACGACGAAATGATATTAAGGTGCATAAAAAGTGATGTAAAAGTTGTGATTCTGTTTGATAGAGATGATGTTTGTTTGTTTGGTTCTGCTTATATGAATGTACAACCTATGCTGCACAATGCACCACCCCATCAGCATACCGTACACATTAGTAGTTGCACACTCCTAAGCGTACCAACACTATTGCACGATGTACAAGGAAGTTATGCCGGGTCACACACTAATAGCCCGCACACCCTTGAAAAGTGCAAACCCTGATGCAGAAGGTACAAGTGGGATATGCAAGGCCACATATCTTATAACCCGCACATTCTCCTTGTACCATCATCAATTCACAAGATACAACCCATTTGTGCATGACCGCACATTGTCTAGTGGTCGCACACACCTATGTGTGCCGCACACTAGACAATGGGCAGCACACTCACTAGGGCCGTATACCACATTGGGCCTCACATTAACATTTTGTGAAGCCTTGTTTGTATACATGTGTTTCAACATTTGACTGATACGACATATGTATGATATAATGAATGTATTATATACGTACTACTTGTTGAATACATGTAAAGAATATGTGCCTACATGTACACGATCCTAATATTGGTAACCATAATAGGACATGGTTGACCAACTTAGGACGAATATTTTAATCTACCGAGCAAAGCAAAGGTGAGTTCACACTAACACTAAAAGCATGTATTCCCGATGGATTTGGAACCTAATATTCCGGGGAATGGAATACTGTTAACAAATATTCATAAACCATGTCTTTAGCAGGCTAAACGGAACTCTATCATAAAGTCCACATAGACAAAATACCGAGTAATCGCTGGGCAAGGGCGAGCGGGATATTAGTTGATAGCGCTATTAGGTTTGACAAACCTAACACCGGGCCATAGAGGACGGGAGTGAACTTTATGCCTTATTA
Source organism: Helianthus tuberosus (assembly GCA_030545235.1). Lineage (NCBI taxonomy): Eukaryota > Viridiplantae > Streptophyta > Magnoliopsida > Asterales > Asteraceae > Helianthus > Helianthus tuberosus. The sequence continues at coordinate 118,417,301 of CM060358.1, read as the reverse complement.
TCGATCAATGGTGATAGGCATTGATCTGGGGCAAACAACTCTACTGTCACAGCATCGGTACCACACAATTTAGTAGCTTAACGATGGGGTAGCTTCCCATGACATATTTTATAACCTGGTAAATTAATAACTGATGTTTTTGGGATAAAACGATTAAAACATTTTTATACCGTGAACTCACCAACTTTATGTTGACATACTACTGCATGCTTTGCAGGACCTTAGGTGCTGCACTGGAGACTGCATGGTGGGGTGTAGTGGCTACGTAGAACCATTGTTTGGTTCTTATTTTGAAACTTGTGTTTTAAAAACTATTAATGGGATTTTGTACTTTATCCTTCCGCTAACAACTTAAACTATGTTTTAAACTTTGAATGTTTTGTCACTAATCATATTAGAGATTATGGATTTACTTTATTTATCTTATCTAATCATATTTGGGGTTATGGACTTACTTTATATATTACGTATCAAATTGTTCAATATGATTGATGGCATAGTTATGGTCAGTCAAACGCCTCGCGATAGTTCTCCACACATGGAATTTGAGGGTGTGACAGATTGGTATCAGAGCCATTGGTTATAGTGAACTCGGTTTAAAAAAGTCTTTTTGAGAAAAACCAGACTATAACCCGTTTTGTACTTATCAATCCGCAACGACACTACACTCCAAGTGCAAGACTCAGCGCACTAGGCTACATAGCATAGGTATATGCTTACTTAGTATATTATATGATAGTATGCTTAGTGATATGCTCGTAATCCTTAATGAGATATGTTTTAAAAGTTTACATGGGAACTTACGTGCCATGATTAAACTTCTTACTCTTTTCTCTCTCAATCACTATGGCATCGTTCTCATTTTGTGTTTTTGTGGATGTGAAGACAATGAGCGGATGCGCCAGAGGCAACGTTAACAAGACTCAGGACCAGCTGACGGCCCTGATTAACGCTCGGGTGGCTGAAGCTATGGCAGCTCACCCAGGAGGTACAACTATCGACCCGAACCATTCTAGAATGTCTAGGTTCTATTCTTGTGTCACTCTACCCTTCATAAACTTATTCATCTCCCCAATGCGACAGGTCAACCTGCACCCGTTCAACCCCGAGCCTACACATTCAAGACGTTCATGGAATGCAAGCCTCTCTCCTTCAATGGAACTGAAGGAAAAGTGGGCCTTCTCCACTGTATTGAGAAGGTCGAGTCAGTATTCAAGATGTGTGAATGCCCTGCTAACAACCGAGTGAAGTTAGCTACTAGTACTCTTGAGGGAAACACACTCTCTTGGTGGAACGCGCAAGTCCAAATGCTTGGATTGGCAGACGCTAATGCTACTCCCTAGAATGATTTAAAGGATCTAATCAAGGAAGAGTACTGTCACAGGGATGACATTCATAAGCTCGAGGTAGAGTGCTATGACCTGAAGATGGTTGGGTCCGAAATCGAGGCATGCACCAAGAGATCCAATGACTTAGCTGCTCTATGTCCCAACATGTCACAACCTACCTACAAGAGGATTGAGCTTTATCTGAAGAGTCTAGTTCCCAAAATCCAAAGCTTGGTGACTTCAGCTAATCTCGTCACGATTCAGTAAGTCATCCGTCTGGCAAACCGTCTTACTGACCAAGCTGTTGAAAAAGGCAAGCTTCCCCAGAGAATCAGTGCTACTGCAAGATCATCTGGTGACAATAAACAAAAGTCGGATATCTACCAAGGAAAGGGTTCAAATCCTTCGCAGCCACAAGCATAGTAGAGAAGGTTTGAAGGTAACAAGGGTCCCAACCAACAAGCTCAAGCTAACCAGAACCAGGGTGGTTACCAAGGAAACTGTCCCAAATGCAACAAGTTCAATCGACATCACTATGGGCAGTGTGAGAAGAACCGCTGTCAGTGGTGCAACAAGTTGGGGCATGAAGCCAAGGACTGTAGGAGGCCATACCCAGCAAAGCAAAACCGACCCTAGCAACAGCAACAACAACAACAGCAGCAGCCGCACCAGGGTAACATTAGGGGTTGCTTTCAGTGCAGTGATGAGGGGCACATCAAGAAGAATTGCCCGCAATTGAATCAAAACCACAACAACAACCAAGGCACCGGAACAACAACAACAACAATGGAGACAATGGTGCAAGAGGAAGAGCCTTTGTAATTAGCATAGGATAAGCAAGGAACGATCCCAACGTAGTGATGGGTAAGTTCCTACTCGATGATCATTTAGTTTCTATAATGTTTGATTTTGGAGCCGATGCGAGCTATGTATCATTAAGTGTAAGTAAGATGCTTAGGTCCACACCAACTCTCTTGAACACTAAGCACGTCGTCAAGTTGGCCAATGTTAAAAATATCGAGGCTACTCATATCATCAGCGATTGTAAACTTGTGTTGTCCGGTCAGATTTTTTTCCATCAATCTCATCCCTATCGTTCTTGGAAGCTTTGACGTTGTCATTGGAAAGGATTCGTTATCCCATCATCGAGCGGAAATACTCTGTCAAGAGAAAATTGTCCGCATCCCTCATTCTGTCGGCGAACCTCTTGTTATTCAAGGTGAGAAGAGTGGTGATGTTGTAGGCATCATCTCATTCTTAAAGGTCCAAAAGTGTTTGTGAAAGGGTCATACCGCTATCCTAGCTCTCGTCACCGACACCCAAATGATGGAAAAGAAGCGTGAGGATATTCCTATCGTTCGCGATTTTCCTGAGGTATTTCCCGATGAACTACCTGGTCTCCCGCCTCACCGTCAAGTCAAATTTCAAAGCGAGCTAACTCCTGGAGCGGAACCTATAGCTCGTGCACCTTACAAATTAGCCCCAGCCGAACTGGAAGAGTTATCCACGAAATTTGTAACACCTGTGCCTCCACGGCCATCAAACAAATACCAAACCAATGAAATATTGTATTTCATACTTGGGATTTGTAAAAATATGTGTATCATTTGCACATATCAATTTTTGTTCGATTTCAAACTCTAAATCGCTTTCTAGAAGGTTATACGCGCACTGATGCGTAAATATAACCAGTTTAATGCAACAAACACTCCGGAATAGTGACATAGGCTTAACATACCTTAAATAACCTTTACATAACTTAGATATAAGTTTTGGAAGGTTTGGTGTGGTGAAATCAAAGTTTAATCGCTTACAGGGACTAAATTTGACAAACTGCGAAAGTATGCCAATTTGAACTGTAACAGACCTTCCGGAACATGACCATAAGTTAAACATACCATAAATATCCTTTACATAGCTTAGAAATAGGCTTTGAGGGGTTCGGTGTGCTAAAATAAACTTTTGGGTCATTCAGGGACTAAAAGTGTCAAAAAGTGCACAAGTTTGCATTTTCGCGCATAACTTACGTTCTGAATACATCCGGACATCCAAAAAATTATGTTAGCACTAAAATATTTTATTTTAGTGTTCTCCATAAGAAAAATCCATTCGTCACGTCATTTGGATCGTTTTTCGCATTCAGGACCAGGTTCGATGTATTAGCCGTTGTTTAATTCACAACCACACATTCTAACTTGCTTAGTCAGCGGATAAGGATGGAATTTAGGCACCATGACATTTCAACACATGTATGGATGGAATTTAAACACCTAAACACCATGACATTTCAACACATGTATGGATGGAATTTAAACACCTAAACACCATGACATTTCAACACATGTATGGATGGAATTTAAACACCTAAACACCATGACATTTCAACACATGTATGGATGGAATTTAAACACCTAAACACCATGACATTTCAACACATGTACGGATGGGATTAAGGCACGTTTTCCATGAAACGATCTTAACGGTTCGGGTATTCCTATAAATACCCATCCACCCCCATTGCTAAAATCACTAGAACTTTGATTTGAGAAACTCTAAGTTGAAACTATTGTTTCATACCTGAGATTTTTGAATCGAGGTTAGCATTCGGGGACCCTTCGTAAGTATTCTTTCGTTCTTTTCCTTATTTTACTGCTTTTCGAGTCAGAAAGTCAAACTTTGTTTGACTTTCAGCGTTGACCAGTAATGGTCAATGCGAAGTTCGTTTGAACTTCGCAACGTGATTGTAATCACGTTGGTTATAGTCCCTTGGGACTATGCCTACTGATTACCACGTTGTCTAGGGTCGTAGGGTAAGCGATCTGATAAATCGCTTATACCTTCGAACCCGACCCAGTTTGGTCGATCATTAGGATCCGACCAAATACATTAGGTGACCCTAGTATAGGGCATAACCTTCCGAGGTTATACCCTATGGTCACATCGTTTAAGTAGTTGTATGATAAGTAGTTTATATGCCTTAGGTAAATTACCAGAATACCCTTTTCATGTATAATTGGTAATTAAGCATATGTAACCTAAACTTTTGTCACATAACTGATTATGTAACATGTTTAGGCATATAACACTTGTCATAGGGCTAGTTAGACGGTCCGAACGCGTTTCACGCGCACGACGCGTTAAAGTAGCATAAGTTACCTTAATGGGTCGCGATGGGTCGATAATACTTAGGTTAAGTTTCATTTAGTATGTAGGCTTTGTTAAACCATATAATATGAGTTCCTACACTCATTTGGTTTACAAACCCTCCTGCTACCCAGTCTTCCGATTTAGGTCCGGGTTAATTATGTAGTTACCTATATTAGGTACCGTTTGATTTCCGGGACTCCTCTAGCTTACTTGGTAGTTGTTCAAGACTCCTAAGCACTCCCAGGCGAGTACATTATTCCCCTCTTTTACTGCTTTCAATTGTTTTGGGGTGACTCATATGTGCTAAATGTTTTCAAGGCTTTAACGATGATAACAAAACGATTTTCGATGTTATAACGATGGTTTCAAAAACGATTAAGACGATTTATACAAAACTAATAACGATTTCAATAAAGTGAACAAACTTGTTGGTTGGGTTACATAACAAATGACATTCATTAGCAATGATCAAGCCGACCAGTATTAGGTTATGGTACCATAGGATCTGACAAATCCCGTTATTTACTGCACCCATTGTTATGTGTGGGGGTTGTGGGTAGCGACTGAATCTGTAATTATTAACTTATCCTTTGGTAAGGGTTTGTTAAGAACGAGAACGAGAGCGAGTTGGAACGAGGATCGAGTCAAGAAGGTTTGAATGTTATTAGAGAATCGACCATAAAGTAGTTTCACAATTAAAATATTAACTTACCCTTTGGTAAGGGTTTGTTAAAACAAGAACGATTTGAACGATTAAAACAAGATGGTTTAACGATTGGGTAAACATTTGTACATGATTGACATTTGATCATGTATTTCCCACAAAACATAACTTTGATTTAAACCAAGTTTTACTTCAATACTTTGTTTTTGTGCATATGGTTTAGTTGAGACATTTCACTTGCCATACATGGATATTTGACATAGACATTTGACATGGATATTTGACATAGACATTTGACATGGACATTTTGACATAGACATTTGACAGGGATATTTGACATAGACATTTTGACATGATTTACATCTTGACATGAATACTTTGACATAATATTCAATACATTTGACAATTGATTTAAACATAGACATTTTACATTGTTTGGTTTGGTTTGGTTAAGTGATTAAGTAACGATGCGTGTGTAATATGATACAAACATGGTGGATACGCCGCTGGTACTTCCTATATATAAGTGTTTGTATGGTATTACATATCATAGCGTTATTTGAATCATTTCAGTTTGAGACATAGAACATTTTATACAAGTAACATACTTTTCACAAGACATTTATTTACAAACAACTTATCTTATACAAACTCATTTTACATGGTTATTCATTTAATCATGCATTATTCTCTTATTATACATATCACCTGAATTTATATTTTTTTTCAAATGATTTACAAAGACAAAGCAAATTACAAGGTTCATGACTAAACATTTTCTTAAACAGAAGTCATGAATCTTATTTTCACAAAACCTATGTACTCGCCAGCATTTCTTTGCTGACCTCGTTTTTACATATGTTTCAGGTATTGTTGAATGATATCGATTGATAAGATGCATGCTCACATAGGACTGGACAAGGCCTTAGTGACTCAATAACAATGATAGACTATGTTTAAATAGTGTATTTAGATTTCCAGACGATGTAATTACTCAATGTTTAATAAAACGAAACACTTTTGATATCCATGGTTATGAAACATTAATTCTGTTGCAACACGCCCCGATGTTTCCGCCGCGATTTGTTGTTTTACGCGGTCGGGGTGTGACAGAAAGATGGTATCAGAGCCAATGGTTATAGGGAATTAGGTTATTAGTAATGCTTTGACCTAGTCTATAACCTTCTTAGGACCCTAACGCGAGTTTACTTGCGTTTAGTCATAAAACAATACTGTCGCCTATCCTTAGGCGACAACCGCAACATGAACATAAATTTCAAAACCGCTTTGAAAACTAATCATCTGTTCTAGGATGATTAATTTCTAGGTTTTGAACCCTCTATTGTAAGGTTTTGAACCCTCTGTTATATGGTTTTGAACCCCTTTGAATTTTCAAAATCTCGTCAAGGTTTTGGGTTTTAAATAATGTGAACACGTGCAAACTGGAAGGGTGAATGCCTGTATTCTGGGTTTTCTGTCTAGGCAAGCACTTCGTATACATCTCATCAGACGCGAGACCAGTTGTGCTTACCTGGGAATTCTTGGGATGAGTGTTCACTTATAGGCGAGCATGTCTTCGCGATACATTATTTTTAACCTATTTACTTTGACTAATCACCAAGGTCGTTTGTTGCTTTGTAGTAACAAACAAATGACCACTATCCTTGCTTTCATCAGATTTGTTTCATCTCATTCTTTTCGTCTAAATTCTCTCACTCGTTTCCTTTCATGTTTCCTCTTTTAGACAATGCCTCCTCAACGCGAAAGCCAGATAGAGACTGCCGAGCTGGCAGAAATCATTGCGCAGCAAATGGCTGCTCAATTCCCAAACCTCTTTGCTCAATGGAACCAAGCCAACAACAACAACAATGTGCTATGCAAATACAAGGATTTCAACCAGGCTAAACCACTCAAGTTTAGTGGTTCTGAAGGAGCAACTGGGCTTCTTCAGTGGTTCGAAAGCATTGAGAATACTTTTCGCCACGTGCAGTGCCCGGATAATCGCAAGGTCGAGTTCTCCTCGAGCGTGTTTCAGAAGAGGGCTCTTACATGGTGGAATGGGGTAATGAGAGACCGAGGTGCGGAAGTTGCTCTCGCACAGACCTGGGCTGAACTTAGGGCTCTGATGATGAGGGAATTCTGTCCTCGTCATGAGCAGCGAGCTTTGGAGAAGGAATTTGATGAGTTGAAGCAAGATAGTGGTGAGCACAGGGCGTATACTGATAGGTTTGAGGAGCTGAGTCTGCTTTGCCCTACAATGGTTACCCCACTTGACATAGCTATCGAAAGGTACATCGACGGCCTACCTGACTCGGTACAAGACATCCTTACTGGTAGTAACCCTGCCACACTCCGTCAGGCGATCGAGTTATCAGCGACATTGACTGAGTCGCAGATTCGGAAGAACAAGTTACACAGGAAGGGTGACAAGGGCAAGAAACAGTCAGCTGACAAGGAGGATAGCAAGAAAGGCCAAAACAAGAAGGGTAAGGAAGGTGAGACGTCAAAGAAATCAAAGAAGCGAAAGGGTGCCCAAAATTTTGCTGTTACAGCACAGACTGCACAGAACCCGCGGAACCAACCAGCTCAGCCACCTGCAAAGAAAGCATATGCCGGTACCGCACCTTATTGTGCACGCTGCAACGGTCATCACGCAGTACAACAAGCTTGCTGGCAATGCACGACGTGTGGTAAACTTGGGCATTTGGCCAAGATTTGTCGTTTGGGACAAAATCAGGCTGCTCAGGTTCAAGCTCCGGTTCAAGGGAATGCTGCGAGATTTCCACTGGGTTCATGTTTCAACTGCGGAGAGATTGGTCACTTCTGCCACAACTGCCCAAGACTGGTGAATGCAAATGCTAACGCAAACCCAAATGCGAATGTCAACGTCAATGTGAATCCAGCACGTGGTCGAGTGTTTAACATCAATGAGGCACTCATTGATGAAGGAGTGAACAATTAGTATTTTGTTTTTCCTCTGGTTGGTATCTTGTAACATTTAAAGACAATGCGGTTGTTATATAAATAAAAATTTGTGGTTTTATTTTCTAACTAATGCAATTGTATGAATGTTTGATTCAACCTTGTGATGTCAACACAAAGACAAAACTACTCGTGTGGTTCTGTCATTTTTACGATCACTTGAGATCTCCCTAAGAACCTCAAACACTGGTTTCTTTTAGATCTAAAGTATTTTATCGTCTTGCACCGTTCGAGATGCAAGAATTATCAAAACAGCTTCAAGAGTTGTCTGATAAAGGATTCATCCGTCCGAACTTTTCACCTTGGAGAAACTCCTGTTCTCCTTGTGAAAAGAAAAAAAAAATGGATCTTTTCGAATGTATATCGATTAACGTAAGCCTAGTAAGCTTACCATCAAGAATCGATATCCCCTACCTTAAATCAACGATTTCTCCGATCAACTGTATAGCGTTCATGCTTTTCCAAGATCGATTTGCGTTTTGGGTATCATCAACTTTGTATTCTCGAAGAAGATATTCCCAAAACGGTTTTCTGCATGAAGTATGGCCATTACGAGTTTACAGTCATGCCTTTTAGGTTGACAAATACTCCAGCCATCTTCAAGAACTTAATAAATGGAGTCTGCAAGCCTTTTTGGATCAGATCGTCATTGTTATTATTGATGACATCTTGATCTATTCATGTCCTGAGCCGATCACGATCAACACCTTCATTGACATCGGAGCCCTGATTGAATTCCTTGTACACTTTAAAATGTACAAAACAACTCAATTAGGACAAACCGAATTCCTTTTAAGATCTTCCTATCTTCATAGTTAGATTCTTGAAAATATTTAAAGTGCCAAAGGAAATCCACGGATTGGGTTTCTGGTATGCTTTAAATACCCGTGTCCAAAGATAACAAATTATAGGTCAAATTGAACGATTATGCGATTGAACGAGTATGCAATTATGTGACTATGTGTTTATTCATCTTATGTTTTCTTTTATGCATTTTTGTGTTTTTAATACTCTGGATATTCGTTATCCAAATCCTCGCAGAATCTTTCATATCTTCATATGAGGGATTCGTAGCAGGATATTCAAAAAGTACTACCTTCAATCCTTAATGGGCTTCTATGTAATAGTTAAGACCCTTGGGTTATATAGTACCATTCCATGTTTCATAAGAGACCCTCTTAGTGGTCTAGTCAAAAAGATTGATTCATAATTTGGTTAAAGAACGACATCTAGTGATGTAGCTGAACAGACTCCTTGATAGTCTATTTAGATCATTTATTGATTTAATTAAAAGGACTCTATGGCGGTCTAGTCACACTCATCACAGGATTGTTCAATTGGTTTTCCCCTACACATTTTAAAATAGACTGTGTGAACTGTGCAAGGAATTGTCTAATTATGGACGCGTACATAATTATGAAATTTAGTGCATAGAAACCCAGTAATATTTATTATGTGTAAGAACCGATAGCGACAACAATAACAAAATGACAACGATGTAATGGAGGTACGGTGGACGCACCAATGACGCTTCATATACTTGTATATAAGTATCCCTCTTACATTGTAATCATGATGTTATTAAAGGTTACTAGAAGTTCAGAACCCTAACCAATGTTGTTCGATCTTTTCAATTTCATGTTTTCAAGCTCTCACAAGTTTCCTCTAAATAAATTTCGGGACGAAATTTCCTAAAGTAGGGGAGACTGTAACACCTGTGCCTCCACGGCCATCAAACAAATACCAAACCAATGAAATATTGTATTTCATACTTGGGATTTGTAAAAATATGTGTATCATTTGCACATATCAATTTTTGTTCGATTTCAAACTCTAAATCGCTTTCTGGAAGGTTATACGCGCACTGATGCGTAAATATAACCAGTTTAATGCAACAAACACTCCGGAATAGTGACATAGGCTTAACATACCTTAAATAACCTTTACATAACTTAGATATAAGTTTTGGAAGGTTTGGTGTGGTGAAATCAAAGTTTAATCGCTTACAGGGACTAAATTTGACAAACTGCGAAAGTATGCCAATTTGAACTGTAACAGACCTTCCGGAACATGACCATAAATTTGAAAAACTGCGAAAGTATGCTTAGAAATAGGCTTTGAGGGGTTCGGTGTGCTAAAATAAACTTTTGGGTCATTCAGGGACTAAAAGTGTCAAAAAGTGCACAAGTTTGCATTTTCGCGCATAACTTACGTTCTGAATACATCCGGACATCCAAAAAATTATGTTAGCACTAAAATATTTTATTTTAGTGTTCGCCATAAGAAAAATCCATTCGTCACGTCATTTGGATCGTTTTTCGCATTCAGGACCAGGTTCGATGTATTAGCCGTTGTTTAATTCACAACCACACATTCTAACTTGCTTAGTCAGCGGATAAGGATGGAATTTAGGCACCATGACATTTCAACACATGTATGGATGGAATTTAAACACCTAAACACCATGACATTTCAACACATGTATGGATGGAATTTAAACACCTAAACACCATGACATTTCAACACATGTATGGATGGAATTTAAACACCTAAACACCATGACATTTCAACACATGTATGGATGGAATTTAAACACCTAAACACCATGACATTTCAACACATGTATGGATGGAATTTAAACACCTAAACACCATGACATTTCAACACATGTACGGATGGGATTAAGGCACGTTTTCCATGAAACGATCTTAACGGTTCGGGTATTCCTATAAATACCCATCCACCCCCATTGCTAAAATCACTAGAACTTTGATTTGAGAAACTCTAAGTTGAAACTATTGTTTCATACCTGAGATTTTTGAATCGAGGTTAGCATTCGGGGACCCTTCGTAAGTATTCTTTCGTTCTTTTCCTTATTTTACTGCTTTTCGAGTCAGAAAGTCAAACTTTGTTTGACTTTCAGCGTTGACCAGTAATGGTCAATGCGAAGTTCGTTTGAACTTCGCAACGTGATTGTAATCACGTTGGTTATAGTCCCTTGGGACTATGCCTACTGATTACCACGTTGTCTAGGGTCGTAGGGTAAGCGATCTGATAAATCGCTTATACCTTCGAACCCGACCCAGTTTGGTCGATCATTAGGATCCGACCAAATACATTAGGTGACCCTAGTATAGGGCATAACCTTCCGAGGTTATACCCTATGGTCACATCGTTTAAGTAGTTGTATGATAAGTAGTTTATATGCCTTAGGTAAATTACCAGAATACCCTTTTCATGTATAATTGGTAATTAAGCATATGTAACCTAAACTTTTGTCACATAACTGATTATGTAACATGTTTAGGCATATAACACTTGTCATAGGGCTAGTTAGACGGTCCGAACGCGTTTCACGCGCACGACGCGTTAAAGTAGCATAAGTTACCTTAATGGGTCGCGATGGGTCGATAATACTTAGGTTAAGTTTCATTTAGTATGTAGGCTTTGTTAAACCATATAATATGAGTTCCTACACTCATTTGGTTTACAAACCCTCCTGCTACCCAGTCTTCCGATTTAGGTCCGGGTTAATTATGTAGTTACCTATATTAGGTACCGTTTGATTTCCGGGACTCCTCTAGCTTACTTGGTAGTTGTTCAAGACTCCTAAGCACTCCCAGGCGAGTACATTATTCCCCTCTTTTACTGCTTTCAATTGTTTTGGGGTGACTCATATGTGCTAAATGTTTTCAAGGCTTTAACGATGATAACAAAACGATTTTCGATGTTATAACGATGGTTTCAAAAACGATTAAGACGATTTATACAAAACTAATAACGATTTCAATAAAGTGAACAAACTTGTTGGTTGGGTTACATAACAAATGACATTCATTAGCAATGATCAAGCCGACCAGTATTAGGTTATGGTACCATAGGATCTGACAAATCCCGTTATTTACTGCACCCATTGTTATGTGTGGGGGTTGTGGGTAGCGACTGAATCTGTAATTATTAACTTATCCTTTGGTAAGGGTTTGTTAAGAACGAGAACGAGAGCGAGTTGGAACGAGGATCGAGTCAAGAAGGTTTGAATGTTATTAGAGAATCGACCATAAAGTAGTTTCACAATTAAAATATTAACTTACCCTTTGGTAAGGGTTTGTTAAAACAAGAACGATTTGAACGATTAAAACAAGATGGTTTAACGATTGGGTAAACATTTGTACATGATTGACATTTGATCATGTATTTCCCACAAAACATAACTTTGATTTAAACCAAGTTTTACTTCAATACTTTGTTTTTGTGCATATGGTTTAGTTGAGACATTTCACTTGCCATACATGGATATTTGACATAGACATTTGACATGGATATTTGACATAGACATTTGACATGGACATGGACATTTTGACATAGACATTTGACAGGGATATTTGACATAGACATTTTGACATGATTTACATCTTGACATGAATACTTTGACATAATATTCAATACATTTGACAATTGATTTAAACATAGACATTTTACATTGTTTGGTTTGGTTTGGTTAAGTGATTAAGTAACGATGCGTGTGTAATATGATACAAACATGGTGGATACGCCGCTGGTACTTCCTATATATAAGTGTTTGTATGGTATTACATATCATAGCGTTATTTGAATCATTTCAGTTTGAGACATAGAACATTTTATACAAGTAACATACTTTTCACAAGACATTTATTTACAAACAACTTATCTTATACAAACTCATTTTACATGGTTATTCATTTAATCATGCATTATTCTCTTATTATACATATCACCTGAACTTATATTTTTTTTCAAATGATTTACAAAGACAAAGCAAATTACAAGGTTCATGACTAAACATTTTCTTAAACAGAAGTCATGAATCTTATTTTCACAAAACCTATGTACTCGCCAGCATTTCTTTGCTGACCTCGTTTTTACATATGTTTCAGGTATTGTTGAATGATATCGATTGATAAGATGCATGCTCACATAGGACTGGACAAGGCCTTAGTGACTCAATAACAATGATAGACTATGTTTAAATAGTGTATTTAGATTTCCAGACGATGTAATTACTCAATGTTTAATAAAACGAAACACTTTTGATATCCATGGTTATGAAACATTAATTCTGTTGCAACACGCCCCGATGTTTCCGCCGCGATTTGTTGTTTTACGCGGTCGGGGTGTGACAAAATTGCAGGAGCTGCTAGGTAAGGGTTTTATTCGTCCTAGCTCGTCACCCTGGGGAGCCCCTGTACGTTTTTTCAAGAAGAAGGATGGCACTTTCCGTATGTGTATTGACTATCGTGAAATTTAACGAAGTACCGTGAAATTTAATATCCAAAGCAATACCGTTACTTATATATTTTTGGTAAACACTATTTTGGATACGAGAAATAAAAATATGATTTTGTGAATATTACAAAGTTGCATCATATGTTTGACGAGGTGAAAATATGTTATTTTGGAAATAAGAATATATTTTCTTAGTATATTTTGAAGATATATAACTTTGGGAAAAATACATATTTTCTGGACAATATATTATTTTTGGACAAAATGGGTTTACAAATATATTTTCTTAAGTGAGACTTAGAAATATATTATTTCGGAAATTACAAATACAATAATACAAATACATGTATAAGACACCCCATCCTTGGGAGGGAAAATACGAAAGTTAAATACTTGAGAAGTATTAATACAGAAATATTGTTTAAATAATTATTCCAAAACCAAATATAATTTAAGTTGAAATATTAATTATTTTGACAAATAATTATAACTCATAATATTATAAGAAACATAACTCAAAACGCAAATACTAAGCAAAGGCACTGCCCGTTGTCTAATAGACGTTAGTACACTGTAGGTAGTCGTGTTCGCTGACAGAGTTTGAGTTACGAGCAGAGGACACAATACAGTGAGTTTATGTCCCCCTTTTCTTTTACTGTTTTCAGTTTTATACGTCGGGGGTGGAATACATGTTACACTTATTACAGACATTTTTTATACATGGTATGGTTAGCCTAAGGAGGGTTTACTACTAGATCATGTGAAGGGTGGGCACAACACTTAAGGCCACTAATCCTCATTGTAGGACCAAGGGACATGAATGATAGATCTATTTGGGTGTAGCGAGCCCACACCCATGAGGCCGGGGCGGCCCATAGTGGTGACTATGTCTTTATTCCGGAGGCAAATTTGCTAGGTTTGAGTCTTCCTGCACCATTTCACACATACCATTGGCTTTGCAACCCATTGGTGATCTCTTTTTCCTTATTGCTACATACCAGGGACACTTATACATACAAGACAGACTTTAAAGGTTTTATACATACTCACGAACACATGAACTCGCTCAACTTTTTGTTGATATTTTTAAACTACATGTATTTCAGGGAACTAGTGGATCTAGCAAGGGTATGCATATGTTTTCAAGCTGCGCTTAAATAAAAGATGTTATCCATGGTTGTCGAGCTTAGGGGGTGTATCCTAATCCTGGACGGGATACACGTCTCTAAACTCAGGTTTTATTTAAATACTTTTGTTGAGTCTTTGTGAACTCGTTTAAACACGTCATGGGTTGTAACTTAATTTGGTATTGATGTTTTCAAACAATGGTATTGTCGTAGTTTCTAAACTTTATTAATGGATAAACATCTCGTGTTTTTATCATATAGCATTGTTATGATTGATTGCTATGGTATTAAGAAGTCACACCAAATAACCACGCTTCCGCAAAAGTCAGGGTGTGACAGCTAGGTATCAGAGCCTCGATCATAGCGAACTAGGATTCTTTCTCGAGTCTAGACTATGATCATCAGGGCTCTCACAAAAACGTTTTCAAACATTTTTACATTGCATACACAAAATGTCCAGATCCAAGGAACAAACATTTTTACAAACAAAAGGCACAAGTACACATTTCAAAAAGGCTATGTATATAATTCAGTCTTAGAGACTGAGGGAGTTTAGTCTTAGAGACTGAGGGAGGTTCAGTCTTAGAGACTGAGGGAGGTTCAGTCTTAGAGACTAGGGAAATTTAGTCTTAGAGATTGGGAAAGTTTGGTCTTAGAGACCAGGGAGTCAGTCTTAGAGACTGGGGAAATTTAGTCTTAGAGACTAGGAAAGTTTGGTCTTAGAGACCAGGGAGTCAGTCTTAGAGGCTGGGGAAATTTAGTCTTAGAGACTAGGAAAGTTGGGTCTTAGAGACCAGGGAGTTAGTCTGAGAGACTAGGGAGTTCAGTCTGAGAGACTGGGTGGGATAGTCTGGGAAGACTAGGAGGCATACATGATTACATTGCTATTTTCTTACATGCTTATCTGATATATGTGCATATGTTGTGGTTGTGTTACAGACACCATGTCATCATCCTCCGACAGTGGAGTTTCAGACACCATAGACCCGATAGCTATAGTATCAGACGACGAGATCCTTCCAGAGGGCGAGGTTTACACTTCAGATACTACGAGCAGTGACGACGATGACTTTCAGCCCTTCGCCTTACCAGATTTTGGAGACGATTTACCTTTAACTGATGGTTTTCTTGACGGGGATCTACCTCCTGCTCAGATCCCTGCACCTATTCCTCTTACTGAGTTTCCTGTTGAGGATCTACCTCTCGACGATATGTTGGACGATGATGTCGATCTCTTCATCGAGGGTCCTCCTGAGGATAACCAGGATGGCGGGGCTCCAATTGATGACGATGTCGCTATTCCACTTGCTGATGTTCCGGTTGATGACCTTGTTGTCCCTCTTGATGATATTCCTGTTGCCGATGCCATTGTTTTGCCACCTGTCGAGGTTCCTGTTTTATCTGACCCGTCTGGCCCCGACTCGTTTGAGTCCGTATCATCTGCCACGTTACATGCACGGGGCGAGCAGTAGTACCCCATAGACACTGATTCCGATACTGCTATGTCTGCAGCGCCCGTTCCGCAGCTGGGTTTTTGGTTCATCCCTGACTTCCCCCACGATTTCGATCCAGACCATGAGATGGAGTTTATCCATGAGGAGCAGCCTGTTGAGGCACTTGTTTTTCCCGATGATCAGTTCCTGGATATACCCGCTGATCACCAGCTTGCTCCCGCTGACCCAGAGCCTGAGTTAGCACCAGAGCCCGTTCTTGCTCACGACCTTCCACCTATGCACGACCCTATCCCTGCTGATGTTCCAGTGGTTGCACCACCACTGCCCGACCCGGTCCCTGTGTTTGATGACCGTGCTCCATTTGCCACCCACGTGGATCCTAGATATGCTCACACCCTCAATGGGTGGATTCAGGAGGATGACTATCCTCCTTTGTCAGACCAGTTACTCCCCCTGTTGCCCCTGTTTAGGTACCCGTTGATGTCACACAGTTTCACCCGCACATGTCAGATGCGCACCGCACAGACCTACCAGTTACCTTTCTTCAGGACATTCCTCCACCCCATCCAGGGGAAGGACCTTCAGGTCAGCAGCACACTCACATACCTTTTGTGTCCGGAGCCTATCAGTTCATACCACCATTTCCTCACCTTGCTTCTTCTTCTGCACCCACGGGCGAGCCATTTATGTGGTCTTCGCCCAACGTCATGCATTTATCTGATCCGTACCACCCTTTCCATGTTGGATACTCTACGGATGATATACTTTTGTCACTACAGTTACAACATGATATGCTGAGTCGTCGAGTTGCGGAGATAGAGAGGATCCATCGTCCTCCACCTGGTACTCGTCCGTCACCGTTTGCTATCCCACCTGCTCCACTATTTCCTTATCCGGATTTTGATATCCGTTTTCTCACGATGGAGCAGCAGATTGCTTGTTTTTTGCAGCTTGTTCACACGCTCGAGGAGGAGTTAGCGCGTATGCGCCGTCTGCTTTTCATCCCTCCACCTCCTCCTCCCCCACCATCAGCTTAGGGGTTTTAGGTCTCCTGCAGATAGGCTACTTTGGTGAGAATACAGCTATTGAGCCATGATTGTGAAGACTTTTGAAGACCACACTTTTGATATTTGACTTTTGGTTGTTGTAGATTGTTAGACGATTCAGACAAGGGTGATGTGACCCTTAGTCTCTTTTGATGTATGGCACAATTGTAAAACTGTACTGGTGGTCTTGTTATATGAAAAGCTCAATTGCAGCCTTCTCATTACATGCATTGTTGATTTATTTGTTTTGTGTTATGACATGGGATGTTATTGTGTTGATGAATGTTAGTACCTACGCATATTACATACTTATATACGTAAAAACCTGACCTATACGATCTTCTTATAGAAGATGCCTCCTCGAAGGGAAAATCGTCTGCCCGCTACTGAGGCCGAATTGCAAGCAAGAATCTCGCAAGCAATAGCAGACTATGAGGCCTCACGCGCCGAGACTAGCGGATGTTCCTCAAGGAACAACCCACCCCACGGTAATGTTTAAGTCGCTTCAGACACATTACATTACATTTGGACATTCCATGTGCAATTGCTAATGCTTTCTGTGAATGACATTACTTGTACAGGTTGTACCTTTAAGCAATTTTTAGACTGCAAACCGCTAAATTTTGGCTGCACCGGGGGTGCTGTGGGTTTCGTTCGATGGGCAGAAAAGACCGATTCGGTGCTAAGGATGAGCAAATGCGCACCAGATCAGCAGGTTTGCTACATCTCTGGTCTGTTCATAGATGGAGCTCTATCGTAGTGGAATCTCCAGGTCCAAACCCTGGGAGAGGCAGCGGCTTACACGTTGACGTGGAACGAGCTGAAGGAGCTCATGAGAAAGAAATACTACTCCAGGGCTGAGATCCGGAAATTAGAAACCGAATTCTGGAATCTCAAAATGGACGGCCCAAAGATCGTCGAGTATGTGCAAAGGTTCCACGATCTGTCTCACGTGGTACCCTATTTGGTTACACCAGAATTTAAGCGCATGGAGCGTTTCATCTAGGGGTTGGCGCCCCAGATCATGAGTATGGTAACAACATCCAAGCCGTCGACAATCACCGAAGCCATTGATCTCAGCGTGCCACTGACCGAGGAAGCCATCCGGTTGAACAAGTTTTCAATCTCTGAACCGAAAAAGAAAGAGACACATGTCGAATCATCGAGTGAGAACAAGAGGAAGTTCTCAAACTTCAAAAAGGTTACCAACAGTGTCAGCAAGAGAGAAGAGGGAAGCGCACCAGCCAGGGCCAAAACTGGTGCCAAAAACAAAGGAAGAGGGTACATGGGCACTCTGCCCAAGTGTGATGCATGCCAATATCATCACCCCGGCCCATGCAGATTCAAGAAATGCGAGTCTTGTGGGAAGACTGGCCACTCAAAAGAAACATGCTGGGCTGGTACTGGTGTTGGTCGTGGTAATCAAATAGGTTATGGAGGAGGGAATGGAAACCGCCAACAGGGAGGAAATGGCGGGAATGGAAATCATGGAAATGCAGGGAATCAAGCTGGTAACCGGGGAGCGAACATCAATCTAGGTAGTAATGGTAATGGGAATTGTCGAGGACCAGGGTGTTTCAATTGCGGAGACATGGGGCACTTTAAGCGGGAATGCCCGAAACTTAATCAAGCGCAAGGCAGAGTCTTCAACATAGGTGCGAGGGAAGCACGCCAGGATCCCAATGTAGTTACTGGTACGTTCCCTATTAATCAACGCTTTGCATCTGTTCTATATAACACTGGTGCCGACTATAGTTTTGTATCGCTAGAATTTAAAAGTATGCTTGGGTTAATTGCTAGTAAGTTAGATATTCCGTACTCAATTGAACTGGCTAATGGAAAGCTAGTTGAAACGAATGAAGTCATCAGAGGATGCGTAATAGAGCTGGGAGAGCACGAGTTTACACTGGATCTACTGCCAGTCGAGTTGGGAAGCTTCGACGTGGTAGTAGGAATGGATTGGTTGTCAAGCAACAGAGCCAAAATTGTATGTCACGAGAAGACCATTCGCATCCCAATGGCGAATGGATAAACAATTGTGGTACATGGAGAGAAGCGCGATGCGCCCTTAAGGATCATTAGTTGCTTGAAGGCTAGAAAATGTTTGAAGAAATGATGGGTTGCCTTTTTTGCGCACATCGTAGATAAGGAGGCCGCTGAGCCAAAGATAGAAGACATTCCAGTCATAAAGGAATATCCTGAAGTCTTTCCCGAAGACTTGCCAGGATTGCCGCCGCAGCGACAAGTCGAGTTCCACATTGACTTAGTTCCAGGTGCTGCGCCTGTGGCTAAGGCACCGTATCTACTTGCGCCCTCTGAGATGCAAGAACTGTCAACGCAACTTCAAGAGCTATTGGATAAAGGATTTATCAGGCCAAGCTTCTCTCCTTGGGGAGCTCCGGTGCTGTTTGTCAAAAAGAAGGACGGTAGTTTTCACATGTGCATCGACTACCGTGAGCTGAACAAGTTGACTATCAAGAATAGATATCCTTTGCCAAGGATAGATGACCTGTTCGATCAACTACAAGGTTCGAGTTGTTACTCCAAGTTCGATCTTGGATCAGGTTATCACCAGTTGCGTATACAAGAGGAGAGTATTCCAAAGACCGCCTTCAGAACTCGATATGGACATTACGAGTTCCTGGTTATGCCGTTTGGTCTGACGAACGCGCCAGCTGTATTCATGGATTTGATGAACAGAGTTTGTAAGGCGTATCTCGATAAGTCTGTGATCTTGTTTATTGATGACATATTGATTTATTCAAAGACGAAAGAAGATCATGAGCAACATCTAAGGGCTATCTTAGAGCTGCTTAAGAAGGAGAAGTTATACGCGAAGTTTTCAAAGTGCGAGTTCTGGTTACGCGAGGTTCAGTTCCTTGGTCATGTGGTAAATGGAAATGGAATCCATGTGGATCCTACAAAGATTGAAGCAATCAAGAATTGGGAGACTCCAAAGATGCCAACCGAGATTCGACAATTCCTAGGTTTGGCAGGATACTACCGCAGATTCATTGAGGATTTCTCAAAAATCGCTCAACCTTTGACTTCCCTAACATAGAAAGACAAGAAGTATGAATGGGGAAACAAGCAAGAAGAAGCATTTCAGCTATTGAAAAACAAGCTTTGCAACGCACCCATCTTATCCCTACCCGAAGGCACTGACGACTTCGTGGTATATTGCGACGCCTCGCGTCAAGGTTTAGGCTGCGTGCTGATGCAGCGACAAAACGTTATAGCCTATGCTTCGCACCGCCTGAAGGTTCACGAGAAAAACTACACCACACATGACTTGGAGTTAGGCGCAGTGGTGTTTGCATTAAAGATCTGGTGACATTACTTGTATGGCACGCGATGCACAATCTTTACTGATCACAAGAGCCTGCAACATATATTCGATCAGAAACAGCTTAACATGAGACAGAGACGATGGGTAGAGTTGTTGAACGACTATGATTGCGAGATCAAGTATCACCCAGGGAAGGCGAATGTAGTCGCCGGTGCCTTAAGTCGGAAAGAAAGGATTAAGCCCATAAGGGTTAGGGCTTTGGAAATGATTGTTCAAACAGACCTTACATTGCGCGTTCGTGCTACGCAAAGGGAAGCTCTTAAAAGGGAGAATCTTGAGAATGAATATCTCCGGGGGATGGAGAAGCAATTGGTACCAAAGGAGGATGGAACATTATGTTTCTTTGGAAGAATTTGGGTTCCTTTCTTTGGTGGTCTGAGAGACGTTATTTTTGATGAGGCTCACAAGTCACGGTACTCGATCCATCCAGAATCGGATAAAATATACTAGGATTTAAAGGATTTCTATTGGTGGCCGAGAATGAAAGGCGACGTTGCGATATATGTTGGCAAATGTTTGACTTGCGCCAAGGTAAAGGCCGAGTACCAGAAGCCTTCAGGTCTTCTGCAACAACCAGAAATACCCCAATGGAAATGGGAACAGATTTCAATGGACTTCATAACGAAATTGCCAAGAACACCCAGAGGTCACGATACGATTTGGGTAATCGTGGACCCTCTGACCAAGTCTGCACACTTTTTGCCAATCAAGGAGAAAGACCACACAAGCAAGCTAGCTGAACTTTACCTGAAAGAGATTGTTGCACGACATGGAGTGCCTCTCTCAATTATCTCTGATAGAGATGGAAGATTCGTGTCAAGGATTTGGCAATCCTTTCAAGAAGCTTTTGGTTCTCAGTTGAATCTGAGTACTGCCTTTCACCCGCAGACGGACGGACAGAGCGAATGAACTATTCAGATGTTGGAAGACATGTTACGAGCTAGCGTAATGGATTTAGGTGGAAGTTGGGACACTCACCTACCATTGGTCGAATTTTCATACAATAACAGTTATCATGAAAGCATTCAGGCCGCACCGTTCGAAGCTCTCTATGGACGCAAGTGTCGATCACCATTATGCTGGGCTAACGCGGGTGATAGACAGCTTGTTGGTCCGGAATTAGTCCAGGAAACGACTGACAAGATTATACAGATCCGGGAGCGCATCAAAATGGCTCATGATCGGCAAAAGAGTTATGCGGACCGAAGAAGGAAACCTCTAGAATTTGAGGTAGGAGACATGGTTTTGTTGAAGGTTTCACCCTGGAAGGGTGTGGCATGCTTTGGGAAGCGTGGGAAGTTGAACCCCAGGTACATTGGTCCATTTAAAATCCTGAAAAGGATTGGTCTAGTAGCATACAAGTTGGATTTACCTGCCGAACTGAATGGCGTCCATGATACATTCCATGTATCAAATTTGAAAAAGAGTCCAACTCAAGAGACAGTGGTCATTCCTGCCGACGAAGTTCATATTGATGACACCCTCCACTTTATTGAAGAACCTGTTGAGGTTACTGATTGGAAGATTAATAAGACGCGACGGAGTAGTGTCAAACTCGTCAAGGTTCGTTGGAACACGCGACACGACCCAGAGTTCACTTGGGAGCGTGAGGATCGCATGAAGGAAAAATACCCACATTTTTCCCTATGACCCCTGCAACTAGAAGCAGAACTTAAAATTTCGGGACAGAATTTTCTTAACGGAGGGAGAATGTGATAACCCTCATTAAACCAGGTATCCGTACAATTAATTAATATCAATTAAGTGCTTAATGACTGTGCTGAATTACTTAATTGCTCTCTGATTACTGCATCACACTTACATGTGCATCACATATTACATAATGTCACATCATTATCACATACAGACTTTATTGACATTCCTGATGCACAAAGCACAGTTAGCACAGTTAACGGATAGAACGGGAATATGCTGACATGGTTCAGTACCTAGACAGACAGTGTTTTGAGACCCAGTATGGGCCAGGGACAAGGTACTACATAGTATGGTGTGTAGGAAGTGAGGACCATAAAACTGCGTCACTAGGTGATAGTTTGAGTGCCGGAAAGTGCCTAAAACTCACTTTAAGTGCAGAATTCTGCATTTTTCAGCAAAATTCAGCATTTTAACATACTAGTATTACGCAGAAAATTGACTAAATGGTCCTGAATGCTTTCCTAAGTGTTGGCAATTAAAAGTGTCTCATAAAGATACATAAAAGACACTATACGGTACAACTTAGCACTTTAACGAACCAGTACCTAACCGAACAACCGGACATTACCCGGGACACCAAAATTTTGCCAGAAACATTGTTTTATTATTTTGAACTAGTTATGGTCCCCGAATACCCCAACACACTATAAAATATGTCATACACATATAACACTAGATATTACACTTAACCTCCTAAATATTTACCTACTATTATCAAATTTTTACAATTAACCCCCCCATGCCCATTTACGGTCCAAGGAGGACCCCACCACCAAAATCACCACCATACTCTCCTAGATTTACTTCCTTATTTTATTTGGATCTTTACTTGCTTGAGTGAACAAAATATTAGATGAGAAGATTATAAGTATGGTGGGTATCTCTAAAGATCATTTCATATCATATCTTCAATCATCTTCATCCCACTCCCTCAACCTCTCTCTCTTCCTCTCGGCTCACACTAGTGCCGCAACCACCAGCACCTTGTCACCACCATTACTCCATTTTCAAGCTTGATTCAGGTGCTAGAAGGTAATTCTTGGAGCTTGAAGCTTGTGGATCATCAAGGAGCTCTCTTACTTGCTTTTACATACCATCTTCATCATCTTTTGCTCTTGTGTTCTTCCCTAGCTTAAAGCTAGTAGTAAGATCTCTCATAACTCTTGTTTACTTTTATTTTTTTTATGGTTAAAAGATGTAGTATGATGAAGATAACAAGAACACTAGAGAATACAAACTAAAAGCTTGAACATAAAGTTTACATAAAGATGAAAGATGATGAAATCTTGTTAAAATGTTGTTGTTAAATACATGCATGGCACTTGATTGTTGATTTCTTGATAATATGATGTTGATCATCATATGGAACTTGTTAAAGTATGATTAAAAACATGGTTTAACAAGTTAGAAGGTGATTATGGGTTTACATGTGACAACTGGCACAAACCGGTAATTTCCGTACACTCTAGTTATTGCTTAATGACTGCAATTATGTGCTTAAATGTCAACATTGACTGATTACATGCTAAACAAGTGAATTCATGCACGTTGTATACTACAAAAATATTGCTTTATGCATAAACGAGAGCGTTGCATCAAAAATACTAGTAAACTCACCGGTAGGACACACTGTGTCAACAGAACTGCAGAAAGCAGTCGGACAATAGAATTAAGGCCTAGGTGTAGGTCCGACGACAAAAGTACATTAAAACCGAAGAGTACATGCAAGGGTTTAATATATAGACATTGAGAAAGCAAAAATAAGCACTAAAAAGCACCCGAAACGCACTTTAAGTGCAAAATTTTGTATAATTAAGCAATAAATCAGCTTTTAACAACATAAATGTCATGCAGAAATTCCGTTTTACTATCCAGAATACTTCCCCAAGTGTCGAGAATAAATTGTGTCACTAAAAATAATATTAACGACACTTTAAATGCTTATTTAGCACTTTAACGGATTAATATCCAACCGAACAACCGGACTTAACCCGGAACATAAAAATATTGACATTGACATTGTTTTTCTTTTTTCTAAGCTAGTTAGGGTCCCCGAATACCCTAACACCCGTTACAAAACACTACACAATAGTAACTTAATTTAATGTCCTAATTAACTAAGTGTATACTTTACCATTTGGTTCAAACCCAACTAAATGCCCACCCCCCATCCGATCGGTCTTCCCCTAGGGAACACACACCCTTGATTTGTTGATTATTTTAATCTAATTGCTTCATATCTAGTGGGCATAGTATCTAATGGTTAATAATGGAAAAAGGGTTATAAGTAAACATGTGAGATAATACTTTCAATTCATAATCACCACTCAAAAGAAATTGCATTCTTTCTCCCTTCTTTGCTTACGGTCGAGAGCATCCACCCACCATCCACCCACATTCAACTTTGATATTGCTAAATCACATATTTACAAGAGTGTTAGAGTTCCTACAAACAAGCTCGGTGCTTACTGAGTCGCAAGGACCTCTCTACGACGCTATTAACCACCTATTTTCGTCTAGTTTCTTCCCTAGCCTCGAGCTAGTAGTAAGTGTCTCTAAACATTCTCTTGTTCATATTTAACGTGGTTAATAAGAGATTTAACGGGTAAAAATCGTAAACACTAGGGATCAAAGTTTAAAGACTTGTAAAGAAGATGAACTTGGTGGATAAAAAGAAACTAATAGTGTAAAACTTATGAAACTTGTTTTGTTATGATTATTTTATGTTGTTGATTGCTAGTAGTGGAACAGATCGTCATCCAACCATGCTAGATCATGTTCATGGAACATGAACTAGCATTATGTTAAGTTGGAAAGTTACAAGATGACGAACCCTTTCATACATGAACATGAATTTGTGTAAAAATGATTTTTCTTGTAAAATAGAGTTTTAGACTAGTAGATCTAAAGATTTACAAGTGGTATTTTCGAAGGACCAAGTGTAAGATGCAAATCGTGTTTAAAGGCCAAATCTTACATAAACCAAAAGTGTTTTTGTGAACAAACAAGTGTGTGGACACTTGTGTAACGAGAGGATTTAATAAAGAAATATTTTCGTAAATACCAACTAGAAGTTGTAAAACTTCATATTCTTTAAAAATAAAGTTTTCAAGAAAATGATTTTATTTTTAAAGATAGAAAGATCTACTAAAAGTGTTGGAAGATTACTACGTGTTTTCACATAACTTACAAGTTCATGTGTTCGCGATTTATACTTGCTTTGGCTAGTTTAATGTTTGAATATTGTTTGTTGATGATTGGAAAATTGTTGATTGAATTTTGAAAAGAAAATGATACGCTAGTAAGCGTGGCCACCTCCAGTTACAGAGGAAACTCTGGCGAAATTTTTCCAGAAAATAACACGTAGAACATTTTTGAGTGACAAGTGTTATGAATATATTTTTGACTGGTTCTCCACACAAACTTCGCCATGATTTTTATTACAAAATTACCAAATACCGGAGGTGGATTTTCATAAATAAAACTTGTTAAATATATATTTAGAATATATATTTATCGCTTGTGTGATTATGTGATTATTTTGTGAACTAGATATATATTATTTTTAGAGTAAAAATAATATGACTTGGAGATACTCGTAACGAGTAAAAATACAAATAAATACACATGCAACCTATTTAGACAAAATACATAATTCGGGTGCAAGGTGCAAAATACAAAAAGCTTATATTTATTTTTGAGAAAATAATATAAGGCACGTAGTTAAAAATATAAAATATTTTTAACACAAGAATATTTACACAAAAGAGAGTGACTGTACTTGTGCGACACAAGTCTAGTGACTAACGTTAAGAAAACGCGTATAGGTTACGACGTTAATTAAGAAAATCCGGTGAAGTTTACGACGCACAGGAACACAAAGTTGTGAGTTCATGCTCCCCCTTTTTTTTTAACTGTTTTCAGTTTTTATAACTTCGGGGGTGAAATACATGTACAAATATTACTATGTTTTTTAATGGTATGATAATAAGAAGCACACTTGGTGAGAACGAGTACCAAGTGTGATGAGATATAAGAATACAAGAAGCACACTTGGTGAGGATACAAAAACCGCATGAATTCACACCAACATTATGTTGACGTTTTTCCAAAACTCACATGTATTTTAGGTAACTAGGATGGGTGTGCGCGCGGTCTTGCTTATGCTCGTGGATGTCGCTTATGTTTATCTTTAAATAAAGTTGTAAACTTTTTAAGACAATGTTTTATGCGACTTAGTAATGTAAAAGCTAAACCTATGTTTTCAAATTATGGTATTTGATGTTATTTTACGAGCATGTAGCATGTTTACTCTTCGTATGCAATGAGAACCTTTCATGATCACACTTCGTGTTTCCGCCGCAGAAAGGGGTGTGACATTTCATGAAATAATCATCTTTTGATCAAACATGAACTTGAAAGTGAAATGATTTTCTTGTAAAGTGACAAACCAAGTGTCACACCCTGGCTTTGCGGAAGCGTGGTTATTTTGGTGTGACTTCTTAATACCATAGCTTAATCATAACAAAATAAAAACCATGCAAGATCATCCATTAAAATAAGTTTGAAGAGTAAAGAACCACAACATTGTCTTAACGGATATCACATCCTAACAAACATAAACAGTGTTCAAAAGACACAACACCAACAAGAAATAAACACAGTTTAAGAACTGTGACTCGTCAAGGAAAAAGTCACATCCCTTAAACTCGGATGACCTCGAGACTAATGCAGCGGGAAAACGTGTCATACCGCGCCAGATCCTTTAATTCCCTGAAATACATGTAAGTTGAAAAATCAACAATAATGTTGAGCGAGTTCATGTGTAAGTGAGTAAATAAACCTTTGTATGTATAAAAACACTGGTATGTAGCAAATAAGGAAAAAGAGATCACCAATGGTTTGCAAGGCCATTGATATGTGTGAAGTGCAAGTAGGAAGACTCAAACCTAGCAGATTTATGCGTTGGGTACAAAGTCACCCCGAGGTCCGTTCTGTTTGGGCTTGGGGCTGGGCTCGCTACACCCAGATAGATCTACCGCTCCTGCCCCTCGGTCCTACCCTGAGGATTAATGGCCTCAAGTTTCCGCCTACCCACTCACATGATCTGAATAATAACCCTCCTTACGCTAACCATACCATGTAAGAATTATTCGTAATCATAGTAACATGTATTTCACCCCCGCAGTTTAGAAAACTGAAAACAGTTAGAGAAAAGGGGGACATGAACTCACAGTGGTGCGTCTCTACCAAGTATATCTCCTGATCAAGCAGCTGTGCGACGACCTACACGTACTAAATCTATTAGACGGACGGTCGTGCCTTAGCTTAAGGTTTAAGTTTTTGGGAAATAGTTAGACAACTATTTCGTGTTTATATTTTTTGTAAATAATTGGTAATTATTCTCCTTCCCAAGGATGGGGGATTTAATACATGCGTGTTCGTAAAATTCAAAATACATTATTAAGTCTCACTTAATATATTTTATTTCTTACTTCAAAATATAAATATTCTTCCCAAAATAATACTTTGACAAAAATACGCGCTCATAAATATTTTCTTAAAATGCGTAAGTTACGTTTTAAAGATCGGGTGGTAATAATTATACCGTTGTAACTTATTATTTATTATGAAGGTGTTTGTATTATTTTTGGAATCGTTAACATTCGGTAATATTATTTTTACCCTAAAAATAATATTTGTATAGTTCACAAAATAATCATAGAAATTCACAAGTGTTGTTATGAAAAACATATATTCTAAATATATATATTTCAGGTTTTATTTTGTGAAAATCCCACCTCCGACACTTAGAAATTTTGTAAACAGAATCATGGCGAAATTTACGTCTTTGAAAACAAGTTAAAATGTATTTCTAACACTTGTGATGAAAATATTTTCAAGTGTTAGGTTTTTGGAAAAATTTCGCCAGAGTTTCCCCTGTAACTGGAGGTGGCCACGCTTTCAAGCGTATCATTTTCTTTTAAAATCCAAATCAACAATTTCTTCAATCAACAATAAACAATATTCAACTAGTTAAAATAGATATAATCGCAAAAATACATGAACTTGTGGTTTTCCCAAAATATGTAGTATCTTTCCATTATTTTTAGTGGATCTTTGTATAGATCAATTCGGTTACTTGAAAGTCTCGTTTTTAAAGGAATTTCATCTTTACAACTTCTTGTCAACATTTACAAAAATAGTTATTTTGTCGAAACTTTGTGTTACACAAGTGTTTACACACTTGTGTGTTTGCTAAAATCATTCTTGTTCATGTAAGATCCGGCTTTAGAAAATATGATTTCTTTGACACTTGGTCCTTTGAAAGTACCGCTTGTAGATCCGTAGATCTACTAGTTTTGAACACCATTTCATAAGAAAAATCGATTTTACACAAGTTCATGTTTAGTGTGTAGTAGAGTTTCATCATTTAACCCTTTTCATTCTTAACATATTCTATGTCATGTTTCATGAATATGACTAATCCGGGTTAGAGGATGATTCGAGCTACCACAACATAGATCGGCACTAAATAATCACCACAAAACAAGTCTTACAAGTTTTACACAACTCTTATGCTTTTAACCATCATGTTCATCATTTATGTAAACTTTTAGTATGCATTCTTGTAAGTTCATAAGTTTTAACCGACAAAGTTTATTTTAACCACTTTAAT
Source organism: Helianthus tuberosus (assembly GCA_030545235.1). Classification (NCBI taxonomy): domain Eukaryota; kingdom Viridiplantae; phylum Streptophyta; class Magnoliopsida; order Asterales; family Asteraceae; genus Helianthus; species Helianthus tuberosus. The sequence continues at coordinate 118,388,544 of CM060358.1, read as the reverse complement.
GTAGATCGAGAGTGTGTTTGAAGTCACTTACTACTAGCTCGAGGCTAGGGAAGAATCTAGTCGAAGAATGAGTGGATAAAAGCAATGAGAAGAGGTCCTTCGCGTTCCGAATGCACCGAGCTCCTTTGTATGAGATCCTTAACACTTGTATGCACTTGGAATAGCTTGATCAAGATCGAAAGATGGATGGATGGGGAAGGGGATGTTCGGCCGAGAGCTTTGGGGAGAAAGGGAGAGAGTGTGTGTTGGTGAGTGTTGAGTGAAAGTGTTAGTGTGTCAAGACTTGATCTTATAGGCAAATGTTATAATCATTATCCAATGGTTTATGTGTCTAATAGATATTTGGCAACTTTGATTAAATTAATCACAAAAGTACAAGGGGTGTCCCCCAAGGGGACGAGTTCGGTTGGGGGGGGGGGGGGGTTACCCGGTTGGTTTTCAACTAAACGTTAAGTATTAGTTAAGTTAAGTGAAGGTTAACTCGGTTACTAGCGTGTTATGCATTATAGCGGGTGTTAGGGTATCCGGGGACCCTAACTGGTTTAGAAAAAGAAAAACAATGTTATTGGCAATATTTTTATGTTCCGGGTAAAGTCCGGTTGTTCGGTTGGATAATAATCCGTTAAAGCGCTTAACAAAGCTTTAAAGTGTCGTTATTATTATTTTTAGTGACACAACTTATTCCCGACACTTTGGAAAGTGTCTAGTAATGTTTTTCTCATGTTTTGGCACTTTATTAGTTAGCTAGATGCTGAATTTTTAATTAAAGTGCTGAATTTTGTATTTAAAGTACGTTTTAGGCACATCCGGTCACTGTAATCTCATTCCTAGTGACGCAGTTCTACAACCCTTATATCCATACACTCACCACTAGTGTAGCAAACTATCTCAGACTCTTACAGGCCTTAGAGGCAGTACCTGCCTAGTGCTAGTTATGACAGCACGTTTAATAGGTTATCCGTTCATTGTGCTTTTGGTACATCAAGGTTGTCACAAAGGTGCTGTAAGCAAAACATGGAGTGACAGCAAGTAAAGTATGATGCAAGTAAGTACATGTATCAGCATTCAAGTAGCAGTTTATCCACAAGTTCAAGTAAGCACAGTAATTAAGCAGTAATTAATTATTAATTAAGTCGTACGGATACCTGGTTTAGTGAGGGTTGTCACATTCTCCCCCCGTTAGAAAAATTTCGTTCCGAAATTTTAAGTTCTGCTTCTAGAAGCAGGGTTCTTGGGAAATAGGTGAGGGTATTTCTCTTTCATCCGTTCCTCACGCTCCCAGGTGTATTCAGGACCATGTCTGGCATTCCAACGAACCTTGACGAGCTTGACACTGCTCTGGCGGGTCTTGTTTACTTTCCAATCCGTAACCTCAACAGGTTCTTCAACGAAATGGAGCGTGTCGTCAACATGAATCTCGTCGGTGGGAATGACAACGGTATCTTGAGTTGGACTTTTCTTCAGGTTGGATACATGAAATGTATCGTGAACTCCATTCAGTTCAGCAGGTAAGTCCAGCTTGTATGCTACTAGCCCTATTCTTTCCAAAATTCTGAAAGGGCCAATGTAACGCGGATTCAATTTCCCACGCTTTCCGAAGCGTGCCACACCCTTCCAGGGTGAAACTTTCAATAAAACCATATCTCCAACTTGGAATTCCAAATGTTTCCGGTTTGGATCTGCATAGGCTTTCTGTCTTTCGCGAGCTGCTTCGATGCGTTTTCGAATCTGCGCAATCTTGTCTGTCGTCTCTTGGACGATTTCGGGACCAACAAGCTGCCTATCACCTGCGTCAGCCCAGCATAGGGGTGATCGACACTTGCGTCCGTAAAGAGCTTCAAATGGCGTGGCTCCAATACTGGTGTGGTAGCTGTTGTTGTATGAAAATTCGACCAGTGGCAAATGCTTATCCCAGCTACCGCCCAAATCCATAACACATGCTCTCAGCATATCTTCCAAGGTCTGAATAGTCCGCTCGCTTTGACCGTCGGTCTAAGGGTGAAATGCAGTGCTCAGATTTAATTGTGAGCCAAAAGCTTCTTGGAAGGATTGCCAAATCCTTGATATGAAACGTCCATCTCTATCAGAGATGATCGAGAGAGGCACTCCATGACGTGCGACGATCTCTCGCATGTATATTTCTGCCAGTTTGCTGGTGTTATCCTTCTCTTTGATTAGCAGAAAGTGTGCGGACTTTCTTAGGCGGTCAACTATCACCCAAATAGTGTCATGACCTCTTGGCGTTCTTGGCAACTTTGTAATAAAATCCATGGAGATTTGTTCCCATTTCCACTTGGGAATCTCAGGTTGTTGCAGAAGTCCTGAAGGCTTCTGGTATTCCGCTTTCACCTTAGCACACGTTAGACACTTGCTCACATAAACAGCAACATCGCCCTTCATCCTAGGCCACCAATAGTAATTCTTGAGATCTTGGTACATCTTATCCGCTCCTGGATGGATAGAGTAGCGCGATTTGTGAGCTTCATCAAAAACAACTTTCCTTAAACCACCAAACAGAGGAACCCGATTCCTTTTCTCAAAACATAACGTTCCTTCCTCGTTTGGCACCAATAGCTTCTCCATCCCACGGAGATATTCTTCTTCATGATTTCTTTCCTTAAGAGCTTCTTTCTGCGCGGCACGAATGCGCAAGGAAAGATCGGTTTGGATAATCATTTCTAAAGCCCTAACCCTTATGGGCTTGATCCTCTCTTTTCGACTTAGGGCGTCGGCAACCACATTCGCCTTCCCTGGATGATACTTTATCTCGCAATCGTAATCATTTAACAACTCAACCCATCGTCTTTGTCTCATATTCAACTCCTTCTGGTTGAATATGTGTTGTAGGCTCTTATGATCTGTAAAAATTGTACATTTCGTACCATATAGGTAGTGTCTCCAGATCTTTAAAGCAAATATCACTGCGCCTAGCTCCAAATCGTGCGTGGTATAGTTCTTCTCATGTACCTTCAACTGACGTGATGCGTAAGCAATAACCTTCTGGCGTTGCATCAACACGCAACCCAATCCTTGACGCGAGGCGTCACAGTATACCACGAAATCGTCAGTACCTTCCGGTAGTGCTAGGATTGGCGCATTGCAGAGCTTATCCTTCAACAGCTGAAACGCTTCTTCCTGTTTGATTCCCCAATCGAACTTCTTATCTTTCTGGGTGAGGAGCGTCAATGGTTGAGCGATCTTCGAAAAATCCTCAATGAACCTTCGATAGTAGCCAGCCAAACCCAAGAATTGTCGAATCTCAGTTGGCGTCTTTGGCGTTTCCCAATTCTTGATCGCTTCGATCTTGGTTGGATCCACATGGATTCCATCTCCATTTACCACATGTCCAAGAAATTGGACTTCACGTAGCCAAAATTCGCACTTAGAGAATTTGGCATACAGCTGTTCTTTCCTTAGCAGCTCCAAAATAGCTCTTAGATGCTGTTCGTGCTCAGCCTTTGTCCTTGAATAAATCAAGATGTCGTCGATAAACACAATCACGAACTTGTCCAAGTACGGCTTGCAAACTCCATTCATCAAATCCATAAAGACTGCAGGTGCGTTTGTCAACCCAAACGGCATAACAAGGAACTCGTAGTGTCCATAACGAGTTCTGAAGGCTGTCTTCGGGATACTCTCCTCTTGTATCCTTAACTGATGGTATCCAGATCGCAAATCGATCTTTGAGTAAAAGCTTGAACCTTGCAGTTGATCAAACAGATCATCAATTCTTGGCAGAGGATATCTATTCTTGATCGTCAGCTTGTTCAGCTCCCGGTAGTCTATGCACATTCGAAAACTACCGTCCTTCTTTTTGACAAATAGGACCGGAGCTCCCCAAGGCGAGAAGCTTGGTCGGATAAATCCCTTGTCTAACAACTCTTGAAGTTGTGTCGACAATTCTTGCATCTCAGACGGGGCAAGTCTATAAGGAGCCTTAGCCACAGGCGCGGCGCCTGGGACTAAATCGATGTGAAACTCCACTTGCCTCTGAGGTGGCAGTCCAGGCAAGTCCTCCGGGAAGACTTCCGGATACTCCCTCATGACAGGGATGTCTTCGATCTTCGGTTCTGCAACTTTCTTGTCTACAATGTGTGCCAGGAAGGCAGCACACCCCTGTTGCAAACACTTTCGCGCTTTGAGGCAGCTGATAATTCTTAATGGCGTATCGCGCTTTTCGCCATGTACCACAATTGTTTCGCCATCTTCGGTCGGGATACGAACGACCTTTTCGTGACAAACAATTTCTGCCTTGTTGCTTGATAACCAATCCATTCCTACTACCACGTCAAAGCTCCCCAGCTGGACTGGTAGTAGATCCAAAGTAAACTCACATTCTCCCAACTCGATTGCACAACCTCTGATCACTTCATTGGCTTCTACTAACTTCCCATTAGCCAATTCGATTGAGTAGGGAATATCTAACTTACTAGCGGCTAACCCAAGCATATTCTTAAATTCTAACGATACGAAGCTATAGTCGGCACCAGTATCAAACAAAACGGATGCATAGCGTTGGTTTACAGGGAACGTACCAGTAACGACATTGGGATCCTGGCGCGCTTCCCTCGCTTCGATATGGAACACTCTTCCACGGGCTTGGTTCAACTCTGGGCAGTTCCTCTTAAAGTGCCCGATATCACCGCAGTTAAAGCATCAAAGTCTTTGCCCGTTTCCACCTCCATTTCCAGCTTGGTTATTCCTTTGGTTATGATTCACAGCGCCCGCTTGATTCACATTGTTGCCTCGATTCCCATTACCTCTATTGTTTCCTTGTGGGCGATTTCCAATTCCACCCCGGTTATTGTTTCTGTTTCCAAATCCTCCTTGGCCTCCCTGGCCAACAGTGGCCCAACAAGAATCCTTCAAGTGGCCAGGTTTCCCACACACTTCACATACTTTCAAACCACATCGGCCAGAATGGTGACGCTGGCAGGTGTTGCACTTGGGCTGGGTGCCCATATATCCCTTTCCTTTCTTTCCACCACCAGCTGTAACCTGAGCTGGCGCGTTTGGCTCTCCTTTCTTAACAACACCACTAGTGCCTTGTTTGAAGTTCGAGAACTTTCGTTTGTTACCTCCGGATGACTCGACGTGAGTCTCTTTCTTCTTTGTCTCGATCTCATCGAACTTGTTCAGGCGGATAGCCTCCTCAGTGAGAGCCACGCTCAATCGATTGCCTCAGTAATTGTTGCAGGCTTGGAGGAGGTCACCATGCTTATGATTTGAGGAGCCAATCCCCAAATGAAGCGTTCAATCCGCTTGAATTCTGGAGTGACCATATAGGGTACCACATGCGACAGGTCGTGAAACCTCTGAACATATTCCGCGATCTTCGGACCTTCCATCTTCAAATGCCAGAACTCAATTTCCAATCTTTGGATTTCAGCGCGAGAACAATACTTTTTGTGCATTAGTTCCTTCAGTTCGGTCCATGTTAGTGCGTAGGCATCAGCTTCACCAAGTGTCTGCACTTGCAAATTCCACCAAGATAGGGCTCCATAAAAAAATAGCCCAGAAATGTAGGTGACGTGCTGGTCTGGTGCACATTTGCTCATGCGGAGAACAGATTCAGTCTTCTCGGCCCAATGAACAAAAGCGACAACACCTCCGGTGCCATCAAAGTTGTCACGGCCCCTGACCCGGTTTGACCCGTTTCAATAGCCGCGGGACAGAAATACTGCGGTATTGATTTAATTGAGTTTAACAGCGGAAACAGGATCGCTTAAAGCTAAAATTTTTCCCCGATTATTTTATTTCACAATTCGGGATAAAACCCCGATAATTTACAATATTATGTTTTTACTATAAAAGCGTGATATTACAAAATTTATTTATTTATTTTATATTGAGCCACTATCTTAAGCTTGAAATGCTCCCCAGCACTTTTCCTGAATTACAACAGATCACCTGAAACATGTTTGAAAAAGGTTTTGTCAGCGGGAAATACTGAGTGAATCATTCTATTTACTAAAATGACACATTTGTTATAATTTACAGTATTAAGAGCGATTACAATGTTTCTGATATCAAGCCAACTACCCACGGTACTTGCCACTCGACCCATTGGCCCATTCGTCCAATGGTGTCTGTGACTATGGTCATATCCCCCATTGGCTGCCCCAATGGTGACGATTATCAAGTAATGTATACAAAACCCCACATACCGGCTGTAACTTGGTGATTACAAAGACTTAATCCCCGTAATTATAACTTTTAAAATAAACATGCTTTTGTAAATAGATTTGATAAAAAGAGAATGACTCACATTGCTGATTTAATATGGTCAGAGTCTAATCTATGATTTAGCCTTGTTAACCTAATGTAAATAACAATGCACACAAAACTGGGTTAGTAATCAATCCAGCAATTACGATAATTTATGAGATCAAATTCTCACAATGAATGTCAAAATGCAATACTTTGTCCATCGAATTAACGATGATCCGTTGAATTAACAACGAATGACAAGGTATAATACTTTACCCATCGAATTAACGATGATCCGTTGAATTAACAACGAACGATAAAGTATAATACTTTATCTATCGAATTAACGACAATCCGTCAAATTAATGACGAACGATAAAGTATAACCCTAATGTGGGCGGCATTTAAACATGCATTGGATATCTTGATCGTCGGATAAATGAATCGTAGCAGCGATTGTGCTAATACCCTGTTTTGTAGCAGAATTTCGATACCCGGGGGTGTAATTTCGGAATAACAGTTCGTAACACAGTGTATTTGTGAGAATTATTTCGTCGTAAAGTGTTCAGAAAACGAATGCCAATGTCTGCTATTTATAGGTGAAATTTTGCTAGCTTACGGACCGTAAGCTTGTCAATGTTGCGGTCCGTATGACTGCTTACGGACCGTAAGGTTGAGACTGTTGCGGTCCGTATGGAATCAAAATAGGCTATAGGGTAGCCACGACTGAAACTAGCTTAGCTGAGTTGACATAATCTAAATTCAGTAACTTGACAACGAATTAAGTGGATAATCGTCCACTAGGGTTTATCCCCCCTTGAGTTTTAGGGGCCCTAATCCTGATTCTGAAAATTCTGAAAATTTTAGGGTTTGTTCAGAATCACTCGGGTGTCTCAATTAGGGTTTCCTTTTTGACTAATTAATATATTAGATAGTACTTTTGATGAGAGTTGTTACATTCTACCCACCTTAAGAAAAATCTCGTCCTCGAGATTTACTGGAATAAGTGTGGATACTTCTTCTTCATTTCTGATTCCAGTTCCCAAGTGTATTCAGCTCCCCTCTTTGAATCCCACTTGACTTTGACTAAAACTAGTCGTTTGTGTTTGAGAAACTTGATTTTTCGATCCTCAATTTGAAGAGGTTTCTCAACAAATTTCAACTTTTCGTTTACCTCTATATCTCGAAGAGGTACTACCAGAGATTCATCTGATAAGCATTTCTTGAGATTGGATACATGAAATACATTATGTACTCCAGATAATTCTTCTGGTAATTGTAAACGATAAGCTACTGGTCCTATACGTTGGATCACTGAAAATGGTCCTACGTACCTTGGACTTAGCTTTCCTTTCTTTCCAAATCTGACTACTCCTTTCCAAGGAGAAACTTTCAACAGTACTCTGTCTCCAACTTGGAATTCTAACGGCTTGCTTCTATTGTCTGCATAACTCTTCTGACGATCTCGAGCCGTCTTCAATCTTTCCTTGATTTGAGTAATCTTATCAGTTGTTTCTTGCACTATTTCAGGTCCTGATAATTGACTTTCTCCTATTTCTGCCCAGCAAACTGGGGTTCTGCACTTTCTTCCATACAGTGCCTCGAATGGAGCAGTTTCAATGCTTGAATGATAACTATTGTTATAGGAGAATTCAATTAATGGTAAGTGATCATCCCAACTTCCACCAAAGTCTATTACACATGCTCGGAGCATGTCTTCTAGAGTTTGGATTGTCCTTTCACTTTGTCCATCTGTTTGGGGATGATATGCAGTGCTCAGGTTTAGTCGAGTTCCCATAGCTTGCTGGAAACTTTTCCAGAAATGGGAAGTAAAACGACTATCTCTATCCGAAACAATGGAGAGTGGAACTCCATGTAAGGATACAACTTCATCTACATACAATTTAGCCAGTCTTTCCATGCTAAAGGTTTCTTTCATAGGTAGAAAGTGAGCTGATTTGGTTAATCGATCCACAATTACCCAAATCGCATCATTACCTTTTCTGGTTTTGGGTAACTTAGTAACAAAATCCATTGTTATAAGTTCCCATTTCCATACTGGCATCTCTAATTGTTGTAGTAATCCTGAAGGTTTCTGATGTTCTGCCTTAACTTGTGAACAAGTAAGACATTTAGAAACATAGCTGGCTATGTCCTTTTTCATTCCTATCCACCAGAAGTTCTTCCTTAAATCTTGGTACATCTTATTGTTTCCTGGATGCATAGTGTACCTAGATTTATGAGCTTCTTCTAAAATCTTAGGTCTTAAGTCTCCCTGCTTAGGTACCCAGATTCTACTTTTGTGGAATCTCCAAATTCCATCTGCTCCTTGCTCTAATTCTTTGATTCGTCCTTTCATTCCTTCAGCATCATCCTTGATTGCTGTAGTTTGAACATTCTTCAATTGTTCCATTAAATCTATTTGTAGATTTAATCTGAGAGCACGAACCCTTCGTTGTTTCTCATAATACTTACGACTTAAGGCATCTGCAACTACATTCGCCTTTCCTTCGTGATACTGAATATCACAGTCGTAATCACTTAGGATTTCCATCCATCTCCTTTGCCTCATGTTTAACTCTTTTTGCCCAAAGATATATTTTAAACTCTTATGATCTGTATAGATAGTAAACTTACTTCCGTACAGATAATGTCTCCAAATCTTAAGGGCAAAAATTACGGCTCCTAATTCTAAATCATGAGTCGTATAATTCTCTTCGTGCTTTTTCAACTGCCTTGATGCGTATGCAATTACCTTCTTGCGTTGCATAAGCACACATCCATATCCTAATTTTGAAGCATCACAATATACTTCAAAATCTTCAGTTCCTTCTGGTAAGGCTAAAATTGGTGCATGGGTTAATTTCTGTTTCAAAATCCTAAAAGCTTCTTCCTGTTTAGGTCCCCATTCAAACTTAGTGGCTTTACAGGTTAACTTAGTTAATGGTACGGCTATCTTGGAAAAATCCTTAATAAACCGTCTATAATACCCAGCTAAACCTATAAAACTTCTAATTTCCATTGCTGTTTGTGGAACCTTCCACTTGGTAATTGCCTCTATCTTAGAGGGATCTACATGAATACCTTCATGATTCACCATGTGTCCTAAAAATTGCACTTCCTTTAGCCAAAATTCGCATTTCGAGAATTTGGCGTACAACTTTTCTTTTCTTAACAAAGTTAAGAGTGCATGAAGATGTTCACAATGCTCTGTCTGACTTTTGGAGTAAATAAGTATATCGTCTATGAAAACAATTACAAATTTATCCAAATATGGTTTACAGATCCTATTCATCATGTCCATGAATGCTGCAGGTGCATTCGTTAACCCGAAGGGCATGACTGTAAACTCGTAATGACCATACCTAGTTCTGAAAGCAGTCTTAGGTATGTCTTCTTCTTGTACCTTCAATTGATGATATCCAGAGCGTAAATCTATCTTAGAAAAATATCTAGCCCCCTGAAGTTGATAAAAAAGATCATCAATCCTAGGTAATGGATATCGATTCTTAATTGTAACCTTATTCAATTCCCTATAATCGATACACATTCTCATTGAACCATCCTTTTTCTTCACAAACAACACTGGCGCTCCCCAAGGGGATGAGCTAGGTTGTATGAATCCTTTACTTAGTAATTCATCTAATTGCTTTTTCAATTCTAACATTTCTGTGGGTGCTAACCGATAAGGTGCCTTGGCTATCGGTGTAGTTCCTGGAATTAAATGAATCCTAAATTCTACTTCCCTATCTGGAGGTAATCCTGGTAAATCTTCTGGAAATATATCAGAGTATTCCGATACTACTGGTATTTCCTTTAGATCTTTTCCCTTAGTGCTAATGATTACTGAAATCATATACACTATTCCTTGTTTTCGTTCATAATTAGCAACTTTCATTACTGATATGAACTTCATGGGTTTACGTGGTTTATCTCCTGTAATCTTAATCACTTCTTCGGAAGGTGATTGAATTTCTATGGAATTCTGATCACACAGGATTCTAGCATGGTTGGCTACTAACCAATCCATTCCTAATACAACATCAAATTCAGCTAAATTTATCGGCAATAGTCTTGCAGAGAATTTATGTCCTAAAAGTTCTATGTTTCCTTCTTGCAACACTTTGTCTATTTTGACTGAATTTCCGTCTGCGGTTTCAACAGTAAAAATCTGCCTAGTATTGGTTAAAGGTAAACTAAGAGCTTGACAGAATGAAGTATTTATAAAACTTTGGTTTGCACCAGAGTCAAATAATACTTTTGCATAGACGTTGTGAACTAGGAACGTACCCGCTATCACATCCGGAATAAGTTCTGCTTCTTGAGTGGTCAGCTGAAATGCCCTGGCATTCTTCTTAGTAGTTCCTTCAGTCGTCTTGGGTTTGTTATCTACTGGTTTAACCAGTTTAGGACATTCTGTTTTATAATGCCCCGCTTCACCACAATTAAAACAGATTACTGTTTTCTTTTTGCAGTTCTCTTCACGATGTCCTACAGTTTTGCAAAAATTGCAAGTAATATCGCATCTTCCATAATGCTTCTTTTTGCATTTCCTGCAAAATGACGGAGTTGGAGATTGCCCTGTTCCTTTTCTCTTGAAGCTGTTATTATTACCCACACGGAATCCTTGGGTAATTTTCTGAGCTAGTGCCTTCTTCCTATCTTCATCTCTTGTGCGCACCAATTCATCGGTTAGAGTGTTGGCTAATTCTACCGCATCATCAATAGTGCGTGGTCTCGCAGCTTTAACAATATTGCGGATTTCGCTAATTAGCCCCCAAATATAGCGAGAAATAAGTACCGGTTCTGGCGAAGCCAATGTTGGTACTACTCTTGCATATTCGAAGAATGTCGAGGTATAACCGCGACAGTCCACACTCATCATCCGATGATTTAGAAATTTATTCGCCATCTGTTCTTTCTCATACTCAGGATAGAATTTTCTTTCTACCAAACCCTTAAATTCTTCCCAAGTCATAGCATAAGTTATTGCTCTTCCTTTTGATTGTAACACAGTATTCCACCACTCGAGTGCTCCTTCTTTGAACAGATTGGATGAATACATGACCTGGTCATCTTTACCACATTTACTTATTGCAATGACTGCTTCGGTTTTCTCTAACCAACGCAGTGATGCAGTTGCTCCTTCATTGCCTGCAAATTCAGCGGGTTTACAAGCAATGAATTCTTTGAAAGTGCAACCAGGCGTTGCAGTTTTCATTTTCTTGGGTAATGGAGCTTGATGTGGTTCCTTATTATGGTTATCATGCTTATTGCCTCCATTTACACTATTACTGAAATTATCTTCAGTAATCTGTTTACTAGGAACAATTTGTTGCGGTTCAATCGGATTCTTTATAGCAGCAACGAATGCTGGAATAGCATTGGCTATCCCTTGAGCAACAATGTTTTCGATATCTTGCCGAGTCATATATTGATCTCTTGAATGTTGTTCAGAATGATTAGCTTCATTTATAGGTTTATTACCACTGTTTGCCATCTGATAATGTATATATATAAATTTTATTAGTAACTGATAAATAATAATTATATACAAACAATCAGAAAATTGTATAATACAGATATAGTCAAAACAATCGATTTCTCGATTTCATTTATATATCTATTATAATATGCATCATTACTCACAGATATCATACAGAGTTTTATTGGTTATTTACAGACTAACTTTATTAGTACTATTTTTTTACAACTACCATTTTATCATCGTTCTAACTTTCGTTATTTGCTGTTAAAAACGCATTTCCCTTTCGTCGTACTTCCAAGCAATCTGTCCACCTATCTCCCTCATTCTATTCCCCATATCAAATAACTCTTCGCCAAAGTGGCGAAGTTCAGCCATGTTTTCATTGCTCATGGGTGGATTAGGTAATGGTTCTGGATCGAATTGTGGGAGAAAAGAGTATGGATCGTTGACAATATTTTGAAATTGCCAATCGTTCGTCCACCATTCATCCATTCCTATGGGTTGGGAGTGAACTATTGGATCTGGAATTGCTGGTTCCCAATTTATAGGGAGTTGGTTTTCAATAGGATAGGTAAAAAGATTTGTCTGGACAGGCTGAATCGTCTCACAGTTTTCCAACAGAAAATCTATCTCATCTTGAAAAGTTCTTTCCTGGTTTGGATTGGAACTCTCCCCGATTTATCTCTGAGCTGGTATAGACCCTTGCCCAACTTCCATTATTACTTCTTTAGTAATTTCCTCCATCTGTATTTCTATCTCCTTATCCTTCTTTTTGTCTCCAGTTTCCATTTCTTGTGGTTTATAACTCTCTTCAGTTATAATTTCTTTTCCCTTTTTCAAAGGATTATTTATTTTGGGCAGTTTTTTAACTGGCTTCTTCTTACGGATTTTCCTCCATCCTACATAAGTTCTTTTCTTCTGTTTTGGCTTGCTCAGGGGTGGAACCTTGAATTCTACTGGTTGTTCAACATCGGGATAGTAGCTAGTATATTCTTTGGAAGCTTCGACAGTTACGGGATACAGATTAAGATTCTGGAAATCTTCGGATATTTCACTCATGCTGATGTAGCATATATGCAAAATGCATAAAATACTAAGTTAAAATTTACAAATAAACTTTGTAATTTATTCCACACAGTGTACTAGTTGATTTACAAAGATAACTGACAACCACACTTAGGTTTCTAAATTTTATTTATCACACAAGTTTCTAAATTGTGAGAATAGGGTGCTAATCTTTAAAGATTTATATTTTCTGCTACTGTGGCTAGCATATATAAATTTGCCCATTTCTCATTTAGTTTATCTTCCCAAGGTGATTTATCAATTAATTCTTGAGTTTCCCGTTTAATCCTCTTTTCTAGGATTTTCTCTTTACTTTTCTTAATAATCATTTCCCTCCTTTGAGGAGAAAGTGATTCCTCGTATTGTGCCTTTCGCACGAATATTCCTTCTTCAGGAATTTCAGACTGACTCGAGGATTTGGTTCGGGATGAACTTCCTTTTTCATTAGATGATTTCTCTAATTTAAGATAAATGCTTGACAGCTTTTTCTTACCCATACTGTAATTAACAAATAATCAAATAATCAGTTAATAATACAAATAATCACATAATAGTAATCAGGAAAAATTAAGTATTTCTAAATACTTAATCAGCTTAACTCAGTGGCTGTAATCAGGAAAAATTGAGTATTTCTAAATACTTAATCAGCTTAACCCAGTGGCTGTAATCAGGAAAAATTGAGTATTTCTAAATACTTAATCAGCTTAACCCAGTGGCTCTGATACCACCTTTTTCTGTCACGGCCCCTGACCCGGTTTGACCCGTTTCAATAGCCGCGGGACAGAAATACTGCGGTATTGATTTAATTGAGTTTAACAGCGGAAACAGGATCGCTTAAAGCTAAAATTTTTCCCCGATTATTTTATTTCACAATTCGGGATAAAACCCCGATAATTTACAATATTATGTTTTTACTATAAAAGCGTGATATTACAAAATTTATTTATTTATTTTATATTGAGCCACTATCTTAAGCTTGAAATGCTCCCCAGCACTTTTCCTGAATTACAACAGATCACCTGAAACATGTTTGAAAAAGGTTTTGTCAGCGGGAAATACTGAGTGAATCATTCTATTTACTAAAATGACACATTTGTTATAATTTACAGTATTAAGAGCGATTACAATGTTTCTGATATCAAGCCAACTACCCACGGTACTTGCCACTCGACCCATTGGCCCATTCGTCCAATGGTGTCTGTGACTATGGTCATATCCCCCATTGGCTGCCCCAATGGTGACGATTATCAAGTAATGTATACAAAACCCCACATACCGGCTGTAACTTGGTGATTACAAAGACTTAATCCCCGTAATTATAACTTTTAAAATAAACATGCTTTTGTAAATAGATTTGATAAAAAGAGAATGACTCACATTGCTGATTTAATATGGTCAGAGTCTAATCTATGATTTAGCCTTGTTAACCTAATGTAAATAACAATGCACACAAAACTGGGTTAGTAATCAATCCAGCAATTACGATAATTTATGAGATCAAATTCTCACAATGAATGTCAAAATGCAATACTTTGTCCATCGAATTAACGATGATCCGTTGAATTAACAACGAATGACAAGGTATAATACTTTACCCATCGAATTAACGATGATCCGTTGAATTAACAACGAACGATAAAGTATAATACTTTATCTATCGAATTAACGACAATCCGTCAAATTAATGACGAACGATAAAGTATAACCCTAATGTGGGCGGCATTTAAACATGCATTGGATATCTTGATCGTCGGATAAATGAATCGTAGCAGCGATTGTGCTAATACCCTGTTTTGTAGCAGAATTTCGATACCCGGGGGTGTAATTTCGGAATAACAGTTCGTAACACAGTGTATTTGTGAGAATTATTTCGTCGTAAAGTGTTCAGAAAACGAATGCCAATGTCTGCTATTTATAGGTGAAATTTTGCTAGCTTACGGACCGTAAGCTTGTCAATGTTGCGGTCCGTATGACTGCTTACGGACCGTAAGGTTGAGACTGTTGCGGTCCGTATGGAATCAAAATAGGCTATAGGGTAGCCACGACTGAAACTAGCTTAGCTGAGTTGACATAATCTAAATTCAGTAACTTGACAACGAATTAAGTGGATAATCGTCCACTAGGGTTTATCCCCCCTTGAGTTTTAGGGGCCCTAATCCTGATTCTGAAAATTCTGAAAATTTTAGGGTTTGTTCAGAATCACTCGGGTGTCTCAATTAGGGTTTCCTTTTTGACTAATTAATATATTAGATAGTACTTTTGATGAGAGTTGTTACAAAAGTTGACAGGCTTGCAGTCTAGAAACTGCTTGTAGGTGCACCCTGCACATACGTTACAACATATGAATGGCATTAGCATCCTTGCTAGAGATATCCAATTAGATCATGGTATGTCTTAATGACTTAGTATTACCATGAGGTGGATTGTTGTTGCCATTGTTGTTTGAGCTGCTTCCGCTGGGTCCTCCTTGAGAGGCGGCGTATTGCGCGATGGCAGCAGCGATAACTTGTTGGAGTTCTGCCTCATTGGTAGGCATCGGCGTTTGACGTCTCGGCGGCATCATCTAAAAGATGGGTTCACGTCGGTCAGACCATAATAAAGCGTACGTATATAATGATAGTAATAGTACATAACATCTCATGTTATAATCATATTAATCACACAACATCCCATGTTATAAGACATAAATAATCAATCAAAACATCACATATGATGAGAATACTGCGATTGCATTGCCAAAATCGAGACCACATGGTAGAGTGTACAAGTACATAATAGTGTCATACATCATCATCGACTAAGGTCTATATCACCCCAGTCCAAAAGAATATCAAATCTGTGTCAATACATCCCATATACATGATCAACAAAAAGTCAGAATCAGAATGCAGTCTCCAAAAATGCTGTGTGGTCAGAGCAATCGCCGTCTTCTCACCAACGTCCACCCATGCTGTACTAAAGATGCCCTAAACTGATGGTGGTGGAGGAGGGGGAAAATGGGTGTAGAACAAACGTCGCAAATGGAGCCAGTCCTCCTTCATGGCTCTCTGGGTACGCAACCAAGAAGCAACCTGCTGCTCAAGTGCCAAAAGGCGTGCAGCATAGTCAGGTAACAATGGTCGAGGGTGCTGCGAAGAAGCAGGGTGGGTCTGACCCTGACACTGGCACGGCGGTGGCTGAGCTCTCTCAAGCTCCTGGATGCGCCGTGTGAGTGCCTCCTGCTGGACAACAAACGACATCAGAACGTCCTCAATAGAATACCCCATATGGAAAGGATGGTAGGGGTCGGTCGGTGGCATAACAGACGGTGACGTCCAGAGAAACGGCTCGCTGGCTGGATCAAAAGGTGGCACAAAGAATGAAGGTGCAGGGGGAATAGCAGATGAAGACTGTGGCATAATTGGAATAGATGTCGGCACATGTCCAAAGGGATGAGCCGAGGAACCCTCTCCAGGTTGAGCTGGAGGTGTGTACTGTGCAAATAAAAAAGAGAAATCAACGTGACGTGCATCGGTGGTATGAGGAGGAATAGGTGGAAGCTCATCATCCACAGGAATCCACCCATACTGGGCGTGCTCATCTCGTGGGTCAATCTGTACCTCAAAAAGTGCTCGATCAAACTGTACAGGCATAGGGTCAAGGTGGGGTGCAACAAGAGGGTCAGCAGGTATATCAGCGATAAGTGGAGGATCAACATGATCAGCAGCAATAACATGGTCACCCTCCAGTAGTGGTGCATCAGCAGGGTGATCATCAATGGGTAGGTCAGCAATCACAGGATCAATGGGCATGCCAGCATGAACAGGGTCATGCTCAAACACTGGGTCAGGAGCAGCTACTGGCTCAAGGGCCATGGCAGGCTCGGGATCAACGAACTCCATATCAAAATCTGCATGATCAGCGAATGCAGGGTCAACTGGGTCTACTGGGTCAACCATAGGCTGATCCAAGTGGATGAACTCTATCTCCTAGCCCGGGTCAAATCCAGGGGGAAAAACAGGGTCTGAATCCTCATCGAGGTCGTGATCGAAAGCAAATCTAGGAGCAGAGACAGCAGATGATGCCTTGTCAGGATCTGAACCGTGTGAATAGTGCAGTGCGCTCCGAGTGTGTGACGGTGCGGAGGCCACAGACTCGAAGGAGTCTGGAGCGGGTGAGTGTGCAGGTGACTCCTCAGCTGGAGCATCTGCGAGTAACAAAAGACCACCGTCAGCTAGAAGGGCCTCGCCCTCAACATCGTCCTCCAGGGGCTCATCATCGAACAAATCGACGTCGTCGTCAACGTCGGCGTCGAGGAGCATATCGTAAGCAGGATAAACGGCCAAAGGTATGGGAGCAGGGATCTCTATGAGTGGTAGGTACCCAGCAAAAGGGCCATCAGCGGGCTCATCGACAGCGTCGGGCAGCGCAAAGGGCTGAAAGTCGTCCTTGTCTGTGCTGGTAACATCTAATGTGTGGACCTCGTGCTCTGAAGACTCTAAGTCGTCTGATACTATGGGTCTAGGGCCCGTGGTGTCCGAATCACCTGTGCCGGACGAGTCCATGGTGTCTGTAACACAAACACAAATATGTACAAATAATCAATCATACAATCAGATAAGCACATTAGTCACCAAGTAAGCAATCAAATAATTCTCCTAGTCCCACTAGCCTCCCAGCCTCTCAGACTGCTCTTCCTAGTCCCACTAGCCTATTCTCCCAGCCTCTCAGACTGACTCCCTAGTCCCACTAGACAACTACCTTGGTCTCCTAGACCGAGCCTCGGTCTTCCAGACCGAGCCTCAGCCTCCAAGACTGAGCCTATAAATAATAAATAAATGTGCTCAACATTTGTTTGTAAAAAGTTTTGGATCTGGACTTGAGTGGTATGCAGTGTAAAAATGTTTTCGTGAGAGCCCTAGTGATCATAGTCTAGACTCGAGAAGGAATCCTAGTTCGCTATGATCAGAGCTCTGATACCAAGCTGTCACACCCTGGCTTTGCGGAAGCGTGGTTATTTTGGTGTGACTTCTTAATACCATAGCTTAATCATAACAAAATAAAAACCATGCAAGATCATCCATTAAAATAAGTTTGAAGAGTAAAGAACCACAACATTGTCTTAACGGATATCACATCCTAACAAACATAAACAGTGTTCAAAAGACACAACACCAACAAGAAATAAACACAGTTTAAGAACTGTGACTCGTCCAGGAAAAAGTCACATCCCTTAAACTCGGATGACCTCGAGACTAATGCAGCGGGAAAACGTGTCATACCGCGCCAGATCCTTTAATTCCCTGAAATACATGTAAGTTGAAAAATCAACAATAATGTTGAGCGAGTTCATGTGTAAGTGAGTAAATAAACCTTTGTATGTATAAAAACCCTGGTATGTAGCAAATAAGGAAAAAGAGATCACCAATGGTTTGCAAGGCCATTGATATGTGTGAAGTGCAAGTAGGAAGACTCAAACCTAGCAGATTTATGCGTTGGGTACAAAGTCACCCCGAGGTTCGTTCTGTTTGGGCCTAGGGCTGGGCTCGCTACACCCAGATAGATCTACCGCTCCTGCCCCTCGGTCCTACCCTGAGGATTAATGGCCTCAAGTTTCCGCCTACCCACTCACATGATCTGAATAATAACCCTCCTTACGCTAACCATACCATGTAAGAATTATTCGTAATCATAGTAACATGTATTTCACCCCCGCAGTTTAGAAAACTAAAAACAGTTAGAGAAAAGGGGGACATGAACTCACAGTGGTGCGTCTCTACCAAGTATATCTCCTGATCAAGCAGCTGTGCGACGACCTACACGTACTAAATCTATTAGACGGACGGCCGTGCCTTAGCTTAAGGTTTAAGTTTTTGGGAAATAGTTAGACAACTATTTCGTGTTTATATTTTTTGTAAATACTTGGTAATTATTCTTCTTCCCAAGGATGGGGGATTTAATACATGCGTGTTCGTAAAATTCGAAATACATTATTAAGTCTCACTTAATATATTTTATTTCTTACTTCAAAATATAAATATTCTTCCCAAAATAATACTTTGACAAAAATACACGCTCATAAATATTTTCTTAAAATGCGTAAGTTACGTTTTAAAGATCGGGTGGTAATAATTATACCGTTGTAACTTATTATTTATTATGAAGGTGTTTGTATTATTTTTGGAATCGTTAACATTCGGTAATATTATTTTTACCCTAAAAATAATATTTGTATAGTTCACAAAATAATCATAGAAATTCACAAGTGTTGTTATGAAAAACATATATTCTAAATATATATATTTCGGGTTTTACTTTGTGAAAATCCCACCTCCGACACTTAGAAATTTTGTAAACAGAATCATGGCGAAATTTACGTCTTTGAAAACAAGTTAAAATGTATTTCTAACACTTGTTATGAAAATATTTTCAAGTGTTAGGTTTTTGGAAAAATTTCGCCAGAGTTTCCCCTGTAACTGGAGGTGGCCACGCTTTCAAGCGTATCATTTTCTTTTAAAATCCAAATCAACAATTTCCTCAATCAACAATAAACAATATTCAACTAGTTAAAATAGATATAATCGCAAAAATACATGAACTTGTGGTTTTCCCAAAATATGTAGTATCTTTCCATTATTTTTAGTGGATCTTTGTATAGATCAATTCGGTTACTTGAAAGTCTCGTTTTTAAAGGAATTTCATCTTTACAACTTCTTGTGAACATTTACAAAAATAGTTATTTTGTCGAAACTTTGTGTTACACAAGTGTTTACACACTTGTGTGTTTGCTAAAATCATTCTTGTTCATGTAAGATCCGGCTTTAGAAAATATGATTTCTTTGACACTTGGTCCTTTGAAAGTACCGCTTGTAGATCCGTAGATCTACTAGTTTTGAACACCATTTCATAAGAAAAATCGATTTTACACAAGTTCATGTTTAGTGTGTAGTAGAGTTTCATCATTTAACCCTTTTCATTCTTAACATATTCTATGTCATGTTTCATGAATATGACTAATCCGGGTTAGATGATGATCCGAGCTACCACAACATAGATCGGCACTAAATAATCACCACAAAACAAGTCTTACAAGTTTTACACAACTCTTATGCTTTTAACCAACATGTTCATCATTTATGTAAACTTTTAGTATGCATTCTTGTAAGTTCATAAATTTTAACCGACAAAGTTTATTTTAACCACTTTAAAGTAGATCGAGAGTGTGTTTGAAGTCACTTACTACTAGCTCGAGGCTAGGGAAGAATCTAGTTGAAGAATCAGTGGATAAAAGCAATGAGAAGAGGTCCTTCGCGTTCCGAATGCACCAAGCTCCTTTGTATGAGATCCTTAACACTTGTATGCACTTGGAATAGCTTGATCAAGATCGAAAGATGGATGGATGGGGAAGGGGATGTTCGGCCGAGAGCTTTGGGGAGAGAGGGAGAGAGTGTGTGTTGGTGAGTGTTGAGTGAAAGTGTTAGTGTGTCAAGACTTGATCTTATAGGCAAATGTTATAATCATTATCCAATGGTTTATGTGTCTAATAGATATTAGGCAACTTTGATTAAATTAATCACAAAAGTACAAGGGGTGTCCCCCAAGGGGACGAGTTCGGTTGGGGGGGGGGGGTTACCCGGTTGGTTTTCAACTAAACGTTAAGTATTAGTTAAGTTAAGTGAAGGTTAACTCGGTTACTAGCGTGTTATGCATTATAGCGGGTGTTAGGGTATCCGGGGACCCTAACTGGTTTAGAAAAAGAAAAACAATGTTATTGGCAATATTTTTATGTTCCGGGTAAAGTCCGGTTGTTCGGTTGGATAATAATCCGTTAAAGCGCTTAACAAAGCTTTAAAGTGTCGTTATTATTATTTTTAGTGACACAACTTATTCCCGACACTTTGGAAAGTGTCTAGTAATGTTTTTCTCATGTTTTGGCACTTTATTAGTTAGCTAGATGCTGAATTTTTAATTAAAGTGCTGAATTTTGTACTTAAAGTACGTTTTAGGCACATCCGGTCACTGTAATCTCATTCCTAGTGACGCAGTTCTACAACCCTTATATCCCTACACTCACCACTAGTGTAGCAAACTATCTCAGGCTATTACAGGCCTTAGAGGCAGTACCTGCCTGGTGCTAGTTATGACAGCACGTTTAATAGGTTATCCGTTCATTGTGCTACTGTGCTTTTGGTGCATCAAGGTTGTCACAAAGGTGCTATAAGCAAAACATGGAGTGACAGCAAGTAAAGTATGATGCAAGTAAGTACATGTATCAGCATTCAAGTAGCAGTTTATCCACAAGTTCAAGTAAGCACAGTAATTAAGCAATAATTAATTATTAATTAAGTCGTACGGATACCTGGTTTAGTGAGGGTTGTCACACCAAGTGAACTAGTAAACTTGTAAATCCAAGAGTTGTGAATGATTTTTCTAAAAGAAACAAAGTTAAAAGATGATTCTTGAAGGATCATGGTTTTTATTGAACTTACACTATTTTTAGTGGAAAGACAAATAAATAAACTCTAGAGAAACAAGAAAATGCTATGGATAAACATTTTTGTAAATTATGTTTACAAGTTGTAAACACCAAACCTTTGCAAGAATGAGATTTAAAAAGAAGTAAACACACTTTGGAAGGTAACTAAACCCACTAAACACTTTACCAAGTTACTACGCTTTTTTATGAAAAATCAAGTTCATGTTACTATGTAAAGTGTATTGTTTTTACACTTGGTAAGTGTAAAATAATTAGTGAATCATTGTTGATTGTTTGAATGATTTTTGGAAAAGAAAATGATATGCTCATATAGCATGGACACCTCCGTTTTTAGGGGAAACTATGGCGAAATTTTCTAAAAATATAAACACTTTGAAAATATTTTCTAAACAAGTATTTACAAGTATATTTTGATCATAAGTGTTCGATATAAACTTCGCCATAATTTTTGTAACAAAAATACAAATTATCAGAGGTTGGTTTTATAAATAGAAATGGATAAATATATATTTAGAGTATATATTTCATATTAAGACACTTGTGTGACTATTTGTATACTCGGTGAAACGATTATATTAAATAACTTAACGAAGTACCATGAAATTTAATATCCAAAGCAATACCGTTACTTATATATTTTTGGTAAACACTATTTTGGATACGAGAAATAAAAATATGATTTTGTGAATATTACAAAGTTGCATCATATGTTTGACGAGGTGAAAATATGTTATTTTGGAAATAAGAATATATTTTCTTAGTATATTTTGAAGATATATAATTTTGGGAAACATATATATTTTCTGGACAATATATTATTTTTGGACAAAATGGGTTTACAAATATATTTTCTTAAGTGAGACTTAGAAATATATTATTTCGGAAATTACAAATACAATAATACAAATACATGTATAAGACACCCCATCCTTGGGAGGGAAAATACGAAAGTTAAATACTTGAGAAGTATTAATACAGAAATATTGTTTAAATAATTATTCCAAAACCAAATATAATTTAAGTTGAAATATTAATTATTTTGACAAATAATTATAACTCGGAATATTATAAGAAACGTAACTCAAAATGCAAATACTAAGCAAAGGCACGGCCCGTTGTCTAATAGACGTTAGTACACTGTAGGTAGTCGTGTTCGCTGACAGAGTTTGAGTTACGAGCAGAGGACGCAATACAGTGAGTTCATGTCCCCCTTTTCTTTTACTGTTTTCAGTTTTATACGTCGGGGGTGGAATACATGTTACATTATTACAGACATTTTTTATACATGGTATGGTTAGCCTAAGGAGGGTTTACTACTAGATCATGTGAAGGGTGGGCACAACACTTAAGGCCATTAATCCTCGTTGTAGGACCAAGGGACATGAGTGATAGATCTATTTGGGTGTAGCGAGCCCACACCCATGAGGCCGGGGCGGCCCATAGTGGTGACTATGTCTTCATTCTGGAGACAAATTTGCTAGGTTTGAGTCTTCCTGCACCATTTCACACATACCATTGGCTTTGCAACCCATTGGTGATCTCTTTTTCCTTATTGCTACATACCAGGGACACTTATACATACAAGACAAACTTTAAAGGTTTTATACATACTCACGAACACATGAACTCGCTCAACTTTTTGTTGATATTTTTAAACTACATGTATTTTCAGGAACTAGTGGATCTGGCAAGGGTATGCTTATGTTTTCAAGCTGCGCTTAAATAAAAGATGTTATCCATGGTTGTCGAGCTTAGGGGGTGTATCCTAATCCTGGACGGGATACACGTCTCTAAACTCAGGTTTTATTTAAATACTTTTGTTGAGTCTTTGTGAACTCGTTTAAACACGTCATGGGTTGTAACTTAATTTGGTATTGATGTTTTCAAACAATGGTATTGTGGTAGTTTCTAAACTTTATTAATGGATAAACATCTCGTGTTTTTATCATATAGCATTGTTATGATTGATTCCTATGGTATTAAGAAGTCACACCAAATAACCACGCTTCCGCAAAAGTCAGGGTGTGACACCGACAAGTTTTCTAAACTTACAAGCATTTACCTGAAGGAAGTAATTGCTAGACATCTAGCACCAATCTCCATTATCTCCGATCGTACTCCAAGTTTCACCTTTGATTTTTGGCAAGCTTTCCAAAAATATTTTGGCTCATGTTTAGACATGAGCTCTGCTTATCACTCGCAAACAGATGGTCAAACAGAACGTACTATCCAAATTCTCGAAGACATACTACGGGCGTGTGTTATTGATTTTGGCAATGGATGGGAAAGACACCTACCTTTGGTGGAATTCTCATACAACAACAGCTACCACACTAGCATTCAGGCTGCTCCATTCAAAGCATTGTACGGACAGAAATGTCGATCCCCTTTGTGTTGGGCTGAAGTTGGTGACAGCCAAATCACTGGCCCTGAACTCATACTCGACACAACGGAAATGATTGCCCTAATCAGACAACGAATGGTGGCAGTGCGTGGCCGTCAGAAAAGCTACACCGATAAGTGTAGAATACCATTGGAATTCAAAGTCGGAGATCGAGTCTTGCTGAAAGTATCACATTGGAAAGGTGTGCTTCGTTTTGGCAAACGGGGTAAGTTTAATCTATGTTATGTCGGACCTTTCAAAATCACTAAGAAGATCGACACTGTGACTTACTGACTGAACCTGCCCGAAGAACTCAGTGGTTTCCACAACGTTTTTCACGTGTCGAATCTGAAGAAGTGATTGTCTGATGAAACTTTTATCGTTCCTTTCAAGGAACTCACTATTGACGATCAACTTCGTTTCATTGACGATCACCCCGCGAAAACACTCTGTTTATTCAGTGACTACATGCTAAATTTCGGGACGAAATTCCTTTCAACTTGGGGATAATGTGAGAACTCGAACGTTTAACCTCTTATCATTTCTGTTCATATTTCACCTTACGTTGTAATTTGATAGAACTTATTAACATGACTAATATAATTGATTTGTTATAATTATATATACGTGTTGGAATGTTAAGAGTTATTATTAATAATGTTTTATTACACTAAGCCTAGCCGCACACTATGTAAACCATAGTGTGCAGCCGCACACATCCATCCAAGTCGCACACTCTCATTTGTGGGCCTCTGATTTTCTTAGCCCAGACTCTACTGGACAGCACACCTCCACTCAATGTAGACCGCACATCAGGTCGCACACCCTTGAAATAATTAAGACCGCACACATATGTAGTGCATATGTGTGCGGCATTTTGACAGCTAGGTTCCACTAGCAAGTGTGCGGCATCTTGTGCTGAGTATATAAACTCACCTCAGTCAAAACCGTAGCACTTTTCCCCAAAATATTCCTTGGCGGCTGCCCTTTTTGGGAAACATTCCTCCCACATTTCAGCAACATTCTATTTTTCCTTCCTTTTTGAAGAATCAAGGCATCATCAAGCAGTTTTCCATCTTCAACCTCATTTATTTTCCAGAAGATTCTTCCTACCTCTCGCACACTTCTTCTTCTTCTTTTTCTTAAGAAGGGTAAACTCTTTCGTAAAGGTGGCAAGAAACTATCTGACAAGACTACACAAGAGAAACCGAAGGAAACCAAGACCGAACCCTCCAAGAATTCAAAGAAGCATAAGGCTTCTAAGAATTTTGTGGTTGTTGCTCAACCTAACCTAGTTACTCCTAACCAACCAGCACAACCTCCTGTAAGGAAACCGTATGTTGGCACCGTACCTTTGTGCAACAAATGCAACCATCTCCACCTATATCAATCACCATGCCGCCAATGTACCCTCTGTGGACGATTGGGACATTTGGTCAATGCATGCCGTTTTGCTACCATCACCCAAAACCAAACTCGTCCTCATTATCCACCCGGATTGTGCTACAACTATGGTGATCTTACTCACTACCGAAACAATTGCCCGAAACTCGTTAATGCAAACCCAGCTCATGGACGAGCATTCAATATAAATGCTAACAAGGCTCGTGCTGACAATAATATAGTTAATGGTACGTTCCTTGTCAATAATCAACCTGCTTCTATTTTTTTGATTCGGTTGCTTATAGGAGTTTTGTATCCCTAGCCTTTGAACCTTTTCTATCTATGCCTCGAACTAAACTAGGAAAACCCTTAACAGTAGAGATAGATAGCGGTGAACCTCTTGTACTTGATTCCGTCATCTGTAGTTTCCAATTAAACCTCAATAACCATCTTGTTCCCATTTACCTCACGCCAATGCAACTCGAGAGTTTTAACGTCATAGTAGGAATGGATTGGTTAACCAAACATCATGCTGAAGTGATCTGCTTTGATAAGATCGTTCGTGTACCACTTTCGTCTGGTGAAATCTTAGAGGTTCGTGGAGAGAGACCATCTAGTAACCTTAAACTGATGACCTGTACCCAAGCTAAAAAATACCTAGAAAGAATTATGTAGCCTTTTTGGCATATATCGTAGTGGAGAAAGGCAAGGGTAAGAGTGTTCAAGACATCCCCATTGTTCGAGATTATCCCAAGGTGTTTCCAGAAGAACTACCTGGCTTACCCCCGGTACGTCAAGTAGAGTTTTGCATAGACCTTGTACATGGTGCCAATCCAATTGCCAAATCCCCTTACTGTCTTACATCGTCTGAGATGCAAGAATTATTGAAACAACTCCAAGATCTTTCGGATAAAGGATTTATCCATCCAAGTTTCTCCCCTTGGGGTGCTCCAGTGCTGTTTGTGAAGAAGAAGGACGGATCCTTTCGCATGTGCGTCGATTATCATGAGCTCAACAAACTCACGATTAAAAATCTATATCCCCTACCTCGTATTAATGATCTTTTTGATCAACTACAAGGTGCTACATGTTTCTCCAAGATCGATCTTCATTTTGGGTATCATCAGCTTCGTGTACTCGAAGAAGATATTCCCAAAACTGCCTTTCGCACTCGATACGACCATTACGAGTTCACTGTCATGCCTTTTGGTTTGACTAATACTCCTGGCGTCTTCATGGACTTAATGAATAGGGTTTGTAAACCTTATTTAGACAAGTTCATCATTGTTTTCATCGATGACATCCTGATTTATTCAACATCTCGAGCTAACCATGAACATCATCTTCGTCTAACGATGGAACTCCTAAAGAAAGAACAACTTCATGCTAAATTCTCCAAGTGTGAATTTTGGCTTAAAGAAGTTCAATTCTTAGGTCACATTGTCAATGAACAAGGAATACATGTAGATCCCACCAAAATCAGCGAGATTAAGGATTGGAGTACACCTAATACTCCTACCGAAGTTCGCTCATTTCTTGGTCTTGCTGGATATTACCGTTGTTTCATCGAAAATGTGACACCCCAGGAAAATCAGGAAAACAACGCAACTTAACTAGATTTCTCAGTAACCACGCGCAAAATTTCGGGACGAAATTCTCTTAACAGGGGGAGAATGTGACAACCCTCAAAATCCTATGTATTCCGTACAATTTATTATTGATAATTAAAGTGTCTGACGACTGTGTGGAATTACTTAACTGCTTTCTGATATCTGTGTTATGCTTACACGTATTTGTAAATACGCTAATAATGTACAGATAGGTCACTAAATAGTCCGTTATATTTTCCTAAGTGTTAGAAAGTAAAAACGTTACAAAAATATATACATAGGACACGTTACGAATTAATTAAGCAGTTTAGCGGAACAGTGTCAAACTGAACAACCGGACTTAACCCGGGACATAAAAATATTGCCATTAACATTGTTCATCTTTTTTCTGAACCAGTTAGGGTCCCCGAATACCCTAACACCCGCTATAACACATAACATACTAGTAAATGGTTTAACCTTCTTATTAACTAACTAATACTTAACACTTGGTTGGAAACTAACCGGATTACCCCCCCCCCCCCAACTGAGTTCGGTCACAATGTGACCATCCCTTGTACCTTGATGATTATTTAATTCATTCTTGTCCCATATCAAGTGAACATAGCACCCAATGGTTAATTGTGTAGAGTTTTGCCTATAAGTTACAACCTAAACACACCATAATCTTTCCACCACACTTGATCAAACAGCACTCTCTCTCCCTCTCCTCAAACTCTCGGCCGAACAGAAGCACCCACAACCACCCACTTTCGAGCTTTGATCTTGCCATTCCAAGCTTATACAAGGGTTAAGGATCTCATACAAAGGAGCTCGGTGCATTCGGAACGCGAAGGACCTCGCTACATTGCTTTTATCCACTCGATTTTCGACTAGAATCTTCCCTAGCCTCGAGCTAGTAGTAAGTTGCTCTAAACATCTTCTTGATCTTGTCTAGAGTGGTTAATAAGAGATTTGTCGGTTAAAATTGTGAACATATAAAATCAAAACTAAAAAGTCTTGCTAGAATGATAAACTTGTTGGTTAAAGAGTAAATAATAATGAAACATGGTAGTACAAGGTGAATCTGAAATATATGAGTATTAGTTTGCTGTAAATAAATTATAACCTGTTGTAAATCATTATTAGAAGGAATGGTAATCATATGTGTGCGTTTTAGTAGCCGTTAGACTGAAAACAGCTTGCTGATGTGTATAAACAGGTCTTAAACTCAACGAAAAACCGATATTTTGAATCTAAAATATGTTATTATGAAATACGGTTCTAATGGCACCGGAATCGTAATTTTTGGACCTCGTTTACTATCTTTAGAGTGTTAATTTGTAACAGCAACTTAAGCTGAATTTTGACAGCAATAAATGGGTGTCATACTTTCAGTCATAACCTAAGTTTTGTGATGAATCAGACCATGAAATTTGTACAGTAGATAACAACCTATGTATTTGTAATTACCCCACTGGAATTTCGTAAATCGAACACTCGATGAATTTTTAATAAATTTTTCCGTGGACTGTGGTCAGAAATACATAAATCTGAGTTCAGTCCGGAATATGAATTTTTATAAAATATTGGCAATGAACCGGACCCCGACATTTTTACACAATAAAATATGGAACGTTTACGACATTCTGTAAAAATTTGGGAATTTTTGGAATAATTTAACTATTTTATTAAAATGTCCGAAAACAGCCGGTTTTGAATATAAATGCTGAAATGACATAAGTTGTGACTCGCGTGTCTAAATGTCAAGTATGCTATCCGTGAATGATCTAATATGATGTATATGTTATGTGTACTATCGTATGTTTGATTATGAGTGGGGAATGGATGGGAAACATACATGGGCATAAACAGTTAAAGTAATGCATGTTATGTGTTAGATACGTGTAGGAACTTTGTGCTCTAATTGAAAGCCACTAAATGACTAACTGATAAATCATACTAGGACGCGATTGACTGACCCTGACTGTTAGCTATATTGAGAATCTAACCGAGCAAACCGAGGTGAGTTCACACACTTTCTAAGGCATGGGATTCCCGGTGGTTTGGGAATGGGTTAAAGAAATTAAAACGGGATTTACATATTCTCCTTGGGTAGGATATGTACGGCCATCCTCCATAGGCAGGATGCCATTATTAATCCTACGAATTCTCCTGGTGCAGAATACGTACGTTCGTCCTCCTTGGGTAGGACAACAACCTTAAAACTAGCTAGAAAAAACTCTATCATGAAGTCCCTCAAATTATATCGACTTAATCGCCGAGGCCAATGGCGAGCGGGTCATTAGTTAATAGCGCTATTAGGTTTAACAAACCTCACACCGTGCCAGTCGGACGGGCGTGTACTAATGGACTATGGCAGATTGTCAGTGATGATAGACACTGATATAGGGCACAACTTATTTGCGTAGTAGTCGATATCATTCAGTCTAGTAGTTCTAACGGGGAAAGCCCCCACTGATTATGAATATGGTTTGGGTAAAGAAAAAGGAACTGGTTAAACATACTTTCAACTATGGGGTGACCCCCACGGCAAATAAGCCAACGAAAGTCAAACCACGTTTTCAGAAACAACTTAGAACTAAACAACCAAACGTGAACTCACTCAACTTTGTTGTTGACTCGTTGTTACATGCCTTACAGGTCGCTAAATGCTTGGAGCTTGCACGGGAAAGGAGTCGTTGTGGTGTACGGACTGTTATGTTCCGTGCTTAATGTTTAAATCCTTATGAACTTACTAAACTTGCGTTTTGAAACTTTAACCTATGAACTATGGACTTATGCTTTTGAACTCACGTTTATGCTTCCGCTGTTTAAACCAAACAAGGTTAACTAGTTTTGGTCACCAATCGTATTATGTTTGGTTTTATTTACTTAATTGAGTTGTTCAATATGATTGGTGGCTCGATCCTGGTCACGTCACGCCTCCAAGCGGTGATACCCCGCATGGTGGATTTTGGGGGTGTGACAGATTGGTATCAGAGCCATTGGTTATAGTGAACTTGGTTTTTAAAAAGGGAAAAGTTTTTGATAAAAACCAGACTATAACCAGTACAGCGCTCAACGATCCACAACGACACTTCGCTCCACGTGCAAGACTCGACACCATAAGTGGTATGATTTATGTTATATTGTCGGTTAGATAGTTCTCACTGTGCATTAGATAATGTGATAATTGCTATTTGAACCTTGTGTGCTTACTCTCTAATGTCGTCCCACACACTTACACACTTTCGCGACACTTTCCTCACTTACGTTGCTTCATTATGAAGATCATGAGCGGACGCGAAGGACGTATCAACCTCACTCAAGTCCAGTTGACGGCTTTGATCAACGAACGAGTTGCGGAGGCACTCGCAGCTAACCCTGCAGGAGGTATAACCTGCCATACCAACTCACCTTAGGACGTTTAGATCCTACCTTCACAAACCAACCCTCGTGCTTAACCATGCCTATTATTCTCGCACTACAGGTCAACATGCTCAACCTCCGGTGTGCACGTTCAAGACGTTCATGGACTGCCGACCTACCACTTTCAGTGGCACCGAAGGAGCAGTGGGCCTTCTTCACTGGTTGGAAAAGCTTGAGACAGTTTTCGAGATGTGCGAATGCCCCGAAGACCATAGGGTGAAATATGCTACCGGAACACTTGAAGGAGCTGCGTTAACCTGGTGGAAGGCACAGGTTCAACTACTAGGAATGGCAGTTGCTAATGCCACGCCCTGGAATGGTTTCAAAGAGCTGATCAAAGAGGAGTACTGTAGTCGGGATGACATCCACAAGCTAGAAGTGGAATTTTACAATCTGAAGATGACAGGATCTGAGATCGAGGCGTATACTAAGAGGTCAAACGAGCTGGCCATCTTGTGTCCAACCATGGTGAACCCTCCCATCAAATGAATTGAGCTCTATCTCAAGGGCCTTGTACCAGAGATTCAAAGTCACGTGACTTCAGCCAACTTGGGTACCATCCAGCAAGTCGTCAAACTGGCTCATCGTCTCACCGACCAGGCGGTGGAGCAAAACAGGCTACCCGAACGTATCAGTGCCACAGCTACTTCTGATGCACCTACCGATAACAAGCGAAAATGGGATGGGAACTCTGGAAAGGGTTCTACTTCAGTTCAGTCTCAGCAGCGAAAGACTGATGACTACCAGAGTCCTGGTCAGCAATCTTCTGGTAACCAAGGACAGGGTGGATACCAAGGAAACCACCCCAAGTGCAACCGGTGCAACAAGCATCACAGCGGGCAGTGCAACAAAGGTCGCTGTCAGATATGTCAAAAGCTGGGTCATGAAGCTAAGGATTGCAGGAGCCCGCGTCCTGTGAATCAGAATCACCAACAGCAACAAGCTCCACAAACCCATCAGCAGCGACAACAACAGGGCAATAAAGGATGCTTTCAGTGTGGCGCTGAAGGCCACTTTAAGAGAAACTGCCCCCAACTAAACCGGAATCAGAACAACAACAACCAAGGAAACTGGAACCACAATGGGAACAACAATGGAGGCAACAATGGAGGCGGCAATGGGGGAAACAACAATGGTAATGGAGCAAGGGGTCGTGTGTTCGTGATTGGTCAGGGAGAAGCAAGGAACGATCCCAACGTTGTGATGGGTAAGTTTCTTTTGGATGACTTTTTTGTTACTGTTTTATTCGATTCGGGTGCCGATACTAGTTATGTGTCCTTAAAAGTTAGCCAAATGCTTAAGCGCACTCCAACACTCCTGAACACCAAACACACGGTAGAACTAGCTAACGGTAAAAGTCTTGAAGCCACACACATAGTTAAAGGTTGTAACCTCGTCTTAGCTGGTCAGACTTTCTCTATCGATCTTATTCCTATCACACTGGGTAGTTTCGACGTTGTTATTGGGATGGATTGGCTATCTCATCATCAAGCGGAGATTGTTTGCAAGGAGAAAATCGTCCGCATTCCTCGTTCTGGTGAAGAACCTCTCATGATTCGCGGCGACAAGAGTGGTGCTGTCGAAGGCATCATCTCTTTCCTTAAGGCCCAGAAGTGTTTGTGAAAGGGCCATACTGCCATTTTAGCACTCGTTACTGACACATAGGCGGAAGAGAAGGGAATTGAGGACATTCCTATTGTGCGTGATTTTCCCGAGGTATTTCCTGAGGAATTACCTGGTCTTCCGCCTCACCGCCAAGTTGAATTTCAAATCGAGCTAGCTCCTGGAGCAGCGCCAGTAGCTCGAGCACCATATCGTCTAGCTCCATCAGAACTCGAAGAACTATCCACACAACTACAAGAACTCTTGGAAAAGGGTTTTATACGTCCTAGCTCTTCACCCTGGGGAGCTCCAGTCTTGTTCGTGAAGAAGAAAGACGGTACCTTCAGGATGTGTATTGACTATCGCGAACTTAACAAGGTGACTGTGAAGAATCGTTATCCTCTTCCACGTATTGAGGACTTGTTCGACCAGTTGCACGGGTCGAGCTATTACTCCAAGGTTGATTTGAGATCGGGATACCATCAGCTGAGAGTCCGAGATGCGGACGTCTCCAAAACAGCATTCAGAACTCGTTACGGCCATTACGAGTTTCTGGTTATGCCATTCGGGCTGACGAATGCACCAGCGGTCTTTATGGATCTCATGAACCGAGTGTGCAAGCCTTAC
This sequence comes from Helianthus tuberosus, assembly GCA_030545235.1. Taxonomy (NCBI): domain Eukaryota; kingdom Viridiplantae; phylum Streptophyta; class Magnoliopsida; order Asterales; family Asteraceae; genus Helianthus; species Helianthus tuberosus. The sequence continues at coordinate 118,356,289 of CM060358.1, read as the reverse complement.
CTGGATAAGTTCGTTATTGTGTTCATCGACGATATCCTGATCTATTCTAAGAGTCAGGAGGAACACGAGCAGCATCTATGACTTATGCTGGAACTTCTTCGAAAAGAGCAGTTGTATGCCAAGTTTTCGAAATGTGACTTCTGGGTTCGCGAAGTCCACTTTCTAGGCCATGTGGTAAACAAGGATGGAATTCATGTGGATCCATCTAAGGTTGAATCGATCAAGAACTGGCCTGCACCCCGCACACCAACAGAGATCCGCCAATTCTTGGGTTTGGCCGGATATTACAGAAGGTTTATAAAAGATTTCTCCAAGATTGCGCAACCTCTCACTTCACTGACTCAGAAGGGTGTCACCTATCGCTGGGGTGATGCACAGGAATCTGCGTTTCAACACCTAAAGGATAGACTTTGTAGCGCGCCTATCCTCTCATTGCCTGAAGGCACAGATGATTTCGTGGTTTATTGCGACGCTTCCATCCAAGGACTGGGTTGCGTGTTGATGCAACGTGACAAGGTCATTGCCTACGCATCGCGCCAACTTAAAGTTCACGAAAGGAACTACACTACACACGACTTGGAACTGGGAGCAGTTGTTTTTGCACTTAAGATATGGAGACATTACCTGTACGGTACCAAGTGCACCATTTACACCGATCACACGAGTCTCGAGCATATCTTCAAGCAAAAGGAGTTAAACATGCGTCAACGCCGATGGGTTGAGCTCTTGAACGATTATGAATGCGCAATCAAGTATCATCCGGGTAAAGCCAATGTTGTGGCCGACGCCCTCAGTCGAAAGGATACCATACCTAGGCGTGTACGTGCTTTACAGCTTACCATCCAATCCAACCTCCCCTCTCAGATTCGTGATGCTCAGGTCGAAGCATTGAAGGTAGAGAACATCAGGGCTGAATCCCTACGAGGATCGAGGCAGCGGCTAGAACAAAAGGAAGATGGCGCTTACTATGTAAACGGACGCATCTGGGTTCCATTTTATGGAAACTTACGCGAGCTTGTGATGGACGAAGCGCACAAGTCTCGTTATTCGGTACATCCTGGTTCGGATAAAATGTACCACGACCTCAAGATTACGTATTGGTGGCCTGGCATAAAAGCCCACATAGCAACCTACGTCAAAAAGTGCTTGACTTGTGCGAGAGTCAAGTCTGAATATCAGAAACCATCAGGCCTACTTCAACAACCGGAGATCCCGAAATGGAAATGGGAGCAGATTTCCATGGATTTCGTTACTGGTCTGCCCAGATCTCAACGCGGAAACGATACCATTTGGGTGATCGTAGATCGACTGACCAAGTCTGCACATTTTCTGGCTATCAAAGAAACGGATAAGTTTTCTACTCTTGCAGACATTTACCTAAAGGAAGTGGTATCAAGGCACGGAGTGCCAACCTCTATTATATCTGATCGTGACGCGCGTTTTACTTCAGATCTGTGGCAAGCAATGCACAAGTCTTTTAGCTCACGTTTAGATATGAGCACCGCTTATCCCCGCAGACGGATGGGCAATCTGAACGCACCATCCAAACCCTTGAAGACATGCTTAGGGCATGTGTAATCGATTTTGGTAATGGCTGGGAAAAGCACCTCCCGCTAGTGGAGTTTTCATACAATAACAGCTACCACACCAGCATCCAAGCCGCTCCGTTTGAGGCATTGTACGGACGCAAATGCCGATCACCTCTCTGTTGGGCAGAAGTTGGTGACAGTCAAATCACTGGCCCAGAACTTGTGGTAGACACCACCGAGAAAATTGCTCAGATACGACAGCGAATGGTGGCAGCTCGTGACCATCAGAAAAGCTATGCTGATAAAGGAAGAAAACCACTCGAGCTCCAGGTTGGGGATCGAGTGCTACTCAAAGTCTCACCTTGGAAAGGTGTAGTCCGCTTTGGCAAACGAGGCAAACTCAATCCGCGTTATGTCGGACCATTCGAAGTCACCGAGAAAATTGGCAAAGTCGCCTACAGGTTGAATCTACCTGAAGAACTCAGCGGAGTTCACAATGTTTTCCATGTGTCGAATCTGAAAAAGTGCCTGTTAGATGAGACTCTCATAGTTCCTCTTAAGGAACTCACTATCGACGACCAGCTGCGATTCGTCGAGGAACCAGTAGAGATTACGGATCGAGATGTTAAGATCCTCAAGCATACCAGGATACCTCTCATTCGAGTTCGTTGGAATGCTCGTCGTGGCCCAGAGTATACCTGGGAACGAGAAGACCAAATGAAACTCAAGTATCCCCAACTGTTTAAGAAAAACGCAACCACTACTGAGGCTGAAGCTACGGCAGAATTTCAGGACGAAATTCCAAATCAACGGGGGGATGATGTGACACCCCAGGAAAATCAGGAAAACAACGCAACTTAACTAGCTTTCTCAGTAACCACGCGCAAAATTTCGGGACGAAATTCTCTTAACAGGGGGAGAATGTGACAACCCTCAAAATCCTATGTATTCCGTACAATTTATTATTGATAATTAAAGTGTCTGACGACTGTGTGGAATTACTTAACTGCTTTCTGATATCTGTGTTATGCTTACACGTATTTGTAAATATGCTAATAATGTACAGATAGGTCACTAAATAGTCCGTTATATTTTCCTAAGTGTTAGAAAGTAAAAACGTTACAAAAATATATACATAGGACACGTTACGAATTAATTAAGCAGTTTAGCGGAACAGTGTCAAACCGAACAACCGGACTTAACCCGGGACATAAAAATATTGCCATTAACATTGTTCATCTTTTTTCTGAACCAGTTAGGGTCCCCGAATACCCTAACACCCGCTATAACACATAACATACTAGTAAATGGTTTAACCTTCTTATTAACTAACTAATACTTAACACTTGGTTGGAAACTAACTGGATTACCCCCCCCCCCAACCGAGTTCGGTCACAATGTGACCATCCCTTGTACCTTGATGATTATTTAATTCATTCTTGTCCCATATCAAGTGAACATAGCACCCAATGGTTAATTGTGTAGAGTTTTGCCTATAAGTTACAACCTAAACACACCATAATCTTTCCACCACACTTGATCAAACATCACTCTCTCTCCCTCTCCTCAAACTCTCGGCCGAACAAAAGCACCCACAGCCACCCACTTTCGAGCTTTGATCTTGCCATTCCAAGCTTATACAAGGGTTAAGGATCTCATACAAAGGAGCTCGGTGCATTCGGAACGCGAAGGACCTCGCTACATTGCTTTTATCCACTCGATTTTCGACTAGAATCTTCCCTAGCCTCGAGCTAGTAGTAAGTTGCTCTAAACATCTTCTTGATCTTGTCTAGAGTGGTTAATAAGAGATTTGTCGGTTAAAATTGTGAACATATAAAATCAAAACTAAAAAGTCTTGCTAGAATGATAAACTTGTTGGTTAAAGAGTAAATAATAATGAAACATGGTAGTACAAGGTGAATCTGAAATATATGAGTATTAGTTTGCTGTAAATAACTTATAACCTGTTGTAAATCATTATTAGAAGGAATGGTAATCATATGTGTGCGTTTTAGTAGCCGTTAGACTGAAAACAGCTTGCTGATGTGTATTTTCAGCCGCCTTTAACAGGCTGTAAACAGGTCTTAAACTCAACGAAAAACCGATATTTTGAATCTAAAATATGTTATTATGAAATACGGTTCTAATGGCACCGGAATCGTAATTTTTGGACTTCGTTTACTATCTTTAAAGTGTTAATTTATAACAGCAACTTAAGCTGAATTTTGACAGCAATAAATGGGTGTCATACTTTCAGTCATAACCTGAGTTTTGTGATGAATCGGACCATGAAATTTGTACAGTAGATAACAACCTATGTATTTGTAATTACCCCACTGGAATTTCGTAAATCAGACACTCGATGAATTTTTAATAAATTTTTCCGTGGACTGTGGTCAGAAATACATAAATCTGAGTTCAGTCCGGAATATGAATTTTTATAAAATATTGGTAATGAACCGGACCCCGACATTTTTACACAATAAAATATGGAACGTTTACGACATTCTGTAAAAATTTGGGAATTTTTGGAATAATTTAACTATTTTATTAAAATGTCCGAAAACAGCCGGTTTTGAATATAAATGCTGAAATGACATAAGTTGTGACTCGCGTGTCTAAATGTCAAGTATGCTATCCGTGAATGATCTAATATGATGTATATGTTATGTGTACTATCGTATGTTTGATTATGAGTGGGGAATGGATGGGAAACATACATGGGCATAAACAGTTAAAGTAATGCATGTTATGTGTTAGATACGTGTAGGAACTTTGTGCTCTAATTGAAAGCCACTAAATGACTAACTGATAAATCATACTAGGACGCGATTGACCGACCCTGACTGTTAGCTATATTGAGAATCTAACCGAGCAAACCGAGGTGAGTTCACACACTTTCTAAGGCATGGGATTCCCGGTGGTTTGGGAATGGGTTAAAGAAATTAAAACGGGATTTACATATTCTCCTTGGGTAGGATATGTACGGCCATCCTCCATAGGCAGGATGCCATTATTAATCCTACGAATTCTCCTGGTGCAGAATACGTACGTTCGTCCTCCTTGGGTAGGACAACAACCTTAAAACTAGCTAGACAAAACTCTATCATGAAGTCCCTCAAATTATATCGACTTAATCGCCGAGGCCAATGGCGAGCGGGTCATTAGTTAATAGCGCTATTAGGTTTAACAAACCTCACACCGTGCCAGTCGGACGGGCGTGTACTAATGGGCTATGGCAGATTGTCAGTGATGATAGACACTGATATAGGGCACAACTTATTTGCGTAGCAGTCGATATCATTCAGTCTAGTAGTTCAAACGGGGAAAGCCCCCACTGATTATGAATATGGTTTGGGTAAAGAAAAAGGAACTGGTTAAACATACTTTCAACTATGGGGTGACCCCCACGGCAAATAAGCCAACGAAAGTCAAACCACGTTTTCAGAAACAACTTAAAACTAAACAACCAAACGTGAACTCACTCAACTTTGTTGTTGACTCGTTGTTACATGCCTTACAGGTCGCTAAATGCACGGGAAAGGATTCGTTGTGGTGTACGGACTGTTATGTTCCGTGCTTAATGTTTAAATCCTTATAAACTTACTAAACTTGCGTTTTGAAACTTTAACCTATGAACTATGGACTTATGCTTTTGAACTCACGTTTATGCTTCCGCTGTTTAAACCAAACAAGGTTAACTAGTTTTGGTCACCAATCGTATTATGTTTGGTTTTATTTACTTAATTGAGTTGTTCAATATGATTGGTGGCTCGATCCTGGTCACGTCACGCCTCCAAGCGGTGATACCCCGCATGGTGGATTTTGGGGGTGTGGCAGAAAACTTCTCCAAGATTGCGGTTCCCCTCATGGCTTTGAATCAAAAGAATAATCCTTTTGAGTGGGGACCCAAAAAGAAGAAGCCTTCCAAAAGTTGAAACAAAAGCTTTGTGATGCTCCTATTCTATCCCTACCTGAAGGCAACGACGAATTTGTCGTATATTGTGATGTCTCAAATCTTGGCCTTGGCTGTGTTCTCATGCAAAGTGACAAAGTCATAGCCTATGCATCAAGACAATTAAAAATCCATGAGAAGAACTACAGAACTCATGATCTTGATTTTTTTCTCTCAAAATTTGGAGACACTACCTTCATGGTACACAATGTGTGGTTTTCACAGACCACAAGAGCCTTCAACATATTTTCAATCTAAAGGAGCTAAAATGAGACAACGACATTGAGTCGAACTTCTGAACGACTACGACTACGAGATTCGCTACCATCCTTGTAAGGCGAATGTCGTAGCTGATGCTCTTAGTTGTAAAGTATGTGTCAAGCTTCATTGTGTTCGAGTTTGATCAGATATCAAACCACACATTTTTAAAGCCCAACGTGCTTGTGTAACCCAAGGCAAGATGTGTAATGAATTGCCACACAATCTCGAGCTTCAGCTTGAAACAAAAGACAATGGGTTACTCTATTTCATGAACCGATTGTGGGTTCCAAACCAAGACAATCTCCGCACCTTGTTGATGAACGAAGCTCATAAGACTCGTTATTCTATCCATCCTGGTACAGACAAAATGTACATGGATCTTCATACCTAGTATTGGTGGCCGGGTATGAAGAAGGATATAGCCTTATAAGTTTCCAAATACCTTACTTGTCTTAAGGTAAAGACAGAACATCAACATCCGTCTGGTTTGCTTGAGCAACAAGAAATTCCGGTATGGAAAAGGGAGAACATTGCAATTGATCTCATCACCAAACTATCATGCACTTCAAGAGATCATGATGCCATTTGGGTAGTCATTGATCGTCTAAGAAAGTCAGCATACTTTTTGCCGATCTGTGAGGATTTATCTGCTGACAAGCTTGCTAAGATCTATGTTGATGAGACTGTATCTCGTCATGGTGTTCCTTTGAACCTCATATCGAATCGTGACGCTTGATTCCTATCCCAGTTTTGGAAGACCATGCAATCTGCCATGGGAACCAAACTCAATTTAAGCACTGCTTTTCATCTTCAAACGGATGGACAGACTGAAAGAACAATCCAAACATTGGAGGATATGCTTAGAGCATGTGTGATAGACTTTCATGGTAGTTGGGAACCTTTGATTGAATTCTCCTACAACAATAGCTATCACTCTAGCATCAACATGGGTCCTTTCGAAGCTCTATGCGGTCGAAAATGTCGTTCACCTGTCTGTTGCAATGAAGTTAGTGAAGCTCAGCTCACCGGACCTGAACTCATTCTGGAAACAACAGATAAAGTCAAGAAAATACACGATAACCTTTTGATAGCTAGAAGTCGTCAAAAGAGTTATGTAGACAAACAACGTAAGCCCTTTGAATTAAATTGGTGATCACATCCTTCTCAAGGTATCCCCTTGGAAAGGTGTGGTTAGATTTGGAAAGAAAGGAAAACTTGCACCACGATATGTGGGACCATTTAAGATCGTTGAGAGGAATGGAAAGGTGGCCTACAAACTTGATCTACCTCTTGAACTTGGGAATGTTCACCCAACTTTACACGTGTCCAACTTGAAAAAGTGTTTAGCCGATGAAAACCTCTACATTCCTCTTGACGAATTCGTATTGATGACACTATGCACTTTGTCGAGAAACCTGTGGATATATTAGACTGTGAAGTCAAGAAACTCAAGCATAGGTGTATACCAATTGTTAAAGTTCACTCGGAATCCAAACGTGGCTTAGAGTTCACCTAGGAACGAGAGGATCAAATGAAAGCAAAATACCCACATCTTTTCTGACAAGTTTCCCCTAATTGAATTTCGGGATGAAATTTCCTAATGTAGGGGAGACTGTAACATTTGCGCATTTTCAATCGTTGTACAATTCCGATCATTTTCGTATTCAATAAAAATGTTATATTTTATTCACAAAATACATAATCGAATGATCAAGCAAAACGATGTTCGTAACATTTCCGGAACAAAAATCCAACTCACACGTGCCTTAACACCTTTACATAACCTAAATGTCAGGTTAAAAGGGGTTAAAAATGACAAAACGCGATAATACAAGTCTAGGGCTGAAACTGCCAAATTTCAAAACTTCTACAGCTAAGGGGCTTACAGACCATAAGCCCATAGCCCTTACGATCCGTAAGGGACACCCAACACAGTAGAAACCACATGGCAGCAAACTGCTCCTTCCTTGGCCTCCAAGCTCGCGAATTTGCCACCATTTCACCTCCTTTGGACACGTATAATGACACTAAGCATGTCATAACACCTGGAGAGACACTTGTCTTGATTTGGTGAAATCAAATGCACTATAAATAACCTTGGTCTTGTGCCATTAAAGACTTGAACCTTCACATTTCTTTCTCCCATCTCTTTGGAGCTTGTTTCCAGCTTTTGGAAGCCTCCTACTGAGTTCTGAAAGTGTCTTCAACACAAGTAAGTGCTCTCTCCTAGTCTATTTCATTATTTTGGCTATTTAAGAGCCAAAAGTCAAGAAGTTTGACTTTCTGTTTAACTTTTGGTTCTGACCATTGTGGTCAAGTCAAAGTTCAAATTGAACTTTGCATTGTGATCGTAATCACGAAGATATTAATCCCTTGCGATTTCACCTTCTGATTACCACGTGTAGTAGGTGAAATGACGAGTCAAAGTTCTACGAATTAAAAGTAAAAAATGCATAAAAGTGCATTTTACGACGAAACTGTTTTCGGGTATTAAAACTTAAAGTTTTGACACAAAATCAGTTTTATAACATTATTAGACATGTTCCCGTCTAACTAGTCATTTCTAGTTTAGTGCTTATTTCTTAGTCGTAAGTCGAGCGGTTTGACTACCGGTTTGACTTTCGAATCTGACCTGTTTGGTCAATCTTCGGATTCGACCAAGCGCATTTTTATGACCATAGTGGTATAGGGAATAACCCTTTGAGGTTATACCTTATGGTCATATGGTTTGGTTAGTTATTTGAGGAGTCGTTTTTATGTACTTTTAAATTGCCGAAAATGCCCTTTTGGCGCATAAAATGGTTTTGAACATATAAGAACATTGATTTATCATCTAAACTTATGTTGCAACAAAATCAAACTTGTTTTGACATATTAGACTCGTCCTAGGACTTATTTAACCATCCGAACTCATAGTTACGCTTATGACCCGTTAAACTAGCGTAAACCACTTTAACAAGTCGTAACGGGTCAAAGCACTTAGGAATCCTTTCTAATCAGAGTGTAAGTCTTATTGAACCATATTATATGAGATTCTTCCCTTGTTTGGTTTATAAACTACATTCTATCTGATCTCCCGTTTAATGTCTCTTTATGCACTTACACATAGACGTCCGACATATTAGGAAACTCTTGAACCTTTGAGCTTTGCTTAATCTTTGAACAAGACATATACGTAATCCCAAGTGAGTACATAGTCCCCTCTTTTACGTTTTCTAAATGTTTTGGGGTGATTCATATGTGCCTATCACTATTTCACGATTTCAAATCTATATGATTCTATATACTTAGTACTTTATCCATTAATGATTTGAAACTGTTACCTATGGCTTAAACACAATGATTTTCAAAACTTGTATGAAACTTGTCGGTGCGTAATTATATTGATGTCTAAAATACATTCATTAACATTGATCAAGCCGATTGGTAGTATCATATAGCGCTATAGGACCTGACACCCCATTCGCACTTCCTAGTTTTGTTTGGAAGTTTAATTAGGGAATGTCAGAAACCGAGTTACCCCAAATGGATTTACCTTCATGGTAAATCTATAAATGTCAGTGAATAAGGTTTGAATGTATTACCAAACGAGCACATTTGTTTATACAAAGTTTTCCAATTAAGCCATACAAATTTATCTTTTATTGTATACTAAACGTTTTGTTTTCATAAACCAAAGTATACTTATTGTATACTACAATTTTTATTAATCATAAAGCAAAGTATACTTATTGTATACTACAAGTTTTATTAATAAAACACCAAAGTATACTTATTCTATACTACAAGTTTTATTAATCATAAACCAAAGTATACTTATTGCATACTACGAATTCTATTATTCAAAACCCAAAGTATATTTTACATATACTACGGGTTCTTTTATGAAAAAGCAAAGTATTGTAAATACTAAATTTTTGCCATAATCATGGCTACAAAACCTATGTTACTCACCGGCTTTTTATGCTAATGTGTGATGATTGTTAAAGCATGCTACACATAGGACAGACTCGGGCCTTAGTTTATCTTAAAACATAAAAACAATTGTTGTGTTTTGTTTTTTTTTTGTTCCAAGACAATGTAATCTATTAATTTAATAAAACAAAACCTTGTGTACCATGGGTTGTGAAATAATTCACGTAATGTGATGCTCTGACGTTTCCGCCGTGGTATGTTGTAGTACGCAGTCGGGGTGTTACACCTATACTGATAAAGAAGAGGTCTTAAAGATGAAAATTGCCGAGCTTGCTTAAAACGACAAAAATTTGAAACAAAAATGCGCTGATCTTGTTCAAAAAGAAAATGCTTTAGAACGAAAGAGTGCCTGCGCTAAATGTTCTGAAAAATATATCGAATGTTTTCAAAAAGGGAAACAAATTAAAGAACTCAAAACCACAACGATCTGTTGGCGTATGATTACAAACATATGAAAGAGGAGTGCGACAAAATGAGCAAGATAATTAATCAGTTTATTGATCTCCGTCGAGAAAATGATTCTACTATTATGTTGTTAAAAGCTACTCTTATGGATAAGCAAATCACAATTAATAATCATATTGATAATATAGTAGAGCTTAAACAAGAACTCAAGAAAGCACGAATTGAAACTAAGAGAGTAAAAAAAAGCTGATTAGTTATTCTACTTCTCAATATGTCTTGGATCATATCCTCCCGAAACCTACCGGGAAAGATGAAAATGGGGAGGATGTCTATGGTTTTGGGGAAAACTGTGGTGTGGGTTATCGCCGCGTTCCACCTCCTTTTCAACCTTTTGTAGGAAGAAGCCATCATGGGTGGAAAAGGCAATAAATATCAAGTTAAAATCTGTTAAAACTGAGAAAACAAGTGAAACTGAGAAAACAAGTGAAACTGACAAAACTGCCCAAAAACATTGATGTCATATATTCTAAAACTAAAAAAATTGATGATGTTTATGAATCTGAAGTTGTTCAAAATGTGGTTGATAGTGTTTTCAAAAATGAAAATGAAACAAATAGTGAATCCACTCAATATAAAAGTTAAAAGAATAATTTTGAAGATAAAGAATGTTATCATAACAATTACATTCCGAAATCCGGAAACAACTCGAATGATGATCCTAACTTGGTCATGTACAAGATGTGTGGATCTGACAAGTTGTATTCGGATGAAGAATTTCCGATTCAGAATGTTAATCTGGACAATATCGAAAAAGTTTTTAAAATGGTTGAAGTGGATTTGTCTGAAGTTGAGAATTTGTCAAGAACAAAGAGGTTTTTGAACTTTAACAAAGATAAAGCTTACTATACCAAACCCATAAATTTTCAAAAGAGATATAACAACTATGGAGGGTACGGGTCGTGTAATGGTAAGTTCAATCAAAGAAAGAGGTTTCAAAAACCAAAGTACGTTCCAAAAATGAACTTTATGTGTGGCACAAGTTTCGAGAGTGACAAAGAATTAAACATTTATGGTCAAACCAATGAGGAATTCTTTGCCAAATAGGAACACAAATAGGCTGATGGTACCGCTGTCGTCAATGACAGTCGGACTTGCTTCAAATGCAATGAGGTTGGGCATATTGCGAGAAAATGTCCAAAACAAACACCTAAACCTGTTAGTGTTCAGAAGAATCAGAAATCAGCAGGTGTGAAACAAAAGGGTCCAATGTTTGCTCGAAAAGAGATTTTGAAACGACCAATTGAATCTAAAAACAATGATAAATCAGTTAAACAAACTTTCAACCAAAAAAACCGGTGAATCTTCAAAACAAAATGTTAAGAAAGATTCAAAAACTTTTTTGAAGAAAACTGATCCTCAAAAGCAAACTTGGATGCCTAAATAAAAAAAACCATCTCTTGATGAAAAAAAGAAACAAACTTCTTCGACGGCACAAGTCAAGAAGTATGTTCCAAAGATTGTTAAACCATGTGAACCGAAGCCTGTGAATTTACCCAAGACTGGCAAGGCTTGGGTATCCCTATTTAAGTAATCGCTTTTGTTCATGTTCAGGGGCTCGCGAGGTCACTTCTGTCAAAATGAATAATGGACAGTGGAGTTTCTCGTTACCTGACATGGATGCTAGCCTTACTTTACGACATAAAATCTATTCGAGGAGGCTATGTAGGGTTTGCTGGTAACCAAGGCGGTCGAATAATTGGGGAAGGAACCTTAACTAATGGCATGGTGTCTTTTGGAAAGGTCAATTATATTGCTGAATTAGAGAACAATTTGCTGAGTATTTCACAAATTTGCGATCGAAAGTTCACGAAATATTTTAATGACAAAGAATGTTTGATTCTCAAGCGGGGATTTGAAATTCTTGAGAAATGGCTCTTAATGCGTGTGCCACATGAAAATGACCTCTATGTCTTAGACATGAGTGTCGCTACGACAACGACAAAAGATACACAGCTTTTCATATCTAAGATGATGGAGAAAGAGTCTATACTATGGAAAAGAAAAATGGCTCATATTCACTTGAGAAAGATGAACTTTCTGGTACACAACAATCTGGTGGAGGGCTTGAACCTGAAAAACTTTCATCTGGGTGATGAATGTATCAACTGCAAAAAGAGAAAGTAGACGAAGAAACCTCACCCAAGAAAGTTACTCAACTCGATAAAGTTGCCACCGGAGAGACATCATATGGATCTTTTTGGGCCGGTGAACGTTAAAAGAATCTCTGGTGATTAATATTGTCCTTTTGTTACCGATGATTTCTTAAGATTCTCGTGGGTTATGTTTCTAGAATTGAAGGATGAAGTATTCGAGAGTCTGATGATCCTGTTTCGTAAGGTCGAGAACCTGTACCACTTACCAATTCGACGAATCAGAAGTGATAATGCTACGAAGTTCAAAATTAGTCGAATGTTGGAATTCTGCAACGATAAAGGGATATTACATGAGTTTAGTGCTCCATGCACACCGCAGCAAAATGGGGTGGTAGAAAGGAAGAATCGGATGCTAATCGAGGCCGCGAGAACTATGCTAGCAGATTTAAATCTTCTAGTAAGCTTTTGGAGTGAAGCAGTCGCCTCAGCATGTTGTACCCTAAATCGTGTGCTAACCGTCAAAGAGCACAAGAAGACGTGCTTTGAATTACTCAATCGACAGAAGCCTAACTTGAAATGGCTCGAACCTTTCGGTTCACCATGCACGGTTATTGACCCAAATGGCAAGTTCGGGGAAAAATCTTTAGAAGGCTTCTTCATTGGTTATGCAAGTCCACTCAAACGATTTTATCTACCGAGCATTAACCGAGTGATTCAGGCGCAACACGTCGACTGCCAGCGGTATACAACACCAACTCAGACTCCTGGAAATGCTTGGCTATTTGATTATGAGGGCTTATGGAATTCTTTCAAGCTTCCGGCGGAACCAAGTGAATAAGAAATGGTGATGTTATATCAGCAGCAACAGTTATTTTTCCAAGAGCAAGTTCCGAGGCTGATTGTGGTTACTCAACCACAAGTTGGTACTCATGATGCTGAAGCGGGCCCATGTAACACGCATCTTGATGATCAGAATCAGACTACTGAAACAACTGCTCCCACGACTACACTTGAAGAGAATGCCATGACTACTTTGTATGACGAATCTGACTCTGATTCTGAGCCAACGTACGACGCATGAGGATCTGATTCTGAGGGGTAGCTGATCCAGCTTGATGGTGAAACAAACAATGTCGAGCAGAATGTGGAACAGAACATCACGAACCTGGAAGATGAAGTAGATGTTCCTAATGAAGTGATTCCACGGACACTATCTTATCACCCCGCAGATTTTATCATTGGTGAAATCCAAGCAGGAGTCTAAACTCGTAGTCAAATTGATCAAGGCTTATCATGTTTTTAACAAAAGTTGCTCAATTGCAAACAAATTTCTCAATAAAGTGTTTTATTTCGTAGGTTGAGCCCAAGACGTACAAGGAAGCACTTACTGAAGAATCATGGGTCAACGCTATGCAAGAGGAGCTAAATCAATTTGAGAAGCTTGGAGTTTGGAAATTGGTTGATTTACCCGATAGTAATAGAATGATAAAAACGAAATGGGTATTTAAATGTAAGAAGGATGACCAAGGAGTGATAGTTAGAAACAAAGCTTGCCTGGTAGTACAAGGTTTTAGCCAGCATGAGGGTATTGACTTTACAGAAGTTTATGCACCTATTGCTAGGCTCGAGGCAATACGTATTTTCCTCACTTTTCCTTCTGGGAAGGGGTTTAAGGTTTACCAGCTTGATGTCAAATCAAATTTCTTATACGGAAAGGTCAAAGAGGAGGTGTATGTTGGACAGCCACCAGGATTCATAGATCCACTACACAAAGACAAGGTCTACTTGCTTGATAAAGCTTTATACGGGTTGCACAAGGCCCCGAGAACGTGGTACAAGACTCTGTCTCAGCACCTGTTATCCAACGGCTTTACTTGAGGCAATGTTGATGCTACCCTCTTCAGAAGAGAAGTTGATGGGCACTTGCTGATAGTTCAAATTTATGTGGATGATATAAATTTTGGTTCTACGAATGACGCGCTTTGCAAAGAATTTGAACGGGTCATGAAACTCAAGTTCGAGATGAGTTCAATGGTGGAGATGAAGTTCTTTTTGGGTCTTCAAGTTGATCAGATGTCTAAGGGAATATTCATTCACCAGATGAAATACGTGAATGATGTACTAGAGAAATTCAACATGTCAGGCACGACATCGATGTCAACCCCACTGGCACTCAATCACGACATTCATCCGGATCCCACGAGGGAAAAAGTGGACGAGACTTTGTACCGGTAAATGATAGGGTCACTCATGTACCTCACTGCGTCAAGGCCGGATATTATATACCCCACCTGCCTTGCAACTCGCTACCAATCCAGTCCCAAAGTCTCGCATATGCTCATCGTCTGTCACACCCCGACCACGTGTAACCTACAAAACGTGGCGGAAAACGTCGGGGAGTGTTGTAACAGAATTAATTGTTTCATAACCATGGCATACAAAGTTGTATTTTATTTATTAAACAAGAGTTTCATTGTCTTAAACAGTAAATAAAGAGTTTATGACATAATTAAACTAAGTCTTTCATCATTTTAAGTCTCTAAGGCACAGGTCCGCCCTAGTGTCACGATCTTCATCCTACGGAAAAGCTCCTGAAAACACATGTGAAAATAGGTACGCCAGCATAAAAATGCCTGTGAGATACATAGGTTTGTGAAAAATAAGATTCATGACTTAAGTTTAAGAAAATGTTTAGACATGAACCCTGTATTTTGATTTGTTTTGTAAATCGCTTGAAAAACAATAAGTTCTGATGATATGTATAAGTAAAAGAATAATGTATGGTTAAATGAATAACCATGTAAAATAAGTTGTATAAAATAAACCGTATTGTAAAACAAAGTATTGTGAAAACATGTTACTTGTGTAAAATGTATAAATCCAAAATGAATGATTTAAATAACGCTATGATATGTAATATAATACAAACACTTATATATAGGAAGTACCAGCGGCGTATCCACCATGCTTGTATCATATTACTCACATTTCGTTACTTAAGTCACTTAACCAACCAACAATGTATAATGTCTATGTTTAAACCAATTGTCAAAAGTCCTTGTATAAACCATGTCAAATGTTGATAGTCCAAAAGTAGTCAAGTAATGTGTAACAAAAGTTATGTCTTGTAAGTAAAGTATTGTCAAATAGTCCAAATGTAGAAATGTACAAAACAAAGTAATTTGAATATATCAAAAAGTTATGTTTTGCAAAGTAATGCATGTTACATTGATACAAACATTTATGTGGTAAGTTAACGCATACATTCAAGCCTTGAGACAGTCGGCTAACCCTTTCAGTCAAGGTTATCAAAAGAAATGTTTTCGGATTCAGTCATTCCTTACATCCAAACAAACCCGGGATGTCAGGAATGGGATTTGTCAAGTCCTATGGTACCAGTACTTACTACCGAGCGGCGTAGCTAATGTTAATGAACGTAAAATAGTCTCGTTTGTGCAAACCAAATGTCATAGCAAAAGTGAACATGTTATATGAAAACAATGTACTAAGTATGCTAAGTTAACATACAAAGCAGAAAAGTCATGTAAATCAATGTGCTAGCATGCTATCAGTTAACATACATAGCAGAAATGTAATGTAAAACAATGTACTAAGTATGCACACAATGGACATACATAGCATGAAATGTAATGAAATCATGTACTATAATGTACTAACAAACATAGCCGGTATATGACGTGAAAACAAGAAAGCATGAAAGTAACAAGTAGGCACATGTGTTTCACCCCAAAACAGTTTGGAAAACAGTAAAGGAGGGGTCTATGTACTCACTTGAGATTGTTCAGTAGTCCTAAGATAACCACCAAGCAATGCTAGAGATCTCGGAATCAAACGGCACCTAATATAGGTAACTATGTTAATAAACCGGACCTAAATCGGAAGATCGGGTAGAATGAGGGTTTGTAAACCAAACGAGTGTAGAGACTCATGTCATTTGGTTTAACAAATCCTACATACTAATTGAAACCTAATATAATTGTTTATGACCCATTACAACCCGTTTAGGTAGCTTATGCTACTTTAACGCGTCGTTCGCGTGAAACGCGTTCGGACCGCCTAACTAGTCCTATGACAAGTATTATATGCCTAAACATGTTACATAATCAGTTATGTGACAAAAGTTTAGGTTACATATGCTTAATTACCAATTATACATGAAAAGGGTATTCTGGTAATTTACCTAAGGCATATAAACTTCCTATCATACTACTACTCAAACGATGTGACCATAGGGTATAACCTCGGAAGGTTATTCCCTACCTACTATGGTCACCTAATGTATTTGGTCGGATCCTAATGATCGACCAAATGGGTCGGGTTCGAAAGTATAAGCGATTGTTTAGATCTCTTACCTTACGACCCTATATTAGCACTAAACTAAAAGTGACGAGCTAAGCATGTTAAAACATGCTTAACTAAGTTTAGAAAACAGGTTTGGTATCAAAACAAACGGTTGTGATACCTAAGAGTAGTTTGGTTACAAAATACGCAAGAATACGTATTCTGACCGAAACTACGGCTCGTCACTGAGCCTAGATAACGTGGTAATCAGTAGGTATAGTCACTAGGGACTATAACCATCGTGATCACGCTCACGTTATGAAGTTCAAACGAAATTCGCATCGACCATAAACTGGTCAATGCAGAAAGTCAAACAAAGTTTGACTTTCGGACTCGAAAAGCAATAAAAGAACGAAAGAATACTTACGAAGGGTCCCCGAATGCTAATCTAGATCCAAATAACTCAGGTATGAAACAATGGTTCCAACTTAGAGTCTTTTAGATCAGATTCTAGTGAGTTTGAAGTAATGGGGGGAGGGTTATTTATAGTTTTCGGGTAACCGTTAAGATCCTTTCATGGAAACCGTGCTTTAATCGCATCCGTACAAGTGTCGGAAAGTTATGGTGCCTAAAATGGGCTCTTAATCAGCTGAAAGGTCAAGTGTGAGCATGTGGTTGAGGATTAAACAGCTGGAATCAGCTGACTGTTCGATCTTATCTGATCTGGGAGGTGTACGCGGTCCGCTTCAGGATTACCAGATGCGTAGGCGGGCCGCCTGGCACTTCTGATCAAAAAACAAGTTTCAAATGTTACAGTTTCAGCCCTTGCACGTGTTTAATGCCATTTCCGACACTTCTAAGGCCCGTAAAGCCAACTTTAAGGCCCTAAAATGATGCCTAAACATTGTGGACATGAAACATGCTCAAAAATATGTCGGGTGTTGGTTCGTTTGGTCGTACGAACGCGATGTTCGCTTAATTACGACGGAATGCGCATAAGTGCGAAAAACGATCCAAATGACGCAACGAATGGATTTTTCTTAAGCCAAACACTAAAGCATAATATAGTCATGCTTACATAAATTTTTGGATGTCCGGATGTATTCAGAACGTGAGTTATGCGCGAAAATGCAAACTTGTGCACTTTTTGACACTTTTAGTCCCTGAATGACCCAAAATTTATTTTAGCATACCGAACCCCTCAAAGCCTATTTCTAAGCTATGTAAAGGATATTTATGGTATGTTTAACTTATGGTCATGTTCCGGAATGTTCGTTACAGTTCAAATTGGCATACTTTCGCAGTTTGTCAAGTTTAGTCCCTGTAAGCGAATTAACTTGTTTTTGCCATACCAAAGCCTTTAAAACTTATTTCTAAGTTATGTAAAGGTTATCTAAGGTATGTTAAGCATATGTTGATGTTCCAAAGTATTTTTCGCGTTAAACTGGCTACGTTTACGCACCAGTTTGCGTATAACTCTCTAGAAAGTGATATAGAGTTTGAAATTGAATAAAAGTCAAAACATGAAAAATGTAAAACGTAACCAAACAAACATTGGGATCAAATGACATTGTTTTATTGATAATGGTACTGTTCATAATGATTACAAGCACAGACGTTACATCGTCAAACACATTCTGAGATATCTCTAAGGAAGCCTAAGCATCGGCTTGTGGTTCCCAAAGAATGACAAATTCAATCTTGTCGGATACTCGGTTTCAGACTACGGCTGCTGCAAACTGAACACAAAATCTACAACTATCGGATGCCGGTTCTTCGAAAATCATTTGGTAACATGGTAGTGTAAGAAACATACCACAGTCGCTCTCTCTACTTGCGAAGCTCAATACGTCTAGGCTAGCAGCTGTTGTTCACAGATTTTGTGGATCCAACAGCAGATCAGAAGCTATGGTCTGCAATTTCTTGATATGCCTATTTTCGTAGATAATGAGGCATCAATTAATATAACTAAAAACCCTGTTCATCACTCAAAGAAAAAACATATTGAAATTCGACATCACTTCATTCGTTACTATTACGAAAATAAGTTGATTAGAATTGAAGAAATCCACACCGATGAACAGAAAGCTGACTTTTACACAAAACTGTTTGATACATCTAAATTTCAATATATTTTGAAACTTAACGGTATGGGCTTTTGTCATCTGGGTGAGAAATTGTCGAGGGTGATTCAAAGACGGAGGACGTTGAAATGTAATCTGCATCGGTTTGTCATTGTCTTCTTTTAAAGTGTTTTTAAATTTAGGGGGAGAAAATGTGGTAAAAATACAAAAAACATTTAAAAATACAAAAATTTACAAAAACATAGAAAAAACAAAAGAGTTTAAGTGTAAAAAGAGGAAATGATAGTACATCAGTAGATAATCACGATATGCTAGAGAAATGAATAGCTAAAAAGTGATAAATGGTCTCATTGAAGATATGCCAGTAGATTTTTACACATTTAGTAGATTGTTTTTGAGATATAGACTAAATCAAAACTTCTTAATATGTGGGAAACATCTCTCAGATAAATGGACTTAGTACTCCGAAATTTCGTTTGAGAGATTGCCTGATTCTGAGATATTAGGTCTTCATACAGAATTGACATCTGGGTTATTATACAAGATCTTCTGATTTTGCATCAACAATGGCCTAGATCTTGTAGAATACTTTGTTTTAAACCCAAAAAACTGCACAAATTGAAAAGGTCGAAAGATATTACAATTGCAGTCAAAAGATTCCAAAATGGAACACCACTTCAAGTTGAGCCTTCGTCTTTTTGTCGGTATGGTGGTACTAACCTGAGCTCTCAAGGCCTCGCACTAACCCAGAGATAGATATCAATTAGGTATATTCACCTATAAGACTGAATCTAGGGAATCTTGATGCGGGAATATATTTTGAGGTGGGACACATTGTTAAGTTAGTTCATAAAACACTTAATATCGTATCTTGAAACAATTGGAGTTTGTGTAGAAATTTAAGTGCATCAGTATACTGAGAATCTAGGTGAATTGTTTAAAGATTAAAGTTTAAATAGATCAACGGTGTTAGTGATTTGTCTGAAAACAGATATGATCCTCTAACACAAACTGTCACACCCCGATATTTCCACGTATTACCGATGGGCCCGGTGGGGAGTATCGTGACGTAAGATCGATATCATCATAGTCAAACATACAAAGAATAGCACAGCGTAAGTCTTGGAATATAAAATATTATTACAAACCCAAATGTTTGAAAATTTCAAAGAATTTATTATAGACGAGCCTGTAATATCAAATCCACAGGTGGATCCTTACAGAATGTATAAAATGAAGTTTAGCAGACTTTAGGGCATCTTTAAGGATTTGCAAGATCCTCTATTTCGACACTGAGCAACTCCCAACCTATTACGAGTAGTACCTGTCACTTAGTCTTTTGAAAATACGTTAGTTTTCACTGGTAAATACAATTAACTGACTCTTTTGAAAAGAGTTTATAAAAATTGATTTAAGCGCATAAGGCACAAACCATTTATAACTTGGCACAATCTTTAATAAAATCTTGTATACAAATTTACATGTTTGTCATACATACGGGGCCGGTTTGGAAGCCGGTCATGATTAACCGACTCAACACTTATAGAACCCACAAAGGAGTTATCCCCAACATGTGGGTTAATTTAGCATTTGCATCTGTTAGGTGTATGCCTACACCCCGTGGATAGGTCGTGGCCATTTTCAAATGAAATGAGCCGAGGATATCCAGGACACGGTCGTATAAACCCCCAATGCTTATGTTATCAAACAAAACAGATTAAAATGGGTTATGCAATTTATTAATCACAATCTGATTAAATGATTTCATACCCGACCAAGCGGTATTATTATAATACCATATCCCAAGCCCGTATAAGGGAAAATAAGTTAAAAGTATTTAACTGAGCTAATACTTGATTCACAGCAAAATAACTCAGTCGTATCCAATCTATCTAAATGCAGGTAGCTTTTACCGGGTGGCTCTAGTCTGGAGTGATGGTAATATATAACCAATTCAGAATGCTAACGGTCTTATTTAAGTCGTAGACTTAGACCGGCTAGCTTAAAGTATTTAAAGCGGTACGATACGCTAGATTAAGCGATGACCGGAATAGAATGTTATTTAGACCCAACAAGTATGAAGACTTGTATAATATGGGTAAACTAAGTACATTCTCGATTTTGAAGCAAAAATGATAAGGTTAAACCCGTTTCGGAAAACTTACGTAAACTAGTTACATAAACCGATCCGAATGCGTAAATGCATAACGGGCAACCAAATGAACCATATACAAGTCCCTTATGTTATTATGCTTAAAATATGTTAATACATCAGTAGTATGTTAACACATTTGCCCAAAAAGTAATTAAAACCAAATTAAGTCCCGTAGGGGCATTTTGGTTATTTTACTATTTATAAAAGAGGTTTTATAGTAAACATATATTCTGGTCTATAACATTCAGTAAAAATATTTATTTTATGATGTTAAAACAGTAGGATATCATTCATATGTGTAATTTACCATTTATGGCCAAACCATGCCCCGAAAGGGTATTTTGGTCATTTCACATATGATTTTAAGGACATAATTGGAAGTCTGAGTTCATGACTTATACCTACTATAAAAATATTAAGATTTATTTATAAACTCAGTAGGTAACAAGTCTTAGGTGCTAATTATGGTTTTAAACCATACTATGCACCTAATTAGCGTAAAAGAAGTTAATTGACGATATTTAAGATGTTTATTTGATTCTGAGATTTTGAACAGCCTTGTATGTTTAAAATATTTTATTTTTCATATCAAATTAGTAGGAAAGGGCTTCGCATGCTAATCACATGTAAATCACATTTTATTAGTCAAAAGGGCATTATCGTCAACTAAGGAATTTATAGAAGAACTCTATGTTATGGTCATGAAGAAACACGGAACTAATTATGAGACTAATCAGTTTGGTTTATGTTTCTACCATGATGGTTAATCTTCTTATGGTTTCCTGAGCTCCTTAATGATCGTGGTTTATCTGCAAAACAAAACACCGTTACTCGTTAAGAGGGGAATGTGGGGGTTTCCCTCTTAACCGGGCTCCGGCGTGAGAATAAGCGACTGTGTTTGGGAGAGAATAAAGTGTTAAGTGAGAGTAGAGGGAATGGAATGAAATAACCTGTGAAGTGAAGGTCTCTATTTATAGCCGGAGAGGTGTAAGAGGGTGTGGGCTGATGGGCCTTGGGCCGGAAGGCGACAACATGGAGGATATGCTCCTTGTCTCACTGGTGTCGACCGTTAGTGGCTTCTAGGAGCTTTATGGAGTTGGCGCAACGTGATTGGAGCCACGTGTCACTGTTGTCGGCCTGGTCGCCCTTCTGTCATCAGCATGTAAGTGGAGATCGTGGGGCAGTTGTCTCTGCCCTATGATTGGTGCCACATAGGCGTCCTTCAGTACTTTTTGTCTCCTGCATGTCAGACGATCGTGGAGCACGATTGCGCAGGAACAGAAGGACCCTGATTGGCTCTTTTATTCTGCCACTTGTACCTTGTGTACTATCTGGAAAGGCCTTGCGCCGTAGTCACGCACGATTCTTGCTGAGCACGTTATTATCATGCGCGCGGTATGGGCTTTCAGATGTCCCTTTTAGAATGCTAAGTGTTGCTAACTGGAGTTTACTCTTATGTGGACCTCGCACCGCGTTACACAGGTATGTTGTAGCTCGCGCGAGGTTGGCGATCAAGAAAATTGCTGGTTAAGGAGTATGGTCCCGCGCGACCTAACAGGGGTTGCGCGGCTTTTTGGGACCACACCCCTTCAAGTCCCCCCAGTCCAGTGCTGCACCATGCGCAAGGCAAGTGGTTGGAGCTCTGGACTTGAGAAAAAATAAAGTAGAATGATGCTTTTGGCTTTGGTAGACGGCGCGTGTGTAAATTGTTAGTTACTACGGCGCGGCTACCAGGCTTGTTGTTGGCTTTTACACGAAGCTTCTACTGACTTTGGGCGGGAAAAACCTCGAAGTTTGAATTTTCTGACAGGTTGGTGAAAAAGTCGCGGTTGGTGACGCTTGAGTTGACCTCTGACGGTTGTCATCAACTTGTTGCTGACGGTTCAGCTTTTCGTCAGGAGAGTGAGGCCCACGCGCGCGTGGTAACCGTCGCTCCGGGAAACACGCCTTACGTGGCGCTTTCTGGTTGGCCGTGCTTGCGGCGACTTCGGCACGGTTACCCATCGCATTAAATGCGATGGGTATATATATCCGGAGAGATGTGATGCTCATCACTTTCTCTTCTATTATTCTTTCACTTCCTCTCAACTTCTTTGAATCTTCAGAGTTTGAAGAACACGGTAGCAGCAGATCTTCAAGTTCTTGAAGAACAACGTCGCAGATTATCAGACTTGTTTCCAGAATATTCAAGATCCTTGTCTTATCTATCGATGGCTGAGGAACAACACGAAGATAACCCCGGAGAAGAAGGTCCTGTGCCTGTTCTCCGGTGGGACTTAGGGCTTTTCGAACAACTTTCCCGTAGTTTCCGGTTCCCACCGGAGTGGGATGCCCGGTACCCCGGCCAGAACCAGACGGCCGCTGATGCACCGCCGGGGTACATCACTTTATTCGAAGAGTTCTTCCATCAGGGCAACTTCCGGTTGCCGGCGACTAACTTCATGGCTCATCTTCTTCGGTATTACGGGTTCCATATATCTCAGATGAGCCCACCCGGAATGGTTCGGGTTCGACATTTTGAGTTCCTGTGTTGGGCTCATAGCATAGAGCCAACTGTTGATAGATTCCGGGTCTTCTACCAACTTCAGAGGAATATGGGTTTTTATTCCTTTGCCAGTCGTGGCGCCGCCAAGAAGATATTATTGAACCCTCCCAAGAGTTTCCATGATTGGAAACCAAAATTCTTTTACATACGCGAGGAGGTTATTCCGATTGCCATGACGTTTCGCGCCTGGAATGAGGCTATTGTGAAAGAAGACTTGGTGATCCCCAAGACTGAGGCTTGGTATCGGGAGCTTACTGCCACCCCCAACAGGGTGTTTGGGGAAAATGTCCTAGTTGCGGCGCGGATGAGTGATCAGTGGCCGTCTAAGGGCCAAGACGTCCCTGTCTTAAAGTTCGAGGATCGAGGTTAGTTAATTCGTTTGTTTTGTTGATACCTGTTTCACAACTGTTTATTTATGCAATGCGACTTTGTAGAGGTGCGCCTGTATCAAGCTGCGTTCTCTACCTTTGGTGGGTCTATGGGCGTGCGCCCGCTCCAAGCTGGAGAGGAGTACTGGTATGCGCAAATTAGGGGCAACTTCATGTACCCGGTTGCTGATGCATTTTCCGCGCCGCCTACTGCAACTGAAGGTGCGCACATACCTAAACCCCGTCCTCTGCGCTCTGTGACTTTTGCTGGGAAAGAGGTTGTCTATCTTTCCAGCGAGGAGTCCGTAGGATCTTCGAACGGGGAGTTAAGTTCATGGTCTAACGTCTTTGCAGGTGTGTTGCGCGACTTGGGCATCGACCCTGAAGAGAAGAAAAAACCACTCAAGAAGAAGAAGGTGATCAACATCGGGCCTGAAGTGACAAGTAAAAAAGGTGGGAGTAGCCGTGCGGCTGCTGGTGCTGCTGGTAAAGGTACTCTTCGGCTTCGTCAAAGTGACTTGCAAGATTATGTGATAATTAGTGACTCAGTTGAAGGTTTGTCGCGCGCAGGCGAGAAGAAAGCTGGAGCGGGTAGCTCGAAGAGTGGGGGTAGCGCGGGTTCTCGTAACCCGGATGCTGGCGCTACTCCATCTTCGGGTGCGCCTGAAGACGAGGAAGAGGAAGAGGAAGCAGCTGAGAAGTTGATCAGCAGAAAGAGAGTTAGAAGCGAAACTACAGCTGGCGTGTCCGCTGCGCCCGTAGCTAGTGAGGTTCCCTTGATTGGGAAGCGGAGCAACCTGCGCTCGCTTTACAAAGTTTCTCCAGGTTAGTTCTCTAGTTATGTTATCTTGTTACCCTCGCTCTTTTTTACATGTTGTTTTTGCAGAGGTTAAGAAGACGACCCCAGAGAAGGGTGTGGTATTCCTAGATCTGATAGAGCCGGTGCATAAGAGGCCTAAGGTTACTGGTAAGCCCCTCAAAACGTTGGAGTCTGATATGACAAAGCATGCTGTCGAGGTTGAGAAGGGGAAAGCTGGCGCGACAGAGAAAAGTGCGTCCGAAGAAGAGAAAAGGTAGGCTGATGAGATGCGTAGGAAAGCCGAAGCTGATGAAGATCGTCGGAGGAAGGCTGAGGCTGATGAAGATCGTCGGAGGAAGGCTGAGGCTGAGAAGAGAAGGTTGGTTGAGCAAGAGAAGAACAGGCTAGCTGAGCAGGAGAAGAAAAAGCTGGCTGAGCAGGAGAAGAAGAAACTAGCCGAGCAGGAGAAAGAGAAGGAGAAATCTGCTGCTGACAAGTCTATTGGGAAAGGTCCGGCTTCTGGTTCGGGCGGTGTAAAACAGGTTGCGCCGCCGTGCTCTCCGATAGGCCCCCGTGATACTGTGGGGGATATTTATTACAAGTCTTATACGGAAGAGAGCCGTGGTGACGCTCCGCACCACCCGCCATGGTCCTTAAAGCAAAAGGATACCTTCCAAGAATTCGCGCCTTGCCGCGATTGGTTGTTGAACTCCATTCCTCCAGGTGAGGTTGATCGCCAAAGAGCGCGCACCCATAGCGGTTTATATCATGCGTATGTTGTTGGCGAAGCCAACACCCGTGCTGCTAACCAAGAGATTGTTCGGGAATGGCGAACCCTGGTTAGGGAGAGGGATGATTGGGAGAAATACCGCGATCGGATTGTAAGGCGTGCCACTGAGTTGGAAAAATCTAGGGCTGCCTTTGACGAAGAGAGGGCAAAGTTCGAGGCCGATCGGAAATCAGAAGAGTGGGGGCGCGAGGGCTTGAGAAGCAAACTTCAAGCTGCTGAACAGCAGTTGTCAAAAGAGAAAGCTGAGTTCAAACGTATATGCGAGAAGGATAATGAGCGCGCGGCCGCGACTCGTACCAAGATTGTCAACCTTGAAGCTAAGGTTGTGGAATTGACGGCGAAACTGGAGGATGCGCAAGCTGCGCAAGCCGCTAAAGAGCAGGCTGAGGTTTGAGAAACTTGTCAGATTCTGTTAGATAGTTTCGTTTAGTGTGTTAACCGAGTCTTTTGTCCCCTGTAGGCCGAATTGGCTGAGGTAAAGGCGCAATTGTCTGGCAGAGCCAAGGATTTGTCTGCTAAGGACTTCGAGATCGCTGAGCTGAAGCGTCGTTTGCGGGAGCAGATTGAGAAAAGTGAGTCCTTGGAGATTGATCTCGAAGCTGAGAGGGTTAAAGCTGCCACTGCCGACGAGGCCAAACAAAAGGCTGAGGAGGCGCGAGACATTAGCACCAATGCTCTTAATGTAGCCCAAAACAACTACTCTGAGGCTCAAGGTATCGTGGATACTTTGGTCTCTGAAGCCGAGTGGTTGCGCGGTCGTGGAATGGTGCTGGTATGATTCCTCCTTTATTTTTACTTGATTTATCTAGGCCTGTTAGCTAAAGTATTGCGCTTGCTGTAGATGGCTAACTCCATCCTAAATGCTGGAGAATTGGACAAGGCTGTTGCGGCTGTTATTGACGCTTCTCTTGCCGTTGGTCATCGTAAAGGCTATGTTGAGTGTGCGCAACATGCGTCAGTTATGCTTGGACAGGAGTTCGATACTAGTCATTGCTCAGTGACTGATGAAGCTGAGGCTGAGCTAGCTCGCGCGGAACATGGTTATGATCATCTATCCATTCCGGTGATGGACTTGGTTACTGATGCGCTGAAGCATGATGATTGGTGTCAGCGGCTGAAGAATATCCTTCATCCACCAGAGCACGTAGAAATCTCTGACGAAGATGAAGCGGCGGGCAATGATGGTGGAAACGATGGTGCTGACGGTAAGCCTGGCGGCGATGGCGATAAAGGCGATAAGCATGATAACAGTGGAGATGATGAATTTGAATAGGTTTGTCAACAGGCTTTGTGCCTTGTAAAAATTTCTAGTAGGTTTTCTGATGTACCTCTTTGCGCGGGCGCGCTTTTATATAATGAATGACATTGTTTTTCTATAACTGTTGTGCGGTTGCGTCTATTAAATAGTATGTTTGCTTAGTTTCCCGTTACAATTATTGCACTGTTGTTAGAAACTTTGGTTAAGTTAGCGCGAATAAATGTAAGAGAGGCTCTTGTGCGAGCGTAACTGGAGTGTTTTCGTGCTAATCAGAAGTTCAACATGCATTTGTAACGAAATAAGTCGGATAGGGATAAAAGAGCATGTCGTATGCTTCCATTGATTTCATAGGCGCTTAGGCCGAGATACATTGCTTGTAACATAAAAGGCGTGTAGCCAACATAAGAAAGTAAAGGCGCGTAGCCGTCAGTAGTTGATAAAGGTGTAGGACCTTTTATAGTCATATATAGCATTTGCGCAGTTGTTGCGCATTCCACGTGCGCGGGATGATGTGTCCATCCAGGGTGCGCAATTTGTAAGCCCCTTTTCCTAGCACTTCGTGGACCAAGTATGGGCCTTCCCATTTGGGTGCTAGTTTTCCGGGGCGTTCAGCGTTTGAGGCTTCGTTGTCCTGAACGACATATTCCCCTAGAGTGAAGGTACAGATGCGTACTCGCGCGTTGTAGTACCTCTCCAGTTGTGTTTTGTACTTGGCTTCTTTAATTCGCGCAATTTCGCGCCTTTCTTCCAGCAAATCCAAGTCAAGACGACGCTCTGCCTCGTTGTCGATTGCGTTGACTGCTGTCAAACGCGGAGAGGGTAGGCCAACCTCTGCCGGGATAACCGCTTCTGAGCCATAGACTAGGCTAAAAGGGGTCTCGCCGGTACTTGTTTTCGGCATGGTGCGGTGAGCCCATAAGATACTCGGGAGCTCATCCACCCAGCCTCTTCGCTTCGTGCCCAGTCGGGCCTTAATCCCTTCGACAATACACTTGTTTACGCTTTCAACCTGCCCGTTGCCTTGAGGATGCGCAATGGAGGAGAAAGTGTGTTCGATCTTCATCTCTTTCATCCAGTTCTGGAGGTCTTCAGACGCGAAGTTAGTGCCATTGTCGGTTACAATCTTGAGTGGGAGCCCAAATCTGCAGATGATGTGTTCCCAAATGAACTTGCGCACCATCATGGCTGTAGTTGAAGCAAGGGCTTTGGCCTCCACCCATTTTGTGAAGTAATCGACGGCCACTATTATGAACTTGACGGCGCCGGGAGCGTCTGGGAAGGGTCCTACCATGTCGATTCCCCACTGCTGAAAAGGCCAAGCAGTTGATACGGGGATCAGGTCGTTCTTGGGGCGCAGGGTTTTTGGAGGGTGCCGCTGACAGGAGTCGCACTTGCGCAGCTCCTTCAGGGCATCAACGTGCATCCCTGGCCAGTAATACCTGGCATTCATAATCTTCGCAACAACCATGCGTGGCCCCACATGGATGCCGCAGATTCCTTCATGAATCTCCCTTATCAGATAGTTCGCATCTTGAGGGTCCACACAGCGCAGGAGTGGTCCTAAGAAGGACTTGCGGTATAAGATACCACCGTTCATTTCGTACTGCAGAGCTTTGTTCTGAACCTTTCTTGCCTCTGCCTTATTCTCTGGGAGTATTCCTTCTTTCAAGTACTGAATGATAGGGGTCATCCAAGATGGCTGCCCTATCTCGATCACATTGACTTGTCTTAACAAGACTGACGGATTCTTGAGTACCTCAATCCTTACATCTTTGGCAAGATGTTGGAAGGACGTTGAAGCGAGCTTGCTCAAGGCATCAGCTGGTTTGTTTTCAGAGCGGTTGATGTGGATGACCTTGTGAGACTTGAACTGTTGAAGCAACTCTTTTGCTTGTTCCAGATATAGGGCCATAACTTCACCCCTTGCATCGTATATACCGTTGACTTGGCTGGCTATCAAGAGTGAATCAACATGTGCTTGTAGGTTTTTAGCTCCCATTTTGATGGCGAGGCGCAAGCCTGCCAGAAATGCCTCGTATTCCACCTCGTTGTTGGTGTTTTTAAAGTCCAACTTGATGGCGTAAGTGAATTCATGGTTTTCAGGGCTTACTAGGCACAATCCAGCTCCCGCGCCGTCCTCGTTCGAGGCCCCATCAGTGTAAAGCATCCAAGTCTTATTTGTCGTGTCTTTTTCGGGAGTCTCCACTAGCTCACAATCTTTGATTTTCTCAACTGGGACTTCTGTGATGAAGTCCGCTAGAACCTGGCCTTTGATGGCCGGGCGCGGCCGATATAGAATGTTGTGACCCCCCATCTCGATGGCCCATTTTGCTAACCGCCCGGACGTTTCTGGTTTTTGAAGTATCGTGCCGATATGAAAATTGGTAAGCACGGTGATCACATGCCCTGTGAAATATCTGCGCAGCCTTCTGGAGGCGTGTAGCAGCGCTAGTACCAATTTTTCCATCGTGGAATATCTCGTTTCCGGGTCAGTGAGTACCCTGCTGACACAATAAATTGGAGTTTGAACTCCATTTCTTTCCACTAATAACACCGACCCTACTGCCTTATCTGAAGAAGATAAGTACAGTACAAGTGGCTCTTTTTCAAATGGTGCAGTCAGGGTGGGGAGCTCGATCAAGCATTCTTTCATTTGCTGAAAAGCCTATTCTGCTTCAGGGGTCCATCTGAACTCTTGCTTCTTCACACAATTGCGCAGTGTGCTGATAAAAGGGTACGACTTTGCGGCGTGATTCGACAAAAAGCGGTTAAGCGCGATGAGGTGGCTGGCCAACCGTTGCATTTCATTGATTGTTCGTGGCGATGGCATCCGCTCTATCGCTTGGACTTTTTCCGGATTCACTTTGAAGCCGCCGTTGGTGACTATGAAGCCTAAAAACTTCCCTTCTTCCATGCCAAAAGAACATTTGGCTGGATTCAGCTTCATATTTACGCTGCGCAATGAATTGAACGTTTTCTCGATGTCCTTCAACATTTGGTCCTCTTCGGGACTTTTAACCACTAGATCATCGATGTAAACTTCAATATGCTTCCCGATGTCATCCGCGAAGGTCTTGTCCATCAATCGCTGGTATGTGGCGGCAGCATTTTTCAGGCCGAAAGTGATGCGGGCCCAAGTGTGGAGGAACAGGCTATTTTGTATTTGGAGGCCCAAGACCGCGTAACAAAAGGGGCTTCACTAAAATGGCTCTAACTTGGGATACGGAGGTCCGTTTTGGGCGTGCGACCAGGCGAAACGAACGTGAGAAAAAGCTCCATCTTGCTGCAAACGGCCTATGGCAGTTTGGGTCATCGTCCGGGCCAAAAAACGCTTATTTCCATTAGTTATTTGCATTTTTATGTTTTTTTAAGTATTTTGGGCATTTTGTTTTTGGGCTTGTGTTTGGCCCCTTAACTTTTTTAGGCCCATTTCGAATTTTTGTTCTTATTTATATGTCCCTTTAGTAATTTAAACAATCAGACTTGAATTTTGAGAAAACTGAATTTTCACTTCAAATTCCGTGGCCTTTGGGTTGCAATTTGGGGGTTGGGGAAGAACACACGGGTATTCTTAGAATCAACGTGTAATCTTCATTTTTCCGTTTCACGCGCTACATCAGTTGGTATCAGAGCCGAATTCCTGGCTCAAAATGCCTCCGAGGAGAAACAACAACAGGCCTCTTGATGAAGTGTATGAACGAGAGTTGGAGCAGCGACTTATGGCGAGGGTGGATGAACGGTTGGATCAAGTGGTCAATCAGTTGACTGATCGGATGGCCGATTTGATCAATCGTAGGAGGCAGGGACCCAATGACGGGTATGGTTCTGATTTTAGTAACCCATTTGGTGACGGTTCGGCTTCCGAAGACGAACAGGAAGGGCGACCAAGGGGTGAACGTGGAGGGGGTAACAGGCGTTGGGATTCTGGAATAAGAGTTGATATTCCGGAATTTGATGGGTCTAGTTTGAATCCGGAGGGGTTCATCGATTGGTTGGCTACCGTAGAGGAGGTGTTCGAGTACAAGGAGGTGCCTGAAAACAAGCGGGTGGCCTTGATCGCTACCAGGATACGTGGTAGGGCCTCTGCGTGGTGGCAACAATTGAAATTAACACGGAATAGACTCGGGAAGTCAAGGATCGTGACGTGGGCCAAGATGAAAAAGTGCTTGCGGTCCAACTTTTTGCCTCATAATTTTCAAAGGTTGATGTACCAGCGTCTGCAGAATTTGAAACAGGGGGCTAAATCGGTTGATGATTATACCACAGAGTTTTACCAGTTGATTGCGAGGAATGATATTCAAGAACCGGAGGAGCAACTTGTTTCTCGGTATATTGGGGGTCTAAGGGTTCAAATCATGGAGGCCGTGAATCTTTTTGATCCGTTAACCATTCCTGAGGCACACCAACGGGCGTTGGCCTTTGAGAAGCAAAACCGTCGGGTGGGCGGTTCATTTACCCCTGCTGGGGGAAACGTTGGGTCTGGCAGCGGGGCACCACGTGGCGGGCCTAGTCAGCAAAAGCCGGGGGTTAACAATACTGGGCCTACTTCTAAGGGGGCTAGTAGTAGTGGTCCGAGATGTTTCAGTTGTGGTGAGACGGGCCATCGTCAAGCTGAGTGCAAGAAGGCTGGTAAAAGACACTTGTTTGCTGAATCTGAGGATGATCAATATGAAGAATATGAAAATAACCCTGTGTATGATGAAGAAACCGAGTACGAAGAAGAGGTTGTGACTGGTGATGTTGGGGTGAACTTGGTGGTCAGGCGCTCTTGCTATACACCAAAGGCAGATGGGGATGACTGGTTGAAGCACAACATCTTCCACTCAACATGTACAATTTTGGGGAAGGTTTGCACGTTTGTTATTGATTCAGGGAGTTGTGACAATCTGATTTCTGAAGAGGCAGTTCAAAAGTTGGCCTTGAAGACAGAGAGTCACCCGAAGCCTTATAAGCTTCAATGGCTTAAAAAGGGAGGTGAAGTTACGGTATCTAAAAGGGCACTCGTTTCTATTTCTATTGGGTCAATGTATAAAGATGATGTTGTGTGTGATGTGGTCCCTATGGATGCGTGTCACTTATTGTTGGGTAGACCTTGGGAATATGAACGTAATATAGAGCATAATGGGCGGTCCAATACTTATAGCTTTCTGTTTGGTGGTGTGAAGATCACTCTTGTCCCTAGCAAGCCTAAACAGTTAGCCACAAAACAGTCGGGTAATTTGTTGACCATCAGTCAGTTTCAAGATGAATTGGAGGACACAGACAGTGTTTTTGTTTTGATAGGGAAGACAGTGCCCGAGGAAGTCGAAATTCCTGATGCTATGGTTCCTTTGCTTGAGGAATTTTCTGATGTGTTTCCTGTTGAGTTGCCTGATGGATTACCACCTTTGCGTGACATCCAACATCATATTGATTTGGAGCCTGGGTCACAGTTACCCAATAGACCACATTACAGGATGAGCCCTGCTGAGCATGAAGAGTTGCGAAGACAGGTTGAGGAGTTGATTTCTAAGGGTCACGTTCGTGAAAGTATGAGCCCTTGTGCTGTTCCGGCTTTATTGACTCCAAAAAAAGATGGCACTTGGCGTATGTGTGTTGATAGTCGAGCAATCAACAAGATTACTGTGAGGTACAAGTTTCCTATTCCTCGACTTGATGATTTGCTTGATCAACTTAGTGGTGCTAGTATTTTTACGAAGTTAGATTTGAAGAGTGGTTATTACCAGATTCGTCTTAGACCGGGTGACGAGTGGAAGACTGCCTTCAAGACTCGTGAAGGGTTGTATGAGTGGTTGGTGATGCCATTTGGTTTATCAAACGCACCTAGTACTTTTATGCGTGTGATGAATCAGTTGCTTAGACCTTTTATTGGGAAGTTTGTGGTTGTGTATTTTGATGACATCCTCATTTTTAGTGCTTCTTTCAGCGACCATGTTGTGCATGTGAGGCAGGTTTTGGCCTTACTTCGCAGGGACCGTTTTTATGCAGCCACCAAGAAGTGTGTGTTCATGTCCCCTAAAGTGTTATTCTTGGGGTATGTTATTTCTGGTGATGGGATACAGGTTGATGAATCCAAAGTGGCGGCTGTTCAAAATTGGCCAACTCCTACTACCATTACTGAAGTTCGTAGTTTCCATGGGCTTGCTTCTTTTTACAGGCGGTTTATTCCACACTTCAGTTCTATCATGGCTCCAGTGACAGATTGTATGAAGGGGAAGACGTTTGTATGGACAGATGAGGCAGAGTTGGCTTTTCAAGTTGTGAAAGAGAAGCTCACTACAGCACCAATTCTGGTATTGCCTGATTTTTCTCAAGTTTTTGAACTTCATACTGATGCCTCAAGGGTTGGAATTGGTGGGGTTCTTAGTCAAGGTGGTCGACCTGTTGCTTATTTTAGTGAGAAGTTAACTGGGCCTAAGTTGAGGTACAATACTTATGACCTAGAGTTTTATGCAGTAGTCCAAGCTGTAAAGCATTGGCGTCATTACTTGTTTCAAAAGGAGTTTGTTTTATTCACTGATCATGATTCCCTAAGGCATATTCGTACTCAAGACAAGGTATCTCACAAGCATGGGCGATGGTTGGCCTTTCTTGAGAAGTTTACTTTTGTGGTTAAACACAAGACTGGTGTTTCAAACAGGGTTGCTGATGCTTTAAGCAGGAGGAGTAATCTGCTTGTATCTATGAGGGTTGATGTGCCAGGTTTGGAGGTCATTCGTGAGCAGTTAGCCATTGACCCTTATTTCTCAGTTATTTTGCAGGATGTGGAAACTGGGAAAAAGTCAGACTTTCTTTTGCATGATGGTTTTCTATTCAGGGGAACTCAGCTATGTATTCCCGATTCTAGTCTTCGTTTAAAGATTATTAAGGAGCTGCATGGTGAAGGGCATGTTGGTCGTGATCGTACTTTACAGTTGGTTCAAGCTTCTTATTATTGGCCTACTATGAGGAAAGAGGTGGATCGTTATGTGAAGAGGTGCCGTATTTGTCAGGTTTCCAAGGGCACGGCCACCAATGCGGGTCTCTATATGCCTTTGCCAGTCCCCTCGCAGCCATGGGTTGATATTAGTATGGATTTCGTGTTGGGGTTACCTCGTACTCAGAGAGGTAATGATTCCATATTTGTTGTGGTGGATCGGTTTTCTAAGATGGTCCATTTTATTCCCTGCAAGAAGACGACTGACGCTGTTAATGTAGCCCAACTCTTTTTTCGTGATGTGTACCGTTTGCATGGGCTACCTTCTTCTATTGTGTCTGATCAGGATACCCGATTTCTGAGTCATTTTTGGCGTAGCTTGTGGAAGATGGTGAATACTCAACTTAACTTCAGTAGTGCTTATCACCCACAAACTGATGGGCAAACTGAAGTTGTTAATCGGTCACTTGGGAATTTGTTGAGGTGTTTGGTTGGTGATCATGTGAAGGCATGGGATCAAAAATTGTGTCAAGCTGAGTTTGCTCATAATCATGCTGTTAATCGGAGCACTGGATATAGCCCATTTCAGATAGTTTATTCTTCTCAGCCTCGAGGACCACTTGATTTGATGTCTCTTCCTGTTTCTGGATCTGTTCCAAAGAAAGTTCAGGATTTTGTGGAGGGTTTACATGAAGTTCATAATGCTGTGTATGATCATTTGACCAGTGCTAATCTGAAGTATAAGCAAGCTGCTGATCAGAAGCGTAGGCATGTTGAGTTCGAGGAAGGTGATTTTGTTTGGGCTGTTTTGACTAAAGATCGTTTTACAGTTGGGGACTACAACAAGTTATCAGCGAGGAAGATTGGCCCAATTGAAATCGTGGAGAAGATCAATCCGAATGCATACCGTCTAAAGCTGCCTAGTCACATTCGTTGTTCTGATGTGTTTAACGTGAAGCATCTGTTGCCTTATTTTGGAGAATCTTCTGATGATGAACCTGTTGGTAATTCGAGGGCGAATTTTGTCTATCCAGGGGGGAATGATGCGGGCCCAAGTGTGGAGGAACAGGCTATTTTGTATTTGGAGGCCCAAGACCGCGTAACAAAAGGGGCTTCACTAAAATGGCTCTAACTTGGGCTACGGAGGTCCGTTTTGGGCGTGCGACCAAGCGAAACGAACGTGAGAAAAAGCTCCATCTTGCTGCAAACGGCCTATGGCGGTTTGGGTCATCGTCCGGGCCAAAAAACGCTTATTTCCATTAGTTATTTGCATTTTTATGTTTTTTTAAGTATTTTGGGCATTTTTTTTTGGGCTTGTGTTTGGCCCGTTATCTTTTTTAGGCCCATTTTGAATTTCTGTTCTTATTTATATGTCCCTTTAGTAATTGAAACAATCAGACTTGAATTTTGAGAAAACTGAATTTTCACTTCAAATTCCGTGGCCTTTGGGTTGCAATTTGGGGGTTGGGGAAGAACACACGGGTATTCTTAGAATCAACGTGTAATCTTCATTTTTCCGTTTCACGCGCTACATCAGAAAGGCATCTTCGTATAGCAAAAAATCCCCAGATCAGTGCGAAAAGCCGTCTTGTCTTCATCCTCGAGCTTCATCTGAACTTGATGGTACCCCTTGTAGCAATCCAAGAAGCACTTCCATCTGTATGGCGCGAGAGAGTCTATCTTTTTGTCGATCTCGGGCAAAGAATAACAATCCTTAGGGCATGCCTTATTGAGATCGGTATAGTCGACGCACATTCGCCATCCACCACTAGACTTCTCTACCATTACGGGGTTCGCAACCCAACTCTGATAACGTACCTCTCGCAGGATGCCGGCTTTAAGTAACTCGCAAACTTGCTCATTCATTGCTTTCGTCTTGTCTGCCCCTAGGCTGCGCCTTCTTTGGACTTTCGGCTCAACCGAGGGGTAGGTGTTTAAACAGTGCTCTGTGATGTCGCGCGGGACTCCGGTCATGTCGGCCGGGGTCCAGGAGAAAATATCCATGCTCTTGAATAGGAGCTGCTTGAGACGAGTTCTGATGTTTGGTGAGACAGCGTGACCTATCGTCACCGTTTGCTCCGGATATTTGCGATTTAAAACCCATTTTTCGGGCTCGGTTGCTGAAACCTTTGCCGCTTTTGTTGGGCGCATCTCTTCTGTTGACATAACTTCCTTCTTCGCATAAACGATTGCCACCCCCATCTTGGTTGGGAAACCAATCGCTGAGTGGGGGGTGGAAGTTATCATATTCAGCTCACCTTGCGTTTCTCTCCCGATCAGTACGTTATGTCTTGACTTAACAGGCATCACCATGAAGTTAACGTTCGTTGTCCGTGAATGCTTCCCATCAGAAAGTGTGATGGGGAAGCTGATTTGGCCTAACGGGAAGACCATTTCATTGCAGAACCCAGACAGTGGGTAGTCAACTGGTTCAAGTCTCGCTTTGTCTTCATCGTCGAACTGGTTAAAGCATTGTTCATAGATGATGTCTGCTGTACTCCCGGGGTCGATGAAGACGTATTCAGTTTCGTAATGGCCGATGATGCCGGTGATGACGATGGGTCGTGTGGCTCGGGGACCCCCGCGCACCACCGATAAAATAACTTGCTGTTCTTGCCATGAAGGCTCATAAGGTCTCTTGCCTTTTTCTCTTGCGCTATACCTTGGTCCATTGACCATGTGTGTCTCCAGGCGTCGAACCTTCTTGTGATTTCCTTCATCGTGGCGATGTAGTTGTCGCGTCTCTTTGCGCACGTTCTTCACTAAGTGGCTCAGCTTTCCGCTCTTTAGTGCTCTCTCGATCTCTTGTCGCAAGCTGTAACAATCATCTGTTAAGTGGCCTGTATCCTTGTGGAAATCACAATACAGATTGGGGTCTTGTCCCTTTTTGTTTGTCATAGGCCTGGGAGTCTTAAAATCATGGTTCTCCGTCATTAGCACCTCTTTTGGTGTTTTTATGAGCGGAGTCCAATGCTTTTCACGATTGTCGTCTCGGATTGCCTTTCTATAACCGACGCGGTCAATGGTATCACGCGCGTCTTCCTTATAGCGGGATCGTTCTTCGTACCGGGGTCGTTCATTATAACTGCTGGAGTGGTTGGCCTTCCACCCAGGGTTTTTGCCATTGTTGCGCCTGTTGTCATCGCACGGGTGACCCCCTTTGGAAAATCTATCTTCAGAACGATAGCTGTTGTTTCGTGCGAGTGACTCTTCAGTTTGCGCGACTATCTTCGCGGCTTCCATGAGTTTATCCCACTCCTTTGGCATTCCATCTTTCCCAGTGATGGTTCTAATCAGGCTATCACAGCAGATGGCTTTCTTGAAATGGCAGCGCATGAGTTGTTCACTCACGCCCCCTATCTCCAAACATTCTTTGTTAAAGCGCGTAATGAAATCTTCCAGACCCTCATTATCTCTTCGCCAGATATCTTCAACTTCCGCTGTGTCGCGCTGGTATCGCCTTTGTTGGCTGAAGTGACTCAAAAATTGAGTTCTGAAATCTACCCATGATTTTATCTTTCCTGGAGGAAGGCTGTCGAACCAGGCGCGAGCAGCCCCCGTTAATGTTTGGATAAACAAATGACACCACATGGGCATGTTCCAACCTCCCATGCAGCCCACGCTAGTAAACACTCTGACGTGATCGTCTGGATCAGTCAATCCGTTAAACTTTCCGACGGTCGGAGGCAACTTTTCTCTCTTGAGCGGTGCTAGTGCTATCTTTGGGATGAACTTCGAATGCTCTATAGCTTCCTCTGGTCGATAGGCGAGGCGAAAGTCACGCTCTGCCTCTTCGGTATAACCAACGTGTTGCCTTGGTTTGTAGTACTCATGATTTCTTTGCAAACGATTGAAGACCGAGGACTCGTCATCGTTCTCCCAGGTTGGATCATTCGGGTCAGTTTCTTCCCACTCATCGTTCATGTTGCTCGGCGTGAGCCGGCTATGAACTGGGCCTCTTTGGAAATTTGACGGTTCGTCATAGTAGCTTTCTGTCTCCCCCCGTGTATCGCGTGTGTCCTGCACGCTTAGTCTTCGGGTAGGGGGAGGTCTGTTGGCTCTTCCTTGGATATTTTGCGGCGGTGGCATCTGGCGCGGCCCGTGACTTGGGCCGGTTGGTGTAACCAAGGAAGGTTCTGCCGTTAGAACTGCTTGTTGCGCGCTCAAGGATTGATATGCCGCGTTAATGGTGGCGAGCTGCTTGGCGTACCATGAGGCTGGGGTTTCGCCCCCTGGTAGCCCTAATAGCGCTGAGATATTCTGAGGTGGAGCTGTGTTCGAAGGTCCAGCACCGTTGTTTCCTGTGGTAGTTTGATTAATGCGGGCGAAGCTCCCGCGAGGACCCCCGGTGTTGGCCATCTCGATCTCGCCGATTTCTTCAACGTGTTGGGGTTGGATGTTTTGATTATCCGCCCCCAACGCTGCGTTAGGGTCTGCTCCAAGACCAACAAATTCGGGAATGATTCCTTGACCAGCCATGATCGAAGGAAGAAAAGCAGTGAGAACTCAAGAAATAAGAAGATGAAAGTGGTTTGTAGCAAAAAACCGGTGGGCGCCAATGAAGAAACACGGAACTAATTATGAGACTAATCAGTTTGGTTTATGTTTCTACCATGATGGTTAATCTTCTTATGGTTTCCTGAGCTCCTTAATGATCGTGGTTTATCTGCAAAACAAAACACCGTTACTCGTTAAGAGGGGAATGTGGGGGTTTCCCTCTTAACCGGGCTCTGGCGTGAGAATAAGCGACTGTGTTTGGGAGAGAATAAAGTGTTAAGTGAGAGTAGAGGGAATGGAATGAAATAACCTGTGAAGTGAAGGTCTCTATTTATAGTCGGAGAGGTGTAAGAGGGTGTGGGCTGATGGGCCTTGGGCCGGAAGGCGACAACATGAAGGATATGCTCCTTGTCTCACTGGTGTCGACCGTTAGTGGCTTCTAGGAGCTTTGTGGAGTTGGCGCAACGTGATTGGAGCCACGTGTCACTGTTGTCGGCCTGGTCGCCCTTCTGTCATCAGCAGGTAAGTGGAGATCGTGGGGCAGTTGTCTCTGCCCTATGATTGGTGCCACATAGGCGTCCTTCAGTACTTTTTGTCTCCTGCATGTCAGACGATCGTGGAGCACGATTGCGCAGGAACAGAAGGACCCTGATTGGCTCTTTTATTCTGCCACTTGTACCTTGTGTACTATCTGGAAAGGCCTTGCGCCGTAGTCACGCACGATTCTTGCTGAGCACGTTATTATCATGCGCGCGGTATGGGCTTTCAGATGTCCCTTTTAGAATGCTAAGTGTTGCTAACTGGAGTTTACTCTTATGTGGACCTCGCGCCGCGTTACACAGGTATGTTGTAGCTCGCGCGAGGTTGGCGATCAAGAAAATTGCTGGTTAAGGAGTATGGTCCCGCGCGACCTAACAGGGGTTGCGCGGCTTTTTGGGACCATACCCCTTCAGGTCTGTAACAAATCTAACCCAACATACCAAAAATTCCTAAAAATGGTATCATAACAGTAGGTAATGAGTTTTGGGTCAAATTCTATGTTTAAACATATATTATGCACAAAAGCGTAATTTAAATAATAAAAATTTCAATTTTACGATATCGTGCGTAACATCGTTTTGAGACTAGAGAATCATGTCAAATTAATTTAGACATGCTTACATATCAGTACTTAACCTATTAGTATGCTCACATATGCAAAAATCTCATTTTTAGATCAGAAGGGCAAAATGGGCATTTATAAGCATAATAACGCAAACTAGCATATAATTCAGAATATTAATGACCAGGTAATATAACCTCAGAGGGTTATACTACAACTTAATATGGTCCTAATGGAAGCTTAAAACATAAAGGATCTAAGTTTAATCGGGTCAGAACTGAAAGTCAAAGCAAAAGTCAAGCTTTTGCGACTTTCGGTTGCGAACCGACCCTAAACTCAGAATTGTCGGGTTGAACACGCTTAGACATGTTCTAATAATATTTACCAAGTTATTAAAGTGATAAAATACGGTTCATAACTTTTATTTTATCAGTTTTATTTATTTTATGAAAATCTGACATGTTTGACTTTTTGACTAGTTACTTTGACCCGACAATTAACTAAGCAACGAGAAAATTAGGAGGTGCCCTTTTAAGGGATTAACACCTACCTAATTATGGTCACATAGCCATATTCGCCTCGAACAATGGCTGGACCATTTGAGTTTAAACCGAGAGTCAAACCTATTTTGCGTAACTTTGACTTTTTGGTTTTTAATTAACAAAACTGAACTAAAGAGGGGACTAAGACACTTACAAAGGGTCCTAGCAATCTTTTCAACTAGAATGAGCTTCCCTTTTTAATCAGGAACCTCCAGAATTGCTCAAGAAAGCTTAAGCATGTGAGATGAGAAAGATAATGAGCAAGGAAGTGAGGCAACTCAATGCCTCTATTTATAGTGTATGGGGATTGATATGATGATGCCAAGTGTTTAGGGAGGTGTTAAGATCTTCACAAGTGTCCATGGTGGTTTTTAAAACCATCAAAAGCTCATGGAATTCGAATTAGACTTGTTTGGAGGCCAAGGAAGAAGGTGACCAGCACCTGGCCAAAGCATTCTGTTAATTTGAAGCCGTCGCCGCGCGCAATGGCGGGGGGGGGGGGGGGGGGGGCTGTGGTGCGACACCACCACACAACACTCCAGCAAAACAAGTTTCAATCTTGGCACATTTGGTCCTTGCACCTTTTAATGCATGTTATCTTTCATTTTTAGGCACAATAGGCCCTTGTAGTTAGTTTGTAAATGATCTAAAGAGTATAACCAAACATCGTTAGGTCCGGTTCCATTAAACGATCACCGAAAACACTAGTTTTGTCTCGTTGACGCTTTTAACCCTTATTCTTGGGAATTTGCGTAAATAACACATGACATTATCGAAACCTCGTGAAATTGTTATCACTTATTCTTGAGAGTATAATCGAACATTACGAAGCCCCGGGTTCGTTTAAAGGTCACTCAGAGGTAAGAATTAACATGTTGACACGTTTAACCCCTGCATCTTGTAAACTTTTTTGTAACATTACTTATTGGCATAAAAGCCTTAAACGGCCAATATTAGGCGTTACCGAGAGTATACAGACACCGTAAATATTAACATGTTGACACTTTTAACCCTTTGTAAATATTAACATGTTGACACTTTTAACCCTTTGTTGCGCAAACTTTCAAATAATTACGCAAACGACTCCTCTCGTCCAAGAAGTGGCTCATTTGAGAATACAGACACCGTATAAGGTCACTCAGAGGCTTAGTTTAGGCATGTTGACACTTTCATAGTTTTCATTTTTGATGAAATTAGTCCCTCATAGTCAATGTTTGACTTTATTAGGGTTTATTACACGTGTCAACACATCATTGGACACGATTTTACGAGGTGTTACATCCTCACCCCCTTAAAAGAAATCTCGACCCCGAGATCTACCAAAACAAGTGAGGGTAGTTTTGTCGCATAGTGGACTCAACCTCCCATGTATATTCAGGGCCTCTACGGGCATCCCATTTAACTTTTACAATTGGTACATGCTTCCTTCAGAGCTTTTTAACCTGCCGATCCTTGATCGATATAGGTCTTTCAATAAACCTCAGGCTTTCATCAATCTGTACGTCTTTATGAGACATTGCTAGCGATTTATCAGCTAGACATTTCTTTAAGTTATAGATGTGGAACACATTATGAATTCCACTAAGCTCCTTAGGCAAGTTTAGCTTATAAGCTATACTGCCGACACATTCAATGATCTCGAATGTTCCTAAATATCCAGGGCTTGACTTGCCCTTTATACTGAAATGTATCGTACCCTTCCATGTTGGTATTTTCAATAGAGTCTTGTTCCCTACTTGGAACTTTAAGAGATTTGCGCCTTTCTTTCGCATCGCTCTTTTGTCGATTACTGGCAGCTTTTAGACGATTACGGATTCATAATATCTTATCCGTCGTCTTTTAGGACAGTCTCAGATTCTGATAATTGGGATTTCCCAACTCCTGTCCAACAAACGGGCGTTAACACTTTCTCCCATACAAGGTCTCTAATGGAGTAGCCTTGATGCTTATATAATGCTTTTGGTTATAGGAGAACTTAATTAGGGTGAGATAGTCATTCCAACTACTACCCGAATAAATCTTAAGGAATTAACTACCCTCATGGTTTGTCGAACAAATCGACGATCCTGGGCAGCTAATAACGATTCTTAATCCTTTCCTAGTTAGGTTGCAGTAATCAATGCATAAGCGTATTGCATCGTGCTTTCCTTTATCAACAATAATCGGAGCTCCTAAGACAATGAGCTAGGCTGTACAAGCCTTTCTCTATAACCCATCTGATTGGCTCTTAATTCTTCCATTTCCGTTGGTGCTAACCGATATAGAGCTTCTGTAACAGATACGACTCCTAATAGGATGTCAATCCTAAATCCACTTTGCCTCTCAGGAGGTAAACAGGGTTGTTCGTCACTTGTGACATGCAAATGACACATCTTTTTACAAGTGCATGATGCCTTAAGTGGAGACGCCTACT
Organism: Helianthus tuberosus; assembly: GCA_030545235.1. Classification (NCBI taxonomy): domain Eukaryota; kingdom Viridiplantae; phylum Streptophyta; class Magnoliopsida; order Asterales; family Asteraceae; genus Helianthus; species Helianthus tuberosus. The sequence continues at coordinate 118,314,240 of CM060358.1, read as the reverse complement.
TAGGCATTTCTATAATGGATATCTTCTTTGAATACCACTAGCTGACTTTAGTACAATATGACCATTGGAATATCTTAGTGGTTCCATGCATTAAACCTCCATACTGATCAGGCATGTAAGCAATCTATGGGACACACTAGGTTATGCCAATCCTCATATGGCACTTTTATCAAACATAGTTGGCACTCGCAGTTGATAGAAATCAATGAGAAAATAATTAAAATAACATATATTTTTGTACTCTATTCGAAGAAAGAATACTCTTAGATTTTACAGAAGGATCATTGACGAAAATAGAAGAAACGGTCTCTAAGGTTTCATTGGTAAGTTCTTCCTTATACCTAATATCTGGAGTTCTTGTGAGTATCATCAAAAGTTTGCAAAGCTTATGGTCTATGAAAGACTTATTATTGCCTGTATTAAAAACAAGACACTTAGCAGAAATTATCATTGATAAATGATAAGGAATGTACCTGATGGTATTATTAATATGTACTGCCTCTGGCATTCATCAGGTAGTTCAGGCATTTCCCTTCTTAGCCTCTCCAGGCTTAGCTGCACCTTCTTTGGCAGCTTTATGGCATCTAGTTCTGATGTAGCCTATCTCACCGCAGCCGTAACAGACTGCATTCTTTATGTCCCAACATTCATGGGACTGATGACAAGTTCCTTTGCAGATACCGCACTAATTTGGTCTTTGTTCAATTCGACACTGTCCCTAGTGTCTTTTATAGCAGGTCTTACATACAGGCTTCTTATTAAACTTATGTTGGTTCTTATTAAGCCCGTATTTGCTCTTTTTCTTAGATTTCTGGGAATTATCCTCCTCCTTTGGTTCTTCCTTCACATTCGAAGTGTGAACAAAGCTCTTTTCATGAGCAATTGAATGTGGTTTTGAATGGGATTTGGAGCGAGTAGCACTCGGCTCTTTGAACTGTTTTATGACCTTTTCCATGGCCTTTCCAACTGCTGCGTCAACCACAGCTTGGAGATTAACTCCATTAATATTGAGATTTATGTTTGTAGCATCATTAGCTTTTGTCGCATCATTAGTATTGTGACTGTTGTCTACCTCATTCGAGTTTGTCATACTCGAAGCTTGGTACTAACCATCAAAATAAACAATTGTTAGTCATCCTCACGACGACCTGACATAGATTAGCCATGGTATTAATAAACCGTATAGGCTATTAAGTTCCGAACATTCCTAATGAATGTTATTTGAAGGAATATCAATTTCATTTAGCCTAGGTCACAAGAGAACCATCTATGGCGTTTAAGGTTTGGATCGAGTCCATTACCTGTTTGACAGGTGATCATAATGTCACAACTGTCTTCATCACAAAGATGATTATGGATAGCTCGAAGACTAGCCTTACATGACTTTTATTATATATATATATATATATATATATATATATATATATACACATATGGCACAGAGGCCCGTCACTAGGGACATAAAAGGATATGGCATAAAGCCTAGTCATGAAGGACACAAATAATCATATGGTGCGAAGGCCTTGTTGCAAAGGACATTTAGATATGGCACAAAATGGCCTTGTCACAAGGACATTATAAGATATGGCACCAAAGGCCGGTCTCGGAGGACATTATAGAATCTGGCACAAAAGGCCTGTGACAAAGAATGTTAACATTTAGTATGTTAACTTATCACGAATGACAAATTATAGCTCATTGGCTTGTCATGAATGACTTAAAAATATAACTCTTGGTTTGTCATAAGGACATTAATTTATAAGCCGCAATCTTATTAGATTAGGGGCTTTAAGGTTTGAACATAGTTCTTCACCTTTGGACAGGGAGTCATAGACTACAACTGTCATTGTCTTGAAAGACGATTTAATTTGGCACAAAGGTAAACCAATTGACATCACTAATGGATGTTTATATATAATCATCATACTTGATGATATTAGTCATGATCACATTTTTTTGGGTAAAGTAGTCATGATCACATTGATCATATAGACTGCGAAACTTGGGCATAGCTTTCTACTTTGGACAGGGAACCATAATGGTCACAACTGTCATTGTCTCAAATGGATGATATAATGTAGCCCGTAGGCGAGACATCACTAGGAATGTTTAGTATTATGATCATCATACTGATGATATTAGTCAGGATCGCAATGATCATATAGACTATGGAATTTGAGCATAGCTCACCCCCTTGGGCAAGGAATCATAAAAGATTACAATAGTCTTGTCACTATTAGACAATATAATATAGCCCGTAGGAAAAACATCATTAAGGATGTTAAATATAATCATCATATTGATGATTTTAGTCATGATCGCATTGATCATATAGACTATTAGGGTTGAGTATAGCTCACTACCTTGGATAGGGGATCATAAAGATCACAGTGTCAATGTCTCAAATGGACAATATACTATAGCCCGTAGGCAAAACATCACTAAAGGATGTTAAATAATCATGATCATCGTATTAGATGATATTAGTCATGATCGCATTGATCATATAGACTATTATGTTTGGACATAGTCCAATATTTTTAGACAGGGAGTCGTTGTCTTATTAGACAACAAGTTTAGCCCGTAGGCACTTCATCACTAACGGATGTTTATATTTTTATCATCACATTGATGATACTTGCCATGATCTAATTTGATCATATAGGCTTTAAGGCTTGAACATAGTCCAAATACCTTGACGGCTGGTGTGGTTTCTCAAATCACATTGCCAGGAATGTTAACATGTTCTTAGATGTTAACAAGGATTAATTGTCTTAAGAGGGTTTTCCCATCATAGCCATCTTCATAGACATATAGGCTAGGTTATACCATTAAGAGGATCTTTTGAAATTTTCAGCTGATGATAAAGTTCGAGTAAAATTCGGAACTATCGTTGGATAAAGGACGAAACGAATACCTATTTAAAATTTTCAAAACTTTCCATAAATCATTAGGAATTTACATTAGTGCCTTAATCAGGACTTTTAGTAGTTCATTTGTCCACACAGGGACTTTAAAGCAACCCTAGTCCACCCAGGGACTAACAGGAAATATAAGTCCGTATAGGGACTATAAAATATGTCCGCATTGGGATCATTATGATATAAAATGTCCACGAAGGGACGTTATTAAACAATTTTCCTCGTAGGGACTTTAAGTAGAAAGATACGTCCTCATTAGAACTTATTAATGAAACAATATGTCCTTGAAAGGACTATAATAAAATATCATGTCCACAAGGGATTTCAATGGAATAATATGTCCAAAAAGGGAATTTGATAAATCTGCATGTCCACGAAGGGACTACGATGAAATGAAAGTACTATAATGAAGTATAATGTCCATGAAAGGACTATATTGAAATACCAAGTCCACGAAGGGACTATTTTAAAATAGTGTATCCACAAAGGGATTTTAATGAAATCACTCGTCCATGAAAGGACTATATTGAAATAGCATGCCCACCGAGGGTTTTTATTGAAATACAATGTGCATGAAGGGACTATAATGAAATATGATGTCCACAAAGGGACTAAATAGCCAATGCCCATGCAGGGTCTTAAGTCGAAAGATATGACCACACAGGGACTATATAGAAGAGATAGGTCCTTATAGGGACTTAAAGGATAATGAATATTATGAAAGAAGGATTCCCTAACGCCTTCCTTGCTCCATTTCGATTGTTTCCCTTTTCTGTTTACCATATACGCTAGGGATACTAAAGACCCAAGTGAATAAGGTAAGTATTACAATCAGGATCCGTTATAGGAGTAGAATTCAAGGATTCTATGGTTAAAGAATTATATGGATCACGGATCGGGTTTTGACTGATATAATCCAAGTCTGGGATTCCAAAACTTGGAGCTAAGAAATAGGGATCATTAGGATCCACTGGTATTATTTTCAAAACGGGAGCCTCAAGGACCACCTGGTATGGACTCCACTAGCACAGACTTCAAAATTTGGAGCCTCGGGGACCTCCGGTATGGACTCCGAAGTCTGATTGAGAATTTCAATAAGTTTGGTTTTTAGGAAGAGGTCCATAAATATATTAACATTCGTTGGCTTCGGATGAGGAGAATCTCCATTAACGGATTCTTTGCTTGGCGACATATTCAAAATATATTAAAATCGAAAACAATGTTTACTTAATAGGGATGAGAGCATTCCTATGTTAAGTCTAGACTCAGAAGGTCTAAGGAATATGCTACTGTGTCATTGAGATTAAACACAAAAGACTAGTGTTTAATTCACTCAATGTTGGCTCTGATACCAACCTGTCACACCCCGATATTTCCACGTATTACCGGTGGGGAGTATCGTGACGTAAGATCGATATCGTCATAGTCAAACATACACAGAATAGCACAGCGGAAGTCTTGGAATATAAAATATTATTACAAACCCAAATGTCTGAAAATATCAAATTATTTATTATAGACGAGCCTGTAATATCAAATCCACAGGTGGCTCCTTACAGGATGTATAAAATGAAGTTTAGCAGACTTTAGGGCATCTTTAAGGATTTGCAAGATCCTCTATTTCGACACCGAGCAACTCCCAGCCTATTATGAGTAGTACCTGTCACTTAGTCTTTTGAAAATACATCAGTTTTCACTGGTAAATACAATTAACTGACTCTTTTGAAAAGAGTTTATGAAAATTGATTTAAGCGCACAAGGCACAAACCATTTATAACTTGGCACAATCTTTAATAAAATCTTGTATACAGTTTTACATGTTTGTCATACATATGGGGCCGGTTTGGAAGCCGGTCATGATTAATCGACTCACCACTTATAGAACCCACAAAGGAGTTATCCCCAACATGTGGGTTAATTTAGCATTTGCATCTGTCAGGTGTATGCCTACACCCCGTGCATAGGTCGAGGCCATTTTCAAATGAAATGAGCCGAGGATATCCAGGACACGGTCGTATTAACCCCAAATGCTTATGTTAACAAACAAAACAGATTAAAACGGGTTATGCAATTTATTAATCACAATCCGATTAAATGATTTCATACCCAACCAAGCGGTATTATTATAATACCATATCCCAAGCTCGTATAAGGGAAAATAAGTTAAAAATATTTACCTAAGCTAATACTTGATTCACAGCAAAATAACTCAGTCGTATCCAATCTATATAAATGTAGGTAGCTTTTACCGGGTGGCTCTAGTCTGGAGTGATGGTAATATATAACCAATTCAGAATGCTAACGGTCTTTTTTAAGTCGTAGACTTAGACCGGCTAGCTTAAAGTATCTAAAGTGGTACGATACGCTAGATAAAGCGTTGACCGGAATAGAATGTTATTTAGACCCAACAAGTATGAAGACTTGTATATTATGGGTAAACTAAGTACATTCTTGATTTTGAAGCAAAAATGATAAGGTTAAACCCGTTTCGGCAAAATTACGTAAACTAGTTACATAAACTGATCCGAATGCGTAAATGCATAACGGGCAACCAAATGAACCATATACAAGTCCCTTATGTTATTATGCTTAAAATATGTTAATACATCAATGGGATGTTAACACATATACCCAAAAAGTAATTAAAACCAAATTAAGTCCCGTAGGGGCATTTTGGTCATGTTACTATTTATAAAAGAGGTTTTATAGTAAACTGATATTCTGGTCTATAACATTCATACGTGTAATTTACCATTTATGGCCAAACCATGCCCTAAAAGGGTATTTTGGTCATTTCACATATGATTTTAAGGACATAATTGGAAGTCTGAGTTCATGACTTATACCTACTATAAAAATATTAAGATTTATTTATAAACTCAGTAGGTAACAAGTCTTAGGTGCTAATTATGGTTTTAAACCATACTATGCACCTAATTAGCGTAAAAGTCGTTAATTGACGATATTTAAGATGTTTATGTGATTATGAGATTTTGAATAGCCTTGTATGTTTAAAATATTTTATTTTTCATATCAAATTAGTAGGAAAGGGCTTGGCATGCTAATCACATGTAAATCACATTTTATTAGTCAAAAAGGGCATTATCGTCAATTAAGGAATTCATACAAGAACTCTATGTTATGGTCAGTAACAAATCTAACCCAACATTCCAAAAATTCCTAAAAATAGTATCATAACAGTAGGTAATGAGTTTTGGGTCAAATTCTATGTTTAAACTTATATTATGCACAAAAGCGTAATTTAAATAATAAAAATTTCAATTTTATGATATCGTGCATAACATCATTTTGAGACCAGAGAATCATGTCAAATTAATTTAGACATGCTTACATATCAGTACTTAACCTATTAGTATGCTTACATATGCAAAAATCTCATTTTTAGATCAAAAGGGCAAAACGGGCATTTATAAGCATAATAACGGAAACTAGCATATAATTCAGAATATTAATGACCAGGTAATATAACCTCAGACGGTTATAATACAACATAATATGGTCCTAATGGAAGTTTAAAACATAGAGGATCTAAGCTTAATCGGGTCAGAACTAAAGGTCAAAGCAAAAGTCAAGCTTTTGCGACTTTCGGTTGCGAACCGACCCTAAACTCAGAATTGTCGGGTTGAACATGCTTAGACATGTTCTAATAATATTTACCAAGTTATTGAAGTGATAAAATATGGTTCATAAATTTTATATTGTTGGTGCACAGATGTCTGTTAACTTCGTCTTTATTGAGTCTTGTATTGTATTAGCTATATCAGGGCACGAAAATCGAGAAAACAGTTTTAAAATGTAATTCCGCTTGAAATGTGCTTGATGTCATTTCAAAAGGAATTAGAGGTTTCATGCGAAATTACTAATTCCGCACGGAATTAGGTAATTCCGTTTGAAAAGTAATTTCGTTTATAACTGTTTCAAGCGAAATTACCAACTCTATAAATAGGTGTGTTGCTGTGTCATTTGAAACGGAATTAGAGTGTGTGTTTCAGAGCCGAGGTGCTGCTGGATTGTTATTTTAACTGTAAAAGCTCAGAAAATCAATAAGAGTAGATAATTAGAAAGTATCAAGCTGTATTACGTCAATTTCATTGATTCCGCCTTTGATTTTGATGTTGAACTCTTCAGATTGACTCGTGAGGGTCACACGACGATCCAACAAGTGGTATCAGAGCTCAGGACGAGGAGTTCATACCATTTCAGCTTGATTTCATCGGATTCTATCACTTCTACTCCTTCTTTTCTGATTTGAACAAAATTTATCGGTCAAAATGGCTTGATTTTCACATATTTTAAGTGAATCATAGTTTTAACTAATCCGTGAAACAATTGGACCTTAATTCAAACAAATACTGATAAAATTTGTTAATTCCGTTTGAACAACAGATCGAACATGCTGACGTCATCGTAATTCCGTTCGAAATCTTCACTGTAATTCCGCACGGAATTACACATTATACCTAATTCCGCTTGAAAAGTGCAGTCAATTTCAAACGAGACCTAATTTCGTTTGAAACGTTCAAACGAAATTACAAATTCCGCACCAAAGTACCTAATTTCATTTCAATTGGCATAATTTCGTTTGAAATTAAGCTAATTCCGCACGGAATTTGTTTCTGTTTGGTAATTTCGTTTGTAATATCTAATTTCGTTTGAAGGCTCAATTTCGTGTGAAAAGTTAATTCCGTTTGAGCTATTTCGCTTGAACTGATTTCGCTTGAAAATCTTAAAAAACCAAAAATTTTTCTAAGTGTTTGTTGATTATTTCAGGAACTTGAAAGATGGTTGAGTTTATGAATCCTTTCAGTGACATGTTTGCTTTCGCAGGAAACACCGGAGATGATACTTCAAACAACACAAATGAGAACACTCCGAGTGCAAAGAAAACTCTGTCCGATGCTTTAAGTGTGGAGAGTGCATACGGTACATATAACAAACCTCTAAAGTTGATGGTGATTGAAGAATATAATAGGTGGGCCAAAAGATTTGAAGAATGGCTAAAAGCGTTTGCGTACCCAAGCTGGAAAAGTTTAAAGAATGGCTTCAATAATGGAAGACCAGATTGTGAAAATTTGTCAGAAACTGAAGATATAGAGAATTTTGTTGCTGAACAAAAGTGCATTGCATTGCTTCATCAGTCTGTGAGAGACGACATAATATCTTTGATTGAGTACACAAATGCTCAAGATCTTTGGGAAAAATTAAGAGTGAAATGTGTGGGTAGTGCTGAGATAGTAAAAAAAAAAAAAGAAACTGTTAAGAAAAAAGTTTGATTTATTTGGCTGTTTGAAAAACGAATCTGTTTCTAAGATGATTGAAAGATTTGGGCACTTGAAGTTGGAGCTGGCAAGACATGGGGTTGTATATTCTCGAGAAGAATTAGTTGACAAATTGTTTGACTCGCTGCCGGATGAGATGGATTGGCAATACTTTGCTTTGATGTTGAAGAATACGATAAAGTCGGAGGATTTGACAGTTGATCTATTGATTGAAAGACTGGAGAGTCATGAGCTGGAGATCAAGAAATCAAATAAAGTCAATCATTCCTCATATCAGCAGAATGTGGAGCTGTACTATCCAAAAAGTATGATTCCCAAGAATGTGTCTCCTAAGACAGCTTTCTCTGCTGAAAATTCTAACACATCAAGTAAAGAGAGTTCAAGCAGTGGTTTTCATAGTGGTTCTTCGTCAACTTCAAGCCAATCAGCCTCAAAGAACTTGTTTCAATGCAACATTGCTGTGGATTTAAAGAATGCTCAAAATTTCAATTAAGAATCCGCAAAGCAGCAGATGGTGTTCTTAGCTTCTGTGCTAGAGTCATATGAGAGCCTTGTGGTAGGCAAGATTGGAAACACTAACCTCACCAAGGAGGACTACGATCAGATCGACCAGGAAGAGATGGAGTTGATCGACATCAGGTGGTGTATGGCTAGTGCAGTCCGACGAGCACAACGGTTCATGGAGATTATGTAACACCCGTCTAATTTTACTTGATTTTAATAATAGATTATACCATTTCAAATAAAATATTGCTCAAGTAACCTAACATTCAACTAACGAATAAGTTAGAACATTTCAAAAGTTGTTTAGAAATTGTTTACAACCCATACACTAAGTCTATTAAAGATCTAAAACATTGCGGAAGCTTCAAAATGTAGTGTTCGGTTCTTCATCATTTGCTTGATCGTCATCCGTAAGTTCACCAACATCACCTAATGTCAAAACCACATCAAAGGTTAATTTTGACAATAATATAACACGTATAATTGAAATCTAGCATCAAAACAATTGAAAACAAATAAAAATTTCGGATCAGAGTCGCTCGCGCCCCGCAAAGGTCTTACGCGGGCCGCGAGAACCCCTCGTGTGTCGCGGCGTGTTCCAGGTGACCTTCCGCGTGGCGCGGGGGGTCATGTTTTCCAGCAGCTCAAGTTTTGTGAGCTGCATTTGCTGCCAGCTCCGGAAAATCCGGTTTTTAACTTCGTTTGGCCATATCTTTTGACTCGTAGGTCCGTTTTAAGTGATTTTTCTTCCTATATGTCTGTAAATTCATTACCGACATAACTATTATAAATTTGATACCCAAAATTTAATTTACGGACCGAAATACCATATGTCATTATGTAATTATTCGACCCATTCTAACCTTACACATTTTACTACCATTTAACTAATAAACCTATGGCGCCTTATGCCCAACATCCGAGGCTTGTTATCACCCACATTTCTTACCAATTTCATGGTTTAATGCCTTTGTGATTATTATCGCCATTATCGACTACTAGAACGCTTAAGACTACAATTTTCACAACTAATAGATCCGTTGGCTCATCTTGTGGAACCATCCACTTATGATGACTACCAATTGGTTCGTTGACTATACTAAGTCTATCAATTCACATTCCAACCATAATCAATATAAATTCAACGCAAATTTCGATTCAACAATAAGATTTACGAAACTTATCAACAACTCGCTTAATGTAACCAATAAAGTTACGTACCTTCAAAGTAGACCTTTCAAACGTGGTTCGCCACCCGCTTGTCCGCTTGACGCTCCCTCACCCGTTCCTATAGAGTTCATATATGATATGTTTAGAACTCTCTTTAAATCATAATTTGCATAATACACCAAAACATCATGATTATGCGTTTAACTTGGAAATTTCAGTTTTTAAGCCTTCATAGAGGCATTTCAACAAACACTTCATGGGCAGATTTTTACAAGATTAAATATCAAATCTCTAATTTATTATTTAGCCCTAATTTCACATCATTCAACCTTTTTACATGATTGATAACTTCAAATTTTCTGGAATCACTTCAAAATTGCCAAATTACACTAGATTAACAATCTATTTCCTAGTGTTCATCAAATTACACATAACCCACTAATCACCTACAATGGTGTTCATGGATTCACCAAAATTTCTTATGATTTCAACTTCTATTTGTCTAGGGTTTTGTCCCTAGACACTGTAGTTGTTCCTAATCATCATAATACACACATGCAACTAGAATTTCAGATTTTTCCCAATTTCATGAGAATTTCAAGTTGAGAGTTTTCATTAAATTTTACATACCTTGTAATCCTCTTGCGATGAGGATCACGATTCTAAGCTCGAATTTTCGTTTGGACCAGATTTGCACCTCCAATTTGAGAGTTTAAGTAGAATTTTAGGGTTTGAAAGTGGGGGTGTCGCCCCCTGCTTGTTCTAATCGACCAGACATCCTTAATGGGTGTTTGGTTTTGATTTTTATTCAAAATTAATAAGATAGTTTCAATTCTTACAACTTAGGCCCTTCCACTTTGTTCCACTTATAGTTTAGTTGCTTTTAACCCTATTATAAGCTATTTCTAGACTTGTAACTAACTAGGTTAAAATTCCTAGTTAATAAATTCTCGTTTATTTATACTTTATAATTCTAATATAAAGTTTTATATTTTCGGGGTGTTACAGATTACTGGTAGACATTCTATCGGAGGGTCGTCCACAAAACTTGGTTTTGACAAATCAAAAGTCACATGCTTCAAGTGTAAACAAAAAGGACATTTCAAAAGAGAATGTCGTAACGCACCAGCTGATGATACTGTAAATCCATTTCGTGAAGATTACCACAAAAGAGCGATCTATCATCAGAACAAATCAGAATCGCCCATAATGAAGCAGATAGAGGAGGCACCCAGAGAAAAATCCAGGGCACTTGCTGTTTTTCATGATGATGAAGGTTATGATTGGAGTGATGTTTAGCCTGAGGAAGATGCGGTTGGATATGAATTTGTGGCAAAGATTTTTCCTTTTAAAGACAACAGAACAGAAAAAGAAAAATTTGTCAACAGAAGGATGAAAGCACAAACCAGGATGAGCAGAATCTATAAAACATACAAAGAAGCTAAAAGAGCAAAAAGATGGAATGCCGACAGAGAATGTTACCTTGATCCACAACGAAACATTGCGGTTGATCCAGATTCCATTAGTATTGATGCTCTCATCCAGTAATTTGCTGAAGATGAAGAAGCCAGACAGAGAGAATGGTGGGGAGGTGGAGAAGAGAAAGTAGAAGAAAAAGAAAAAGAGAAAGAAAAAGAGTCGCATACAAAGAAGATTGATGATGGGATCATTAATACATCACAAGAATTTACCGCTGAAAACTTGAAGAAGATGGCTGACAAAGTTCTTGCTGCAAAAGAACTAGAGGTAGTTTCTGGTTCTGGAACTGAGTCCAAAAACAAGGTCAGTTCAAATGATACACATGAGTCAGGTAAGAAAGTTAAATCTGAGAACGACTGCAAAAATTGCATGAAAGAGTGCAAAGTTTGTAGTACAATTGCTTACCTTAGTGGTAAGAAAGTTGGCGAACTGACTGGTAGAGTCAGAAGTGTTGAAGATCAGATCTTAAACCGTGATAAATTGTTGAAAGCTTCGAACGACAGATTGAAAGAATTAACTGAGAAAATCGAAAATGATAAAAATGACACAGCAACACACCTATTTATAGAGTTGGTAATTTCGCTGGAAACAGTTATAAACGAAATTACTTTTCAAACGGAATTACCTAATTCCGTGCAGAATTAGTAATTTCGCATGAAACCTCTAATTCCGTTTGAAATGACATCAAGCACATTTCAAGCGGAATTACCTTTTAAAACTGTTTTCTCGATTTCCGTGCCCTGATCTATCTAATACAATACAAGACTCAATAAAGACGAAGTTAACAGACATCAGTGCACCAACAGACTCCCCCTTGGATGTTGACGAAGTCTTTAGCATCTAGTCTTCAGTCTTTAGTCTTGATTAATCATTCTCTGCTCTAAATTGTCTTGACATTGTAAAGCATCCTTCAATTCTTTTATCGTCAAACTCCCCTTTGAATGTTGATCTAGAATTTTGACTCCCCCTTTCGAAGACTCCCCCTCACGATAAACTGGGAATTAAATTCTGGTTCAAACTTTGACATTTTTCTTTGCCATGGGGATCTTGACTCCTGTTTCCTGTTTCTCAAACATATAACATTATAATCTATTCAATCTTAAAATTCTATTAACTGTTCATCAGTTTTAGAAATCCACTTAAGTATTCAGGTTCAATTTAATGACCCTGATTACTCAATTTTATCTACCAAGTCCAACTTAATGACCTTGGTTGGCTTGAGACAAATCACACTGACAATTTGTTCAACTATGTTCAAACAATTTTCTGAAATTTACAAGTTTCAAATTAATGGACTTGTTTTAACTTTTCAATTTTCTCAAGTTTAACATTTTAAGCTCCAAACTCATCTTCCAGCTCAGAAACTTCCTGCATCTGCTTCAATTTGAATCTGAAGATCAGCTTTCCACTTTGGTTTGTCGGAAAATAAAGCAGAAATGAAAAATCTTTTTGAATTTTTAATAAAGTTTCTAAAGTAGAAAATGAAATACAGAAATAAAATGCAATAAAAGTAAACTATTTACAAACATATTTTTGATGAGCGTGTTAGGGAATCATATCAACTATTCGACAAGCTACAAGTACCGTTAAGCTTTAATTTCATACTCAGAATTAAATAATTCACTTAGATTGTCGATATACTGATCCACTTAAATTCTCACACAATTTTCAATCTGTCCAGGATACGAATTTAGTGTTTTAGAGACTTAAACTCATTCATGTGTCCCACCTCTTGAATATACTCCCGTATCCAAATCCCAATATTCAGTCTTACAGGTGAGTATACCACATATGATATCTGTAAAGGGGTTAAATTGCGAGGGCCGTGAGAGCTCTGGTCAGAACTTCCGTTCAGCAGAGAGATGACGGCTTCGACTTTTGGTGGGTCCCCTTTAGAGGATCTTTTTTACAACAGCAATGATTAGCATTTTTAATGTTTCATCATTTTTGTGCTGAGGGCGGTACTATATTTCAAGCAAGCGGTAAAGTATTATACGGGGACTAGGCCATTGCTTCCGCAAAATCAGAAGTCCCTGGATAATACCCCAGATATCACTGAGTATAAAGACCTAGTATCTCAGAAAGAGGGATCCTTCAAACAAGATTTCAGGGTAACCTATATATCCAAGTAGTGTTCCCCATGAAATAAGTAAGTTTGAATTTAGGTTTATATCCCGAACAAACCTACTAAATGTGTAAAAACCTATCGGCACATCATCAGCGAGACTGTTTAAGACTTTTAGACTTTACATATCTTTAGCATACCATAACTGTCAAGCCAATGTACTATTATTTTCCCTTTTTACACAAGCTCTTTTCTGGTTTTCTATTGTTTTTGGATTTTGAAATACCTCATGTTTTTAGATTTTTTAATTTTTTACTGTTTTTGTATTTTCTGAAATATTACCCTATACTCCCCCTAAATACCAAAACAAGTAAAAAATCGACAAACCATTGCAGATTGCTTCTCAACATCATCTACAATGTCTCCTTCATCAACGCCAAGAATCTCCTCCAACACCGATAAAAGCTTCATACCGTTCAATTTTAACAAATATAGAAAACGAGTTTTATCAAACGCTTTGGTATGTAAATCAGCTTTTTGTTCGTCAGTGTGGATTTTCTCAATTCGTATCAACTTCTTCTCGAAGCAATCTCGGATGAAGTGATGACGAATTTCAATGTGTTTCGTTTTAGCGTGATGAACTGGATTTTTAGTAATGTTTATCGCTGCCTCATTATCAACAAAGATAGGGGTGTTAAGAAATTGCAAACCGTAGTCGCGCATCTGTTGCTGGATCCACAAGATCTGAGAGCAGCAACTGCTAGCAGATACATATTCAGCTTCACATGTGGATAAAGCTACAGAGGTCTGCTTCTTGCATTGCCAGGTGACCAATCGTGGTCTGAAAAACTGGCACCCCGCTGTTGTTGATTTAGCGTTAACTTTGCATCATCTGAAATCAGAATCAGAATACCCTTCGAGTGTGAAATCGCCTTCTCTTGGATACCACAACCCCAGCGATGGAGTTCCTTTCAGGTAGCGTAATATCCGTTTCACTATCACCATATGCGAAGCTCTAGGATTAGACTGAAACCGCGCTGCGAGGCAGGTTGGATACATAATATCGGGCCTTGAAGCTGTCAAGTACATCAGCGAACCGATCATGGAACGATATAACGTTTCATCTACCTTCTCTCCGGTGAGATCAGGGTTTATCCCATGGTTCGTCGCTAATGGGGTGGCAGCTGGAGTAGATCCTGACATCCCAAATTTCTCTAAGATATCATGAACGTACTTCGTTTGATGTATGAATATTCCTTTGGGTAGTTGATCAACCTGAAGTCCCAAAAAGAATTTCATCTCACCCATCGATGACATTTCAAATTTCTGCTTCATAACTCGTTCAAAATCTTTGCACATATTTTCATTTGTTGACCCAAATATGATGTCGTCCACTTATATCTGAACTATCAGAAGATGTCCGTCGACCTCTTTGGTGAAGAGAGTGGCATCCACTTTTCCACGGATGAAGCTGTTGGCTAGCAGGTGTTGAGACAATGTCTCGTACCAAGCTCTCGGGGCCTGGTGTAAACCATACAGCGCCTTATCCAGTAAATAGACCTTGTCTTTGTGGATTGGATCGGTGAAGCCCGGTCGCTGTCCGACATATACCTCCTCTTTTACCTTCCCATAGAGAAAAGCCGATTTAACATCTATCTAGCTGATAAACTTTAAAACCTTTCCAAGATGCAAATGCTAGGAAGATTCTGATCGCTTCAAGTCTCGCAACTGGAGCATACACTTCAGTGAAATCTATACCCTCCTGCTGACTGAAACCCTAGACTACGAGTCGAGCTTTGTTACGAATAATAACCTCTCGATCGTCTCTCTTACATTTGAATACCCACTTGGTGTTGATCTTCCTGTGGCCATCAGGCAAGTCTACTAACTTCCACACTCCTAACTTCTCAAACTGACTTAGCTCCTCTTGCATCGCGTTGACCCAAGAATCTTCAGTTAGCGCCTCTTTGTATGTTCGCGGTTCGATCTGCGAAATAAAACAACTTAGTGAAAACTCAGTTTGTAAAGGAGCAACTGTAGAATAAAAACAAGTAAGGCCTTGGTCAATTTTACGTCTAGTGCGAACGCCTGATTGTAATTCTCCAATAATCAACTCTTCTGGATGATACGAAAGAGTTCTCGGCATCACCTCGCCTGGAACATCTACCTCTCCTTCCAAATTTGTGACATTCTGATTTGCACCTTGTTCACTGACTGGAATTGTTTGACTTGAAATCTGGATCTGCTCCCCCTCAGAATCTGAATCACCATGATCAAATACAGGCATATTATCAGATTCTTGATTATCATTGACTGCCGTCTGATTATCATGAGTAACTTCATCTTGTTGAATATCATCATGTTCTCCAGCATTGCTTGGACCGGCTTCATCGTCATTAGAAGCTCGATTTTGACGTCTAGAATACTCAGCTGGGAACCTTTCCTGGGATGACTCATACTCTCTCAGAATATCTAACTCATCAAAGAAATCTTCTTCTTCTTCTTCTTCTTCTTCTTCCATATCAAACGAATTCCACAAAGTGTCATAGTGAAAACGCCATGAATCGCTTGGATTTTGCGGTGGCATTGTGTAACCTTGACATTCAACATTATGTGCCTCAATAATCCGCTTTAAGCTCGGAACAAAGACTCGTTTCAAAGGACTTGAGTATCCCACAAATATTCCCTCGATGCTCTTTGCACCAAATTTACCAAAAGGCTCTAGAACTGTACAGGGAGACCCAAACGGTTCAAGATACTTCAGGTTCGGTTTGCGGTTATTGATCAGCTCGAAACATGTCTTGTTGAATTTCTTCACAGTGAGAACCCGGTTGAGCGTATAGCATGCGGCTGACACTGCTTCTGCCCAGAAGTTGACAGGTAATTTAGAATCAGCAAGCATCGTCCTGGCCGTTTCAATTAGCGTCCTGTTCTTTCTTTCAGCTACTCCATTCTACTGCGGAGTGTAAGGCGCACTAAATTCATGCAATATACCTCTTTCATCACAATATTCTTCCATTTTGAAATTCTTGAACTCAATACCATTATCACTACGTAATCTTCTGATGCGAGTTTGGTACAAGTTTTCTATCTTCTTGAACAGCGTCATCAAACGATCAAACGTCTCATCTTTTGACTTCAAAAATAATACCCATGAAAATATTGAGTAATCCTCTGTAACTACTAAACAATAGAGATCCCCAGTTATGCTTTTGACGTTCACTGGACCAAACAGATCCATATGGAGTCTCTCTAAAGGTTTCAAAATTGAATTTTCTTTCTTCCAAGGGTGAGATTTGTTCTTTTGCTTGCCTTTGACACAACTAATGCACTCCCCCTCAAGATGAAAACCTTTCACATGAACACCAATAACTAAGTCATTATGCACCAGGTGATTCATTTTTCGCAAGTGAATATGACCCATTTTTCGATGCCATAACTGTGATTCTTTTTCTGTTGCTCTTGACATAAAACAATGAGCCTGACCCGTGGTAGTAGTTGCTACACTCATGTCCAAAACGTACAGATCATTGAATCTGGGCGCTCTCATGATAACCCACTCTTCGGGAACAACAAATCCTGGTTTCAAGATCAAACATTCTTTGTCTGTAAAGTGCGTTGTATACATATGATCACAAATCTGAGAGATGCTCAGAAGATTGTTTTCAAGCTCGGAGATGTAGTTTAATCTTTCAAACGTGACAATTCCATTCGATAAAGTTCCTTCACCAACTATTTGACCACCTTGATTTCCTGCAAATCCCACATATCCTCCATTAAACCCACGAACATCGTACAGTAGGGTTTTCTTCCCCGTCATGTGCCGAGAAGCTCCACTATCCATAATCCATCGTGAAACGGATCTTGGAAGCTCCTGGACATATCACAAACACTTAGTTAGAAGTTGATGCCACCCAAGCCTCTTTTGACTCTGGCAACTTGACATTTAAGTGAGTTTTTGCAATGTAAAGTGGCGGAAAATTCTTATCATTCATCTTTAAGCTCTCCTCAGATCCAATCTCAACCCTTTTGTATAAAAAAAAATCATTTTGAGAAGGTTGACCAGATGATTGGTCTTTCTTTGGTACACTCTTCTTTTTAGAGGTAGTAGCCTCTTGTGATTCAAGTTTCTCATAGTAATCCAAAGGAGCATTCATCTTTACCGGAATGGTAGAAGGCGGTTATTTTTCTGTCTCAGAAACCTTTGGTTTTGGAGAACTCGACTTCTTGTCAACTGATTTTGGCTTCCATGCTTGTTGAGGCGAAGCAACCCGTTTGTAAAACTTGTCAGTTTTAGTTACCACATTCTTTACAGGTTCAGTTTTGATTTTGGTGTTTTCATTTTTCAAAACTTTCTTCTCAACAACCATTGGAGCTTTACCTTTTGCATCATCTTTCTTTCTTGAATTCTCAACAACCACGGTCTTAGACTTCAAGTTGGTACACTTTCGTGCAATATGTCCAACTTGATTGCATTTAAAGCATGTTCGGGTGTCAACTACCCGACTTGTTTCTTCAGACTGAGGCTGTGAAGCCTTCTTCTCAAAGGACTCTTTGTTTGTTTTTGAAAAAAAATTTGATTCTTCATCAGAAAGTGAACTTGAACTAGAAACAAACACCTTTTTCTCAACAAATTTCTTGTTTTGAAAATTTCTTCTTTGATAATTCTTACCACCCTGATATCCACCCGACCATCTGTTTTGATTGTTGTTATAAAAACGTGGTGGAACAACTGGTTTCTTGTAGTAAGCTTTATCTTTTTCGAAATTCATTTGCCTCTTTGTCTGTTTCAAACCTTCTATCTCAGACAGATCAATCTCAATCAACTTGAACACATTTCTCAATTTACCAACATTCACATTCTCTAAAGGAAAATCACGATCCGAATACAACTTATCAGATCCCGCCATCTTGTACATCACAATACTAGGTTCATCACTTAAGTTGTTTTTGGATTTTGATTTTGGAATGTACTTATCCAAAAAGCATTCATCATCCTCAGTAGTGTCACTTTCAGATTTTAAAACATTTTCAGCTATACTTATAACAATTTCAGATTGGACACTATCTTCATCAGATGATGTGGTAAATGTGACATCAATCGTGTCTGGAAGCTTAACCTCATTCATGTGTCCCACCTCTTGAATATACTCCCGTATCCAAATCCCAGTATATCGACAATCTAAGTGGATCAATATATCGACAATCTAAGTGAATTGTTTAATTCTGAGTATGAAATTAAAGCTTAACGGTACTTGAAGCTTGTCGAATAGTTCTTATGATTCCCTAACACGCTCATCAAAAATATGTTTGTAAATAGTTTACTTTTATTGCATTTTATTTTTGTATTTCATTTTCTAGTTTAGAAACTTTATTAAAAATTCAAAAAGATTTTTCATTTCTGCTTTATTTTTCGACAAACCAAAGTGGAAAAGCTGATCTTCAGATTCAAATTGAAGCAGATGCAGGAAGTTTCTGAGCTGGAAGATGAGTTTGGAGCTTAAAATGTTAAACTTGGGAAAATTGAAAAGTTAAAACAAGTTCATTAATTTGAAACTTGTAAATTTCAGAAAATTGTTTGAACATAGTTGAACAAATTGTCAGTGTGATTTGTCTCAGGCCAACCAAGGTTATTAAGTTGGACTTGGTAGATAAAATTGAGTAACCAGGGTCATTAAATTGGACCTGAATACTTAAGTGGATTTCTAAAACTGATGAACAGTTAATAGAATTTTAAGATTGAATAGATTATAATGTTATATGTTTGAGAAACAGGAAACAGGAGTCAAGATCCCCATGGCAAAGAAAAATGTCAAAGTTTGAACCAGAATTTAATTCCCAGTTTATCGTGAGGGGGAGTCTTCGAAAGGGGACTCAAAATTCTGGATCAACATTCAAAGGGGAGTTTGAAGATAAAAGAATTGAAGGATGCTTTACAATGTCAAGACAATTTAGAGCAGAGAATGATTAATCAAGACTAAAGACTGAAGACTGGATGCTAAAGACTTCGTCAACATCCAAGGGGGAGTCTGTTGGTGCACTGATGTCTGTTAACTTCGTCTTTATTGAGTCTTGTATTGTATTACATAGATCAGGGCACGAAAATCGAGAAAACAGTTTTAAAAGGTAATTCCGCTTGAAATGTGCTTGATGTCATTTCAAACAGAATTAGAGGTTTCATGCGAAATTACTAATTCCGCACGGAATTAGGTAATTCCGTTTGAAAAGTAATTTCGTTTATAACTGTTTCAAGCGAAATTACCAACTCTATAAATAGGTGTGTTGCTGTGTCATTTGAAACAGAATTAGAGTGTGTGTTTCAGAGCCGAGGTGCTGCCGGATTGTTATTTGAATTGTAAAAGCTCAGGAAATCAATAAGAGAAGATAATTAGAAAGTATCAAGCTGTATTACGTCAATTTCATTGATTCCGCCTTTGATTTTGATGTTGAACTCTTCAGATTGACTCGTTAGGGTCACACGACGATCCAACATATATTATCAGTTTTATTTATTTTATGAAAATCTGACTAGTTTGACTTTTTGACTAGTTACTTTGACCCGACAATTAACTAAGCAACGAGAAAATTAGGAGGTGTCCTTTTAAGGGATTAACACCTACCTAATTATGGTCACATAACCATATTCGCCTCGAACAATGGCTGGACCATTTGAGTTTAAACCGTGAGTCAAAGCTATTTTGTGTAACTTTGACATTTCGGTTTTTAATTAACAAAACTGAACTAAAGAGGGGACTAAGACACTTACAAAGGGTCCTAGCAATCTTTTCAACTAGAATGAGCTTCCCTTTTTAATCAGGAACCTCCAGAATTGCTCAAGAAAACTTAAGCATGTGAGATGAGAAAGATTTGAGAATGAGAAAGGAAGTGAGGGAACTTAATGCCTCTATTTATAGTGTATGGGGATTGATATGATGATGCCAAGTGTTTAGGGAGGTGTTAAGATCTTCACAAGTGTCCATGGTGGTTTTTAAAACCATCGTTTTTAAAACCATCAAAAGCTCATGGAATTCGAATTGGACTTGTTTGGAGGCCAAGGAAGAAGGTGACCTGCACCTGGCCAAAGCATTCTGCCAATTTGAAGCCGTCGCAACGCCACCACACAACACACCAGCAAAACAAGTTTCAATCTTGGCACATTTGGTCCCTGCACCTTTTAATGCATGTTATCTTTCATTTTAGGCACAATAGGCCCTTGTAGTTAGTTTTTAAATGATCTAGAGAGTATAACCAAACATCATTAGGTCCGGTTCCGTTAAACGATCACCGAAAACACTAGTTTCGTCTCGTTGACGCTTTAAACCCTTATTATTGGGAATTCACGTAAATAACACATAACGTTATCGAAACCTCGTGAAACTATTATCACTTATTCTTGAGAGTATAATCGAACATTACGAAGCCCCGGGTTCGTTAAAAGGTCACTCAGAGGTAAGAATTAACATGTTGACACGTTTAACCCCTGCATCTTGTAAACTTTTGTGTAACGTTACTTATTGGCATAAAAGCCTTGAACCGCCAATATTAGGCATTCCCGAGAGTATGTTCAAACATCATGAAGCTCTCAGTTCGATAAAAGGTCACTCAGAGATAAGAATTAACATGTTGACACTTTTAACCCTTCGTTGCGCAAACTTTCAAATAATTACACAAACGACTCATCTCGTGCAACAAGTGGCTCATTTGAGAATACGGACACCGTATAAGGTCACCCAGAGGCTTAGTTTAGGCATGTTGACACTTTCAGTCCTTCTATATTCATAGTTTTTGTTTTTGACGAAATTAGTCCCTCATAGTCATTGTTTGACTTTATTAGGGTTTATTACACGTGTCGACACATCATTGGACACGATTTTACGAGGTGTTACACAAACTCACAAAAATATGTCTAAAAATATTGTTGTACATAGCTGTTGTTATTCATTACATATAAACTACAAAAACATTTTGGGTGTGTTTTAGCTTAAATTTTGTAAAATTCAAAGACATTATATTTATGCTTTATTTTCGACAACCGATGTTGGAAAGCGGATCTTCAGAATCTGATGCAGAACAAACCTAAAGCTACCGGGTGGGAGCT
The DNA here is from genome assembly GCA_030545235.1 of Helianthus tuberosus. Lineage (NCBI taxonomy): Eukaryota > Viridiplantae > Streptophyta > Magnoliopsida > Asterales > Asteraceae > Helianthus > Helianthus tuberosus. Next base: position 118,292,703 of record CM060358.1, on the reverse strand, counting down.
AAGTTGTAAAATGAGAAAATGGTTTGAAAAACTTGACAAGTTCATTAATTTGAAACTTGAATATTGGTTTGAAATTGATTGAAAAACATCAGTTTGTTCTCAATCGGGTTAACCAAGGTCATTAACTTGGTCTTGGTTATTCAAATGGGTGTTTTAAAACTGATTAATGTTTAAAAATTAAAAATGGTTTGAAAATTTTGAAGCCTTTCGCACGAAAGGCTTGCCTCTCGTCCAAATAGAACCTACTGTTCCAAAATACCAATAGTTCAAAGATTATACAGTTGGGCTCCTCTGGTTCAAAGGTCAGCCCAAGCCCTTTCAGATGAAAGGGTTATACTATATAAGGCCACTCTTCCTAAAACATGCCATTCGCTCTTAAAGTCAAGAACAGTTCATAGTTTTCTTTCTAGTTTTAATCAAATTTGTGTCGAATTACTGACGGATTTTTGAACCTATAAGTCTTGATTAGCACAACACTCAAAATGTTAAGGAAGGAACCTTCAATTTTGTTAGTGCATACATCTGTCGACTTCATCTTGTATCGAGTCTTAGTCTAGATATGTTAGATCAGGGCACGTTGTACGAGGAAATAGAATAGTTTAGTGTGTAAATAGTCTGATTTCGCTTGAAAGTAAGAATGTAAGAGATTCCGCTTGAAACAGTTTGGAGCGGAATCAACATCATTGTGATTTCGCTTGAACCATTTCAAGCGAAACCCCTTGGCCTATAAATAGCCATTCTGAGCGAAATTACGGTAACAGTTGTGCCGAGGTCTTGTATAGGATACCGAAGTGCTGCCGGTTTATCCTGTGGATGTAATAGCTGTAAAATCAATCAGAAAGAGTATTAAAGTGAAGAACAAGCTGTGTCTACCTTTGTTTCTTGTTTTCCGCACCTGAAACGAAGTAAAACTCCTCTGAACGACTCGTTTGGGTCAGTTACACGATCCTACAATTGGTATCAGAGCTCAGGAAGAGGAGTTCTGCAGATTACAGCTGATTTTCGTTGCATTTTCTTGCTTCTACATCTTCTTTCTTCATTCGAACAAAATTTCACGGTCAAAATTAGATTAATTTTTCACAGAATGTGTAAAAATACATGTTAACAAACCCTTGAAAGTTTCACAGCAAAATTCGGACTAAAAGTGGGAGAAATGGACTAGAGAAGTGATTTCGCTCGAATGAACATTTTGAGATTCCGCTTGAACTTAGTCTTTTTCCTGACTGATTCCGCTTCAAATTATCTGGTTTCGCTCCAAAATGTTGATTCCGCTTCAAAGTTCTTACTGATTCCACTCCAGACTGCCAAACTTGTTATTTCGCTTCAACATACTTGTTGATTCCGGTTCAAGTTGCTTATTGAGTATTCCGCTTGAAACACTTAGTTGAGATTTCGCTTGAAGGTTATTTGAGTGATTCCGCTCGAGAGGTTTTTGTTTGTTATTCCGCTTGAAAGATCAGTGGTTATTTCGCTTGAACTGTATTCTAGGTTATTCCGCTTGAAACAATTGTCTTTGAACTACGTGCTATTGAAACATGGATAACGATTTCTACAACGCGTTTGCTACTCCGTCTACTCCGGCTGTCATTGCTCAGAACATGAATTTGGAAAACGAAACGGGAACTACTTAGAAACCCCCGAAGCTAATGAGCATTGAGGAGTATTACGGATGGAAAGATCGCTTCGAAAACTGGGTTCAAGCTAATCATCTTAGATCATGGGAATGTATTTTGAAGAAATATGTTCTACCACGGACTGAGCTGGAAGTTATAAAACAAATCTCAGAATTCAACGACAAAGAACGTGAAATGTATAGAGCTGAAAAGATGATGATCAGTCTACTTCAACAAGCCATCAAAGAAGACATCTTTGTACTGCTTCAACATGACAAGACTTCAAAGTCAATTTGGGATGCTCTTAAAGTCAAGTTTGAAGGTATTGAACACATGATTAAAAGCAAAAAGGCACTGCTCAAGAAAGAATTCGATCTTTTTACAAGTTTGCCCGGGGAAGATACAAAGAAGCTTATTAAAAGATATTGTCACTTAGTTCGATCCATGTCGTTGTTGAGCATAACAAAAGATCGTGAAGAATGGGTTGACAAGTTAGCGGATGCATTACCGCAAAAGGAATGGGGTACATACTTGATGATCTTGAAGAACACTGGGGTTTATGATGGGTTAACAATTTCTCAGTTTATCGAGAAGATTGAGGGTCAAGATTTGGAACAACAGAAGATCGCAAGGATGAACAGTCCAAGTGGTCAACAGGATGTAAAAATGTACTACAAAGGCAGTGTTCCAGAAGTTTTAAGAAGCCCAAAAATCCAAACTGTGTTTTGTGCTGGAGATTCATCTGAAAAAGTTGATCAAAGTTCTAAAAGTAGCAGTGGTTTCTCTTCATAACCGAGTGTCAATCTAAAAGAGACTACATCAAGCTTCCATTCTCAAAGCACAAAGACAGGAAATGGTTATGTGATACATGCAACATTGCTTTGAATCTTCCAGACGGCCAAAGTTTTTCTGAAGAGGTTGCAAAAGATCACATGGCTCTACTTGGTTCCGTGTTGCTATCTTATGAAGGTTTAGTGGCTGGAAGGATCGGGTGGAACTAATGGACATCAAGTGGTGTCTAGCTAGTGTCCTTAGACGAGCTGAAAAGTTCTAGCTGATTACTGGAAGAAATGACTTTCTTGATGCACATGTGTCTACTTTAGGTTTTGATAAATCTAAAGTTACTTGTTTTCGATGCAGGGAGAAAGGTCATTTCAAGAGGGAATGCAAGAATAGGGAAGCTAGTGAAGTGAAGAATCCGTTCGGAAAAGACGACTACTACCGGAAAGCCATATATCAACAAGTTGGTCAACAGTAACAGCAAGAACCACAAGTGGCTCATGGTAGAAAAGTGATAGAAGATTCAAAAAGAGCATGTCTGGGGAATCAAGAAAGTTTTAACTGGAACAAATATATTTCATCTGACAACAAAGCATGCCTAATCAATCAAGATGATGAAAGGCTACCTGAAGGCTTTAGCTGGGATATGTTTGTTGATGAAAAGGGAGAGTTTAAATCTTTCATTGCTAAGATTGTGAATGATCCAGATATGTTTACTGAATGGATGAAATCTATTGGTGTTAGTGTGAAAAATGAAGATGAAAAATCTGTTTCATCAGAAGAATGCTCACAGAGTACAGATGAAAGTTTACAAAATGATGAAAGTTCAGAAAATTCAGATGAGATTTCAGAAAGAGAAATTGTATTCGATCAAACACCATCTGATTCTGGTTCTTCGGATGATAGTTCTGACAAATCAGTAGAGTTTGATCATTCGCCAACTGATGATAGCAGTAGTGATGATGAAGAAGAAAGACATATTAATATTGAAAAATCTCATCTTTCTCCTGAAAGTTTTCATTTTTATTTTGCAGATCGCTTGGAGAAGCTGAAGGAGAAACAAGCTGCAAAAGAACAAAAGAAAATGGAGTCTGAAAGTGTTGCTGAAAAGGATGAGATTGTTCAAAATGAAAAGTTAAAGTTGTTGCTAAGGAAACTGCTGAGACTGAAAAGGTGACTGAAGCAGAAAAAGTTGTTGAAGTTGAAAATATCATAGAAATAGAAAAGATTGTGGAGGTTGTCAAGCCTTGCTTAAAGTGTTTGGAACCTTGCAAGGAATGTGCAGCTAAAGATGAGAAGCTGGCAGAGTTTGAGAAGATGAAGGAACAATTATTGTTCAATCTTAACTATGTAAAGGAATCATATGATGTTTTGAACAGAACAGTAACTGGTCATCAAAAGACAAATTCTGAGAGAGAAGATGCTTTAACGATGATGAATGCAATGATGATGTCGAAGCAAAAAGCTATAAATCATTACATCGAAGATTGTGCTACACAGAAACAAGAGTTGGAGAATGAAAAGATTGAAAATGAAAGAATCAGACGATTATTACAGAGTTATTCTAGTTCTGATTATCTTATTGATCGAATTTATCCAACTGTTGCAGGTTTTGAAGCTTTTAAAGATGATGAGAAGCCTAAGAAGAAGGATACTGGTAAGAAACCGAGTGTTAGCTATAACAAGTGTCCGCCTCCGATCTGGGAAGGTTATTCTCCCAGAAAACCAAATGAGGAGCAAGTCGAAAAAGCAGTCGATATAAAATTAAAAACCGTTACAACTGATGAATTACCAGAAAACATTGACGTCATTTTCACTTCGTCTGACACTGATCATGAGTCCGAGTTAATCAAAAAGGTGGTCGATCAGGTGCTGGATACTGATGAGGAGTCTAAGTCAAAATCTGAGTCTGGAGGGTCAAGTTCGTCAGTCAACAGTTCCAAATCGTCGGTTAAACGGACTTATAGTAAAGAGTTTTTGTTACCAAAAGCAAATTTGGATGATGAAACATTTGAAGTGGCATACACTTTGAATGATTCTGACAAATTATACTCTGACAAAGAGTTTCCAATAAGAAGTGTTAGATTTGAAATGATCAAAAAGGTTTTCAAAATGACAGAAATTAAGATTTCTGAAATAAAAGATTTTAATCTTACTGGAAAACCTAAAAAATACACTTCAAGAGTACAACAACGATTAAACAAGAAAAAGGGTTACAATTCTTGTTCTGGTTTTCAAAAGAAACCAAACCATAATGGTAGCTACAAAAAGAAAGGATTAGGTTTTATTCCACCAGAAAATTATAAAAATGAGAAAAATTCTAAAACAAAAACAGAATTTGTTTCAGGAGGAAGTGTAGAAGAAGAACAGAAGAAACCTTTCAGGAGACAATCAAACCAGGATTTTCTTGCTGAGAAGAAAAGGAATGGAACTGGAGTGTTTCATCCAAAAAAGACTCGAACCTGTTTCAAATGCAATGAAGCTGGTCACATTGCATGGAACTGTCCGAAAAATGCTAAGACTAAACAGGGAGTTTCTGAAAAACTAAAAGAAATAGTTGTTGATGTTGAACCACCAACCGAAAAATTCAAAATGTTTGAAAATTCAACTTATGAGGTTGGTGAATGTTCTAAAAAGAATTTTTACAAAAGGAAAGCCAAGAACAACCAAGTGTGGGTTGTTAAGAAGTCTGAAGAGTAAGTCGGCAATGATTCTGGTTCCACAAAGCCAGAAGAGCCACAAGATGAGATAAAAGATATAAATTATGTATCTTCAGTGAATGATGATGAATTTCCATCCCTGAAGTTTGAGAAGATTAAACAGAAAGTTGGTAAGATTGAGATCTCGGATCAATTTTACTCCGAGAAGAATGAGTTTGATGTCGAGAAAGTTTTCAATGGAAATGTTAAGAAAATTTTTGGGAAAATTCTTGATGGGAAAGTAAAAGGGGTTAAAGATTTTTACGCAACAAAGAAAGCAACTTTTAACCCAACTGAACAAGAGCTAAAGGAGCTAAAAACACCCAAGGTTGGCCAGACTTCGGTGGAAATTCTTTTCCCTTGAACATCTGACTATGCCGGAGATCCCAAGTTAGTAATTGTGGATCAAGAATCGGCATCTTTCTTAGTAATTGATTGTGTAATTGAATCTTAAAAATAGTTGAATTTTTTACAGGATAAGTGTGAATTGCCGGAGCTTCCAGGATGGTAAGTGCGAAGCAGGAATCGGCATTCTAGTTGGTAAAATGATCTAGTGTAGATGTTTTATTCCTACACTTGATACAGGTGATTGTACAGAGGTTGCATGTTTGCAAGTGGGAAATCAGGAACATTAAGTTGTACTTGATTTTCTACAAGTGGTTAAAATCGAACAAGATGATGAACCAATTCCTACAAGTGGTAAAAAACAAACTTATTTTCCGGAAAAATCATTTTGATTAAAACAAACTTAAGTGTTTTGAAATCTAAATGAGAAAATAGTTTGTTGATTTTATGCCTAGTGGATGGCGATTTGAGGCGATGTGATGTCGGTTGTCATTTTTTTTGTATAGTTTCTTTTCAATTTTCTTTAAATGTGTTTGCATTTTAGGGGGAGTAAAATTTCAGAAAATCCAAAAAAAATAGAAAATTTGAAAAAGTAAAAAACATGATAAAATGAAAAAGAGTTTTTGTGTCAAAGAAGAGGAAATGATAGTACATCAGTAGACAATTACAATATGCTAAAGAAATGTAATGTTTAAATAGAGTTAAACAGTCTCACTGATGATATGCCGATAGGTTTTTACACATTTAGTAAGCTTTTTCGGGATATAAACTTAAATTCAAACTTGCTTATTTCGTGGGGAACACTACTTGGATATATAGGTAACCCCTGAAATCTCGTTTGAAAGGTCCCTTTTTCTGAGATACTAGGTCTTTATGCTCAGTGATATCTGGGGTATTATCCAGGGACTTCTGATTTTGCTGAAGCAATGGCCTAGTCCCCGGAGAATACTTTCTGCTTGCTTGAAAAATAGCGCCGCCCTTAGTAAATTGATGAAACAATAAAATTGATAGTCATTGCTGTTGTAACAAAAGATCCTCTAAAGGGGACCCACCAAAAGTCGAGCCGTCATCTCTCTGCTGAACGGAAGTTCTGACCTGAGCTCTCACGGTTTCGTACTATAATTTATTCCCTTACAAATATCATCTGCGGTATATTCACCTGTAAGACTGAATATTGGGATCTGGATACGAGAAAATATTCAAGAGGTGGGACACATGAATGAGTTTAAGTCCTTAAAACATCTAACTCATATCCTGAATCAGTTGAAATTTGTGTGAAAATTTAAGTGGATCAGTATATCGGCAATCTAAGTGAATTGTTTAATTCTTAATGTGTAACTAAGCTCAACGGTACTTGTGACTTGTCAAAAACTGATATGATCCTCTTACACAAAACTCACAAAAATATTGTCTGTAAATATTTCTTTATTGCATTTCTTTACATTCAAAAATCCAAAAAGATTTTCGGTGTGTTTTAGCATAAATTTTTGAAAAAACTCAAAAAGATTTTCGACAACTGATGTTGGAGAGCTGATTTTCAAAATTCCAAGTGCTAAACATGATGATATTTTTTGTGGAAAGAAGTATGTGTTTGAAAATCAAATGTGTTTTGATCAAATTTTAAAGTGGTTCATCAAGATTATTTAGTTATTTTGAGGGAGAGTCAGTGTTACTGCATACATTGAATTGATAAATGTGTGAAATTTACTTTTAGGTAGAGTTTGTGCAGGTTTAAGTATGAGCTGGGTTAATGATCCTGAACTGAAAGAGAGCCAGGTGACAGTCTTGGAATTAAAGCTGTGTGATAGTGAGCCAGAATTCGATTCTGTGGACAAAGGGAAATGAGCCAGACTACGATTCTGAAGCAGATGATGCTGATGAACTTAAGGAATGCCAGCACATTTTTAGGGGGAGTCTGAAGACATGCAAGAGAAGATAGAAAGAGTGAAGCCCAAAGACTGATAGAGACTGAAGTTGCAAAGACTCGACACGTGAGACTCGTCAACATCTGAGGGGGAGTCTGTAAGTGCATACATCTGTCGACTTCATCCTGTATCGAGTCTTAGTCTAGATATGTTAGATTAGGGCACATTGTACGAGGAAATAGAATAGTTTAGTGTGTAAATAGTCTGCTTTCGCTTGAAAGTAAGAATGTAAGAGATTCCGCTTGAAACAGTTTGGAGCGGAATCAACATCATTGTGATTTCGCTTGAACCATTTCAAGCGAAACCCCTTGGCCTATAAATAGCCATTCTGAGCGAAATTATGGTAACAGTTGTGCCGAGGTCTTGTATAGGATACCAAAGTGCTGCCGGTTTATCATGTGGATGTAATAGCTGTAAAATCAATCAGAAAGAGTATTAAAGTGAAGAACAAGCTGTGTCTACCTTTGTTTCTTGTTTTCCGCACCTGAAATGAAGTAAAACTCCCCTGAACGACTCGTTCGGGTCAGTTACACGATCCTACAAATTTGACCAATTTTGGACTGTTATATTGTTTCGTGCAAAACCAGATCTCTTAATTTAAACAAATTTAATGGACAAAATTAAAAATTGATGGCATATTTGTTTTAACCGGCACCGGTTTGTTGTTTAACAACCTTCCATTTGAACAAAACACTCAAAATTTCATCTATAAATTTCACTGTTCATGAGATATTCAAGCGGGGAAGAAGATACAGTTGGAACGAAACGACCTTTCGCACGAAAGGTCCTTCTATTCAAAGGACACTAGATTGTTTTGACTTTATAACCTTTCGTTCCAAACTTCCTTTCGTCCAAGTGACCAACTGTTCAAAGATCCCTTTCGCTTGAATATACCATCCGTTCAAAGACTTGATTTTAGAAAGTTATAATTTCTTCTTGAAATTTGTGACTAAGTGTTGATATGTGTGACAACCCTCACTAAACCAGGTATCCGTACGACTTAGTTAATAATTAATTATTGCTTAATTACTGTGCTTGCTTGAACTTGTGAATAAACTGCTACTTGAACACTGATACATGTACTTACTTGCATCATACTTTACTTGCTGTCACTACATTATTTACATGACTGAACCTTAGTGACAAACATGATGCATAAAAAGCACAGTAGCACTATAACGGATAACCTATTGAACATGCTGATAAAGCCAGCATCAGGCAAACACTGCCTCTAAGTCCTGTAAGAGCCTGGAATATTTTGCTACACTAGTGGTGAGTGTAGGGATATAAGGGTTGTAGAACTGCGTCTCTAGGAATAAGTCACAATGACTGGATGTGCCTAAAACGTACTCTAAGTACAAAACTCAGCACTTTACATAACAATTCAGCTTTTAGCTAACTAATAAAGTGCCAAAACATGAGAAAAATATTACTAGACACTTTTCAAAGTGTCAGGAATGAGTTGTGTCACTAAAAAGGGTATTAACAACACTTAAAGCTTTGTTAAGCACTTTAACGGATTACTATCCAACCGAACAACCGGACTATACCCGGAACATGAAAATATTGTTATTTTCATTATTTATCTTTTTCTGAGCCAGTTAGGGTCCCTGAACACCCTAACACCCACTGTAACGCGTGACACACTAATAACTGGGTTAAACACTTAACTAACTTGGTTTAACCTAACTAATACCTAACTAACTAGTTGGAATCGGACCAAGACCCCCCCCCCCCTCTCTAACCGTCCCCAACTAGAGGGGGACACACCTTGTACTAACTTGATTTGTTTAATCTCTTATGCTTAGTATCAAGAAGACATGGTGACCATTGGTTAATACTCTTGAAAATTGTCTATAAGATTAAGCTTAAACACACATGAACATGATCATCACACAACACACTTCAAACACTTCTCTCTCTTTGGCTCTCGGCCGAACCCACACCCACACATCCATCCATCCTTCGATCTTGTTCAAGCCATTCCAACATCATACAAGCTTCAAGGATCACGTATTAGGAGGCTTGGTGCACTCGGAGTTTGAAGGACCTCTTTATCTTGCTTTTATCCACGCGCTTTTCGTCTAGATTCTTCCCTAGCCTCGAGCTAGTGGTATGTTACTTAAATCACCTTCTTGAACTATTCTAAAGTGGTTAATACGATTTGTAACGGTTAAAACTCGAAATCTTACAAGATGATACTTTAAAGTCTACTAAAAATGCTATAAGTGTTGGATAAAAGCTCATATCTTGTGTAAATGTTGTAGTAATTGAAATTTGTGATTATTTAGACCCGATCTATGTTGTGGTAGCTCGGATCACCACTTAACCCGGTTTGGTCATGATCACGAATCATGACATAAGGTTGTTTTGAATAGAACAAGGGTTAAAGGGGTGAAACTCTACCACACACGAATCATGAACTTGTGTAAAAATGTTTTACTTGTGGAATAGTGTTTAAAACTAGCAGATCTACATATCTGCAAGTGGTATTTTCAAAGGACCAAGCGTTAAAGAAATCATGCTTTCTAAAAATGGATCTTACACTAACAAGAATGGTTTTTAGAACACACAAGTGTGTAAACACTTGTGTAACACAAAGTTTCGACAAAATAACTATTTTTGTAAAAGTTGACGAGAAGTTGTAAAGACGGAACTTCCATAAAAACGAGGTTTTTACAAAATCGTATTGTTTTATATATAGATCCACTAAAAGTAATGAGATTTACTTTACAGTTTGGATAAATCACAAGTTCATGAAATTGATGCGATTTATATATATTTTGACTAGTTGTGATTTGAACGTTGTTTTGGTTGATTGACAAAATTGTTGGTTGATTTATAAAAGAAAATGATACGCTTGAAAGCGTGGCCACCTCCAGTTACAGAGGAAACTCTGGAGAAATTTTTCCAAAAACCTAACACTTAGAAATATTTTCACTATAAGTGTTAGAAATACATTTTGACTTGTTTTCAAAATATAAGTTTCGCCACGACTATATTTACAAAACATCGGAGGTGGGATTTTCACAAAATAAAACGTGATACATATATATATTTAGTATATATTCTTCTTTCACAACATCACTTGTATAAGTGTTTATGATTATTTTGTGAACTACGTAAATATTATTTTTAGAGTAAAAAATAATATTACTAAGTATTACTTTGGGAAATCACATGTATTAAAATATAATATTTTTGGGAAGAATATTTATATTTTGGAGTTGGAAATAAAATATATTAAGTGAGACTTAAAAGTGAAATCTGAATGTTACAAACACACATGTATTAAATCCCCCATCCTTGGGAAGGAAAATAACTACCAAGTATATACAAAACGTAAACACGAAATAGTTGCCTAACTATTTCCCAAAAACTTAAACCATAAAGCTAAGGCACGGTCGTCCGTCTAATAGAGTTAGCACGTGTAGGTCGTCATACAGCTGATTGATTTGGAGGCATACTTGGTAGAGACGCACCACTGTGAGTTCATGTCCCCCTTTTCTCTAACTGTTTTCATTTTTCTTAACTGCGGGGGTGAAATACATGTTACTTTGATTATAAGTACATTATACATGGTATGGTTAGCGTAAGGAGGTTTACTACTTAGATCATGTGAGTGGGTAGGCAGAAACTGGAGGCCATTAATCCTCATTGTAGGACCGAGGGACGTAAGCGGTAGATCTATCTGGGTGTAGCGAGCCCAACTCTAGGCCCAACAGAACGGACCTCTGAGAGGCCCAACAGAACGGACCTTGGAGTGACTTTGTACCCAACGCTAAATTTGCTAGGTTTGAGTCTTCCTACTTGCACTTCACACATATCAATGGCCTTGCAAACCATTGGTGATCTCTTTTTCCTTATTTGCTACATACCAGGATTTTTATACATACAAAGGTTTACTTACTCACTTACACATGAACTCGCTCAACATTATTGTTGATTTTTCAACTTACATGTATTTCAGGAAATTAAAGATCTGGCATGGTATGGCACGTTTTCCCGCTGCACTAGTTACGAGGTCATCCAAGTTTAAGGGATGTGACTTTTTCCTGGACGAGTCACAGTTCTTAAACTGTGTTTATGTCATGTTAATGTTTGTGTCTGTTGAACACTGTTTATGTTGTTAGGATGTGTTTCCGTTGAGACAATTTTATGGTATTTTACTTTTCAACTTAATCTAATGGATGATCTTGCACGGTTTTTAAACTCATATAGCTTGTTATGGTTAAGCTATGGTATTAAGAAGTCACACCAAATTAACCACGCTTCCGCAAAGCCAGGGTGTGACAGCTTGGTATCAGAGCTCTGATCATAGCGAACTAGGATTCCCTCTCGAGTCTAGACTATGATCACTAGGGCTCTCACGAAAACATTTTTACTGCATACCACTTAAGTCCAGATCCAAAACTTTTTACAAACAAATGTTGAGCACATTTTATTATTTATAGGCTCAGTCTAGAAGGGCTGAGGCTCGGTCTGAGAGGCCGAGGCTCGGTCTGAGAGATCGAGGTAGTTGGTTAGTTGGACTAGGAAGAGTAGGCTCAGTCTTGGAAGCTGAAGCTCGGTATTGGAGACCGAGGCTCGATCTGAGAGGTCGAGGTAGATGATAGAGCAGTCTTAGAGACTGGGAGAAATTGGCTAGTGGGACTAGGAGAATGATTTGAATGCTTACTTGGTAACTTATGTGATTATTTGATTGTATGATTGACTGTTTGTGCATGTTGTGTTTATGTTACAGACATTATGGACACCTCTGGCACTGGTGACTCAGACACCACCGGACCTAGACCTATAGTATCGGACGACCTAGAGTCTTCTGAGCGCGAGGTTCACACATCCGACGTTACGAGCACGGACGAGGATGATTTCCAGCCCTTTGCCTTACCTGATGGTGCTGATGAGCTTGCTGATGGCCCTTTGGCCGGGGACCTACCGTTAGTGGAGATCCCTGCTCCCATACCCTTAGCTGTTTATCCTGCCTATGATTTGCTTCTCGACGCCGACGATGATGACGACGTCGATCTTTTTGATGACGAGCCTTTGGAGGATGAGGTTCAGGGCGAGGCCCTTCTTGCTGCTGGTGATCTTTTGATGATCGCAGATGCTCCCGCCGAGGAGTCTCCTGCTCACTCTCCGGTCCCAGACTCTTTCGAGTCTGTGGCCTCCGCACCTTCACATACTCATAGTGCGCAACACTTTTCTCATGGATCAGATCCCGACTAGGCATCCTCTGTTGCCCCTATTCCTAGCTTTACTTTCGACCACGATGATATGGAGGACTCTGATCCTGTCTTTCCCCCAGGATTCGACCCAGATGAGGATATAGAGTTTATACCCATGGATCAGCCTATGGAGGATCCAGTCGACCCAGTTGATCCCATCGACCCTGAGTTTGATTTTGAGATGGCCTTTGATGAGCCCGAGCAGCCACTAGACCCTGCTCCTGACCCAGTACTTGAGCATGACCCAGTTCATGCTGACGCACCTATTATGGAGCCTGTCATTGCTGACCCACCTATTGATGATCACCCTGTAGATGCTCCGTTGTTAGAGGGCGATCATGTTATTGTTGCTGATCATGTTGATCCCCCACTTTTTGCTGATGCACCAGTTGACCCTCTTGTTGTACCTCACCATGATCCTATGCCAGCCCAGTTTGATCGTGCCCTTTTTGAGGCACGGATCGACCCCCGAGACGAGCACGCCCAGTGTGGGTGGATTCCGGCTGATGACGAGGTCCCACCTATTCCCCCTCAGATCACTGATACCCGTCATATTGATACCTCTTTTTCATTTCCTCGGTTTACACCTCCAGCGCGACCTGGAGAAGGTTCTTCGGCACACCCTTTTGGGCATGTACCAGTATCTATCCCTGCTATACCACCATCTGCTACTTTTCCCACTGTTTCTCCATTTCATTTGGCACCTTTTGATCCCACCAGTGAGCCATTCCTTTGGGCCCCACACTCTGCTATGCCACCGACTGACCCCTACCATTCTTTCCACATGGGGTATACTATTGAGGACGTTTTGATATCGATTGTTGTCCAGCAGGAGGTACTCACACAGTGCATCCAGGAGCTCGAGAGAGCTCAGCCACCGCCGTGTCAGTGTCAGGGTCAGACCCACCCTGTTTCTTCGCAGCACCCTCGACCTTTGTTATCTGACTATGCTGCACGCCTTTTGACACTTGAGCAGCAGGTTGCTTCATTCTTACGCACCCAGAGAGCCATGGAGGAGGACTGGCTCCATTTGCGCCGCTTGTTTTACACTCACTTTCCCCCTCCTCCACCGCCATCCGTATAGAGCTCTTCAGTACCGTATAGGTAGACATTGGTGAGAAGACGGCGAATGCTTTTGACTGTACAGCATTTTTGGAGACTACATTTTGATTCTGACTTTTGTTGATCATGTATTTGATGTATTGACACAGATTTGATATAGTTTTTGGACTAGGGTGGTGTAGCCCTTGGTCGACTGACGTTGTATGACACTGTGGTGTACTTGTACGCTTACTATGTGGTCTCGATATATGGCAATCGCAGTATTCTCACCATATCTGATGCTTTATTTGATTATTTATATTCTATGACATGGGATGTTGTGTGATTGATGTTTTGTGATTGATATGATTATAACATGAGATGTTATGTACTATTACTATCATTATATACATACGCTAAATTATGACCTGACTTATGTATTATAACTATGGCCTGACCGACGTAAACACATCTTTTAGAAGATGCCGCCGAGACGTGAGACACACATGCCTACCAATGAGGCAGAACTCCAGCAAATTATCGCTGCTGCCATTGCACAATACGCCGCCTCTCAAGGAGGGACTAGTGGAAGCAACTCTGGCAACACTGGCAACAACAATAATCCACCTCATGGTAATACTAAGTCATTTAGACATACCATGACCTAATTGGATATCTTTAGCAATGATGCTAATGCCGATCGTATGTTATAACGTATGTGCAGGATGCACCTACAAGCAGTTTCTAGACTGCAAACCGGTCAACTTTGATGGCACAGGAGGTGCTGTCGCCTTTGTTCGTTGGGCCGAGAAAACTGAATCTGTTCTACGCATGAGCAAATGCGCACTAGATCAGCAAGTCACCTATATCTCAGGGCTATTCTTGGATGGAGCCCTCTCTTGGTGGAATCTGCAAGTACAGACACTTGGTGAAGCTGCTGCCTACGCGCTAACCTGGACCGAACTGAAGGAACTTATGCGCAAAAAGTACTGCTCTCGCGCGGAAATCCAAAGATTGGAAACCGAGTTCTGGCACTTGAAAATGGACGGTCCGAAGATCGCAGAATACGTTCAAAGGTTCCATGACTTATCGCATGTGGTACCCTACATGGTCACTCCGGAGTTCAAGCGGATTGAACGTTTCATTTGGGGATTAGCTCCTCAAATCATAAGCATGGTAACCTCATCCAAGCCTGCGACCATTACTGAGGCGATCGATTTGAGCGTAGCTCTCACTGAGGAGGCTATTCGCCTGAACAAGTTTGATGAGATCAAGACGAAGAAGGCAGAGACTCACGTCGAGTCATCAGGAGGTAACAAACGGAAGTTCTCGAACTTCAAGCAGGGCGCCAGTGTGGTGGTTAAGAAAGGAGGATCAGACACGCTAGCTCAGGTTACAGCTGGTTGAGGGAAGAAAGGAAAGGGATACATGGGCACCCAACCCAAGTGCAACGACTGCCAACGCCACCATTCTGGTCGATGCGGGCCAAAAGTATGCGAAGCATGTGGGAAACATGGCCACTTGAAGGACACTTATTGGGCCACTGCTGGTTAGGGAGGCCAGGGAGGATTCGGAAACAGAAATTACAACCGGGGTGGGAATGGAAATCGTCCACAAGGAAACTATGGAGGTAACGAGAATTGAGGCAACAATGCTAACCAAGCGGGCGCCGTGAATCGTAATCAGAGGAATGATCAAGCTGGTGGAAACGGGCAAAGACTTGGATGCTTTAACTGCGGTGATATCGGGCATTTTAAGAAGAACTGCCCAGAGTTAAACCAAGCCTGTGGAAGAGTGTTCAAAATCGAAGCAAGGGAAGCGCGCCAGGACCCCAATGTCGTTACTGGTACGTTTCCTGTAAATCAACGCTATGCATCCGTTTTATTTGATACTGGTGCCGATTATAGCTTCGTATCGTTAGAGTTTACGAATATGCTTGGTTTAGCCGCTAATAAGTTAGATATCCCCTACTCAATCGAATTGGCCAATGGAAAGTTAGTAGAAGCCAATCAAGTTATCAGAGGTTGTGTGATCAAATTGGGAGAGCGTGAGTTTGCTTTGGATCTACTACCAGTCCAGTTGGGAAGCTTCGACGTGGTGGTAGGAATGGATTGGTTATCAGGCAACAAGGCTGAGATAGTTTGTCACGAAAAGATCGTTCGTATCCCAACCGAAGATGGCGAAACAATTGTGGTTCACGGAGAGAAGCGTGATACGCCGTTAAGAATTATCAGCTGCCTGAAAGCGCGAAAGTGTTTGCAGAAGGGATGTGTTGCCTTCCTGGCCCACATTGTGGATAAGAAGGCTGCTGAGCCAAGAATCGAAGACATCCCTGTCGTGAGGGAATACCCAGAAGTCTTCCCAGAAGACTTACCTGGACTGCCACCTCAGAGGCAAGTAGAGTTCCGCATCGATTTAGTTCTAGGCGCCGCGCCTGTGGCTAAGGCACCTTATAGACTTGCTCCGTCTGAGATGCAGGAACTGTCGACACAGCTTCAAGAGCTGTTAGACAAGGGTTTTATCCGACCAAGCTTCTCGCCTTGGGGAGCTCCGGTCCTGTTTGTCAAGAAGAAGGAAGGTAGTTTTCGTATGTGCATCGACTACCGGGAGCTGAACAAGCTGACGATCAAGAATAGATATCCTCTGCCAAGAATCGATGATCTGTTTGATCAACTGCAAGGCTCAAACTTTTATTCAAAGATCGATCTTCGATCTGGATACCATCAGTTAAGGATACAAGAGGAGAGTATCCCAAAGACAGCCTTCAGAACTCGTTATGGACACTACGAGTTCCTTGTTATGCCGTTTGGTTTGACAAACGCACCTGCAGTCTTTATGGATTTGATGAATAGAGTTTGCAAGCCGTACTTGGACAAGTTCGTGATTGTGTTTATCGACGACATCTTGATCTATTCAAGGACAAAGGCTGAGCACGAACAGCATCTAAGAGCTATTTTGGAGCTGCTGAAGAAAGAACGACTGTATGCCAAATTCTCTAAGTGCGAATTTTGGCTACGTGAAGTCCAATTTCTTGGACACGTGGTAAATGGAGACGGAATCCACGTGGATCCAACCAAGATCGAAGCGATCAGGAATTGGGAAACGCCAAAGACGCCAACCGAGATTCGACAATTCTTGGGTTTGGCTGGCTATTATCGAAGGTTCATTGAGGACTTTTCGAAGATCGCTCAACCATTGACGCTCCTCACGCAGAAAGATAAGAAGTTTGATTGGGGAATCAAACAGGAAGAAGCGTTCCAAATATTGAAGGATAAGCTCTGCAATGCGCCAATCTTAGCACTACCAGAAGGTACAGATGATTTCGTGGTATACTGCGACGCTTCGCGTCAAGGATTGGGTTGTGTGTTGATGCAACGCCAAGCGGTTATTGCTTACGCATCGCGTCAACTGAAAGTGCACGAAAAGAACTATACCACACATGATTTGGAACTTGGCGCAGTGGTTTTTGCATTGAAGATCTTGAGACACTACCTTTATGGTACGAAGTGTACAATTTTTACAGATCATAAGAGCCTACAGCACATATTCAACCAGAAGGAGTTGAATATGAGGCAAAGAGGATGGGTTGAGTTGCTGAACGATTACGACTGCGAGATAAAGTATCATCTAGGGAAGGCGAATGTGGTCGCTGATGCCCTAAGTCGAAAGGAGAGGATCAAGCCCATAAGGGTTAGAGCTTTAGAAATGATTATCCGAACCGATCTTTCCTTGCGCATTCGTGCCGCGCAGAAAGAAGCTCTCAAGGAAGGAAACCTTGAAGAAGAATATCTCCGTGGGATGGAGAAGCTACTGGTACCAAACGAGGAAGGAACGTTATGCTTTGAGAAAAGGATTTGGGTTCCTTTGTTTGGAGGTTTAAGGAAGGTTATTTTCGATGAGGCTCACAAGTCGCGGTACTCTATCCATCCTGGAGCGGATAAGATGTACCAGGATCTCAAAGATTATTATTGGTGGCCTAGGATGAAAGGCGATGTTGCTGTGTATGTGAGCAAATGTTTAACATGCGCCAAGGTTAAGGCCGAATACCAGAAGCCTTCAGGACTTCTGCAACAACCTGAGATTCCCAAGTGGAAATGGGAACAAATCTCAATGGATTTTATTACAAAATTGCCAAGAACGCCAAGAGGCCATGACACTATTTGGGTAATAGTGGATCGATTAACGAAGTCAGCACACTTCTTACCTATCAGAGAGAAGGATAATACGAGCAAATTGGCTGAAATATACATGAGAGAGATCGTCGCGCGCCATGGAGTACCTCTCTCAATCATCTCTGATAGAGACGGAAGGTTTGTGTCAAGGATATGGCAATCCTTCCAAGAAGCCTTTGGCTCACAATTGAATCTGAGCACTGCGTTTCATCCGCAAACTGACGGTCAGAGCGAGCGAACGATCCAGACTTTGGAAGACATGCTGAGAGCGTGTGTTATGGATTTGGGTGGTAGCTGGGATAAGCATTTACCTTTGGTCGAATTTTCGTACAACAACAGCTACCACACCAGTATTGGTGTCGCGCCATTTGAAGCCCTTTACGGACGCAAGTGCCGATCACCCTTATGTTGGGCTGACGCAGGTGATAGGCAGCTTGCTGGTCCCGAAATCGTCCAAGAGACGACAGACAAGATTGCGCAGATTCTTAAACGCATCGAAGCAGCTCGCCACAGACAGAAAGCCTATGCGGATCCAAACCGGAAACATGTAGAATTCCAAGTTGGAGAAATGGTGTTATTGAAAGTTTCACCCTGGAAGGGTGTGGCACGCTTCGGAAAGCGTGGGAAGTTAAATACGCGCTACATTGGTCCTTTCAGAGTTTTGGAAAGAATAGGACTAGTAGCATACAAGTTGGACCTACCTGCTGAACTCCATTCTGTTCACGATACATTTCATGTATCTAACCTGAAGAAAAGTCCAACTCAAGATGACATTGCCATTCCCATCGACGAGATTCATGTTGACGACACGCTCCACTTCGTTGAAGAACCGGTTGAGGTTACGGATTGGAAAGTAAACAAGACCCGCCGGAGCAGTGTCAAGCTCGTCAGAGTTCGTTGGAATGCCAGACACGGTCCTGAGTACACCTGGG
Source organism: Helianthus tuberosus (assembly GCA_030545235.1). Classification (NCBI taxonomy): domain Eukaryota; kingdom Viridiplantae; phylum Streptophyta; class Magnoliopsida; order Asterales; family Asteraceae; genus Helianthus; species Helianthus tuberosus. Next base: position 118,273,968 of record CM060358.1, on the reverse strand, counting down.
AGCGTGAGGACCGGATGAAAGAGAAATACCCCCACCTTTTTCCTAAGAACCCTGCATCTACAAGCAGAACTTAAAATTTCGGGACGAAATTTATTTAACGGGGGGAGAATGTGACAACCCTCACTAAACCAGGTATCCGTACGACTTAGTTAATAATTAATTATTGCTTAATTACTGTGCTTGCTTGAACTTGTGAATAAACTGCTACTTGAACACTGATACATGTACTTACTTGCATCATACTTTACTTGCTGTCACTACATTATTTACATGACTGAACCTTAGTGACAAACATGATGCACAAAAAGCACAGTAGCACTATAACGGATAACCTATTGAACATGCTGATAAAGCCAGCATCAGGCAAACACTGCCTCTAAGGCCTGTAAGAGCCTGGAATATTTTGCTACACTAGTGGTGAGTGTAGGGATATAAGGGTTGTAGAACTGCGTCTCTAGGAATAAGTCACAATGACTGGATGTGCCTAAAACGTACTCTAAGTACAAAACTCAGCACTTTACATAACAATTCAGCTTTTAGCTAACTAATAAAGTGCCAAAACATGAGAAAAATATTACTAGACACTTTTCAAAGTGTCAGGAATGAGTTGTGTCACTAAAAAGGGTATTAACAACACTTAAAGCTTTGTTAAGCACTTTAACGGATTACTATCCAACCGAACAACCGGACTATACCCGGAACATGAAAATATTGTTATTTTCATTATTTATCTTTTTCTGAGCCAGTTAGGGTCCCTGAACACCCTAACACCCACTGTAACACGTGACACACTAATAATTGGGTTAAACACTTAACTAACTTGGTTTAACCTAACTAATACCTAACTAACTAGTTGGAATCGGACCAAGACCCCCCCCTCTCTAACCGTCCCCAACTAGAGGGGGACACACCTTGTACTAACTTGATTTGTTTAATCTCTTCTGCTTAGTATCAAGAAGACATGGTGACCATTGGTTAATACTCTTGAAAATTGTCTATAAGATTAAGCTTAAACACACATGAACATTATTATCACACAACACACTTCAAACACTTCTCTCTCTTTCTCTTTGGCTCTCGGCCGAACCCACACCCACTTATCCATCCATCCTTCGATCTTGTTCAAGCCATTCCAACATCATACAAGCTTCAAGGATCACGTATTAGGAGGCTTGGTGCACTCGGAGTTTGAAGGACCTCTTTATCTTGCTTTTATCCACGCGCTTTTCGTCTAGATTCTTCCCTAGCCTCGAGCTAGTGGTATGTTACTTAAATCACCTTCTTGAACTATTCTAAAGTGGTTAATACGATTTGTAACGGTTAAAACTCGAAATCTTACAAGATGATACTTTAAAGTCTTCTAAAAATGCTATAAGTGTTGGATAAAAGCTCATATGTTGTGTAAATGTTGTAGTAATTGAAATTTGTGATTATTTAGACCCGATCTATGTTGTGGTAGCTCGGATCACCACTTAACCCGGTTTGGTCATGATCACGAATCATGACATAAGGTTGTTTTGAATAGAACAAGGGTTAAAGGGGTGAAACTCTACCACACACGAATCATGAACTTGTGTAAAAATGTTTTACTTGTGGAATAGTGTTTAAAACTAGCAGATCTACGTATCTGCAAGTGGTATTTTCAAAGGACCAAGCGTTAAAGAAATCATGCTTTCTAAAAATGGATCTTACACTAACAAGAATGGTTTTTAGAACACACAAGTGTTTCACAAGTGTGTAAACACTTGTGTAACACAAAGTTTCGACAAAATAACTATTTTTGTAAAAGTTGACGAGAAGTTGTAAAGACGGAACTTCCATAAAAACGAGGTTTTTACAAAATCGGATTGTTTTATATATAGATCCACTAAAAGTAATGAGATTTACTTTGCAGTTTGGATAAATCACAAGTTCATGAAATTGATGCGATTTATATATATTTTGACTAGTTGTGATTTGAACGTTGTTTTGGTTGATTGAGAAAATTGTTGGTTGATTTATAAAAGAAAATGATACGCTTGAAAGCGTGGCCACCTCCAGTTACAGAGGAAACTCTGGCGAAATTTTTCCAAAAACCTAACACTTAGAAATATTTTCACTATAAGTGTTAGAAATACATTTTGACTTGTTTTCAAAATATAAGTTTCGCCACGACTATATTTACAAAACATCGGAGGTGGGATTTTCACAAAATAAAACGTGATACATATATATATTTAGTATATATTCTTCTTTCACAACATCACTTGTATAAGTGTTTATGATTATTTTGTGAACTACGTAAATATTATTTTTAGAGTAAAAAATAATATTACTAAGTATTACTTTGGGAAATCACATGTATTAAAATATAATATTTTTGGGAAGAATATTTATATTTTGGAGTTGGAAATAAAATATATTAAGTGAGACTTAATAGTGAAATCTGAATGTTACGAACACACATGTATTAAATCCCCCATCCTTGGGAAGGAAAATAACTACCAAGTATATACAAAACGTAAACACGAAATAGTTGCCTAACTATTTCCCAAAAACTTAAACCATAAAGCTAAGGCACGGCCGTCCGTCTAATAGAGTTAGCACGTGTAGGTCGTCATACAGCTGATTGATTTGGAGGCATACTTGGTAGAGACGCACCACTGTGAGTTCATGTCCCCCTTTTCTCTAACTGTTTTCATTTTTCTTAACTGCGGGGGTGAAATACATGTTACTTTGATTATAAGTACATTATACATGGTATGGTTAGCGTAAGGAGGTTTACTACTTAGATCATGTGAGTGGGTAGGCAGAAACTGGAGGCCATTAATCCTCATTGTAGGACCGAGGGACGTAAGCGGTAGATCTATCTGGGTGTAGCGAGCCCAACTCTAGGCCCAACAGAACGGACCTCTGAGAGGCCCAACAGAACGGACCTTGGAGTGACTTTGTACCCAACGCTAAATTTGCTAGGTTTGAGTCTTCCTACTTGCACTTCACACATATCAATGGCCTTGCAAACCATTGGTGATCTCTTTTTCCTTATTTGCTACATACCAGGATTTTTATACATACAAAGGTTTACTTACTCACTTACACATGAACTCGCTCAACATTATTGTTGATTTTTCAACTTACATGTATTTCAGGAAATTAAAGATCTGGCACGGTATGGCACGTTTTCCCGCTGCACTAGTTACGAGGTCATCCAAGTTTAAGGGATGTGACTTTTTCCTGGACGAGTCACAGTTCTTAAACTGTGTTTATGTCATGTTAATGTTTGTGTCTGTTGAACACTGTTTATGTTGTTAGGATGTGTTTCCGTTGAGACAATGTTATGGTATTTTACTTTTCAACTTAATCTAATGGATGATCTTGCACGGTTTTTAAACTCATATAGCTTGTTATGGTTAAGCTATGGTATTAAGAAGTCACACCAAATTAACCACGCTTCCGCAAAGCCAGGGTGTGACAATATGTTTGTGTTATTTGAAGGAAAAGGCGTCAAACTTTGATAGTAAGCACACATTTGTTGTGTGCTTGACAAGAAATTGCAAAAGATGAAACTGTTTTTGACAATATTCTTGAGTTTATAGAATGATTCCGGATTAAGAAAGCTTTAACTGACCAACACAAGGCGTATCGTTCACACATAGAGCGATTTTGCAGTGCTGCTGTGTATCATGATGAAGATAAAATGATTCATTCGTATGCTCATGTGGGAAGAAAAGACATTGAAGTGATTATCAATAAAGCAGATTTACGCCGAATGCTTGAATTCGATGATAAAGATAACGATCTAATTGGCTTTACTGAAAGATTATGTAAGGGTTTGTGGTTTCGTATGGGCTGCGTTGGGTATGTTAATGACGACAACCGCAACAAGGCGAATTTTTCAATGCCGTATAAGTTTATGGTGCACTCAGTGATACACGCGATGCGACAACACAAAGGTGGTTATGATGTCGCTGTCGATTACATAATGTGCATGGTCACTTCTCTTGTTCTTAATCTGCCATATAACTTCACCAAGATGATATTCGAGCACATGAAGCTGAATATCACAGGAGAAAAGTTCTTACTGTATCCTTGCTTTATTCAGACGGTTCTCGACAATAAAATAAAGAATTTAGCAAAGGAAGAATCTGACGAGTTGCCATTGGAACACATGACCAATACTACTCTTGATCATCTACAAGTTTACAAAAAGAAAGATGCTCTGCCAGTGAGACATAAGTTTGGTTGTTTGAGTAATCCAGACTATCTTCCACCTCCACCGGGAAAATGGCGTCACGATGATAGTGACTCAGGGAATGAAGATGAAAAGATGGAGGATTTCGAGCCAAAACGTTGTAAGTGGTTCATAATGGAAGAAGGTAAGAAGAAGATATGCAAGAAAGGTACTTCTAAGAAAGTTGCTTCTACTTCTTCGTCAAATTAACAAAAGAAAAAGCTAGTTCAACGAGAATTAATTGATGAGCCAAGTGAAGACGAAGCTCAGAATGATCAGAATGTTGAAACAGGTGAAGCTGGTACTTCTACTCAAGAGATAGCTCAATATATTGAAGCTCAGGCATTCGGGGGAGATGAAAATGGTGGAAACGTTGAAGGTGGTGAAAGCTTGTCTAGTTCAAGTGAAATTGCTTTAACAGAGATAGCACCTACAACAGGCGATCCTCAAAGTTTGATAAAAAGAAGAAAGAAAAGTCAAAGAAAAGAAAGAACAGTGATGATGAGGATGCGATGTACGAACCCTCAGGTCCTAAAGTCAAAAGATTACCAAAGGGAGAAAGAAAAGACTTGTGAAGAAGATAGATTCTCCATTACCAAAACGGGCACCCAAGAGTACAGTGAAAGCTGTTAAAGTTACAATTGCTGCTGCGCCTGAGGTTATCATTGAAGTTACAACAGCCGAACCGTTTGTTGTTCCAATCCAAACATCGCCTACATCCCCTGTTCAACAAACAGTTCCGGTTTAACAAGAAGCTCCACAACAAACAACACCATCGCAGCAGGCAATGCTTCAACAACAAGGATCGACTACAAAGAAAGCGTCGAGTCCGAGGCAACAACCATAACAATCTGGAGATTTTGATTTTTCTGGTATTCCTGACTTCAGTTTAGGACCAGGACCAGTGAACTTAGAAGATATTCAAGATATGCCATTTTTCGATGATAATAAAATGAAAGTGGTGGAGGATAAGGTTGAGAAGCTTGAGAAAGAGAAAGCTGCGACAGATGACAAAGTGAAGAGTTTAGAAGCATAGAACGTGGTGTTGAATGATAGAGTACAAGTTCTTGAATCTACGAATGAACAACTTATCACCTCGAATGCTATGTTGTTATCAGAAAATGAGCAGTTGAAAAGAATGGTCGATGATCATGAGGCTGATAAGAAGTTAAAGACAAAGCAGATGGATATGTTGTTTACTGTGTTCGAGAGCAGAATGGGTATAAGTGTTGAAGCTGAATTCAATCAGATTGAAATCCGAAGAGCTAAGGCTCGGAGGATTGAACATGAAAGATTAGCAGCTGAAGCAGTAGCAACAACACCAAAAGACAAAGGCAAAGGCAAAGTTGATGATGTTCCAGAGATTGTATTAGTCAGTGAGCCAGTTTCGGTTTCATACAATATTGAAGAAACTCAAAGGCTTGCTGAAGTTGAACGCCGTCGTAATAAGAATAAGAATGATGAAGAAGATGATGATGAGTTTAAAGACTTATATGATCCTGCTAACCATCCGAAAGATGATAATGATGATGATGATGATGATTATTAGGGAGGTGGTAATGCTTTTTAGATTGTGAGTCGTTCAGGTGATAATAGTTTGATGGACTAAATGAACGATAATCAGAATGAAGAGAGAGAGAGAGAGAGAGAGAGAGAGGAAGATCACTCTAAGGGGGAGAGTGGATCAGGTGAACAACATGATGAAGAATCTTCCGGAATCTTTACTGAGGTTACCCCACTAACCGCTGTTCCGGAAGATAGGCAAAAACTTATCTATCTTTGTCATGATGTAGAGGAAGGTTAGTTCGTTCATAATTACACCCGTGAGGAATTATGGAGATGATGGGCATAAATGATAATTCTTTCACATTTGATTTCGAGAAAGAGTTCAACGAGATCAATCCAGACCAGCCAGAGAGTTATGTTTTCAAAGATATACCAGAAGCAAATGATTTGGATAGTGTTATCGTGGAGGATGATTCCGATTCTAGCAATGATGAAGTGTTCAGATATTGGTGAAGGATCTGAGGACTTCTCAACATTCAAAGAATTGTTACATGAAGGTGAACCCTCAACGACTTCTAAAGAAGATTTGCGTGAAGCTCGGAAGAAGTGGTTTAAGATATTGCCTAAAGAAAGAAAATTCAAAAGAACACTGACATTCTTCACGAGGCATCCAGGCGCATCGTTGGGTGACATTCTATCTTGGTGTTGGTTGGATGCTTTGAAATTTTATGCGATAAGGAGAGAATTTGGCGTTCAATACTTTAGGCATCTCGTTGATATCAAAACTCTGCCATGGTGGGATGTGCAAGAGTTGCGCCAAACGAATATATTACATTATGGAGTGAGGTTTCACGAGCATAGATTGTGGACGCTGATTAAGCATCAGGTGATGAATGATTTTCCTAATTGGAAGCCTCACTATCCCAAAAAAGATTGTTAGGATTGATGAAGTTACTAGTGAGAACGATATTACATTGCATGTTAAACGACTTCGAGCCATGAGGAATATGCCGCTCAAAAGACTTGAACAAGATTTCTATGATGAGTTCAAGGGCTAGTATTATGATCCTGAAACGGCAGAAGCGGTAATTTGTTTAAGGTCGAGGGAAAATAACTTCTTGAAGAGTATAAAAATACTAGACCCAATGTGGCTAGTAAATTTGTCGAAGAAGGATGTTGAATGTTTATTCTTTACAAAGGTCTGGTACTTGGAACCTGATAAAGTCCAAGCGATGCAATACAAGAAGATTATCAATGTTTGCTACGAAAAAGACATCCATTATGGGCACTACTGGAAGACAAGCTGGAGAGAGTTGGAAAGGATAGAGTTTCTGAAGGAACAGAAAAGATTAGAACAGATCGAGGAACGTTCACAGAAAGCTGCTGCCTTGGGTAGATCAAAGCTGCAACAAAAGCCGGTAGAAACCAATTAGATTCTTATCCCGAGCAAAGAAAAGAAAAAGAAGAGACTCTTGAAGTTCTTTGATTTCAGCATGAATGCCCGAGAATGGTGGTTGACTAAGGGTAGGTACGAGAACCGAAATAAGTGAAATGAAGGTAGAGTTTTGAAGACCGAACGAGACTGCGGCTATATCTTAGGGGGAGTCTGTTGGTACATATGTCTGCAGCCTACATCTACGTGTCATGTCTAGGTTTAATGTATAGATTGTATAGATTAGTGTGAAATGGGTCGGGAAAGTATGTGTTGAAGCCCATCCGCACGAAGGAGTCCTTCGTGCGGAAGGAGCCAACAATCCCATTTGCCCGACTTGGTCGTTCGTCCCAGTTGCTTCCATGCGAAAGGCTCTGCTATAAATAGGGGACTTACTCATTTTGTTTGGAACTTTTGGCATTTGAGACGAAGCTCTGCCAAAATTGTTTCTCGGCATTGTAACTCAAATCAATCAATAGAAACAATTGTTTAATAGTGTATTTTTATGTTTGTCATCACTTTGGATAGATTCCGCACATCACAAAGTGAATATCTGATCGGCCGGAGCATTTCTAGAAGCGAAACGGTCCTCACAAAAAACTTATTGAAGTTTTTTCTGATATTGGCTTTAAACAAAGCGTATGTGATCATTCCTTGCTTGTGTTGAAAAAATCTGAGACTTTTGTTGTGTTATTAGTGTATGTTGATGATATTGTCATCACAAGAAATAATCTTGGTAAAATAAATAAAATCAAGAAATTGTTAAGTGACAGTTTTAAAATAAAATATCATGGTATTTTATAATACTTTTTAGGAATAGAGGTTTTGCATAAAGATAAAAATGTCTATCTTAATCAAAGAAAGTATTGTCATGAACTTTTGAGTGAATTTGGTTATTTAGGGTGTAAACCAGTTAACACACCTATAGAGCTTAGTCATGTAGTTTTTGCTAAAACTAATAAAAACCAAGTTAAGTTGAGTAATGTTTCCGGGTATCAAAAATTGGTAGGAAAATTAATATACTTGTCTTTTACTAGACTAGATATTAGTTATGCAGTTCAATATCTTAGTCAATATATGCATGCTCCTTTAGAGTCCCATTTACAAATTGCCTTGAGATTACTTCATTATTTGAAGAAATCTCCTGGTAAAGGGTTGTTATTTAAGAAAGGTCAAAAGTCAAAGTTTTGACCTGATAGGATATGTGGATTCTGATTGGGTAAAATGTAATGAAACCAGAAACTCAGTTACTAGTTACTGGATACTGTGTCTTTTTTGAGAGATTCTTTGGTATCCTAGAAGTGTAAAAAACAGAGTGTGGTTGCTAGATCAACTGTTGAAGCAGAGTATAGAGCTATGTGCTCTCCTTCTTGTGAGATAATATGTATTAAAAATTTGCTTCATGAACTCGGTGTTGACTGCAATTTGCCTCTTAAAGTTTATTGTGATAATAAAAGTGTTATATCAATTTCAATGAATCTTGTGTTTCATGAACGGACTAAACACTTTGAAATTGATTTGCATTTTTTGAGGGAAAAAATTACTTGTGGAATAATTGATCCTGTTAAGATTGATTCTGATCTACAAGTTGCAGATATTCTGACTAAAGGTCTGAGTAGTGAGGTGCATGATGTTATGTGTAATAAGTTGAGAATGGTTAACACGTAGAGTATATGAATGATGGGGGCATGTTGAAAATATAAGATTAATTCGTACACTATATATTTGTTAGTTATATTAATTTATTGGGGCTTCTCAGTTGTTTTACGTTGATACAAGTTGGGCCAGACTGTTATATATATTGTTATATGTTGTTATTGGGCTCAGATTGTTATAACTGATTTTGTGCCAAGACTATAAACAGGTTGAAAGTGTGAGGGGTGAAAGAGTATTATTAGAAGGGCTACGATCAGTTCGTTGCATTCTTGTGGACCAAAGTGTAACGTTGTTGTAACAGGGTATATAAGAGCTCATTTGCCAGCTAGGGTTTCATTCTCTCTTTACGCACTTCACCTACCTCTTATCTTCTCTCTGGATTCTTCATGTTCATCTGTTCTACTATAGATTTGTTGAAGATCTTGTTGAGTTGTTGAATCTGTATTGTTGTAGATCCAGTGGATCATTGTATTTTTGTTGTATGGTTCTGATTAATCAACATATAATCATTAGTTGATTATATCTCTTTGAATTGTTGTTACAAATCTTATAATTTGTAAGATCTTGGGAGGTTGAGAGTTTTTAGGGTTGGTTAAACATAATAAAAGTTTTCCGTCGCCATTTTGTCACTTCATCTTGTGTTATTGTTCATTTACTGTTGTTCCATATCATTTTATATAAATTTTACAACTATATTAATATAGTGGCAAGCTAGAAGCTAAAGTACAAAAGTTTTAAAAAACAAACCAGACAATCACACAAAATGTCAAAATCTAACCATTTCGTCCAATCCAACTCGACACATGAAGCCCTACATTTAACCCAACAAAACGTCTCCTCCTTGATGATTTCCATGATCTTTTGAACCGGCATCATGTTCGCATTGAACTCCTTTTCATGTCAGGCCAACCAAAGTCTCCATAAACATCCATGTGTCACCATATGGGCCATTTTTTCCCATCGTTTTGAGCCTACTTGGGATTGCACATGCTCCAGAAGTTGATTAACTGAAGTCTCGTCACACATAGTCGTATTTTCAGCCAACTAAAAACGCTCCACCAAACGCTTCTAGCCCAAAGACAAGTGACAAAAATGTGATCTTTCAAGTCATCCGCGATTCCACACCAAATGCATAACAAATTAGGAATAAACATGCCCCGGTTAACCAGCGCCAACTTCGACATTAAAGCATACCTGTTATAGCAGACAATGCAGTGGAGAATCCAGTCAGAGAAGATGACATCGAGTTTGACAAAATTGTCACTGTGATTTGGTTCCTCCTTAGGGTGCTAACTGATGATGGGGACTAAGAAAACCGAAAAGGGGTATCGGCTTAGGATAGGAGGTCGGTGATGATGTTATGACTAATGGGGTGTGTCTAATTGTGTAACTGAGTAACCCCTTAACCTCCACATAATTCTCCTTATATAAGCACCCAGGAGGAAACCTAATTAGTTAATAAGGGTAATATGGTCCATCAACAATTACCAACTAATTATTTAATAGGTTATTATATATTTTGATCTATACTATGTAAATGATTATAATGGCTACTAGATTAAATATTAAGCATAATATATTTAATCTTACATTCTCCCACTTAGCCGAGTAATCATTTACTATGAGTATTAGATAAGCCTGATCAGGAGTTAATACTCATTTTAGCCTTAAACAAGTACTATAGCAGAGAAATACAGCCGTTGAATCATTATGCGACTCAGGACCCCCATTAATCATACTATAGCCTTAATTTAAAACCTAATCGTTATGATCAAAATACGCGTAAGCCCTTTGTTTGATTTGTAACTTTATTTGTCTATATGCCATTATACCGGTTGAACATATTCTAAGAGTCATACAAAATCAAACTGAGGAAATTTCATTAATCATAAAACATAAGCTAGTACAATATGCTTAAATAAGGTCTTTACTAAATCCCATATTCCGAACATGTTCTTCGTAAACCTTAGGAGGGAGACCTTTAGTCATCGGATCTGCAAGCATATCTTTAGTAATAATATACTCGATACAAAGATTATTTTCCTCAACTCGTTCACGTACGAACAGATATTTTGTATCGAGATATAAACCAGCTCCAGTCGAACTGTTACTGTTCAAGAAACTAACGGCAGCTGAATTATCACAATAAAGCTTCAATGGTCTAGAAATGGAATTAACGATTTTGAGTCCAGTGATCAGATTTCTAAGCAACATTCCATGACAGGTTGCGTTATAAACAACAATGTACTCTGCCATCATTGTGGAAGTTGTGGTCAACTGTTGTTTATGACTCTTCCATGAGATAGGGCCGCCTGCTAACATAAAGATATAGCCCGAAGTGGATTTCTTGTCATCTTTGCACTTGGCAAAGTCAGAATCAGAATAGGCTACCACTTCTAAATGATCACTTCTTCTATAAGTCAGTTTATAGTCCTTCGTCCCTTGCAGATATCGAAGTACCTTCTTAGCTGCTTTCCAGTGATCTAGGCCAGGATTAGTCTGATAACGGCCTAGCATTCCAGCAATATAAGCGATATCTGGGCGAGTACAGACTTGAGCATACATCAGGCTCCCGACTACTGACGCGTAAGGTATCTGGCTCATTTGCTCCTTCTCAACCTCTGTTGTCGGACACTGGAATAAACCGAAAACATCTCCCTTAACTACTGGAGTGACTGAGGGTTTGCACTGTTGCATGTTATAACGTGTAAGAACACGATCTATATAAGCCTTTTGGGACAATCCTAAGATCCCCTTGTGTCTATCTCGGTGAATTTCGATGCCAATGACATAAGAAGCATCTCCGAGATCCTTCATGTCGAAGTTATGCGAGAGTAACCGCTTCGACTCAAGCAACATGTCTAAACTATTACTTGCTAATAGAATATCATCTACGTAAAGGACAAGTATAGTAAAGTTGCTCCCACTCATCTTGAGGTAGGTGCATTGATCCACTTGATTCTTCATAAAACCTTGTTTCTTCATGACTTCATCAAACTTGAGGTACCATTGACGTGATGCTTGTTATAACCCATAAATGGATTTCTTCAACTTACAGACTAGATGCTCCTGACCTTCAGGTTTAAAGCCTTTAGGTTGTTTCATGTAAACATCTTCGTCCAAGTCTCCGTTAAGGAAAGCGGTTTTAACGTCCATCTGATGTAACTCCAAATCAAAATGAACTACTAGGGCCATGACGATCCTTAATGAATCTTTACGAGAGACAGGTGAAAACGTCTCTTGATAATCAATTCCCTCTTTCTGAGTGTAGCCCTTTGCAACCAATCTCGCTTTGTAGCGTTCAACGTTCCCATTCGGATCCAGTTTTGTTTTGAACACCCATTTACATCCTACGGGTTTCACACAGTTGGGTAATTCTACCAAATCCCAAACGTCATTTTTCTTCATGGATTCAAGCTCTTCAATCATTGCTTTATTCCATTTAGAAGACTGATCACTGCTAATGGCTTCATTGTAAGAGATAGGATCATTGAGCTTTCCGGGATCCATTTCAGTCAGGTAGGTAACATAATCATCCCAATTAGTAGGCCTTCTTTGCCTAGATAACCTCCTGAGTAGATTATCGGGTTCAGCGTTGTCTTGGTTTTGAGCGTTTGATGTGCCTTCGTCATGAGGTATAATGGGTTCTGATTGTAGAGGTGAATTTGCAGTTGATGTAGTGGCTTCAGGTACAGTAGTTGCATTGGGTACAAGAGGAGTAATCGGAGTAATGGTAAGAGACGAGTCTCTCCCCCCCGCGTCTTGTACTTCTTGCAATTCTTCGTAAGGGTTGTTACTGCTCCCACTGACCTTGAAATCCTCCAGGAACGCGGCACGCTTGGTTTCAACAATACGGGTGACATGGGAAGGACAATAGAAATGATAACCCTTTGAGTTCTCAGGATACCCGATAAAGAAACAAGTAACTGTTTTAGGGTCAAGTTTCCTTAGGAAAGGATTGTAAAGTTTTGCTTCAGCAATGCAGCCCCATACTTTCATATATTTAAGACTCGGTTTCCTTCCTGTCCAAAGTTCATAAGGAGTTTTAGGGACAGACTTAGAAGGAACTCTATTGAGTATATGAACAGCTGCTTTTAACGCTTCAGTCCAGAGGAATAATGGTAAATTAGTGTTGGCTAACATACTGCGCACCATGTTCATAAGGGTACGGTTTCTTCTTTCAGCGACACCATTCTGCTGAGGTGTACCAGGCATGGTGTATTGGTTCACAATCCCCTGGCCCTTACAAAACTCATAAAATGGACCAGGAGCTTGACCCATATCAGTATGTCTTCCATAATATTCACCGCCTCTATCTGATCTCACAACTTTAATCTGACGATCTAATTGCTTTTCAACTTCAGCCTTATAATCTTTAAAAGTTGTAAGAGATTCAGATTTCTCCTTAATAAGATACAAGTACATATAACGAGAATAATCATCAATGAAAGTGATAAATGAAGTATGTCCTGTTATGCCAGCGATTTGGTAGGGACCACTAATGTCAGTGTGAATGAGTTCTAATAAATTAGAGCTCCTAGTGGCACCTTTCTTATTCGCTAATGTCATTTTACCTTTAAGACATTTGACACATGTTCCAAAATCAGAGAAATCGAGAGGAGGTAAGACTTCATCCTTTACGAGATGATTTAATCGTTCTCTTGAGATGTGGCCTAAACGTTGATGCCACAACATGGATGAAGTTTCTAAGTCTCGTTTCTCTTTCATCTTTGTGAGTGATTCATTAATGTTATATGACAACAAAGATTTGGAAAAGTTATCTTCTAGTTATAATCTATAGAGACCACCATCCAGAATACCAGTACCATAAAGAACAGAATTATAGAGGATAGAGAGTTTGCGATGACCATGGGAAACAATAAAACCATCCATGTATAACTTTGGTCCTGATACAAGGTTCCGAGTTACCTCAGGAACATATAAGGTATCATAAAGTTTAATACATAAACCAGTTTTCATAACTAATTGTAATGTTCCAATGGCCTTCACTTCTAATTCTCGATCATCTCCAACCTTAAGCGTTCTTTGGTTTCTTTCCAGCTTCCGGATTGTAAGGAATCCCTGAGTTGAATTGGTAACATGAACCATAGAACCAGAATCAAACCACCAAGAATTAGAAGGAACACTTAAACTATAGGACTCAAGTATCATAAAATAATCGTTACCTTTCTTAGCCAGCCACTCCTTAAAGTCAGAGCATTCCTTCTGCATATGTCCTGTCTTTTTACAGAATTTGCAGCGGATACTGCCTAAGGAGTTCTTAGAGCTGGAAGCTGCACTTGTATTAGGATTAGAATTAGGCCTTTGGACTTTTGAAGCATCCTTCCTCTGATAATTGTTCTTCCTTTTCTTAGAGTTGGAGGTAGTGAAGTTGGCAACATCAGTAGTGCGATCCATCCTCATACGCTCTTCCTCCTGTACGCACATAGCGACCAGCTCACTCATCGTCCATTTGTCCTTCTGAGTGTTGTAATTGATCTTGAATGCTTCAAAGGACGAAGGAAGCGAAGTAATGATGAAATGAACAAGGAAACCATCACTGATCTCCATTTCCAGCCCCTTCAGCTTATTGGCCATGTCATTTATCATCATGATGTGCTCGCGAATGCCGCTCCTCCCATCATACTTAGTTGTCACCAGCTTGAGAATAAGAGTACTAGCGTGTGCTTTAGACGTCCCCTTGAACTGCGCCTCCACATGTTCCAAGTAGGTTTTAGCATCTTCAGAATCAGGAATGGCTCCCCTGATTGCATTGCTTATGGACTGCTTCATGAACATGAGAGACATGCGGTTACACCTAGTCCACTTGTCATGAGTTAACTGCTGAGCAACAGTACTTTGTGGAGTAAGGTCCGCTGGCTTATCCTCTCTTAGGGCATAGTCAAAGTCCAGCAGCCCAAGTGTAAGCATGAGAGCATCTTTCCATGCAGCAAAGTTATCACCAGTCAAAGGTGGAATCCCGCAATTGGGCGCTGATAGTGGAAAAAGATGAGCAAGTTATGATACTAAGGAAGAAGTCCTAATGTGATCTAAGGGCACGTTAAACTAAGGCAGGCATAAATAATGACCATTTTACATTATGAAGCTGTGATATTGTCTATTACTAACATCAAAATAATAGACTTAGTTAAAATTCTACTTAAACGAAGACAAATTAGCTTTGGCCAGAAGTGTAATCATTTAAGCATGTGTGCAAAGTGGTTGTAACAAATCAGCTTTGGCCAGAAATTGAGACAATCACTTTAGTTATGCACTTGTTAAGTATGCCATCTATGAAAGAATTAAATCAGCTTTGGCCAGATATTAAGACATTCATGTTTATGATGCACACTTAACATAGCTTTAGTAATACTTGAACGATAAGTAGATGTATCAAGTCAGCTTTGGCCAGAAATGATACATCAAAACTCACTCAAGTTAAGCCATTTTGATTTTGTAAAACATTATCTAATTCTGATTAATTAACTAAGTAATTACAAAACCAATTATTTAATAGCAAACCACCCGTTAGTTCACATTAAACAGCTTAAAATAATGAGGTTTCGAGTCTTGTGCGATCAGTAATGCCCAAGTTTTGTGTGATCAGTAAAGCCCAAAAACTTGTGCGATCAGTAAGGCCCAAAAACTTGTGCGATCAGTAAGGCCCAAAGACTTGTGCGATCAGTAAGGCCCAAAACTTGTGCGATCAGTAATGCCCAAAATAACTTGTGCGATCAGTAAGGCCCAAAACTTGTGCGATCTGTAATGCCCAAAAAAACTTGTGCGATCAGTAATGCCTTGTGCGATCCACAAGTCTTGTGAAATCCACAAGTCTTGTGCGATCCACAAATCTTGTGCGATTATGCAGTCTTAACTTGTACAATGTGCTTAATTAGTTGTACAAATCTTGTGCGACTGTCTTGTGCGATCAGATCATCTCTTATGTGATCTGATCTTGTGCGATTCAGTTGCTGTTTATTGTTATAACAACTGAAAATTCGAAAATTAAGAATTGTGATAGAGTTTCCTATTATAACATTGATCTAATTTTATCATAAAATTTCGAAAATCATAATCTGTTTATCTTATTAACAGATTTCGAAAAAACTTGTTAGATAAAATAAGATCAAAATTAGGAAAACATTCCACAACTCAAATCACATTCCAAAACATAAAGGAAATTTCGAATTTTTAACTAAGAACATGATGAACCCTAAATAAAATAACCTTAAACTTATATCCGAAATCTGGAAATAATTACACATTTAAACATGTTTCTCAAACTGATGATTTCGGAATAGTTATAACGAATCAATATATATGATCCGAGATGAATTGAACAGATCCGAGATGATATCTCGGATGATAAAACCGAATTTTATTATGGTTTTCAAATCCTGTTTTCCTGCTTTAATCCAGATTTGCGGATACAAAACAGAACTGACTAATCAACATATGCTCTGATACCACATGTTGTATCAGTTCTGTTTATTCATGAAGGAAAACATTAAAGCATACCTGTTACAGCAGACAATGCAGTGGAGAATCCAGTCAGAGAAGATGACATCGAGTTTGACATAATTGTCACTGTGATTTGGTTCCTCCTTAGGGTGCTAACTGATGATGGGGACTAAGAAAACCGAAAAGGGGTATCGGCTTAGGAGAGGAGGTCGATGATGATGTTATGACTAATGGGGTGTGTCTAATTGTGTAACTGAGTAACCCCTTAACCTCCACATAATTCTCCTTATATAAGCACTCAGGAGGAAACCTAATTAGTTAATAAGGGTAATATGGTCCATCAACAATTACCAACTAATTATTTAATAGGTTATTATATATTTTGATCTATATTATGTAAATGATTATAATGACTAATAGATTAAATATTAAGCATAATATATTTAATCTTACACATTGTCGCTCCGTACCGTACCTTTAAGCGCCAGCTCCCAACGAATGTTCTCCGTAGAGAACTTCTGGCCTTCATCATTATCCCACTTCCACTTATCTTTTTCACCCGCAAACTTCACATTCTGAATGATCCAGGTTGCCCACCTCGACCCGATGAGTTCTGTGTGTGTGTCTATATCACTATGTGAGTCTTGTTTCGTCTATATCATGCTTACTTAGAATTTCATTATTTGAGATGTGTGATCTACGTAGAATTTCATTATTCAATTTCTTGGTTTCTAAACTCAAATTAACATTTATTAAACTTCTTTCATAGCTGTCATGATAATAAGATGTCTTTTGGTTAGTAAACACACACTCCTTATGTTAATTAAATACACAAGCATAATATTTAAAATTTAAATTGCTTCTCCTGTCTTGGATTTAATATTTTGAACTCATCTGTCCTATTAGAGTGAGGATGGAAGGTATTTAAACTGAAGCACAGCCACAGGTTTCACTCATGCATTCATCTTCCTTTTGTGCATCTGTATTCCATCCTCTGTGATCCTGATTCCAATAACATTATTAACTTAAATCCCAAGAAAAAATGTCGAGCAGAAGATCAAGATCTAGGCAGTCAGCATCTACTATGATCACTGACGAACAGATCACCGATCTTGTTTCTAAATTGCACCAACTTCTTCCTGAAATCCGCAATCGGTGCTCCGACAAGGTACTTATCCATCAGAAACTAATATTATCCCAAGATTTTTACAGATCTTACATATATAGAATGTTATTTTCAAATTTTGTGATCACCAACTAATTTTCCGTCCTAAATTTGCTCTTACCTTACAAATACTGAACTACTTGAAAGAAATCCTATGCAAAATCTTATCAACAAATGGGCCGAGAGCTTTAGAAGTTATTTTTCTATACATTTTGGATGTATTAAGGAAAATTAACGGTTTAGACGTCAATCTAAGATCCGTAAACACTTACGGATATTTTGAAATTCCAATCTTTAAATATATATTTTGAATGACCATCAAAAGACAGATCACCCAGGTAACCATTCTTAATATACAGTTGGATGGTATGCACAATAATCTGTAGATCAACTATGGATCAACTTTTTATAAGCCAATTTTATAGTAGTGAACAGCAATATACGTAATATTTAAGGAGTAATATATTTAAAGAAGCCAGATCCTCCGGGTAACCATTCTTAACATACAGTTGGATGGTATGCACGATAATCTGTAGATCAACTATGGATCATCTTTTTCTAAGTCAATTTTATAACAGTGCTCAGCAATATAATATTTAAGGAGTAATATAATTACATAATCTTGAAATTGATTAGTGGAAATATGGATTTGATTGATGGGCTGCAGGTATCAGCAGCGAGGGTGTTACAAGACACATGCAGCTACATTAGAAGCTTGCACAGGGAAGTTGAAGACTTAAGTGAGCGTCTCTCGGAGTTGCTGGATAACACAGACTCCACCCAAGCTTCCATTATCAGGAGTCTACTAATGCAATAGATCATCACCCTTTATATTTTATGTTTTTATTTCGGTTTTAACTTTGGTATTCCTGTACTACTTTTTGATTT
Organism: Helianthus tuberosus; assembly: GCA_030545235.1. Classification (NCBI taxonomy): domain Eukaryota; kingdom Viridiplantae; phylum Streptophyta; class Magnoliopsida; order Asterales; family Asteraceae; genus Helianthus; species Helianthus tuberosus. The sequence continues at coordinate 118,255,650 of CM060358.1, read as the reverse complement.
CTCTTCATTTTTAGAGTTCTTTTTTTGTCATTTTCATCATGAAATGATTTTTGGCTTACTGAGTTTCGAGTAATATGTAATAAGAGAGTATGTAGTCACTCATGATTTGAATATAATGTAAGACATTGAAAAGTGAATACCTTTATTTGCGCCCTACAAAGTTTTCGAGTTATATGTAACTAGAAATTTAATTGTGAATACCAGCATGTTGTTATAGTTCATGTGTACATTTTGAAACAAATAGTAAATCCTAATTTGATTAACAACTATTCTTTTCCAATTAACCTAACAAATCAGTTACGTTATTATTACAATTTAGTGTCAAACATCATAGATCCAACTTGCCATCCATTTCTTGTTAATTTGGTGATAACTACTATGTCGGAATTAGTGGTTTTAGAATTAAGTATATTCGAAATGGGCATACATACATACATGTCTTGTCGTTGACACCCACAAGCCTCAATGGTGGTGGTGGTGGTGGTGGTGGTGGGTGCATTATATTTCATTAAGGATGAATTATTAGGCCTATCATTTTTTGTATATTAAATAACACTTCATGTATCTTTATAAGGGGACCCGGAGTGTAAAACTTTTACCCTGTGATGATGAATTATAACTCGTTATACAATCCCAAACACCACCGCCACTCAAATGAAAACGCATTGAATATATCACGCGTGAAGAAGTGTTGGGTGGTGACGGAAATTGTTGGGTGTGATGGTAAGTGATGGGCATTTTCACTAAAATTCATCCCTAGTGATGGAATAATGATTGATGACATTGCGAAACTTGATTAAAAGTTGTGAGTGAGTGATGAGTGATGACCACCCCTGGTGATGGAAATCCATCACTCACAACACCTAATCAAATTCCGCCATGTCATCAATCATTATTCCATCATTAGTGATAGATTTTAGTGGAAATGCCCATCGCTAGTGATGACATTCCATCACTCACAACCTACTTTTTTTGTTTTTAAATTATAAATTAACAATAAAACAATAAAATTTTAAATTTTAAATTTCATTTAAATAAGAAAATATTTTTAGAAATATTTTAGATTACAACTTAAAAATAAACATATAAAAATAAAAACATAAAGAAAACCAACTCCTCGTCCGAATCTGGAAATTCCAAACCTAAAGAACCTACAAGTTAAATTAAATCGTATATCAACCGAAAGTGAATTTCTTCATTACACAAGTCTTGTTGGATATTTTCGGGAACGCAAACTTGTGTAGGAGGATCCGGCACCCAATCTGGAGATATTGCACGACCGTCTTCTTTTATAGCATATTGTGCAATATTATACATGCATATACTTTGCTATGTATTGTTTTCTTATTCATCGCACGAACCGGTCGGTTTAGTATGCCCCATCTACCCTTTAAAACACCAAAAGCCCTCTCAACATCCTTTCTTGCCGATTCTTGCAACCTGTTGAACGTCTTTTCTTTAACCTCGACAGGAAATGAATGAGCTTTCATGAAAACAGATCATGATGGGTAGATACCATCCACAAGAAGAAAGCCTCGTCTATAATATCTTCCGTTAACATAAAATGGACAGAAGGGTGCGGTACCATCTGTTACGCTTTGAAACAACGGCGACGTGTACAAAACCTGGATGTCGTTGTTTGAACCTGGATCACCAAAATATGAATGCCAAAACCATAAATCATTCGACGTCACTGCTTCAAGTATGAAGGTTGGTCTTTTGACTTCATCCTAACATACGCCCCTCACAACTCTCTTAGACAATTTCTCCGTTCGATAAGTGTACAATCGATGCTACCGAGCATCCCTGGAAAATGCCATGTAGCCTCATACGCGGCGTAAATACGTGTGATGTCGTTTCTCGTTGGTTTACGTAGAAACTCTTTACCATACAATTTAATGATCGTGTTACAAAAGAAATGCAAACATTCAAGTGAAGTTCTGTCCGACATAGCTAAATATTCATCAAATTCATGGGGAGGGTTACCTGTCGCTAGTTGGCGAATAGGGGATGTGAATTTTTGTATCGGCGTGAAACTTCGTTTGCCCCTCCCGTCATAACGTTCTTAAAACCATTCTTCGCTTGATTCGATGTCTCCAACAATCTTTAAAAATAAATCTTTTGGTAAACGAAACCGATCTCTAAAGGTTTACGCATTGTAGACCGGATTCTCCATAAAATAATCCTTCATTAACACTTCGTTGGCATATATACGATCACGATCCACCATTTTCTTCTTTGGGCGGCTCGAAGTTGCTTCAATTTCGTTATACACCTTCTTGAAAAATTCAAGCGTCTCATAGTCGAAAGACGTTTGGTTATCGCTATCGGTGTACATCAGAAACGAATCCATAGTGTGACACCTGTGTCACTGCGACCATCAAACAAATACCAAACCAATGAAATATTGTATTTCATACTTTGGACTTGTATAAATATGTGTATCTTTTGCACATATCAACTCTTGTTCGATTTCAAGCTCTAAATCGCTTTCTGGAAGGTTATACGCGCACTAATGCGTAAATATAACCAGTTTAATGCAACAAACACTCCAGAATAGTGACATAGGCTTAACATACCCTAAATAACCTCTACATAACTTAGAAATAAGTTTTGGAAGGTTTGGTATGGCAAAAACAAGTTAATTCGCTTACAGGGACTAAACTTGACAAACTGCGAAAGTATGCCAATTTGAACTGTAACAGACCTTCCGGAACATGACCATAAGTTAAACATACCATAAATATCCTTTACATAGCTTAGAAATAGGCTTTGAGGTGTTCGGTATGCTAGAATAAACTTTTGGGTCATTCAGGGACTAAAAGCGTCAAAAAATGCACAAGTATGCATTTTCGCGCATAACTTATGTTCTGAATACATCCGGACATCCAAAAATTTATCTAAGCACTAAAACATTTTATTTTAGTGTTTGGCATAAGAAAAATCCATTCGTCGCGTCATTTGGATCGTTTTTCGCGCTTATGCGCATTCCGTCGTAATTAAGCGAACATCGCGATCGTACGGCCAAACGAACCGACATCCTAGATATTTTTGAGCATGTTTTGAGTTCCCTATACTTTAACTTCATTTTAGAGCCTTGAAATGAGGTTAACGGGGTTCAAACGCATCGAAAATAGCTTAAACGGGCTGCAGGGACCATTTCTGCCATTTTTTAAACTTTGCTGAAACTGGTAGGCAGTGGCGTAGCGCGAGCACCGCATGCCTAGGCAGTGGCGCTACGCGAGCGCCTCATCTAGACAGAAACATTGCATTTGGTCCATTTTCACTTGTGCACATGGTTTTGGGCAATACCGTGGGCTCAAATGGTTTTGTAAAACCACTATCTTGAGGTGTATGGCCAAGATCAAAGCACGGTTTCCGAGGAACGATCTTAACGGCTCTACGAATCCTATAAATACCCCCCCCCCCATGCCATTGCAAAACCCACAAGAATTTTGATTTGAGAGGCTCTAAGTTGGAACCATTGTTTCATACCTGAGCTACTTGGATCGAAATTAGCATTCGGGGACCCTTCGTAAGTATTCTTTCGTTCTTTTATTGCTTTTCGAGTCTGAAAGTCAAACTTTGTTTGACTTTCTGCATTGACCAGTTTATGGTCAATGCGAAGTTCGTTTGAACTTCGCAACGTGATTGTAATCACGATGGTTATAGTCCCTTGGGACTATGCCTACTGATTACCACGTTGTCTAGGGTCGTAGGGTAAGCGATCTAATAAATCGCTTATACCTTCGAACCCGACCCGTTTAGTCGATCATTAGGATCCGACCAAATACATTAGGTGACCATAGTAGGTAGGGAATAACCTTCCGAGGTTATACCCTATGGTCACATCGTTTGAGTAGTTGTTTGATAGGTAGTTTATATGCCTTAGGTAAATTACCAGAATACCCTTTTCATGTGTAATTGGTAATTAAGCATATGTAACCTAAACTTTCATCACTTAACTGATTATGTAACATGTTAGGCATATAACACTTGTCATAGGGCTAGTTAGACGTCTCGAGTGCGCTTTTGCGCGCACGACGCGTTAAAGTAGCATAAGCTACCTTAATGGGTCGCGATGGGCCGAAAGCACTTAGGTTAGGTTTCATCACATGCTTACATTTTGGATACACATTACATGATTTACATTAAACATGAACATTTTACTTTGGTAGTTTGGTTTGATTAAGTGATTAAGTAACGAGGCGTGTGTAATATGATACAAGTATGGTGGATACGCCGCTGGTACTTCCTATATATAAGTGCTTGTATGGTATTACATATCGTAGCATTATTTGAATCATTTCAATTTGAGACATAGGACATTTTATACAAATAACATACTTTTCACAAGACATTGTTTTACAAACAACTTATCTTATACAAACTCATTCTACATGGTTATTCATTTAACCATACATTATTCTCTTATTTATACATATCATCTGATCTTATCGTTTTTCAAATGATTTACAAAACAAAGCAAATTACAAGGTTCCTGACTAAACATTTTCTCAAACATAAGTCATGAATTCTGTTTTCACAAAACCTATGTATCTCACAGGCATTTTTATGCTGACGTACCTATTTTCACATGTGTTTTCAGGAGATGATGCATAGGACTTATCAAGACATACTTAGGCGGACCTGTGCCTTAGTGACTTAAAACGAGACAAGAACTAGTTAATTTTTGTTATATACTCTTTGTTTCTTGTTTAAAACAATGTAACTCTCTTGTTTGATTAATAAAACGAAACTTTAATTGCCATGGATTTGAAACAATTAATTCTGTTACAACACTCCCCGACGTTTCCGCCACGTTTTGTATGTTCTACGTGGTCGGGGTGTGACAGAAAAGTTGGTATCAGAGCCAATGGTTATAGGGAATTAGGTTATTTAGTAATACTTTGACCTAGTCTATAACCTTCTTAGGACCCTAACGCGAGTTTACTTGCGTTTAGTCATAAAAACAATACCGTCACCTATCCTTAGGCGACGACCACAACAAGAACATAAATTTCAAAACCGCTTTGAAAAACTAATCATCTGTTCTAGGATGATTGATTACTAGGTTTTGAACCCTCTATTGTAAGGTTTTGAACCCCTTTGAGTTTTCAAAATCTCGTCAAGGTTTTAGGTTTTAAATAATGTGAACACGTGCAAACTGGAAGGGTGAATGCCTGTATTCTGGGTTTTCTGTCTAGGCAAGCACTTCGTATATATCTCATCAGACGCGAGACCAGTTGTGCTTACCTGGGAATTCTTGGGATGAGTGTTCACTTATAGGCGAGCGTGTCTTCACGATACATTATTTTTTACCTATTTACTTTGATTAATCACCGGGGTCGTTTGTTGCTTTGTAGTAACAAACAAATGACCACTATCCTTGCTTTCATCAGATTTGTTCATGTCATTCTTTTCGTCTAATTCTCTCACTCGTTTCATTTCATGTTTCCTCTTTTAGAATGCCTCCATGACGCGAAAATCCGGTATCTATTGAAGATCTGGCAGCTGTCATTACACAGCAAATAACTGCTGCAATCCCGAACATCGTTGCCCAATGTAACCAAGCCCTCAACAACAATAATGCCCCCTGCAGCTTCAAGACGTTCAACTCGGCTAAGCCATCAAAGTTTTCTGGGTCTCAAGGAGCGACTGCACTTCTGCAATGGTTTGAGAGTCTAGAGAGCACCTTCAGACATGTTCAATGTCCAAACGAGCGAAAGGTAGATTTTGCATCTAGTGTCTTTGAGAAACGAGCTTTGACGTGATGGAACGGTGTGGTGAGAGATAGGGGTGGCGAAGTGGCACTGGCTCAAACGTGGGAAGAACTTCGAGCACTGATGATGAAGGAATTCTGTCCTCGTCACGAGATCAGGGCCTTGGAAAGGGAATTCGACGATCTTAAGCAAGACAGCGGTGAACATCGAGCATACACTGATCGATATGAGGAGCTGAGCCTGTTGTGTCCTACCATGGTTACGCCTTTGGATAAGGCGATCGAAAAATACATTGATGGTCTCCCTGACTCAGTTCAGGACATTGTTACTGGTAGTAACCCCACTACGGTTAGGCAGGCCATTGAGCTATCTGCAACCTTGACTGAATCTCAGATCAGGAAACGTAAGCTTTTCCGAAAGGGTGACAAGAAACCGTTCGAGGAATCGAACCCAATCGAGGAATCAAAGACCATGGATGAACAGACTGGATCCCCTAAGAAGTCAAAGAAGCAAAAGGCTTCTCAGAACTTCGCCATGGTTACTCACAATGATCAAGCCATCCCCAACCAACCAGCTCAACCCCCTGCTAGGAAGCCGTACAATGGAACTGCAACCTTGTGCAACCAATGTAGCCTCCGTCATCATGCCAATGTAAAGTGCCGCAAATGCCAAACTTGTGGACTTATAGGCCATACAGCAAGAGTCTGCCCAGCTGCAACTGCACCAAACCAAGCTGGCAACAATCCTGCTCAAGGTCGTTTTCTACCAGGTTCTTGCTTCAACTGTGGCGAGATGGGTCATTTCCGAAGAAATTGCCCAAAGCTTGCTAATGCAAATCCAGCACAGGGATGAGCATCTGACTGACTAGAAGACAACATCGTTTAGAAATAATCACGTCTTATGTATTATTTTCTTTTGTTGTCATGGTCCATGAAACAGTTGTTATCATTGTTTATAAATAAATCTTTTATTTACATTGCAATGTAATTATGTGGTTGTATGTATAAACAACATATCTCCTACAATACCGACAATCAAGGAACCGTATTCCTTAAAGAACAGACTACCCCCAAACTTTCTTCCACTTTATGATCTCTTGCGTTTTCCACGAAATTTCTAAGTACCCGTTTCTTCCAAGGAAACGAAGTACAAGGCGCAAGTTACAACACTGGACGAATACCCAAAGTACCACTATAAATTCTTAATAGGGTACCTAAAGGTATTTTCGTAAATCCTAAAATTTTTGTGTTCCTTAATTCGAATATTACGTTTCTTTGAAAACAAAAATCGAATTTTTGGGAGATCTTCCAATCTTTTCAGATAGATCCCAGAGGACATTGAAGTCCATCGACTGGTTTCCACATCCATTTTCAATCGATAACAAGTTAATAACAAATTAATAATCAAATTAAACAACTATGTGATTATGTGCTTATGTGTTCCCTTTTATGTTTTTGTGTAATCCAAGTTTTGTTATCCAAATCCTCGTAGAACCTTCCATATCTTTGTATAAGGAATTCATAGTAGGATATCCAAAGGTATTATATTAAATCCTCAATGGGCTTTTACGTAATAGTAAAGACCTTTGGATTATATTGTACTATTCCATAATTAGACCACTTGAGTGATCTAGTTAAACAGATTGATCCAAAAATCTGGTTAGGAATATCATGTGATGAGATAGCTGAAAGGACTCCTTGGTGGCCTAATTAAAAGGATCATTTGTTGATCTAATTAAAAGGACCTTATGGTAGTCTAGTCACACTCATCACAGGTTTGATTTTCCTCCCCTAAACATTACAAGACAAACTGTGCGGACTATGCAAGGATTTACGTAATTATGGATGCATACATAATTATGAAATTCAGTGCACAGAAACCACAGCGAGCTTTGTCATGTGCCTAGAAGTTAACTCTATTCATTTCCCTTTCTGATGAAGCACCCGTTGAAAATGACTCCGTTTGTTCATTTTCGTTTCTGAAGATTTGTCCGTTGAGGAAATGGATATCCGTTTGACTATCCTTTTTCATTTCCATTTCTGAAGAAGCACCCGTTGAAAATGACTCCGTTAGTTCATTTTTCGTTTCTGAAGATTGTCCGTTGAGGAAATGAATATCCGTTTGTTTCTCCTTTTCATTTCCATTTCTGAAGAAGCACCCGTTGAAAATGACTCCGTTAGTTCATTTTTCGTTTCTGAAGATTGTCCGTTGAGGAAATGAATATCCGTTTGTTTCTCCTTTTCATTTCCATTTCTGAAGAAGGACCCGTTGAAAATGACTCCGTTAGTTCATTTTTCGTTTCTGAAGATTGTCCGTTGAGGAAATGAATATCCGTTTGTTTCTCCTTTTCATTTCCATTTCTGAAGAAGCACCCGTTGAAAATGACTCCGTCAGTTCATTTTTCGTTTCTGAAGATTGTCCGTTGAGGAAATGAATATCCGTTTGTTTCTCCTTTTCATTTCCGTTTCCGATGAAGCACCCGTTGAGAATGACTCCGTAAGTTCATTTTACGTTTCTGAAGATTGTCCGTTGAGGAAATGAATCCCCGTTTGTTTATTCCTTCATTTCCGCTTCTGAAGAATACTCATTGAGGAAAATGACTCCGTCTGTTCATTTTTGTTCTGAAGAATGTCTGTTAAGGAAATGACAGGATTATGCCTTGTATGTCTGGTGGTTACTTGACACAAAGTCACAGATGGACTCCTACGAATAAATTTTGGGACGAAATTTCCTAAAGTAGGGGAGACTGTGACACCTGTGTCACTGCGACCATCAAACAAATACCAAACCAATGAAATATTGTATTTCATACTTTGGACTTGTATAAATATGTGTATCTTTTGCACATATCAACTCTTGTTCGATTTCAAGCTCTAAATCGCTTTCTAGAAGGTTATACGCGCACTAATGAGTAAATATAACTAGTTTAATGCAACAAACACTCCGGAATAGTGACATAGGCTTAACATACCCTAAATAACCTCTACATAACTTAGAAATAAGTTTTGGAAGGTTTGGTATGGCAAAAACAAGTTAATTCGCTTACAAGGACTAAACTTGACAAACTGCGAAAGTATGCCAATTTGAACTGTAACAGACCTTCTGGAACATGACCATAAGTTAAACATACCATAAATATCCTTTACATAGCTTAGAAATAGGCTTTGAGGTGTTCGGTATGCTAGAATAAACTTTTGGGTCATTCAGGGACTAAAAGCGTCAAAAAGTGCACAAGTTTGCATTTTCGCGCATAACTTACGTTCTGAATACATCCGGACATCCAAAAATTTATCTAAGCACTAAAACATTTTATTTTAGTGTTTGGCATAAGAAAAATCCATTCGTCGCGTCATTTGGATCGTTTTTCGCGCTTATGCGCATTCCGTCGTAATTAAGCGAACATCGCGATCGTACGGCCAAACGAACCGACATCCTAGATATTTTTGAGCATGTTTTGAGTTCCCTATACTTTAACTTCATTTTAGAGCCTTGAAATGAGGTTAACGGGGTTCAAACGCATCGAAAATAGCTTAAACGGGCTGCAGGGACCATTTCTGCCATTTTTTAAACTTTGCTGAAACTGGTAGGCAGTGGCGTAGCGCGAGCACCTCATGCCTAGGAAGTGGCGCTACGCGAGCGCCTCATCTGGACAGAAACATTGCATTAGGTCCATTTTCACTTGTGCACATGGTTTTGGGCAATACCGTGGGCTCAAATGGTTTTGTAAAACCACTATCTTGAGGTGTATGGCCAAGATCAAAGCACGGTTTCCGAGGAACGATCTTAACGGCTCTACAAATCCTATAAATACCCCCCCCCCCATGCCATTGCAAAACCCACAAGAATTTTGATTTGAGAAGCTCTAAGTTGGAACCATTGTTTCATACCTGAGCTACTTGGATCGAAATTAGCATTCGGGGACCCTTCGTAAGTATTCTTTCGTTCTTTTATTGCTTTTCGAGTCTGAAAGTCAAACTTTGTTTGACTTTCTGCGTTGACCAGTTTATGGTCAATGCGAAGTTCGTTTGAACTTCGCAACGTGATTGTAATCACGATGGTTATAGTCCCTTGGGACTATGCCTACTGATTACCACGTTGTCTAGGGTCATAGGGCTAGTTAGACGTCTCGAGTGCGCTTTTGCGCGCACGACGCGTTAAAGTAGCATAAGCTACCTTAATGGGTCGCGGTGGGTCGAAAGCACTTAGGTTAGGTTTCATTTAGTATGTAGGCTTTGTTAAACCATATGACACGAGTCTCCACACTCGTTTGGTTTACGAACCCTCATTCTATCTAAATCCTCCGATTTAGGTCCGGTTTATTAACATAGTTACCTATATTAGGTGCCGTTTGATATCCGCGATCTCTAGCATTGTTTGGTTGTTACTCAAGGACTACTAAGCAATCTCAAGTGAGTACATAGACCCCTCTTTTACTGTTTTCCAAACTGTTTTGGGGTGAAACACATGTGCCTACTTGTTACTTTCATGCTTTCCATGCTTTCACATCATATACATGCTATGTTCGTTAGTACATTATAGTACATGATTTCATTACATTACATGCTATGTATGCCCATTGTGTGCGTACTTAGTACATCGTTTTACATTACATGCTATGTATGCCCATTGTGTGCGTACTTAATACATTGTTTAACATTACATGCTATGTATGTTCTTTGTTGCATACTTAGTACATTGTTATACATTACACTTTATGCTATGTATGTTCTTTGTTGCATACTTAGTACATTTGTTATTCATCACATGCTTACATTTTGGATACACATTACATGATTTACATTAAACATGAACATTTTACTTTGGTAGTTTGGTTTGATTAAGTGATTAAGTAACGAGGCGTGTGTAATATGATACAAGTATGGTGGATACGCCGCTGGTACTTCCTATATATAAGTGCTTGTATGGTATTACATATCGTAGCATTATTTGAATCATTTCAATTTGAGACATAGGACATTTTATACAAATAACATACTTTTCACAAGACATTGTTTTACAAACAACTTATCTTATACAAACTCATTCTACATGGTTATTCATTTAACCATACATTATTCTCTTATTTATACATATCATCTGATCTTATCGTTTTTCAAATGATTTACAAAACAAAGAAAATTACAAGGTTCCTGACTAAACATTTTCTCAAACATAAGTCATGAATTCTGTTTTCACAAAACCTATGTATCTCACAGGCATTTTTATGCTGACGTACCTATTTTCACATGTGTTTTCAGGAGATGATGCATAGGACTTATCAAGACATACTTAGGCGGACCTGTGCCTTAGTGACTTAAAACGAGACAAGAACTAGTTAATTTTTGTTATATACTCTTTGTTTCTTGTTTAAAACAATGTAACTCTCTTGTTTGATTAATAAAACGAAACTTTAATTGCCATGGATTTGAAACAATTAATTCTGTTACAACACTCCCCGACGTTTCCGCCACGTTTTGTATGTTCTACGTGGTCGGGGTGTGACACGTAGGAAATTCCATTTGTGAAATTTGTAGAATGTGTGATATATATTTATGTTTTTGTGTGGGTGAAATGGTATAAATTTATGTAGAATGTGTGATATATATATAGTGTGTTTAAGTTTTTTTTTTTAATCCAAACAGCTCCCTCCACAACGGTCAACGCGTTTAATTATCCATGCATTTAAACATGGGTGGCGGCGGTGTTTCATTGCCTTCGACGCTTGATAGATGGACCATAACGGGGCACCCCATCCCTGCTAACCTAAATGACTAGTTATAGGTCTATGCAACTTAGTAGCACATGACAAGTCCCATTAACGCCAAACTACTAGACTTATCATCTAACATATACCATTATCACATAAAAGGCTTGTTATAATGTAACCATTGCAAGCATTGCAACAATTTTATAAGTCACGTGACCATGTGTGGTAAAGGGCACAACTATGTCGATCATTTCGGCAGCTACATTGTTGACAATTGCTGCAAGATACCAAGAACTTATGTCCGCATGACCATCCCATGGGGGTGGGTGAGGTCGTCTGACCAATGTTTTATCTAGTATCAGAACTATTGCTAGACATCTGGAAGATGGCAGGACCGTACTTATGGCAAAGTATGGACAACCATGTCATGCTTAACGTCTTACCCACTTTCTTAAACAATTTATTTGACATGTTTAATCATTGATGGACCATTTGGCCGGTCTTGAACACGTGAAATCCACTAACTTGAGTCTCGAACTAAGTGAAACTATTCATTTCTTCATCAAACACGCTCTCTCAACTACTGCAAACTATCTCTTGTCTACCATTGATGCTTACTTTATATTGGTCAATCATTGGTGCAAAATTTAAGTCCATGGCAGCTGCAATTATCTATCGTTAGTAAATATCCTAATGACGGGAGGATATTTAACCATGTCTCTGTCGGAAAGTAAACGATATGTCGTAGTGTAAGGGCTAAATGTATAACTTTGTGTTCTATATAAACACCCTTCTTTGTAACCCTATAAAAAGTTCAATACAATTCAAACCATTACAAAGATTATTCTCTATACCAGACAACATGGTATCAGAGCAGTGTTTATTATTCCTGAACACTTTGATCATCATCTACATTCAATCCAAACTCAAACTAGAAAAATCCAACAAATCAAAATCAAAACTCGGAAATCATCAAAACAGAACATCATCGTCTTCATCGTAAGCCGGAAATCCTACCTTCGGCCGCAAACCCCATCTTCGGCGCCACTTCCTCTGTCGTCGTATTCATCTACCAGCAATCCTTTTTCATCATCTTCAAAACCAAAAACCAAAAACCAAAAACCAAAAACCCTAAAACCTTCTGACCCACAAATACCTTTCTCATCATCTTCAAATCAACAACAACCAATCCAATCAAAATCAAACTCTCATACAACATCAACGGTCTTCACTGACACCAACGTCAACACCGGAAATCAGTTCTGATCTCAGTCAGTAGGTCTCGTCTCCATTTTTACTTCTTTGTTGATTATCAACAACAATACAAAAACCTGTTTCAAGAAAACCTAGGTTGATTGATCTCCTCGGGATATAAAAACCGGTTTCATTCTCCACCGTGCACAATCTCTGTACATCTTCAATTTTTCAAAACACCCAAAAGGAAAATAGAAAGAGTTAAATACTTGACTGATTTGTCGTGTTGTTCGTAAGGAGACAAAGAGGGTGGTGGCTAAATGATATTTCAATTTTTACGGTTTTTGTATTGGTTTGGTGAATATGGTTTGGGCGTATTTCAGATCTCCGCCATCGCTTTCCTTTTGATAAATAGCATATAAGTAGATATCTAATTTGTGACAACCCGAACTTCTAAGGTCACGTGATCCTGTTTTCTTATTATCTCTCCTTCAGGTCTCTTGCAAAGATGCAAATTAATAAACACTTTTGACTGTAACGTAATTGCTAAATGTATAACGTGTTTGAGTATGTGTACGTGAGTTTGACTAATTAACTGCAAGGAATCGTTAAACGTTTCTAGGTGTCGCTTAGTCAATTTAGGGGACTAACCTGTTTGGGCCGCGAGCTGCACGAGGCATATTGGGCCACAAACCCACTCGAAACACACACAGGGTTAACCCCGGGCTGAACTGTTCGAGCCCAATCAAGGTTTATATATTGGGCCGGCCTATGTGAGTCGTTATATATATACACGCACACCGAAACCCAAATACTCCACCTTCGTACATTTAATCTATGTTGGGCCGAATAGAGTCCAAATAAATCATGGGTTGGGGCCGGCTAACAACCTTAGAATATATACACACACATTTAGGTACGTAACTTGATAAATCAAACACAACCAAAACCCTACCCCCAAGTGTGTGCGGCAGTAGCCCCCCTTTTTGAAGCATTTGTCTGTTCGATGGAACCTCCGATTAGTACGATTGTTCTCAGCTTTTGTTGTTATGTGATGTTGATTCTTGATTGATCAGGATTGTGTTTGCACTATGACATATAGAGATTGTATGATGATATTATGCAATGATGAATGATCACACACTATATGTTGATAGATAAGGAACTAGTAAAAGTCGTATGTTATATGTTGACAATTGGTGATTATAAATGGTCAAATTAATCATTGATATGCTGACAATATGTGATTGTTTGATATCTCGAACTGCTTGGTCAAATTAAAGTGATCCATTGAATTCACAAACTTCAAATAACCAAGTTGATTTATATCAGTAGTCTTTAAGGTCCAATGAAATCGAAGGCATATGGACTAAAAATGATGATGCCTTAAATAAATAAATAAAAAAATGGCGGCTCCATGTGATTGAGATAGTCAAACAGTGTGGTACAATGATAATGTTGTCAGAAAGTGTAAAGGATTGAATATTATGTCAACCTAAAGTTGACAATCACATGATGATGTCTTAGGTTTATGTGAGTTTCGATGGATAAGTTGCCATTATGTTTTGGAGGTGCTTGTGACTAATGATTATGATTGGTTAGTGAATTACTTAGATGTAAATGGTTACAAACGGGCCGCGTGCGACATTGGAACACGTTATTTACAGTGGACTACAAGTCATTGTAGATCATGAATGTGCTTGGATCACACAAAGCTAAGTGGGCCGCACCCCCACACTATAATTTGTTAAGGGTAGTTGGAACTTGGGCTTGGGAAGTTAGCTTGTGTGTGGTGCGAAAATCTGTTATGTGGATAAACAGTAATAACTTGGCTAATGTATGACGTAGTTAACTGTTATAATGCGTATCATTATGTGCATAATCCTTGATGGCAACTTGTGTAATATGTGATAAAAGTATGTGGTTCAATGCGAATACGAAACTGATTGTTATTGATACACTATGCTAGGACGTGCTTGATCAATTGATAACAAGTAATTAATCTTACCGAGCAAACCAAGGTGAGTTCACTACATTCGAGCATGCGTCCCAGTGGTTGGGGACAGTCAGTGGTCTGGGTAATAACGGGTATATTGGTTAATATTCTCACCTATCATTTTTGTAAGTCCTTTATTATGTTACCTGGAGGGTAACGGGTATTAGTTGGTAGCGCTACTTAGGTTTGGCACCCTCACACCGCTCCTAGATAGGACGGATGTGAACTAATGACCCAGTCGGGGCCCAGTACTAGATAGGTGTACGTGGGAAGGGCAGTCATGTATTTCAGGAGCCGTCTTGTTCGGAATTGAGATATTAACAATATTACTTGCATTTGTCAGTGAACTGTTTTACATACAACTGGTAATAAACGTTTTCTTAAACTGTGAACTCGCCAGCTTTGTCTGATACACTTGTTGCATGCTCGCAGGTCGTTAGATTTCTTGGAATTGGGAACTTGCTGTCTGGAATAGCTGGAGTGGTCATGGGTCGAATTGGATGGATTCTCGTGGTTGAGTTATTAATAATATACATTGGTCTTATAACAGTTTAACTTTGGTTTACTAATTGCTTCCGCTGAACATGTTGGGTTTTATTTAAACATATGATCGATACTTTTAATTATAAATGTGGATTTCATTTGCATACTGGTATGAGTTCAACATGATTAGTGGCTCATTGTTGGTACGTCACACGCCCAGCAGGGGTATTCCCTAGGTGGTATTTTGGGGGTGTGACAGATTGGTATCAGAGCCACTGGTTATAGTGAACTTGGTTTTAAAAACGTTTTTATAAAACCAGACTATAACCGAACAGTTCTGAAAACGGGAATACGACCATGACACTCAGCTCCAGATTGCAAGGTTCGTCTTTTCATCTGTGGTATACATTACATGAGTAGTGTACATTTGTTTATGATTTAGCGTACAAACACACACTCGTCACTATAGCATGATTGCCTGAATTGCTTGCTTACATTATGATGTGTTGATAGCATGTCATAGTCCTTAGATTCTTGTGATCTATCGTTTTGATAACCCCTGTTTGGCATTCGAGTTTGAGGAACCATTTGACATGAGTTAGGAGGAACTGAGATGAGCATGCAAATCACAATATTATTATGGGTGCACACATAATAATAATGTGAGGTGCATGCGAGTCCCAGTGAGGCTTAACAAGTGAAAAAGGGGTTCCGTTCCATTATTTGATTGATGAGAAATATAACAAATCTATGGGAGTTTTACTCGAATGTGATCTTCTCACTCCCCTCTGAATTCTTACGAAATCTCGATGCTATCGAGTATCACCTGAACACTCATCTGAATGCCTAGCGAACCGTGTAGAATGCTAGGTGCTTGTACGAACGTCCCTGGGTTGGATGTCGCAACGTTAATGATTAATCCATACTCCTTTCACTCATCTTTGTCTGCTGGAACTCAATGTACTGACGTATTAGAACCCGAAGTGTGATCACTCCTGCAACACTCTCGCAACATACCGTGTAATACTCAATCAACTTGCCGGGTCAATGGACAAGAGGATGAGCATAGTATATTGCCGACTTCAGTATTCGGACGACCCTGATTACCGGAAACGAACACCAACGAATTGACTTCAATCGAATCCTTAACCCTAGTCAGCAACTTATGGGAGTCAACTCTTACGAATCAATCAGGACATATGTAATGACAACTAATTATAGTGTGAAAGGTGAGACTACCGGCACAGTAAGTAGCACGTTAGTACGTGGCACAGAAGGTGAGCAGATGGACTTGGTAAGTGAAAGATCGTAAGGCTTCGTTTCAAGTAATGACATCAGAGGCAACAGTCATGGTAACATCAAGGGGCTCGTAATGGTAGCCTACAGCATGGAGATGGAGATGCCTACGACGTGGATTGGCTGCTGTTGGAACATGACGACAACAACCGAGGGAACGACGGTAGAATTGGAAATTCTTGTAACGAGAACAACAACACTGGAAATGAGGTTCGTGGAAGGGCATTTAGGATTGGCATGAGCGATGCCAGGATTATAACAACACGGTGGCATGCACATTCTTGGTAACTAAACGCCTCGTTCCTGTTCTGTTTAACCCTGATGCTTCTTGAAACCAACCTGTTGTGGAATCGACTGATGGCAAGTCAATTTAAACCTCATACGTTCGTTGAAATGCAAACTCGATCTTGTGGGACAAGTGTTCGACATCAACCTTCATTCTACTATCTTGATGGTTACAATGCAGTAGTTAGTGTGTGTTGGTTATTTAGAAATCGCGTAGACATACCTTGTGAGGAGGAAATTTTGTGTGGAGAATCGGCATTTGTCCTAAAGCATCAGGGTAGTGCAAAAGTTAGCGCCATTTCAACTGTGAAGGCCAGAAGTGCCTACGGAGGGGACTGCTCCGTTGTGTTAGCAACCGTTACCGATGTTAAGGCTAAGGAAAGGAGGATCGAGGATCCACCAATTGTTCGTGATTCCTCTCGGTGTACTACCCGAGGAACATTCAGGTTTACTCCCGAAAATTGTTAGGCGGAATCTCAGTTTGATCTCACGTCTGAGGCAGCCCTGATTACTCGTACTTTTACCACCTTGCATCAGGAGGGTCGCAAGAACTGTTAAAGCTACTACGAGAACTGTTGGACAGGAGCTTTGTCGGACCTAGTATTCGCTTTGGGAAGCCCCAGTATATCCGTGAAGATGGTCCTTTTCATATGTGTACTGACTATTGAGAACTCATCAAGGTGATAGTCCAGAACCGTTTGTCTCGACCATGTATTGACAACCTGTCGACTAGTTGCAAGGGACGAGCTTTCATTCGAGGATTGATTTACGAGTGAACTATTATCAGGTGGCAGTCCAAGGGGAGAATGTTCTTAAGACAGCTGATCAGATGCAAATCGGCCATACGACTTTGTATTCCATGACTTTTTGGGATAAATGACACACTAGCAGCTTTATGGATCACATGAATCGACCGTGTTTATTGAGGACATCTTGAATCGTTTCTAGGAGAAAGGAACAGCCTGGGCAGCTTTGTGTCTTATTTGAGAGCTCCTGAAGAAGGGGCCACAACGCGCGAAGTCTTGATAAATGTAACTTATGGATGCGAGGGATACCTTTTTGGTCATATAATCAACGAAGTGGGAATACACGTGGACCTTGCTAAGACCCGTTTTGGGTAGAAACTGACCGACATAAAAGATTCTTGCGAGGATACAGCAATTTCTTGGTCTCACTAGATGCTATCGCAGGTTCATCACTTGCGAACGTACTCCCCAGGCGGGATACTTAACGCGTTAACTACAGCACTGCACGGGTCGATACGCACAGTTTCGAAGATTGCGCAGCCTTAACCTCTTGAGCACAGCGGGGAGTTGTGAACTCATGGGAACCAAAACAGGAGGACGTCTACCCAACTTTTGAAACTCAACCCTACAACATACTGAGTATCGTCTTTACCTAAGGGCACGAATGATCTAGTGGTATACCATGATGATTCGAATCAGAATCCCAGTTACACGTCGATGTAGCACGAGAAGGTGACGACTTACGTGGTGGATTAACATGAAGAACTGCACGACACACAACCAGGGGTGGAAGCCGTAGTCTTTGGATTCAAGTTGGAGGCATTACTTGGACGGTACCAAATGCACTACCTAGACCGATCACAAGGGCCTCCCGTGTGAGCTAAACATGTGATGGCACCGCTGGATGGAACTTTTGAATGAATACGACCGTGAAACCTGGACGTGCACGAGCTTTACTGTTGGACCGTTCCTTGACCCGAAAACGTCAATCCGAGTAGCTCATTCTCACATATAAAGGCGGAATCAGAATATGCAAGATTACAACAGCTTGTCCTATTAATTTCCTATCTTTTATTGCTTTCTTGATGAGATTTTGACAGAGTTTGGCTCCAAGCATACACACACAACTATGAGATCCGCTCAAACTACTCCCCTATATATAATGTTTCTGATTCGCTTATACGACATGACACATGAGCGAACCAGACTTAAGACACATAAGCGAACCAGACTATTGACACTAAAGCGGACCAGACCTAACATATGTTCATAAAAGCGAACCAGCTCATAAAATACATATTTTGACACTTTTGACCCTCTGTTGACCAATCTTGACTTCGGACTTTTTGTAGACGCAGTCAACAGACATTCCGTGCATCAACAGACTCCCCCTTGGATGTTGACGTAGTCTTTTAGTATCTTCAAATCCGTAGTCTTCAGTCTTAGTCTTTTCTTCAACTCTGTCTTTTCATCATAAGCACTCTATCTTCACATTCCCATTGACTGTTGATCCAGACTCCCCCTTTCACAGACTCCCCCTTTCAGTATACTGGGATCTTGAGATATCTGGTTCAAGCTTTAACAAATAGCTTCCGTTGGGAATAATGAAGTTCAAACCTGTTACTCAACCAACAAACATTACAATCTATCTTTTCAACATTAAATCTCAAAACAATCAGTTATAGCAATCCACTCAAGTATTCAGGTCCAAGTTAATGACCCTGATTACTCAATTAATCTACCAAGTCCAATTTAATGACCTTGGTTGATCATTTGACGAAACAAACTGATTTTAAAACAACAATTTCAAACAATTTCTGAAAATAACAAGTATCAAGTTAATGAACTTGTTTTTGACTATTCAAACAATTCAAAATTCTTCAAAGTAAGCTCTCCTCATTCTTCAGCTCAGAATCTCCTACATCTGCTTCAAACATCTAGGAATCCAACAATCAACTCTCCACTTTGGTTTGTCGGAAAATAAAGCAGAAATAAAATCTTTTGGATTTTATAAAGTGATCTAAACTAAGAAATGAAATACAGAAAACTTAAATTGCAGAAATTAAACAAAGTAAACTATTTACAAACATATTTTTGGTGAGCGTGTCAGGAAATCATATCAGCTTTTCAGACAAATCACAAGTACCGTTAAGCTACATTACATACTTAGATTTAAACAATTTACCTCGATTGTCGATATACTGATCCATCTTAAATTCTCACACAAATTTCAATTTATTCAGGATACGATTTAGATGAATTAAGAACTTAGATCATTCATGTGTCCCACCTCTTGAATATACTCCCGTATCCAGAATCTCAATAATCAGTCTTACAGGTGAGAATACTACAATGATATCTGTATATAATTTAGGTATGCGAGGGCCGAGGGATCTCAGGTCGATACTTCCGTATACGCAGAAAGATATCAGCTTCGACTTTTCGGAGTGTCCCCTTTAGAGGATCTTTTTGCTTACAACAGCAGCATTTATTAATTTTATTGTTTCAGCATGCTGAGGGTTTAATGCTGTGTTTCAAGCATTGCAGCAAGTATTAGCCAGGGACTAGGTCAGAACCACCGTTCAGCAGAAGTCCCGGAATAATACCCCAGATATCATAGAGTATAAAGACCTAGTATATCAGATTAAGAGACCTTTCAAACGAGATTTCAGGGGTTACCTATATATCCAAGTAGTGTTCCCCACGAATTCACAAGTTTGAATTTAGGTTTATATCCCGAATAAATCTACTAAATGTACGAAAACCTATCGACACATCATCAGTAAGATTGTTTAACTCTTTTATACTTTTCAAATCTTTAGCATACTGTAATCGTCTAGCTGATGTACTATCATTTTCCCTATATACACAAGCTCTTTTTCAGATTTTATCATGTTTTTGTATTTTTGCATTTTTTACTGTTTTTGTATTTTCAGAAAAAAAACTATGTACAAACATCTACTCCCCCTAAATACCAAAACAAGTAAAAATTCGACAAACCATTGCAGATTGTTTCTCGTCTTCATCCGCAACAGTACTCTCATCAACGCCAATAATGCCATCCGACACCGACAGAAGCTTCATACCATTCAGTTTTAACAAATATTTAAACCGATTTTTATCAAAAGCTTTGGTATGTAAATCAGCTTTCTGTTCGTCTATGTGGATTTTCTCAATTCGTATCAACTTTTTCTCAAAGCAATCACGAATAAAGTGATGACGAATTTCTATGTGTTTAGTTTTAGCGTGATATACTGGATTCTTTGTAATATTTATAGCGGCCTCATTATCAACAAAAAGAGGTGTGTTAAGAAACTGCAAACCGTAGTCGCGCATCTGTTGCTGTATCCACAAGATCTGAGAGCAGCAACTGCTAGCAGAAACATACTCCGCTTCACAAGTAGATAACGCTACAGACGTTTGTTTCTTACACTGCCAGGTAACTAATCTAGGACCAAAGAACTGGCATCCTGCAGTTGTTGACTTTGAATTGACTTTGCAGCATCCGAAATCCGAATCGGAATACCCTTCGAGCGTAAAATCACCTTTTCTAGGATACCACAACCCCAATGAAGGAGTTCCTTTCAGGTAGCGCAATATCCTCTTCACAATGATCATATGTGATGCTCTTGGGTTAGACTGAAATCTTGCTGCGAGGCACGTTGGGTACATTATATCAGGACGTGAAGCAGTTAGGTACATTAAAGAACCTATCATGGATCGATAAAAAGTTTCATCAGCCCTGTCTCCAGTGAGATCTGGGTGAATCCCATGATTTGTTGCAAGTGGGGTAGCAGCTGGAGTAGAACTTGACATCCCAAATTTCTCTAGAATATCATGAACATACTTTGACTGATGAATGAAAATTCCCTCAGGAAGTTGTTCAACTTGTAATCCCAGAAAGAATTTCATCTCCCCCATTGATGACATTTCAAACTTCTGCTTCATCACTGATTCAAAATCTTTGCATAGATTTTCATTTGTCGACCCAAAGATTATATCGTCCACATAAATCTGTACTATCAGAAGATGACCATCAACAATTTTAGTGAAGAGAGTGGCATCCACTTTTCCACGTATGAACTGGTTAGCGAGTAGGTGTTGAGACAAAGTCTCGTACCAGGCTCTCGGGGCCTGATGTAAACCATACAGTGCTTTGTCCAATAAGTAGACCTTGTTTTTGTGGATTGGATCGGTAAAGCCCGGCGGCTGACCGACATAAACCTCCTCTTTAACCTTCCCATAAAGAAACGCCGATTTAACATCCAACTGATAAACTTTAAAGTTCTTCCAAGACGCAAATGCTAGGAAAATTCTGATCGCCTCTAGTCGTGCGACAGGAGCATAGACTTTGGTAAAATCAATTCCCTCCTGTTGACTAAATCCCTGAACAACGAGTCGAGCTTTGTTCCTTACGACAACTCCTATATCGTCCCTCTTACACTTAAACACCCACTTAGTGTTAATTTTCCTATGACCATCCGGCAAATCAACTAACTTCCACACTCTCAATTTCTCGAATTGACTAAGTTCCTCCTGCATTGCATTGACCCAAGAGTCTTCAGTAAGCGCCTCTTTGTAAGTTCTTGGTTCAACCTGCGAGATAAAACAACTCAATGAGAATTCAGTTTGCAAAGGAGCAACTTTTGTATAAAAACATGTAAGCCCTTTATCAATCTGATTTCGAGTGCGAACGCCTTTCTGCAATTCTCCTATGATCAACTCCTCCGGATGATATGAAAAAGTTCGCGGCATCACTTCGCTTGGAACATCTACATTTCCCTCCAGATTAGTAACATTCTGCTCTGCATCTTGTTCACCAACTTGGTTTGTTTGACTTGAAATCTGAATTTGCTCCCCCTCAGAATCTGAATCTGAATCACCATGATCAAAGACTGGCATGTTTTCAGCTTCTAAATTATCATTCTGAGCCGACTGATTATCCTGAGCAACTTCATTCTGTTGGACATCATCATGTTCACCAGCATTACTTGGACCTGCTTCATCGTCATTTGAAGTTTCCCGTGGTCTTCTTGAATACTCAGCTGGGAACCTTAACTGCGACTCATATTCACGCAAAATATCCAACTCATCAAAGAAATCTTCATCATCCTCTGATTCTTCTCTCATGTCAAACGAATCCCAAAGTTTGTCATAATGATAACGCCATGAATCACCAGGATTCTACGGCGGCATAGTATAACCTTGACATTCAACATTTGCAGCTTCAATAATCCGCTTCTCACTTGGAACGAAGACACGTCGCAATGGATTTGAATAACCAACAAATATACCCTCAATGCACTTCGGACCAAACTTCCCAAAAGGTTCTATAACCGTACAAGGTGACCCGAACGGTTCTAGATACTTCAAATTCGGTTTGCGATTATTGATTAGCTCAAAGCATGTTTTGTTGAACTTTTTGACAGTAAGAACCCTGTTGAGCGTATAGCATGCGGCAGAAACAGCTTCAGCCCAAAAATTTATCGGTAACTTTGAATCTGCGAGCATAGTTCTAGCCGTCTCGATTAGTGTCCGGTTTTTGCGTTCTGCTACTCCATTCTGCTGCGGAGTGTACGGAGCACTAAACTCATGCAAAATACCTTTTTCATCACAAAATTCTTCCATTTTGCTGTTCTTGAATTCAGTACCATTATCACTGCGAATTCTTTTGATACGCCTTTGGTACAAATTCTCAATCTTCCTGAACAGCCCCATCAAACTGTCAAATGTTTCATCTTTCGTCTTCAAGAAAGAAACCCACGAAAATCTGGAATAATCATCAGTAACGACCAAACAATAATAATCTCCTGTAACACTTTTAACATTCACCGGACCAAACAAGTCCATGTGAAGTCTTTCCAGAGGTCTCGAAACTGAATTGACTTGCTTTGTAGGGTGTGACTTTTTCTTCTGCTTGCCTTTGATGCAGCTAATGCACTCCCCTTCCAGATGAAAACCTTTGATATTAACTCCCAATACCAAATCATTGTGCACCAAGTGATTCATTTTTCTAAGATGTATATGCCCCATCTTTCGGTGCCACAATCTTGATTCTTTCTCAGTTGCTCTAGACACAAAACAATGTGCTTGACCAGTAGTTGTAGTTGCTACAGACATGTCTAACACATATAAATCATTCACTCTAGGTGCCCTCATGATAATCCATTCTTCAGGAATAACAAAACCAGGTTTCAAAATCAAACATTCTTTATCAGTGAAGTGAGTAGTATACTGATTGTCACAAATCTGCGAGATACTAAGCAAATTGGTCTCCAGCTCAGTGATGTAGTTAACTCTCTCAAACGTCACAATCCCATTGGATAACGTTCCTTCACCAACAATTCTACCACCTTCATGACCAGCAAATCCCACATAACCACCATTAATGTTTCTCACATCATACAGCAACGCGGTTTTTCCTGTCATATGTCGAGATGCACCACTATCCATAATCCATCTGGATACCAGTTGTGGAAGATCCTGCACAAAACAAACTACGATTTAAACAACTTCAAGAAAGATGCCGATTCATGCTTCGCGAACCAGGAAGCTCCGGCAATTCAAACTGCTTATTCGAACATGGTGTCCACCCAGGCCTCATCAGCCTTAGGTGTAACCTTGACTCTTGCAATTTGTATTTTGAAATTTTCAGCCTTCAAAGGTGGAAAATTTGCATCATAATCAACCGAAATTGATTCTTCAGCCTTTTTCACTTCAGAAGTTGAAATTTTCATTTCTGTTTTTGGTTTCCAAATTTGTTCAGTTAATGCAACCCGTTTATAAAACTTGTCATTTTTAGTTACCACTTTCTTTACGGATTCATTTTTCACTTTGATATTGTCATTTTTAACGTTTTGATTCTCTATCACTTTCTTCTCAACATACATTGGTGCTTTACCCTTCACATCAACCTTCTTTTGTTGAACCTTCACAGTTTCAGTCCTAGGCTTCACATATGTACACTTTCGTGCAATATGACCAACTTGTTCACATCTAAAACAAGTACGAGTATCAGCTACTCGACTCGTGCCTTCAGACTGAGCCTGCGAAGCTCTCTTCTCAAAGAACTCTTTATTTGATTTTGAAAAAATTTCATTTTCCTCATCAGAAAGTGAACTTGAACCATTCACAAACACCTTCTTTTCAGCAAACCTTCTGTTTTGAAAACTCCTTTTCTGATAACTCTTAACACCTCGATAACCACCCGACCAATTGTTTCGATTGTTATTATAAAAACGTGGTGGAACAACAGGCTTTTTGTAATAAGCTTTATGTTTCTCAAAATTCATTTGCCTTTTTGTTTGACTCAAACTGTTCACTTCTGACAACTCAACTTCAACTAACTTGAAAACATTTGTCAACTTTTTCACATTAACATTCTCAATGGGAAACTCAGAATCTGAATACAACTTATCAGATCCAGCCATCTTGTACATCACAAGACCCGGTTCATCACCTAAGTTGTTTTTGGACTTTTGTTTCGGAATGTATTTATCCAAGAAACACCCATCCTCCTCAGAAGTGTCACAATCCGGTTTAAGCACTTTGTCTACCACACTTTTCACCACATCACTTTGGACACCCTCGTCATTGGAAGATGTGAACGTGACATCAATGTTTTCAGGAAGTTTAACTTCGCTTTCTTCCTCAATTTCCACCAAACTAGACTGCTTTTTCGTGTAGTTGTCTAAAATTGGCGGTGGAACTTTGTGAAAACCTACACCCGTTCCATCAGAAAAAACATCCTCGCCATCTTTGTTTTTCCCTATAGGTTTAGGAACAATATGCTGCAAAACAAAACTTGCTGATTTATAGCTGTTAAGCTTCAACTGGATTCGTTCATTCTCAATTTCAGCTTCTTGAACTTTAAGTTTCAGTTTAGCAATTTGATCCAGTTGTTCATTAATCGATTCTTCTTTTAACCTCAAAACAACTCTTAGATGTTCATTTTCTTTAAATGTTTTGCCATTACGATCATCACTATCTTTGACAATGTTTTTCAATTTCTCAAACTTTTTAGAAATCTGACGGTTTTCAAGAATTAACTTTTCATTTTCAGATTTTATTTTCTCACGTTCAGTTTTATCATTTTCAATTTGAGTCGTTAATTCTTTGATCCGTTCAGTTGAAGCTCTTACAGTTTTGTCACGATCGAGAATCTGATCTTCAACCTTTCTAACTTTTGTTGTCAGATTCTGAATTTTCTCATTGTTAAGATACGTGACAGTGCTACAAAAATTGCATTGTTTGGTGCAATTTTTGCAGTCAGCATTCCCATCAATTTTGTTACCTGACGCATTTGTTGACACACTTTGACTGACTGATCCCTTTGACTCAGTAACAGAATTAGGATCTACCTCAAGTGCTTTTGCAGCTAGCACTTTGTCAGCCATCACTCCCAGGTTCTCAGCTGTCAACTCTTGCGTAGTATCAATTATGCCTGTATCAACCTGCTTTTCTTTCTTCTCTTTCTCCTCTTTCTCCTTTCTCTCTTTCTCTTTTTCTTCTTCAATCATTTTCGAAGTTGGAGTTCCCCACCATTTGTGTTGCCAATACTCATCATCTTCTTTGTACTCCTTGATGATGGCTTCGATATCTAACGTTTTGTCATCAATCGCAATGTTGCCATACCTATCAAGATATCACTCTCTATCTGGATCCCATCTGTTTGCTCTTCTAGCTTCCAGAAAGACACCAGAAAGTCTGATAATCTTGTTTTCAGCAATCATCTTCCGGTATTGATACTTCTGTTCCTCAGTACGATCATCTTTCCATTTAACAGGTTCATCATTGTTTGCCATGAATGCGTAACCCACCACATCTTCTTCCGGTAGAACTTCCTTACTCCAATCATACCCCTCATCATCATAAATCACAGCAAGAGCCCTTGATTTGTCTCTGTTGTCTTCAACCTGCTTCAATCTAGGCGGCTCGGATTTATTCTGGTGATAAATCGCTTTCTTGTAGTAATCATCTCTGAAAGGGTTCTCCGACTCATCAGCATAAGCGTTTCGGCATTCTCGTTTGAAATGACCCTTCTGCTTACACTTGAAGCATGTCACTTTGGATTTATCGAACCCCAGCTTAGTAGAAGCACCACCAATTGTTTTTCTGCCAGTAATTTCCATGAATCTTTGTGCACGACGAACAGCACTTGCCATAGCCCAACGAATATCGATCAGTTCCATTTCCTCCGGATCAATCTGATCGTAATCTTCTTTCGTCAGATTTGTATTGCCAATCTTCCCAGCTACCAATCCTTCATACGATTCCAACACTGATGCTAGAAAGATCATCTGCTGCTTGGCCGATTCCTCATCAAAGTTCTGAGCATTCTTCAAGTCTATTGCGATGTTGCATTGAAAACGATTCTTTGCATCAGCATTTCCAGAAGATGAAGATCCACTGTGAAAACCACTGTGACTTCCACTGCTTTGATCACTTTGACTTTCTTTGCCGGCTGTCGACACATTTTCAGCAGAAAAAGCTGTTTTTGGAGAAGTTGCTTTTGGCATCATGCTTTTTGGATAGTATAGATCCAGATTCTGTTGATAAGATGAATTATTAACTTTGTACGTCTTTTTCAACTCCAACTCGTGACTCTCAAGTTTCTCAATCACCAAATCTGGTTTCAACAATTCAGAAGGAATAGTGTTCTTAAGCATGAGAGCATAATATCTCCACTCCATCTCGTCTGGCAACGAATCGAACAACTTGTCTACTTGCTCATCATCAGAATATCTGATATCATGTCTTGCTAATTCCAGCTTCAGATGACCAAATCTTTCAATCATTTTACACACTAACTCATTTTTAAGACAACCAAACATATCAAACTCTTTCCTAAGAAGTTTCTTTTTATTTTTTACAATCTCTTTGCTTCCAAGACACTTCTTTTCGAGTTTTTCCCATAAGTCTTTAGAATTTGAGTAATCTATCAGTGAAATGATGTCTTCACGCACCGACTGAAACAATAATGCCACACATTTTTTGCTCGGCCACAAAACTGTCAATCTCTTCAACTGATCTTAATGCTTCACCATTCTTCTTTCCTTGAGCATAACCACTCTTCATACTCTTCCAGCAAGGAAAAGCAAATGCCATCAACCAATCTTCGAACTTTGTTGCCCACCTGCTGTAATCTTCTATAGCCATCAGCTTAGGAGGTTTGTTAAATGTTCCAAATGCGCTTTCGGACTCCCAAGCTTCCTTCTTTCTTTCTTTCGGTGGACTTTTGTTTGCATTGCTTGAAGAAGTATCGTTGTTTCCTGAACTACCCGTGAATGCATACATATCGCTGAAGGGATTCATGAAAATATCATCCATTTTGATCGTACCTGCAAAATCAATCAACACTTAGAAAAATTTTCGAGATTTTTGAAAAAAACAGAACCACAAAAGCGAACCGATCTGTGCACGTGACAGATAAGCGAATCAAACAGGTTCAAATAAGCGAACCAGAAAGTGTCTGTTCGAGCGGACCAGAAAGTCTGTTCGAGCGGACCAGAAAGTCTGTTCGAGCGGACCAGACTTTGTCCGTATGAGCGAATCAGATGTTGTCCGTTCGAGCGGACCAGCTGATGTTCGTTCGGGCGAACCAGCAGATGTTCAGATAAGCGAACCAGCTCATAAAATACATATTTTGACACTTTTGACCCTCTGTTGACCAATCTTGACTTCGGACTTTTTGTAGACGCAGTCAATAGACATTCCGTGCATCAACATTTACAACTCATTATCGACCCTAACATACCTGATCAGACTCGTCTTGCTCAAGCTGACGAACTGAAGGAAGAGAGTTCTCAAGATTAACCTATGCGGGGCATGGGGAAGCAACCTTTGGCAGGTCGGACGATAATTGCTACTTCATGGAACGAATATGAACCTCACTATACAGCAACCTTGGGAAACTGGTGCAGGCGAAGCACACGGGTCTCGAATATCCTATTCGTCGGAGTTTTGATAGGATGTATTAAAACCTGAAGACCATGTGTGGGTGACCGGGCCTGAAGGCCCACACAGCCACGCATGGGAACGATGTTTGACATGTGGGAAAGTCAAGGTGGGATATTAGCAATCAGAGCACATATATGGAAATGAGAACAGACTGACATGGATTTTGTCGCTAGTCTACTTACAACTCGAAACGGAAACATTATTACCTGGGTGATCGTTGACGGTCTCACGTTACAAACACACTTGCTTGCAAACAAGGAACTGACGAGTCTTCACAAGTTGCGAATGTTCCTCTGAGAGAGGCAGCTTATAGGCACGAGGTGCCAACTCCTATTACCTCCTATCCTGAGCTATACCTGATTTATGACAAGCGATACCCAACACCCTTGACTCACGTATAGACATGAGTATTACTTGTCAACATAGGACGAACGGTTTGAGTAAACAACCCCCCCCCCCCCGGCACTCGAAGACATGCTGCGATAGCATGTGTGATATTAACTTGGTGCAAATTGGAAGGACTCTTACCTATGGTTGAGTACTACTGCGGCAGTTATCATCTTGGTAAACAGACAGCTCTGTTGAGGCATTACATAGACAATAATGCCAACATTCTTGATTAAGACTGAGATGGTTGACAACTTAACTACTGGTATAGGACTGGTACTCGAAACTCTTGGGAAGGTTGTTGGATTGGGAGTCGATTAGCAGCAACGCGTGACCGTCAGGAAAGCTGATAAACTTGGGAAACGCTGGAAGACCACTGTAGTGTGACAACCCTCACCAAACCAGGTATCCGTACAAATTAATTAATATTAAATTGCTGCTTAATTACTGTGCTTACTTGAAACTGTGCTTAAACTGCTTACTGATTTCTGATACATACATACTTATGCATCACATTTTATACTGTCACACTATTATTTATACACTAACACCAGTGACAACCTTGATGCACAAAAAGCACAGTGAGCACACTATACGGGATACCCAGTAAACATGCTGACATAACCAGCATCAGGCAGACACTGCCTCTAAGGCTAGTATGAGCCGGGAATACATTGCTACACTGGTAGTGAGTGTAGGGCGGTGAGGATTGTAGAACTGCGTCACTAGGTGAGATTTATAGTGACCGGGTGTGCCTAAAACGTACTTTAAATACAAAATTCTGCGCTTTATTATAAAACTCAGCATTTTAAATTTCTAATACAGTGCAAAAACATTGCAGAACGGTCCCGTATATTTTCCTAAGTACCGGGAATAATTTATGTTACAAAATATATACATAAAGGACCTTTTGCGGTATAATTAAACATTTTAACGGAACGGTACTTAACCGTATAACCGGACATTACCCGGGGCACTAAAATTTTGTCAAATACTTTATTTTATTATTTATGGCTAGTCATGATCACCGTATGCCATAACACCCGCCTAAAATAAATCAACTAACACATATCACATTACTTACACTTATACACTTTAGTCACAATATTTACATAATACCCCCCCCCCCCCCCCCAACGAATTTATTTCCCCAAGTGGGACCCCACATGTCATAACATCATACTCCCTATCTTCTTGCTTGGATTCAATGATCTAGTATTAAGTGTTTTGCTTGTCTATCTATCCAAGATATGTGAAGAATAAATAAAAGTAAGGTCCCTTATAAATGTACATCACTTCACAAGATTTTTGCAACCCATTTTCACCTAGCTCTCTCTCTCTATTCGGTTCTACTACAACCGAATCCACCACCACACTCCAACATTCATCACTTTCTTCATTTACTCATACCATTCAAGCTTTGAAGATCAAACATGGAAGGTGCAACTTGAAGGCATTGCAAGGGAGCATTGTTCTTGCTTGGTTCTACATCTTTTCTCATCATTTTTACACAAGATTCTTCCCTAGCTAGAGGCTAGTAGTGAGTTTCTTCATACTTGATCTCATCTTGTTCGAAAATTATGGCATTTAACATGTAGTATTGTTGTTTAAATCACTAGATTGCAAGAATATTAGAAAAATATGAAACATAAGTATGAACATAAAAATCTACGTAAAGGTTTACTTGTGTATGATTTATAAAGTGGAATCTCGTCGGGTTAAGGGTTGGATAACACATACTTGATATTTAAAAGTCGTTTTCTTGTTTAACCCGCTAATCGGACACTTATAACGCGATTTAATAACATCGAAATCACAAAACAGCATGCTGAGTCACTGTTTCAGCCGCCTTTAACAGGCTGTAAACGGACCTTAAAAACTCGAAAAACGGAATTTCAAAAGCCTAAATCGTGTCATTTCAAAAAACGAAGAAAATGGCGCTGGAATCGTATTTTTCTGATGTCGGTTACTATTTTAAAAATCTGTTTCCGTGACAGCAGCTAAGGCTGTTTGTTACTGCAGAAAATTGGGCTGTGTGTTTTCGATCACAACTTAAAACCTGAACCGAACCAGCCCCTGAAACTTTTATCAAAGATGAACACAGATGTATTTGTGACCCTCGAACTGGATTTTCGACAAACGGACTTACGAGGAATTTTTGGCGAATTATTCTGTAAACTGTGATCAGAATGTAACAAATCTGATCACAGTTCGGTAAACGATTTTCTATAAATTTTTGGTAATGATTTAGACCCCGAAATTTTTACACAATAATTTGTGGGTCGGTTATGACGTTCCACAAAAATTTGGGAATTTTTGGAATAAGTTAAGTAATTTATTTACACGTCCGAAAACAGTCCAGTTTTCACAAATTGAAACTGAATCGACAAGGGTAGTATTTTGCGTGTTAAAACGTAATGGTTGATTGTTGATGATTATGAGTTGATTTCAAAAAGAAAATGATGTGCGTATTAGCACGGACACTCCCGTTTTTAGGGGAAGTTCTGGCGAATTTTTCTAAAAATACCAAGACTTAGAAAAATTATTTTTCTATCGTGTATGTGAAACTTTATATCTCATAATTAAACCTCGCCTTGAGTTTTGACATAAAACTTTAAAGTGTTGGATAGGAGACTTGTAAATGTATTTTTTTTTAATACGTTAAGTCACCAAATACATAATACCTGTACGAATACCCCATCCTTGGGAAGGAATCTATTTATACGTTAACCAAGAAATTTAAACACGAAATAGTTGTCTAACTATTTCCCCAAGAACATTAAGACCCTAAGCTAAGGCACGTCCGCTCGTCTAATAGATATTAGCACGTTGTAGGTTGTCGTGCTGCAGACTGAGTTGATTTGCTGTTATTCGAGGACGCATTACTGTGAGTTCATGTCCCCCTTTTCTCTTAACTGTTTTCAGTTTTCTAAACTGCGGGGGTGAAATACATGTTACTATGATTACGAGTACTTTTACATGGTATGGTTAGCGTAAGGAGGGTTACTACTTAGATCATGTGAGTGGGTAGGTGATACTTAAGGCCATTAATCCTCATGGTAGGACCGAGGGACACAATGCGGTAGATCTATCTGGGTGTAGCGAGCCCAGCCCCAGGCCAAACAGTTAACGGACCTTGGGGTGACTATGTACCCGACGCACAAATCCGCTAGGTTTGAGTCTTCCTACTTGCACTTCACACATATCAATGGCCTTGCAAACCATTGGTGATCTCTTTTTCCTTATTTGCTACATACCAGGGTTTTTCTACTTACAAGGATTTTACATACTCACTTACGCATGAACTCGCTCAACATTGTGTTGATTTTTCCAACTTACATGTATTTCAGGGAACTAAGGATCTGGCCCGGTATGCTACGTTTTCCCGCTGTGTTAGAATTACAGGATCATCCATGTTTAGGGATTGCGACTTTTACCTGGACGAGTCGCAAGTCTTAAACAAATGTTATGTTATATTTTGGGGTTGTGTGTTAAGAACAAAGTTTTTATGTTGTAATTTCCGTTGCATGTGTCAACGTATTAAGACAATGTTGTGGTATTTTACTTAAATCAATGGATGATCTGCATGTTTTATTTTCATATAGCTTTGTTGTGATTAAGCTATGGTATTAAGAAGTCACACCAAATTAACCCACGCTTCCGCAAAGCCAGGGTGTGACAGCTTGGTATCAGAGCTCTGATCATAGCGAACTAGGATTCCTCCTCGAGTCTAGACTATGATCACTAGGGCTCTCACGAAAACATTTTTACACTGCATACCACTTAAAGTCCAGATCCAAACTGTTTTTACAAACAAATGTTGAGCACATTTTATTTGTTAATTATAGGCTCAGTCTGGGAGGCTGAGGCTCGGTCTGGGAGGCTGAGGTAGTTGTCTAGTGGGACTAGGGAGTCAGTCTGGGAGGCTGGGAGACTAGTGGGACTAGGGAGTCAGTCTGGGAGGCTGGGAGACTAGTGGGACTAGGGAGTCAGTCTGGGAGGCTGGGAGACTAGTCGGACTAGGGAGTCAGTCTGGGAGGCTGGGAGGCTAGTGGGACTAGGAGAGCTATTTGATTGCTTATTGGTGACTAATATGTTTATTTGACTATATGATTGATTATTTGTGCATATGTGTGTTTATATTACAAAATGTCATGCCTTCATCAGATACTGGAGAGTCGGACACTACAGATCCCATGGCCATAGTATCAGACGACATAGTTTCATCGGAGCACGAGGTGTACATTTCCGATACTACCAGCACAGACGATGACGACTTTCAGCCCTTTGCGCTGCCTGATGCCGTAGCAGAGCCTGCTGATGGCCATCTTGTTGGGGATTTGCCACTCGTGGAGATCCCTGTTCCTGTGCCCCTGGTCGTTTATCCCGTTTTTGATATGCCCCCGACGTTGTCTCTGACGACGATGTCGAACCATTAGAGGAGGACCCACTTGAGGGCGAGGCCCTATTGCTGCTGGTGATAGCCTACTGCTTGCTGACGCTCCTGCAGAGGAGGCTCATGCCCTTTCCCCTGTCCCAGACTCATTTGAGTCTATAACGTCCGCATCCTTGTATACACAGGGAGTGCAGCACCACTCACACGACGACGACCCGGATATGGCGTCATCCGCTGCACCTGCTCCTGCACACAGCTTTGAGATTGATCACGATATTGAGGATGATCCTGTTTTTCCACCTGGTTTTGATCCAGACCATGACATTGAGTTCATACACTTAGACCAGCCCTTGGAGGATCCTGTAACCCCTGTGTTTGTTGATCCAGCTGATTTTGAGATGGAGTTTGTTGATCCGGAGCCAGCCGTGGCCCCTGAGCCAGGCGTTGCTCCTGACCCCGCATTGGAGCATGACCCTGTTCATGCCGATGCACCTGCTGTTGCTCCTTGATTGATCATCTCCTTGGACGAGAGAAAATTTGGGGTAACTGTGCAAGACAATCTATTATTACGGGGGCCCACGTAATAACGGCTTGTAGTGCACAGAAATCCTGGTGGACTCTGCGGGCCAAGCTAATGAAAACCCATGTAGCAGGAAATGATTGAGAAGAGATGCTGTTCTAGGACTGGAATCCAGAAGCTTGAGGTGGAGTTCTGGAATTTGATAATGGTCGAACCAAAGATTCCTGAATACGTCCAGCGATCTCACGACTTGTCTAGGGTCGTCCCCTACTAAGTCATTGATGTTGTATGATACAGTTGTGTACTTGTAAACTTTACATTGTGGTCCCGATTTATGGCAATGCAATCGCAGTATTCTCATCACTTGTGATGTTTGATCTATTGTTTATGTTCTATGACATGAGATGTTATGCGGTTGATTTATTTATAGCATGAGATGTTATGTGTTGATATTGTTGAATACATACGTACACTTTACTTGCTATGACCTAACCTATGTGAAACACCTTTTAGAAGATGCCGCCAAGACGCGAAATGCGCATGCCCACCTCAGAGGCGGAACTTCAAGAGATAATTGCTGCAGCTATAGCACAGCACGAGGCCCTACGCTCCGAACCTAGTAGAGGTACCTCAGAAAATAACGGTTGTTCCTACTGGCACTTCCTCAACTACGAGCCTCCGAAGTTCGACGGCACTGGAGGTGTCATAGCCTTTGTGAAGTGGATCGAAAGAATGGATTCCATCTTTCAAGTGAGCGGTTGTACACCGGAACAACAAGTCCCATACGTTTCTGAGCTGTTTCTAGATGAAGCCCGATTATGGTGGAATCTTCAGATCCGTATAAAGGGCGCTACTGCAGCATATGCGTTAACCTGGGGTGAACTGAAAGGAATGATGCATAAGAAGTATTGCTCCCAAACGGAAACCCAGAAGTGGGAAGATGAATTTCGGAGCCTGATGATGGAAGGTCCGAAGGTGTTGGAGTACGTGCAAAGACTTCATGATTTGTCACGGGTTGTTCCGTACCTGGTGAAACCAGAATTAAAGAAATTGGAACAATTCATTTGGGAACTGGCGCCTCAAGTCTTGAGCTTGATGACAACATCAACGCCACCAACAACTGATGCTGCAAGTAAGATGGGTTTGGCACTCGCTACGGAGGCACTTAGACTAGAAGAACTTACAAACCCTGCCAAGAAGAAGGAGACTCAGGTAAAGTCATCCAGAAAGAACAAAAGAAAGCTCACCGAAGATACCCGAACGGATAATGAGAACAAAAGAAAGGGTTATATGGGCACTCTGCCCAAGTGTAACACCTGCCAGCATCATCATTTTGGTCGGTGTGGGCCAAAAGTATGTGAAGCTTGTGGAAAGGTTGGCCACTTGAAGGATTCTTGCTGGGCTAGTGCTGGCCGGGGAGGCCAAGGAGGTCTTGGAAATCGGAACAACAATCGAGGAGGTAACGGAAACGGGAACCATGGAAATGTTGCGAATCAAGCTGGGAATGGGAATGGCCGAGGGCCAGGATGTTTTAAGTGTGGGGAAATTGGGCACTTCAAGAAGAAAAGCCCGAAGCCGAATCAAGCCCGTGGGGGAGCATTCCACATTGGCGCAAGGGAAGCGCGCCAGGATCCAAACGTTGTCACTGGTACGTTCCCGATAAACTAACGCTTTGCATCTGTTCTGTTTGATACTAGTGCCGATTATAGCTTTGTATCGTTAGAATTTAAGAAAAATACTTGGATTGACGCCTAGCAAGTTAGACGTGCCGTACTCCATCAAATTAGCAAAGGGGAAACTAGTTGAGACCAGTGAAGTTGTCCGAGGATGTGTGATTGAACTAGGAGGGCACGAGTTTACGTTGGACTTACTACCTGTCGAGCTGGGAAGCTTTGATGTGGTAGTGGGAATGGATTGGCTAACGAGTAACAAAGCCGAGATCGTTTGCCATAAGAAGACCATCCGCATCCCACTGACGGATGAAGAAACGATCATAGTGCACGGAGAGAAGCATGATACGCCGCTGAGAACTATCAGTTGCCTGAAAGCTCGTAAGTGTTTACAAAAAGGATGTGCTGCCTTCCTGGCACACATCGTGGATAGGAAAGCTGCTGAGCCGAAAATCGAAGACATCCCTGTCGTAAGGGAATATCCTGAAGTCTTTCCAGAGGACTTGCCAGGATTGCCACCCCAAAGGCAAGTAGAATTTCACATTGACTTAGTTCCAGGCGCCGCGCCTGTAGCTAGGGCACCTTATAGACTTGCACCGTCTGAGATGCAGGAGTTGTCTACACAACTCCAGGAATTTCTTGACAAAGGATTCATCCGACCAAGCTTCTCACCTTGGGGAGCTCCAGTTTTATTTGTCAAAAAGAAAGACGGTAGTTTCCGTATGTGTATTGACTACCGGGAGTTGAATAAACTAACAATCAAGAATAGATACCCTCTGCCAAGAATCGATGATTTATTCGATCAGCTTCAAGGTTCAAGTTTTTACTCTAAGATCGATCTTTGATCTGGGTACCATCAGCTAAGAATACAAGAAGAGAGCATCCCGAAGACAGCCTTCAGAACTCGTTATGGACACTACGAGTTCCTAGTTATGCCGTTTGGGTTGACAAACGCGCCTGCTGTTTTTATGGACCTAATGAACCGAGTCTGTAAGCCGTATCTCGATAAGTTCGTGATTGTGTTCATCGACGATATTTTGATTTATTCAAAGACAAAGGCTGAACACGAACAACACTTAAGAACTATTCTGGAGTTGTTGAAAAAGGAACAGTTGTATGCCAAATTCTCTAAGTGCGAGTTTTGGCTACGTGAAGTCCAATTCCTTGGACACGTGGTTAATGGAAATGGAATCCATGTCGATCCCACAAAGATCAAGGCGATAAAGAACTGGGAGACTCCAAAGACGCCAACCGAGATTCGACAATTCTTAGGCTTGGCTGGTTACTATCGAAGGTTCATTGAGGATTTTTCAAAAATCGCTCAATCACTGACCCTCCTCACACAGAAGGATAAGAAGTTTGATTGGGGAATCAAACAGGAAGAAGCATTTCAGTTGTTGAAGGATAAGCTCTGCAATGCGCCGATCTTAGCACTACCGGAAGGTACAGATGATTTCGTGGTATACTGTGACGCCTCACGTCAAGGATTGGGTTGCGTGTTGATGCAACGCCAGAAAGTTATAGCTTACGCGTCACGCCAGTTGAAAGTACATGAAAAGACTATACCACTCACGATTTGGAACTAGGCGCAGTGATATTCGCATTAAAGATCTGGAGACACTACCTATATGGTACGAAGTGTACAATCTTCACAGACCACAAGAGTTTACAACACATATTCAACCAGAAAGAGCTGAACATGAGACAAAGACGTTGGGTCGAATTGTTGAACGATTACGACTGCGAGATAAAGTATCATCCAGGGAAGGCGAATGTGGTCGCCGATGCCCTAAGTCGTAAAGAAAGGATCAAGCCCATAAGGGTTAGGGCTTTGGAGATGATTATCCAGACAAATCTTTCCCTGCGCATTCATACCGCGCAAAAAGAAGCTCTTAAGAAAAGAAACCTTGAAGAAGAATATCTCCGTGGGATGGAGAAGCAATTAGTACCAAACAAGGAAGGAACGTTATGTTTTGTGAGAAGGATTTGGGTTCCTCTGTTTGGTGGGTTGAGAAAAGTTATTTTTGATGAGGCACACAAATCACGGTACTCTATTCATCCCGGTGCGGATAAGATGTACCAGGACCTTAAAGATTGTTATTGGTGGCCTAAAATGAAAGGCGACGTTGCTGTTTATGTTAGCAAATGTTTGACGTGCGCCAAGGGGAAAGCTGAATACCAGAAGCCCTCGGGACTTCTGCAACAACCTGAAATTCCCAAGTGGAAATGGGAACAGATTTCAATGGATTTTATAACGAAACTGCCCAAGACACCCAGGGGTCATGATACTATTTGGGTGATAGTTGACCGCCTAACAAAGTCTGCACATTTCTTGCCAATCAAAGAGAAAGACAATACGAGTAAACTTGCGGAAATATATATGCGAGAAATCGTTACACGTCATGGAGTGCCGCTCTCAATCATCTCTGATAGAGATGGGAGATTTGTATCAAGGATTTGGCAATCCTTCCAAGAAGCTTTTGGCTCACAATTGAACCTAAGTACCGCATTTCATCCGCAAACTGATGGCCAAAGTGAAAGGACTATTCAAACATTGGAGGATATGCTGAGAGCATGTGTAATGGATCTTGGTGGTAGCTGGGATAAACATTTACCACTGGCCGAATTCTCATACAACAACAGCTACCACACCAGTATTGGAGCCGCGCCATTTAAAGCCCTTTACGGACGCAAGTGTCGATCACCACTATGTTGGGCTGACGCCGGTGATAGACAGCTTGTTGGTCCCGAAATCGTCCAAGAGACGACAGATAAGATTGCGCAGATTCGAAAACGCATCGAAGCGGCTCGCGAAAGACAGAAAGTCTATGCAGATCCAAACCGGAAACATTTGGAATTCCAAGTTGGAGATATGGTTTTATTGAAAGTTTCACCCTGGAAGGGGGTGGCACGCTTAGGAAAGCGTGGGAAGTTGAATCCGCGTTACATTGGCCCTTTCAGAATTCTGCAAAGGATTGGGCTTGTAGCCTACAAGTTGGACCTACCTGCTGAACTCCATGGTGTTCACGATACATTCCATGTATCTAATTTGAGAAAAAGTCCAACACAATATACAGTGATCATTCCTGCTGACGAAGTTCATATCGACAATACGCTCCACTTTACTGAAGAACCTGTTGAGGTCACGGATTGGAAAGTTAATAAAACTCGCAGGAGCAGTGTCAAACTCGTCAAAGTTCATTGGAATGCTAGGCATGGACCTGAATTCACGTGGGAACGTGAGGATCGAATGAAAGAGAAATACCCCCATTTGTTTCCTAAGAATCCTGCATCTCGTAGCAGAACTTAAATTTCGGGACGAAATTTCTTTAACGGGGGGAGAATGTGACAACCCTCACCAAACCAGGTATCCGTACAAATTAATTAATATTAAATTGCTGCTTAATTACTGTGCTTACTTGAAACTGTGCTTAAACTGCTTACTGATTTCTGATACATACATACTTATGCATCACATTTTATACTGTCACACTATTATTTATACACTAACACCAGTGACAACCTTGATGCACAAAAAGCACAGTGAGCACACTATACGGGATACCCAGTAAACATGCTGACATAACCAGCATCAGGCAGACACTGCCTCTAAGGCTAGTATGAGCCGGGAATACATTGCTACACTGGTAGTGAGTGTAGGGCGGTGAGGATTGTAGAACTGCGTCACTAGGTGAGATTTATAGTGACCGGGTGTGCCTAAAACGTACTTTAAATACAAAATTCTGCGCTTTATTATAAAACTCAGCATTTTAAATTTCTAATACAGTGCAAAAACATTGCAGAACGGTCCCGTATATTTTCCTAAGTACCGGGAATAATTTATGTTACAAAATATATACATAAAGGACCTTTTGCGGTATAATTAAACATTTTAACGGAACGGTACTTAACCGTATAACCGGACATTACCCGGGGCACTAAAATTTTGTCAAATACTTTATTTTATTATTTATGGCTAGTCATGATCACCGTATGCCATAACACCCGCCTAAAATAAATCAACTAACACATATCACATTACTTACACTTATACACTTTAGTCACAATATTTACATAATACCCCCCCCCCCCCCCCCCAACGAATTTATTTCCCCAAGTGGGACCCCACATGTCATAACATCATACTCCCTATCTTCTTGCTTGGATTCAATGATCTAGTATTAAGTGTTTTGCTTGTCTATCTATCCAAGATATGTGAAGAATAAATAAAAGTAAGGTCCCTTATAAATGTACATCACTTCACAAGATTTTTGCAACCCATTTTCACCTAGCTCTCTCTCTCTATTCGGTTCTACTACAACCGAATCCACCACCACACTCCAACATTCATCACTTTCTTCATTTACTCATACCATTCAAGCTTTGAAGATCAAACATGGAAGGTGCAACTTGAAGGCATTGCAAGGGAGCATTGTTCTTGCTTGGTTCTACATCTTTTCTCATCATTTTTACACAAGATTCTTCCCTAGCTAGAGGCTAGTAGTGAGTTTCTTCATACTTGATCTCATCTTGTTCGAAAATTATGGCATTTAACATGTAGTATTGTTGTTTAAATCACTAGATTGCAAGAATATTAGAAAAATATGAAACATAAGTATGAACATAAAAATCTACGTAAAGGTTTACTTGTGTATGATTTATAAAGTGGAATCTCGTCGGGTTAAGGGTTGGATAACACATACTTGATATTTAAAAGTCGTTTTCTTGTTTAACCCGCTAATCGGACACTTATAACGCGATTTAATAACATCGAAATCACAAAACAGCATGCTGAGTCACTGTTTCAGCCGCCTTTAACAGGCTGTAAACGGACCTTAAAAACTCGAAAAACGGAATTTCAAAAGCCTAAATCGTGTCATTTCAAAAAACGAAGAAAATGGCGCTGGAATCGTATTTTTCTGATGTCGGTTACTATTTTAAAAATCTGTTTCCGTGACAGCAGCTAAGGCTGTTTGTTACTGCAGAAAATTGGGCTGTGTGTTTTCGATCACAACTTAAAACCTGAACCGAACCAGCCCCTGAAACTTTTATCAAAGATGAACACAGATGTATTTGTGACCCTCGAACTGGATTTTCGACAAACGGACTTACGAGGAATTTTTGGCGAATTATTCTGTAAACTGTGATCAGAATGTAACAAATCTGATCACAGTTCGGTAAACGATTTTCTATAAATTTTTGGTAATGATTTAGACCCCGAAATTTTTACACAATAATTTGTGGGTCGGTTATGACGTTCCACAAAAATTTGGGAATTTTTGGAATAAGTTAAGTAATTTATTTACACGTCCGAAAACAGTCCAGTTTTCACAAATTGAAACTGAATCGACAAGGGTAGTATTTTGCGTGTTAAAACGTAATGGTTGATTGTTGATGATTATGAGTTGATTTCAAAAAGAAAATGATGTGCGTATTAGCACGGACACTCCCGTTTTTAGGGGAAGTTCTGGCGAATTTTTCTAAAAATACCAAGACTTAGAAAAATTATTTTTCTATCGTGTATGTGAAACTTTATATCTCATAATTAAACCTCGCCTTGAGTTTTGACATAAAACTTTAAAGTGTTGGATAGGAGACTTGTAAATGTATTTTTTTTTAATACGTTAAGTCACCAAATACATAATACCTGTACGAATACCCCATCCTTGGGAAGGAATCTATTTATACGTTAACCAAGAAATTTAAACACGAAATAGTTGTCTAACTATTTCCCCAAGAACATTAAGACCCTAAGCTAAGGCACGTCCGCTCGTCTAATAGATATTAGCACGTTGTAGGTTGTCGTGCTGCAGACTGAGTTGATTTGCTGTTATTCGAGGACGCATTACTGTGAGTTCATGTCCCCCTTTTCTCTTAACTGTTTTCAGTTTTCTAAACTGCGGGGGTGAAATACATGTTACTATGATTACGAGTACTTTTACATGGTATGGTTAGCGTAAGGAGGGTTACTACTTAGATCATGTGAGTGGGTAGGTGATACTTAAGGCCATTAATCCTCATGGTAGGACCGAGGGACACAATGCGGTAGATCTATCTGGGTGTAGCGAGCCCAGCCCCAGGCCAAACAGTTAACGGACCTTGGGGTGACTATGTACCCGACGCACAAATCCGCTAGGTTTGAGTCTTCCTACTTGCACTTCACACATATCAATGGCCTTGCAAACCATTGGTGATCTCTTTTTCCTTATTTGCTACATACCAGGGTTTTTCTACTTACAAGGATTTTACATACTCACTTACGCATGAACTCGCTCAACATTGTGTTGATTTTTCCAACTTACATGTATTTCAGGGAACTAAGGATCTGGCCCGGTATGCTACGTTTTCCCGCTGTGTTAGAATTACAGGATCATCCATGTTTAGGGATTGCGACTTTTACCTGGACGAGTCGCAAGTCTTAAACAAATGTTATGTTATATTTTGGGGTTGTGTGTTAAGAACAAAGTTTTTATGTTGTAATTTCCGTTGCATGTGTCAACGTATTAAGACAATGTTGTGGTATTTTACTTAAATCAATGGATGATCTGCATGTTTTATTTTCATATAGCTTTGTTGTGATTAAGCTATGGTATTAAGAAGTCACACCAAATTAACCCACGCTTCCGCAAAGCCAGGGTGTGACATGTAGGCGATCGTATCGTGTTGAAAGTCTCACCCTGGGAGGGTGTGGAATGCTGGGGAAGCATAGCAACAGTCTGGGAGGAATCGGTAGCGTAACCTACCAACTCGAGTTACCCGACGAATTAGGTAACGTACGCGATGTCGTTTATGTCTCGGATCTAAGGCAGTGGTTGCCTGACGAAACATGTACGATACCTTTACTAGAGGAATTTATTGAACACAAGGACCAGGAAGTCAAGGTTCGTTAACATAGCCGTATCCTGATCGTGAGAGTTCGTTGGAACTCAAGACGTGGACCGGAGTTCATGTGGGAGAGTGAAGATCAGATGAAGCTTAAGTATCCTGATGACAAGTCTAATTCTGGTACTACTAGTGAATTTCGAGACGAAATTCCGTTTCAAGTTGGGGATGATGTGGCACCTGAGGAAAAATCTGCAGCAATCTTGGTTTATCACTTCACTCCCATGTGCTCACTTACTAAATTTCAGGACGAAATTTCTTTCAAGTTGAGGATGATGTGACAACCCGAACTTCTAAGGTCACGTGATCCTGTTTTCTTATTATCTCTCCTTCAGGTCTCTTTGCGATGATGCAAATTAATAAACACTTTTAACTGTAACGTAATTGCTAAATGTATAACGTGTTTGAGTATGTGTACGTGAGTTTGACTGATTAACTGCAAGGAATCGTTAAACGTTTCTAGGTGTCGTTTAGTCAATTTAGGGGACTAACCTGTTTGGGCCGCGAGCTGCACGAGGCATATTGGGCCACAAACCCACTCGAAACACACACAGGGTTAACCCCGGGCTGAACTGTTCGAGCCCAATCAAGGTTTATATATTGGGCCGGCCTATGTGAGTCGTTATATATATACACGCACACCGAAACCCAAATACTCCACCTTCGTACATTTAATCTATGTTGGGCCGAATAGAGTCCAAATAAATCATGGGTTGGGGCCGGCTAACAACCTTAGAATATATACACACACATTTAGGTACGTAACTTGATAAATCAAACACAACCAAAACCCTACCCCCAAGTGTGTGCGGCAGTAGCCCCCCTTTTTGAAGCATTTGTCTGTTCGATGGAACCTCCGGTTAGTACGATTGTTCTCAGCTTTTGTTGTTATGTCATGTTGATTCTTGATTGATCAGGATTGTGTTTGCACTATGACATATAGAGATTGTATGATGATATTATGCGATGATGAATGATCACACACTATATGTTGATAGATAAGGAACTAGTAAAAGTCGTATGTTATATGTTGACAATTGGTGATTATAAATGGTCAAATTAAACATTGATATGCTGACAATATGTGATTGTTTGATATCTCGAACTGCTTGGTCAAATTAAAGTGATCCATTGAATTCACAAACTTCAAATAACCAAGTTGATTTATATCAGTAGTCTTTAAGGTCCAATGAAATTGAAGGCATATGGACTAATAATGATGATGCCTTAAATAAATAAATAAAAAAATGGCGGCTCCATGTGATTGAGATAGTCAAACAGTGTGGTACAATGATAATGTTGTCAGAAAGTGTAAAGGATTGAATATTATGTCAACCTAAAGTTGACAATCACATGATGATGTCTTAGGTTTATGTGAGTTTCGATGGATAAATTGCCATTATGTTTTAGAGGTGCTTGTGACTAATGATTATGATTGGTTAGTGATTTACTTAGATGTAAA
Source organism: Helianthus tuberosus (assembly GCA_030545235.1). Classification (NCBI taxonomy): domain Eukaryota; kingdom Viridiplantae; phylum Streptophyta; class Magnoliopsida; order Asterales; family Asteraceae; genus Helianthus; species Helianthus tuberosus. Next base: position 118,211,944 of record CM060358.1, on the reverse strand, counting down.
TGGTTACAAACGGGCCGCATGCGACATTGGAACACGTTATTTACAGTGGACTACAAGTCATTGTAGATCATGAATGTGCTTGGATCACACAAAGCTAAGTGGGCTGCACCCCCACACTATAATTTGTTAAGGGTAGTTGGAACTTGGGCTTGGGAAGTTAGCTTGTGTGTGGTGCGAAAATCTGTTATGTGGATAAACAGTAATAACTTGGCTAATGTATGACGTAGTTAACTGTTATAATGCGTATCATTATGTGCATAATCCTTGATGGCAACTTGTGTAATATGTGATAAAAGTATGTGGTTCAATGCGAATACGAAACTGATTGTTATTGATACACTATGCTAGGACGTGCTTGATCAATTGATAACAAGTAATTAATCTTACCGAGCAAACCAAGGTGAGTTCACTACATTCGAGCATGCGTCCCAGTGGTTGGGGACAGTCAGTGGTCTGGGTAATAACGGGTATATTGGTTAATATTCTCACCTATCATTTTTGTAAGTCCCTTATTATGTTACCTAGAGGGTAACGGGTATTAGTTAGTAGCGCTACTTAGGTTTGGCACCCTCACACCGCTCCTAGATAGGACGGATGTGAACTAATGACCCAGTCGGGGCCCAATACTAGATAGGAGTACGTGGGAAGGGCAGTCATGTATTTTAGGAGCTGTCTTGTTCGGAATTGAGATATTAACAATATTACTTGCATTTGTCAGTGAACTGTTTTACATACAACTGGTAATAAACGTTTTCTTAAACTGTGAACTCGCCAGCTTTGTCTGATACACTTGTTGCATGCTCGCAGGTCGTTAGATTTCTTGGAATTGGGAACTTGCTGTTTGGAATAGCTAGAGTGGTCATGGGTCGAATTGGATGGATTCTCGTGGTTGAGTTATTAATAATATACATTGGTCTTATAACAGTTTAACTTTGGTTTACTAATTGCTTCCGCTGAACATGTTGGGTTTTATTTAAACATATGATCGATACTTTTAATTATAAATGTGGATTTCATTTGCATACTGGTATGAGTTCAACATGATTAGTGGCTCATTGTTGGTACGTCACACGCCCAGCAGGGGTATTCCCTAGGTGGTATTTTGGGGGTGTGACATAATTGGTGGATATCAACAACAATACAAAATACACCTTTGTTTATCGGTAGCGGATTTGGTGGGGCGACTTAAATCTTGAACGCGAGTTCAAGTTGCTCGGTGTATCTATACTATATTATAATGCATAAGGGAGGGGTATTTTAAGATACCTAAAAAATAAGAACTTTTCCCCCACTTTATTTATAGAAAGACCCCTAAAATGAGGGTAGTTTAGTCTTTTAAACACTATTTATTTTTTAGCCCCTAAACTTATTACAATTAAATCCCTAAGGTTTTAACAAAATTATAAATAATTAGTTACAATTCACCCATCCACAACAAACTTATATTTTTTTTTACGTATTCTTGACATATCTTATAAACTATAATGTTTAAAAAAAATCCAAAGATAGCATGACGACCTACACATTTTTGTTAATGTTTCGATAGTTGTCTTGTTCAATGTCGACGCACGGATTAAAATGTACAAGTCGATAATGCTTTAATATACAAGTAATAAATACTTGTGATCTAATGCACCTAATCTACAAAGATGTGTCCATCTATGCAAATAAAAACAAAAAGAATTAAAAGTACCGTAACATAAAATGAAGATATTTTGTGTCACATTTTATTTTATTAAAACTGCCTAATATATGTACTTAGATATATCTTATAAAAATTTAAAACTAGCTACAACAAACTTCCTAAATAAAGGGGTGGCAAATCTAAAATTAAACCCTAATGCACTTCTATATTTACTAATAGAAATACATAGCAGGACACCCTTATATCTATTGCTAAACAAAGTTAAAAAAATAATCCAGTTTTGAATTCAATTGTTGCCAAAAACCAAGCATGCGAGATTGAAAATTGTCACACCCCGACCACGTAAAACAACAAAGCGTGGCGGAAACGTCGGGGAGTGTTGTAACAGAATCATTGTTTCATAACACATGGAAATTTGAAATTTTGTTTTATTGATTAAAAGAGTTACAATGTCTTAACAACAAAGAAACATAACAAAATTAACTAGTCTTGCATCTTTTAATGTCACTAAGGCCCAAGTCCTCCTAAGTCTATCTTGATAAATCCTATGCATCATTTCCTGAAACACATGTGAAAATAGGTACGTCAGCATAAAAATGCCTGTGAGATACATAGGTTTTATTGATTTAGGATTCATGACTTATAAGTTTAGAAAAAGTTGTTTAACGAAAGTCAGTCATGATCCTTGAAAAATGTTTTGTTTCATAAATCATTTGAAAAGCGATGATAAAGTATAGATGATATGTAAAAGAGTAGTGTAAGGTTAAATGAATAACCAAGCAAAATGAGTTTGTATAAAATAAGTTGTTTTGTAAAACAATTGTTTAGTGAAAATATGTCATTTGTGTAAAATGTAATATGTCAAATACTGAAATGGTTTAAATAACGCTACGATATGTAATACTATAAAAGCACTTATATATAGGAAGTACCAGCGGCGTATCCACCATGCTTTTATCTTATTACACACGTCTCGATATTTAAATCACTTACCAAAACAAACCATCAATGTAGAAATGTTTATGTATAGTCAAATCTCAAATGTTTATGTAAAAACCATCATATGTAAATCATGTAATGTGTAAACAAATGTTATGTAGAGTGAATAAAAGCATTTATTGATTAAAAGCATTTATTCAACCCTATAAGAAAGTAATGTACAAAACAATGCATTTGATAAAATATAATCAAAAGTTATGTTTTATAAGATAATGCATGCTTTACTGATACAACCATTTATGCGGTAATGTTAAACGCCTACATTCAAGCCTTGAGACAGACGGATAACCTTAGAGTGAAGCTTATCAAAGAAAAATGTTTTCGGATTCGGTCATTCCTTCCACCCAAACAAACCTAGGATTTTAGGAACGGGATTTGTTAAGTCCTATGGTACCACTACCTACTACCGAGCGGCATGATCGGTGTTAATGAATGTAATAAAGACCCGTTAAATAAACCAAATGTCATACCAAATGTAAGCATGTTTTATGAAAATAATGTACCTAATATGCTAAGTGAACATACAAGGTAGAGATATAAAAAAAATGTGTCCATATGTTACGAGAACATAGGCAACAGAGATGCAATGTAAAACAATGTACTAAGTATGCTAAGTTAACATACAAAGCAGAAAAGTCATGTAAAACAATGTGCTAGCATGTTAAGTAAACATACATAGCAAAATAAATGTAATGTAAAACAATGTGCTAGCATGTTAAGTAAACATACATAGCAAAACATAATGAAATCATGTACTAATAGTGTACTAATGAACATAGCAAGTATATGATATGAAAACATGAAAAGCACGAAAGTAACAAGTAGGCACATCTGTTTCACCCCAAAATGTTTGAAAAACAGTAAAAGATGGGTCTATGTACTCACTTGAGGGTGCTTAGAAGTCTTGAACAACAACCAAGCAAAGCTAGAGGGATCACGGAATCAAACGGCACCCTATATAGATAACTACATAAATAACCGGACCTAAATTGGGAGATTGGATAGTATGAGGTTTCGTAAACCAAATGAGTATTGGAACTCATAAGATATGGTTTAACAAAGCCCACATACTAAAATGAAACCTAACCTAAGTGCTTACGACCCATTACGACCCGTTTAGGTGGCTTATGCTACTTTAACGCGTCGTTCGCGTAAAATGCGTTCGGACCTCTTAACTAGTCCTATGACAAGTAAAATATGCCTTAACATGTCTAATATTGTTTCCTAATCAGTTTAGATATCAAAAATTATGTTACATATGCTTAAAATGAATTTTGGCGCAAAAGGGCATTTTGGTAATTTTCCTAAGGCATATAAACTACTTATCATACAACTACTTAAACGACGTGACCATAAGGTATATCCTTGGAAGGTTATTCCCTATACAACTATGGTCGCCTAATGTGTTTGGTCGGATCCTAATTGTCACACCCCGACCACGTGGAACATACAAAACGTGGCGGAAACATCGGGGAGTGTTGTAACAGAATTAATTGTTTCAAATCCATGGCAATTGAAGTTTCGTTTTATTAATCAAATATGAAAGATTACATTGTTTTAAACAAGAACCAATGAGTACATAACATAAAGTAACTAGTTCTTGTCTCGTTTTAAGTCACTAAGGCACAGGTCCGCCTAAGTATGTCTTGATAAATCCTATGCATCATCTCCTGAAAACACATGTGAAAATAGGTACGTCAGCATAAAAATGCCTGTGAGATACATAGGTTTATGAAAATAGGATTCATGACTTATTGTTTAAGAAAATGTTTAGTCATGAACCCTGTAATTTGCTTTGTCTTGTAAATCATTTGAAAAACGATAAGATCAGATGATATGTATAAATAAATGTAAGGTTAAATGAATAACCATGTAAGATGAGTTTGTATAAGATAAGTTGTTTGTAAAACAATGTATTGTGAAAAGTATGTTATTTGTATAAAATGTTATATGTCAAAATTGAAATGATTCAAATAACACTACGATATGTAATACCATACAAACACTTATATATAGGAAGTACCAGCGGCGTATCCACCATGCTTGTATCATATTACACACGCCTCGTTACTTAAATCACTTACTCAAACCAACCCAACAATGTAAGATGTCTATGTTTAAACCAATTATCAAATGTATTGAATAATATGCCAAAATGTTTATATCAAGATGTAAATCATGCAACGTATAACTAATGCTGAAAATGTTTATGTGTCAAATGTAAATCATGTAATGTATAACAACTGTAGAAATGTTTATGTATGGTCAAATACGGTTCACACGGTTCACATATACAAACGGTTCACAGATACAAACGGTTCACAGATACAAACGGTTCACAGATACAAACGGTTCACATAGTCAAATGATTACAACGGTTCAAAATGCAGTATAATGTGTTCACATGGTGGATGAGCATATGCAACAGAAATGCAATGTAAAACAAAGTACTAAGCATGCACACAATGGACATACATAGCATAAGTGTAATGTAAAATAATGTACTAAGTATGAACTAAATGGACATACATAGCATAAAATGTAATGTAAAACTATGTACTAAGTACGCACACAATGGGCATACATAGCATGAAATGTAATGAAATCATGTACTATAAATGTACTAATGAACATAGCATGTATATGATGTGAAAACATGGAAAGCATGAAAGTAACAAGTAGGCACATGTGTTCCACCCCAAAATATTTGGAAAACAGTAAAAGAGGGGTCTATGTACTCACTTGAGATTGCTTAGTAGTCCTTGAGTAACAACCAAACAATGCTAGAGATCGCGGATATCAAACGGCACCTAATATAGGTAACTATGTTAATAACCGGACCTAAATCGGATGATTGGATAGAATGAGGGTTCGTAAACCAAACGAGTATAGAGACTCGTGTCATATGGTTTAACAAAGCCTTCATGCTAAAACGAAACTTGACCTAAGTGTTTGTGACCCATTACGACCCGTTTAGGTAGCTTATGCTACTTTAACGCGTCGTTCGCGTAAAACGCGTTCGGAACGCCTAACTAGTCCTATGACAAGTAAAATATGCCTTAACATGTCTAATATGGTTGTCAAATCAGTTTAGATGACAAAAGTTATGTTACATATGTTTAAAACGAATTTTGGCATCAAAGGGGTATTTTGGTAATTTACCTAAGGCATATAAACTACCTATCATACAACTACTTAAACGAAGCGACCATAAGGTATAACCTCGAAAGGTTATTCCCTATATACTATGGTCACCTAATGTGTTTGGTCGGATCCTAATGATCGACCAAATGGGTCGGGTTCGAAGGTATAAGCGATTTATTAGATCGCTTACCCTACGACCCTATACAACGTGGTAATCAGTAGGCATAGTCCCAAGGGACTATAACCAACGTGATTACACTCACGTTGCGAAGTTCAAATGAACTGCGCATTGACCATAAACTGGTCAATGCAGAAAGTCAAACAAAGTTTGACTTTCAGACTCGAAAAGCAATAAAAGAACGAAGGAATACTTACGAAGGGTCCCCGCAAGATTCGAACCCGATTCACTCTCAGGTAGGAAGCATATACTTCCACTTAGAGAGTGTAGAATCAGATTCAAATGTGAGGGAAATGGGTAAAACAAGGTGGGTATTTATAGATTTCGGTTCACCGTTAGGATCGTTTCTTGGAGAAGAGGGAATCATCTAGCCCGTACACTTGTCGGAATGTTGTGGTAACTGCTTTTGGCCACCACAAGAGTTTAACAAGTGGCACTTGACCATTGGAGAATGTTTAGGGGCAGATAACAGCAGCCAAAATCGATTTCCTGCATCTGGACACTGCTTGCGCACCGTAACAAATAAACCCTTATGGTGCGCAAGGGCCAAGTTTGGCAGATTTACAATTTTGGTCCCTGTTGTGCTATAAGGTCATTTCCGACGCGTTTAAGGCCCGTTAACCCCGTTTCAAAGCTCTAAAATGAAGTTAAAGTATAGGGAACTTAAAATGTGCTCAAAAATATCTCGGATGTCGGTTCGTTTAGCCGTACAATTGCGTTGTTCGGTTAATTACGACGGAATGCGCATAAGCGCGAAAAACGATCCAAATGGCGTGACGAATGGATTTTTCTTATGCCAAACACTAAAATAAAATATTTTAGTGCTTACATAAATTTTTGGATGTCCGGATGTATTCAGAACGTAAGTTATGCGTAAAAGTGCAAACTTGTGCACTTTTTGACACTTTTAGTCCCTGAATGACCCAAAAGTTTATTTTAGCACACCGAACCCCTCAAAGCCTATTTCTAAGCTATGTAAAGGATATTTAAGGTGTGTTTAACTTATGGTCATGTTCCGGAATGTTCGTTACAGTTCAAATTGGCATACTTTCGCAGTTTGTCAAGTTTAGTCCCTGTAAGCGAATAAACTAGATTTTGCCATACCAAAGGCTTCAAAACTTATTTCTAAGTTATGTAAAGGTTACTTAAGGTATGTTAAGCCTATTTTACTATTCTGAAGTGTTCGTTGCTTTAAACTGGTTATATTTGCGCATTAGTGCGCGTATAACCCTCCAGAAAGCGATTTAAAGCTTGAAAACGAACAAGAGTTGATATGTGTAAACGATACAGATATTGTTACAAATCCCAAGTATGAAATACAATATTTCATTGGTTTGGCATTTGTTTGATGGTTGAAGTGACACAGGTGTCACAGTCTCCCATACTTTAGGAAATTTCGTCCCGAAATTTATTCGTAGGAGTCTATTTGTGACTTTGTGTCAAATAACCACCAGAGATATGTAAGGCATAATCCTGTCATTTCCTTAACGGACATTCTTCAGAACGAAAATGAACAGACGGAGTCAATTTCCTCAACGAGTATTCTTCAGAAGCGGAAATGAAGGAATAAACAAACGGGGATTCATTTCCTCAACGGACAATCTTCAGAAACGTAAAATGAACTTACGGAGTCATTTTCAACGGGTGCTTCATCAGAAATGGAATTGAAAAGGAGAAACAAACGGATATTCATTTCCTCAACGGACAAATCTTCAGAAACGAAAATGAACAAACGGAGTCATTTTCAACGGGTGCTTCCTCAGAAATGGAAATGAAAAGGAGAAACAAACGGATATTCATTTCCTCAACGGACAAATCTTCATAAACGAAAAAGAACAAACGGAGTCATTTTCAACGGGTGCTTCCTCAGAAATGGAAATGAAAATGATAGACAAACGGATATTCATTTCCTCAACGGACAAATCTTCAGAAACGAAAATGAACAAACGGAGTTATTTTCAACGGGTGCTTCCTCAGAAGTGGAAATGAAAATGATAGGCAAACGGATATTAATTTCCTCAACGGACAAATCTTCAGAAACGAAAATGAACAAACGGAGTCATTTTCAACGGGTGCTTCATCAGAAATGGAATTGAAAAGGAGAAACAAACGGATATTCATTTCCTCAACGGACAAATCTTCAGAAACAAAAATGAACAAACAGAGTCATTTTCAACGGGTGCTTCCTCGGAAATGGAAATGAAAAGGAGAAACAAACGGATATTCATTTCCTCAACGGACAAATCTTCAGAAACGAAAATGAACAAACGGAGTCATTTTCAACGGGTGCTTCCTCAGAAATGGAAATGAAAATGATAGACAAACGGATATTCATTTCCTCAACGGACAAATCTTCAGAAACGAAAATGAACAAACGGAGTTATTTTCAACGGGTGCTTCCTCAGAAGTGGAAATGAAAATGATAGGCAAACGGATATTCATTTCCTCAACGGACAAATCTTCAGAAACGAAAATGAACAAACGGAGTCATTTTCAATGGGTGCTTCCTCAGAAACGGAAATGAATAGAGTTAACTTCTAGGCACATGACAAAGCTCGCTGTGGTTTCTGTGCACTAAATTCCATAATTATGTATGCATCCATAATTACGTAATTCCTTGCACAGTCCGCACAGTTTGTCTTGTAATGTTTAGGGGAGGAAAATCAAACCTGTGATGAGGGTGACTAGACTACCATAGGGTCCTTTTAATTAGATCGACAAATGATCTTTTTAATTAGGCCACCAAGGAGTCCTTTCAGCCATATCATCACTTGATGTTCCTAACCAGATTTTTGGATCAATCTGTTTAACTAGACCACTCAAGGGGTCTAATTATGGAGTAGTACTTCATAATCCAAGGGACTTAACTACAACGTAGTAGTCCATTAAGGATTTTATGTAGTACCTTTGGGTATCCTACTACGAATCCCTCATATGAAGATACGAAAGGTTCCACAAGGATTTGGATAACAAAACTTGGATTACATAAAAACATATAAAGGAACACATAAGCACATAATCACATAGTTGTTTAACTTGGTTATTAATTTGTTATCGATTGAGAACGGATATGGAAACCAGTCGATGGACCTCAATGTCCTCTGGGATCTATCTGAAGAGATAGGAAGATCTCCCAAAAATTCGATTTTGTTTTCAAAGAAATGTAATATTCGATTTAAGGAACACAACAATTTTAGGATTGACGGAAATACCCTTAGGTACCCTATTAAGGATTTATAGTGGTACTTTGGGTATTCGTCCAGTGTTGTAACTTGCGCCTTGTACTTCGTTTCCTTAGAGTAAACGGGTACTTAGGAATTTCGTGGAAACGCAAGAGATCATAGAATGGGAAAATTTTGGGGGTAGTTTATTCTTCAAGGAATACGGTTCCTTGATTGTCGGTATTGTAAGAGATATGTTGTTTATACATGCAACCACATAAATACATTGTAATGTATATAAAAGATTTATTTATAAACAACGATAACAACTGTTTCTTGGACCTTGACAACTAAAGAAAATAATACATAAGGATTGATTATTTCTAAACAGCGTTGTCTTCCATTCGGTCAGATGCTCATCCCTGTGCTGGATTTGCATTAGCAAGTTTTGGGCAATTTCTTCGGAAATGACCCATCTCGCCACAGTTGAAGCAAGAAACTGGTAGAAAACGACCTTGAGCAGGATTGTTGCCAGCTTGGTTTGGTGCAGCTGCAGCTGGGCAAACTCTTGCTATATGGCCTATAAGTCCACAAGTTTGGCATTTGCGGCACTTTACATTGGCATGATGATGGAGGCTACATTGGTTGCACAAGGGTGCAGTTCCATTGTATGGCTTCCTAGCAGGGGGTTGAGCTGGTTGGTTGGGGACGGCTTGATCATTGTGAGTAACCATGGCGAAGTTCTGAGAAGCCTTTCGCTTCTTTGACTTCTTAGGGGATCCAGTCTGTTCATCCATGGTCTTTGATTCCTCGATTGGGTTCGATTCCTCGACCGGTTTCTTGTCACCTTTTCGGAAAAGTTTACCTTTCCTGATCTTTGATTCAGTCAAGGTTGCAGATAGCTCAATGGCCTATCTAACTGTAGTAGGGTTGCTACCAGTCACAATGTCTTGTATTGAGTCAGGGAGGCCATCAATGTACTTTTCGATTGCCTTATCCAAAGGCGTGACCATGTTTGGGCATAACAGACTTAACTCCTCATAACGGTCCGTGTAGGCTCGATGCTCACCGCTGTCTTGCTCAAGATTGTCGAATTCCCTTTCCAAGGCCCAGATCTCGTGACGAGGAAAGAATTCCTTCATCATAAGGGCCCTAAGTTCAGCCCATGTCTGTGCTAGAGCAACTTCTGCACCACGATCTCTCATAACCCCGTTCCACCACGTAAGGGCCCTCTTCTGGAACACACTCGAAGCAAACGCGACCTTGCGATTGTCAGGACACTGCACGTGGCGGAAAGTATTCTCAATGCTCTCGAACCATTGAAGAAGCCCAGTCGCTCCCTCAGAACCACTAAACTTGAGTGGTTTCGCCGAGTTAAAACCCTTGAAATTGCATGGACCATTGTTGTTGTTGTTGGCTTGGTTCCATTGAGCAAAGAGGTTTGGGAATTGAGCAGCCATTTGTTGTGCAATGATTTCTGCCAGTTCGGCAGTCGCTATCTGGTTTTCGCGTCGAGGAGGAATTCTAAAAGAGGAAACATGAAAGGAAATGAGTGAGAGAATTAGACGAAAAGAATGAGATGAAACAAATCTGATGAAAGCAAGGATAGTGGTCATTTGTTTGTTACTACAAAGCAACAAACGACCTCGGTGATTAATCAAAGTAAATAGGTCAAAAATAATGTATCGCGAAGACATGCTCGCCTATAAGTGAACACTAATCCCAAGAATTCCCAGGTAAGCACAACTGGTCTCGCGTCTGATGAGATGTATACGAAGTGCTTGCCTAGACAGAAAACCCAGAATACAGGCATTCACCCTTCCAGTTTGCACGTGTTCACATTATTTAAAACCCAAAACCTTGACGAGATTTCGAAAACTCAAGGGGGTTCAAAACCATATAACAGAGGGTTCAAAACCTTACAATAGAGGGTTCAAAACCTAGTAATCAATCATCCTAGAACAGATGATTAGTTTTCGAAGCGGTTTTGAAATTTATGTTCTTGTTGTGGTCGTCTCCTAAGGATAGGTGACGGTATTGTTTTATGACTAAACGCAAGTAAACTCGCGTTAGGGTCCTAAGACGGTTATAGACTAGGTCAAAGCATTACTAATAACCTAATTCCCTATAACCATTGGCTCTGATACCAACTTTTCTGTCACACCCCGACCACGTGGAACATACAAAACGTGGCGGAAACATCGGGGAGTGTTGTAACAGAATTAATTGTTTCAAATCCATGGCAATTGAAGTTTCGTTTTATTAATCAAATATGAAAGATTACATTGTTTTAAACAAGAACCAATGAGTACATAACATAAAGTAACTAGTTCTTGTCTCGTTTTAAGTCACTAAGGCACAGGTCCGCCTAAGTATGTCTTGATAAATCCTATGCATCATCTCCTGAAAACACATGTGAAAATAGGTACGTCAGCATAAAAATGCCTGTGAGATACATAGGTTTATGAAAATAGGATTCATGACTTATTGTTTAAGAAAATGTTTAGTCATGAACCCTGTAATTTGCTTTGTCTTGTAAATCATTTGAAAAACGATAAGATCAGATGATATGTATAAATAAATGTAAGGTTAAATGAATAACCATGTAAGATGAGTTTGTATAAGATAAGTTGTTTGTGAAACAATGTATTGTGAAAAGTATGTTATTTGTATAAAATGTTATATGTCAAAATTGAAATGATTCAAATAACACTACGATATGTAATACCATACAAACACTTATATATAGGAAGTACCAGCGGCGTATCCACCATGCTTGTATCATATTACACACGCCTCGTTACTTAAATCACTTACTCAAACCAACCCAACAATGTAAGATGTCTATGTTTAAACCAATTGTCAAATGTATTGAATAATATGCCAAAATGTTTATATCAAGATGTAAATCATGCAACGTATAACTAATGCTGAAAATGTTTATGTGTCAAATGTAAATCATGTAATGTATAACAATTGTAGAAATGTTTATGTATGGTCAAATACGGTTCACACGGTTCACAGATACAAACGGTTCACAGATACAAACGGTTCACAGATACAAACTGTTCACAGATACAAACGGTTCACAGATACAAACGGTTCACATAGTCAAATGATTACAACGGTTCAAAATGCAGTATAATGTGTTCACATGCTGGATGAGCATATGCAACAGAAACGCAATGTAAAACAAAGTACTAAGCATGCACACAATGGACATACATAGCATAAGTGTAATGTAAAACAATGTACTAAGTATGAACTAAATGGACATACATAGCATAAAATGTAATGTAAAACGATGTACTAAGTACGCACACAATGGGCATACATAGCATGAAATGTAATGAAATCATGTACTATAAATGTACTAATGAATATAGCATGTATATGATGTGAAAACATGGAAAGCATGAAAGTAACAAGTAGGCACATGTGTTCCACCCCAAAATGTTTGGAAAACAGTAAAAGAGGGGTCTATGTACTCACTTGAGATTGATTAGTAGTCCTTGAGTAACAACCAAACAATGCTAGAGATCGCGGATATCAAACGGCACCTAATATAGGGAACTATGTTAATAACCGGACCTAAATCGGATGATTGGATAGAATGAGGGTTCGTAAACCAAACGAGTATAGAGACTCGTGTCATACGGTTTAACAAAGCCTTCATGCTAAAACGAAACTTAACCTAAGTGTTTGTGACCCATTACGACCCGTTTAGGTAGCTTATGCTACTTTAACGCGTCGTTCGCGTAAAACGCGTTCGGAACGCCTAACTAGTCCTATGACAAGTAAAATATGCCTTAACATGTCTAATATGGTTGTCAAATCAGTTTAGATGACAAAAGTTATGTTACATATGTTTAAAACGAATTTTGGCATCAAAGGGGTATTTTGGTAATTTACCTAAGGCATATAAACTACCTATCATACAACTACTTAAACGAAGCGACCATAAGGTATAACCTCGGAAGGTTATTCCCTATATACTATGGTCACCTAATGTGTTTGGTCGGATCCTAATGATCGACCAAATGGGTCGGGTTCGAAGGTATAAGCGAGTTATTAGATCGCTTACCCTACGACCTTATACAACGTGGTAATCAGTAGGCATAGTCCCAAGGGACTATAACCAACGTGATTACACTCACGTTGCGAAGTTCAAACGAATTCGCATTGACCATAAACTGGTCAACGCAGAAAGTCAAACAAAGTTTGACTTTCAGACTCGAAAAGACTCGAAAAGCAATAAAAGAACGAAGGAATACTTACGAAGGGTCCCCGCAAGATTCGAACCCGATTCACTCTCAGGTAGGAAGCATATACTTCCACTTAGAGAGTGTAGAATCAGATTCAAATGTGAGGGAAATGGGTAAAACAAGGTGGGTATTTATAGATTTCGGTTCACCGTTAGGATCGTTTCTTGGAGAAGAGGGAATGATCTAGCCCGTACACTTGTCGGAATGTTGTGGTAACTGATTTTGGCCACCACAAGAGTTTAACAAGTGGCACTTGACCTTTGGAGAATGTTTAGGGGCAGATAACAGCAGCCAAAATCGATTTGCTGCATCTGGACACTGCTTGCGCACCGTAACAAATAAACCCTTACGGTGCGCAAGGGTCAAGTTTGGCAGATTTACAATTTTGGTCCCTGTTGTGCTATAAGGTCATTTCCGATGCGTTTAAGGCCCGTTAACCCCGTTTCAAAGCTCTAAAATGAAGTTAAAGTATAGGGAACTTAAAATATGCTCAAAAATATCTCGGATGTCGGTTCGTTTGGCCGTACGATTGCGTTGTTCGGTTAATTACGACGGAATGCGCATAAGCGCGAAAAACGATCCAAATGGCGTGACGAATGGATTTTTCTTATGCCAAACACTAAAATAAAATATTTTAGTGCTTACATAAATTTTTGGATGTCCGGATGTATTCAGAACGTAAGTTATGCGTAAAAGTGCAAACTTGTGCACTTTTTGACACTTTTAGTCCCTGAATGACCCAAAAGTTTATTTTAGCACACCGAACCCCTCAAAGCCTATTTCTAAGCTATGTAAAGGATATTTAAGGTGTGTTTAACTTATGGTCATGTTCCGGAATTTTCGTTACAGTTCAAATTGGCATACTTTCGCAGTTTGTCAAGTTTAGTCCCTGTAAGCGAATAAACTAGATTTTGCCATACCAAAGGCTTCAAAACTTATTTCTAAGTTATGTAAAGGTTACTTAAGGTATGTTAAGCCTATTTTACTATTCCGGAGTGTTCGTTGCTTTAAACTGGTTATATTTGCGCATTAGTGCGCGTATAACCCTCCAGAAAGCAATTTAAAGCTTGAAAACGAACAAGAGTTGATATGTGTAAACGATACACATATTTTTACAAATCCCAAGTATGAAATACAATATTTCATTGGTTTGGAATTTTTTTGATGGTTGAAGTGACACAGGTGTCACACTAATGATCGACCAAATGGGTCGGGTTCGAAAGCATAAGCGATTGATTAGATTGCTTACCTTTACAACCCTAGACATGAAAAAATCTAACAGTGACGAGCTAAACATGTTAAAACATGTTTAACGAAGTTTAAAACAGGTTTGGTACCAAAACAAACGATTTTGATACCTAAAAGTAATTTGGTAACAAAATACGCAAGAATACGTATTTTGGCCGAAACTACGACTCGTCACTGAGCCTAGATAACGTGGTAATCAGTAGGTATAGTCACTAGGGACTATAACCATCGTGATTACGCTCACGTTATGAAGTTCAAACGAACTTCACATTGACCAAAAATTGGTTAATGCAGAAAGTCAAACAAAGTTTGACTTTAACGCTAATAACGAATGAAAAGAACGAAAGAATACTTACAGAAGGTCCCCGCAAGATTTGATCCGTTTTACTCTCAGGT
Organism: Helianthus tuberosus; assembly: GCA_030545235.1. Lineage (NCBI taxonomy): Eukaryota > Viridiplantae > Streptophyta > Magnoliopsida > Asterales > Asteraceae > Helianthus > Helianthus tuberosus. The sequence goes on along the minus strand of CM060358.1, from coordinate 118,196,908 downwards.
ATGAAGCATACACTTCAACTTAGAGAGAAGAAATCAGAACAAATTGTGAGTTTGAAATGAAAAGGGTTGGGTTTATATAGAGTTTGGAGGACCGTTAAGATCGTTCGATGAAAACCGTGCCTTAATCTCCACCGTACACATGTCACACCCCTTTCTGCGGCGGAAGCACGAGGTGTGATCATGAAAGGTTCTCATTGCATACGAAAGGTAAACATACTACATGCTCATAAAATAACTTCAAATGCCAAACATTTCATAACCGAAAACATGGTTTAAGTGTTTACATCACAAGACACCATTTTGTCTGATAAGTTACAACTTTATTGAATGATAAACAAAAGTGACATCCAAGAGCATGAGTAAAACCGCGCGCACATCCATCCTAGTTACCTGAAATACATGTGAGTTTTTGGAAAAACGTCAACATAAAGTTGGTGTGAATTCATGCAGTTTTGTGTTGAACACGTTTGTATACTTTGTATGAAAACATAACGAGTATCTTGTGAAAATAAAGTATTCTTGTAGTGTAAACCGAATAAAGTATTCTTGTGGTATAAACCAAATAAGGTATTCTTGTGTAAATAAAGTGTTCTTGTGGTATAAACCAAATAAGGTATTCTTGTGTAATTAAAGTGTTCTTGTGGTATAAACCAAATAATGTATTCTCGTGTAATTAAAGTATTCTTGTGGTGTAAACCAAATAAAGTATTCTCGTGTAAATAAAGTATTCTTGTGGTGTAAACCAAATAAAGTATTCTTGTTTAGTTAATGGGTTGCAAGGCCATTAACGTGTGGCACTACATAGGAAGTCACCAAACCATAGGCATTTTTCTAGTTGTCGATTCACGACGGAGACACAAAAACACTCCTCGGTACTAGTGGTCACCAAGAGTGGGGCTGCCCGAGTACCCGTTAGATCTAACCTTTTGTTCTGCGGTCTAAGTATGTACACGATTAATGGTGCTTATGGTACCCTATTCGTGACACTATTTCTCGTTTATGATACCAAGTATCAATTCTCGTTTATTACATCAAGTATCAATTCTCGTTTATTATATCAAGTATCAATTCTCGTTTATTATATCCAGTATCAATTCTCGTTTATTATATCCAGTATCAATTCTCGTTTATTATATCACGTAACATGTATTTCACCCCCGAAGTTATAAAACTGAAAGCAGTTAAGAGAAAAGGGGGAGCATGAACTCACAACTTTGCGTTCCTTGCGTCGTAAACTTCACCGGATTCGTTTATACAGCGTCGTGACCTAAACGTGTTTTATTATCGTTAGTCACTAGACTTGTATCGTACGAGTACAAGTCGCTGTCTTTTAGGTATATGTTTTCTAGTGTTAAAAATAATTTATATTTTTAACTATGTGCCTTACTTATTTTATTTACTCAAAAATAAATATAAGTTTCTTGTATTTTGCACTTTGCACCCGAGTTATGTATCTTGTATGTTGTATGTGTATTTTTGTTACTAAAATTATGGCGAGGTTTGTATTTGAAAATCATAGTTTAGAACACACTAGCAAACCTTTGTTTAGAAAATATTTACTAAGTGTTAGGATTTTCAGAAAATTTCGCCATAGTCTCCTTTGTAAACGGGGGTGTCCATGCTAAGCAGCATATCATTTTCTTTTCGAAATCAAACCATGATCATCAATAATCAACCCTTGCGTTTTAATACGCAAAATACTATCTTTGTCGTTTCCGTTTCAATATGTGAAAAACTGGACTGTTTTCGGACGAGTAAATAAAATACTTAACTTATTCCAAAAATTCCCAAATTTTTTCGGAACGTCTTAATCGACCCACAAATTATTGTGTAAAAATGTCGGGGTCTAGTTCATTATCAGTAATTTATAGAAAATCGTGTACCAAACTGTGATCAGATTTGTTACATTCTGATCACAGTTTACGGAAAAATTCGTCAAAAATTCCTCGTAAGTCCGTTTATCGAAATTCCAGTTCGGGGGTCACAAATACATCCGTGACCACCTTTGATAAAAGTTTCAGGGGCTGGTTCGGTTCAGGTTTTAAGTTGTGATCGAAAACGTATGACCCATTTTACTGCAGTTGAAATCAGCCTTAGCTTCTGTCACGAAAACAGATTTTTAAAATAGTAACCGACCTCAGAAAAATACGATTCCAGTGCCATTTTCTTCGTTTTTCAAAAATAGACAATTTAGGCTTTTGAAATTCCGTTTTTCGAGTTTTTAAAGTCCGTTTACAGCCTGCTGAAGTCGGCTGAATAAGTACATCAGCATGTTATTTTGTGGTTTAAATGTTACTAAATCGTATTATCAAGTGTCCGACAACGGGTTTATCAAAAGTTTGACGATCACACATCATATATGTATTAACCAACCCTAAACCAACAAGTTTTCACCTTCATATAATCCTTTATGTCCAAGTTTTATGTAAAGTTTCATGTCCATCATCTTAGTGTTCTTATTCTTGTGATTTTACCATAAACATCATACTACATATTTTGATCACCAAAAATAAGATGAACAAGGGTGTAATGAGACTTACTACTAGCACAAGGCTAGGGTAGAATTTCTAGTGCAAAGATGATGAGGAAAGATGATGAACAAGACAAGAACAAAGCTCCTTAACTTGCAACCTCCATAGATGATCTTCAAGCTTTGAATGGCTCTAGTAATTGAAGAAGATGAAGAATGTTGGAAGGTGGTGGGGGTTCGGTTATGGGAGCAGCCGTGAGGGAGAGAGAGAGTGAGGAGAGAAGGTGTGAAATGATAGAGTATGGGTGTGAAACATGGCCCCTTACTTAAAGATATTACTACTTATCTTATGGATACTTCCACAAGCAATATTAATCACCACAAAATCAAGCCAAGAGATATGAAGCATGTGTTGTGATATGGTGGGTCCATGAGGGCAGATTTTCGGTTTGGAGGGGGGGTAATGTGTAATATTTTGAACTAATTGACAACCATAAGTTAGATCTCAAGTATAACTTTCACATATGTTATTTATTTGCTTTTTAGCGGGTGTTAGGGTGTTCGGGGATCACGACTGGCCAAGAAATAAATAATTAATATGTTTGGCAAAAATTTGGTGTCCCGGGTAATGTCCGGTTGTTCGGTCGGATACTGTTCCGTTAATTTGTTTAATTGTTCCGTAAGGTGTCCTTTTGTACCCCTTTTAATTCCCAACACTTAGAGAAATATTCTGGACCATAAAACGTAAATTCTGTATGACGTTTATTTGTTTAAAAGCTGGTCATAGCTGAATTTAATAAAATTATGCACCTAAAGTGCGTTTCGGGTGCTTTTTAGTGCGTATTTTAGCCTTCGGAGCGTCTATATGTTAACCCTTGTATGTACTCTTGGGTTTTAATGTATTTTGATGTTGGTCCTACACCTAGGCCTCAGTTCTAATGTCTGACTGCTTTCTGCAGTTCTGTTGGCACAAAGTGTCTTACCGGTGAGTTTACTAGTATTACTGACGCAACGCTCTCGTTAATGCACGAAGCATTATTTTGTAGTATTACACGTGCATGAATTCACTTGTGTAGTATGTAATCAGACAATGTTGATGTTTAAGCACATAATAGCAGTCATTAAGAAATAATTAATGTGTACGGAAATTACCGGTTTTGTGCCAGTTGTCACAGTCTCCCCCCGTTAAAAGAATTTCGTCCCGAAATTCAGGCTGAGCTAACCCTCGCAGGAGTCTTCTTGATCAGGTGGGGATACTTTTCTTTGAACTGGTCTTCACGTTCCCATGTGTACTCGGGTCCGTGCTTAGAGTTCCAACGTACTTTGACAAGTTTAACAGTGCTCCTCCTGGTCTTGTTGACTTTCCAGTCGGTAACCTCGACGGGTTGTTCTGTAAATCGGAGGGCGTCATCAATATGTACTTCATCCAACGGGATGGTCACGTTTTCTTGCGTTGGACTCTTCTTCAGGTTGGATACATGAAATGTATCATGTACTCCATTAAGTTCTGCCGGTAACTCCAACTTGTATGCCACGGTACCAATTCTTCTCAATATTCTGAATGGTCCAATGTATCGTGGATTCAACTTTCCACGCTTTCCAAATCTGACTACGCCCTTCCATGGTGAGACTTTTAACAACACTTTGTCTCCCACCTTGAAATCTACCGATTTTCTATTTGGATCCGCGTAGCTCTTTTGTCGCTCTCGAGCCGCCCTAATGCGCTCTCGGATCTGTGCAATCTTGTCGGTTGTCTCCTGTACAAGTTCAGGACCAACCATACGTTTATCTCCGGCATCTGCCCAACATAAGGGCGATCGGCATTTGCGGCCATACAGAGCTTCGAACGGCGCGGCTTTTATGCTCGTATGATAACTGTTATTGTAGGAAAACTCAACTAAAGGTAGATGAGTATCCCAGCTGCCGCCTAGGTCCATGACACATGCGCGAAGCATATCTTCTAACGTTTGTATAGTCCGTTCGCTCTGGCCGTCTGTTTGTGGATGGAATGCCGTGCTTAGATCTAACTGAGATCCAAAGGCTTCCTGAAATGATTGCCAGATTCTTGAGACAAAGCGTCCATCTCTGTCTGAAATGATTGAGATTGGCACTCCATGACGTGCCACAATTTCTCTTAAGTATATCTCAGCAAGCTTTCCAGTGCTGTCTTTTTCTCGGATCGGTAGGAAGTGCGCAGACTTCGTCAATCGATCAACTATTACCCATATCATATCGTGCCCTCTCGGGGTCCTGGGTAATTTCGTTATGAAGTCCATCGAGATTTGTTCCCACTTCCACACAGGAATCTCTGGTTGTTGTAGTAGGCCGGACGGTTTCTGATATTCGGCCTTAACCTTCGCACAGGTTAGGCATTTTCCAACATAGACAGCAACGTCGCTTTTGAGTCTCGGCCACCAATAGTACTCTTTCAAGTCTTGGTACATCTTGTCCGATCCTGGATGGATCGAATATCTCGATTTGTGGGCTTCATTAAGGATGACCTCACGTATGCCACCACAGAGTGGAACCCAGATACGCTTCTTGAAGTATAAGGCTCCCTCTTCATTTGGCACCATGTATTTCAATGCACCCCGGAGGTATTCAGCTTTACGGTTCTCTCCTTTAAGAGCTTCTTGTTGTGCATCCCGAATGCGTGCAGTGAGGTTCGTTCGAATCGTCATTTCCAATGCTCGAACCCTTAGGGTCTTAACCCTTTCTTTTCGGCTCAACGCGTCTGCTACAACGTTCGCCTTTCCAGGATGGTACTTAATCTCACAGTCATAATCATTCAGCAGCTCGACCCAACGTCGCTGGCGCATATTCAATTCCTTCTGATCAAATATGTGTTGTAAGCTTTTGTGATCTGTGAAGATTGTACATCGAGTACCATATAAATAATGTCGCCAAATCTTCAAGGCGAATACCACCGCACCTAGTTCCAAGTCGTGAGTGGTATAGTTCCTTTCATGAACCTTCAATTGTCTTGAAGCGTACGCGATGACTTTCTGGCGTTGCATGAGCACGCAACCCAAGCCTTGTCGGGAGGCGTCACAATATACCACGAAGTCTTCCGTGCCTTCGGGTAATGATAGTATCGGTGCATCGCATAGTTTGTTTTTGAGTAGTTGGAAGGCTTCTTCTTGCTTGTCACCCCAGTCGTACTTCTTGTCTTTCTGAGTAAGGGAGGTTAGTGGTTGAGCTATCTTTGAGAAATTCTCAATGAATCGTCGGTAATAGCCCGCTAAACCCAAGAATTGACGAACTTCAGTTGGTGTTTTGGGAGCTTCCCAATTCTTTATCGCTTCAATCTTGGACGGGTCTACATGAATGCCTTTCTCATTCACCACGTGACCAAGAAATTGTACTTCGCGAATCCAGAATTCGCATTTCGAGAACTTTGCATAAAGCTTCTCTTTCTTCAGTAGTTCCAAGATGGTTCTGAGATGTTGCTCGTGCTCTTCTTTCGTTCGCGAGTAAATCAGGATATCATCGATAAATACAATCACGAATTTATCGAGATATGGTTTGCATACGCGGTTCATTAGGTCCATAAAGACCGCTGGTGCGTTCGTCAATCCGAATGGCATAACAAGAAACTCGTAATGCCCATAGCGCGTTCGAAATGCAGTCTTTGGTACGCTTTCTTCTTGTATCTTTAGCTGATGGTATCCGGATCGAAGATCGATCTTGGAATAATAGCTTGATCCTTGCAACTGATCAAATAAGTCATCAATCCTTGGTAGTGGATACCGATTCTTGATAGTGAGCTTGTTCAATTCTCTGTAATCGATACACATCCGCAGAGTTCCATCCTTTTTCTTCACGAACAATACGGGAGCTCCCCAGGGTGAGAAGCTTGGCCTTATGAATCCTTTATCCAACAACTCCTGGAGTTGTGTAGACAATTCTTGCATTTCGGATGGTGCAAGCCGATAGGGTGCCTTGGCCACAGGAGCGGCTCCTGGAACCAAGTCTATACGGAATTCGACTTGTCGTTGCGGAGGTAGTCCTGGCAGATCTTCGGGAAAAACATCAGAGAATTCCTTCACCACAGGAATGTCTTCGAGTTTCGGCTCCTCAGCCTTCTTGTCTACAACATGCGCTAGGAAAGCAACACATCCTTTCCTTAAGCACTTCTGTGCCTTCATACAACTGATGATTCGTAGAGGCGCGTTTCGTTTTTCTCCGTGCACAATGAGAGTTTCGTCATTCGTTAAAGGGATGCGAATGATTTTCTCGTGACAAATAACTTCGGCTTTGTTTTTGGACAACCAGCCCATTCCGACCACTACATCGAAACTACCCAATTGAATAGGTAAGAGGTCGATGCTAAATCTTCGTTCACCAAGTTCTAGTGTGCAGCCTCTAACAACTTCGCCCAACTCCACAAGTTTACCATTGGCTAGTTCTATGGAATAAGGAATTTCTAATCTACTAGATTCTATTCCAAGCATGCGTTTAAATTCCACAGACATGAAGCTATAATCGGCGCCAGTGTCAAATAATATGGATGCAAAGTGATTGTTAATGAGAAACGTACCGGTGACCACGTTAGGGTCCTCGCGTGCGTTCTTTGCTCCAATCACAAATGCTCGAGCCTGAGCAGTGTTTCCTTTTGGACAATCTTTCATGAAATGTTCGTTGCTTCCACAACTGAAGCATCCTTGATTTCGCCCAGCTCCATTCCCAGTTCGGTTACCATTGCCATTCCCATTTCCACCATTGTTTCTATTACCAGTATCGTTGCGGTTTCCATTCCCATTCCTTCCTTTACTCCAACAATCCTCAGCATAGTGACCCAACTTTCCACACTTATCGCATTTTGGAACGCGACAAACCCCTTCGTGGTGACGCTTGCAATTGTTGCAAAGGGGCCGAGTGCCCAGGTACCTCTTGGCAGGAGCGTCATTCATGGCTGTAAGAGATTTCGCCCCTTGCGGCGGGTTAGTGTCACGCTTCTTGTTGGAACCCCTGTTGTTACGAGTTGCTTGACTCAGGTTTGCATGTTTTCTTTTCTTGTCACCGGACGACTCAGCATGTGTCTCGGTATTTTCTGTTGGGTTCAGTGACAGCTTCTTCATCCGAATACAGTCTTCAGTAAGGCTGACAGCCAGGGTTACAGCCTCGGTGATTGTTTGTGGTTTGGCCGACGTCACCATGCCACGAAATTCTGAGGCCAGTCCCCAAATGTAGCGTTCAACGCGCTTGAATTCGGGAGTCACCATGTAGGGAAGCACTCTAGACAGATCGTGGAACCTTCGAGTGTATCCATTAATGTCAGCACCTTCCATAGTCAAGTGCCAGAACTCCGTTTCCAGTCTTTGGAGTTCAGCACGAGAGCAATACTTCTCTCTCATTCTTTCCTTCAGTTCCTCCCAAGTTAGGCCATAAGCAGCATCATCGCCCAAAGTTTGGACCTGCAAGTTCCACCAGGTCAAAGCTTCATCGACAAACAACCCAGTAGCAAAAGTGACTTGTTGATCCGCAGTACACTTGCTCATGCGGATAGTGGCTTCAGTTTTCTCAGTCCAACGTACAAACGCTACTGCACCTCCTGTGCCGTCATAGTTCATTGGTTTGCAGTCGAGAAACTGCTTGAAAGTACAACCCTGAGTTGCGTTTCCTCCAGATGAATCTCCATTCCCATTACGTCTGGCGTTGCTCGGTCCACCACTATCTGCAGTACGGGTTGCCTCGTATTGGGCGATAGCAGCGGAGATTCTTTCCTCCAGTAGAGCGTTCAGCTCTTCAGCAGTCTTTGGCAGTGGGGGAGGAGGAGGTTGATCACGAGCGTTCACAGCTTTTCTTGGTGCCATGTTCTGACAGAACATAACACAATAGGGTTAGACCTTTATTTGATATCGTCTTACCAGACAGTAGTAGTATATATACACAGGCATATACCACATAAGTGACATCAAACAATTATTACTCTAGCAAAGTATTTAGTAGGCTTGTACTGAGGGAATCTATACGTGACAAGACTTGCTGTGGTTTCTGTGCACTGAATTCCATAATTATGTATGCATCCATAATTACGTAACTCCTTGCACAGTCAGCACAGTTCGTTTCATCCTCGTATCTCTTCCTTCAGATAGGCCATTGCTTTTAGGTAGAGTCACGTATACTTGTGACATTCTACTTCTAGTATATGCTAATTATCACACATAATTGCAAGTAGTTTCCCAGTTAAAGACAAGTGCTACTCTAGTGCACTCTAAGTCTCGTAATGTCTTTTCTAGACTCATGTAGACAGTTTCAGGCAGTGGATGTCGCGGGACGTTTTATGCAATGAAAACTCTTTGAAAATTGTTTTCGTGAATGGATCCTAGAGATTGTAGACTAGACTCGAGAAGGAATCCTGGTTCACTACAATCGCAGCTCTGATACCAATCTGTCACACCCCTTTCTGCGGCGGAAGCACGAGGTGTGATCATGAAAGGTTCTCATTGCATACGAAAGGTAAACATACTACATGCTCATAAAATAACTTCAAATGCCAAACATTTCATAACCGAAAACATGGTTTAAGTGTTTACATCACAAGACACCATTTTGTCTGATAAGTTACAACTTTATTGAATGATAAACAAAAGTGACATCCAAGAGCATGAGTAAAACCGCGCGCACATCCATCCTAGTTACCTGAAATACATGTGAGTTTTTGGAAAAACGTCAACATAAAGTTGGTGTGAATTCATGCAGTTTTGTGTTGAACACGTTTGTATACTTTGTATGAAAACATAACGAGTATCTTGTGAAAATAAAGTATTCTTGTAGTGTAAACCGAATAAAGTATTCTTGTGGTATAAACCAAATAAGGTATTCTTGTGTAAATAAAGTGTTCTTGTGGTATAAACCAAATAAGGTATTCTTGTGTAATTAAAGTGTTCTTGTGGTATAAACCAAATAATGTATTCTCGTGTAATTAAAGTATTCTTGTGGTGTAAACCAAATAAAGTATTCTCGTGTAAATAAAGTATTCTTGTGGTGTAAACCAAATAAAGTATTCTTGTTTAGTTAATGGGTTGCAAGGCCATTAACGTGTGGCACTACATAGGAAGTCACCAAACCATAGGCATTTTTCTAGTTGTCGATTCACGACGGAGACACAAAAACACTCCTCGGTACTAGTGGTCACCAAGAGTGGGGCTGCCCGAGTACCCGTTAGATCTAACCTTTTGTTCTGCGGTCTAAGTATGTACACGATTAATGGTGCTTATGGTACCCTATTCGTGACACTATTTCTCGTTTATGATACCAAGTATCAATTCTCGTTTATTACATCAAGTATCAATTCTCGTTTATTATATCAAGTATCAATTCTCGTTTATTATATCCAGTATCAATTCTCGTTTATTATATCCAGTATCAATTCTCGTTTATTATATCACGTAACATGTATTTCACCCCCGAAGTTATAAAACTGAAAGCAGTTAAGAGAAAAGGGGGAGCATGAACTCACAACTTTGCGTTCCTTGCGTCGTAAACTTCACCGGATTCGTTTATACAGCGTCGTGACCTAAACGTGTTTTATTATCGTTAGTCACTAGACTTGTATCGTACGAGTACAAGTCGCTGTCTTTTAGGTATATGTTTTCTAGTGTTAAAAATAATTTATATTTTTAACTATGTGCCTTACTTATTTTATTTACTCAAAAATAAATATAAGTTTCTTGTATTTTGCACTTTGCACCCGAGTTATGTATCTTGTATGTTGTATGTGTATTTTTGTTACTAAAATTATGGCGAGGTTTGTATTTGAAAATCATAGTTTAGAACACACTAGCAAACCTTTGTTTAGAAAATATTTACTAAGTGTTAGGATTTTCAGAAAATTTCGCCATAGTCTCCTTTGTAAACGGGGGTGTCCATGCTAAGCAGCATATCATTTTCTTTTCGAAATCAAACCATGATCATCAATAATCAACCCTTGCGTTTTAATACGCAAAATACTATCTTTGTCGTTTCCGTTTCAATATGTGAAAAACTGGACTGTTTTCGGACGAGTAAATAAAATACTTAACTTATTCCAAAAATTCCCAAATTTTTTCGGAACGTCTTAATCGACCCACAAATTATTGTGTAAAAATGTCGGGGTCTAGTTCATTATCAGTAATTTATAGAAAATCGTGTACCAAACTGTGATCAGATTTGTTACATTCTGATCACAGTTTACGGAAAAATTCGTCAAAAATTCCTCGTAAGTCCGTTTATCGAAATTCCAGTTCGGGGGTCACAAATACATCCGTGACCACCTTTGATAAAAGTTTCAGGGGCTGGTTCGGTTCAGGTTTTAAGTTGTGATCGAAAACGTATGACCCATTTTACTGCAGTTGAAATCAGCCTTAGCTGCTGTCACGAAAACAGATTTTTAAAATAGTAACCGACCTCAGAAAAATACGATTCCAGTGCCATTTTCTTCGTTTTTCAAAAATAGACAATTTAGGCTTTTGAAATTCCGTTTTTCGAGTTTTTAAAGTCCGTTTACAGCCTGCTGAAGTCGGCTGAATAAGTACATCAGCATGTTATTTTGTGGTTTAAATGTTACTAAATCGTATTATCAAGTGTCCGACAACGGGTTTATCAAAAGTTTGACGATCACACATCATATATGTATTAACCAACCCTAAACCAACAAGTTTTCACCTTCATATAATCCTTTATGTCCAAGTTTTATGTAAAGTTTCATGTCCATCATCTTAGTGTTCTTATTCTTGTGATTTTACCATAAACATCATACTACATATTTTGATCACCAAAAATAAGATGAACAAGGGTGTAATGAGACTTACTACTAGCACAAGGCTAGGGTAGAATTTCTAGTGCAAAGATGATGAGGAAAGATGATGAACAAGACAAGAACAAAGCTCCTTAACTTGCAACCTCCATAGATGATCTTCAAGCTTTGAATGGCTCTAGTAATTGAAGAAGATGAAGAATGTTGGAAGGTGGTGTGGGTTCGGTTATGGGAGCAGCCGTGAGGGAGAGAGAGAGTGAGGAGAGAAGGTGTGAAATGATAGAGTATGGGTGTGAAACATGGCCCCTTACTTAAAGATATTACTACTTATCTTATGGATACTTCCACAAGCAATATTAATCACCACAAAATCAAGCCAAGAGATATGAAGCATGTGTTGTGATATGGTGGGTCCATGAGGGCAGATTTTCGGTTTGGAGGGGGGGTAATGTGTAATATTTTGAACTAATTGACAACCATAAGTTAGATCTCAAGTATAACTTTCACATATGTTATTTATTTGCTTTTTAGCGGGTGTTAGGGTGTTCGGGGATCACGACTGGCCAAGAAATAAATAATTAATATGTTTGGCAAAAATTTGGTGTCCCGGGTAATGTCCGGTTGTTCGGTCGGATACTGTTCCGTTAATTTGTTTAATTGTTCCGTAAGGTGTCCTTTTGTACCCCTTTTAATTCCCAACACTTAGAGAAATATTCTGGACCATAAAACGTAAATTCTGTATGACGTTTATTTGTTTAAAAGCTGGTCATAGCTGAATTTAATAAAATTATGCACCTAAAGTGCGTTTCGGGTGCTTTTTAGTGCGTATTTTAGCCTTCGGAGCGTCTATATGTTAACCCTTGTATGTACTCTTGGGTTTTAATGTATTTTGATGTTGGTCCTACACCTAGGCCTCAGTTCTAATGTCTGACTGCTTTCTGCAGTTCTGTTGGCACAAAGTGTCTTACCGGTGAGTTTACTAGTATTACTGACGCAACGCTCTCGTTAATGCACGAAGCATTATTTTGTAGTATTACACGTGCATGAATTCACTTGTGTAGTATGTAATCAGACAATGTTGATGTTTAAGCACATAATAGCAGTCATTAAGAAATAATTAATGTGTACGGAAATTACCGGTTTTGTGCCAGTTGTCACAACACATGGGCCCCTTGTTTTGTGAAACCTTGGGTACCCCTAGAAATGGCCCATAGTTTCAAAAATATCAGTTGGGAAACATGGCTGGAATGGGCTGGAAACAGCTGGGAAACACATTCTGCACATCTGGGAGGCTTATACGGCCCGTGTAAGGGGCCTGTAGATGTTTACGCGGCTCGCCTGGGGGTCTCAGATCAGCAACATGTTTCCAAAATGACAGTTTCAGTCCCTGTTGTGTTATAAGCTCCATTCCGACATGTTTAAGGCCCGTTAAGCCAACCTTAAGGCCCTAAAATGATTCCTAAACATTGTGGACATGAAACATGCTCAAAAATATGCCGGATGTCGGTTCGTTTGGTCGTACGATCGCGATATTCGCTTATTTACGACGAAATGCGCAGGAATGCAAAAAACGATCCAAACTACGCGACGAATGGATTTTTCTTATGCCAAACACTAAAATAAAATATTTTAATGCTTACATAAATTTTTGGATGTCCGGATGTATTCAGAACGTAAGTTATGCGCGAAAATGCAAACTTGTGCACTTTTTGACACTTTTAGTCCCTGAATGACCTAAAGTTTATTTTAGCACACCGAACCCGTCAAAGCCTATTTCTAAGATATGTAAAGGATATTTAGGGTGTGTTTAACTATTGATCAAGTTCCGTAATGTCCGTTACAGTACAAATTGACATACTTTCGCCGTTTGTCGAACTTAGTCCCTGTAAGCGAATAAACTTGATTTCGGCATACCAAACCTTCTAAAACTTATTTCTAAGTTATGTAAAGGTTATTTAAGGTATGTTAAGCCTATGTCTCTGTTCCAGAGTGTTTGTTGCATTAAACTAGTTATATTTACGCATCAGGGCGCGTATAACCCTCCAGAAAGCAATTTAGAGCCCGAAATCGAACAAGAATTGATATGTGCAAATGATACACATATTTATACAAATTCAAAGTATCAAATACAATATTTCATTTGTTTGGTATTTGTTTGATGGTCAAAGTGACACAGGTGTCACAGTCTCCCCTACTTCAGGAAATTTCATCCCGAAATTTTATTTAGAGGAAACTTGTGAGAGCTTAAAACATGAAGTTGAAAAGATCAAACAACACTGGTTAGAGTCCTGAACTTCTAGTAACTTTAAATAACATCATGCTTACAATGTAGGAAGGACACTTATATATAAGTCTATTAAGCGTTATTGGTGCGTCCACCGTACCTCTATTACATTATTCACATTTCGTTATTGTTGTCACTATCGGTTCTTACACATAATAAATCTTACTGGGTTTCTTGTGCACTGAATTTCATAATTATGTACGCGTCCATAATTACACAATTCCTTGCATAGTTCACACAGTATATTTTATAATGTGTAGGGGAAAACCAAATGAACAAACCTATGATGAGTGTGACTAGACCACCATAGAGTCCTTTTTAATTAAATCAATAAATGATCTAAATAGACTACCAAGGAGTCTGTTCAGCCATATCACCACATGTCATTCTTTAACCAGATTCTGAATCAATCTTTTTTACTAGACCACTCAAAGGGTCTCTTAAAAAAGATGGAATGGTACTATATAATCCAAGGGTTTTAACTATCATGTAGAAGCCCAATAAGGATTTTAAGATGGTACCTTTTTGAATATCCTACTACGAATCCCTCATATGAAGATATGAAAGATTCTACGAGGATTTGGATAACGAATATCCAGAGTATACAAAAACACAAAAATGCATAAAAGAAAACACAAAATGCAAAAACACATAATCACATAATTGTTTATCTCGATTTTAAATTTGTTATCATTTTGTTAATTTGTTCTGTTAACAGTGCACATGTATTCAAAGTACACCAGGTATCCAATCAGTGGATTTTGATTGGTGCTTTAAATATTTCCAAGAATCTAACTATAAAGATAGAAAGATTTTAAAGATAAAATTCGATTTCGATTATAAGGAACCGAAATGTTCGAATTAAGGCATACAAGGAATACAATTAAGGACTCTGATTTAAATGATAATAATTCACAAGGGTCTAATTGTGAAGATGAAAAGATCACATATGGATTTTAGAAGTTGAAGATGTTTTGAAACCTTTCACTGGATGTGCTTAAGTCAAAACATGAAGTAAAAATGCTTATGAAGTTGAGATGCTAGATATGTCAAGGCGACATATGAAGCAGAATTTGAAGGTTAAGTTAATGTATGAGAAAAATGTTTTTGAAAACTATGCATGGGGTTTCTTTTAAAAACATGTTTAATGTTTTTGAAATCTTACATAATACTTTTTTAAATCATACATAGGTGTATTAGGTAAAAATGTTTTAAAATCATGCTAGGTAAAATTTTTGAAATTATGTATAAGGTTTTTGAAAATATGAATAATGCTCTTTGAAATCATGCACTTGATAAGAAAATATGCTGTGTTAATATTGTTTTCGGACTATATGAAACATGTTGAAATCATGAAGGTTGTTTTTGAAAACATAGACAATGTTTTTGAAATCATGGAGGTTGTTTTTGAAAACATAGACAATGCTTTTGAAATCATGCATTTGATAAGTAAATACACTATATTAAAAATGTTTTCGAACTATATATAAAATGTTTTTGAAATCATGAAGGTTGTTTTGAAAACTTATGTTATGCATGTTGAAAAATCAGAACGTAATGGTTATGAGATTTGAAAATACCCTTAGTTATCTAACCAAGGATTCAAAGGCACAGATGTGCAAAAGCATGATTACTGATAATTTCGCTTTATTTCTTGTACTTCGTCTCCTAGAATGAAACGAGTACTTAATATTTTTCGAGGAAATCATGAGCGATCACTTGAAAGGGAGAATCACAAGAGTAGCTTGTAAAGAACATAGTTCCTTGATGTGGGTATCATAGGGAAATGCCATACACATGTGTAACTACACTTGTACATCAGGATTGTGAACAAAAATTTATTCATAAACTGAACACATTATTTCCGAGTTCAACAAAAGAAACAAAAGCAACAGATACAAATTATTTAAAACAGCAGCTTCTTCTAATCAGCCAAATGCTCATCCAAGGGTTGGATTTGCATTGACAATCTTTGGGCATTTGTTCCTGAAATGGCTCGTCTCGCCACAGTAGTAGCAAGTACCAGACGGAAAACGAGCTTGAGTAGGGTTGACTTGGAGTTGGGTAGTAGCAAGATTTGCAACAACTTTGTTTTGGATAGCAAAGCGGCATATGTTAATCAAATGTCCCCACCGTCCACAGTAGGTACATTTGAAGCATGGTATGAGGTTTGAATGATGACGGTTGCATTGTTTGCACCATGGGGCAGTTCCTAAGTACGGCTTCCTAGCTGGTGGGCTGCCACTTGGCTAGGTCCCGCTTGATTAGGTGTAACTGCTGCGGGTTTCCTTGAAGCCTTACGCTTCCTTGATTTTGGTGCAGGCTTGACTTCTGCTTCCTTCGGTGACTCTTGAGTGGCTCCATTTTTTAGACGAGACATGCCAATGCCTAGATCCACAGACTTCAGAATCACTTCGCCTATTTGCTGGGCAAATTTGGCTGTTTGCTTGGACATTTGACCGTTGCTGAGTTGAAGAGACATTCTAGAAGAAATGAAAATCATAGGAAGAAACAAGTGAAATATTATCGAATAAACAAAACAGAACGGCAATGCATAAGAATTGCGATCATTTGTTTGTTACCTAAGGCAAACAAATGAGATGGTGACAAATCAAAGCAAGCGGGTCATAATAATGTATCGCTGAAGACATGCTTGCCTTTAAGTGAACACTCACCCCAAGAGTTCCCAGGTAAGAGTGACTGGTCCGATACTGCGGATTTGTACGAACACTCTAGCCTTAGACAGAAAACTCAGAGTACATGCATTCAACCTTCCAGTTTGCACGTGTTCACATCAAAAGACCAAAATTTTGACGAGATTTTGAAAACTTAGAGGGTTCAAAACCTAGTAATCAATCATCCTAGAACAGATGATTAGTTTTCAAAACGGTTTTGAAATTTATATTCTTGTTGTGGTTGTCGCCTAAGGATAGGTGACGGTATTGTTTTATGACTAAATGCAAGTAAACTCGCGTTAGGGTCCTAGGAAGGTTATAGACTAGGTCAAAGCATTACTAATAACCAAATTCCCTATAACCATGAGCTCTGATACCAACTTTTCTGTCACACCCCGACCACGTAAAACAACAAAGCGTGGCGGAAACGTCGGGGAGTGTTGTAACATAATCATTGTTTCATAACACATGGAAATTTGAAATTTTGTTTTATTGATTAAAAGAGTTACAATGTCTTAACAACAAAGAAACATAACAAAATTAACTAGTCTTGCATCTTTTAATGTCACTAAGGCCCAAGTCCTCCTAAGTGTATCTTGATCAATCCTATGCATCATTTCCTGAAACACATGTGAAAATAGGCACGTCAGCATAAAAATGCCTGTGAGATACATAGGTTTTATTGATTTAGGATTCATGACTTATAAGTTTAGAAAAAGTTGTTTAACGAAAGACAGTCATGATCCTTGAAAAATGTTTTGTTTCATAAATCATTTGAAAAGCGATGATAAAGTAGATTATATGTAAAAGAGTAGTGTAAGGTTAAATGAATAACCAAGCATAATGAGTTTGTATAAAATAAGTTGTTTTGTAAAACAATTGTTTAGTGAAAATATGTCATTTGTGTAAAATTTAATATGTCAAATACTGAAATGGTTTAAATAACGCAACGATATTTAATACTATTAAAGCACTTATATATAGAAGTACCAACGGCGTATCCACCATGCTTTTATCTTATTACACACGTCTCGTTATTTAAATCACTTACCAAAACAAACCATCAATGTAGAAATGTTTATGTATAGTCAAATGTCAAATGTTTATGTAAAAACCATCATATGTAAATCATGTAATGTGTAAACAAATGTTATGTAGAGTGAATTAAAGCATTTATTGAGTAAAAGCATTCATTCAACCCTATAAGAAAGTAATGTACAAAACAATGCATTTGATAAAATATAATCAAAAGTTATGTTTTGTAAGATAATGCATGCTTTACTGATACAACCATTTATGCGGTAATGTTAAACGCCTACATTCAAGCCTTGAGACAGACGGATAACCTTAGAGTGAAGGTTATCAAAGAAAAATGTTTTCGGATTCGGTCATTCCTTCCACCCAAACAAACCTAGGATTTTAGAAACGGGATTTGTCAAGTCCTATGGTACCACTACCTACTACCGAGCGGCATTATCGGTGTTAATGAATGTAATAAATACCCGTTAAACAAACCAAATGTCATACCAAATGTAAGCATGTTTTATGAAATTAATGTACCTAATATGCTAAGTGAACATACAAGGTAGAGATATAAAACAATGTGTCCATATGTTACGAGAACATATGCAACAGAGATGCAATGTAAAACAATGTACTAAGTATGCTAAGTTAACATACAAAGCAGAAAAGTCATGTAAAATAATGTGTTAGCATGTTAAGTAAACATACATAGCAAAATAAATGTAATGTAAAACAATGTGCTAGCATGTTAAGTAAACATACATAGCAAAACATAATGAAATCATGTACTAATAGTGTACTAATGAACATAGCAAGTATATGATATGAAAACATGAAAAGCACGAAAGTAACAAGTAGGCACATGTGTTTCACCCCAAAATGTTTGAAAAACAGTAAAAGAGGGGGCTATGTACTCACTTGAGGGTGCTTAGAAGTCTTGAACAACAACCAAGCAAAGCTAGAGGGATCACGGAATCAAACGGCACCCTATATAGATAACTACATAAATAACCGGACCTAAATCGGGAGATTGGATAGTATGAGGTTTCGTAAACCAAATGAGTATTGGAACTCATATGATATGGTTTAACAAAGCCCACATACTAAAATGAAACCTAACCTAAGTGCTTGCGACCCATTACGACCCGTTTAGGTGGCTTATGCTACTTTAACGCGTCGTTCGCGTAAAACGCGTTCGGACCGCTTAACTAGTCCTATGACAAGTAAAATATGCCTTAACATGTCTAATATTGTTGCCTAATCAGTTTAGATATCAAAAATTATGTTACATATGCTTAAAATGAATTTTGGCGCAAAAGGGCATTTTGGTAATTTTCCTAAGGCATATAAACTACTTATCATACAACTACTTAAATGACGTGACCATAAGGTATAACCTCGGAAGGTTATTCCCTATACAACTATGGTCGCCTAATATGTTTCGTCGGATCCTAATGATCGACCAAATGGGTCGGGTTCGAAAGCATGAGCGATTGATTAGATCGCTTACCTTTACGACCCTAGACATGCACAAATCTAAAAGTGACGAGCTAAACATGTTAAAACATGTTTAACGAGGTTTAAAACAGGTTTGGTACCAAAACAAATGGTTTTGATACCTAAAAGTAGTTTGGTTACAAAATACGCAAGAATACGCATTTTGGCCGAAACTACGACTCGTCACTGAGCCTTGATAACGTGGTAATCAGTAGGTATAGTCACTGGGGACTATAACCATCGTGATTATGCTCACGTTATGAAGTTCTAACGAACTTCGCATTGACCAAAAATTGGTTAATGCAGAAAGTCAAACAAAGTTTGTCTTTAACGCTAAAAACGAATGAAAAGAACGAAAGAATACTTACAGAAGGTCCCCGCAAGATTTGATCCGATTTACTCTCAGGTATGAAGCATACACTTCAACTTAGAGAGCAGAAATCAGAACAAATTGTGACTTTGAAATGAAAAGGGTTGGGTTTATATAGAGTTTGGAGGACTGTTAAGATCGTTCGACGAAAACCGTGCCTTAATCTCCACCGTACACATGGGCCCCTTGTTTTGTGAAACCTTGGGTACCCCTAGAAATGGCCCATAGTTTCAAAAATATCAGTTACAAGTGGAAAACATGGCTGGAATGGGCTGGAAACAGTTGGGAAACACATTCTGCACATCTGGGAGGCTCACACGGCCCGCGTAAGGGGCCTGTAGATGTTTACGCGGCCCGCCTGGGTGTCTCAGATCAGCAACATGTTTCCAAAATGATAGTTTCAGTCCCTGTTGTGTTATAAGCTCCATTCCAACATGTTTAATCCCCGTTAAGCCAACCTTAAGGCCCTAAAATGATGCCTAAACATTGTGGACATGAAACATGCTCAAAAATATGCCGGATGTTGGTTCGTTTGGTCGTACGATCGCGATATTCGCTTATTTACGACGAAATGCGCACGAATGCGAAAAATGATCCAAACTACGCGACGAATGGATTTTTCTTATGCCAAACACTAAAATAAAATATTTTACTGCTTACATAAATTTTTGGATGTCCGGATGTATTCAGAACGTAAGTTATGCGCGAAAATGCAAACTTATGCACTTTTTGACGCTTTTAGTCCCTGAATGACCAAAAGTTTATTTTAGCACACAGAACCCCTCAAAGCCTATTTCTAAGCTATGTAAAGGATATTTAGGGTGTGTTTAACTATTGATCAAGTTTCAGAATGTCCATTACAGTACAAATTGACATACTTTCCCCGTTTGTCGAACTTAGTCTCTCTAAGCGAATAAACTTGATTTTGGCATACCGAACCTTCTAAAACTTATTTCTAAGTTATGTAAAGGTTATTTAAGGTATGTTAAGCCTATGTCACTGTTCCGGAGTGTTTGTTGCATTAAACTGGTTATATTTACGCATCAGGGGGCGTATAACCCTCCAAAAAGCGATTTAGAACTCGAAATCGAACAAGAATTGATATGTGCAAATGATACGCATATTTATACAAATCCCAAGTATGAAATACAATATTTCATTGGTTTGGTATTTGTTTGATGGTCGAAGTGACACAGGTGTCACAAAAATTCTAAGGTCAGATCTGTTATACCGCAACAGTGAATAATTGTTTTCTTTTATTTACTTTCATGTGAATGTTAACTTATTTGATTTTGCAGATTCAGTTGCATGATTAACATGCCAATTTAAACAACCCATTTGTGGGAAAAGCTTCTAAGGTATTGATTTTGCTGGTTTTTAAGTATTATTTTTGCGTATATCTTTCACATTAACATGTTCAGTATGTTATTACATGTGTGTTTTATTGCAGGATGATGGTGATAAAAGTGTTGATATTATTTCTTATGGTGCAATGTTTAGTCCATACAAGTCTAATCTTCAACGTGAATTTAGTGAAGATGTAAATTTAAGGTTTATTCAATCTTTTTTTAACTTTTGTATTCAATTTTTGTCCTTTTTAAGGATCGAAAGTTTGAGACTCAAAGGAAGAGATCCAAGATATTCTCTGATTGGAAATGGAGTGAGGTTATTAATTTAGACGATTCTGAAAACAATGACAAAGAAGAGGAATTACAAGATACTGCCAATTCAAGCACAAACCAGAAAACCCGATTAAAAATATCTAGGGTGTCAATTCAGAAGCGGAACAGATTTCATGCAGTCTAATATGAAATCTATCATGTGTTTTTATGTTTTTTTTCATTTGCAGTTGTTATGTTTGATCTAGACGTATGAATAAAATTTATTTTATATTTGAACTTTATTTTTGGTGTTAATATAATGCAGTTATTTACCATATCCATAAAGTTCAAAATAAAGTTAGTATCCTACATTTATAAGTCAGCTAAACTTATATAAGTTAATATCCTAAAGTTGCAATAAATAGATATTGCAGTTAGATATAGTCAAGCTAAAATTATAAAATATTGCAGTTATTCTTGGATATTAATCTAATAATTTGTATTTCTAAATTAAAAAATAATAAAGTAATAAACTTTAAAGCTAAACAAAAAAACTGAACTTGCTATGATATAAAGTTAACAAAGATATAAACTTTTAACATCCTATTTTTTACAAAAACTGTTTTTAAAATTTTATAAAAATATAAATTTTTTTATATATATAAAAACGAAATTTAACAATTAAAGTTAAAGGTATAAAACGTACTTACGAGTCAACTACTATTTTTTTACTTTTATAAAAACAAAAATTTTATACTTAGAGTTTATTGGATGAGTACCATTTGGATATTTAAAAAAAGTTATTTAACTTTAAAGAATAAAATTATACAACTTTATCATTTAAGCAACAAAATAAACTTACTTTACAACTATAACAACTTATCCTTTATTTTTTGTTATTTGATTATCATTTTTTTTATTAAAATCGAAACTTTACATATGTAAAACTGTTTTTACTTTATTATAAACAAAACATTTTGTTTTTATAAAAAAATAGTTCTTTTATAAACTTTTTTTTTGTAACAAGTAATATAAATAAAATACTCTAGAAATTTACAATCTTTACTAAATAAATACTAAATTGTTTTGCAATTTTTTAGGAATTATAAGTTCAACTATATTGTTATAGATAATATTAGTCTGTTCAAAAGAATTGTTTACCAACTTGACTAGATACATAGTAGATTGTGTTGCATGTTTTTAGAGATTATAAGTTAAAAGTAGACCCATAGAGATAAGATTAGTTAGGAACTAAAAATCTGAACTTAGTATAATATAAAGTTAATAAAGATATAAACTCTTAACATCCTATTTTTTTATAAAATCATTTCTTGAAATTTTATAAAAAAATATAATTTTTTATATCTGTAAAAAACCGAAAATTAACAATTTAAGTTAAAGCTCTAAAACGTACTTACGAGTCAAATACTATTTTTTATTTTTATAAAAACGAAAATTTTAAACTTAAAGTTTATTGGATTAGTACTATGTGGATATTTAAAAAAAGTTATGAACTTTAAAGAAAGAGTAAATTACAAGTTTTGTCCTTTATGTATGTCCCAAATTGCAGGCGCTGTCCTTTAAACCAAAACTTGACAGGCGGTGTCCTTTGTGTTTTCAAAATCTTGCACGTTTTGTCCTTTAGACCAAACTTAGTTAGATTTTTTAGTTAAATCTGGTATCAAGGGGCTATTTTGTAAAAAAAAAATATTTAGGGACTAAATTGTATCATTCTTTCTCTAGCTTTCTCTACTTCTTCTCTATCTAGTTCCAGATCAAAAAAATCTCAACCATTACAACACCACCACTATCCACCTCTTCTCTCTAACCACCATCACCACCGGCGGTTTCTGAGGCCCACTACCATCAGTTTCATCTTCTTCAAACCCTAGCTCCCCTCATCAAACCCTAGCATTCTGACTGAAAGAACAGGTTTACGGAGGCGTTGATTGAAGAAGAAGGTGTTAATGATCATACAGTTGTGGGCTCACCGGAGAATCGATGCCGGAGAATCGATGCCGGATATGTTAGGTGGGTGGTGGGTGGCTGTGGTGCTAGGTGCGATGGTGGAGGTGGTGTTAAGGCCGGTTGCAGGTGGGTGGTGGGTGGATGGCGAGTGACTGGCTGTGGCGTTATGTTAGGTGGGTGGTCGGAGAATCAATGCCGGAGAATCGATGTTAAGGTCGGTTGCAGGTTTGTTTTTGGGGATTAAGGTCGGTTGTAGGTTTGTTTTTGGGGATTTTTGGGGGTTTTTGATTTGTTTGATTTTGGGGTTTTTGATTTTTGGTCAGTGGGTGGCAGGTGGGTGGTCGGAGAATTGATTTTTGGGGTTTTTGTTTTTGGTGCAATGGAGGTGTCTATCAAGAACACGATTTGTGTGGACTTGTGATCTGGTATAGGCTGGACATCTACATCACACTGTTTGATTTTTAGATTTTAAATAATTTTTTTCCAACTATTTTCGTGGGTGAAGTGTTATTGTTTTTGATTTGTTGAAATTGGAATGTTCTTCTGATTGGTTAGTGTTAAAGAAATGTGGATACATATATATAGTCATAAGAAATTGCTGGCTTGTAAGGTTTTCTTGAACATAGCTCGATGCATGAATGTAATGTGGAAATCTGTTTGTGCATTTTTGTTACATTGTAAATAAGAATTGATCGTGTGGATATGTTTGGTGATGTTTGGTGATGATGGTGGTGGAGAATCGATGCCGGATATGTTTGGTGATGAAGGTGGTGGTGGCGGCGGCGGTGGTGGTGGTTGTGGCGGTGGTGGTGGCGGTGGTGGTGGCGGCGGTGGAGGGTGGTGGTGATGGTGATGAAGGGTGGTGGTGATGGTGGTTAGTAATTTACTCAATAATATTAATAATAATAATAATAATAATAATAATAATAATAATAATAATAATATTAAGTTTTGTATAATTTAGTCCCTGAATAAATTTTTTTTACAAAATAGCCCCTTGATACCAGATTTAACTAAAAAATCTAACTAAGTTTGGTCTAAAGGACAAAACGTGCAAGATTTTGAAAACACAAAGGACACCGCCTGTCAAGTTTTGGTTTAAAGGACAGCGCCTGCAATTTGGGACATACATAAAGGACAAAACTTGTAATTTTTTCTTAAAGAAAAAAAAACCATACTTTATAATTTAACCAATAAAATAAACATACTTTCCAGTTATAACAAATTAATTTTTTTTGTCTTTTGATTATTAATTTTTATAAAAAACAATATTTTTTTGTCTTTTGATTATTAATTTTTAGAAAAAAAAACTTTACATACGTGTAACACTAATGACATATATCCACCACAATAATATTATCATAAATATGATACGAATAAGAAAACTACCAGAAACGAGTGCCGCAATCCAAAATATCGGCCCGCCGCATCGCGTTGGCACCCTACTAGTTTGATAAATACGCCGGTAAGATAACGTCTTTCTCTGGCATTGTTATTCTGGCGGATTTAAGTTGCCCAACATATTTATTAAATCTTGAACGCGAGTTCAAGTGTCCAGCGTATTTATTATATACACGGGTCAACTGTTTTTGTCCGTAAAGACAGCGTATTTACCAAAAAAATCTCAATCATGAATATGGCGATCAATCATGGAAAAACAGTTCTTGGATATTTGATTCTGGTGCCACTAACACCATGACGTTTAAACCATTGGACATAAGTTCAATGACTAAACCTAAAAAAACTCAAATTCATACAGCAAACAACGGAACGATGCAAGTGAAAGGAAAAAGAGTAATTGAAATTTCACCGACTATGAAATTATCAAATTTCCTCTATGTTCCGTCATTATCACACAAACTGCTCTCAATTAGTCATATTACCAAGGAATTAAATTGCACGGTACTAATGCACCCTACTTTCTTCCTCCTACAGGATACAGGATGGGCGTGATTATTGGACGTGGTACCGAGCGCCAAGGATTGTACTACGTGGATGAAGTGGCTCAACAGGGTACTGTGATGTTGGCACATGGAACTGAAAATCGGGAAGCCTGGCGATGGCATAGACGTTTGGGACACTCATCCACTGGTTATTCGCATCTTTTGTTTCCAAAACTCTTCCCTTCGAATGGTAAAATAGATTGTGAAAGTTGTTTTCGTGCCAAAAGCCATTGACAACCATTTAAACCTAGCAACACAAAAGTTGATTTACCTTTTTCCCTAATCCGTTCTGATGTGTGGGGTCCTGCTCCTGTTATGGGGGGATAGGGTCTTCGGTACTTTCTACTATTCGTGGATGATTGCACTCGCATGACATTTTTTTTTAAAAACAGAGCCGAAGTTTATAAGAAATTTACTACGTTTTATGCTATGATTCACACTCAGTTCAAAAGGTAAATCTAAATCCTTCGATCCGATAATGGGGGGGGGGGGATTTGTTAATACATCCACGAATCAATTCTTTAAAACCAAAGGATTAGTTCATCAGACCTCTTGTTCTCATACCCCCGAACAAAATGGTGTTTTCGAACGGAAAAATCGTATTATTCTTGAAATGACTCGAGCTCTTCTAATTGAATCTCATGTACCTACATCTTTCTGGCCGGTGGCGGTTGCAACTTCTGTGTATCTCCTAAATCGGCTTCCTATCAAAGCTCTTAAGTTTAAGACTCCCTTAGATTGTCTATCTAAGTCAGCCAGTACTCCCCATTCTCTTACACTTGAACCTCGAATCTTTGGGTGTACTACATTTTTCCACATACCAAAAACCAACTGAAACAAGCTTGGCCCATGTTCTGAGAAATGCATATTTGTCAGCTATGGGATCGATCAAATAGATTACCGGTGTTATAATTCAAAAACTCTTTAAATGTTCACCACAATGAATTGCAACTTTCTTGAAATAAAATACTTCTATAACACCCAACCCAGTGGTCAGGGGGAGAATGAATGTATAGACACTCTGAGTTGGCTAACTCAACTTCCATCATCTGAAGCAGTAACAACAGAATACCATCACAGTACTTCGAGTCAGTCACCTTCAAACATAGCCACACAATTTGCGGAGCACAACACCAATGAAGAAAGTCCATCCAACGTGTTACCAGAAGTAAGAAATACTGATAACTCTGAATGTACTACGTCTTATAACTATGAGACAACAGGGGAACACATAAAACTGACAACAACAGAACCTCCAGGACATGTTGAACCAGATGTTGAACAGGTTGAACCAGTTGTTGAAGAGGTTGAATCAGTTGTTGAACATGTTGAACTAGGTGCAGCAGAGATAACCAGAAGTTACTCTCTCCCTCCAAGAGAAAATAGAGGAGTTCCTCCCAAGAGATACTCTCCAGAAAAGGTGGCTCCAAGGTCTAGGTATCCTGTGGCAAACATTGCCACTGGAAATTTGTCTAAGAAAGCTAAAGCATTTGCCGCTACCTTGTGCTCTGAACAAATGCCATTTACAACACAAGAAGCCTTGAAGTCTAAAGAGTGGAAAAAGGACATGGAAACCGAAATGGAAGCACTCAAGAAGAATAACACATGGGAGAAATGCACCCTTCCACCAGGAAACAAACCAGTGGGATGTCGGTGGGTGTTTTCAATCAAACACAGGCCTGATGGCACGATTGAAAGATACAAAGCACGACTGGTTGCAAAGGGTTATACTCAGACTTATGGAATTGACTACTCTGAAACCTTCTCCCAAGTAGCCAAAATCGATACAATCAGAGTTCTTTTTTCAATAGCTGCCAATAAAGGTTGGCCACTTCATCAATTTGATATAAAAAATGTCTTCCTTCATGGAGAACTGAACGAGGAGGTCTATATGGATGCCCCACCTGGATTCAATGAGAATTTCAAGGCTGGAGAAATATGTCGGTTAAAGAAATCTCTGTATGGGCTTAAGCAGTCTCCAAGAGTTTGGTTTGGAAGGTTTACCCTTGTTATAAAGAAATATGGCTTTAAACAAAGCAATCCTGACTATACTCTATTTTTGAAACGTAGGGGCAGTCTTGTGACCTGCTTAATTATCTACGTTAATGACATCATACTTAAAGGGGACGATGAAGAGGAAATGTCAATGTTAAGAGATAAACTTTTTTCAGAGTTCGAGATGAAAGACCTGGGAAGATTAAAGTATTTCCTTCGAATTGAAGTTCGGAGATCTAAACAAGGGATTTTTATCTGCCAAAAGAAATATATTCTTGATCTGCCAGCCGAAACCAGAATGATTGAGTGCAAACGGGCGGACACCCCAATGGTAGTTAATGTCACACCCCAAAAACGTCGCAGCGGAAATACAAACGTGGCGGTGACGGAGGTTGGTACCCATATAAGTCTTAGTGGTCGATGCTTTAGTTGGTTTGGACATTTTGTTAATTTTAAAATATAGTTTATAAGTTTACTGCATCATCACAAACAAGTCATAGTAGTTTGACCCTTAGGGGTCTTATTACAAACGTGGTCCCGTTGTTTAAAAAGTGTCCATCATAGTTTTTGTTACACAAGCATCATACTACCACTTGACATTACTAGCCAAAATTCACCGAAGCCGAACTCATGTACCTGTAGAACACGTTAAAATCAAGTGTCAACACAAAGGAGGATGAGTTCACATATAATTTTGGTAACATTTTTTAAGGAAAAATGTCACACCCCCAAAATCCACAAGCAGAGTATCACCGCAGGAGGCGTGACTGACCAGGATCTAGCCACCAATCATATTGAACAATATAATTAAATAAGTAAAAGTCCAACCCAAACAATATAATTGGTGTCAAAACAATTTAGCAAAGTCTAAGTTATCAGCGGAAGCAATAAGTTCAAAAATCCAAATCATAAGTTTAAAAGTTCATAAGTTTATCATGAACACTCAATGTACATGTACCACAACGACTCCTCCTGTGCAAGCACCGACTAAGTATCTATCGACCTGCAAGGCATGTAACAACGAATCAACAACAATGTTGAGCGAGTTCATAGTTGGTTGTCCATTTTAATGTTGTTCCAAAAACCATAAGTTGTTTCGAAATCCACGAGTTATCCAGTTCCTTGTTTCCCAAACCATAACCAGTGGAGGATTCCCCATGTTAACCACTAGACCCATTACCATATCGACTACTGACTGTAGTTATGTTTATGTGCCATGCGTCAATGTCTATCATCATTGACTAGTGCCCAAGTCCATTAGTCCACGCCCGTCCTCTGCGGCACTGTGTGAGGCTTGTCAAACCTAATAGCGCTACTTAACTAATGACCCGTTCGCCATTGGGCCAGCGATTAAGTCGATATAAAAATGAGGGACTTAATGATAGAGTTTTGTCTAGTGTCAATCAATGTCGTCACCCTTCACTTAAGAGGGTGGGAGTACGTGTCCTACCCAAGGAGAACACGCAGGTTTCAATGTTGTCACCCTTCACTTAAGAGGGTGGGAGTACGTATTCTACCCAAGGAGAATACGCAGGTTTCCTTATTAAATGTTTATCCATTCCCAACCACCGGGAATCCCATGCCTTTTAGATAGTGTAAACTCACCTTTGATTAGCTCGGCAGATAAACAGGAAGGTCACTTGAGCTAATTGGGTCAACCACGTCCTAACACGGTTACCATATGAGTCAGGTCTAGGTTCAAGTAATTCACGTATGTTTACACATAAACTCATAAGTTACGTACACAGAACAATCATGTCATACACATAGAGTCACGTCAGATGATCAACATCACACATCATACTAAATAGTACCACTTATGAATAAAGCCTACTTGTGTGATTCAACATGTTGGGCTATTAAGGTTGTGCGAGCCCAATCATGTTGTGCGATTCAGCAGGTGAAGCCCAATAAATGATCGGCCCAATGTGTTGTGCGATCAGCACAAACTTGTGCGATCCACAACATGTTGTGCGATCCAAACCATACCCTAGCCCATTAAACATGCAGCCCAATAACAATCAAATAATTAATCCACTTGTGCGGCCCAACATGTTGTGCGATCAGCTCCGTCTTGTGCGATGCACAACATGTTGTGCGATCATGCATGAAAGGGTTGTACAATACGCTTAAACAGTAGTACTATATGAAATTCTAGCTTGTGCGATTAACCTTGTGCGATCCGAAAGCTTATGGGATTAGATCTTGTGCGATCAGATCATATACGATCTGATCTTGTGCGATTAAGGGACTTGTGCGATCAGTTACATGTTTCCTAAAATCATGCTATCAGTTTTGTTATTTCCATTTAATTTGCAAGACCAATTTAACAGTTTCCAACTTTTGTGTTAATCGATCAAATTAAGGGTTAACAGTTAATTCTTTTGAACACTAATCAACACTTAATCATAAGCATAATCAGATCAAACGGTTTAACTTTCTTAAATTCATATGAACATCAACAATGATTAAATCATGTATAACAACTAATCATACATCAACCGAATCATTCATTCATATCACAACCATCATCCGACTCCGTTTTACGAACAATCAAAACAACCCTATCATGCAGTTCTATTTAATTATGTATCATCACAACACCAAGATCATATTAACATTACATTAATCATACACATATATCCCGGATTCCTATGACTAAATCTTCTAGCTTGAACAACCCTAGCTATCACATACAATCATAACAATCACAACATTATCTATCATACAATCAAACCATGATGGAACACTAACCGATTGAAAGGTAGAATAAGATCGTTCCGAACAAGAAGGTCTTCGAGAGAAGGGCTGCCATCGAACTTCGAAGGAGAGGATGAGAGAGTTTAGGGTTTGTGTGTGTTGTGTATTTTGCAAATAATGAGGAGTATACACCCTCCCTTGTGTGTTCTGTGCATAAAAGAGTGGACCGAACCCTTACATGGGCTGCCCTTTAATATCAAGTACAAGGAGTCTGGGCCGAGAGTGGTGTTTGACAAAAGAAAAAGTGTACGGCCCAAACAAGTTTGTGCGATCGGCCACATATTGTGCGACTAGGTTTGTGTTGTGCGACCGAGGATACATATTCACATTATAATTTCATATCACATAGCACATTCAATACATAACATTCCATAAAAATCAACGTATCACATAATCACATAATGTTCATACTGGTTACATCAAATATAAAGAAAGGTTCTAAAACACGAGTTGTCACATCATCCCTAAGTTGAAAGAAATTTGGTCCCGAAATTTAGCACGTGGTCACTGAGGAAGCTAGTTAGGTTGCGTTGTTTCCTGGTTTTCCTGGGGTGTCACATCATCCCCCCGTTGGTTTAGAATTTCGTTCTGAAATTCCGTAGTAGCTTCAGCCTCAGTAGTAGTCTCGCTTTTCTCGAACAACTGGGGATACTTGTGTTTCATTTGGTCTTCTCATTCCCATGTACACTCTGGGCCACGACGGGAGTTCCAACGAACTCGAACAATGGGTATCCTGGTACGTTTGAGAACCTTAATTTCTCGGTCCGTAATTTCCACCGGTTCCTTGACGAATTGCAACCGGTCGTCGATAGTGAGTTCCTTGAAAGGAACTATAAGGGTCTCATCTGATAGACACTTCTTCAGATTTGACACATGGAACACGTTGTGAACACCATTGAGCTCTTCGGGCAGATTCAGTCTGTATGCTACCTTGTCGATTTTCTCAGTGATTTCGAAAGGTCCGACATAACACGGATTAAGCTTGCCTCGTTTACCAAAATGAACCACACCTATCCAAGGTGAGACTTTAAGTAACACTCGATCCCCAACCTGGAACTTGAGCGGTTTCCTGCGCTTATCAGCGTAGCTTTTCTGACGGTCACGAGCTGCCACCATTCATTGTCGTATTTGGGTAATCTTTTCCGTTGTGTCGACGACGAGTTCTGGGCCAGTGATTTGGTTGTCGCCAACTTCTGCCCAGCATAAGGGTTATCGGAATTTCCGTCCATACAACGCCTCGAACGGAGCAGTCTGGATGCTAGAGTGGTAACTGTTGTTATACGAAAACTCCACCAAAGGTAGGTGCCTTTCCCAGCCGTTACCAAAGTCGATTACACATGCTCGAAGTATGCCTTCAAGAGTTTGGATGGTGCGTTCAGTCTGCCCATCCGTCTGTGGATGATATGATGTGCTCATGTCTAAATGTGAGCCAAAGGATTTGTGCATCGCCTGCCACAAATCAGATGTAAATCATGGATCTCGGTCAGAAATGATGGAAGTTGGCACCCCGTGCCTCGACTATTTCCTTCAGGTAGATGTCTGCTAGAGTAGAGAATTTATCTGTTTCCTTGATAGCCAGGAAGTGTGCAGACTTTATCAGTCGATCCACTATCACACATATGGTATTGTTTCCTCATTGAGATCTAGGTAAGTCAGTAACAAAGTCCATGGAAATTTGCTCCCATTTCCGTGTTGGGATTTCTGGTTGTTGAAGTAGGCCTGATGGCTTCTTGTATTCAACCTTGACCCTAGCACAGGTCAAACATTTACTAACATAGGTCGCTATGTTAGCTTTCATGTGGGGCCACCAGTAGAGAGTTCTGAGGTCTTGGTACATCTTGTCAGAACCAGGATGCACCGAGTAGCAAGACTTGTGCGCTTCGTCCATCACAAGTTCTCGCAAGTTTCCAAAGAGTGGAACCCAGACACATTCCATGATGTAGTAAGTACCATCTTCCTTACGTTCGAGTTTCTTTTCCATGCCCCGCAAGGATTCTGCTTTGAGGTTCTCTTCCTTTAATGCTTCGATCTGAGCATCACGAATTTGGGCGGGAAGACTGGAGTGAATAGAAAGTTGTAACGCACGTACACGCTTAGGTTTGGTTTCCTTATGACTAAGGGCGTCAGCTACCACATTGGCTTTGCCTGGATGATACTTGATTGCGCATTCGTAGTCATTAAGGAGCTCGACCCATCGACGCTTTCGCGTGTTCAACTCCTTCTGATCGAAGATATGCTGGAGACTCTTGTGATCGGTGTAAATGGTGCACTTGGTACCGTACAAGTAATGTCTCCATATCTTTAGCGCAAACACCACTGCTCCCAACTCCAAGTCGTGAGTAGTGTAGTTCTTTTCATCAGCCTTGAGTTAGCGTGATGCGTAAGCAATGACTTTCTCACGTTGCATCAACACACAACCAAGTCCTTGGATTGACGCGTCACAATAAACCACAAAATCGTCTGTGCCTTCAGGTAACGAGAGAATAGGTACGCTACAAAGATTCGACGTCAGCTGCTGAAATGCAGATTCCTGAGCATCACCCCAACGGTAGGTGACACCCTTCTGAGTTAGGATAGTACGGGGCTGCGCAATCTTTGAGAAATCCTTAATAAACCTTCTGTAGTAACCCGCCAAACCCAAGAATTGACGGATTTCAGTTGGAGTTCGAAATGCAGGCCAATTCCTGATTGAGTCAACCTTGGATGGATCAATGTGAATTCCATCCTCATTAACCACATGGCCAAGGAAATGGACTTCACGAAGCCAAAAGTCGCATTTCGAAAACTTAGCATAAAACTGTTATGCTCGAAGAAGTTCCAGAATGAGTCGCAGATAATGCTCGTGTTCCTCCTGACTCTTGGAATAAATCAGGATGTCGTCGATGAAAACAATAACGAACCTATCCAAGTATGGCTTGCACACTCGGTTCATGAGATCCATGAAAACCGCAGGTGCGTTTGTCAACCCGAAAGGTATAACCAGAAACTCGTAGTGTCCGTAACGAGTCCTGAATGCTGTCTTGGAGATGTCCTCATCCCGGACCCTCAGCTGATGGTAGCCTGATCTCAGATCAATCTTAGAGTAGAAGCTCGACCCTTGCAATTGGTCGAACAAGTCGTCGATACGAGGAAGAGGATAACGATTCTTCACGGTCACTTTGTTGAGTTTGCGATAGTCTATGCACATTCGAAAAGTACCGTCTTTCTTCTTCACAAACAAAACTGGTGTTCCCCAGGGCGAAGAGCTAGGACGAATAAAACCCTTATCCAAAAGCTTTTGCAGCTGTGCGGACAGTTCTTCTAATTCCGATGGGGCTAAGCAATAAGGCGCGTGAGCTATAGGCGCTGCTCCAGGAGCTAGCTGATTTGAAACTCGACTTGACGATGAGACGGAAGACCAGGTAATTCCTCAGGAAATACCTCAGGGAAGTCGCGGATAGTCGGAATGTCTTCTATCTTCTTCTCTTTCATTGAGGTGTCAGCAGCGAGGGCTAGAATAGCAGTGTGGCCCTTTCGCAAACACTTCTGGGCCTTAAGGAAAGAGATGATGCCCACGACAGCACCACTCTTATCACCACGAATAACGAGAGGTTCACTGCTTGCGCGAGGGATGTGGACAATCTTCTCCTTGTAGAGTATTTCCCCTCGATGTTGAGATAACCAATCCATCCCAATGACAACGTCGAAGCTACCAAGTCCCAATGGGAATAAGA
The DNA here is from genome assembly GCA_030545235.1 of Helianthus tuberosus. Taxonomy (NCBI): domain Eukaryota; kingdom Viridiplantae; phylum Streptophyta; class Magnoliopsida; order Asterales; family Asteraceae; genus Helianthus; species Helianthus tuberosus. The sequence continues at coordinate 118,163,869 of CM060358.1, read as the reverse complement.
TCGATAGAGATGGTCTGGCCAACTAGAACAAGATTGCAACTCTTAACTAAGTGTGTGGCCTCGAGACTTTTACCGTTTGCTAGTTCTACAACATGCTTGGTGTTCAAGGGAATTGGGGTATGCTTAAGCATCTGACTAACTCTTAAGGACACGTAACTAGTATTGGCTCCCAAATCAAATAAAACAGAAACAAAGAAATCATCTAGTAGGAACTTACCCATCACGACATTGGGATCGTTCCTTTCATCACCCTGACCAATCACAAATGCACGTCCCCTAGCACCATTGCCATCATTGTTATCCCTGTTGTTTCCATTTCCCTGATTGTTATTGTTGTTCTGGTTCTGGTTCAGTTGGGGGCAATCTCTTTTAAAGTGGCCCTCAACACCACACTGGAAACATCCTTTGTTGTTACCCTGATGTTGCTGCTGCGGCTGGCGCTGGTTCTGTGGAGTCTGCTGCTGCTGTCGCCTCTGATTTACAGGATAAAGACTCCTGCAATCTTTTGCTGCGTGACCTGGTTTGTTACGTCTCTGGCAGTTGTTCTTGCTACACGGCCCGCTGTGGTTCATATTACATCGATTGCACTTAGGGTGGTTTCCCTTGTACCCACCCTGACCTTGATTACTAGAAGATTGTTGACTAGGGCTCCTGTAGTCGTCATTCCTTCGCTGCTGAGACTGAGACTGAGCAGAAGTTGAACCCTTGCTTGAATTTCCATCCCATTTGCGTTTGTTGTCGCTTGGAGCATCAGAAGTAGTAGTAGCACTAATACGCTTTGGCAGTTTGTTCTGCTCGACTGCCTGATCAGTGAGACGGTGGGATAGTCGTATAACCTTCTGAATTGTAAGGAGGTTAGCTGAAGTCACCATACTCTGAATTTCTGGCACTAAACCTTTGATGTAAAGCTCGATACGCTTGTAGGGAGGATCCACCATGTTGGGACATAAGGCAGCTAATTCATTTGATCTCTTAGTATACGCTTCGATTTCAGACCCCGTCATCTTCAGATTGTAAAACTCCACCTCTAGTTTGTGAATGTCATCACAATGACAATACTCTTCTTTAATCAGATCCTTAAAGTCGTTCCATAGGGTGGCCTTAGCAGCTGCCAACCCTAGCATTTTTACTTGTGTGTTCCACCAAGTGAGCGCACCACCTTCAAGTGTTCCCGTAGCAAACCTTACCCTACTGGCAACATGGCATTCACACATTTCGAAAACAGATTCGATCTTCTCGAACCAGTGGAGAAGACCTACGGCTCCTTCTGTGCCGTTGAAGGTACTTGGTCGACAATCCATGAAGGTCTTGAACGTACACACTCGAGGCTGAGCATTTTGACCTGTCGCGCGAGACAGAAAGGGTAAGGTTAAGCATGAGAGTAGGTTCGTGAAAGTAGGATCTAAACATCCAAGGATATGTCGAAATAGCAGGTCGTACCTCCTGGTTGAGCTGCTGCGAGTGCGTCAGCAACTCGTTCGTTGATTAGAGCCGTCAGCTGGGCCTGAGTCAAGTTGAGACGTCCACTCATGATCTTCACATCGAATGAAATACGAGTAAGAATGGTGACACAAAGGTGTGAAAAACGTGAGATGACAGAAGAGAGCAAGCACACAGGGTTTCAAGCAAACAAATGCATGTCAAGAAGGTGCATTACAGCTAATTGCAACATGCTACTACGTTAACTAAACATACCATGATTAATGAACTATTTAAACTAACAGGCAGGCAATACAAACATAAACCATATTACATATATTGTTGAGTCTTGCACGTGGAGTGAAGCGTCGTTGTGGATCGTTGAGCACTGAACAGGTTATAGTCTGGTTTTTTTTATCAAAAAGTTTTTTCCCTTTTTAAAACCAAGTTTACTATAACCAATGGCTCTGATACCAATCTGTCACACCCCCAAATCCACAAGCGGAGTATCACCGCAGGAGGCGTGACTGACCAGGATCTAGCCACCAATCATATTGAATAATATAATTAAATAAGTAAAAGTCCAACCCAAACAATATAATTGGTGTCAAAACAGTTTAGCAAAGTCTAAGTTATCAGCGGAAGCAATAAGTTCAAAAATCCAAAACATAAGTTTAAAAGTTCATAAGTTTATCATGAACACTCAATGTCCATGTACCATAATGACTCCTCCTGTGCAAGCTCCAGTTAAGTATCTATCGACCTGCAAGGCATGTAACAACGAATCAACAACAATGTTGAGAGAGTTCACAGTTGGTTGTCCGTTTTAATGTTGTTCCAAAAACCATAAGTTGTTTCGAAAACCACGAGTTATCCAGTTCCTTGTTTCCCAAGCCATAACCAGTGGGGGCTTCCCCATGTTAACCACTAGACCCGTTACCATATCGACTACTGACTGTAGTTATGTTTATGTGCCCCGCGTCAATGTCTATCATCATCGACCAGTGCCCAAGTCCATTAGTCCACGCCCGTCGTCTGCGGCACGGTGTGAGGCTTGTCAAACCAAATAGCGCTATTTAACTAATGACCCGTTCGCCATTGGCCCGGCGATTAAGTCGATATAAAAATGAGGGACTTAATGATAGAGTTTTGTCTAGTGTCAATCAATGTCGTCACCCTTCACTTAAGAGGGTGGGAGTACGTGTCCTACCCAAGGAGAACACGCAGGTTTCAATGTTGTCACCCTTCACTTAAGAGGGTGGGAGTACGTATTCTACCCAAGGAGAATACGCAGGTTTCCTTATTAAACGTTTACCCATTCCCAACCACCGGGAATCCTATGCCTTGTAGAAAGTGTGAACTCACCTTGGATTAGCTCGGCAGATAAACAGGAAGGTCACTTAAGCTAATTGGGTCAACAACGTCCTAACATGGTTACCATACGATTCAGGTCTAGGTTCAAGTAATTCATGTATGTTTACACATAAACTCATAAGTTACGTACACAGAACAATCATGGCATACACATAGAGTCACGTCAGATGATCAACATCACACATCATACTCAACAGTACCACTTATGAATAAAGCCAAAATGTGCGATTCAACATGTTGGGCTATTGAGGTTGTGTGCGAGCCCAATCATGTTGTGTGATTCAGCAGGTGAAGCCCAATAAATGCTCGGCCCAACGTGTTGTGCGATCAGCACAAACTTGTGCGATCCCCAACATGTTGTGCGATCCAAACCATACCCCGGCCCATTAAACATGCAGCCCTATAACAATCAAATAATTAATCCACTTATGCGGCCCAACATATTGTGCGATCAGCTCCGTCTTGTGCGATCCACAACATGTTGTGCGATCATGCATGAAAGGGTTGTACAATACGCTTAAACAGTAGTACTATATGAAATTCTAGCTTGTGTGATTAACCTTGTGCGATCCGAAAGCTTGTGCGATCAGATCATATAAGATCTGATCTTGTGCGATTAAGGGACTTGTGCGATCAATTACATGTTTCCTAAAATCATGCTATCAGTTTCGTTATTTCCATTTAATTTGCAAGACCAATTTAACAGTTTCTAACTTTTGTGTTAATCGATCAAATTAAGGGTTTAACAGTTAATTCTTTTGAACACTAATCAACACTTAATCATAAGAATAATCAGATCAAACGGTTTAACTTTCTTAAATTCATATGAACATCAACAATGATTAAATCATGTATAACAACTAATCATACATCAACCGAATCATTCATTCATATCACAATCATCATCCGACTTCGTTCTGCGAACAATCAAAACAACCCTATCATGCAGTTCTACTTAATTATGTATCATCACAACACCAAAATCATATTAAACATTACATTAATCATACACATATTCTGGATTCCTGTGACTAAATTTTCTAGCATGAACAACCCTAGCTTCACATACAATCATAACAATCACAACATTATCTATCATACAATCAAACCATGATGGAATACTAACCGATTGAAAGGTAGAATAAGATCATTCCGAACAAGAAGGTCTTCGAGAGAAGCGCTGTCGTCGAACTTCGAAGGAGATGATGAGAGAGTTTAGGGGTTGTGTGTGTTGTGTATTTTCCAAATAATGAGGAGTATACACCCTTCCTTGTGAGTTATGTGCATAAAAGAGTGGACCGAACCCTTACATGGGCTGCCCTTTGATCTCAAGTACAAGGAGTGTGGGCCGAGAGTGGTGTGTGACAAAAGACAAAGTGTACGGCCCAAACAAGTTTGTGCGATCGGCCACATATTGTGCGACTAGGTTTGTGTTGTGCGACTGAGGATACATATTCACATTATAATTTCATATCACATAGCACATTCAATACGTAACATTTCATAAAAATCAACGTATCACATAATCACATAATGTTCATACTGGTTACATCAAATACAAAGAAAAGTTCTGAAATACGAGTTGTCACAGAAAACTTCCTTATTTGACCCTTAATGGTCTGTAAACATTTACATATTTAAAACATTTTCATGTGTTTAAAATAAGACATTTATTTTAATAAAAATAATGTCATTGTAATATGATTTGAAATTTGGAATGCACCCTATTTCATATAAAAATGTCATTGTAATGTGATATGAAATTTGGAAGGCGTCCTATTACATATTTAAAAATGTCATTGTAATTTGATATGAAATTTGGAATGCACCCTATTTCATATTTAAAAATTTCATTGTAGTTTGATATGAAATTTGGAATGCACCCTATTTCATATCAAATTGTCATGGAAGGTTTCATCCGAAATAGCTTTGCAAGCCTTTTTCTGATGAAAAGTTATACTCATGACTTTTGATTAAATGATATTAAATTTTCGTTATAATTTAAGTTTCGCACGTTTGCAAGACATTAAGAGATATATAAAAAGATTGAGGGATTAATCAATACTAGACAACTCAAGAATGCCAATTCGTCGCTATGTTGATCAGAGCGACCGATCACGATGGGCTGTCAACCTAACATATCTTTTAACGATTCCACGCGTATATGACTTAAGTGTTTAAAATGGTTATGATGCATCTAATGCCTGTCCTCAATAACTACATTTATATATAACCTACTGAATAACAATTTAATATCAGAAGTTGTATAAGTTGCGCTATTCTCGCGGAGACTAGGTCGAACTTATACCAACCAAATTCATTTTACTTCACGATCGTTATACCCCTAACGTCGTTTATTTTCCCTAGTTTCCTCCCCAAAACCTGTGTAACATATTTTTAAACTCGTTTATCCTGAAAAACTGTTTAAGCTGAACATCTTCTTGAGTTCATAACACATTATGATTCTCTAAAAATCGTATTCTCGATGAAAATACATTTTTATATAATTTAAAAGCATATCTTAAATGAAAACATATACTTTGCTTTTAACGACATGTTTTTCTCTGAAAACATTAAATTAGATAGTAAAATGACGTTTTAGTGAATTCTCATTAAAATACATTTATTTGAAATCATGTTTCATATGAAAACTTATATTCATTATTTTTAAAGACGTGTTCTATACCCTGAAAACAATTATTAAAACAGAAAAGTGGTGTTCTATGACACTCACCTTTGGGTCCGTTTTTAAATTATCGCAATCCCTTTGATCAAATCCACATATCCTAATTTAGATTGAAATAATCTATTAACTAATTTTTCTAAAAACAATCAAGTTTCTCTGTCACATAGGATTTTCACATATTTTTTAAAATTTTCAAGAAAAGTCTTTATATTAAATTTTGTTGGCATTTATATATGTAATTACATATATATATATATATATATATATATATATAGGAGAAGGATCCGTTAGGAGCCATCCTTTATTGCGAGCACCGCGAGAACCAATGTGAACACAACAAAAAATACCTAAAAATAGCTAAAAAAGACACAAAAAAATTTTTATAAAAAAATCGCTACTTTTAGTAGCCAAATTTTTTTTGCAACTAAAAATAGCGATGTTAATGTAAAAATATTAAAAAAAATTGTGGGTTTTTTTTATTTTATTAGATTTTTTAAATTCTTTTAGGTTTTTTGGGGGTTTAGTTTTTAGCATTTTAGCTTTGAGGGGGGGGGGTTAGGTTTTTTGGGAGGTTTAGTTTTTAGCATCTAGCTTGGGGGGGGGGGGGTAGGTTTTTTTAGGTATTTTTGGTTGTGTTCACATTGGTTCTCGCAATAAAGGTGGTTCTCGCATGAACCTTGCCCTATATATATATATTAAGGTTTTTGCGATTCCAACGATTTTGTTGGTGACTTTTTATGATGGCTACTTATTCGCAATATATGTCTACGGTTGCGCTTCGCAACATATATGCATAAGTATGGACATATTCGATATATATACATATATACGTATCTTAATATATTCATAGAATATTCATCAAAATTCACACGCCAAGTTATTTTACACATATATACCATGTTTAAAACACTTAATATTTTAAAATAACTTACTAATTTATGTTAAACATATTTGTCATATAAATCACAAAATTTCACACATAATGCGATTTCTGATCTAGTTTACCATTTTTACCGCACAAACGTCTCAACTTATCTTTATTTCATATCATCATGAATTCACTTAGCAAATCACATTACAATTAAAATACACATAGTTCATCCTTTGAACATCCCTTTTTCGCATACGTTGAAATACACATCGTTCATCCTTTGAACATCCTGTTTTCACGTACCTTGAAATATGTGTTATTTACCGTTTCGGTATCGTTTTTGGGCGTCGGAAGACACGTATGACCAACCAAAACCCAAAATCTATTATTATAAGTTAAAATACTTATATTTATCATATAAAATCAGTTTCAAATCAGATTGAAAATAGTTTTATAAAAATCACTTAAAAAGCCGATTTTTACCGTTTTTAACGCATAGTTTCATACCGAACTTTACCGTAACCATCCCAAATAATCAAGACTTGATATTTTATCATAATACATGTTACCTACTGATTAAAATAAAATTTTTAAACACATATATGCAGGTCTTATAAAAGCACAAATATCATGTAAATAGCACCCGATTTACTACTTTTCAAGCCTAAGATACAACATGCAAAGCTACCAAATTATGAGATGATTTTAATAACTTTAAAATACTTCAAATACATTTTTTTAACATGATTATTTACTGATTTGGTTGATGTTTAACATATCATAACAATTTCCCATTTTATGATGATCATTAAGCATCCTACAAGTCTAAGTACAAGTGTTTTAACCACATTTATGTCATATTCATATTCTAGATCATTAAAACTTCATTATTTCATTTATCATAACCTATGACACATTTAAAACAACATCTTGTTCAATCATTCATCCATTATAACTAAATCATCACACATGCATTAAACTCTAACAATCAAGAACACGCATTCAACTTGTAAACTCAAATACAAGACCCAAAATTTTCGGCCATATATACACTTTGAAACTCATTTTATTTTAAATAAAATACCAAGTTCCATTAATTATTTAATCATCTAACACATAAACATTCAACCATGTTTATTCAAGAAATCATCTTTCAAGCATCTTATCAAATAAAATTCAAAATACAAACAACTACATACATTCAAAATATTCGGCCAACATCTCATATTCATATCTTGATTTTTTTTATTTTTTAAAAAAAATATTAGTTTGGTTTGATTTCAAGAATAGTGAAAATCCAAACAACTGAGAATCAAGCTCATCTTCATCATCATCAAGAATGTTGTTAAAATAAACAAGATTTTTATACCTTTCAAGATTGAAATGGGTTTTGGATGATAAGATTTTTGGTGGATATAAGCTTGTTCTTCCTTGAAATCGCCTTGAAATCAACTTTGGATCTTCAAAATGACTTGAAACTAACTTGAATCAACCATGAACTTGATGGAAAAAGTTTGAAAAAGTAAAATGTGTATGTATAGAGGGGTGTTCGGTCGTAGCTTATGAAGAAGAAGAAAAGATGAAGTCTTAAAGATTTGATCTTGGAAAAGTTTATGTAAAGTTTGTTGTAAAATATGAATGATTATGTTTCATAAAAATTGCAACACATGGCAACAAGGGGTGAGGTGGTGGCCACACCTAGCTGCAACATACACTCCACAGTCACACATTCTCTCTCATATATATCATACATACATATATTCATGCATAATACAGGTAATTAACTGATTATCGGGTATTTTATTTCGCGTTTTATCAACGTTTTAAGGCGTTTAAAATTATTTTTAACATTCTATAAAATAAAACTCACCAAAATATTACTAAATATGATTTCGTTTACCTAAACTGGCTGCGTCATCCGCATTTCACAGTATACGCACTGTATTGTGCAGTACGCACTTAAAATCGTAGAACACGATTTTTAAGCTATATAACTAATTTTTTCACGAATATGATTAGAAATAGGGTTTTAATCATAACGGATTATTTTTCGGATTTTGACTTTATCCGGACAGTCACCGATGTTGGTTTCGCATTTCGTTCGTTACGGGATAAACGTTTAACTTATTATTGCCAACATAATTTTTAGTAAAGTTTGAGTTTGTCAAACTTTCAAATACTTCAATTTAATGTCCTATTTATTAATTTAGTGTGTATATATACTCATAACCCATGTCATATCAGTACAGTGCCAGCTCAGAATAGCTCGGTGTCACAGTCTCCCCCTATTTAGGAAATTTCGTCCCCAAAATTCCACTTTACAGGTTGTGTTTTTCAAAATCTGAGGAAACAGGAAAGATTGTTCTGTTAATTATGGTCTGGTAGTTTCTGCGAGAAACTCTGATTCTTACGAAGAATCTTCGGAGACCATCATCAACTTATCCAATTGTTTCCAGACTCTCAACTTATAGCTCTAAACTTCCTACAAGGTTCATTGGTTATGAGCACTAATCAGCAAGGGGTAGAGTAAGTTTTCCGCCAAATCAGGTCTGACATATGCTGAACCGCATATATATACTGTTCTACACTTGAAATAGACTGAACCCGCTTACGATTGATCCAACTGAAGATGGGCTCTTGAAAGAATCAAATCTAGTATTCTCGTTTTCTCTCTCCCTCTCAATCTAATCCGAATATCTATTCTCCACAACTATCATAATTTATAGATTGCTCGTTCCATTAAGAATCCGTAAATATCTCCCTGATTATCACAAAATGCTTTAAATCAATCTATAATTTCTCTATACACTTCCGGTCTTTATCCATTGGCTTCCTGTCATTCCTTCTTTTCAAAGAAATAGACTCTTAACGTCTTTTCTCATTTTACCCTTAGATTTAGTAGTTTTCCAAAATGTCACGCAATTCATTACCATAAGTTAAATTAATCTGATAATAGTTAATTATCTCAATTCCATACCGCTTTGTTACCCGAACTCCAAGCATGCTCTACAGTGCTCCAAGGTACTATCCCTGCTAAATCACAAATTGTATAGTCTATCCTATGCACTTTCAGTTGTCTGGATGCATAGGCTTTCATTTTGTCCTTTTTACTTAACATGCAATTACGGCCCAAACATGACACAACGCAGGATACAATTAAATTTTTCATATCTCTCAGGCAGAGATTGAATATGTGCACCATACAATTTCCTTCGGCTAACATAAAGCTTCCTCTTACATCTTCGTCCAAGCATGTCCTTCATTCTTCTGAATAGTCCGCGACACTAGCTACGAAAAGTAAGCTTTCGAAATTCCATGTCTATACTTAAGGAAATTTGTTACCAAACTCCTCGTCCATATTTACTTTTCAGGCATCTTTTTATTTGACTCTGTATGCCCAAGACACATATTAAATTGATGTGACTAGTACGTTATGATCCAAGTCGGGTCATACCCAGTAACAAGCTAGACAAACACCTATAACGTTTATTTATGATATGATCAAACAAATAAACAGTAACACTTATAATATTTAGAAATTGGTTTTCTAAATAATTGCACTTGAGATACTAATAAATTATATGGATAATTTATTTTGAGAGAATATTTTATTTTATTATTTAATGGGTTAAATAACATTATAAAAGGTTGTGAGATGTTGCATAAGTCTTATAACATATGATGTTATATATTTTTTTTTATAAAAGTTATAAAATAAAACCAAGACTTAAAATGTAAAAAGGTTCATAGGTTGAAAATGGTGGCCATAGGGGTCGGCCCCAAGGGGGTGTTCCAAGGTGGTCTCCCCCATTTATATTTCATGCAAACTTCTCTTGGAAACTACACAAGATGATAACTTGATTTGGCGTTTTCTTTCACACATTCTTTCAAACTTTTCACAAGTGAAAATTCAATTGCAAGAATTTCCTTTTTCCACTCAAATTGTTCCGCCCAAGGTGGTGTTCCAAGAGGGGTTCAAGTTTTTTTTAAGTGTAGAAATCCTAGCAAAGTCAAAGTGTTTGTTGGAAGGCTTGGGGTATACAAGCTTGAGGTCTTCTCCTTTGAAGATTACCATTCAAGAAGCATCATCCTTTTCAACAACTTGTTCTTTGAAAGGTAGTATTCTAAAACACCTTATGGTTGTGTTTGATGGCATGCATGTTCGTATATGGATCCGGGTTATTGGGTTTTACATACAAAATGGGTTTTATATCTTGAAATAACATGTTTTAAATATTTTTTCCGCTGCATTTTTATTTTATATGGATAAAATAACTTAGAAAATTGTGTGTAAAACCCAACAATGGCATCAAGATTCGCTTATATGAGTGCATGCTTCAATGGATTTAAAATTTTTGGGTTTTTGATTTTGGTAAAACCCTATGGCCGAAAGTTTTGATCATGGTTCTCCATTTGTTTTTCAAGATGTTTCTCATACATGCATAAAAGTATCTTGAAAAATTATGTCATTTGGATGATTCATTTTGTTTGGACAAAAACCCACTTTTTTGGTTTTTCATTCTTGAACCGAAAAATGTAGGTTGTAAAAAAAAGGGAACCATTTCTGCTCTTGAATTTTATATATATGTGGATGTTATTTTGGTGTTCATAACCTAGCCATGACCTTGTGTTTGAATATGTTGAATGATTGTGTTTGTGATTTATATTCAATTATTTCGATGGGTTGTAATAATTAATGTCTTTGTTCTTCCATTTGAAAAATATGTAATTTATTTATCTTCATTTGGTATGTAAAATAAATAGATTAGTTGCATTTTATTTTACTAGAAAAAATGTATTAGGATCATTTTATGTGAAAGAAGATGCACAAAATGGGTTTTGGTTTGGACCATAATATTTGGCCCAAAGGACTTCATGGTTCTAAACGGGATTTTAGCCTAATAACCAAAACACATTTTCGAAGCCCAAAGGAGTTTGGAGCTGAATTTAAAGACATTTTGGAAGCCCAAAGAAAGTGGAGAAATCACCACACAAGAAGAAGACTTGAAGCATTTGGATGTGGGATCAAGTGGGAGTTCAACGACACATTACTTGTGTCGATATTCACCCCTTAGGAAGGACCTTTTGGCACACTTGTTTCGGCTAACAAGTATTGTCAAAAATAGTTGGCTATGGTTATACACCTATTGATATCTGTGTTATGCTTGTATGGTTGCTTATTTATGTTGTTTGGATGATATGTCGATATGCATGCTTAACAAACTAATAATTAACATCAAGCTTAGAAGTGGTTCTTAACAACATAATTAAAGTGATTAATAAGAGTTTTTTTATTGAATTTAATGATTTTACAATAAAATGAGTTTTATTAAAAAGAACCTTGAAAATTTGTTTTCACTAAAGTACTTTTTATAAAACAAGTCAAACACCATCCTTTTATACAACACTCGAATCACTTGGGAACTCTTTTGTGGGATAAAGGTCACCTAACCACATTTGAGGGAACTTGTATGTTTGAGGTGGGGTTACCGTGTTTGTGGGATAAAGGTCACCTAACCACTTATATGTGTAAACTCGCATGTGTGTGTAAGTTGGACGACTTGATTTGAAAACCATGTGCTTAGGGTCACCAAAGCATGGCGTATAAAGGTGTTGATGGGATTAAATACGCCAACTTAACATAAAAGATGTTTTACCGATCCCATATGGCTAGAAGTTTCCAAGGGTTGCAATTGTCAAACGTTGACTACCTTGTTAATTTAAATAATGGGATAAAGGTCACCTAACCAATATTTAAATGTAACGTTGGATTCTAGATTTTAATTATTAATTGTCTAAAAGACACAAAAGGTTATTAATGATTAAAATATAATAATATCGAAAATATTAAAATTGAACTTTGTTAAATTTTGTAGATGGCCGCAAACAATAACACCACCAACACAATTACCTCGACCGTTCGTAACCTATCACTAAGAATAATCCTTGAAAAGGATCGTCTCAACCATAACAACTTCATGGATTGGTTTCGAAACTTGAGAATCGTTCTCAAGCAAGAGAAGATATCCTATGTGTTGGACGATCTTATTCCCGATGAACCTAACGTGGAAGATGAGGATGCCTATAACGATTGGGTTAAGTATACCGAGGACTCCATGTAAGCCTCTTGTCTCATGTTGGGAACTATGATTCCCGAAATTCAAAAGGATTTTGAACATCACGGGGCATACGGCATGATTACCTAATTAAAGGAAATGTTCCTACAACAAGCAAGGGTAGAACGCTTCGAAATGGTTCAGGCGCTTCATGCACGTCGAATGGAGGAAACCCAATCGGTATCATCTTATGTCCTTAAGATGAAAAGCCACATTGATCGCCTCGAAAGGCTAAATTGTCCCGTCTCTAAAGAGTTAGCTACGGATTTAATCCTCAACTCTTTAACAAAGTGTTGATACACTTTATGTGGACGCGACTCGACTCGGTTCGATTCGGTTCGGGTCAACTCAGTTAGGTCCGGCTCCAGCCCGACGTCACGACATTCCTCCGTCGTGCGCCCCAGAGTTCGACACGCGAAGCACGGAGCGCCGCAAGCCTTTCCCAAAAACACATCACCATGACATCACCTTAGTGATGTCATGATGATGTCACAAGTCTTGTCTCATATGTTGAATTGATGAAAGATTATAGCAGAACTAAATCTGGGCAGTAATTCTCACATGGGCCGAAGATTTGAAGTGGGCTTATGACTTAGATTGGGCTTCAACACAACTCGGCGAAACATATTAGATTTAAAATGGTTGTTGACGAAACACTTCTGTTTCGTCGACTTTGATTTGATTCACCGAGTTCCTTTTCAGTTTCGTCAAGTCTGTGTCTCTGTTTTAGTATAAATAGGTCTCATAGTTTCTGTGTGAAACAGGGATGAGCACAGAGAGACTTTTAGAGAAGAGAGAATACCCTGAAGGTCACTTTGTGTAAACTGTGTTTGTATCAGTTGCTTCTCATCCTGTTTAATCAAACGATTGTGTTTCTTTGGTTAACCTTGTGTTTATCTTGTTCTATGTTTGGTTGGCTAAGTTAAGTGGATTCCGCACACTTAACTTTGTTTGTTATAAACAAGGCTTTGGTAGTGAAAATCGATCCTCCGATTTCGGGACCTACAATTGGTATCAGAGCTTTGGCTCTAATCCTTGTTTAAAACCAAACAAGTTTGGGCTTTTATCAAGTGGGTTTTAGTGATTTTCCAGATCTTTTTTCTTTTAAAGTTTATATTTTTCTGGAAAAACATTGTTAATCGGGTTTAAATCTTGTTGTTTGCTGAAAGTTCATATAAAAACCTTGTTGTTTATCATTTTTACATGATTAAAAGTGGTTTTTAGTGAAGTTTTAAGCATTTACTCGTGTTCGGAAAGTTTCGGTACACCGGAAACTTCATCGAGTTCATTTTGTTCTTCATAATTCTCAAGTGTTCTTCATAAAAACACACTTTTTGATCTCTAAAAATTATATGTAAAAAGTGTTTTGTGTGTTGGAAAGGGTTCCTTGATTAAAATATTGTTTAACCTTACTGGTTGGTGAGTTTGGGAATGGTGTAGCCGAAAGCAGGAATGTTGTGTCAGGATAAGATTAAGTCAAAAAGTCTACCAACCCACTGACAGCTTTTCGACATAACAGACTGTTGACGAAACAAGTCTGTTTCACCAAAAAAACAAACGACGAAACATAAAATTCTTTTCATCAAATCAATTCGACGAAACACTTTGTTGGGCCTTCATTTTGTTTCGTCAAAGGCCCAAGAAGACCATTATACTTTCCTGTTTCGCCGAGTTCAAAAAGCAAAAAGATTTAAAAGAATCCGTTTCGTCAAACAAGTAAACTTGGGCTTCTAGTTTCGTCAAAAGTCCAAAGCTTCTGGGCCTTGTTTCCGTCAAAGCCCAAAGTGAGACTAGTTTCGTCGATCTTCAAGCCTTAAAAGAATTTTCTTTGTTTCGCCGACACTTTTAAATGCATTCTGATTGGACCAGATTATAAAAAAAAAAATCAAAAGTTTTGTCGAATTCAAACAAAAGGATTTCTTCAAAATCCAATTTCATCACAGCATTCAAACAATTTTGATTGGACCTATCAATTTATCCTTTTTCAATGTATTAATGGCTGACACCTTTTGATTTATTTTCTTATCACTGGACCTATAAAATGAAGTGGACTGACACTAAAGTTGCTTGTCATATTTTTTTTTTATATATTGTCTAAATCATTGATTTTTTGAGATTTCATATATAAAGGCCCAATAGAAGTTGCTTGCCATATTTTTTTTATTGTTTTTCCAGCCAGTTTTCACGAAAAATAATAAAAAAAATATATATATATAAAAAAAAATAAAAAAAAAAATTTTGTTGCATTTTGTGGGCTGGAGAACTAATCATTTTGGTGGGCTTGTGTAACATTTTTTAACAAGATCCTAGTTGGGCCTCACCAGATCGCATCGTGGACTTTAAAACTTGGGCTCCCTAAAAATTGAGGTTTATTTGTCTATCATTTTTCGTGAGTTGCAAAGTGGGGTCGGGTGTTCGCGAAGTTTAGTTGAATCGCGCTTCTAAATCATGAGTTGCACAAGTCCGTGGGATTGGAGTATGGACCCACAACCAGGTCAAGATCAAACTTCCGCAGCCGCGTGGGCAAGAAATATGTTTCCTCAACCATCCATAAGCGCAAGTCAATGGGCTTTGTTGTCGAATCAAAATCAAAACATACAGAATCTTTTGGTAGCGAGAGGAGAAGGATATGCAGCTACTAGAAAGACACGCCAGGATCTGTTGAAGAAGAAATTCGAATCATTTCATTTCTTAGAGAATGAAACCCTAAATGATATAACTACTCGTTATTATCATTTGATGTGTGAAATGTGTCATTTTGGTGTTCTTACATCTCAACAGGAAATTGTAGCACGGTTTACTGATGCTCTACCTCCAAAGTGGAGCCCATTCATTGAGCTTTTAAAGCATACGAGCGTTCTAGATGCTGTCAATGTTAATATCTATGAATTTATTCAGAAGTTGGAGCACAAGAACGAAGAGGAAATTCGGAAAGCTAAAAGGATTGCTCCTACTCAAAACACAGAAATGTATTTGCCGGGTTTTGGTCCTTCAGCTAGTTCTAGTTCTGTTCAGCAACCGAAGCTTCAAACGGCGTTTGTATCCAATACAAGCTCTTCTCCGTTTCCACAGGTCAATCAAGCCCAACCACAGTGGGATCAAAGTGCTTATCTTTCACAATCCATACCTCCACCTCAAATTACCACTACTCAACCACAGTTCGATCAAAGCGCCTATCTTTCACAATCAATACCCACACCACAAGCCCAAGTTTCCACAACACAACCTCAATTTGATCCAAGTGTCGATTGTGGTCCGCCCATACAGTTGGGAAACGGTGATCAAACAGGAACTGTGTTTTATGCTGAAATTGTCAAGAATGTCAATGATGGTGAATCTTCAAGAAAAGATGATAGTTCGGGATACAGTGGCAGTTCGGATGAAGAATCGAATTTGAATGAAAGAACTGATTCTGAAGCTGATAATTTGCCGAATGATGCTAACAAGAAATCTGACTTGATCAAGAAAGCTGATGCTACATCAGAAGAAATAGAGAAGATTCTCACTGAAGATGGATCTTTCTCTTCTCAGACTGCCTTTATGGCTAATGTCACAGCTTCTACAAGTCAAGTAAAATCTGAAACTCCTAGCATATGTAGTGATTGTGCTAATATGAAACTTAAATGTGCTAAATTGAAACTTGCATCCGAAACGGTTCATAGTCACAATCAAAGTTTGGTTATTGAATTGTCTAAGTGCAAAAAGGCAAACATGGCGTTAACTCGAAACGAAAAGGATTTTAAATCTGTAATTGAAACCCTAAAGAAAAGTGTTTCCGAATTGAACAAAGTTGTTTATCATAAACAAGTTAGTATTAACGATTACATTAACATTGTTGAGGAAACCAAAAAGGAGTTAGCCATTGCCAAATGCGAGCATGATGCTATCAAGCAAAAGTTGGAGAGTTATTCTAACTCCCGATTTGTGCTCGATCACATCATAGACGTTCAAAAACTAAAAGGAAATGTGAAAGGCGTTGGGTATAAGTCGTGTCCTCCTCCGTTGAGACACAACTATACCAAAATGCCCGATGAAGAGGATATGCCTCGTTTTGAACCATCTGTACCTCTCGATTATGAGGATGTCACAACTGGTTTAGGTTTCAAAACGGACAATTCATCGGAGGGCTCATCTGATAACAAAGAAAAGTCATCATGTGCTTCAAATCAAAGTCCTCCAACCATTGAGGACTATGATTCTTCAGATGATGAATCAGATGTGAATGACCAGGATGAATCACTTGATGAGACGAAAGGAGTAGAAATTCCAATTGAGAATCATATTCTTTGTGATCCTCCTACTCCTGTTGTGCAACCTGTTGCCAAGCAAGTGATAGATCCTGTCAAGAATGTCAAGGATGACAAAGAATGTGTGTCTGCTCTTAAGAGCAATAACGTGTTGTATACTTTGGTCGGTGATGCTAAAATTTATTCGGACAATGATTTTCCAATTAAAAATGTCAATCCATCTTTGATTGATAAAGTGTTTGAAGACAACACGAATAAATTTTTGGGAAAGAGCATTCCCGGAGTTGTGGTAACACAATGTGATCCTGTTCCAAAATCAAAAATCAGAAAACAATTTGGAAAACAGAAATCACCGACAAAGCAACAACCTATTGCCTCTAAGGGTAAACAACCAAAAATGCGAGCTCCAAAGCCTAACATTTCTCAATCAAAATTTGAAACAAAAGGAGCTCGTTATCAGAAGAAAAGCAAGGATGTTAAATTTGTAGCATCAAAGGGTACGGATAAAATCGAGACTTTTGAAAACAAATCAAACACCGATTTTGTACAACAAGTCAAGATTTTGAAACGTAATAGTGATAATAATTACACCCAACACACAAACGGGTGTGATGAAAGAGCAAGTACCTCAGGTTCTACAGGTTCGACATCTGCCAGTCGATCAAATTCTCCTAAGTTTGTTGAAAGGAGAACGTGTTTCAAATGTGGGAAGTTTGGGCACATCATTAAAGACTGCACAAACTCGCCTAAACCAAATTTTGTTGAAAGAACCCCTTCTGAACAAGGTCACTCACAACGTCGTCCTATTTCTCCAATACATGATAAAAGAACTGTTAAGGAACAAGAAATGAAACAACGACGTCATAACATCAAAGCTGTTGAAAAGGCTTTAAAATCTGAAGTCAAAATGGTTAAAAGGAAACCTAGTTTGTCACAACCATTAAAACCAGAAACTGTACATAATACACAATCTGGTAAACAAAAACAAACTTGGAAACCTAAAACGGGTGAAAGTTCAGGGGGAGGTGCTGTGTTTGAAAATCATCAGGAAATTGAGATTATATTTATTGATTCTCAGGGGCAACCTAAGTCTATGAAGGCTTGGGTCCCCCTCTCCAACTAATCTCTGAGTGAGTGTGCAGAATGTTCCAGGAGGAACTATTGATAGTCGTAAGATTGTTGATAGCGGAGCGTCCTTGCACAAGATAGGCGACAGAAGAAATTGTTGCCTTTGATGGAGAGAAAAATAAAGGGGAAACAGAGTTGTCTGTTGAAAGAAATTGATAACTTTGACAAAATGCAAATCATTTCAAAGTGTGATTGTTAAAGGCTTTGATCGAGTCTCCAGGGTAGATTCAAATCAAAATGTACGCACCTGCAGCACGTCTGAAGATTCAAAGTTTAACAAGATGAACGTGCAGTGTACATTTCTTCGCGGTGTAATTGAAGAAAATGTGTTTGTTGAACAAACCAACCGGGTGTGCGGATGCCTTGGCGTGGATTGAACAACCGCACACTACTTCTCAAGAGAAAGACAAAGACCTTCGCTGGTGCAATGTGGAAGACCAGCCGGATCCAGAGGTTTATGATCTTGTTGCTGTGAAGAGATCTCTCAGTAGCTACAAAAATCGACCTTGAAATCCACACCGGGTGGATATCCAGTTTGGGAGAGCACTCAGATTCCTGACAATGCACGAAGCAGTTGCAGGATACGGTTTTAAATTTCTAATCTCTCCTATACTTGTCGATATTTAAGCTGCTTTTTGAATTATTATCTCGTACATCACTCTTTGGCCAGACAATGTTGTCATGGTCCGCACCGCTTACCGGCATGCCAACTGATTTTTCCAAAATTCGATTAAATCATTTCTGATTCAAATTAATTTTGGTAAACGGCATTGAGTTAAAACATGAGTTAACCGACATCGGGAAATCGTTTTTGTAAATATCTTCGTGTCTTTTAAATTTTATCTTAGTTTGTTGATTTTAGGGGGAGTAAATCCAAATTTGAAAAATCCAAAAACATCGAAAAATTTAAAAACACAAAAACAATAGAAAATCAAAAATGAGTTTCCTGGCGAGAAAAAAGAGAAAATGATAGTACATCAGTGGTCTGTCTAAACCTCTTTAAACCTTAAATGAAAATCGATAAGCAGCTCTATATAAGATGTATCGGTAGGCTCACAATCATTTTAAAGTGTGCAGGGTGATATAAACTTAATCGACTGAAGACTAGGTGGGAACCATACATTGGCATATGGTCTTGGTACCGAAATTTCGTTTGAGAGATTGCCGAGGTTCTGAGATATTCGGTCTTTATGCTGCTTATCATCTGGGTATCATGGTTGTATCTTTTACCGAAAAATAATGGGGACGCAAGTCTAGATCTTCCATTATACCATACATACGTGTACATATTGCATTCGAACTCAATAAGTGATCAACAATCACATATCCAAACAAAATAAGTGATAATATATCACATTTATCCGGGAGTCAAGTTCGTCTCTCTGCTGTACGAAAGTACTGACCTGTTCACGGACTTGCTCCTGTGCCCTCATGCATCGAAAATCAAGTTCCTCATCAATAAGTGATTCTATCACATAGGGCTTGTTTTCATTCAAAATAAGTGAGTTTCTCACATCATATACGGTCAAACAGATGATAATCGGTATACTCACCGGTAAGATGAACTCTCGTGCATACCTTGATACGGGAATGTGTCGTGTGTGGATGAACACCGGTCGGTAAGTATAAATCATACCTTAACGTATCCCCTAAACATGATTACATCTGATAAGTTGAGCTTATGTGGACAACAATACCGATAATCATTATAGGATGCTTATCAAATTGTTAAATTGAACAAAAAGAGCGTTTTGGCATGACCGTACACTGATATGATTCTCTTACCCTCGAAACTCGCAAAAAAAAATGTCTGTAAATATTTGTTTACTACTTTAGTTTCTGCATCTTTGTATATATTTATTTATTGCTTTCCGTCTTTACATTTTAAAAATGAAAAATTTCAAAAAGATTTTAGGTGTGTTTTAATATAAACTTTATAAAATCCAAAAAGATTTTGCTTCTAGTTTATTTTTGATTGACTGATGTTGGAACTCGAGTCTATCCTACTCAAAATCCTGTTCGAAAGCCGGAAAACAATTGCATCTTCATAAACAGTCGAAGTTGACAGATTTTGAAAGTTAAAAGATTAAAACTGAACATTTTCTAAACTTTCAAACTGTTGTCGGTAGGTGTTTGATTGAGATTTGATCTCATATGTGTCGTTTGTTTAATTTGTTTATATTCCAAGCGGTTGTTCTCATTATGCGTTTAGCTTTCTTGCGTGTGCAGATGCTAAAGGCAAGGAGAACATGTTTGATGACAAGCTTTGGAATGAAGACACGAAGTGGAGGCACTCAAAGGATAAAATGATCGAGTTGCCGCTGACCCTTCATCAACACCACAAGGATCTGAAGAATTGACAAGTCAAAAGATTCACGAGCATGACTCAATGGAGAGTTCATTTTAAGGGGGAGTTTGTTAACACACTTCTTAAATGAAAAAGGGAGTTTGTTGATACACTTTCTTCTTACGACGCGTGAAGACTTTGAAGATCCTCCGACATGAAAGACACAGAAGACGAACCATCACAGAAGACGAACCTCACGAGTAGCGTCCAAGGGGGAGTTTGTTGATACACTTTATGTGGACGCGACTCGACTCGGTTCGATTCGGTTCGGGTCAACTCAGTTAGGTCCGGCTCCAGCCCGACGTCACGACATTCCTCCGTCGTGCGCCCCAGAGTTCGACCCGCGAAGCACGGAGCGCCGCAAGCCTTTCCCAAAAACACATCACCATGACATCACCTTAGTGATGTCATGATGATGTCACAAGTCTTGTCTCATATGTTGAATTGATGAAAGATTATAGCAGAACTAAATCTGGGCAGTAATTCTCACATGGGCCGAAGATTTGAAGTGGGCTTATGACTTGGATTGGGCTTCAACACAACTCGGCGAAACATATTAGATTTAAAATGGTTGTTGACGAAACACTTCTGTTTCGTCGACTTTGATTTGATTCGCCGAGTTCCTTTTCAGTTTCGTCAAGTCTGTGTCTCTGTTTTAGTATAAATAGGTCTCATAGTTTCTGTGTGAAACAGGGATGAGCACAGAGAGACTTTTAGAGAAGAGAGATGAGCACAGAGAGACTTTTAGAGAAGAGAGAATACCCTGAAGGTCACTTTGTGTAAACTGTGTTTGTATCAGTTGCTTCTCATCCTGTTTAATCAAACGATTGTGTTTCTTTGGTTAACCTTGTGTTTATCTTGTTCTATGTTTGGTTGGCTAAGTTAAGTGGATTCCGCACACTTAACTTTGTTTGTTATAAACAAGGCTTTGGTAGTGAAAATCGATCCTCTGATTTCGGGACCTACACAAAGAAATTTGAGAGCTTTGTTATGAACTACAACATGAATGGATGGGACAAGAGCATTGGTGAACTTCATGCAATGCTCAAAATGGCCAAAGCGGGAATGGGCAAAAAGGCTTTACCCATTCTAATGATCAATGAGGTAGGCAACAAGAAAAGGCCCCACCCCGACTCCAAAGCAAATTTTTCCAAAAGAAAGGGCCGCGTCAAGGGAAAAAGGAAGGGAAAGGCTAAAGCAGAACCGACGAAACCAAAAGAAAAGAAGCAAAAGGTTGCCATGAATGACCCATGTTTGGAGTGTGGAGAGATAGGACATTGGAAGAGAAATTGTCCAACCTATCTCAAGGTGTTGAAAAACAAGAGGGATGCAGGGCAAACCTCAGGTACAATTTTTATGATACATGTTGAGCTTAATGTTATTTCTTCTAACACATGGGCACTAGATACCAGATGTGGAACTCATATTTGCAATTTGTTGCAGGGGTTCAAAAGAAATGAGCATTAAAAGAAGGGAGACGCTAGTCTCTTCATGGGCAATGGAGCAAAAGTTGAAGTCGAAGCCCATGGAGACTATGTTTTGAAGCTTCCAAGTGGTTTCGAAGTGATTTTGAAAATATTTTATATGCTCTTAATTTAACAGGGAACATAATTTCCATTTTCCTTTTGAGACAATGTGGTCTTAATTTCGAATTTGTTAACCATGACATTTATGTTTCTATACATGATGTGTTTTACATTAAAGAAATGCCTTTAAATGGTATTTATGAATTAGATCAAGATGACACATCATATGATAGCTCAATGTACCAAGTAACCACCAAGAAACTCAAAATGGATTTGAGTGATTCCTATCTTTGGCATTGTCTCCTTGGATATATAAACAAGAATCGCATGCAAACACTTTGGAAAAATGGTCTTTTGAAAACGAATGAAGATGATTCATTTGATGTATGCGAATCTTGCTTACAAGGCAAAATGACTAAGGCACCCTTTAGTGGCACCTTTGAAAGGGCAAACGACTTATTAAATATCATACATTCGGATGTATGTGGTCCTTTTAAGCCAGTGACTAGGAATAGTGAAAGATACTTCATTACTTTTACAGACAACAATAGTCGTTATGGTTATGTGTATTTATTAAGACACAAGGATGATGCATTTGAAATGTTCAAAGACTTTAAAAATGAAGTAGAAAATCAACTCAAGAGAACAATCAAAGTCCTTCGCACCGATAGAGGAGGTGAATACCTTAGTGGTGCCTTTCAAGATCATCTTAGGAGTTGTGGAATTATCTCACAAATTACTCCACCCGGAACACCACAACATTATGGTGTGTCCGAAAGGAGAAATCGAACTCTATTAGATATGGTTCGATCTATGAAGGCTAGAAGCATGTTATCCCTATCGTTTTGGGGTTACGCTTTGCTCTCCGCGGTCCGTATACTAAATATGGACCCAACCATATGGACCCAACCAAGAAAGTGGAAAGGACACCTTTTGAAATATGGTATGGAAAGCCTCCATCATTATCATATTCTTAAGGCTGTGGGGTTGTGAAGCTTATGTTAAGCAATACACCCCAAATAAATTGGAAGTCTGATCCACTAAATGTATCTTTGTAGGATATCCTAATGATGATATAGGATATTATTTCTTCAATACAACCGAGCAAAAGGTATTTGTTGCTCGAAAGGGTAAGTTCTTAGAAGCTAAGTTCCTTATGGAAGGACTAGTGGTAGAACGGTGGAACTTGAGGAGGATCAAGAACCACAAACCGATACATGTTTAGTTGATACTAGCGCTCAACAAGAGGTTGTTGAAAACGATCAAGAGGTTGATCAATACATAGAAAACGTTTGCAAATCTGGTAGAATTAGTAGTCCTAGGGCCGGCTCTGGGCCCAGCAAACCCGTGCCGACGCCCGAGGCCCAAAATTTCAAAGGGCCCGAAAAGTTTTTATAAGTTTGTATATATTTATTAAATTATATATTTAGTATATTCATCCGTTTATTACGTAAAAAAATATTGGTGGTGTAGTGGTAAAAACCATCTAAAAATAATGTAAAGGTCTCAAGTTCAAGTCTTTTCTCCATCACTAAGTTTTTATTTTTGTAATTCATTTACCCTTAACCATAAGTTTGTGGCCAATTCTTTTCATCGCCCGAGGCCTAAATTTTTTCAAGAGTTTTCGGGGACGGCTCTGAGTAGTCCACCTGAAAGATATGGATTCTTCATGGATGGATGCTACGTGGTGGATTCAGATGAACCAACCACATACCATGATGCAATATCAAAATCCGATTATGACAAATGGCTTGAAGCCATGAACATAGAGATGCAATCCATGTATGACAACCAAGTATGGGAATTGGTTGTGCCACCTCTTAACTCCAAAGTAGTTGGAAGTAAGTGGGTTTTCAAGAAGAAAACTGATATGCATGGTAACTTGGATACTTATAAAGCGAGACTTGTAGCAAAAGGTTTCACTCAAACTCAAGGGGACGATTATGATGAGACCTTCTCGCCCATGGCGATGCTAAAGTCAATTAGGATATTATTTGCCAAAGCTGCATGTTATGATTATGAGATCTGGCAAATGGATGTCAAAACGGCTTTCCTTAATGGATATCTTGATGAAAATGTCTATATGGTTCAGCCTGAAGGTTTTGTCGATCCAAAACATCCTAAAAAGGTATGCAAGTTAAAGAAATCAATCTATGGATTGAAACAAGCATCTAGAAGTTCGAATCACTGTTTTGATGAAGAAATTAAGAATTTTGGATTCATCAAGAATGGCGATGAAGCTTGTGTGTATAAGAAGATTAGTCGGAGCATCATCACTTTCTTAGTACTGTATGGCGATGAAATTCTACTATTTGGAAATGACATTCCAACCATGGAAGGTGTAAAAACCTGGCTTGGAAGTTGTTTTTCCATTAAGGATCTTGGTGAAGTCGCTTGATAGCTTTAAATCAAAGTGTATACACTGACAAAGTCTTGAAAAGGTTCCAGATGGAGAACTCTAAGAGAGGTTTGGTACCTATTCAAAAAGGGACAATATTGAATGCGTCTCAATGTCCAAGCTCACAAGAAGAGCAAGAGAAAATTAAAGGAATCTCATATACGTCTGCTATAGGATCCATCATGTATCCAATGATATGCACTAGACCAGACGTGTCATGCGCCTTAAGCATGACGAGTAGATACCAGCAAAATCCAGGTAACATTCATTGGATGGCTGTTAAGAGCATATTGAAATAACTTAGAAAGACTAAGGATATGTTTTTAATATACGGATTTGGTGAGGAGGAACTCTTTGTAAAGGGTTACACGGACGCGAGTTTTCAAACCGATCGAAATGATTCTCGATCGCAATTGGGGTATGTCTTCATTTTAAATGGAGGAGCGGTCTCTTGGAAGAGCTCAAAACAAGATGTGGTAGCATTGTCCACTACAGAATCATAATACATCGCAGCTTCATTGGCAGCCCAAGAAGCTGCATGGTTAAAGAAATTCATTGCCGACCTAGGGGTGATCCCTACCATTCAAGACCCCCTAGAGATCTTTTGTGATAACGAGGGTGCGATTGCTCAAATCAAGGAACCTCGTGCGCACCAAAAGACTAGACATATCGAGCGGAGATTCAACTACATAAGGGATGAAGTTGAAAAGGGAAAAATATGTATCCGCAAAGTTCACACCAATCAAAACATTGCGGAACCACTCACGAAGCTCCTTGAAAGGCCAAAACATGAGAATCATACTTGTGCCTTAGGACTTTGATATTCTAGTGATTGGATTTGATCTATTTATATTTAGATATCAGAACGATTGTAATTTTGACTCATTTATATGATTATGGCATTATGAGTTATGTTCCATTTTAGCATATTTAAATCCATGAATAAGTTAATTAATCTAAATGTCCGTAGTTGATCAAACTTGCGGGAACAAATATGAATATAAGACTATTATGAACTTGGATTGGTGAATATTCATTTGGCATGAATATAGAGCAAAGTGTTGCTGACAAAGTTCATAGATATTTGTGGGATACAAATATTGGATTGACCCGCTCTCAATTGTTACTGCATGGAATCTTTTGTGATTGATCATAAGTAAATTTGAGTAAAGGCGAATATCATAGAATCCTCTGACCTGAGATACATATTGGGTCTTGATATTCATCAAATATTATACCTTGACCTAGTTCTTCGCTGTCTGTAATAGGATAGTACATAAGGCTAGGCTCAGATATGATACAAGGTGATTGTGAGAGACGTATGTAGTCAAGAAGGGAATTGTTCCTCTTATTCGTTGAGAGTAAGATGTCTAAGGCCTGCTAAAGTTAAATCAATAAAGAGTGATCATTCTATGTCTCTGGATTTAACATGACATCTGTAACAAAAGGATAAATGATAGACTCACCAAAATCATGCTCAAGTAAGGGACTTGAAAGGGATGATGTTATTGAATGGCACTTAGTCATACGTATTAGGGGTAGTAAATCGTTGTTAGGCGGCATTTACTACTTGCATCAATCTTCTAAGTATCTTGTGCAAGTGGGAGATTGTTGGACTCTATATGCCCAAGACACATATTAAATTGATGTGGCTAGTATATTATGATCCAAGTCGGGTCATACCCAATAACAAGCTAGACAAATACCTATAATATTTATTTATGATATGATCAAACAAATAAACATTAACACTTATAATATTTAGAAATTGGTTTTCTAAATAATTGCACTTCAGAAGCTAATAAATTATATGGATAATTTATATTGATAGAGTATTTTATTTTGTTATATAATGGGTTAAATAACATTATAAAAGGTTGTGAGATGTTGCATAAGGGGTTGTTTGGCAACATCTGAATTGTTAAGTGTTGAACCAGTAAGAGGTCTGAACCATTACGTGCTGAATCAGTAGGAGGTCTAAACCATTAAGAGCATGTATAATGCTTAACCGTTCAGAGGCAAATGTCTGACCAATTCAGATTAGAGGTCTTAACCATTCAGAGGCAAATGTCTGAAACATTCAGACATGTGCTTGTGAAACAAACAGTCTGAACCATTAAGTGCTGAACCAGTAAGAGGTCTGAACCATTAAGAGGCTCATTAAGAGGTAAACAAACAGCCCCTAAGTCTTATAACATATGATGTTATATTTTTTATAAAAGTTATAAAATTAAACCAAGACTTAAAATGTAAAAAGGGAAAATTTTCATTGGTTGAAAATGGTGGCCATAGGGGCGGGCCCCAAGGGGGTGTTCCAAGGTGGTTTCCACCACTTATATTTCATGCAAACTTCTCTTAGAAACTACACAAGATCACAACTTGATTTGGTGTTTTCTTTCACACATTCTTTCATACTTTTCACAAGTGAAAATTCAAGTGCAAGAACTTCCGTTTTCCTCTCACATTTTTCGGCCCAAGGTGGTGTTCCAAGAGGGGTTCAAATATTTTTTAAGTGTATAAATCCTAGCAAAATCAAAGTGTTTGTTGGAAGGCTTGGGGTATACAAGCTTAAGGTCTTCTCCTTTGAAGATTACCATTCAAGAAGCATCATCGTTTTCACCTACTTGTTCTTTGAAAGGTAGTATTCTAAAACACCCTATGGTTGTGTTTGATAGCATGCATGTTCGTATATGGATCCGACTTATTGGGTTTTAAATACAAAATGGGTTTTATATCTTGAAAGTAACATGTTTTAAAGATTTTTCTGCTTCGTTTTTATTTTATATGGATAAAATAACTATGATAAACATGTGAAAAACCCAACACTTTTTCCATTTCAAGATGTGTTGAATCTATCTGTATAAACCTAACGATAGCATTCACCAAAATATTCTTAAGAAGCTTCTATAATAACATGCACGAACTCTCTCAATCCAACGAGAATATTCGCCCGCTTACTTATACTCCTTGCAGCAGCTAAACTTCTCCAAGCGATACGGTCTATCATCAAACCCCAGTAGTAGGTACTGACTTTGATTAGTTAAAACTGTTTATTCTTCTGTAGATCCATGAAATCCTTGAGGTATCTGTTCTCTTTTTTTCAGTCTTCGTATCTCGATGACTCTTATGCTTCACAATCTACGATTCTTCTTTTCACTAAGGTGGCAGGTTTACAATAACTCCTCATACTTTCAACTTAGTTCAAAATTTAGGGTAGCTAATTCTATCCTATCGTGGTATCAAATCTACCTATCTCCTTAGCAGCTTCTAGATACTACTAAAACTATACCTATTTAACACTACAACCATGTGTGTCATCACTGGTTATCATCTATTCTCCATACACAGATCTTAGTTAACTCACAAACTTATGTTCACATCAGTGTCATCAGGGTTTTCAATATAATATTCCAATTTACTTATTCTTAACACAAGGTTAACATAAACAACTAACGGTTTATGAACGTACCTATGAAGAGTGCAAGATTAACCCAAGCCTTCCAAGCTTTACTCCCAACGTACTGATCCTTAAGCTCAGGGCATTCCCTCTTGAAATTTCCTACCTTCCCACACTGGAAACATCCCGTAAGCTGAACTCCATCCTTCTTGCTTTGGCATAGCACTGTTGAGTTTCATGTCCGTTTCGCCCACATCGGTTACATACCTTTGACTTGTCAATAGGGGCCTCCTTCACCGCACTGTTCTTACCCTTCTTACCTGCTTTCTTTCCAGAATTACCAGCTTTGTCCATAACTGACTTATCAAGCTTGCGTTTCTTCTCACGCTTCCCTTCAGAATTCTTCCTTGAATTCTCTGCTTCGTTCTTTCACACATCTCCATCCTTATACTCAACACTCTGGATGATCCTAAAAATCATGCTGCTGAAACTTCCCGACTGCCCATGAGATACCATCTCTTCATCTCGTGCAATACCAGCTAATGATCTTGGGTTAGGGCCCTAGAATGTTTCGTGCGTACATCCGTGTACTGTTTACCAAGTTAGTGAAAATCAAGATTACTCTTAGATTATATCATAACATAGGAAACTCACAAATTTTCCAATCATTATTCTACCTGGTATGTTCTCAGTTGGCGCTTATCCCTGCACGTGATCCTTCTCCTCGCAACCATATCCAAGGTCTGCAACTCGAATAATTCCATGTTGTTCTAAAGCATCGATAACATGCTGAGAAACCATCCGTGCTAACTCCTCGGGAGTGATAGAAAATCCTATTCCATCGGCAGAGGAACTCGCTCTCGTTTTTGGTGGCATATTGACGTTTCTATTATTGAGGCAATAATAACAACGCGAGTCAATATTTAAATAATTCAATCATTAAATGTGAAACGGATTTAACATAGCACATGTAACCATCATCACATAATAATTTGAATAATTCAAACCAAAATCTATTGTTTGATATTTCAAGGCAGAGATTTACATCACTTGTTCGTAGCAAAATTTGGTGTAGACGAAATCAACACCATAACAAGTTTATCAAAAATTTCTTCCTGAAATATCTAAGCATCACCCATGCTTAAACAAAGGATAAGCAAAAGAAATAAAAATTGTTCAACAACAACAGAATCACCAAAAACCCAAATACTGTACCAACAACGCAACAAACTGCTCCAGCTCCACAATCCTCTAGGCTATGTGGTCTCTCACAATGTCATCTAACCCCTGAATATCCTCACAAGCATCCATCTGCCCTCCTAAATCCAGCATCACACTCTTCGTCGATTCTAACTCTCCTCGCAATGTAGAAATCCGACGATCACAATGGGTACATCTGTCCACCCAGACTCCCTTCAGCTTCTTCGATGAAGTCTCAGTCTCATTCCTGGAGGTAAGTGCTATGTTCTCTAAGGTGCGATGTCTCTTACCGAGACGTGTGAGAACTGGCGGTGGTATAACGGACGCTAACGATCCTGACTGGGGTATGTCTGACCCTGACACGGTAGGTGGAGGAATCTCAATCATACGCTCTACGGTATCAGTATGTAGAGTGGATAACGACTCTGGAGGTAGAATCATGATGATAGTGGCGTCCACAGCTGGTGCTACCTCGAATGATCCCCTAATCAATTGCATGCTCATGCCTATCTCGTCGAATACCGGTGCCAAGCCTGATAATTTTCCCGACTCATGGACTGATGAAGGAACTGTAGAATCATCGTAATCTATCCACCCGTTACTCGTGTGTGCGTAACACGTGTCTATCTGACTAGCGAAGGCAGTGGTGTCAGTGTATTAAGACGAAGTGAGGCTGGTCGTATCTGCTGGCTGAGTGACAGTGTGGCTCTGACGGTGTAGAGGTCTCGAAATCCGTCTCACTCTCTGAGTCATGAATCTCGATAATCTCGTGCAAGTGCGACATCTGTGACACAATGTAACAGTACTAGGTAAGTGAGAGCTCACAAAGAGTATATGTATATGTATTATCACATAAGGCACAAATAAGCAAATTAACACATAAGCACATAGTTTCTTAATACTCCTATTACATGATTAAGATTCATTCTTATTTTGAATCTTTGGCTTCGTAAATTTTGGAATCCTAAATTCTCAAAACTCTTTGGTTGAAGTCTAGTGTTTTCTACAAAAACATCTAGATCGCTAACAACCATTAGCTATGATACCAACTTCTGTCACACCCCAAAAACGTCGCAGCGGAAATACAAACGTGGCGGTGACGGAGGTTGGTACCTATATAAGTTTTAGTGGTTGATGCTTTAGTTGGTTTGGACATTTTGTTATTTTTAAAACATAGTTTATAAGTTTACCGCATCATCACAAACAAGTCATAGTAGTTTGACCCATAAGGGTCTTATTACAAACGTGATCCCATAGTTTAAAAAGTGTCGAACATAGTTTTTGTTACACAAGAATCATACTACCACTTGACATTACTAGCCAAAATTCTCCGAAGCCGAACTCATGTACATGTAGAACACGTTAAAATCAAGTATCAACACAAAATAGGGTGAGTTCACATATAATTTTTGTAATGTTTTGTTTAAGGGAAAACTTCCTTATTTGACCTTTAATGGTCTGTAAACATTTACATATTTAAAACATTTACATGTGTTTAAAATAAGACATTTATTTTAATAAAAATAATGTCATTGTAATATGATTTGAAATTTGGAATGCACCCTATTTCATATAAAAATGTCATTGTAATGTGATATGAAATTTGGAATGCAACATATTTCATATTTAAAAATGTCATTGTAATTTGATATGAAATTTGGAATGCACCCTATTTCATATTTAAAAATGTCATTGTAATTGGATATGAAATTTGGAATGCACCCTATTTCATATCAAATTGTCATGGAAGGTTTCATCTGAAATAGCTCTGCAAGCCTATTTCCGATGAAAACTTATACTCATGACTTTTGATTAAATGATATTTAATTTTCATTATGATTTCCATTTCGTACGTTTGCAAGACATTACGAGCTATATAAAAAGATTGAGGGATTAATCAATACTAGACAACTCAAGAATGCCAATTCATCGCTATGTAGATAGGAGCAACCGATCATGACGGGGTGTCAAGTGTCAACCCAATAGATCTATTCACGATTCCACGCGTATATGACTTAAGTGATTAAAACGGCTATGATGCATCTAATGCCTGTCCTCAATAACTACATTTATATATAACCTACTGAATAACAATTTAATATCGGAGGTTGTACAAGTTGTGCTATTCTCGCGGAGACTGGGTCGAACTTATACCAACCAAATTTATTTTACTTTGATCGTTATACCCCTAACGTCGTTTATTTTCCCTAGTTTCCTCCCCAAAACCAGTGTAATATATTTTTAAACTCGTTTATCTCGAAAAAAAAATTAAGTTGAACATCTTCTTGATGGGATTTAACATGTTTATCAAAGCAATTTCATCCATATGAAATAAAAACGCAGCGGAAATATTGTTTAAAACATGTTACTTTTATAAGATATAAAACCATTTATATGCAAAATCCCAAAACCCGGATCCATATATGAGATGTATACTATCAAATACAACCATAGGGTGTTTAGAAAACTACCTTCTTGGAGTAATGAGAATGAAACGGATGATGCTTCAAGAATGGTCGCCTTCAAGAGTAGAAGGCCTCAAGCTTGTATACCCCAAGCTTCCAACAAACACCACAAGTTTAGCTAGGATTTAACACTTGAAGATCAAAATTGAACACTTGAAAAAAAAAAAAACTCTTATGGCCGAAAATCTTGAGCATAAGAACTAGTCCTCTCTTCTTTATTTTGGTCATCCATTGTATTTAAAATACAAGAGAGAATATTATCAAAACCAAGACCCAATCAAAAACTCTTACACATGCAAAATTGCATGTCATAACATTGGACCAACATGGGTCTTGGGAAGACCCCCATAGTGGACGGCCCTTAAGGGTTTTTTTTTTTTAAAAATTCCAATTTTTTTATAACAAATAAAGTCTTGTTTAATTTTATAACTTTTATAAAATATAACACTATGTTTGCAAGACTTTATATAATCTTTTATAATGTCATTTAACCTATTAAATAACAAAATAAAATATTCTCTCAAAATAAATTATCCACATAATTTATTGGTTTCTCAAGTGTAATTATTTAGAAAACCAATTTCTAAATATTGTAAGTGTTAATATTTATTTGTTTGATCACATCACAAATAAATAATATAAGTGTTTGTCTAGCTTGTTATTGGGTATGACTCGACTTGGATCATAACGTACTAGCCACATCAATTTATTATGTGTCTTGGGCATACAGAGTCCAACAATCTCCCACTTGCAGAAGATAAATAGAAGATTGATGCAAGCAGTAAATGACGCCTAACTACGGTTTACTACCCCCAATACGTATGACTATATTTGCCATTCAATAACATCATCCCTTTCAAGTGCCTTACTTGAACATGATTTAGGTGAATCTATCATTTATCCTTTCGTTACAGATGTCATGTTAAATCTAGAGACATAGAGTGATCACTCTCTGTTGATTTAACTTTATCAGGCCTTAGACATCTTACTCTCAACGAATAAGAGGAACAAATCCCATCTTGACTACATACGTCTCTCACAATCACCTTGTACCACACCTGAGCTTAGCCTTATGTACCGTCATATTACTGACAGCGAAGAAATAAGTCAAGGTACAATATTTGGTGGATATCAAGACCCAATATGTATCTTAGGTCAGAGGATACTATGATATTCGCCTTTACTCAAAATTTACTTATGATCAATCACAAATGATTCCATGCGGTAATATTTGAGAGCGAGTCAGTCCAATATTTGTATCCTACAAATATCCATGAACTTTGGTAGCAACACTTTGCTCTATATTCATTCTAAATGAATATCCACCAATCCAAGTTCATAATAGTCTTACATTCATATTTGTTCCCACAATTATGATCGACTACGGATATTTAGAATAATTAACTTATTCACGGATTTAAACATGCTAATATGAAACATAACTCAAAATACCATAAAAGAGTTAAATTAATAATTGTTTCAATATCCAAATACAAAATAGATCAAATCCAATCACTAGAATATCGAAGTCCTAAGGAACATGTGTGACCCTCATGTTTTCCCCTGTCAAGGAGCTTCGTGAGTGGATCCGCAATGTTTTGATCGGTGTGAACTTGGCGGATACATATCTTTCCTTTTTCAACTTCATCCCTTATGTAGTTGAATCTCCGCTCGATATGTCTAGTCTTTTGGTGCGCACGAGGTTCCTTGATTTGAGCAATCGC
The DNA here is from genome assembly GCA_030545235.1 of Helianthus tuberosus. Lineage (NCBI taxonomy): Eukaryota > Viridiplantae > Streptophyta > Magnoliopsida > Asterales > Asteraceae > Helianthus > Helianthus tuberosus. The sequence goes on along the minus strand of CM060358.1, from coordinate 118,130,971 downwards.
ACCCTCGTTGTCACAAAAGATCTCTAGGGGTCTTGAATGGTAGGGACCACCCCTAGGTCGGCTATAAATTTCTTCAGCCATGCAGCTTCCTGGGCTGCCAATGAAGCGGCGATGTATTCTGATTTTGTAGTGGACAATGCTACCACGTCTTGTTTTGAGCTCTTCCAAGAGACTGCTCCTCCATTTAAAATGAAGACATACCCCGATTGTGATCGAGAATCACTTCGATCGGTTTGGAAACTCGCGTTTGTGTAACCCTTTACAATGAGTTCCTCTTCACCAGATCCATATATTAAGAACATATCCTTAGTCCTCCTAAGATATTTCAATATACTTTTAACAGCCATCCAATGACTGTTACCTGGATTCTGCTGGTATCTACTCGTCATGCTCAAAGCGCATGAAACGTCCGGTCTGGTGCATATCATTGCATACATGATGGATCCTATAGCTGACGCATATGGGATTCTTTTCATTTTCTCTTGCTCATCCTTTGAGCTAGGACATTGAGATGTATTCAATATTGTCCCCTTTTGAATAGGTACAAAACCTCTCTTAGAGTTCTCCATTTGGAACCTATTCAAGACTTTGTCAATGTATGCACTTTGGTTTAAACCTATCAAGCGCCTTGATCTATCCCTATAGACCTTTATTCCCAGAATGTAGGCGACTTCACCAAGATCCTTAATGGAAAAACAACTTCCAAGCCAAGCTTTTACACCTTCCATGGTTGGAATGTCATTCCCAAATAGTAGAATGTCATCGACATACAGTACTAAGAAAGTGATGATGCTCCCACTAGCTTTCTTATACACACAAGGTTCATCACCGTTCTTGATGAATCCAAAATTCTTAATTTCTTCATCAAAACGATGATTCCAACTTCTAGATGCTTGTTTCAATCCATAGATTGATTTCTTTAACTTGCATACTTTGTCAGGATGTTTTGGATCGACAAAACCTTTAGGCTGAACCATATAGACATCTTCATCAAGATATCCATTAAGAAAAGCCGTTTTGACAACCAATTGCCAGATCTCATAGTCATAATATGCAGCTATGGCAAATAATATCCTGATTGACTTTAGCATCGCCATAGGCGAAAAGGTCTCATCATAATCAATCCCTTGAGTTTGAGTGAAACCTTTTGCTACAAGTCTTGCTTTGTAAGTATCCAAGTTACCATGCATATCTGTTTTCTTCTTGAAGACCCACTTACTTCTAACTACTTTGGAGTTGAGTGGTGGTACAACCAATTCCCAAACTTGGTTGTCATACATGGATTGCATCTCTATGTTCATGGCTTCAAGCCATTTGTCACAATCGGATTTTGACATTGCAACATGGTATGTGGTTGGTTCATCTGAATCTACCACGTAACATCCATCCATGAAAAATCCATATCTTTCAGGTGGATTACTAATTCTACCAGATCTGCGAACATTTTGTGTGTTCTGATCAACCTCTTGATCGTTTTCAACAACCTCTTGTTGAGTGCTAGTATCAACTAAACGTGTATCGTCTTGTGGTTCTTGATCCTCTTCAAGTTCCACTGTTCTACTACTAGTTCCTTCCATAAGGAATTTAGCTTCTAAGAACTTACCCTTTCGAGCAACAAATACCTTTTGCTCGGTTGGATCGTAGAAATAGTATCCTATATCATCTTTAGGATATCCTACAAAGATAGATTTAGTAGATCGGACTTCCAATTTATTTGGAGTGTATTGCTTAACATAAGCTTCACAACCCCAAACCCTTAAGAATGATAATGATGGAGGGTTTCCATGCCATATTTCAAAAGGTGTCTTTTCCACTTTCTTGGTTGGGGCCATATTTAGTATACGGACTGCGGAGAGCAAGGCGTAACCCCAAAATGATAGAGGTAATGTGCTTCTAGCCATCATAGATCGAACCATATCTAATAGAGTTCGATTTCTCCTTTCGGACACACCATTGTGTTGTGGTGTTCCTGGTGGAGTGAGTTGTGAAATGATTCCACAGCTTCTAAGATGATCTTGAAAAGCACCACTTAGGTATTCACCTCCTCTATCGGTACGAAGGACTTTAATTGTTTTCTTGAGTTGATTTTCTACTTCACTTTTGAAGTCTTTGAACATTTCAAATGCTTCATCCTTGTGTCTTAGTAAGTACACATATCCATAACGACTATAGTCGTCGGTAAAGGTAATGAAGTATCTTTCACCATTCCTAGTCATCGGCTTAAAAGGACCACATACATCTGAATGTATGATGCCTAGTAAGTCTTTTGCCCTTTCAAAAGTTCCACTAAAGGGTGTCTTGGTCATTTTGCCTTGTAAACAAGATTCGCATACATCAAATGAATTATCTTCATTTGTATTCAGAAGACCATTTTTCTGAAGTGTATGCATGCGATTCTTGCTTATATGTCCAAGGCGACAATGCCAAAGATAGGAATCACCCAAATCCATTTTGAGTTTCTTGTTGGTTACTTGGTACATTGAGCTATCATATGATGCGTTATCATGATCTAATTCATAAATACCATTTAAAGACATAGCTTTAAAATAAAACACATCATTCATAGAAACATAAATGTCTTGGTTAACAAAATCAAATTTAAAACCACATTGTCTCAAAAGGGAAACTGAAATTATGTTCCTAGTCAAACTAGGAGCATATAAAACATTCTTCAAAATCACTTCCAAACCACTTGGAAGCTTTAAAACGTAGTCTCCTTGAGCTTCGACTTCAACTTTTGCTCCGTTGCCCATAAAGAGACTACTGTCTCCCTTCTTGTAATGTCTACTTCTTCTGAACCCCTGCAACGAATTGCAAATATGAGTTCCACATCCGGTATCTAGTACCCATGTGTTAGAAGAAATAACATTAAGCTCAACATGTATCATAAAGATAGTACCTGAGGTTTGCCCTGCATCCCTCTTGTTTTTCAACTCCTTGAGATAGGTTGGACAATTTCTCTTCCAATGTCCTATCTCACCACATTCAAAACATGGGTCATTTGTAGCAACCTTTTGCTTCTTCTCCTTCGGTTTGGTGGGTTCTGCTTTAGCTTTTCCCTTTCCCTTGACGTGTCCCTTTCTTTTAACATAGGTTGCTTTAGAGTCGGGGTGGGGCCTCTTTTTGTTGCCACCTTCATTGATCGCTAGGACGGGTAAAGCCTTTTTGCCCATTCCTGCTTCGGCCGTTTTGAGCATTGCATGAAGCTCACCAATGCTCTTGTCCCCTCCATTCATGTTGTAATTCATTACAAAACTCTCAAATTTCTTTGTTAAAGAGTTGAGGATCAAATCCGTAGCCAACTCTTTAGAGACGGGACAATTTAGCCGTTCGAGGCGATCAATGTGGCTTTTCATCTTGAGAACATAAGATGATACCGATTGGGTTTCCTCCATTCGACATGCATGAAGCGCTCGAACAGTTTCGAAGCGTTCTACCCTTGCTTGTTGTAGGAACATTTCCTTTAACTGGGTAATCGTGTCGTATGCCCCGTGATGTTCAAAATCCTTTTGAATTTCAGGAATCATAGTTCCCAACATGAGGCATGAGGCTTGCATGGAGTCCTCGGTATACTTAACCCAATCGTTGTAGGCTTCCACATCTTCCACGTTAGGTTCATCGGGAATAGGATCGTCCAACACATAGGATATCTTCTCTTGCTTGAGAACGATTCTCAAGTTTCGAAACCAATCCATGAAGTTGTTATGGTTGAGACGATCCTTTTCAAGGATGGTTCTTAGTGATAGGTTTCGGACGATTTGGTTAGTCGAGTTTGCATTGTTAGCGGCCATCTACAAAATTTAACAAGTTCAATTTTAGTATTTTCGATATTATTATATTTTAATCATTAATACCCTTTTGTGTCTTAAAGACAATTAATAATTAAAAATCTAGAATCCAACGTTATTTTTAAATATTGGTTTGGTGACCTTTATCCCTCTATTTAAATTAACAAGGTAGTCAACGTTTGACAATTGCAACTCTTTGCAATTTCTAGTCATATGGGATCGGTTAAACATTTTTATGTTTAGTTGGCACGTTTAATCCCATCAACACCTTTGTTCCCCATGCTTTGGTGACCCTAAGTTCATGGTTTCCAAATCAAGTCGTCCAACTTACACACACGTGTGAGTTTATTCACATAAGTGGTTAGGTGACCTTTATCCCACAAATATGGTAAACCCACCTCGAACATACAAGTTCCCTCAAATGTGGTTAGGTGACCTTTATCCCACAATAAGAGTTCCCAAGTGTTTCGAGTGTTGTATAAAAGGATGGTGTTTGACTTGTTTTATAAAAGGGTTTTTTTTTTTTAATATTTCAAAATTCTAGTTTAGAAAATATTATGTACCATATATTTGCATGCATTCAAATCAATGGTACTTTGGTGAAAACAAATTTTCATGGTTCTATTTAATAAAACCCATTTTATTATAAAATCATTAATTTTTAATAAAACCTTTATTAAACATTTTAATGACTTTTTCAAAAACCTTTATTAAACATTTTAATGACTTTATCATCTAAACAACAAAATAAACAACCACACAAGCATAACAATAGGTGCATAACCATAGCCAACTATTTTGACAACACTTGTTAGCCAAAACAAGTGTGCCAAAAGGTCCTTCCTAAAGGGTAAAAATTGACACAAGCAATGTGTCGTTGAACTCCCACTTGATCCCGCATCCAAATGCTTCAAGTCTCCTTCTTGTGTTGTGATTTCTCCACCTTCTTTGAGCTTCCAAAAGTCTTTTATATTCAGCTCCAAACTCTTTTGGACTTCAAAAATGTGTTTTGGTTATCGGGTTAAAATCCCGTTGAGAACGATGAAGTTCTTTGGACCGAGTATTATGGTCCAAACCAAAACCGCATTTTTGTGTGCATCTTCTTTTACAAAATATATCCTAATACATTTTTCTAGCAAAATAAAATGCACCTAATCTATTTATTTTACATACCAAATGAAAATAAATAAATTACATATCTTCTAATGGAAGAACAAAATAATAATTATTACAACCCATTGAAATAATAAATCACTACACAATCATTCAACACAACATCATGGCTAGGTCATATGCACCAAAATATATATCCAAATATATATATATTAATTTCAAGAAGCATAAAAAAATGGTTCCCTTTTATAAACATTTTCGGCTATTTTCAAAAAACCGAAAAGTTAAGTTTTGTCCAAACAAACAAATCATCCATATGAAATAAATTTTTCAAGATTCTCTTATGCATGTAAGAAAATAATCTTGAAAAACAAAGGGTTAACCATGTTAAAATTTTCATATGAAATAAAAACGCAGCGGAAATATTGTTGGGATTTAACATGTTTATCAAAGCAATTTCATCCATATGAAATAAAAACGCAGCGGAAATATTGTTTAAAACATGTTACTTTTATAAGATATAAAACCATTTATATGCAAAATCCCAAAACCCGGATCCATATATGAGATGTATACTATCAAATACAACCATAGGGTGTTTAGAAACTACCTTCTTGGAGTAATGAGAATGAAACGGATGATGCTTCAAGAATGGTCGCCTTCAAGAGTAGAAGGCCTCAAGCTTGTATACCCCAAGCTTCCAACAAACACCACAAGTTTAGCTAGGATTTAACACCTGAAGATCAAAATTGAACACTTGAAAAAAAAAACTCTTATGGCAGAAAATCTTGAGCATAAGAACTAGTCCTCTCTTCTTTATTTTGGTCATCCATTGTATTTAAAATACAAGAGAGAATATTATCAAAACCAAGACCCAATCAAAAACTCTTACACATGCAAAATTGCATGTCATAACATTGGACCAACATGGGTCTTGGGAAGACCCCCATAGTGGACGGGCCCTTAAGGGTTTTTTTTTTTTTTTTAAATTCCAATTTTTTTTATAACAAATAAAGTCTTGTTTAATTTTATAACTTTTATAAAATATAACACTATGTTTGCAAGACTTTATATAATCTTTTATAATGTCATTTAACCTATTAAATAAGAAAATAAAATATTTTCTCAAAATAAATTATCCACATAATTTATTGGTTTCTCAAGTGTAATTATTTAGAAAACCAATTTCTAAATATTGTAAGTGTTAATATTTATTTGTTTGATCACATCACAAATAAATAATATAAGTGTTTGTCTAGCTTGTTATTGGGTATGACTCGACTTGGATCATAACGTACTAGCCACATCAATTTATTATGTGTCTTGGGCATACAGAGTCCAACATTTCTTGAGTTCATAACACATTATCATACTCTAAAAATCGTATTCTTGATGAAAATACATTTTTATATAATTTAAAAGCATATTTTACATGAATATACTTTACTTTTAACGACATGTTTTTCACTGAAAACATTAAATAAGATAGTAAAATGACGTTTTAGTGAATTCTCACGAAAATACATTTATTTGAAATCATTAATGAAAAAAAAATTATTCTTTTTAAAGACCTGTTCTATACCACGAAAACAGTTAATAAAACAGTAAAAAGTGGGGTTATGTGACACTCACATTTGGATGCGTTTTCAAATTATCGCAATCCCTTGAATCAAATCCACATATCCTGATTTAGATAGAAATAATCTATTAACTAATTGTTCTAAAAACAATCAAGTTTCTTTGTCACATAGGAATTTCACATATTTTTTTGAAGATTTTTAAGAAAAGTCTTTATATTAAATTATGTTGGCATTTATATATGTAATTCCAATTACATATATATATATATATTATTAAGGTTTTCGCGATTCCAACGATTTTGTTAGTGACCTTTTATCATGTATACTTATTCGCAATATATGTCTACGAGTTGCGCTTTGTAACATATATGCATAAGTATGGACATATTCGACATATATACGTATATTAATATATTCAAAGAATATTCATCAAATTCACACGCCAAGTTATTTTACACATATATATCATGTTTAAAATACTTAATATATTTAAAATAACTTATTAGTTTGTGTTTAACATATTTGTCATAAAAATCACAAAATTTCACACATAATGCGATTTCTGATTAAGTTTACCGTTTTTACCGCACAAACGTCTAAACTTATCATTATTTCATATCATCATGAATTCACTTAGCAAATCACATTACATATACTCATAATTCACCTATCAATATGCGCTATTTACCGTTTCGGTATCGTTTTTGGGCGTCGAAAGTCACGTATGACCAACCAAACACCAAAATCTTTTAATATAAATTAAAATACTTATATTTATCATATGAAATCAGTTTCAAATCAGATTTAAAACAGTTTTATAAAAATCACTTAAAAAGCCGATTTTTACCGTTTTTAACGCATAGTTTCGTACCAAACTTTACGGTAACCATCCCAAATCATCAAGACTTGATATTTTAATATAATACATGTTACCTACTAATTAAAATAAAAGTTTTAACCACATATATGCAGGTCTTATAAAAAACACAAAAATCATGTAAATAGCACCCGATTTACTACTTTTCAAGCCTAAGATACAACATGCAAAGCTTAAAGCTACCAAATTATGACATAATTTTTATAACTTTAAAATAATTCAAATAACCTTGTTTAACATGATTATTTACTGATTTAGTTGATGTTTAACATATCACAATAATTTCTCTTTTTATGATGATCATTAAGCATCCTACAACTCTAAGTACAAATGTTTTAAGCACATTTATGTCATATTCATATTCTAGATCATTAAAACTTCATTCTTTCATTTATGATAACCTATGACATATTTCAAACAACATCTTGTTCAATCATTCATCCATTATAACTAAATCATCACACATGCATTAAACTCTAACAATCAAGAACATGCATTCAACTTGCAAACTGAAATACAAGACCCAAAATTTTCGGCCATATATACACTTTGATACTAATTTTATTTTCAATCAAAAACCAAGTTCCATTAATTCTTTAATCATCTAACACATAAACATTTAACATTTTTTTATTCAAGAAATCATCTTTCAAGCATGTTACCAAATAAAATTCAAAATACAAACAACTACATACATTCAAAAATTTCGGCCAACATCTCATATTCATATCTTGATTTTTTTTATTTTTATAAACATTATTAGTTTGGTTTGATTTCAAGAATAGTGAAAATCCAAACAACCGAGAATCAAGCTCATGTTCATCATCATCAAGAATGTTGTTAAAAGAAACAAGATTTTTATACCTTTCAAGATTGAAATGGGTTTTGGATGATGAGATTTTCGGTGGAAATAACCTTGTTCTTCCTTGAAATCGCCTTGAAATCAACTTTGGATCTTCGAAATGACTTGGAACTAACTTGAATCAACCATGAACTTAATGGAAAAAGTTTGAAAAAGTAAAAAGTGTATGTATAGAGGGGTGTTCGGCCGTAGCTTATGAAGAAGAAGAAGAAAAGATGAAGTTTGAAAGATTTGATATTGGAAAAAGATTATGTAAAATGTGTTTGAAGATTTGAATGATTATGTTTCATAAAAATTGCAACACATGACAACAAGGGGTGAGGTGGTGGCCACACCTAGCTGCCACATACACTCCACACTCACACATTCTCTCTCATATATATCATACATACATATATTCATGCATAATACAGGTAATTAACAGATTGTCTGGTATTTTATTTCGCGTTTTATCGGCGTTTTAAGGTGTTTAAAATTATTTTTAACATTATAAAAAATAAAATTCACCTAAAGATTACTAAATAATATTTCGTTCACCTAAACTGGCTGCGTCGTCCGCATTTCGCAGTATACGCATTGTATTGCTCAGTACGTGCTAAAAATCGTTGAACAAGATTTTTAAGCGCTCTAACTAATTTTTCTTCACGAATATGATTAGAAATAGGGTTTTAATCATAACGGAATATTTTTTGGATTTTGACGTTATCCGAACAGTCACCGATGTTCGTTTCACATTTCATTGGTTACGCGATAAGCGTTTAACTTATTATTGCCAACGTAATTTTTAGTAAAGTTTGAGTTTGTCAAACTTTCAAATACTTCAATTTAATGTCCTATTTATTAATTTAGTTACTATATATACTCAAAATGTGTGTCATCTCAGTACTGTGGCAGCTCAGAATAGCCGGGTGTCACAGTTAACCACGACCTACACATGGAAGATGGAGTAGAAGTAGTAGATAAGGAGAGATATCAACGAATGGTGGGAAAACTGATATACCTCTCCCAGACTCGTCCAAATATAGCTTATGCAGTAAGAGTGGCGAGTCACATGGAAGTAGTATTAAGAATCATTAGGTATCTCAAGGGAACAAAAGGTCATGGTATACTGTTCAAATCAAATGGGCACTTAGAAATCCAAGCATATATAGACGCCGACTGGGCAGGGGATAAAGGAATGAGAAGATCAACCTCAGGATACTTCACCATGGTAGGAGGAAATCTAGTTACCTGGAGAAGTAAAAAAACAAAAGGTAGTCGCCCTATCTAGTGTAGAAGCCGAATTCCTAGGGGTTGCACGTGGCCTAGCAGAGATTCCGTGGATTCGCAAGCTCCTAACTGAGATTGGCTTTCTTCTTACTACAGCAATCAGAATCATGTGCGACAATAAAGCTGCTATACAGATCTCAGAAAATCCAGTCCAACATGATGGAACAAAACATGTGGAAGTAGACCGACATTTTATCAAGGAGAAATTGGAGGAAGGTATCATAGATCAACTCGCAGATATTCTTACAATAGCCGTTAACGGGAACGTGTTTAGTAGCTGCTTGAGCAAGTTAAGTATTGGTGATCCCACTACTCAACTTGAGGGGGAGTGTCGGAAAGTAAACGATATGTCGTAGTGTAAGGGCTAAATGTATAACTTGGGGTTCTATGTAAACCCCCTTCTTTGTAACCCTAAAAAAAGTTCAATACAATTCAAACAATTACAAAGATTATTCTCTATACTAGACAGCAGTCTTAATATGTGTAATTATGTGTTTGTTGGTAGAAAAACATGGTTACTTTTAATTTGATTTGATTTGCATGTATCCAAAGCTTAATCGATGGAGTTAAAACACGATGGGAATTGAAAACACGAAGAAACAGGGGAAACCTGACAACCTGCCCTGGTGTTAGGAGTTGGGAGGCGTAACATTGTGCTGGAAGTAGCGCAAGATTTAACCCCACGCTAAAGCTAAACATCTTGCCTTAACCTCTTTTTTTTTGCATACTTGATCATTTTTGAATTGTTCTCTCGATACACTAACAAAAGTTTGGTTACATGATGCATTATCTCAAGTTTAAAAAAAATATTATTTATTCTCACTCTAATAGAAGTGTAATACCTTCCACATAAAGCAACACCAATATGAGGTGGTGGCATGAATGCAAATGACAATACTCTTTTTTCTATGAAACCCCTTGTTTATCAATGAAATCCACTATAATTAATTAATAACCATCAGTAGATATAGAAGTTCATATATTGAAGTTAAATATTGTTTGTGGTGGTTCCATAAGCACGTCTTGATCCTATTACGTTCCTATCTTATACATTATCTTATTAATCAGATCTGTGTATTCATATGAATGACGTTCACATTAGGTTGCATGTGGAACTTATTTTCATCAAATGACAGACAATTAATTTATGCATAATGACAACAAAAACCACAAGCACCTGGAACTTGTTTTCATCAAATCTAGATGATCTTAGTGCTACGGCTTTACTAAAAACATTTAACCACTGTCATGATAATGATTACTAATTAATGCAAGATTGCATGTGTTGTAAGACCTGGATTAACGTTGGCGTGTCAAAATTAACGTGTTTGTTTGTTTTTGTTTTTATGAGAGTACTAGTATGTTGTGCATACCCGGCTTATTGTGAGTACTGCCTAGTTACCACAAAGGTGTGCGTATAATTGATTAGCGCAATACTCGTGAGTACTCTCATGTTTGCGAGTACTTAGTTTGTTTAGATCTTTAGTATAAATAGTTCTTGTGTTAGGTTCTAAGTAAAAATTATTCATTCTCTATCCTGACAAGCAGAACAAAGAGTTATTGAGGTTTATTGAAGAGTTTTGGTTTTAGTAACGAACATATTGGGAAGTTTGTTCATAGGAATGCTATGCACTTTGCGCAACCGTCACAGGGGCTTATGAGTAAGCTAAATTGGATGGAGTGTAAGATGGGGATTTCACGTGATTTGAATGAGTTTTTTGGTTGTTTTAATGCGAATGCGTCGAATAGTGTTTTGAAAATTGAGAGGAAGATGGAGGTTTATAAGAGGTTTGGGTTTACTAATACGGAGTTGTTTTATGTTGTTTAAGAAGCAACCTCGTTATTTCTGTCATGTGCATGCTTTTCATAAATCTAAATATGTCTTTTACTTTATTGTTAGGGCATTCACTTGGCTTGACATTCGCTTGCACTCCCTTTTTGAAGATCTTTGACCAAATTATACCGTATTAGAGAAAATCTCAAAACAGGTTAAACATGGTAGAAGCAACTTGGCTATTATGATCTATATATGTTGTTATTATTCAATTTAACTATGTGTTTGTTGCTCATATAATGAATGAATTTTGGACTTAGTGTTTCGGTTCTTAAGTTTGTATACTTAATAAAAGTTTGAACATGGCTTTAGGTATGCAGTAACTTCTTGACTCTGGAATCATTTAGAAGAGACATAATAAATTTTAAACTTGCTATACGATTAAACAATTCCATATATTTAGAACAGTATGCTACTCTAAATCCCTTTTGTGTGTTTCTCTTTTCTTTTTCTAATGCTAGGTGTTAAACAATGCTTCAACAAATCTGTATGAATTTAGCATTAGTATGTTTATGATATTAATTTCCTTTTTTTTTGGGTTAGATACTCTAATACTTGTTTCCCTATTTCAGAAACCCCTTGGTAGCAATGCTCTTGATGAGAAGAAACAAAAGGTAATACTCTAAAAGTTATTACGGGAAACACTTTTTCGTGTGTTGGATGTGCACTTAACGAACATGAATATAAAGTAGCAGCAACTGAGTGTGGGGTTTGATGATTTGATGAAACTGGTCTGGGTTCTTGATGCAGGCCCAAGTGTGGAGGAAAGGGCTATTTTGTATTTGGAGGCCCAAGACCGCGTAACAAAAGGGGCTTCACTAAAATGGTTCTAACTTGGGCTACGAGGGTCCGTTTTGGGCGTGCGACCAGGCGAAACGAACGTGAGAACGAGCTCTATCTTGCTGCAAATGCCTATGGCAGTTTGGGTCATCGTCCGGGCCAAAAAACGCTTGTTTCTATTACTTATTTGCATTTTTATGTTTTTTTTATCTATTTTGGGCATTTTGTTTTAGGCCGTGTGTTTGGCCCGTTATCTTTTTTAGGCCCATTTCGAATTTCGGTTTCTATTTATATGTCCCTCTAGTAATATGAATGATCAGAATTGAATTTTGAAACTATTGATTTTTCACTTCAAATTCCGTGCCTTTTGGGTGGAATCTTAGGGGTTGTGGAAGAACACACGGGTATTCTTAGAATCAACGTGTTTGATCTTCGTTTCCGTATCACACGCTACATCAGTTCTTGTAAGTGATACTCGATCTAGGGATTTTAATTTAGGTTTGTTTGAATTCGAATAGACAATAGTTTTCTTAGGTTAAATTTTAATCGCCCCTATATGATGATGATTTCAGCTTGCTAAGAGTGTTTCTTGGTTTTGCCTTTAAGGACTATTATGTGACTTCTTAGGTTTTTTTAGTATTTGTCTATATGATCTTTGACTTTTTGCAGATTTGAAGTTCTTGATGAAGAACCCAGTGATCATGAAGAACAAACTGGGCAGAGGTATATGTTGTTTATGATTTAATGCCCTAAACTAGTAGCATTAATGGGGGAAATTTCAAACCGTTTATCTGGTAATGGGTGAATTGGTGTTGTTTTCTTAATTTTCAACTGGCCAAAGCGGAGCAACCAACCTGACCCATTTGACTTGTGCTAAAAAGTTTATCTCTTTTAACTTGTTACCCAACCCACCTGATCCTCTTGACTTGTGCTAAAAAGTTCATCTCTTTTAACTTGTTACCCAACCCACCTGATCCTCTTATTTTGCCACATGTAGCTAGTGTACACTTTTGATGTTTTGATTATGGAAGTTCAGACTTGACACCTTTTGAGTTTATGCTTAGATCAATGTTCTAGTTGTCAGCTCAAAATGTTTTTTTTCTTTCTAAATGTTTTTAGGAAGTACAAGCTGCCTAAGTGACATATTATACCTTTTCCAAAGTGAAATGATCCATCAACTGTTCAAGATTTCCTCCTGGAAAACATGTAGAGGGAGTTTATCCTGGAACAACAGCTCTGTATAAAGCAGCTGTCATGAATACTCGCAAGGTAATTTTCATTCATACACGTTTCAGCTGATACTCTTCATGTTTCAGCTTGTTATATCCTAGACGTTATATCTATAAAATCAGCATTTTATTAGCTGAATTCCAATTCTATGCTCTCATTATAGAATTTATGTGGGTTTTGGGAAATACATCTTAGTTTTTTAGTTGTTTTAGTTATATAATTTCGTTAACTTTTTGGATCTTATATATAAAAGTGAGCTTGGAACCTAGAAATGTAGAAAAAAGACGCGAACGAATCTTTTTCTTTTCTCTACGTAGTGTGTTCAATATATAACGAGATGATGATATATTATTAATATTTTTATCTCATATTCTGTTTTTTTTTTTTTTTTTTTTTTTTGTATTTTGCTTCTTGTTTTGCAGGGCTGTTGCAATTCCTAGAGCCAAAGATGGTGCGTGATTTCAAATGAAATTTGTCCATGATCAATGAACGCCTCTCATTATGTTCTTGCTACAATGGATAGATTGTTCTTGCACACGCCTCCTGCCTAGATGCTTGAATCATTTCCATATCTCCATCTGTAAGGTTAGCTCTTTGATTTTGCTCACCAGACACACGTCTTAAACCACAAAACAAGAAACTTCTTTATGAAGATCATAGAGTTGGGAATAGAAATGAGACCCGCAAATGGCAATAGAGAAGGTCAAATGATTAGAAAGTAATCTAGTATCTACAAATAGTTATTAGTTCGGAACAAATAACTAATAAAATATCTTTCGTTACAGGTTTATACCGATGGTAGACCAAAGATTTCTAGAAATGTAACGAACGCAACTGTTAGCGACTTTTATGGTTAGTCATTCAAAAATGGGTCAGGGCCTATTTGGGTTGTAGTTTTCTCTAACAATTCAATTATATAAAATTTATAGAAGTTAACTATAAAAGAAAATGGGTTAAATGGGTTAAACGGGTCAAAAGTAGCCAAAAGTGTACTTTTAAGGCCATTTTGACCGTCACCTGTCCATCCATTATGCTACTCTTACCTTATCGTGTGAATCACATAAATTTTATATCTTTTTTGCACATGTGATTGATTATTGGTTAATCTCAATCCCTACAGCCATCATATTGTGGTCTATTAGAAGGCTATACTATGACTTGGTGTAGTGTGATAACGACCCAAAGCAGAGCCCAGAGATATCGGACCTAAAGAAACTGGAAAAGGACAAAAAGTTCACTATTATGGATTTGGAACGAGAAGATGAATGTGGGATATGCTTAGAGCATCAACTGCAACAAGATAGTCTTGCCTAACTGTTGCCATGCAATGTGCATCAACTGTTACTGCGATTGGTAATATACATAACAATAACATCATCCATTATTGAGTTGTGCAGTACAACACCATAATGCCCTTGACCCTAATCATGGACATTTTCCAAAAGAAACACAACCTTTGACTGGGTTATTGGAAATGTTACCTATAGATGCCAAATATAATGTGACATTTCGGGTTCTCCCGCACCAGTTTATTGTACGATACTATTATGTGAGACTATTAATTGAAACTTAGAATTATACATTTTGTGTATTATGTGTGTTTTGGTGAAAAAGTATAATATATATAAACACATCGATTTAATCAATATGTACAAAGTATATGGACGTAAGCCGAAACCCCATGGTTTCGACTCGAGACCTCTGTTCCGAGTCGGGATCTCCGGTTCCAAATACCCCACTGTTGGACTACTGGGCTGTACTCACACCTTGCCCAATACATCAACGCCCACTCGAAACCACTCATTAAACCTAGGAGGGTGGGTGCACGGTTTCGAAGATGGGTATAAAACCCTTTATTCAAGTCAACATTACCTATTTTGGTAGAAAATCATTCCCACAATCATTCTCACAAATCCCCAAACATTCTCCCTTCTCTCTCCCCTACTTTCTCTCACTAAAATCCCTAACACACACCAAAATCCTCCTCCCTTCTTCTTGACATCCGGCAGCAACTTCAAGATAATCAGCATCACTCATACCGGAAGCTTGTTTCTTCGATTCTTCTACACACCTTTGCATTCGGACATTACCCGGTTAGTGTTGTAGTTGTTACTAGATGTTTATGTAAGATAGGAGTGTCCACTTGCTTTCTTTTTGTATTATGATGTGTGTTCAAATGATGATGATGACTGATTTCGGGCTAAACCAACTAGGGTCTATACATTGTAATAAACATTGATAGTAAAATGTTATAAAGAGGTTAACTTGGTAGACGATTCGGGTGGTAGATGATTCGGGTAACATGACTTGTCTATACCTTGTTATTATGAGATGATGATGCATGAGCTGAAGGTGTTTTCATGATGCAACAATGAATGAATAAGAATGTTGTATGATTATAAAGCAATATTAGGATTAACCTGCTTGTTTGATGATATCAGGATATGATAAATCTGTTTGTTTAAATGCTGAAAACCCTAATGATGAACTGTTTGAATGATGCTTAAAATATTTGAAATTTGTTGTTTTAGATCTGATTTAGGACTGTGTATGGAATGCAAACATGTTAACAAAATTTGATTAGATAGTATTGAATTAGATAAGGCTTCTAGAAACATCAGCAGTGGGTACGAGTCGAGCCCTCCTGGTTGCGACTCGAGGCCATTTTATTGACAACTCGAAACCAGGCGCATCACAATGAAGGGACTCGAAACCAGCCTGGTTACGAGTCGAGACCAGCCCGGTTGCGACTCAAAGCTGACTCGAAACCTCAATGTTTCGACTAATAGACATATACCTCAAGACGTCTTGGTTGCGACGCAGAATCTTGTGGTTGCGACTCGAGATCTCTTACTCTCGAGTCGAGACCTCATGGTTTCGACTGGACAGGTTCATGCGGTTATTGCGCTGTGTAGGCCATACTGTTTTATGGGCTGCACACTTTGGTGCATGTTTGGGCCATGTATGTGTACGAGTACTATTCAACTATACGTGTACTGTTACTGTTCAGCTATGCAAACCCTACATGTTATATGAAACATGGAATTTACGTACTGTAGGATCGGTTTTGACACCGTACGATTGCGTAACGAACGTTCGACGTGCGGAATCCATGAACGTGCGTGACCGAACAGACAAGAACGTACGAATAACGTGATTCAATTGATTATGATGACGTGTACAAAGCCAAGAATCACACGAGAGAACTTTCTCTCTCTAGACTTTCTCTCTCTAAGATTATCTCCCTAAGTCTCTAAATGAGCAAAAGCCTTCTAAACTATGACATAACTCTCCTATATATACCCCTTGGAATTAATGAGACTTCTCATTAATTACCAAAATGCCACCTTGCTAATTCTATCTAAATATTACAATATAAGCTTGATTTCTTCGGTTTCTCGCTACTGCTTGGATTGACGGAGGCGATAGACACATAATGCACTAACAGACTCCCCCTTGGATATTGCTGTAGTCAATCTCATAGCGTTTTGTCTTTTCTCTTTCACGAACAGAATCCCCATGGATCTGTTTTCAAGCTTCCGTTGCTCTCTTTCTTCTTAGGCTATTTTTCTT
Organism: Helianthus tuberosus; assembly: GCA_030545235.1. Taxonomy (NCBI): domain Eukaryota; kingdom Viridiplantae; phylum Streptophyta; class Magnoliopsida; order Asterales; family Asteraceae; genus Helianthus; species Helianthus tuberosus. The sequence continues at coordinate 118,114,065 of CM060358.1, read as the reverse complement.
TCAGGCTTCCCCTTTCGTCAAGCTTCCGTGCTTTTAGGATTGACGCCTGCCTTTCCGAATACAAGCTCCTTCAGAATAGTTATCTGGCTCTTTGAATCCACGCTTCCTATTGCGTTGAGCTCGTCTTCAGACTCCCCCTTAGACTCAGCTGTCGGGATCGTAGTCTGGCTTTCACAAGTTCACAAATTCAGGATCAATTCCTGGCTCTATTCTGCATATGCTCAGGATTTGAAACCTGATTAACCTGCATATCCTCTACCTCAACATAAGTTTCACAAATTTATAACACTCAGATTTAAGAAACTTACTGGTAGAAACCATTCATTCAACAATCTATATAGTTACATCAAGTTCAAGTGAATGACCTTGATTAACTAAGCACACAATGTTTCACAACATTTTTATATAACATTCAAATTTTTCAACATATTCTCCCAACCCAATGTAGTTCATCATGTTTAGCACTTGGAATTTTGAAAATCAACTCTCCAACATCAGTTGTCGAAAATCTTTTTGTATTTTTCAAAACTTTATGCTAAAACACACTAAAATCTTTTTGGATTTTTGTTTTTAGAGAAATGCTGTAAAGAAATATATACAAACAATATTTTTGTGAGTTTGTGTAAGAGAATCATATCAGTTTATGAGACAAATCACTAGCACCATTAAGCTTTAATCATTTTAAGTTCTAAACGATTCACATAGATTGTCAGTATGTGTAGGTCCCTCTTCCCGGATGAGTGTGAAACCTTATCCTTGTTATATTAACACACTAGCGAGTGCGGAATCCAAGCTAGCATGCAAACCGAGTTAGAACACGCAAAAGCACGACACACAAAGTTCACCGATTAACACCACTTGTATTAATACGAATGAAGGTTCCAGTTACAAGCTCAATGTTTACAGATGTATTCCGTAAACTCTCTCTCGTGTGTGTGTGATTTCAGCAGAGTGTTCTCCTATGGTGTCTCTCTCAAGTGCTCTGCAAGTCTAAACTGAAATGAACACAACACTTGGGTATTTATACCCGACACAGCTGCTATGGTCGAAGGATCAGGAGATCTGGTCGAAGGATCATCTATCGACCAGAATGTTACCGAAAGATCCAAACATACCTCGAAGGATGATATCCTTCGAGGTCCATCTGTATCTATCGAATGACCTTATCTTTCGAGGTCATCGAAGGATACAACCCATCCTTCGATGACATCCTTCGACATAAGCATGTTTCAACCAATGTGCTAACTGTTTGACCAAGTCAAACCGGAGGATGGTTGACTGGTCAAACTTACATCGAACGCACATATAAACAAATCTAACACAAGACATCGTTTTGTATCAAGACACATTACAGACAAAGTACAGACACAAGTCTTCGTCTTGATCTTCGTGTCTTCGAGTCGAAACCAAGTCGAACTGAGCCGAGTTGAACCGAGCCGAGTCGTGTCCACAAAATATGCATCAACAAACTCCCCCTTGGACGCTACTCGTGAGGTTCAACGCTATTCGTGAGATTCAACTTCGATGTCTTCCACGTCGGAGGATCTTTAAAGTCTTCACGCGTCGTAAGTAGAAAGTGTATTAACAAACTCCCATTTTTGTTTAGGAAGAGTGTCAATAAACTCCCCCTTAGATTGAACTCTCCATTGAGTCATGCTCGTGAATCTTTTGACTTGTCAAATCTTCAGATCCTTGTGGTGTTGAAGAAGTGTCAGCGGCAACTCGATCACTTTATCTTTTGAGTGCCTCCACTTCGTGTCTTCATTCCAAAGCTTGTCATCGAACATGTTCTCCTCGCCTTTAGCATCTGCACATGCAAGAAAGCTAAACGCATAATGAGAACAACCGCTTGGAATATAGTTAACATGTAAACAAACGACACATATGAGATCAATTCTCAATCAAACACCAACCGACAACATTTTGAAGGTTTAGAAAAAAATGTACAATTTTAATCCTTTAACTTTCAAAACTCGTTAACTTCGACAGATTATGAAGATGCATTGTTTTTCGGCTTGCGATCAGGATTTTGGGTAGGATAGACTCGAGTTCCAACATCGGTTAATCAAAAATAAACTAGAAGAAAAAATCTTTTTGGATTTTATAAAGTTTATATTAAAACACACCTAAAATCCTTTTGAAATTTTCATTTTTCAAATGTAAAGACGGAAAGCAATAAATAAATATATACAAAGATGCATAAACAGGAAACATTAAATAAATATTTACAGACATTCTTTTTGCGAGTTTCGAGGGTAAGAGAATCATATCAGTGTACGGTCATGCCAAAACGCTCTTGTTTTTCAATTAGTTAACATTAAGATAAGCATCCTATAACAATTATCGGTATTGTTGTCCACTTAAGCTCAACTTATCATTTGTAATCATGGCGAGGGGATACGTTAAGGTATGATTTATACTTACCGACCGGTGTTCCTCCACATCACGACACATTCCCGTATCAAGGTATGCACGAGGGTTCATCTTACCGGTGAGTATACCGATTATCATCTGTTTGACCGTATATGATGTGAGATTCTCACTTATTTAATTTGAAAACAAGCCCTATGTGATAGAATCACTTATTGATGAGGAACTTGATTTTCGATGCATGAGGGCACAGGAGCAAGTCCGTGAACAGGTCAGTACTTTCGTACAGCAGAGAGACGAACTTGACACCCGGAAAGAATTTGTGATATTTTATCACTTATTTATTTGGACATGTGATTGTTTATCACTTATTGAGGTCGAATGCAGTATGAAATATGTACACATATGTATAGTATCATGGAAGATCTAGACTTGCGTCCCCGTTATATTTCGGTAAAAGATACAACCATGATACCCAGATGATAAGCAGCATAAAGACCGAATATCTCAGAACCTCGGCAATCTCTCAAACGAAATTTCGGTACTAAGACCATATGCCAATGAATGGTTCCCACCCAGTCTTCAGTCGATTTAAGTTTATATCACCCTGCACACTTTAAAATGATTGTGAGCCTACCGATACATCTTATATAGAGCTGCTTATCGCTTTTCATTTAAGGTTTAAAGAGGTTTAGACAGACCACTAATGTACTATCATTTTCTCTTTTTCTCGCCAGGAAACTCATTTTTGATTTTCTATTGTTTTTGTGTTTTTGAAAATTTTTCGATGTTTTTGGATTTTTCAAATTTGGATTTACTCCCCCTAAAATCAACAAACTAAGATAAAATTTTAAAAACACAAAGGTATTTACAGAAATGATTTTCCGATGTTGGTTAACTCATGTTTTACCTCAATGCCGTTTACCAAAATTAAGTTTTAATCAGAAAAGATTTATCGACTTTTGGAAAAATCAGTTGGCATGTCGGTTTGCGGTGCGGACCATGACAACATTGTCTGGCCAAAGAGTGCTACGAGAGGATAACAATTTATAAAGTAGCTTAAATATCGACAAGTAAAAGAGAGATTAGAAATTTAAAACCGTATCCTGCAACTGCTTCGTGCATTGCAAGGAATCTGAGTGCTCTCCCAACTGGATATCCACCCGGTGTGGATTTCAAAGTCGGTTCTTTGTAGCTACTGAGAAGTCTCTTGACAGCAACAAGATCATAAACCTTTGGGTCCGGCTGGTCTTCGACATTTTACCAGCGAAGGTTTTTGTCTTTCTCTCGAGAAGTAGTGTGCGGTTGTTCAACCCATGCCAAGGCATCCGCACACCCGGTTGGTTTGTTCAACAAACACATTTTCTTCATTTACACCGCGAAGAAATGTACACTGCACGTTCATCTTGTTGATTTTGAACTTCAAACGTGCTGCAGGTGCGTACATTTTGATTTGAATCTACCCTGGGAAACCCGATCACAGCTTGATTGTTAAAGGCTTTGCATTTTTGTCGAAGCTTTTCAAACTCTTTCAACAAACAACTCTGTTCTCTTTCCATTTTCTCTCCATCAAAGGCAACAATTTCTTCTGTCGCCTATTTTGTGCATGGACACTCCACTATCAACAATCTTACGACTATCGAAAGTTCCTCCTGGAATATCCTACACACTCATTCAAAGATTAGACGGAGAGGGGGACCCAAGCCTTTGTGGACTTGGGTCGTCCTTGATCATCAAGGAAGGTGATCTCAATCTCCTGATGATTAGGAAAAAGAACCTGCGGTGCTCCCCCTGATTGAATTACCTGTTTTGGTCGCCAAGCTGTTTGTTCTTTACCAGTATTTGTATTATTTGTTTTTGCATTTACTGGTTTTGCCGTTTTAGGTTTTGCTTGAACAGTTTTTTTTTTTTTTTACCTCTGCCTTTAAGGCCTTTTCAATTACCTTTTGATTCTTTTGTTTCAACTTCTTTTCCTTTTCTTTCAAGACACGCGGGTCTTGTTTCGAGGAAAACGATCGTTTTTGGTAATTGGTTTCTAGGGGAGCCTTCAACTTTTGCAGGTATGGGCAGTATCTCACAATATGCCCAATTGTGCCACACTCAAAACACATTCTCCGCTCTACAAACCTCGGAGAAACATGTTGATGACCAGACTGAGAACCAGACAGTGAACTTTGTGATCTAGATGTACTTGGACCTAAATCACACCCTTTGGTGTGTTGGGTGTAATTATTTTGATCATTTCGTTTCAAAACTTTAACTTGTTTTATAAAATCAATGTTAGATTTATCCTGAAATGTTTCAAGTTTATCTGTACCCTTTGATCCAACAAAGTTCACTTTCGGTTCTCTTTTCTTAACAGGAGCTCTTTTGTTTTGCACCTTTTGCTGTTGAACTTTAGGTGCTTGAACATTCTTGTTCTGAGCCTTCTTTCCCTGTACCTTACCCTTTCCAGAATTTACTTGTTGTTTTCGCTCAATTGGTTGTTTTTGGTTTCCGTATTGTTTTCTAATTTGTTCACACGGAATTGGATCACATTGAGTGACTGTAACTTTGCCACTTTTGTTCCCCAAAAACTTTTCAATACATCCTTCAAAAATTTGCTCAACTAAATCTTGATTTACATTTTTAATTGGAAAATCTTTGTTAGAGTAGATTTTGTCATCTCCTTTGAGCGTGTACAACAAGTTATTCCATTCACAACTAGAAACAAGGGACTCCATTCTTTTTGACATCTCAGTCTTACTCAGTTCCACTGGTGGATCACATAAGATGTGATTCTCGATTGGAATATCTGTTGTAACCGAGTTAGACTGTTGTTTCACAATCACTACAGACTCATCATCAGATTCATCATCCGAAGAATCAGTATCCTCAACAGTGGGAGGACTCTGTTCCTTAACACATGATGAATCTGTCACATTCTCAGACTCAGATTCTGATTGACCAGAGGATGATGTACCAGTTGTGAACCCGAGGCCTGCTGCAAAATCATCTAGATTGAGTGGCACTGTAGGTTCAAAACGGGGCATATCCTCGTCATCAGGCGATTTGGAGTAATTGTGATTCATTGGGGGAGGACATGATTTGAATCCATTACACTTCCTATCCCCCTTTTTCTTCTGAACATCAATAATGTGATCCAAAACATAGCGGGAATTGGAATAACTTTCCAATTTCTGCTTAATTGTCTCACATTCACATCTAGCTGTTGCTAACTCTACCATTTGCTTTTCAATTGTGTCAATTAAATCATTGTTAACATGTTGTTTTCTTAAAACAGCCCTTTGTAATTCAGAAACATCATGTTTTAATGACGCAATTGTAGCTTTAAATTCCTTTTCATTTCTGGTTAAAAACAAGTTAGCTTCAGTTGCTTTGGAAAGATCAACAATCAATTCTTGATTGTGTTTGTGTGTGACTTCACATTTACTTTCCTGTTCAGCATATTTAACCTTTAAACTATCACAATTTTCACAGCTAACTTCAGTGGGTTCATTGACACTTACCTGACCTGATGAACTGTCGACATTAGCCGTAAAGGCTGAATGGGAAGAAAAAGATCCATCTTCAGAGAAAAACTTGGCAAGCTTCTCGGAAGTTCCAGCAGATTTCTGGCATAGAATAGATCTTCTCTTGCATAATACTTCAGCTTCAGCCAAAAGTTCATCAACCTTCAAATCTAAAGCATCACTTGATAAATCACCAACATCTAGTGATTCCCCATCTGTGCTCCCACTATAACCCGAACTATCTTCATCTTCTGAAGATTCACCAGCAGACACGGGTTCTACTATCTTCTCTGTCACCTTAGCATAACATGCTGTTCCACCGTTTCCTCCTTCTCCAAGCTGAAGCGACCAATCACAGCCTTCATCCATTTGAACCACGAGTCCCCGGTTGGCATTTGATGACCCTGGTTGGCTTTGGTTGTTGACAGGTACCAACATACGAACATTGTTCCTGTTCTGGTGCTGCTGGTTGCCTTGATTTCTGAAGGGGTTTTGGTTTCCATGCTGAGCAGGTCTTGTGCATTCCCTTTTGAAGTGACCCCTTTCACCACAGTTAAAGCATGTCACAGCTTGCTTGTCGAAACCATACTTGGTATCTTTCTTGCTTTCCAAGTTGGTTCGCCCCGTTCTTTCCATAAACTCCTTCGCTCTCCGAATAGCACTAGCAAGAGCCCATTTAATATCCATCATCTCAAACTCATCTCTATCCACTTGCTGATAATCTTCATTGGTTAGATTGATATTCCCAATCTGACCTGCGATCAATCCACAATAAGCACTAACCAAGGTATTCAACATCTCCATATGCTCCTTGGCTATTTCGACACTGACTTTGGAAAAGTTGGAAGTGTCTAGTCTGACAGTGTTTGGATTGGAAGTGGCATGAATGTTTGAAGAGCTTCCATAAAACCCTTGCTGTTGCGGTTGTTGCTGCTGAGGAGCTGTCGGTTTCGCATCTGGTCTTGGATACATCAAGTATGCTGAAGGATCAAACTGATCTGTTGTGGAAGATCCGGTGTTTGAGACGAAAGCAGTTTGAAGCTTCGCGTGTTGAGAAGCTGGTCTTTCTCCACCAATACCTCCAGCAATCCCAAAATACATCTCTGGACTTTGAGGAGTGAGTGTCCTTTTCGCCTTCAGTTTTTCTTCTACATCCTTGTTCTCCAATTTTTGAATTAAATCATAAACGGTGATTGTGTCTAAAACACCATTTTCTTTAAGGATTTCAAGATAACTGCTCCACTTTGCTGGTAAGCTATCAGCAAATCTCTTCGTCATTTCTTGTGGAGTGGCATTGACTTTAAAAGCAAACATTTCGCTCAACAAGTGATGAAACCTTGTAGATAAATCTGCCAAAGTCTCATTCTCCATACACGTAAATCCTTCAAACTCTTTCTTCAGCAAATCTTGCTTGATCTTTCTTGATTGAGCGTTTCCTTCACATCTTAACGTGAGCATATCCCACAAGCTTTTAGTAGTAGTGCAATAAACAAACTGGTGGTAAATGTCTCTGTTAAGAGCTTGCGTGAGAATCATGAAGGCTTTCTTTTCTAACTCAATCTTCTTCTTATCTGCATCAGTCAGAGTGCTGTAAGTTTCTGGATTTGATCCTGCAACTTCCAATTCGTTTTCAAATGGAGTGAAGAAACACATCCATAGATCTTGACCTTGCCCCTGAACATAAGTTCTCAACCTATCTTTCCACCATCCCCAATCATTGATGTGATTCAGCTTTGGCGGTTTTGTGCTTGTACCAGTTTCACTGTCGTTCTGCATCATAGATTGAATGCTGTTGTGTTGATTTGTGACCAGTGCCCATTGATTTGCAGTAATCATTGCAGCTTGAGTTGGAGCAATAGATCGCATCCATGCAGATCTGTCAAATTCTGGCTCAGGTTGGGTAACTGATGATCGTGAAGATGTTAGAGTCCACGCGGTTGAATCCCACTGATCGTTTGTTCCCATTTTATAAAAATTAAAATATTAGGTGAAAATTGATTTAAAATAAAATTAATTTTCACAAACTATATTAAGATTTCGAATGATAACCAAACAGCCGAAGGATCCTTGATCGAAAGTCCTGAAAAACACAAACTGTTAAGCTAAAACAAATTAGGGTCGAAAGATGCACACAGGTTCGAAAGACAGACACTTGTTCGAAAGATCAACAGTGTTCGAAAGATCACTGTTGAGTCTCGAACAATGGTTTCGAAAGATTCACTAACTCGAAAGATTCACAGTTTGACAGATCCTTATCTTTCGAATGTATATCCTTATCTTTCGAATCCTTGATCGAAGGATATGTCTCTGAATTCGAATGATGGGTCGAAAGATGATTATCTTTCGAGCCTTCCTGATCGTAAGATGATCTTTCGAGGTCGAAAGATATCCTTCGATTCCAACTGACACAACTGACACAAAGTAGACAGGTTGGTGAAAGTGTGACGGGTTGGTAGGAACTTTCGGCAAACGGCAGAAGACAGAAAGTATGGTCAGACCCTGCTTTTTCACCAACTTTGATTTGGTTCCCTTCCCAACACAAACAACTTTTGAAAATAGTCAAACAAGATCAAAACATGCAACACTTTGAATAACACTTGAAGATATGATGAAGATACCAAGAACAAACACAGAAAATTTGAATTTTCCAGAAAACCGACACTTCGGAACACGGGTTTTGGCCGAAAACTCAATAAAAACCAACTTTTAACAATGTGAAAATGAAGAACAACAAGACTTTTATAACAACTTTCAACAACATGCAATGATTTTCGAAGTTTAAACAGAAAATTTTCAGAAAATTATGAACTTCAAAAACCCGAAACACTCTAAAACACTCGGTTTTAACAAGGAAAAGAGCCAAAGCTCTGATACCACTTGTAGGTCCCTCTTCCCGGATGAGTGTGAAACCTTATCCTTGTTATATTAACACACTAGCGAGTGCGGAATCCAAGCTAGCATGCAAACCGAGTTAGAACACGCAAAAGCACGACACACAAAGTTCACCGATTAACACCACTTGTATTAATACGAATGAAGGTTCCAGTTACAAGCTCAATGTTTACAGATGTATTCCGTAAACTCTCTCTCGTGTGTGTGTGATTTCAGCAGAGTGTTCTCCTATGGTGTCTCTCTCAAGTGCTCTGCAAGTCTAAACTGAAATGAACACAACACTTGGGTATTTATACCCGACACAGCTGCTATGGTCGAAGGATCAGGAGATCTGGTCGAAGGATCATCTATCGACCAGAATGTTACCGAAAGATCCAAACATACCTCGAAGGATGATATCCTTCGAGGTCCATCTGTATCTATCGAATGACCTTATCTTTCGAGGTCATCGAAGGATACAACCCATCCTTCGATGACATCCTTCGACATAAGCATGTTTCAACCAATGTGCTAACTGTTTGACCAAGTCAAACCGGAGGATGGTTGACTGGTCAAACTTACATCGAACGCACATATAAACAAATCTAACACAAGACATCGTTTTGTATCAAGACACATTACAGACAAAGTACAGACACAAGTCTTCGTCTTGATCTTCGTGTCTTCGAGTCGAAACCAAGTCGAACTGAGCCGAGTTGAACCGAGCCGAGTCGTGTCCACAAAATATGCATCAACAGTATGCTGGTCCACTTAAATCTTCACACAAAGTTCAACTGCTTCGAGATACGAGTTTAATGTCTTAGATACTTAAACTAGTGGTATCAGAGCTTAGGACGAGGAGTTCATACCATAGCAGCTTGATTCTACCGGATTTTCTTCTTTCTACTCACTTCTCTTCATACTTTTCTGATTTGAACGAGTTCTAACGGTTGAAATGGCCTGAATTTCACATATATCGTGTAAAACATAGTTTTAACAAAGCCTACAAAGAATCAGATTAAAATTCGGATTAAAACTGGTAAAAAATGGACTAAAACAGCCTTTCGCTTGAAAGTGTTCTTCGTAGTTTCGCTTGAACATCATCGGTTTCGCTTGAAAAATTGCTGTTAATAACATCATTCGCTTGAAAGGGACCTATTTCGCTTAAAAGCTAAGGTTTTCGCTTGAAAATCAGACCCCTTCGCTTGAAAAGTTCAAGCGAACTAGGATTATTAGTTTTCGCTTGAACTGTTGAACTTGTATCAGCCTTTTCGCTTGAAATTTGAAGCGAAACAGATTATTGGTTTTCGCTTGAACATTGATAATACAAGCTGTTTCGCTTGAACAGCTTTCGCTTGAACAGCTTTCGCTTGAAATTGATATTTTTCAAAATCAAAACTTTTCTAAGTGTTTGATTGTTTTTCAGGTACGTTCAAGATGGATGATTTCAATCCATTTCATGATATGTATGCATTTGCTGGAGACCGTGGAAATGATACTTCTTCGAGTAACATCAATGAGAACATGCCGAATCAAAAGAAAAAGTTATCGGATGCTTTGGAGGTTGAAAGCGCTTTTGGAACTTACAACAAACCACCAAAGTTGATGGCTATAGAAGATTACAGTCGGTGGGCAAAGAAATTTGAAGATTGGTTGATGGCCTTTGCTTTTCTCATCTAGAAAAGTCTGAAAAATGGTTACAATAATGGAGGCAAAAGTGGCGAAACATTAACAACACCTGATGAAGTAGAATCATTTGTTGCTGAGCAAAAATGTATTGCGTTGTTGTTTCAGTCCGTCAGAGAAGATATCATATCTTTGATCGAATATTCTAGTGCTACAGATCTCTGGAACAAATTGAAACAAAAATGTATAGGAAGCAAAGAAATTGTGAAAAACAAAACGAAACTACTTAGAAAAGAGTTTGATTTGTTTGGGTGTTTAAAGAATGAATCAGTTTGTAAAATGATAGAGAGGTTTGGGCATTGAAACTGGAACTGGCGAGACATGATATTCGCTATACTGAAGAAGAGCTAGTTGATAAGCTGTTTGACAGTCTGCCAAACAACAGATGGTTTTTCTATCCTCGGTACTGGAATCGTATGAAAGCCTTGTAGCAGGGAAGATTGGCAACACCAACCTGACGAAGGAAGATTATGACCAAATAGATCCTGAGGAAATCGAACTGATCGACATAAGGTGGTGTATGGCCAGTGCAGTTCACCGAGCACATCGTTTTATGGAGATAATAGGGAGAAAGTCAATTGGTGGACCATCTACCAAGTTGGGCTTTGATAAGTCTAAGGTGACATGCTTCAAATGCAAACAGAAAGGTCACTTTAAGCGTGAATGCAGAAACGCGTATGCTGATGAATCTGAAAACCCGTTTAGAGAAGATTACTACAAGAAAGCGATTTTTCATCAGAATAAATCGGAGCCACCAAGAGTGAAACAGATTGAAGATAACAAAGAAAAATCTAGAGCTCTTGCGGTGATTCACGACGATGAAGGTTTCGACTGGAGCGAGTTGTTACCTGAGGAGGATGCGGTTGGATATGCATTCATGGCAAATTCTGAACCTAAACCTTGGAAAGATAACAGAACTGAAGAACATAAGTATAATTACAGAAGGATGTTAGCCACGAACAAATTGATCAGATTATCTGGTATTTTTTCTGAGGCAAAAAGAGCAAAGAGATGGGATCCAGACAGGGAGTGTTATCTTGACCCCTATGGAAACATTGCCGTGGATCATAACACTCTTGATGTGGAAACCATAATTCAAGAATATAAAATTGAAGATGATTATTGGCAGAAGAAATGGTGGGGAAGCGGAGAAGATGAAGAGAAAGAGAAGAAGGAGAAAGAAGAGAAAGAGAAGTCAAAGAAGATTGACACTGGGATCATTGACACGACACAGGTGTTGAATGCTGAAAACATGGGAAAGATGGCTGACAAGGTGATGGCAGCTAAGACGCTTGAGGTAGATCCTAAATCTTTTTCTGAGTCTAAAAGCCAAGTCAGTTCAAATGCGTCAACGACTGAGTCAGGTAAGAAGGTCAGTGGTGATGTTGACTGCAAAAACTGCCTCAAAGAGTGCAAGGTTTGTAGTACAAACACTTATCTCAAAGGTAAGAAGATTGAGGATTTGACTGCTAAAGTCAAAAGTGTTGAGGATCAAATTCTTGATCGTGATAAATCGGTAAAAGCTTCAACTGGACGATTAAAAGAATTAACTAACAAAATTGAAACTGATAAAATTGATAAGGAAAGGGTTAGGAAAGAAAATGAGAAGTTAGTTCTTGAAAATCGTCAGATCACTGAAAATTTGGAGAAGCTTAAAAGCACGATTAAGGATAATGATGATAGAAATGGTAAAACATACAAAGAAAATTGCCAATTGCAATGTGTTTTGAGATTAAAAGACGAATTAATCAACCAACAATTGGATGAAATTGCTAAATTGAAACTTAAAGTTCAAGAAGCTGAAATTGAAAATGAGCGAATCCAGTTGAAGCTTAAGAGTTATAACTCCGCAAGCTTTGTTTTGCAACACATTATTCCCAAACCCATCGGGAAAGACAAAGCAGGCGAAGATGTGTACTCTGATGGAACCGGGGTGGGTTTTCATCAAGTTCCACCACCAATTCTTGATAATTACTCGAAAAAACAATCTGGATTGGCTGAAATTGAAGAAGAAAATGAAGTGAAACTTCCTGATTCGATTGATGTGACATTTTCTTCATCATCATCTGATGATAGTGTTCAAACTGAGATAGTTAAAAGCACAGCTGAAAGTGTTTTGTTGTCTGATTCAGCTGAAGATGATGAATGTTTCTTGGACAAGTACATTCAGAAACCAAAATTCAAAAACAACTTAAGTGATGAACCGGGTCTTGTGATGTACAAGATGGTTGGATCTGATAAGTTGTATTCGGATTCTGAGTTTCCCATTGAGAATGTTAATGTGAAAAAGTTGACAAATGTTTTCAAATTGGTTGATGTTGAGTTGTCAGAAGTGAACAATTTGAGTCAAACAAAGAGACAAATGAATTTTGAGAAAGATAAAGCTTACTACAAAAAGCCTGTTGTTCCACCACGTTTTTATAACAACAATCGAAAAAATTGGTCGGGTGGATATCAGGGTGGTAAAAGTTATCAGAAAAGGAGTTTTCAAAACAAAAGGTTTGCTGAAAAGAAGGTGTTTGTGAACAGTTCAAGTTCACTTTTTGATGAGGAAAATGAAATCTTTTTGAAATCAAATGAAGAATTTTTTGAAAAGAGGGCCTCACAACCTCAGTCTGAAGGCACAATTCGGGTAGTTGATACTCGTACGTGTTTTAGATGCAACAAAGTTGGTCACATTGCAAGAAATTGCACCAACTCCAAGCCTAAGACTGAAGTTGTTACGAATCGACAGAAGAAGGTTGATTTAAAAGGCAAAGCTCCAATGGTTGTTGAGAAAGTTTTGAAAAATGAGAAAACAAAAGTCAAAATTGAACCTGTTAAGAACTTGGTAACCAAAAATGACAAATTTTATAAATGGGTTGCATCTTCTCAACAAACTTGGAAGCCAAAAGTTGTTGATAAACCAAAGGTTTCAGTGTCGGAAAAACAATCATCTTCTACCACACCGGTAAAGATGGATGTTCCTTTGGATTATTATGAAAAGTTGGAAAAACAATCTTCTACTCCATCAGAGAAGAAGAATGTTCAAAAGAAAAATCAAACAACTGGTCAACTTAAGATAGATGAGTTTTTCTTATACAAAAAGGTTGAGGTTGGATCAAATGAAAGTTTGAAAATGAATGATAAAAATTTTCCGCCACTTTACTCTGCTAAAACTCACATTAAAGTCAAGTTACCCGAGTCAAAAGAGGCTTGGGTAGCATCAAAATCTCATTAAAGATTTTGGATTTGCCGGAGCTTCCTAGTTGGTAATTGTGAAGCATGAATCGGCATCTTTATTGAATTGTTTGTGATATGTGCAGGAACTTCCAAGAGCTATTTCAAGATGGATCATGGATAGTGGAGCGTCTCGACATATGACAGGAAAGACTGCATTGTTGTATGATGGTTATTTGGGTTTTGCTGGACACGAAGGTGGTAGAATTATTGGAGAAGGAACGTTATCCAATGGGATTGTTACGTTTGAAAGAGTTAACTACATTACTGAGCTGGAGAATAATCTGCTAAGTATCTCGTAGATTTGTGACAATATGTATACCACTCACTTCACAGACAAAGAATGTTTGATCTTGAAACCAGGATTTGTTATCCCTAAAGAATGGATTATCATGCGGGCACCTAGAGTGAATGATTTATATGTGTTGGATATGAGTGTAGCAACTACAACTACTGGTCAAGCACATTGTTTTGTGTTTAGAGCAACAGAAAAAGAATCGAAGTTGTGGCACCGGAAGATGGGGCATATACATCTTAGAAAAATGAATCACTTGGTACACAATGATTTGGTTCTTGGAGTTAATATCAAAGGTTTTCATCTGGAAGGGGAGTGCATTAGCTGCGTCAAAGGCAAGCAGAAGAAAAAGCCACACCCTAAAAAGCAAGTCAACTCAGTTTCCAGACCGTTAGAGAGACTACATATGGATTTGTTTGGTCCAGTAAACGTCAAAAGTATTACAGGGGATCTCTACTGTCTTGTGGTTACTGATGATTATTCCAGATTTTCATGGGTATCATTTTTTAAGTCGAAAGATGAAACGTTTGACAGTTTGATGGCGTTGTTCAGAAAGATTGAAAACTTGTACCAAAGGCGTATCAGAAGAATTAAAAGTGATAATGGTACTGAGTTCAAGAACAACAAGATGGAAGAATTTTGTGATGAAAGAGGTATATTGCATGAGTTTAGTGCTCCGTACACTCCGCAGCAGAATGGAGTCGCAGAACGCAAGAACAGGACACTAATCGAAACGGCTAGAACAATGCTTGTTGATTCAAAGCTACCGATAAATTTTTGGGCAGAAGCAGTTTCCGCCGCATGCTATACACTCAACCGGGTTCTCACTGTCAAGAAATTCAACAAAACATGCTTTGAGTTGAAAAATAATCGCAAACCGAATCTGAAGTATCTCGAACCGTTCGGGTCACCCTGTACTGTTCTAGAGCCTTTTGGAAAGTTTGGTCCGAAAAGTATTGAAGGGATATTCATAGGTTATGCAAGTCCGTTACGACGTGTCTTCGTTCCAAGTCTGAAGCGGATTATTGAAGCTCCTAATGTTGAATGTCAAGGTTATACAATGCCACCTCAGAACCCCAGTGACTCATGGCGTTTTAATTACGATAAATTGTGGGATTCGTTTGACATGGAAGAAGAAAAGGAAGAAGAAGAGGATTTCTTTGATGAGTTGGATATTTTGAGAGCATATGAAGAATCGCAGGAAAGGTTTCCAGCAGAGTATTCAAGAAGACCTCGACAAGCTTTAAATGATGATGAAGCAGGTCCAAGCAATGCTGGTGAACATGATGATGTCCAACAGGATGAAGTTTCTCAAGATAATCAGACGGCACAGATTGATAATCAAGAATATGAGAACATGCCTGTATTTGATCCTGGTAATTCAGATTCTGAGGGGGAGCAAATTCAAATTTCAAGTCAAACAAACCCAGTTAGTGAACAAGGTGCAAATCAGAATGTGACTAATCTGGAAGGTGATGTAGATGTTTCAGGCGAAGTAATGCCACGAACTCTTTCATATCATCCGGAGGAATTGATCATTGGAGAACTGCAGACAGGAGTTCGCACTCGAAGACAGATTGATAAAGGGCTTACATGTTTTTATACAACAGTTGCTCCTTTGCAAACTGAATTCTCATTGAGTTGTTTTATCTCGCAGGTTGAACCAAGAACTTACAAAGAGGCGCTTACTGAAGATTCTTGGGTCAATGCAATGCAGGAGGAATTGAGTCAATTCGAGAAATTAGGA
Organism: Helianthus tuberosus; assembly: GCA_030545235.1. Taxonomy (NCBI): domain Eukaryota; kingdom Viridiplantae; phylum Streptophyta; class Magnoliopsida; order Asterales; family Asteraceae; genus Helianthus; species Helianthus tuberosus. The sequence continues at coordinate 118,098,365 of CM060358.1, read as the reverse complement.
GTGTGGAAGTTAGTGGATTTACCTGATGATCAGAGGAAGATAAACACCAAGTGGGTGTTCAAGTGTAAGAGAGACGATAGAGGAGTTGTGGTTCGTAACAAAGCTCGACTCGTTGTCCAGGGTTTCTGTCAGCAGGAAGGTATAGATTTCACTGAAGTGTAGGCTCCAGTTGCTCGACTAGAAGCGATCAGAATCTTCCTAGCATTTGCATCTTGGAAAAATTTCAAAGTATATCAGTTAGATGTAAAATCGGCTTTTCTCTACGGGAAGGTAAAAGAGGAGGTTTATGTCGGTCAGCCACCGGGTTTTACCGATCCACACCACAAAGACAAGGTCTACTTGCTAGACAAAGTGCTGTATGGTTTACACCAGGCCCCGAGAGCTTGGTACGAGACATTGTCTCAACACCTGCTAGCCAACAGTTTTATTCGTGGAAAAGTGGATGCCACTCTCTTCACCAAAGAGGTCGGCGGACATCTTCTGATTGTTCAGATTTATGTGGATGATATTATATTTGGGTCAACAAATGAGGATCTATGCAAAGATTTTTAACGTGTTATGAAGCAGAAATTCGAAATGTCATCGATGGGTGAGATGAAATTCTTTTTGGGACTTCAGGTTGATCAACTATCCAAAGGAATTTTCATACATCAAACGAAGTACGTTCATGATATCTTGGAGAAATTCGGGATGTCAGGTTCTACTCCAGCAGCCACCCCATTAGCAACGAATCATGGGATAAACCCTGATCTCACCGGAGAGAAGGTAGATGAAACTATGTATCGTTCCATGATCGGTTCGCTGATGTATTTGACAGCTTCAAGACCCGATATTATGTACCCAACCTGCCTCGCAGCAAGATTTCAATCTAACCCGAGAGCATCGCACATGGTTATTGTGAAAAGGATATTGCGCTACCTGAAAGGAACTCCATCTTTGGGGTTGTGGTATCCAAGAGATGGCGATTTCACTCTCGAAGGGTATTCCGATTCCGATTTCGGATGCTGCAAAGTTAATGCTAAATCAACAACAGCAGGGTGTCAATTCTTTGGATCACGATTGATCACTTGGCAATTCAAAAAGCAAACCTCTGTGGCTTTATCCACATGTGAAGCGGAGTATGTATCTGCTAGCAGTTGCTGCTCACAGATCTTGTGGATCCAGCAACAGATGCGCGACTACGGTTTGCAATTTCTAAATACCCCTATCTTTGTTGATAATGAGGCAGCGATTAACATTACTAAAAATCCAGTTCATCACGCTAAAACCAAACATATTGAGATTCGTCATCACTTCATTCGCGATTGTTTCGAGAAGAAGTTGATACGTATTGAGAAAATCCACACTGACGATCAAAAAGCTGATTTACATACCAAAGCATTTGACAAAACACGTTTTCAGTATTTGCTAAAACTGAATAGTATGAAGCTTTTATCGGTGTTGGAGGAGATCATTGGCGTTGATGAAGGAGACATTGTAGATGATGTTGAGAAGCAATCTGCAATGGTTTGTCGACTTTTTACATGTTTTGGTATTTAGGGGGAGGTATAGGGTAAATATTTTCAAAAAATACAAAAACAATAAAAAATGACAAAAATACAAAAACATGAGATATTTTCAAAATCAAAAAACAATAGAAAACCAGAAAAGAGCTTGTGTAAAAAGGGAAAATGATAGTACATCGGCTTGACAGTCACGGTATGCTAAAGAAATGTAATGTTTAAATACGTTAAATAGTCTCGCTGATGATGTGTCGATAGGTTTTTACACATTTAGTAGGTTTTTTCGGGATATAAACCTAAATCTTACTTGCTTATTTCGTGGGGAACACTACTTGGATATATGGGTAACCCCCGAAATCTCGTTTGAAAGATTCCTTTTTCTGATATACTAGGTTTTTATACTCAGTGATGTCTGGGGTATTATTCCAGGACTTCTGCTGAATGGAAGTTCTGACCTAGTCCTCGAATAATACTTTTCGCAATGCTTGAAACATAGCATCACCCTCAGCATAAATGATAAGACAATAAAATTGCTTAGCAATGCTGTTGTAAAAAAAGATCCTCTAAAGGGGACACACCTAAAGTTGAGTCATGATCTCTCTGCTGAACGGTAGTTCGGACCTGAACTCTCATGATTCTTCATAATTTATTAACCTTTACAGATATCATTTGTGTTATAATTGCCTGTAAGACTGAATATTGGGATCTAGATACGCGAGTATATTCAAGAGGTGGGACACATGTATAAGTTTAAGTCTTTAAAACACTAAATCCGTATCCTGGACAGATTGAAATTTGTGTGAGAATTTAAGAGGATCAGTATATCGACAATCTAAGCGAATTGTTTAATTCTGAATATGTAATTGAAGCTTAACAGTACTTGTGATTTGTCGAATAGCTGATATGATTTCCTAACACGCTCATCAAAAATATGTTTGTAAATAGTTTACTTTCATTTACTGCATTTTAGTTTTGTATTTCATTCCTAGTTTAGAAGCTTTGTTAAAATCCAAAAAGATTTTACATTTCTGTTTTATTTTTGACAAACCAAAGTGGAGAGTTGATCTTCGGATTCGAATTCTGAAAGATGAAAGCAGATGCAAGAAGGTTTCTGGACTGGAGGATGAGTCGAGAGCTAAAATATGACAAGTTTGTGAAAATTGGAAAGTTAAAGCAAGTTCATTAACTTGAAACTTGTAAATTTTTAGAGATTCATTGAACTAGAAGTCAGTGTGATTTATCTCAGATCAACCAAGGTCATTAAGTTGGACTTGGTAGATTAATTGAGTAATCAGGGTCATTAATTTGAACCTGAGTACTTAAGTGGATTTCTAACACTGAAGGTTAAATGGTAAGTTTGGATTGAAATTGTTATTATCATATATCTTATATTTGGGTAGAGATTTTACAAGTTGTAGATTTCATAATCCCCATGGCATCAAAATTTCAAAGTTTGAACCAGAATTTGAGCCCTAGCTTATTGAGAGGGGGAGTCTGTGAAAGGGGGAGTCATAATTCTGGATCAACAGTCAAAGGGGAGATTGAAGATTAAAGTTTAAAGATAAAGATTGAAGAGAGCTTTACAATGATTGGAGAATGATAAAGACAAAGACTTGAAGCTGAAGACTTCGTCAACATCCAAGGGGGAGTCTGTTGGTACACTTAGTGTCTGTTAACTTTGTCTTTTACAAGTCTTTTGTCTAGATTGGTTGAATGAACACACAACAGGGTCGAAATTAGGTTTAGTTTATGTTTGAGGAATCTGTTGGTACACTTAGTGTCTGTTAACTTTGTCTTTTACAAGTCTTTTGTCTAGATAGGTTGAATGAACACACAACAGGGTCGAAATTAGGTTTAGTTTATGTTTGAGGAAGGGTTTTCGCTTGAAAGTATGGCATGGCAGTTTCAAGCGAAACCTCATCATCAACATCATACAGTTTCGCTTGAAACCAGTCTCAAGCGAAACCCCATGAGTTGACATTCTCAAGCGAAACCCTCTAGGTCTATATATAGGAGTGTGTGTTGTTCATTTGAAGCGGTCATGTATGTGTGTGTGAGCGAAGGTGCTACCGAATTTTCATCAGAATACATTGTAAAAGCTCAGAATCAGTAATAGAAAGAAAGTTAAAAGGATACAAGCTATTATTGACTTCGTTTACGTTGATTCCGCCCTCGTATTTGAAGATGAACTGCTTTAACTGACTTTAGGGTCACCGACAACGATCCAACACGTACTATGTGTTATTTCGTGTGTACGTGCCTACTTGAATACGGTCCTAACATTGGTGACCATAATAGGACATGGTTGACCAAGCTTAGGGTAAATACTTTATCTACTGAGCAACCTAAGGTGAGTTTACACTAAAACTAAAAGCATGCTTTCCCGGTGGTTGGGAACTTCATACATTCCCGGTGGTTTGGGAACTTCATACATTCCCTAGGGGTTGGGAACTTCATCTATTCCCGATAAATGGGAACTACATACACTAAACGAAACTCTACCACAAATGTCACACCCCCAAAATCCACAAGCGGAGTATCACTGCAGGAGGCGTGACATGACCAGGATCAAGCCACCAATCATATTGAACAATGTATTAAAGTAAATATAAACCAACCAACAACATAATTGGTGTCCAAAACAAATTAACTAAGTTCAAGTTATCAGCGGAAGCATAAAGTTTAAATCTAAAACATAAGTTTAAAAGTTCAAATGTGTAACATGGACTCAATAGTCCATGTCCCACAACGACCTCTTCCTCCTCTGCAAGCTCCATCTAAGCACCTAACGACCTGCAAGGCATGTAGCAACGAATCAACAACAAAGTTGAGCGAGTTCATAGTTGGTTGTCCATTTTAATGTTGTTCCAAAAACCATAAGTTATCTCGAAAAACCATGAGTTAATCAGTTCCTTGTTTCCCAAACCATAACCAGTGGGGGCTACCCCATGTTAACCACTAGACCCGTTACGATATCGACTATTGACTGGAGTCATGTTTATGTGCCATGCGTCAATGTCTATCATCATTGACTAAGTGCCCAGATCCATTAGTCCACTCCCGTCCTCTGCGGCACGGTGTGAGGCTTGTCAAACCTAATAGCGCTATTTAACTAATGACCCGTTCGCCATTGGCCCGGCGATTAAGTCGATATAAAAATGAGGGACTTCATGATAGAGTTTTGCCTAGTAAGTTATATGTTGTCATCCTTCTTACGGAGGATGGAGGTACGTATTCTACCCAAGGAGAATACGCAGGATTTAATGTTGTCATCCTTCCGAGGGAGGATGGAGGTACATATTCTACCCAAGGAGAATATGCAGGTTTCCATATAGTTCCTTAACCCATTCCCAAACCACCGGGAATCCCATGCCTTGTTGAAAGTGTGAACTCACCTTAGGTTAGCTCGGCAGATAAACGAAAAGGTCACTTGAGCTATTTGTGGTCAACCACGTCCTAACATGGTTACCATACAAGTCAGGTCTAGGTTCAAGTAGTGCACGTAAGTTTACACATAATCTAACAAGTTACGAACACATAACGATCATGGCAAACACGTAGGATCATGGCAACTAGTTAATCTACACTTGACATGTTTAATAGTAGCACACAATCCACATAAACATAACCCAACTTGTGCGATCCAAAAGGTAAAGCCCAATAACCATCCGGCCCAACCTGTTGTGCGTTCAGCACAATCTTTTGTGACTTACAACGGGTTATGCGATTCAAAAACATGCCCGGCCCAATAGCATGCAATCCAAAACTTATACAGCCCAACATTTAAACAACCACTTATCTTGTGCGGTCCAAACATACTTATGCGATTCGAAATAACTTGTGCGATCGGGTTTGGGTTGTACGGCCCAATAACATAGCATAACTTAATATATTATGCGGCCCAACATCTTGTGCGATCAGCACAGCCTTGTACGATTCATAAGATGTTGTGCGCTTATGCTTAAATGAGTTGTACAACATGCTTAAACAGTTGTACTCTATGCCTTGTGCGACTGGCTTGTGCGATTGGCCTTGTGTGATTAGCTTTATGTTTCCTTAAATCATGCAAGTCAGTTACAAACAATTTAAACAGTTTCATGTTTTACAATAATTCGATCAAATCAAGCATTAAATTGGTCAACAATCAACAGTTTCTAACTTCCTATCCAGTCGATCAAATCAAGGAATTTCCAAACCATACTCATGAACCCTAATTTACCATAACATTTAATTGTATTAACAGATCAATGATTTTTTTTATTACAATCTACACCTTATCATGCCAACACAAGTAATCATCTGAATCACATAATAGCCGGTTAACATCTATTTGGTTCTAGATCAATATCATGCAAATCCGATTCATATGAACATCATGACATAAACCCTAATTGCAAACCAACACTAATCTCATAATCATTATATGGATTCGGATCAATCATACAGAAACATTAAACAATCATTTATCATTTAATCATGCATAATATCAATTGCTCATTGTCAAACAATCAAACACCAACACTAATAAGAGACTAACCGAATCAAGCTATGAGCCAAGGATTGTGTGTGTGATGATAAGGCTTCGAAAGGGAGGTGAGACACCCGCCGGCCTTCACTTCGAGAGACGGGGATGGCTGCCGTCGAACAGGAAGGAGGAGAGGAGAGATAGCTTAGGGTTTGTGTGTGTTCTTGTGTTTTGCAAGTAATGAGAAACAAAACCCCACACATAGGTGCTTGTATGTGTATAAAAGGAGTGGTCCGAACCCGTACATGGGCTGCCCTTGGTTTCGAGTTCAAGGAGAGTGGACCGAGTATGGTGTGGGACAAAAGATAAAGTATAGGCCCATAAGCTTGTGCGATCGGACACGTTTTGTGTGACTAGTCATACATATACACATTATAGTTTCATATCACATAACACATTCAACACATAACATAACATTCCATTAAAATTATGTTTCACATAATCACATATTGTTCAAACAAGTTATATCAAACAAAAAGATAGGTTCTGAAATACGAGTTGTCACATCATCCCCAAGTTGAAAGAAATTTTGTCCCGAAATTTAGCTCGTAGTTTCTGAGGAAGCTAGTTAGGTTGCGTGGTTTCCTGGTTTTCCTGGGGTGTCGCATCATTCCCCTGTTGGTTTGGAATTTCGTCCCGAAATTACATAGTAGCTTCAGCCTCAGTAGTGGTCTCACTTTTCTCAAACAACTATGGATATTTGTGCTTCATTTGGTCTTCTCGTTCCCAAGTAAACTCTGGGCCACGACGGGAGTTCCAACGAACTCGAACAATGGGTATCCTGGTACGTTTGAGAATCTTGACCTCCCGGTCCAAGATTTCCACTGGTTCCTCGACAAATCGCAACTGTTCGTCGATTGTGAGCTCCTTGAAAGGAACTATGAGGGTCTCATCTGAGAGACACTTCTTCAGGTTCGACACATGGAATACGTTGTGAACTCCTCTGAGTTCTTCGGGTAGATTCAATCTATACGCCACTTTGCCAATTCTCTCAATGATTTCAAAAGGTACAACATAACGTAGGTTTAGATTGCCCCGCTTACCAAAGCGAACCACACCTTTCCATGATGAAACTTTAAGTAGCACTCGATCCCCAACCTGGAAATCGAGCGATTTCCTGCGCTTATCAACGTATCTTTTCTGACGGTCACGAGCCGCCGCCATTCGTTGTTGTATTTGGGCAATCTTTTTTGTCGTGTCGACGACGAGTTCTGGGCCAGTGATTTGGCTGTCCCCAACTTCTGCCCAGCATAAGGGTGATCGGCATTTCTGTCCATACAACGCCTAGAACAGAGCAGCCTGGATGCTAGTGTGATAACTGTTGTTATACGAAAACTCCACCAAAGGTAGATGCCTTTCCCAGCTGTTACCAAAGTGGATTACACATGCTCGAAGCATGTCTTCAAGAGTTTGAATGGTGCGTTCAGTCTGTCTATCCATCTGTGGATGATAAGCTGTGCTCATATCTAGACGCGAGAAAAAGGATTTGTGCATTGCTTGCCACAAATCAGAGGTAAAACGTGGATCACGATCAGAAATGATGGAAGTTGGCACCCCGTGCCTCGAGACTACTTCCTTCAGGTAGATGTCTACTAAAGTAGAGAACTTATCAGTTTCTTGATAGCCAGGAAGTGTGCAGACTTGGTTAGTCGATCCACTATCACCCAAATGGTATCGTTTCCTCGTTGAGATCTAGGTAAGCCAGTAACGAAGTCCCTGGAAATTTGCTCCCATTTCCATGTCGGGATTTCTGGTTGTTGATGTTGGCCTGATGGCTTCTGGTATTCGACCTTGACCCTAGCACAGGTCAAACATTTACTAACATAGGTCACTATGTTAGCCTTCATGTGGGGCCACCAGTACGTAGCTTTGAGATCATGGTACATCTTATCAGAACCAGGATGTACTGAGTAACGAGACTTGTGTGCTTCATCCATCACAAGCTCACGTAGATTACCATAAAATGGAACCCAGATGCGCCCCGCTAAGTAGTAAGAATCGTCTTCCTTTAGTTCTAACCGTTTCTCCATTCCGTGCAGGGACTCAGCCTTGATGTTCTCTTCTTTCAATGCTTCGACCTGAGCATCACGAATTTAGGCAGGGAGACTAGAGTGAATGGTAAGCTATAACGCACGTACACGCTTAGGTTTGGTTTCCTTTCGACTGAGGGCGTCGGCCACAACATTGGCTTTTCCTGGATGATACTTGGTTGCGCATTCGTAGTCGTTAAGTAGTTCGACCCATCGATGCTGTTGTTATGGGTGAAATTTCGAGCTTATATCCTGAAGCATATCCTGATATTATATGCTTGATGCTGCGTCCAGGATACTGAACCAGGATATTGGTAACATCCTCGGGGGTATCCTGCTTGCTATTAACGATTTTCTTTGGTTGCAAGGCACCAACGTTAAAGGACTTGATCTACCTGAAGATTCGCTCAAGGTGGTTGAAAAATGGACGTTGATGGTGGAAGAATGGGTCTTGTAACGGTCAGAATAGAAGAAAGGCATATTCCGCGAGAATATCGGATGCTGGTCAATGCTATTGACTTTGTAACGGTTATATGAGCTGAAGACCCAGTTTTATGGATAATTTGCACGTGGAAAACAAGTTAAAAGAGTCTCCCAACGTTCAGAATGGAATATTCCCAGCATCCCGGAATAATAGGAGAGTTAGTTTGTTATTTGAAACTATAAATAGAATGATCGAATCAGGCTAAGTCACACACTTTTTCTTTCGCACACTTTGCTCTCTAGCTACTAGCAATCACTACACACAAACACTTGTACTCCAATCACATTGTAACACCTAGTTGATCCGCATCATATCCTGCACTGTATCCTGTTATTCAAGCAATAAGAAGAACAAGGCAGCCGACGATTGTCAGCTCCCGAGGTTTTATGCCGGAGATCTAGATTGATCAAGGGCTTTCCTCGTACATCACGTGTCAACCTTTACATTTTTGCTCATTGTTTGATTATAGATACAGCTCGATATCCAGAGCCGTATCTTGAAACTGTTTTCTCAAACTCACAAACCAAAATATTTTTTACAAAGTATTACTAGCACACTACCTTACAAAACTAATTTGATCACTTAATTGCTTAGGTAATTTTTGACCAAAACAATTTGGCGCCCACCGTGGGGCAAGTGGTGCTATTTTTAATCAATACTTTGTTAAAATCATTACTCGGTTTTCTGTGTTCGAAATTCTTTTCAAAACTATTTCTAATGGCTTCTCAATCGAATTTGAACTCTTCTTCCATGTCTGTTTCAACCTCTGTTGTCGCTGGTTCATTACCTCTTCCACATTCACAAGTTCAGACTTTTCAGAGGAGAAATGAAAGCCACACACCGAGAGAAATGCCTGCTGCTCAGAATGTTCCTAGATCCGGAAATTCAGGGAGAACCCAAATCCTTGCTTCTAATAACGAAATTCTGTCTATGTTTGGTAGTATACAGGAACAAATGAAGAGGCAGCAAGAAACTAACCAGACCATCATGAAGGATATACAACTCTTGAAGTGAAACTCCAGGAAACCTGTGGAGGATACAACTACTCCTCTATAGCCCAGGATGCTGATCTTTAGTTCAGCAACATTTACCGAGGATAATCAAGGCAACATGATACTGAGTCAGTCCCGGAGCAACATGCTGGAGATACCATCATCCGCCAGGATATCGACCGTGAGGGATCCAGGATATGGCCCAGGATATGGTCCAGGATATGGCAAAAGTCAACATGCTGGTAACATGTTTGCCAATATCAGTATCCCTGCTACTAATAATTCTGATTCTATGCAGGACATAGGTGTAACACCAGTATTGAACAGGGAGCTTCAAAATTTGAAGGATATGATATCAAGTGTTCCTGGAGTAGTGCAGCCTATACCGAAAGTATCCCAGGATAGTCACAGGATATCCTGATTTGCTCATCCAATTTATGATGCTGAAATTCCAAAAGGATTCCAGACTCCCAGCATAAAGTTGTATGATGGGACGACAGATCCTGAGGAGCATATTGCCCAGTATAGGGAAATGATGGAAACAAATCCAATCTTACCAGAACTTAAGGAAGCATGCTTATGCAAGGGCTTCGGTTCAACTTTAACAGGATCGGCCATAAAATGGCTTTTAAATGCTCCACCTTATTCAATTACATCATTTTCTCATTTAGTTAATTTGTTTATCAGTCAATTTTCTTGTAGCAGGAGCTTTGAGAAACTAACAAGTGATCTTTACAGGATAACACAAGGATCACAAAAATCCCTAAGGGATTATGTTAACAAATTTAGTAGAGAATCCCTGGATATCCTGAATCTTGATATCGCTACAGCAGTACAAGCGTTCAAAAGGGGGTTACGGAAGGATTGTCAATTTTATCAGGATCTTGTAATGAATCCTTGCAGGAACTTGGACGAAGCTCGAAACAGGGCCTTGAGATATATCAGGCTGGAAGATGATAAGAAAATGCAAGAGAGGATGAATGCATCCTCAACATATGAATCAACTAGCAGGAAGTCAGAATCCTCATACAAACCATATCGTTCTAAGCCATATGGCAGAAATGACGGCAAGAAAGTGAATGCTGTTGAAGATGAGGATCCTGAAGAGTACCCTGAATTGTCGGGATATTGTTATTCTGTTAATATACCTGAACTAATGTATGCTATGCAGGGTTTAGGAGACAAAGCGAGGTGGCCTAGGAAAAACCAACAAAAAGCTGATTGGAAGGATAAATCCAAGTGGTGTGCCTTCCATGAGGATTTTGGAGATGTTACGGAGGATTGCATAGCCCTGAGGAAGGAAATAAGCTACCTACTAAGCAAAGGATATCCGAAGGATCTTCTGGGCAGAAAGAAGAATAAGGGTCAGGATATTGAGAAGGATCCTGAACGAGCAGCATCACCTCCCGCCGACGCCAAGATAATTAACTTTATTTCAGGAGGGTCCGATATCTGCGGAACTTCTTATTCTGCAGCCAAAAGACATGCAAAGGAGGCTAAGGCCAAAAGGGGAAATAAGCCAACCAGGATATCGACCCTGACAACTGATAAAGTGATCACGTTCGATAGTGATGACAGGGATACTGTCCAGGATCCTCACCATGATACTTTGGTAATAACTTTATATGTTGCTAACCATTTTGTACGCAGGATATTGGTGGACAATGGCAGCTCGGTCAACATCATCCAATTGGAAACCTTGGAGAGAATGAACATCCCCGAGATGGAGATTACCTCAAAGTCCACTGTGCTTGTAGGGTTTAGTGGAGAAGCAAAGAATACTGTTGGGGAGATAAAACTGCCCGTATATGTTGAAGGGGTCAATTCGATACAGCGCTTCTGTGTGATGGACTCCTTATCCTACTATAATATCATATTGGGCAGGCCATGGATCCATGATATGAAAGCTGTACCGTCAACTTATCATCACTGTATCATGATCCCTACTCCTTGGGGGGTTGTCAAGGTGGAAAGTGATCAACAGGAGGCAAAGGAATGTTACTCATCCTCGATGAAATCCTCAACCAAGCCTAATGCAGCATAGCAATTAAAGATGCAGGCCCAGGATATCGTGGAGGCTACAGAGCAGGATGTAAAGAAAATTATCCTAGATCAGGATAATGCAGATATCTCGGTGCTCGTAGGAGCCAATATCCCTCAGGATATTGAAAATCAGTTAACTAACTTTTTGAAATGCAGGATGTCAACATTCGCATGGAAGCATGAGGATATGACAGGTATTTCTAAGGATATTATAACTTACAAGCTTGGAATTGACAGGTCTTTCAAGCCTATCTGGCAAAAGAGAAGGAAGTTTGCTCCAGAACGAAACGTAATTAATCAAGAAGAGGTTAAAAGACTATTGAAGTCCAAGATGTTCAGGGAAGTCAAATTTCCCAAGTGGCTAGCAAATGTGGTTGTGATTCAAAAGAAGAATGGGAAATGGAGAGTTTGTGTAGATTACACAGACTTGAACAAAGCATGTCCTAAAGAACCATTCCCCCTGCCTCATATAGACTCGATGGTGGATGCCACTGCTGGTCATGAGATGTTAACCTTCATGGATGCATCCTCAGGATTCCAGCAGATCCAAATGGAACCTTCAGACCAGGAGGATACTGCTTTCATGACACCAACAGGTATTTACTGTTATACTGCTATGCCTTTTGGTTTGAAAAATGCAGGTGCAACGTACCAGAGATTGGTGAACATGATGTTTAAAGACAAACTGGGGGACACCATAGAAGTGTACATTGACGATATGGTAGTCAAATACAAGAAGGATGAGGACCATCTCCAGGATATTAAAGGAGCATTTGATATCCTGGACCAGTACAATATGAAACTAAATCCTGCCAAGTGCCATTTTGGAGTGGGGGCAGGAAAATTTTTAGGATGCATGGTGACTGAAAGGGATATAGAGGCAAGCCCGGAGCAGATTAAAGCTATAGTGGATATCAAATCACCTTCCAACATGAAAGATGTACAAAGACTGGCGAGGCGAGTAGCGGCATTAAATAGATTTATCTCAAGATTCTCAGAAAAATGTAAAGAATTCTACGATATCCTGAAGAAGAATAAGAGGTTTGAGTGGGGAGAAAAGCATGAAGCAGCCTTACAGGAATTAAAGCAATATCTTTCAAACCGCACCTCTGATGATGAAGCCCGAGGATGGTGAACCATTATTCCTGTATCTTGCAGTATCAGGGAATGCTGTAAGTGCTGTTCTTATAAAGGACCATGAAGGTCAGCAATATCCTGTTTATTATGTTAGTAAAAGTTTGTTAGATGCTGAAACTAGGTATTCTCATCTAGAAAAAATGATATTAGCCCTAGTTATGGCATCAACTAAGCTTAGACATTATTTTGAGACACATAGGATCCATGTTAAAACAAACTATCCTGTTAAAAATGTGCTTAGGAAACCAGAGATGTCAGGCAGGATGGCTAAGTGGTCAGTAAAGTTAAGTGCTTATGACTTAGTGTATTAACCTAGGAATGCCATAAAATCGCAGGCTCTAGCTGACTTTGTGGCTGATTTCAGTAGTGACATTCAGGATGAAGTAGACCTAGAGGTCCAGCAGTTAGGAGAATCCTCAGGATCATGGACATTATATACTGATGGAGCATCTAATGTTAGAGGAATAGGATTGGGAATACTACTAAAATCGCCACAGGGGGACATATTACCCCAGGCTATTAGGTGTGAGTTCCCTGCTACTAATAATGAAGCAGAATATGAGGCTTTAATTGCAGGATTAGAGTTAGCTAAGAATATGAGTATCAAGAATTTGCAAGTGTATGTTGATTCTTTGTTAATTACTAACCATTTTAATGGATCCTATGCAGTTAAGGGTGAGAAATTAATCGAATACCTCGATATTCTCAAAAAATTAGCAGGATATTTCGATGTTTTTATTCTTGAACAGGTACCAAGGGAGGATAATGCTGAAGCAGATGCCTTAGCAAATATGGGATCATCAATCAGGATACAAGAAGGGACCCAGATACCAATATTACATATTTTGTATCCTGCAACGAATCCTCAGGATAAAGAAGTAGCGGCTATTCAGGATCCTGGATTAGAGTATCCTGAAAAGAATCCTAAATCCTGGACGACTCCAATCATGGGATATCTTAAGGAAGGACACATCCCTGAAGATGAAAATCCTAAGGCATTTAGGATGAAGGTATCACGATTCACTATTATAAATAATGTTTTATACAAGAAATCTCTTGCAGGACCGTATTTGAGGTGCTTGGAGGATCCTGAAGCAAAAGAAGTACTTCAGGATATACATGAAGGGGATTGTGGTAACCACACTGGGGGCAGGTCATTGTTCTCGAAAGCATTAAGGACAGGATATTATTGGCCAACGATGAGGAAAGATGCTGCAGAATATGCTCGAAGGTGTGATGTATGTCAAAGGCATAATAACATACTGCATCAACCAGCTGAACCACTATATCCTGTATCTTCCCCTTGGCCATTCATGAAATGGGGGATGGATATAGTAGGGAAGTTACCAAAAGCTCTGGGAGGAAAAGTATTTATGCTAGTGATGACGGATTATTTCTCTAAATGGGTTGAAGCTGAAGCATTTGTTCAAGTTAGAGACCAAGAAGTAGTATCCTTCATAAAGAGGAATATCCTGACCAGGTTTGGGGTACCAGCTGAAATCATTTGTGATAATGGGTCCCAGTTTATAAGCAAGCGGACTACTGACTTTTGCAAGAGTTGGGGGATCAGAATGATTACGTCGACTCCGGTACATCCTCAAGCGAATGGACAAGCTGAATCCTCGAACAAGATAATTGTCAATAACCTAAAGAAGAGACTTGGAGCCAAAAAAGGAAGATGGGCAGAAGAATTACCCTTTGTTTTGTGGGCTGATAGGACAACGATAAAGAATGCAACCGGCCAAACCCCATTTTCCTTGGTATTTGGAGCAGAAGCAGTGATTCCAACGGAAATGGCGATACCTACTGCAAGATCTATCCTACTGGATCCTGAACAGAATCCTGAAACCTTATGTCGAGATTCGGATACTATAGATGAAAAAAGAGATGCAACAAGGCTAAGGATGGCAGCATATCAACAAAGAATATCCAGAGCATATAACAAGAATATAAGGACTAGGAGATTTCGAGTTGGTGATTGGGTGCTAAGAAAGGCTTTTCAAAATACCACTAATCATGCCGATGGCAAGCTAGCTCCAAAGTGGGAAGGACCATATGAAGTTGAGTCAGAAGCAGGGAAAGGAGCATATCGACTCAAGAATATGGAAGGGGATATGCTAGCAAGATCTTGGAATGTTGTACACCTAAAGCTCTATTTCAAGTGAGTATGGAATTTAAATTCTAACTCAGGATGGTATGGATTCTGTCTCTTTTGTTAAATTTTAATATTATTTGCTGTTTTGAACCCAATACTGACTTAAGCATCGGAGGGGTGTTAGCCAAGCTAACACCCACCTTAGTTTAAAGGTGTTTTGCAGAATATGCTTTGGGATATAGCTCCAGGATACACACTCGGGATACTTCAAAAGATTAGAGGATTGGCCCCCTCTCTCAAGTTTAAGGGATCCTGATCCCTTCACAGGTTTAAAGGTATTCACCTTTCTCACGAATTGGGTTTAAACACCCCGCCTGGAGCGCAAGTTATCCAGGGATAGTTCAAGGTGGCGGGACCAGTTCATGTAAAAGTGGCTGACAATTTCGTTACTGTTGGCTATACCCTGGATCCTTAAGGTATATGAGGATTGATCACCCTCTCTCGCGAAAGGGTATTTTCATACTCTTTAAGGTTTAAAGGTTTTCACCTTTCTAAGTCTTGGAGTTTATACACTCCCGCCTGTAGCGCGCGAAAACAAGAGTGTTTTCACACTCTTCTAAGGTTTAAAGGTTTTCACCTTTCTAAGTCTTGGAGTTTATACACTCCCGCCTGTAGCGCGCGAAAACAAGAGTGTTTTCACACTCTTCTAAGGTTTAAAGGTTTTCACCTTTCTAAGTTTTGGGGTTTCCACATCCTCTCCTGTAGCGCACGAAAACAAGAGTTTATCCCCAGGATGCTAAGGGTTTATCCCCAGGATGCTAAGGGTTTATCCCCAGGATGTTAAGGGTTTATCCCTAGTACACTATGGGTTTATCCCCAGTAAAACTAAAGTTTTGACAAGATTGCAGATTACGCACATTATTTTGTGGATGAAAAGCTACGAAGTTCAATCACTAAGTGAAGAAATACTCAAGTCATGCGCTGATGCAATATCCTACACAGACAGGGGACATCCATGCCGGGGACATTGTAAATAATTCAAAGGTTGAGGTTGGAAATTATTGCCTAGGTGTTTCTAGTATGATTTATTATTTTTTTTCAAGTTTTGAAAACCTTATCTAAATAATCTAAGTTTTCTATAAAATTATATTCAACCAAGTTTTTGTTTAACATTTTGATGACAAAAGTATTGAACAGTATCCTGACCAGGATATTTGATCAGAATATTTAGAACATATCTTTCAAAACGAAAACATAACAACAACAGATAAGGTCAAAAAATTAGTCTAATATTAACAAACCAAAATTTCACACTCTTGGCTTCGTCTTAAATCAAGATCCATCCACCCAGAGTGTGATAGATTCAAAAGCATATTAACACTGATGACCGAAGGCTTCAGATCCCTTCACCTCCGGCCATCATATTGTACTAGTGTCTAAGTGCAGGAAAGTAAATTGTTCCACAAACATCAACCATCAAATTTAACAAAGTGGACTCGATGAAGCCAGGATTCTCGTAGAAGAAGGTTGTGACAGCAGTAGCAGGGAAATCAGTACCTTTCCTCTCCTTAGATCCTGATGCCCGGGACCTAGTCAGAGGGGAAAGCTTGGGAGCAGCAGAAAAAGGTTTAAACCTGGTGACAGCAGAGGGCTCCATTTTCACCAAGAGAAATTTAAAATAGATATCCTTACCAGATGTGCCAGAAGACTGTCTAGTTATGATAAAGTATAACTTTGGAAGTTGCACGAAGTCACATCCCATTAAGTGTATCGAACAACGCAACGAAAAATATACCCGTTTGGATTTCAGAATCCTAACAGATATATTTTTGGGGACAATTGTTATGGGTGAAATTTCGAGCTTATATCCTGAAGCATATCCTGATATTATATGCTTGATGCTGCGTCCAGGATACTGAACCAGGATATTGGTAACATCCTCGGGGGTATCCTGCTTGCTATTAACGATTTTCTTTGGTTGCAAGGCACCAATGTTAAAGGACTTGATCTACCTGAAGATTCGCTCAAGGTGGTTGAAAAATGGACGTTGATGGTGGAAGAAGGGGTCTTGTAACGGTCAGAATAGAAGAAAGGCATATTCCGCGAGAATATCGGATGCTGGTCAATGCTATTGACTTTGTAATGGTTATATGAGCTGAAGACCCGGTTTTATGGTTAATTTGCACGTGGAAAACAAGTTAAAAGAGTCTCCCAACGTTCAGAATGGAATATTCCCAGCATCCCGGAATAATAGGAGAGTTAGTTTGTTATTTGAAACTATAAATAGAATGATCGGATCAGGCTAAGTCACACACTTTTTCTTTCGCACACTTTGCTCTCTAGCTACTAGCAATCACTACACACAAACACTTGTACTCCAATCACATTGTAACACCTAGTTGATCCGCATCATATCCTGCACTGTATCCTGTTATTCAAGCAATAAGAAGAACAAGTCAGCCGACGATTGTCAGCTCCCGAGGTTTTATGCCGGAGATCTAGATTGATCAAGGGCTTTCCTCGTACATCACGTGTCAACCTTTACATTTTTGCTCATTGTTTGATTATAGATACAGCTCGATATCCTGAGCCGTATCTTGAAACTGTTTTCGCAAACTCACAAACCAAAATATTTTTTACAAAGTATTACTAGCACACTACCTCACAAAACTAATTTGATCACTTAATTGCTTAGGTAATTTTTGACCAAAACAGCTGTCGCATGTTCAACTTCTTCTGATCGAAGATATGCTGGAGACTCTTGTGGTCGATGTAAATGGTGCACTTGGTACCGTACAAGTAATGTCTCCATATCTTAAGAGCAAACACCACTGCTCCCAACTCCAAGTCGTGAGTAACGTAGTTCTTTTTATGAACTTTAAGTTGGCGTGCTGCGTAAGCAATGACTCCCTCACATTGCATCAGCTCACAACCAAGTCCTTGGATTGACGCGTCACAAAGTCGTCTGTGCCTTCAGGTAACGAGAGGATAGGTGCGCTACAAAGTTTCAACTTCAGCTGTTGAAATGCGGATTCCTAAGCATCACCCTAACGGTAGGTGACACCCTTCTGAGTAAGAACGGTAAGAGGCTGCGCAATCTTTGAGATATCCTTGATAAACCTTCTGTAATAACCCGCCAAACCCAAGAATTGACGGATTTCCATTGGAGTTCGAGGTACAGGCCAATTTTTGATTGAGTCAACCTTGGATGGATCAACGTGAATCCCATCCTCATTAACCACGTGGCCTAGGAAATGGACTTCACGAAGCCAGAAGTCACATTTTGAAAACTTAGCATAAAGCTGTTCTACTCGAAGAAATTCCAAAATGAGTCATAGATGACGCTCGTGATCCTCCTGACTCTTGGAGTAGGTCAGGATGTCGTCGATGAAAACTAGTGACATATTCGTCAGGTTAGACTAGATTCGAATGTCGCGACTGAGAATTCATTTCGGTCGTATCAAGATCAAATGACAGCTCCAGTGGTATCGTGATATTTATAGCCCAATGCTCATCGAGTAATGTTCGTAGAGTGTAACTTGTCCAAGCGAGTGTCCGCGGGGATTGTTGTTAGGATCACAAAATCCCAAAAGTATATCGTGTATGGATGTGAAAACATAAGAAAGAGTAGTCGTAATCGATGAGTAAGCGTTTAAGAATCCACAACAGGGATTTACCTAATGTTGAAAGTATGATCGTATGCAAGTTGGGTATAGTTAAGATAAAGTATGTAGTTGATCAAATATAGCTGTCAGGGGGTTTTAACAATCAGAACAAGAATTCAACATAATAGCATGATTGTCGTACAAGTGTGCAGTGTTAAGATTCACTAAGACTTCCATCAAAAGTCGTTGGACTCACCCACATGCGAAGGAGGAACAATTCACCTAAATCCATGAACTTAGGTGTGTTTGTGATTCATCAAGTAAGCAACCAAGTTAGGGGGAGTTCCTTGGGTCGTGCAAATGAATCCAAAATACGTCTGCGTAGTCGTGAGGTTCCAAAGAAAGACGTGAAAACGTGCTCAAGGGAGTATGATCGTATCAGCATTACATCACCATTCTCAAGGTTTCGAGGAGTGATCACCAATGACTGGGAGTCGGGCCTTCCAAATTCTCTAAGCTAGAGTGTGTTTGTTACAGTATCTCAGCATGGAGTAACGAGAACGTAATGTCACTGTGGTAAGAGAGTGATGGTTTGGTCTAAGCCAATGGTAGAAATTGGACATATCATTAATCAATAATCATGTGTTGGTACAAAGGCTAGTGCAAAGATTCCGCATATGTAAGAAAAACTATCATGAAATTAAAGTACGTCTCTTGTAGTGTAAGGTGGGTCAGGTAAACGTATAAATTATCATGTTCGTCGGTAGGTTGAGTGATTCATATCGCTGTCCCCAAATGTCCTGAAGACTATTTCACCAGTAATGGCTTCCATTTGCTAAGTTGGGTATACGAGAGAGCTAATCAAGTAAAATAAGGATAAACGATCCAACAGGGTAATAAGGTAGTCTTGTGATCGGTGAAAATCATGGTATGGTTGTTGGCGTTTCGTTAAATCAGTTTCCAATCAAAGAAACAGGGAATTAATGAGGTTCATACGAAGAATCGAGCGAAAACAGGGGTCCAACAATAATCGAAGAATTCAACCAAGTAATATGTTGCTTAGAAGCAATTCTAGTAGTGAGGTATGGCGGCACGAAACAAAAAGGGAAGTTCGTTGCATCACGGTCACTGAAGTATATCACTTATCCAAAACAAAATTTGGTGGGTAAAGTTTCGAGTTGCAGAACGACAAATGCGTGTAACTGTGACTGCTTTGTTTCTTGTAACGACAACCGGTGGAGATGATGAGGTTCGTCAACAGGGATGTGTGAGTATAGTTCTCCTAAACCCGAGTTCGTTTGAGCCAGGTCTGGTCTTCGTGAATGTTGACGTACAAGCCGAATGTACAGAGGGTCAGATGGCGACACCATATCGGGTTAAGCGTATGAATAGATAGAACACCTAAACAATGGTCGTAGTGGGGTGACGAGGGAACAGAAAAGAATTTGACCACCACTTGTCAAATTTCAAGTAAACATTCGGGTGTCATATAGAACGCATCAGGGTGATTAGACCACATGCTACCATGCTCCATAAACATACAATAAACAGCATATCATGCAAAAGTAATCTAGCAAGTAGGCAATATAAACTTTAAATCATACCACCTAAAGTGTTGAGCCTTGCACTGGAGTGAAGCATCGTTGTGGATTGTTGAGCACTGTACAGGTTATAGTCTGGTTTTGTCAAAAAGCTTATCCCTTTTTAAAACCAAGTTCACTATAACCAATGGCTCTGATACCAATCTGTCACACCCCCAAAATCCACAAGCGGAGTATCACCGCTGGAGGCATGACATGACCAGAATCAAGCCAACAATCATATTGAACAACGTATTAGAGTAAATATAAACCAACCAACAATATAATTGGTGTCCAAAACAAATTAACTAAGTTCAAGTTATCAGCGGAAGCATAAAGTTTAAAACCAAAACATAAGTTTAAAAGTTCAAATGTTTAACATGGAACTCAACAGTCCATGTACCACAATGACCTCTTCCTCCTATGCAAGCTCCATCTAAGCACCTAACGACCTGCAAGGGATGTAGCAACGAATCAACAACAAAGTTGAGCGAGTTCACAGTTGGTTGTCCATTTTAATGTTGTTCCAAAAACCATAAGTTAACTCGAAAAACCATGAGTTAATCAGTTCCTTGTTTCCCAAACCATAACCAGTGGGGGCTACCCCATGTTAACCACTAGACCCGTTACCATATCGACTACTGACTGGAGTCATGTTTATGTGCCCTGCGTCAATGTCTATCATCATTCACTAAGTGCCCAGATCCATTAGTCCATTCCCATCCTCTGCGGCACGGTGTGAGGCTTGTCAAACCTAATAGCGCTATTTAACTAATGACTCGTTCACCATTGGCCCGCCGATTAAGTCGATATAAAAATGAGGGACTTCATGATAGAGTTTTGTCTAGTAAGTTATATGTTGTCATCCTTACTACGAAGGATGGAGGTACATTTTCTACCCAAGGAGAATACGCAGGATTTAATGTTGCCATCCTTCCCAGGGAGGATGGAGGTACAAATTCTACCCAAGGAGAATATGTAGGTTTCCATATAGTTCCTTAACCCATTCCCAAACCACCGGGAATCCCATGCCTTGTAGAAAGTGTGAACTCACCTTAGGTTAGCTCGGCAGATAAACGAAAAGGTCACTTGAGTTATTTGTGGTCAACCACGTCCTAACATGGTTACCATACAAGTCAGGTCTAGGTTTAAGTAGTGCACGTAAGTTTACACATAAGCTAACAAGCTACGAACACATAACGATCATGTCAAACACGTAGGATCATGGCAACTAGTTAATCTACACCTGACAAGTTTAACAGTAGCACACAATCCACATAAACATAACCCAACTTGTGCGATCCAAAAGATAAAGCCCAATAACCATCCGGCCCAACCTGTTGTGCGTTCAGCACAATCTTTTGCGACTCACAACGGGTTGTGCGATTCAAAAACATACCCGGCCCAACAGCATGCAATCCAAAACTTATGCGGCCCAACATTTAAACAACCACTTATCTTGTGCAGTCCTAACATACTTGTGCGATTCGAAATAGCTTGTGCGATCGGGTTTGGGCTGTATGGCCCAATAACATAGCCTAACTTGATATATTGTGCGGTCCAACATCTTGTGTGATCAGCACAACCTTGTGCGATTCACAAGATGTTGTGCACTTATACTTAAATGAGTTGTACAGTGTGCTTAAACAGTTGTACGCTATGCCTTGTGCAACTGGCTTGTGCGACTGGCCTTGTGCGACTGGCTTGTGCGATTGGCCTTGTGCGATTAGTTTTATGTTTCCTTAAATCATGCAAGTCAGTTACAAACACTTTAAACAGTTTCATGTTTTACAATTATTCGATCAAATCAAGCATTAAATCGGTCAACAATCAATAGTTTCCAACTTCCTATCCAGTCGATCAAGTCAAGGAATTTCCAAACCATACTCATGAACCCTAATTTACCATAACATTTAATCATATTAACAGATCAATGAATTTTTTATTACAATCTACACCTTATCATGCCAACACAACTAATCATCTGAATCACATAATTGCCGGTTAACATCTATTCGGTTCTAGATCAATATCATGCAAATCCGATTCATATGAACATCATCACATAAACCCTAATTCCAAACCAACACTAATCTCATAATCATTATATGGATTCGGATCAATCATATAGAAACATTAAACAATCATTCATCATTTAATCATGCATAATATCAAGTGCTCATTGTCAAACAAGCAAACACCAACACTAATAAGAGACTAACCGAATCAAGCTATGAGCCAAGGATTGTGTGTGTGATGATAAGGCTTCAAAAGGGAGATGAGACACCCGCCGACCTTCACTTCAAGAGAGGGGGATGGCTGTCGTCGAACAGGAAGGAGGAGAGGAGAGATAGCAGAGGGTTTGTGTGTGTTCTTGTGTTTTGCAAGTAATGAGAAACAAAACCCCACACATAGGTGCTGGTATGTGTATAAAAGGAGTGGGCTGAACCCGTACATGGGCTGCCCTTGGTTTCGAGTTCAAGGAGAGTGGACCGAGTATGGAATGGGACAAAAGATAAAGTATAGTCCCATACGCTTGTGCGATCGGACATGTTTTGTGCGACTAGTCCTACATTTACACATTATAATTTCATATCACATAAAACATTCAACACATAACATAACATTCCATTAAAATTACGTATCACATAATAACATATTGTTCAAACAAGTTACATCAAACACAAAGATAGGTTTAGAAATACGAGTTGTCACATCATCCCTTAGTTGAAAGAAATTTCGTCCCGAAATTTAGCACGTAGTTACTGAGGAAGCTAGTTAGGTTGCGCGGTTTCCTGGTTTTCCTGGGGTGGCACAACGAAAGTCCCTTACATTTTTACCGATTAATCGCTGGGAGCGAACGGGATACTAGTTGATAGCGCTATCAGGTTTGACAACCTCACACCGTGCTGGGAGACGGGCGTGAACTATTATCTGGAAACTTGGTTAATGATGGTCGACATTGACCGAAGGGAAAGCAACAATTACGTCAAGGTTTCGGTACTGCATAGTTTAGTGGATCGTATATGGGGTAGCTCCCCATGACTAAAACTTTGTAACTACATGCAATTAATATTTTTGGGATAAAACGAGAAAACATTTTTGGAGAACCGTGAACTCACCAACTTTATTTTGACACATTACTGCATGCTTGGAGGTTCGTAGATGTTGCGATGGAGTTTGCTTGGAGCGTTGTGGTGGTCGTCTAGAATACGTTGTCGGACTCCTACTTTTAAATTAAGTTTTAAACCACCTATGAATTTCATGCTTCCGCTAGACTTTGGAACTTTGTTTTAAACTTGCTATGCTTTGGAACTTTATTTCAACCGGTCATGTTCTAGACTTAAATGTTTTGTCACTAATCATATTGAGGATGGTTTTACCTTGTTTATGATAAATGTTCAATGTGATTGGTGGCTTGATCCTAGACAGTCACACGCCTCGCGGTGATACTCCGCATGTGTAATTTGAGGGTGTGACAGATTGGTAACAGAGCCATCAGTTATGGTAAACTTGGATTTTTTTAAAGAAAAAGTTTTGTTTTTGAAAAACCAAACTATAACTTGTTTTATATTAAACGATCCGCGACGACACCACACTCCAAGCGCAGAACTCAGCGTGGTAAGATTACTCAGCATAAGTATATGCCTACCGACTATTTGTTACTCATCATAAGTATATGCCTACCTACTATTTGTTACTCAGCATAAGTATATGACTACCTACTGCTTGCTTAATCTAAGACTACTCGGCATAAGTGTATGCCTACTTGCTACTTGCTTAATGTATTACGTGATGATACACTACACTACTTATTTGGTTATATTCTAAGCAACACTTAGAGGTTTACGTATCATAGTTAGACACCTCATTACCTCACTTCTCTCTATCTTCCCGATGGCACTCTCATACTGTGTTTTCTGGATGTGATGACAATGAGCGGATGAGGAAGAAGCAACGTCAACATGACGCAGGATCAGCTGACGAGTCTAATCAACACCGTGGCTGCAGCTTTGGCAGCCCACCTTGGAGGTATACAAGTCGATCTGGGATGTTGTATCCTACACTCATATCATCTTATTCTTAATTATGTTCGCTTCGTTTAGCCGACAAGACAACCTGCACACATTCAGCGTCGCGTGTGCACTTTCAAAACTTTCATGGATTGCAAGCCTCTTACCTTTAATGGCACTAAAGGAGCTGTAGGCCTCCTGCATTGGATTGGAAAGACCGAATCAGTGTTCGAGATGTGTGAATGCCCCACTGGCAGTCGAGTGAAGTTTGCTACTGGTACTCTCGAAGGAAATGCGCTCTCCTGGTGGAATACGCAAGTGCAAATGCTTGGATTAACGAGTGCCAATGCCACCCCTTAGAATGATTTCAAAGACCTAATCAAGGAAGAGTACTGTCATCGTGATGAAATCCACAAGCTGGAAGTTGAGTACTATGAGCTGAAGATGGTGGGATCCGAAATTCAAGCTTACACTAAGAGAGCCAACGACTTGGCCACTCTCTGCCCTAACATGTCGCAGCCTGCCTACAAACGGATTGAGCTTTATTTGAAGGGTCTAGTTCCTGATATTCAAAGTTTGGTGACTTCAGCCAACCTTGCCATGATTCAGCAAGTCATTCGCCTGACATATCGTCTAACAAATCAGGTAGTTGAACAAGGAAAGTTGCCCAAATGGGATTAGCGCTGCTACTGGTGTTTCTAGGGACAACAAGTGCAAGTGGGATAACAACAAGGTTTCTAACTCCTCACAGCCTCAAGCTCAGCAAAGAAAAGTCGATGGAAACAAGCGTCCTAATCAGCAAGCTGGTAGTTATCAAGGATTCCGACCCAAGTGCAACCAATGAAATATGCATCACTATGGACCATGTGAGAGGAACCGTTGCCATCGGTGCAACAAGGTGGGACATGCAACTAAGGATTGTAGGAAACCACAACCAGTGAAACAGAACCAGAGGCTCCAGCAGCAACAACAACAACGAGGAAATGTCATGGGATGTTTCCAGTGTGGCGACGAGGGACACTTCAAGAGGGATTGCTCGTAGTTGAACTAGAATCACAACAACAATCACGGTGGGGGAAACAACAACAACAATAGGAATGGTAACATTGGTGACAACGGCGCAAGGGGACACGTGTTTGTGGTTGGCGCAGGAGAAGCAAGGAACAACCCCAACGTTGTAACGGGTAAGTTCCTACTCGATGACCTCTTTGTTTCCGTATTATTTGATTCTGGAGCCGGTGTTAGCTATGTATCTCTACGTATTAGTAAGAAGCTTAAGCCTACACCTACATCGTTAAACTCTAAGCACGTCATCGAATTAGCTAATGGTAGAAACATCGAGGCCTCACACGTTATCAACAACTGCAAACTCATGCTATCTGGTCAGACCTTTCTCATCAATCTTTTTCCTATCAATCTTGGAAGCTTCGACGTTGTTGTTGGTATGGATTGGTTATCCAAATATCGAACTGAAATACTCTTTTAAGAGAAGGTCGTCCGTATTCCTCATTCTTGTGGTGAACCCCTTACTATTCAAGGCGACCGAAGTGGTGCAGTCACAGGCATCATTTCAGTCATAAAGGCCCAGAAGTGTTTACGAAAGGGTCATACCGCTATTCTAGCACTCGTTACCAACACCCAATAGAATAATAGGAAGATTGAAGACTTTCCCATCGTACGTGATTTTCCCAAGGTATTCTCTGAGGAATTACCTTGTCTTCCACCTCACCGACAAGTCGAATTTCAAATCGAGCTAACCCCTAGAGCAGCACCTATAGCTCGTGCACCCTAATGCTTAGCCCCGGATGAATTGGATGAACTATTTACACAACTTAAGGAGTTGCTGGATAAGGGTTTCATTCGTGCAAGCTCGTCACCATGGGGAGCCCCAGTGTTCTTTGTCAAGAAGGATGGCACATTTCATATGTGCATCGACTATCGTGAGTTGAACAAGGTGACTATCAAGAACCGCTACCCACTCCCACGCATCGATGATCTATTCGACCAGTTGCAAGGGTCAAGTTATTACTCCAAAATCGATCTACGATCGGGTTATCACCAACTGAGAGTCCGCGACGAGAACATCTCTAAAACTGCATTCAGGACTCGTTATGGTCACTACGAGTTCCTTGTCATGCCTTTTGGGATGACAAACGCACATGCGGTCTTCAAGGATCTTATGAACCGAGTGTGTAAACCCTACCTTGATAAGTTCGTTATCATTTTCATTGACGACATTCTGATCTACTAGAAGAGTCAAGAGGAACATGAGCAACACCTACGTCTTATTCTTAAACTTCTCCGAAATGAGCAACTCTATGCCAAGTTTTCAAAGTGCGACTTCTGGCTTCGAGAAGTCCATTTCCTAGGACATGTAGTCAATAAAGACAGGATTCACATCGATCCAGCTAAGATTGACTCCATCAAGAACTGGCCTACACCCCAGACTCCTACCAAAATTCGTCAATTCTTGGGGTTGGCAGGATACTATCGTAGATTTATCGAGGGATTCTCGAAGATTGCTCAGCCCCTCACAACACTTACCCAGAAGGGTATTGTCTACAAATGGAGCGATGCTCAGGAGTCTGCATTCCAGAAGCTGAAAAAGAAACTCTGTAGTGCTCCAATTCTCTCGTTACCTGAAAGCACTGATGACTTTGTCGTATACTGTGATGCGTCTATTCAAGGACTCGGTTGCATGTTGATGCAACGCAAGAAAGTTATTTCCTATGCTTCTCGACAACTCAAGATCCAAGAACGGAACTACACGATGCACGATTTGGAATTGGTGTAGATGCACTATGTCTGTAGCTTCCATCTGTACTGAGTCTATATTTTGTCCTAGTTGTCGTTATTGTATAGTTTTGTTTATTTTATCGAATCAGGGATGAAACGAAAGTTAACACGTTTTGTATAAGCCATTCGATCGGATGGCCATCCCGATGGTTTATCCCTGATCTAGCCCGCCTATAAAAAGGAGACTTGGGTCTTAGTTGTAGTACTTCATTGGTTGTCTCTGAGGCGGAGTTCATGTCAATTCTCCTGGATCTTTTGTACAATTGCACATCTTTAATGAGAATGGAAGCTTTAAACGTTGTATACGTTGTTGATCTTACTTCTACACTGTATATGGATTCCGCACTACTATAGTGATTGCAGATCCGACCTGAGTTGTTCAATCTAGAACCAAACTACCGGTCCTTACAAGTGGTTTCAGAGCTTAGAGGTCGGATTCAGAGGGGATCTACATCGATTTGACAGAGATAGGACCGATTTCAGCCGATTCTACCACAGATTTCATCTGATTCTTCATTTTTTTCTCTGATTTCATCTTAGTTCTACCTTTTCTCATCTCAAACACCTAAAAATCTAAAATTGACTTAGAATTCACTGTTAAAATGACCTAAAATTCACATAGTGTAAGCGCGATATGTTAAATAACAATCCTACAAAGTTTCACGGAAAAAATCGAACAAATTCACATTGAAATCGATCAAAAACCATGAAGTTTGAGATGAACTGTGCTGACGTCACTCATCCGATCAGATAGTCATCCGACCGGATTGCATTGTTATTAAGCTCTTGTTAGTTGCTGACGTCACTACTCATCCGATCGGATAGTCATCCGACCGGATAAGTATTTTGGTTGTTTGATAGTTTGTACTTGTTGACTTGTCGACTTACCATTCGATCGGATAGCCATCCGACAGGATAGCCATCCGACACTTGGCAATTTTGAGACTTGTTCATTTGGTCATTTCATCTGGATAGTCATTCGGACGACTGACCATCCGATCAACTGTTGTTTTTGTGTTTTCAAGTTTGACCAAGTTTAATTTTTTCAGGTACTTCAATCATGGGTGACGAGTTTCTAAACCCGTTCGGTGACTTTTACGCGTACAATTGCACTAGAGCTACTTCATAAGATGCAAACCCCAAAACAGCTACAAAAGCGATATCCGATTCACTTAGCGTTGACAACGCTTATGGCACCTATAACAAACCACCAAAACTTCTAGAGATCGAGGATTATAACCGCTGGGCAAAATGTTTTGATGGTTGGTTGAGAGCCTTCGCTTATGAAAGTTGGAAACGTCTTAAAAACGATTACCATCCTTCAAGAAGAGATTTTGAAAATCTAGAAGATGAGGAGCAAGAGGATTTTGTGGCTGAGCAAAAGGTTGTTGCATTACTGCACAAGTCTGTGAGGGATGATATTATCTCATTGATCGATTACGAAAATTCAAAAGATTTGTGGGAAAAGTTAGAAAAGAAATGCACTGGTGAAGAATATCCGTCAAATGATAGAAAGATTTTGCCATTTAAAAGCAGAACTAGAATGATTCAGGATCAAGAAAGATCAAGATGAGTTAGTTGATAAGCTATTTGAGGCATTACCGAATGAACATGATTGGCAGTATTTCAGATTGGTACTAAAGAACACAAAGCCCATGGCAGAAATTACACAGAACTAGTTGATTGAAAAGTTAGAGGGGCACGAGTTGGAGATCAAGAAGTTGAGCAAAGTGAATAACACACGGTATCAACAGAATGTATATTTGTACTATAGGGGTAGCATGATTCCTAAAGCTTCGTCACCAAAAACTGCTTTCAGTGAAAAAAGTTCAAACACTGTTGCAAAAGAAAATGGTAGTGGGTCTTCATCAAACGGTTTTGGGTATCATGGTACTGGTTCAAGTACACATACATCGTCTGCATCAAACACTCAGCAATCACAAAGTGTTCCAAACTCCAACATCTTTCAATGTAACATTGCCGTCAATCTCAACAACGCCAGAATTTCAAAGAAGAAACTACAAAAAAACAAATGGTGTTTCTTGCATCGATTTTGGAATCTTATGAAAGTCTCATCGCAGGGAAGATTGGCAACACGAATCTTACAAAATAATATTACGATCAGACTGACTCAGAGGAGATGGAGCTCATAGATATCCGTTGGTGTATGGCTAGCGTTATTCGCCGAGCTCAGAGATTCACGGAGATCACAGGGCGCCAGTCGATTGGGGGGCCGTCAACAAAGTTAGGATTTGACAAGTCGAAGGTGACTTCTTTCAAATGCAAAGAAAAAGCCATTTCAAGAGGGAATGTCAAAATTCAGCAGCTGGTGAAACTGTGAACCCGTTTCATGACGACTACTATAGAAAAGCAGTTTATCACAGAAATCGTGAAGAACCACCAAAAATGAAGCAAATCGAAGAGAATCCGAAAGAAAAATAGAGAGCTCTTGCGGTGATTCAAGACGATGAAGGGTTTAACTGGAGTGATTTTCTTCCATTGGTGGAGGATGCTGTTGGTTACGCGTTCATGGCAGAAGTTGAAACAACATCTACATATAACAGAGAAAGAAGTCTGGCACAGTTAAAAATGAAAAGGATCTATAATGCCTACAAAGAAGCTAAGAAAGAGAAAAGGTGGGATCCAGACACAGAATGTTACTTGGACCCGAAAGGAACATCTGCGTTGATCCGAAATCAATTGATTTTGAAGCTCTTGTAAAGTCGATTATGTCAGCAGAAGAGCAGATGAAGATAGATGCAGAAAAAAGAGCTGAGAGAGAGACTGAAACAGGAAAGATATGAGGCATTTCTGATGTCTAAGGAGCCTAAGAAGGTGGATGAAGGGATTATCGATGTTAAGAAAGAGATGACAACCGAGAACTTAACCAAGATGGCAGACCAAGTCATGATGGCAAAGGCATTAGAGGTAGAGTCCACATCCGCTTCTGAGTCTGAGTAGTCGGAAAAGGTCAGTTCTAGTGGTTCAGATAGTGAACCAGGTAAGGCTGAAAATGCTAAATCTGAAAGTGTTTACAGAAATTGCATGAAAGAATGCAAAGTCTGTAATGCACACGAGTATCTCTCAAGATCCAAAATCCAGGAGCTAACAGATAAAATTAACATTTTAAACAGAGAAGTGATTGGTCGAGATAAATTGATAAAAGGTTCAACTGATAGAATCAATGAGTTAATTGAGATAATAAAGAATGATGAAAATGATGTTGAACGCTTTCAAAAAGGAAATGAAAAGTTAATACTTGAGAACAGAAAAATTTCTGAGGATTTTGAAAAGTTAAAAAGAACGATTAAAGATTTAGATGAACGAAAGTCAAAAACTAGAAAAGAAAATTCGCGTTTGTTAGGCGTTCTTCAAGCAAAAGAGAAAATGATAAATGAGCAATTGGATGAGATTGCGAATCTCAAGCTTCAGTATCAGGAAGCTAAGATTGAGAATGATAGAATTAATCTAAAACTGAACAGTTACACTTTTGCCAGCTTTGTTCTTCAACACATAGTTCCCAAACCAACTGGGAAGAACAAAGCCAGTGAAGATGTATATTCTGGTGGAACTGGGGTTGGGTATCACAAGGTTCCACCACCCATGTGCAATAACTTCACGAAAAAGCAATCAGGGTTGGTTAATGAATCTGATTCAAGTGGGAAAAGTGATGCTGAAAAACTACCAGATAACATTGATGTCACGTATAACTCACAATCCGATGAAGATAGCATTGAATTTGAGGTTGTGAAGAATGTTATTGAAAAACTGTTAAAATCTGACAGTGATTCCACAAATGAGGATGATGAATGTTTCTTGAACAATTACATCCCGTAACCTAAGTCCCAGAACAACTTAGATGATGAACCGACTCTTGTCTTGTACAAGATGAATGGTTCAGATAAGTTGTACTCGGATAAAGAGCTTCTGATCGAAAATGTTAATGTGGATAAACTGAAAAAGTTTTTCAAGTTGGTTGAAATTGATGTTTCTGAGGTCGAAGGTTTGTCGAGGTTTTTGAATTTCCAACGTGATAAATCTTACTATAACAAACCAAGTATGCCACCTCGTTTTCAGAATAATAACCAAAACAGAGGGTTTGGTGGGCATCAGGGTGGTAAGAATTATCAGAGAAAGAACTTTCAAAAATCCAAGTTTGTGAAGAAGACAATGTTTGTGAAAAGTTCAAGTTCAATGAATGAACAAGAACCAGAAATTTTTTCGAAAATTAATGAAGAGTTCTTTACTGAAAAGGGCTCACAACCGAAGACTGATGGTCAAAACCGGGTCGTCGATACACGAACGTGCTTCAAATGTGATCAGATTGGACACATTGCACGAAAGTGCACCAATCTGAAACCTAAGTCTGTGGTTGTCGAGAACTCCAAGAAGTCAAATGATGTTAAAGGCAAAGCGCTTATGTTTGTTGAAAGGAAGATTCCAAAATCTGAAAACGTTAAAACCAAATCTAAAAATGTTAAACAACAGGTAAAGAAAAATGGTGAATCTTCCAAAAGGTATACTCCTCCACAACAAACATGGATGCTAAAATCTCAAATAAAGGCATCAATTGAAACAAAATCAAAGGTTCCTAAGAGTGCTGCAAAACAAACGTCTTCAACCAAACCGGTTAAGATGTCTGTACCTTTGGATTTGTATCAGAAGCTTGAAAAACAAACTTCTTCGACCACACCTGTCAAGAAGTATGTTCTGAAAAAGGTCCAACAATCTGGTCAACCTAAAAAGGATGAATTTTTCTTATACAAAGAGATTGAGGTTGGAACCGAGAAAAGTTTGGAAATGAATGACAAAAACTTCCCACCACTTTACACGATGAAAACACACATTAACGTCAAGCTACCCAAGTTAAAAGAGGCTTGGGTTGCTTCATCATCTAACTAAATTGCATGTGAAATGTGTAGTAGCTCCCAAGATCTATTTCAAAGTGGATTATGGATAGCGGAGCATCCCGACACATGACAGGGTGGAAGACCCTACTGTATGACGTTAGAGGATTTAATGGTGGTTATGTTGGTTTCGCCAGAAACCAAGGTGGTAGAATTATCGGGGAGGGCACATTGTCAAATGGTGTCGTTTCATTCGAACGAGTCAATTACGTACCATAAATGGAAAACAATTTACTGAGCATCTCTCAAATTTGTGACAGAATGTACACAACGCACTTTACCGACAAGGAATGTCTGATTCTGAAGCCGGGGTTTGTTATCCCCGATGAATGGATCATCATAAGAGCGCCGAGGGAAAATGACTTGCACGTGCTAGACATGAGTGTTGCTACAACTACTGCGGGTCATCCTCAGTGTTTTGTGTCAAAAGCTACCGAGAAGGAGTCAATGTTGTGGTATCGGAAAATGAGCCACATCCACCTGCGAAAGATGAATCACCTGGTTCATAACGATCTTGTCAAAGGTGTGAATCTAAAGAGTTTTCACTTGAAGGGAGAGTGTATAAGTTTTCAAAAGGGAAAGAAGCACAACAAATCTCATCCGAGGAAAATGGAGAACTCAATCTCGAGGCCACTTGAAAGACTTCACACGGATCTCTTTGGTCCTGTGAACGTGAAGAGTATTACTGGTGATTTATACTGCTTAGTGGTTACGGATGACTACTCGAGATTTTCGTTGGTAATGTTCTTGAAGTCAAAGGATGAAACATACGAGAGTTTGCTGAAATTGTTTAGGAAGATAGAAAACCTGTACCAAACACGCATCTGCCGATTACAAACCGATAATGGTACCGAGTTTAAAAACAACAAGATGAAAGAATTTTGTGACAGAAGAGGTATACTGCAAGAATTCAGTGCGTTGTACACTCCGCAGCAGAATGGAGTTGTAGAAAGGAAAAACCGGACACTTATAAAGACAGCGCGAACGATGTTGGTTGATTCAATGCTTCCTATAAATTTTTGGGGAGAAGCCGTATCTGCTGCTTTCTATACTCTCAACCGGGTGTTAACTGTGAAGAAGCATAACATGACGTGTTTCGAGCTACTCAACAAACGAAATCCTAACTTGGAATATCTAGAGCCGTTTGGGTCACCCTGTAAGGTTTTGGTCCTGATGGAAAGTTTGGTGCTAAGAGTCTGGTAGGGATCTTCGTGGGTTATTCTAGTCCACTTAGACGGGTTTTCGTTCCAAGTCTTGGGAGGATCATTGAAGCTCAGCATGTGGAATGTCAGGGATACACTATGCCTCCACAGAAACCTAGTAACTCATGGTGATTCGACTACGATACCTTATGGGGGTCATTCGACTTACCTAAAGAGCCGGAGTTTATGGATCAAACAAATCTATTTTGGGAATATGAAGCTTCCCATATGAATAGATTGCCAGCCAAGTCTTCAAAGGGTCAACAAATTCCAAATCATCATGAAGCTGGTCCCAGTCGCAGTGGTCACAGTGATGATTTGTAGCAAACTCAGTCTACTTCAGAACAAGAGACTGCTCTAGAAAATCAGACAGCAGTTGTTGATGATTCAGAGTCTGATTCGGATAGCCTGACCTTTGATCGAGGTGATTCAGAACCTGAGGGGGAGTAGATCCAGTCCTCAAATCAGACAGTTCAAGTCGATGAACAGGTTGCAGATCAGAATGTTACGAATTTGGAAAGTGAGGTGAATGCTCCCGGTGAAGTATTGCCGAGGACTCTATCTTATCACCCCGAAGAGTTGATAATTGGAGAATTACAATCAGGAGTTCGAACGAGGAATCAAATCGACCAGGGCTTTGCATGTTTTTACACTAAAATTACACCATTACAAAATGATTTCTCACTCAGTTGCTTTATCTCGTAGGTTGAACCACGAACATACAAAGAGGCACTGACAGAAGAATCATGGGTTAATGCAATGCAAAAGGAGCTCGGTTAATTTGAAAAGCTTAGAGTTTGGAAGCTAGTTAACCTACCTGATGGGCATAGAAAGATTAACACCAAGTGGGTGTTCAAATGTAAGCGAAACGATAGGGGAGTGATCGTGAGAAATAAAGCTCGCCTAGTTGTTCAGGGCTTTAGTCAGCGGGAGGGAATAGACTTCACGGAAGTTTATGCTCTGGTTTCCAGACTCGAAGCCATAAGAATCTTTATTGCATTCTCTTCATGGAAAGGGTTTAAAGTCTACCAGTTAGATGTCAAGTTGGCGTTCCTGTACGGCAAAGTGAAAGAGGAGGTCTACGTCGGTCAGCCACCGGGCTTCACCGATCTGATTCACAAAGACAAGGTCTACCTCTTGGACAAAGCGTTATACGGATTGCACTAGGCCCCGAGAGTCTGGTATGAAACACTCTCTCAACATTTTCTTTCCAACGGCTTTATTCGAGGAAAGGTGGATGCTACTCTTTTCACAAAGGAGGTCGCTGGACATCTAATGATTGTCAAATATATGTTAATGATATTATCTTCGGGTCCACGAACGAGGAACTCTGCAAAGAATTAGAAAGCATAATGAAGCAGAAGTTCGAGATGTCGTCGATGGGTGAGATGAAGTTTTCCTTGGGCTACAAGTCGATCAGATGCTGGAGGGGATCTTCATACATCAAATGAAATATATCCACGATGTTCTGGAGAAATTTGGGACGTCTGAGACTGCACCGATGTCCACTTCATTAGCAACTAATCACGGTATCAACCTTGATCTCACCGGAGAGAAGGTCGACGAGACGCTTTATTGTTCGATGATTGGTTCGCTGATGTACCTCACTGCATCTCGGCCTGACATAATGTACCCGACTTACCTCGTAGCCCGTTATCAGTCGAGTCCAAGATCTTCACACATGGTTACCATCAAGAGGATTCTACGCTACCTAAGAGGAACCCCAAGCCTGGGGTTGTGCTATCCTAAAAACGGTGATTTCATACTTGAAGGCTACTCAGACTCAGATTTCGGTTGCTGCAAGCTGAATGTAAAGTCAACAACAGCAGGATGCCAATTCTTCAGACCACGTCTGGTTACTTGGGAGTGTAAGAAGCAGACCACCATTGCACTCTCAACGTGTGAAGGCAGAGTACGTGTCAGCAAGCAGCTGCTGCTCGTAGATTCTGTGGATCCAACAACCAATGAGGGATTACGGTTTGCAATTTCTTACTACTCCTATTTTTGTTGACAACGAGGCTGCAATCAACATAACTAAAAACCCGGTACATCACCTAAACAAAACATATCGAAATTCGACATCACTTCATCCGTGATTGCTACGAGAAGAAGTTGATTCGAATTGAAAAGATCCACACCGACGAACAAAAGGCTGATTTACATACTAAACCGTTTGATAAGTCACGTTTTTTATACTTATTAAAACTAAATGGTATGAAACTTTTGTCGTCAGTGGGAGCAATTATTGGCGTTGATGAATCATCCAAAGCAGAGGACGTCGAGAATCAATCTGCTATGGTTTGTCGCATTTTTCGTTGTTTTGGTATTTAGGGGGAGATAGTGTTATTCAACAAATACAAAAACATTAAAAAATGTAAAAATACAAAAACAATAGAAAATTTTCAAAATGTAAAAAACAATAGGCAACCCAAAAAGAGTTTGTGTAAAAAGAGGAAATGATAGTACATCAGCTAGACTGTCATGGTACGCTAAAGAATTGTAATGAATTAAAAGCGTTAAACGGTCTCACTGATGATGTGTCGATAGGCTTTTACACATTTAGTAGACTTTTTCGGGATATAAACCTAAATTCATATCTTGGTTATTTCATGGGGAACATCTCTTGGATATATAGGTAACCCCTAAAATCATGTTTGAAAGATTACCTGTTTTTGACATACTAGGTCTATATACTTAGTGATATCCGGGGTATTATACCAGGACTTCTGATTTTGCGGAAGAAATAGCCTAGTCCTCGTATAATATTTTACACGCTTTAATGCTTAAAGCCTCCCCTCAGCATAAAAATTGATAAATATCGAAAGATGTGAATCAAGTGTTGTTGTAAAGAAGATCCCTAAGTGGGACACACCTTAAAGTCGAGCCATCATCTCTTTGTCTGAACGGAAGTTCTAACCTGAGCTCTCATGGTCTTGCACTACCCTGGAACAGATATCATTATAGTATGTTCACCTGTAAGACTGAATATGGGGAATCTGGATACGAGAGTATATTCTGAGGTGGGACACGCGAATAAGTTAAGTTCCTAATACACTAATCTGTATCCTGAATTTGTTGAACTTTGTGTGAGAATTTAAAAGGATCAGTATATCGACAATCTAGGTGAACTGTTTAAAACTTAATGTATAATAAGCTCAACGGTGCTTGTGACATGTCGGCAGCTGATATGATCCTCTAACACGACTCACAAAAAGATGTTTGTAAATAGTTTCCTGTGTTTTTTTTCAGATTTAAACCCAAATAGATTTTCAGTGTGTTTTAACATAAACTTTTTAAAAAATCCAAAAAGATTTTATTTCTGCTTTAGTTTAGATAAACCATTATGGAAAGCTGATCTTTGGAATCTAAGAAGCAACGCAGAGAAAGTTTTGGCTGGACAAATTGGGTTGGGAGCTAATCTAAAAGCTAGGAAATTTCAAAGTCAAACAAGTTCATTAATTTGACACTTGTATTTTTTTTTTCAGAAACGGTTGTATTGTTTGAACAAAGTGTCAGTTGGTTCGTATCGGGTCAACCAAGGTCATTAACTTAGACTTAGTAGGCAAATTAAGTAACCAGGGTCATTAACTTGGACCTGGATGCTTGAGTGGATGTTTAAAACTGACCAAAACTGATAATATTTGAAAAAGTTTGAAAATTTTGAAAGTTGAGCAGATCGAATGATCATCCGATCGGATGACCATCTGAGTCGTGGTCACACTATATAAAGGTCAACATGCTTAGTCAAAGTCATTCGATCGGTTCACCATTCGTCAGTTTCACTTTTTCTCTCTCAACTGTTCTTGATTTCTTAGCATTTTCTTGCCTAACCACTCACATAGGATTGTTGGCTTGCTCATCACTCGCTATGGGGAAGGTAAGTTTCACTAATTTCACCGTTAAATTTGTTGATTTTGATGATTATTTGAGCTGACGACGCCTAGGCTTGTTTTGATGTTATTTGTAGAAATTGATCATAGATACTTGATCATAGGCCTTAGATTTAAGAATTCACCAGATTAATTTCATCAGAACATCACTAGATTTGATCTTAGAATGATTTGAAGGTGTCGGCTGTCAATGCACTTTTTCTCAGATCTAGGGAGATTTAGAGGGTTTTGATAGAAATTAAACATAGGGTTTTGCATATCGGCGAATTGTCTGAGAGAAATTTGAATCAATTTTGAAAAATCTTGAAAAATTTTGATCTGATGTATTGAAGTGTTCATACATTCAAACTGTTCTTCATGATTGATCGAATGATCATTCGACCGGATGACCATCTGATCGGATGACGATCGGATGACCATCCGATCCATCACACTCTCTTGTTTTGAATGATCATTAAATGCTTAACTACTCTTCATATTAATCGAATGATCATTCGATCGGATGACCATCCGATTAGATGACCATCCAATTAGATGACCATCCTGTTGGATTCTGTATGCCCAAGACACGTATTAAATTGATGTGGCTAGTACGTTATGATCCAAGTCGAGTCATACCCAAATACAAGCTAGACAAACACTTATATTATTTATTTGTGATATGATCAAACAAATAAATATTAACACTTACAATATTTAGAAATTGGTTTTCTAAATAATTACACTTGAGAAACCAATATATTATATGGATAATTTATTATGAGAGAATATTTTATTTTGTTATTTAATGAGTTAAATAACATTTTAAAAGATTGTATAACGTCTTGTAAATATGTAATGTTATATTTATAAATGTTATAAATACAAACCAAGACTTAAAATTTTATAAAAGAAATTTGTAATTTTTTTATAAAAACCCCAAGTGGGCCGTCCCCCCCCCCCCCATGTGTCTTTCCAAGACATATTTTGGTCCAATGGAATGACATGCAATTGTCATATGCTAGAGGACTTATCATTGGGCAACGGTGGTGGCATCCTTCTCTCATGGTTTTATAATATGAGTGCATGAAAAATCAAAGGAAGATTAGAGATTTTTGGCTCTCATTTTCGGCCAACATAAGGGTTCTTCAAGATTGTTCAAGTTTGATTCAAGTGTTAAAAATCCAAGCTAAACTCGTGGTGTTTGTTAGAAGCTTGGGGTATATAAGCTTGAGGTCTTCTACTCTTGAAGGCAACCGTTCAAGAAGTATCATCCAATTCATTCCTATTACTCCAAGAAAGTAGTATTCTAAACATCCTATGGTTGTGTTTGATAGTATGAATGATCATATATGAATCCGGGTTTTGGGATTTTGCTTATAAATGAAATTTATATCTTAAAAGTAACATGTTTTAAATATTATTTCCGCTGCGTTTTTATTTCATATGGATGAAATTACTTTGATAAACATGCTGAAATCCTTCAATGGTATCTAGAGCCGCTTATATGAGTGCATGCTTCAATAGATTAAATTTTTCGGGTTTCGGGTTTGAATAAAACCCTATGGCCGAAAATTTTAATATGGTTATCCCTTTGTTTTTCAAGATTATTTTCTTACATGCATAAGGGAATCTTGAAAAATTATTTTATATGGATGATTTGTTTTGTTTGGACAAAACTTAACTTTTCGGTTTTTTTTTACATAGCCGAAAATGTTCATAAAAGGGAACCATTTTTTATGCTTCTTGTAATTTTATATATATATATATATGTTTATATATATTTTGGTACATATAACCTAGCCATGACCTTGTGTTGAATGATTGTGTTGTGATTTATTTTATTAATTATTCAATGGGTTGTAATAATTATTAATTTTGTTCTTCCATTTGTAAGATATGTAATTTATTTATTTTCATTTGGTATGTAAAATAAATAGATTAGGTGCATTTTATTTTACTAGAAAAATGTATTAGGATATATTTTGTAAAAGAAGATGCACACAAAAAGGCGGTTTTGGTTTGGCCATATTCGGTCCAAAGAACTTCATCGTTCTCAACGGGATTTTAACCCGATAACCAAAACACATTTTTGAAGTCCAAAAGAGTTTGGAGCTGAAAATAAAAGACTTTTGGAAGCTCAAAGAAGGTGGAGAAATCACAACACAAGAAGGAGACTTGAAGCATTTGGATGCGGGATCAAGTGGGAGTTCAACGAGACATTACTTGTGTCATATTTCACCCCCTTAGGAAGGACCTTTTGGCACACTTGTTTCGGCTAACAAGTGTTGTCAAAATAGTTGGCTATGGTTATGCACCTATTGTTATGAATGATGTGCTTGTTTGGTTGCTTATTTTGTTGTTTAGATGATATGTAGATATGCATGACTTAACAAACTAATAATCAACAACAAGCGTAAAATTGGTTCTTAACAAAATCATTAAAATGGTTAATAAAGGTTTTATTAAAAATTAATGATTTTATAATAAAATGGGTTTTATTAAAAAGAACCTTGAAAATTAGTTTTCACTAAAGTACCATTGATTTGAATGCATGCAAATGTATGGTACATAATATTTTCTAAACTAGAATTTTGAAATATTAAAAACCCTTTTATAAAACAAGTCAAACACCATCCTTTTATACAACACTCGAAACACTTGGGAACTCTTATTGTGGGATAAAGGTCACCTAACCACATTTGAGGGAACTTGTATGTTCGAGGTGGGTTTACCATGTTTGTGGGATGAAGGTCACCTAACCACTTATGTGTATAAACTCACACGTGTGTGTAAGTTGGACGACTTGATTTGGAAACCATGAACTTAGGGTCACCGAAGCATGGGGAACAAAGGTGTTGATGGGATTAAACATTCCAACTAAACATAAAGATGTTTAACCGATCCCATATAGCTAGAAATTGCAAAGAGTTGCAATTGTCAAACGTTGACTACCTTGTTAATTTAAATAGAGGGATAAAGGTCACCTAACCAATATTTACATGTAACGTTGGATTCTAGATTTTAATTATTAATTGTCTTTAAGACACAAAAGGGTATTAATGATTAAAATATAATAATATCGAAAATACTAAATTGAACTTGTTAAATTTGTAGATGGCCGCTAACAATGCAAACCCGATTAACCAAACCGTCCGAAACCTATCACTAAGAACCATCCTTGAAAAGGATCGTCTCAACTTTAACAACTTCATGGATTGGTTTCGAAACTTGAGAATCGTTCTCAAGCAAGAGAAGATATCATATGTGTTGGACGATCCTATTCCCGATGAACCTAACGTGGAAGATGTGAAAGCCTACAATGATTGGGTCAAGTATACCGAGGACTCGATGCAAGCCTCATGCCTCATGTTGGGAATTATGATTCCCGAAATTCAAAAGGATTTTGAACATCACGGGGCATACGACATGATTACCCGGTTAAAGGAAATGTTCCTACAACAAGCAAGGGTAGAACGCTTCGAAACTGTTCGGGCGCTTCATGCATGTCGAATGGAGGAAACCCAATCGGTATCATCTTATGTTCTCAAGAAGAAAAACCACATTGATCGCCTCGAACGGCTAAATTGTCCCGTCTCTAAAGAGTTGGCTACGGATTTGATCCTCAACTCTTTAACAAAGAAATTCGAAAGCTTTGTAATGAATTACAACATGAATGGATGGGACAAGAGCATTGGTGAACTTCATGCAATGCTCAAAACGGCCGAAGCAGGAATGGGCAAAAAGGCTTTACCCGTCCTTGCGATCAATGAAGGAGGCAACAAGAAGAGACCCCACCCCGATTCTAAAGCAAACTATGCTAAAAGAAAGGGACACGTCAAGGGAAAGGGAAAAGGAAAAGCTAAAGCAGAACCCGCCAAACCAAAGGAGAAGAAGCAAAAGGTTGCTATGAATGACCCATGTTTTGGATGTGGTGAGATAGGACACTGGAAGAGAAATTGTCCAACATATCTCAACGAGTTGAAAAATAAGAGGGATGCAGGGCAAACCTCAGGTACTGTCTTTATGATACATGTTGAGCTTAATGTTATTTCTTCTAAGACATGGGTACTAGATACCGGATGTGGAACTCACATTTGCAATTTGTTGCAGGGGTTCAAAAGAAATAAACATTACAAGAAGGGAGACGCTAGTCTCTTCATGGGCAACAGGCAAAGGTTGAAGTCGAAGCTCAAGGAGACTACGTTTTAGAGCTTCCAAGTGGTTTTGAAGTTATTTTGAAGAATGTTTTATATGCTCCTAGTTTGACTAGGAACATAATTTCTGTTTCCCTTTTGAGACAATGTGGTTTTAAATTTGAATTTGTTAACCAAGACATTAATGTTTCTATGAATGATGTGTTTTAATTTAAAGCTATGTCTTTAAATGGTATTTATGAATTAGATCATGATAACGCATCATATGATCGCTCAATGTACCAAGTAACCAACAAGAAACTCAAAATGGATTTGAGTGATTCCTACCTTTGGCATTGTCGCCTTGGACATATAAGCAAGAATCACATGCATACACTTTAGAAAAATGGTCTTTTGAATACAAATGAAGATAATTCATTTGATGTATGCGAATCTTGTTTACTAGGTATCATACATTCAGATGTATGTGGTCCTTTTAAGCCGATGACTAGGAATGGTGAAAGATACTTCATTACCTTTACCGACGACTATAGTCGTTATGGTTATGTGTACTTACTAAGACACAAGGATGAAGTATTTGAAATGTTCAAAGACTTCAAAAGTGAAGTAGAAAATCAACTCAAGAAAACAATCAAAGTCCTTCGCACCAATAGAGGAGGTGAATACCTTAGTGGTGCCTTTCAAGATCATCTTGGGAATTGTGGGATTATCTCACAACTTACTCCACCTGGAACACCACAACACAATGGTGTGTCCGAAAGGAGAAATCGAACTCTATTAGATATGGTTCGATCTATGATGGCTAGAAGCACATTACCTCTATCATTTTGGGGTTACGCTTTGCTCTCCGCAGTCCGTATACTAAATATGGCCCCAACCAAGAAAGTGGAAAAGACACCTTTTGAAATATGGCATGGAAACACTCCATCATTATCATTCTTAAGGGTTTAGGGTTGTAAAGCTTATGTTAAGCAATACACTCCAAATAAATTGGATGTCCGATATACTAAGTGTATCTTTGTAGGATATCCTAAAGATGATATAGGATATTATTTCTACGACCCAACCGAGCAAAAGGTATTTGTTGCTCGAAAGGGTAAGTTCTTTGAAGCTAAGTTCCTTATGGAAGGAACTAGTGATAGAACAGTGGAACTTGAGGAGGATCAAGAACCACAAGACGATACACGTTTAGTTGATACTAGCACTCAACAAGAGGTTGTTGAAAACGATCAAGAGGTTGATCAGTATGCACAAAATGTTCGCAGATCTGGTAGAATTAGTAGTCCACCTGAAAGATATGGATTTTTCAAGGATGGATGCTACGTGGTAGATTCAGATGAACCAACCACATACCATGATGCCATGTCAAAATCCGATTGTGACAAATGGATTGAAGCCATGAACATAGAGATGCAATCCATGTATGACAACCAAGTTTGGGAATTGGTTGTGCCACCACTTAACTCTAAAGTAGTTGGAAGTATGTGGGTTTTCAAGAAGAAAACATATATGCATGGTAACTTGGATACTTATAAAGCAAGACTTGTAGCAAAAGGTTTCACTCAAACTCAAGGGATTGATTATGATGAGACATTCTCGCCTGTGGCAATGCTAAAGTCAATCAGGATATTATTTGCCATAGCTGCATATTATGACTATGAGATCTGGCAATTGGATGTCAAAACGGCTTTTCTTAATGGATATCTTGATGAAGATGTCTATATGGTTCAGCCTGAAGGTTTTGTCGATCCAAAACATCCTGACAAAGTATGCAAGTTAAAGAAATCAATCTATGGATTGAAACAAGCATCTAGAAGTTGGAATCACCGTTTTGATGAAGAAATTAAGAATTTTGGATTCATCAAGAACGGCGATGAAGCTTGTGTGTATAAGAAGGTTAGTGGGAGTATCATTACTTTCTTAGTACTGTATGTCGATGACGTTCTACTATTTGGAAATGACATTCCAACCATGGAAGGTGTAAAAGCTTGGCTTGGAAGTTGTTTTTCCATTAAGGATCTTGGTGAAGTAGCCTACATTCTGGGAATAAAGGTCTATAGGGATAGATCAAGGCGCTTGATAGGTTTAAACCAAAGTGCATACATTGAAAAAGTCTTGAATAGGTTCCAAATGGAGAACTCTAAGAAAGGTTTTGTACCTATTCAAAACGGGACAATATTGAATACATCTCAATGTCCAAGCTCAAAGGATGAGCAAGAGAAAATGAAAGGAGTCCCATATGCGTCTGCTATAGGATCCATCATGTATGCAATGATATGCACCAGACCGGACGTCTCATGCGCCTAGAGCATGACGAGTAGATACCAGCAAAATCCAGGTAATAGTCATTGGATGGCTGTTAAGTGCATATTAAAGTACCTTAGAAGAACTAAGGATATGTTTTTAATATATGGATCTGGTGAGGAGGAACTCGTTGTAAAGGGTTACACGGACGCGAGTTTCCAAACTGATCGAAGTGATTCTTGATCGCAATCGGGGTATGTCTTTATTTTAAATGGAGGAGCAGTCTCTTGGAAGAGCTCAAAACAAGATGTGGTAGCATTGTCCACTACAGAATCAGAATACATCGCCGCTTCATTGGCAGCCCAGGAAGCTGCATGGTTGAAGAAATTCATAGCCGACCTAGGGGTTACCATTCAAGACCCCCTAGAGATCTTTTGTGATAACGAGGGTGCGATTGCTCAAATCAAGGAACCTCGTGCGCACCAAAAGACTAGACATATTGAGTGGAGATTCAACTACATAAGGGATGAAGTTGAAGAAGGAAAGATATATATCCGCCAAGTTCACACCGATCAAAACATTGCGGATCCACTCACGAAGCTCCTTGACAGGACAAAACATGAGGGTCATACATGTGCCTTAGGACTTCGATATTCTAGTGATTGGATTTTATCTATTTTGTATTTGGATATTGAAACAATTGTTAATTTAACTCTTTTAAGGTATTTTGAGTTACGTTTCATTTTAGCATGTTTAAATCCATGAATAAGTTAATTATTCTAAATGTCCGTAGTCGATCATACTTGTGGGAACAAATATGAATGTAAGACTATTATGAATTTGGATTGGTGGATATTCATTAGATATGAATATAGAGCAAAGTGTTGCTACCAAAATTCATAGATATTTGTGGGA
This sequence comes from Helianthus tuberosus, assembly GCA_030545235.1. NCBI lineage: Eukaryota > Viridiplantae > Streptophyta > Magnoliopsida > Asterales > Asteraceae > Helianthus > Helianthus tuberosus. The sequence continues at coordinate 118,054,269 of CM060358.1, read as the reverse complement.
TACAAATATTGGACTGACTTGCTCTCAAATATTACTACATGGAATCATTTGTGATTGATCATAAGTAAATTTGAGTAAAGGAGAATATCATAGTATCCTCTGACCTGAGATGCATATTGGGTCTTGATATTCACCAAGTACTATACCTTGACCTAGTTCTTCGTTGTCTGTAATAAGGCAGTACATAAGGCTAAACTCAGGTGTGGTACAAGGTGATTGTCAGAGACGTATGTAGTCAAGAAGGGATTTGTTCCTCTTATTCGTTGAGAGTAAGATGTCTAAGGCCTGCTAAAGTTAAATCAACAGAGAGTGATCACTCTTTGTCTCTAGATTTAACATGACATCCGATCGGATGACCATCCGACCCACGTCATTGTCTTGTGCATTGAATGATCAATTAATGCCACTCGAATGATTATTCGATCAGATGATCATCCGATCGGATGACCATCCGAGCCACAACACTTTCACTTGATTCATTGAGCTTATCAGAATAGACTCATCTGAACGGTTAACCATCCGGTCGGATGGTCATTCGTCAGTTCAGTACTATATAGAGTGAAAAGTGTTAGAAAATTTTTCAAGATCTTGAAATTTTTCACTTTGAACTTTATGTCTTGAATTGCGTGCATATTTTAACAATGATATTGTTTGCAGGCAAGAGCTTCTGATTTTCACCCAAAGCACAACATATACTGCATTTTGGAAGAAGATTTTCTGAACATCGAGCCTTTCAAGGATGTTGTGCCATTTCTAAGAGAGAGTAGAATATTCAAAGCCTTGACCGAAAGACACAAGTGCTACGAGTCTCACGTTAGAAATTTCTGGAATGCTGGACATTATAATGAGAAAGTTAAGGCGATTCACTCGGCCATTAAGATCAAGGATGATAAGAAGAAAGACATAGATTTGCATGTTAAGATTAAAGTAGACGATGTGATGAGGGTTTTGAATCTGTAGGACAAAGACGAAGATCCCATTATAATTCCTGAGAGGTTGTGCAAGGGATTTTGGTTGAGAAAGGGATATACTGGGTACATTAACGATAAAGGGTACATAAAATCGAAGTTTTGCAGACAATACAAGTTTTTAGTACATTGTGTTATTCATGCTCTATCACACTATTAAAAGTGCATATGATGAAACCTCCGACTACATCATGAACATTATAGCTTGCTTGGTGCTAAATCAACCGTATAATATATCGTAAGTTTAGATACACTTATGTCTATAGCTTCCGTCTGTATCGAGTCTGTATTATGTCCTTTATGTGTCTATGTATAGTTTTGTATGTTTGTTATTTTATATCTTGACGAAACGGGAGCGAAACGTTAAATGTTAAACTCATCTGGTCAGATGGCTTTGGGTCATCCGGACGGATGACCCTGCGACCGGATGACTTATCACCTCCCAGTTTGTCTATAAATAGAGATGTAGGGGTCACATTGTAAGAACTTTTTGGTAGCCTCTCTAGCGAAGCTCTGTTCAGATCTCATCAGCAACCTTGTACTTTCATATTATTAAATGAGAATAGACATGTTAATCATTGATATCGTTGTTAATTACTCTTTGACGATGCATAGGGATTCCGCACCTCTGTATTGATCGATCCTACCACGTTCTTCATCGAGAGAGCCGACTCCTGCACCACTCACAAGTGGTATCAGAGCTCCAGGAGGTCGAATCGGGGAGGATTACAGCGATTTCATGAGGATTTCAGCAGATTACAGTCGTTTTCCAGCAAATCTCACAAGATATTTTGACCGATTCATCATCTTCTTCTTCATTTCTATCTGTTTTCTATATTTTCACACCTAAAACTGCTAAAAACTCAAAATTGACATACAATTCATGGACAAAATGAACTAAATTTGACATCATTGTGATCGGAATCTATTATAGATCATTCCTACAAAGTTTCAATTCAAAATTCAAGCTAAAACACGTCCAAATTGATCAAAATCATGAACTGTTTATCGAACGTCGCTGACGTCACTCATCCGATCGGATAGCCATCTGATCAGATTGCACTAGTTATTGTTCTATCTTACCTGCTGATGTCATACTCATCGGATCGGATTGCCATCCGACCGGATCAGTATTGTAGTGTTTTTAAAAGTTCAAGCTTCACAATCAACGAACGACCATCCGATTGGATTGCCATCCGACCGGAGGGCCATTCTTCACTTAGACTATTTGAGTCATTCGTCCGAACGACCATTTGGACAAACGACCATCCGATCCAGTGTTTGTGATTTGAAATTTAACTAAGTCTGACTTTTCAGGTACATTAATCATGGGAGACGAATTCATGAACCCTTTTGGTGATATCTTTGCCTACAACACAGGAGACACATCTTCCAACACGAATTCCAACACGAACCCAAAAACTGCTACCAAGGTGTAGGATCGTTTTGGCGACCTAACGAGTCGTTCAGAAGAGTTCTTAGACTAAATCAGAAGCGGAATTCATTGATTTAGTCTTCGTTCAGCTTGTTATACACTTTAACTGTCTCTTGTATTGATTATACAACGTTACAATGGCTGGAGACAATTTGGCAGCAGCTCGGCTCCAAAATCACAAGGTTACAAAAGATATTGGCACAACACCTATTTATAGGTGAGGGTATTTCGCACGAAATAGGCATTTGCTATTTCGCACGAAACTGCTATTTCGTGTGAAATGACTTTTTCAACCTATTTCCCATTTTCCTCGTAATCCGTGACCTAGATCTATCATTTCTATTACAAGACTTGATACAAGACGAAGTCAACAGACATATGCACCAACAGTCTCCCCCTTGGATGTTGACGGAGTCTTTAGTACGAGACTTTAGTACATCAAAACTTCTGTCTTGATCAGTCTTCACACTTTTTCAAAAAATTTAACATTGAAGCATCCTTCAAACTCTCTCTCTTTTCAAAGTATTTGACGCTGAAGCATCCTTCAAACTCTCTCTTTCTCTTCAAACACCATTATCAGCTATTTTCCAGAATCTGAGTCTGGCTCTTTCACTCTTCAGACTCCCCTTTGCTAACAGACTCCCCCTTAAGTTGTTCCGGGATCATAATCTGATATAGCACTTTCACAGGTTTTGTTATCAGAAACCTGTCTTTAACTCTTCACAGACTTCGACACGGGGATCTGCACAAACTCTAACCAACATTAAGATTTAACTTTATGCTTACCACTTGTATTTAAAATGATTAAATTGGTTTCAAATTAATGAGCCATTTAGTCATTTCAAAAACAATTCACATTTCCAACAATCTTTCCCAAACTTCTGTTCTTCCTGTTTAGCACTTAGAATTTTGAATATCAGCTCTCCAACATCAGTTGTCGAAAATATTTTTGGATTTTTCAATATTTTATGCTAAAACACATTCTTTTTGGATTTTTGTTTTTAATGAAAAGCAGTAAAGAGATATTTACAAACAATATTTTTGTGAGTTTGCGTTAGAGGATCATATCAGTTTATTGAGACAAATCAGCTGCACCGTTGATCTAAACATTACCACTTAAAGCTTTTAAACAATTCACCCTAGATCATCGATAATGTGACCCACTTAAACTCCTCTAAGATGTTCGTAATGCTTACTGATACGATTAGGGTACATTAGATAGCACTAAAGTCTTATGCGCCCCATGATCTTAGCATATCCCCTCATCATGCAATACACTAACTCACGCAATGCCTTTAAACTTTCATCAACTGTGATTTGTGTAAAAAACAATACAGAATGTTTAAACGTTAACAATCAGGTCGATACTTCCGTATACGCAGAGAAAGTCCAATGTTTAAACAAAATAAGAAATAAAAAACAAGTTGAAGTTGTTTAGGCTTTAACCACCAGGTCGATACTCTCGTATACGCAGAGGTGATCCAAAGCTTAAACGAAACACCAAAGAAAATAAAGCAGAGCGTTTAGGCACTAACATCCAGGTCGATACTTTCGTATACGCAGAGGATGTCCAATGCTTAAACAAAATAAAGAAATAAAACAAGTTTAAATCTCTGCAAAATGAAAACACAGAATCATAGAGATTTTTCAGCAAAGTTGTGAAAGCTCACAAACTAAACCGGTTTTATGTCCTAAGACAATCAGCGATTACTGAGCAGGTACACAGTCAAGAAGGACAAAACTAAATACTATGCGTTCAACCGTGTTTCCCACCAGACTTAGGCTGTTTGCTTTATGTTTGTATCATTTTCGCAAAACTACTAGTCTTAGCTGAGCCTATCGACACATCCCTAGTGAGACTGTTTAAAACTTTATAAAACTTTTCATTTCTCTAGCGTGCACTGATAGTCCACTAATGTACTATCATTTCCTCTTTTTACACAAAACTCTTTTTGATTTTTCGATGTTTTTGAATTTTTCAAATTTTCAAAATTTCTAAAATTTTCTACTCCCCCTAAAACCAAAATATGTTTCAATTTTGATTTTCTGGGAAAATTTAAAAGAAACTGTACAAAGTAAAATGACAAACTGACGTGAATTGCTTCAAATCGCCATCCACTTGGCATAAATAATCAGAACTCCCCCTGACAACAAACTATTTTCCCATTGTGATTTCAAAACACTTAAGTTTGTTTTAATCAAATGGTTTTTCCGAAAATTAGTTTATGGGGTTTCATCACATTGTTCTGTTAACCACTTTCAAAAATCTAACACTTGTAATTTTTTCACAAAAAACATTTTTCAAGAATGATGCCGATTCATGCTCCACGATTACCAACTTGGGAGCTCCGGCAAGTCAGGTTTTCAGACAAAGAATGCAGGCACCCAAGCCTGACCAGCCTTGGGTGTGACCTATTCAATTTCACTCGGGGTTTGAACATATCTTTTTGATTCATAAAATTCTTTAACCTCTTTTACCTTACCCTCGACCATTTTCCAAAAATATTTTTCACTTTTCCATTGAACGCCTTTTCGACATCAAATTCTTTCTTTTCAGAATAGAATTGATCCGAAATTTCCACTTTACCAACTTTTTGTTTAAAATTTTCAGTCCGTAATGGTGGAAAGTTGACATCATCCATTGGCGGAATTGAATTTTCTCCTTTTTGCTCAACTGTTAGCTCTTCTGACTTTGATGAGTCAGATTCATCGCCAAAACGTGACTCCTTTGCTTCCGAAGAAACAAAATCATAGCCAGGAAGTGAAAATCTCACTTTCTTTGATTTCTCAATCGTTTGATTAACTACTTTTTCCTTTACTTTCCCTTTTGTCCTCATATTTGTATCTAATGAATTCGTTTTATTTGACTGATCATTTTTTGTTGAGTGAAGTGATTCATCAGAACTTTTATCTGAATTAACAGTTGTACCCGAGGACAAAATCTTTTCAAGATACTCCCTCGCTTTCTTTCTCAGTCTATCTTTCTGCCCTTGTGATAATTTCACTTTCTGTTCTTTCTCTTTCTGTTCTTTGGGCTTTTCTTCAATTTTGACTGATTTCTTCATCTTTCCATGAGATTCAGCCCTCGATCTTCCCTTTGATCTCATTGGGCAATCTCTGGCAATATCACCTTTGATTTGACATTCATAACATCTTCTTGTTTCAAAACTCTTACTCTGGCACTTAACAGCAATGTGTCCTTGAAAACCACATTTGTAACACACCCTGTTATCGTACCATTCTCCACTTTCATACCAAACACTCAAATCATAACACCGATTTGATTTGTAGTACTCATCATTCTTCAGTTTTCTATAATTGTAATGATTTGACTTTGAAGAGTTTTCATCCCATCTTCTCCTGTAAGCTTGATTTGACTTTTGAGCACTATGGTCAAACCTGCACCACTTATTACCAACTTTTTGTGAGTTTTGATTTTAAAATTTTTGTGGTTTTTTATAACGATTAGATGATTGAACTGATGATCTTTTATTGCTGTTTTGAAAAATTTTCGAATTTTTAACATTTTGTTTTTGTTCTACATTCTTCTTAAAAGGTTTTTGCGTTGAGCATTCACCTCTTTCAGTAGATTGTAAAACAGTTTCTTGAAATTTTTCTTTTAATTTCAAAAATATTTTCTTTTTATCATTTTCATCATTAGATTTATCATCACAATCTTCAATTATGACTTTGTCATAATTTGTGACATTGTCACTTATTGGAATTTCATTGATCGGTTTTGGACATATATGATCTAGCAATGCAGACGAGGTCACAAAACCTTTCAACTTCTTTTTCAAGTTGAGAGATTTTTTCACGATGAGAATTTATTGCTTTTTCATTTTCAATTTTATTCTTTTCAAGAACATATTTTTCATTTTCTAAAACTCTTATTTGAGTTTGAAATTTTGTTTCTTTTTCTTTTAAATTTTTATTTTCCAATTTTATCCAAAAATCTTCATCTTCTGAAATTTTTATTTTGTTTTCAAAATCTTTTTCAATTTTTAACTTTTCATTTTCTAAAAATGTTATTTTATTTTGAAAAACCTTTTTCATTTTCTTTTAACTTTTTGTTTTCCAATGTCAAACTCTCCACATCTTTCAAGAGTTTGACATTGTCTACTCCAAATTTATCACAGTTTAAGCACTTCTCAGACATCGTTTCAGCTTCAGCTTCCTTCTCAACCTTGATAGCTGAAACTTCTTTAACCTGCTTCTTTACCGCTTGAACATTTTCCTCAGATTTGACTTGTACTTCAACAGTTGCTGCTTTCTGATTCTTCTCTCTTGCAGCTTGTCTTTCTTTGATCCCTTCCATCTTACCTGCAAAATAAAAATTATAACTTTCAGGTGATAATTCTCTTTGATAATTTTGAAGTATTCGAATTTTTTCACTGTCATCATCGCTTTCTTCATCTGATGATTGATCAAAAATTTGAGCTTTTTCCGAAACCTTTTCTAGTTTGTCTATTTTACTTCCGGGTTTACCAATCTCTCCAGACTTGGACTCAGATTCTTCTCCTGAATCAGATTTCATTTTTTAATCTTATGGAGTTCAAGTTCTTGAGCTTCAATCTTCTCAATGAACGTGCTCAAATTGAAGCCAACATATTCCATGTTTTTCTTCCAAATCAACAGATATGTGCCCCACTCATCACACGGTAAAGAATTTGCCAACTTGTCAAGCCACTCGTCATCTCTTTTGCTAATGTTCAAACGCTTCATCTCTACATATAACTTGCAATACCTTTCGATCAACTCTTTTGTAGATTCTCCCCTAAGAGCTGTAAAACTATCAAACTTCTGTTTGATACTAGCTGGAGTCTGAACAAACATACCATTTCCGAAAGACGAGTTATAAAACTCAGAATCCATGTTTCAGTATTGAAAGATTCACGAAGACAGATTTTCAAACGATACAAAAATTCACTCAATCTAAGATTAGTTCAATCACTTTATCAAACAACTGAATCAGATGAATATCCGATTTAGTGGCAAAAATCAGGTGACAACGGATCAGGTGAGAATTCGCTCGGACGAGTATCCGATGTTTGACAAATCACCTAAAACACAGACAAATAGAACTGATTAGGATCGGGTGGCAACTTGTTCGGATTGCACTCGCTTTGATGCACTTTAAACTTGAACAAAAAACACGATCCCTTTAACAAATTGTGACCCAATCGGGTGGGTCAAAAAAAGTATATCACGTGAGTTGTATTTATGTAACTAAAATTGATTCAACAATGAAATATTGAGCCTATATCACATGACCCGAGAATTAATGCACTGACACGCATTATTGAAAAACAAATTCTTATCACATGCAAGTTTTAAATGAACCGTCAATCTATATCTCTACATATGCAAATATGATTCTCTGACAATACTGTAAGATCGTGTATCTGGCCCGAATGAGTCGTTCAGAGAGGTTCTGATCTATTTCAGGTGCGGAAAACAAGAAATAGACTTAGATACAGCTTGTTCTTCACTTTAAACTTTCTTCTGATTGAAAATACAACGATTACAATCAGGAAATACACCGGCAGCACTTCGGTACAATATTCTGATTCCCCACCAAATGACATGATCACTAGCCAGTTTATAGAGTTTCTGATTCCCCACGAAAGTGCAATGTTCATTTCGTGGGAAATCAACATTTTGTCATTTCGTGGGAAATCAACATTTCGTGGGAAATCAACTCTAAAACTCTATTTTCCCGTACAATGTGCCCTGATCTAACATATCTAGTACTAGACTCGATACAAGACGAAGTCGACAGATGTATGCACTAACAAATACACATGCAACTTTTAAAATCAATTGAGTGATTTAAGAGATCTCAAAGTGGTCGACAAAAACTGTTGCAACACAAAATGTGATTGGGCCGATCAATTTTGATCTTAATATTGATTGGGCCGAAGACTTTAATGCAATAAATGGATTCAGAGTTCACGTGGTGTAGCCGACAACTTTAATTCAAAGCTTAATTCTATTGGACCGCTGATATTATGTAATAAATTGATTTATGAGTTCACGTGATGTGTCCGACAATCTTTTAATCTGATCTACAATTCTATTGGACCTCTTAACTTTATTCAGTCAACGCACATGGTTCGATGATATGTTTCACGGGAAATGTCTGTTTTCAAACGAAATGAAGTTATGTTCACGCGAAATAGAGATCTGATGCAAAATGATGACACATTCACACGAAATAAACACTTTCAAACGAAATAGACAATCTTCATACGAAATAGAGTATTTCGTGCGAAATGAATTTCTATTTCGTACGAAATGAATGAAATTTTCATGCGAAATAGGACACTTTCAAATGAAATAGTCAACCTTCTTACGAAATAGAGTATTTCGTGCTCAATGAATTTCTATTTTGTACGAAATAAATGATGACGTCACACTATTTCACACGATCGGACATGATTTTTGACAAATTGACCAAGTTTTACTTTGAATTTAGGTCTGAAACTTTGTAGGGTTATAGATCAGGTGTTTTCGCACAACATATCCAAAAATCAGTTAATTTGGACCTTAAAAACCCGTTTAATTTTGCAAAATTCAGTTAAAAACGTGAAAGAATGAGTAGAAGTCAGAATTTTCAGTGAAAACAAGCTAAATCAGTAAGCACTCTTCCTCCTGAGCTCTGATACCACTTGTAGGATCATTTTGGCGACCTAACGAGTCGTTCAGAAGAGTTCTCAGACTAAATCAGAGGCGGAATTCATTGATTTAGTCTTCGTTCAGCTTGTTATACACTTTAACTGTCTCTTGTATTGATTATACAACGTTACAATGGCTGGAGACAATTTGGCAGCACCTCGGCTCCAAAATCACAAGGTTACAAATGAATTGGCACAACACCTATTTATAGGTGAGGGTATTTCACACGAAATAGGCATTTGCTATTTCGCACGAAACTGCTATTTCGTGTGAAATCACTTTTTCAGCCTATTTCCCATTTTCCTCGTACTCCGTGACCTAGATCTATCATTTCTATTACAAGACTTGATACAAGACGAAGTCAACAGACATATGCACCAACACAAGGCGATATCTGACTCGCTGAGTGTCGACAATGCGTACGACACGTACAACAAACCTCCAAAACTAATGGCGATCGAGGATTATAATAGATGGGCGAAGCGGTTCGATGGGTGGTTAAAAGCGTTTGCCTACGACAGCTGGAAATGTATTAAAAATGTATACATTGCTTCGAGACTAGACTATGAGAACTTAGACGATAATGAGCAGGAAGAGTTTATAGCCGAATAAAAATGCATTGCTCTGCTACATCAGTCCATTCGAGATGATATCATATTACTGATTGATTATGACAACTCGAAAGATTTATGGGGAAAACTTGAAAAGAAATGTACAGGGGGTGAAGAAATAGTAAAAAATAAGAAATCTTTGTTAAGAAAGGAATTTGATTTGTTTACATGTATGAAAAATGAGAACGTGCGTCAGATGATTGAAAGATTCTGTCATCTGAAGGCAGAATTAGCTAGATATGGAATCAAGAAAGGCGAGGATGAGATGGTTGATAAAATGTTCGAGGCTTTGCCAAATGAGCAGGACTAGCAATATTTTGGTCTAGTGCTCAAAAACACCAAGCCAATGGCTGAGATGACGGTAAACAGGTTGATCGAATGGCTTGAAGGTCACGTGGAAATAAAAAAGATGAACAAGGTACTGGTTCTAGTGCGGTTCTTCATCAAGCAGTCATGGTTTTCACGGTACTGGTTCTAGTGCACCGTCTTCATCCGCATCGAACAAGCAGCAGTCACTAGGTGCTTCAAAGAATGTATTTCAGTGCAACATTGCTATTAATCTGAACAATGCATAGAATTTCAACGAAGAAAGGACAAAGCAGTAGATGGTATTTCTAGCATCGATTCTGGAGTCATACGAGAGCTTAGTTGCCGGAAAGACTGGGAACACCAATCTCACCAAAGAGGACTACGATCAAAAAGATCCAGAGGAGATGGAGCTTATTGACATTCGCTAGTGTATGGCATGTGTGATTCGTAGAGCTCAAAGATTTATGGAAATTACCAGGATAAACTCTATTGGAGGTCCTTCATCGAAGCTCGGTTTCGAGAAATCAAAAGTGACTTGCTTTAAATGCAAGCAAAAGGGCCATTTCAAAAGAGAATGTAGAAATTCTACTACCGATGAGACTGCAAATCCGTTTCATGATGATTATTACAGAAAAGCGGTCTATCATCGAAACTATGAGGAGCCACCGAGGATGAAGCAGATTGAAGAAACTCCAAAAGAAAGGTCAAGAGCTTTGGCAGTGATCCAAAATGATGAGGGATTTGATTGGAGCTAATTTCTTCCCGAAGAGAATGCTGTTGGTTACTCATTTATGGCAACTACTGAATCACCAGCACCAGTTTCAACATACAACCGAGAAAGGGCCTTAGCACAAAGACAGAAGAAAAAGATTTACGAAGCTTACAAAGAAGCCAAAAATGCGAAAAGATAGGATCCAGATCGGGATTGTTACTTGGATCCAAAGGGTAACATCTGCATTGATCCATCAACCATTGATGTTGAAACTCTCATGAAATCAATCCCTCCAGTTGAAAAACAAATCAAGATAGATGCAGCAAAAAGTGCCGAGAAAGAAAGGCTGAAACACGAGAGTCATGAAAAATATCTGAAGTCCCTAGAACCAAAGAAAGTGGATGAAGGGATCATCGACACAGAAAAGGAGATGACAGCCGAGAATCTGAAAAAGATGGCAGATCAAGTTCTAATGGCGAAAGCACTTGAGGTAGATTCCAAGTCTGCTTCTAGTTCTAAGTCATCAGAAAAGGTCAGTAGTAGTGGTTCAGAAAATGAACCAGGTAAGACTGAATGTGCTAAAACTGAAAGTGTTTGCAGAGGTTGCACGAAAGAGTGCAAAGTGTTACACCCCGACCAAGAAAAACAACAAATCGTGGCGGAAACGTCGGGGAGTGTTGTAACAGAATCATTGTTTCATAACACATGGATTGAATTTCTGTTTTATTGAATTAAATGTTTTACATTACATTGAAATTAGAAACAAAACATGAACAAATAGACTTTCATTGTTATTAAGTCACTAAGGCCTCGTCTGTTCCTATGTGAGCATGCATCAATATCATCATCAAATATCACCAACTATGATACCTGAAACACATGTGAAAATACGTCAGCATAAAAATGCCGGCGAGTACATAGGTTTTATGTGAGTGTCAGATTCATGGCTTGTTTCTATTTTGAAAATATAACTTGAAAACCTTTGTTAATTAATAATTAAAGAAAAACAAGTTTTGTAAAATGCTTGTAATGTAAATTGAAATAACCATGTCAAAACAGATTTGTTATAATTTATAAAACCTCGATACCATGAATCTTAACTCAAAAACATTTTTTTAAGTAAAACCCAAATTGTAAATCGTTTTTGAAATAAAACTCGAATGTTTTATATTGTTAGAAAAACCTTGTAATATAACTATGTTTTCCCCGTTACCTAATCACTTCCCTAACCCAATGGTTCAAACAGATTCAAACGTTTCACATAAATCAAATAGTTACAAACGGTTCACATATTCAAACAGTTACAAACGGTTCACATAGTCAAACAGTTACTAACGGTTCACATAAACCAAATAGTTACTAACGGTTCACATAAATCAAACAGTTACAAATGGTTCATGTAAATCAAACAATTCCAACGGTTCAAAATGTAAAACAATGTGTCCATATGCAAAGTGAACATATGCAACAAAATGTAATATGAAAATCAATGTGCTAGCATGCTAAGAGAACATACATAGCAAAACATAATGAAATCATGTACTATATACATACTAAGGAACATAGCAAGTATATAATATAAAAACATGAAAAGCACAAAAATAACAAGTAGGCACATGTGTTCCACCCCAAAACAGTTTGAAAACAGTAAAAGAGGGGTCTATGTACTCACTTAAGGATGCTTATAAGTCTTGAATAACTACCAAGCAATGCTAGGGGGATCACGGAAATCAAACGACACCTAATATAGGTAACTATGTTAATAAACGGACCTAAATCGGAGGATCGGATAAAATGAGGTTTCGTAAACCAAATGAGTGTAGGAGCTCATGTAATATGGTTTAACAAAACTGACATTCTAAAACGAAACCTAACCTAAGTGCTTACGACCCATTACGACTCGTTAAGGTAGCTTACGCCACTTTAACGCGTCGTTCGCGTAAATCGCGTTCGGACCACCTAACTAGTCCTATTACAAGTATTATATGCCTTAACATGTCTAATAATGTTGCCTAATCAGTTTAGATGCCAAAATTTATGTTACATATGCTTAAAATGAATTTATGCGTAAAAAGGGCATTTTGGTCATTTACCTAAGGCATATAAACTACCTATCATACAACTACTTAACCGAAGTGAACATAAGGTATTGTAACAATTCTCATCAAAAGTTCTAATTATTATTTTAATTTGACCAATAGGAAACCCTAATTAAGAAACCCAAGTGATTCTGAACAAACCCTAAAATTTTCAGAATTTTCAGAATCAGGATTAGGGCCCCTAAAACTCAAGGGGGGTAAACCCTAGTTAATGATTATCAACAATTACTCGTTGTAAAATTCAGAATTTACGAAACTACTGACTCAGCTAGGCTAGTCCCAAACGTGGCTACCCTATAACCTATTTTTAACCTTTACGCACCGTAACAATTTAATTATTACGGTCCGTAAGAATCCTTACGCACCACTACAATTTATTTGTTACGGTCCGTAAGGGGTGGCAAATTTTCACTATAAATAGCAGACATTGGGACTTGAAATTTGGCATATGTTCGACGAAGAATTTCGTTTCAGACATCGAATTTCTTTCTGTTTACCACAAATTAACACACACTAATCACGAAGTGCTGCCGCAATCAGGGTAATAACTCGATCGCTATTACGATTCAACGTCCGATCGATTATAATTATCCAACGATTGTTTAAGTGCCGCTCTAATTGAGTTTATACTTTGTTATTCATCGTGATTTCGACTTGAATGTTTGAGTGCTGTTCAAATTCGGACTATACTCTGTCATTCGTTGTGAATCCGATGAATTGTTAAGTATTGCACTAATAAATCGTTGTGAGGATTTAATCTCGTGAATTTTCGTAACTGCTGTATTAGTTACTAACCTGTTATGTGTGCATTATTTAAATTAGGTTAATCAAGGCTAATCAGTAGGCTTATATTCTGCTCGTTAAATCTACAATGTGAGTCATTCTCTTTTTATCAAACTACTTTTGAAATCATGTTTATTTTCAAAGGTTATAATTACAGTGATTAAGTATATGTAATCACCAAGTTACAGCCAGTATGTGGGGTTTTGTATACATTACTTGATAATCTTCACCATTGGACAACGAGTTAGCCAAGGGGTGATATGACCATAGTCACAGACACCATTGGATGAATAGGCCAATGGGTTGAGTGGCAAATACTGTGGGTAGTTGGTTTGATATCTGAAACATTGTAATATCTCTTAATACTGTGAATTATAACAAACGAGTCATTTTAGTAAAATGAATGATTCACTCAGTATTTCCCTGCTGACAAAACATTTTTCAAACATGTTTCAGGTGATCTGTTGTGAGCAAAGGAAAAGTGCCGTGGAGCACTACAAGCTTAGAAAAGTGGCTCAATGTAAATAAATAAAGAAACACGTTTGAAAAATAAAGATTTCCCAGTGAAATCACTTTATTGTAAATTATGGGATTTATCCCTATATTATATATAAACGAGCAGTTTTAATATTAACCGATCCTGTTTAAAAAGACTTCCGTTGTCACTTAAATAGATACCATCGGATTTCCTGCCTCACGGCTCTGGACCGGGTCAAACTGGGGCCAAGGGCCGTGACAGGAAAAGGTGGTATCAGAGCCACTGATTTAAGCTTACTATTGATTTTAGCCTATTAAAATAATTGAGAAATTTAATTGCTATTCTGTGAAAACATATTTTATTAACTGATTAGTTGTTGAGTTACAGTATGGGTAAACAAAAGATTTTTGCTATCTACCACAAATTAAATACTGCACCCGCAAAGAAAAGAACCTCTTCCTCCAAAAACCCAGCAGATCTGGAAGAAGGGATTTTTGTCCGTAAAGCAAATTATGAAAATCCTCTTACCCAAGATAAAAGAAATTTGATTCTTAGAAAGGGAAAGGAAAAAATAAAGAAACCCCAGGACAAGAAAGTGAGATTTAATTCAGAAATCCAGGAATTAGGAAATAGGTCACCTTGGGAAGACACATTAGATGAAAAATGGGCAAACCTTTATATGCTAGCTACCGTAGCAGAAAATGCAACCCTCTAAAATAATAATAAGCCTGGTCTAGTAGAAAATTAAATTCCAGTAAATAAATAAAGTATAGTGTGTTCTCTTTCTTGTAGTCCTTTGTACAAATCCGTATGCAATAAAACTTTAATGTTTATTGTAAAACTTTGTTCCAAAGTTTTAACTTAGCATTTTTGTGCATTTTGCATATATGCTATCCTGCATGAGTGAGATATCGGAAGCATTTCAGAATCTCAATCTCTACCCAGTACCAATTGAAGTCTCCCACGACTTTACTGGTTATATTGCTGACATAGAGGAACCTCTGGAATTCCAAGCTCCACCGCTGGAAAAAGCAAAACTTAAAAAGAAAAGAAGATATGTAGGATGGAGGAAAGTGCACAGGAGAAAGCCAGTTACTAGGAAACTCCCCAAAATAGAAAACCCTATAAACAAAGGAAAAGGAATAGAAATCGGAGAGAGTTCTAATCCAGCAAAGATAGAAATCAGGAAAGATTCTAAACAAAAAGGAATAGAAATTGGAGAGAGCTCCAGACAAACTGAAGAAATCACATTTCAAGAAGAAATAGACCGTTTACTGGCAAATTGTGATGTCATTAGCCCTATCCATAATAATCTATATCCTTACCTAGAAACCCAACTTCCTGTGAATCTAGAACCAGCTATTCCAGACCCACTAATCCACACTCGGCCTTTAGGGCAAATGGAAGAATGGTGGACAAATGACTGGCAATTCGAAAATATCATCAACAGTCCTTATTCTTTCCTTCCACAGTTTAATCCAGAACCTATCCCCAATCCTCCAATGAGTAACGAAAACTTAGCCGAACTCCGTATGTTCGGTGAAGAACTGATAAGTACAGGGAATAGGATCCGGGAAATGGGGGAGCAAATTTCCTGGAAGTATGACGAAAGGGAACGTCGCTACTAAACTGCCAGTTGACCAAAGAATAGTGGGGTTGGGAAGAATGTCTGCATAATAATAATAGTTAAATATAACTCTGTAAAATGGGAAATAAAACATTGTAAGATAAACGGTGTGTATGGATGCCTATATAAAATATAAAGCAAAATAGAAGTCGAAACATCGACAATTTTGGATACATATATCTGTGTTATAAGATTTTGTGTGCTTCTGTGTAATTGTTATATTTACAATCATTTGATACTAATAGTTATATTTATAATAATTATCAGATGGAAAACGCTAGTAATGAACCAGTCAATGAAGGGAATCAATCTGAACAAAATCAGGAAAACCAGTATATGACTAGACAGGATATTGAAAATATTGTTGCTCAAGGGATAGCTAATGCTATTCCAGCATTCGTTGCTGCTATTAAAAATCCAATAGAACCGCAACAAATCGTTCCTAGTAAACGTACTCAAGAAGATAATTTTAGTCATAGTGTAAATGGAGGCGGCAATCATGACGATAATAATCCACGACAGGCTCCACCTCCTAAGAAAATGAAAGTCGCAACACCTAGTTGCACTTTCAAAGAATTTCTTGCTTGCAAACCTTCTGAATTTGCAGGTAACGAAGGAGCAACTGCAGTACTGCGTTGGTTAGAAAAAACCGAAGCAGTAATTGCAATAAGTAAGTGTTCTGAAGAAGATCAGGTTATGTACGCATCAAACCTTTTCAAAGAAGGGGCGCTCGAATGGTGGAACACGGTGCTACAGGCTAAAGGAAGAAATAAGGCTTATGCTATGAACTGGGAAGAATTTAAAAGTCTTGTAGAAAGAAAATTCTGTCCTGAGTATGAAAAGGAACAAATGGCAAATAAGTTCTTAAATCATCGTATGATGGGTGTAGATTGTCGTGGTTATACTTCGACATTCTTTGAATATGCTAGAGTGGTACCAACACTGGCTTCGCCAGAACCGGTACTCATTTCTTGCTATATTTGGGGACTAATTAGCGAAATCCGTAACATTGTTAAAGCTGCGAGACCTCGCACTATTGACGATGCTGTGGAATTAGCTAATACCCTAACCGATGAACTGGTACGCACCCAAGATGAAAACAGAAAGAAGGACTTAGCTCAGAAAATTACCCAAGGATTTCGTACGGGTAATAATAACAACTTCAAAAGAAAAGGAACAAGGCAACCCTCAAATCAGCCATTCTGCAGAAATTGCAAAAGGAAACATTTTGGAAGATGTAATATAATTTGCAACTTCTGCAAAATGACAGGACATCGTGAAGAAAACTGTAGGAAGAAATCCACAATTTGTTACAATTGTGGAGAAACCGATCATTTCAGGCCAGATTGCCCGAAATTGGTCAAACCAGCAGATAACAAAACTAAACCAGCAGATGGAGGTACCAAGAAGAATGTCAGAGCATTCCAGCTAACTACTCAGGAGGCAGAACTCATCCCAGATGTGATAGCGGGTACGTTCTTAATTCACAACGTATACGCAAAAGTATTATTTGACTCTGGTGCCAACCAAAGTTTTATAAATACTTCATTTTGTCAAGCTCTTAAGTTACCTTTAACCAATATTAGGCAGATTTTTACAGTCGAAACGGCAGAAGGAAATTCAGTTAAAATAGATAAAGTTTTGCAAGAAGAAAACATAGAACTTTTAGGACATAAATTTTCTGCAAAACTATTGCCAATGAATTTAGCTGAATTTGATGTTGTATTAGGAATAGATTGGTTGGTAGCCAACCATGCTAGAATCCTTTGTGATCAGAATTCCATAGAAATTCAATCACCCACTGGAGAAGTGATTAGGATTACAGGAGATAAACCACGAAAGCCCATGAAGTTCATATCAGTAATGAAAGTTGCTAATTATGAACGAAAACAAGGAATAGTATATATGATTTCAGTAATCATTAGTACTAAGGGTAAAGAACTTAAGGAAATTCCTGTAGTCTCAGAATATCCGGATGTATTCCCAGAAGATTTACCAGGATTACCTCCAGATAGGGAAGTAGAATTTAGGATTCATCTAATTCCAGGACTACACCGATAGCCAAGGCACCTTATCGGTTAGCACCCACAGAAATGTTAGAACTAAAAACGCAATTAGATGAATTACTAAGTAAAGGATTCATACAACCTAGCTCATCCCTTTGGGGAGCGCCAGTATTGTTTGTAAAGAAAAAGGATGGTTCAATGAGAATGTGTATCGATTATAGAGAATTGAATAAGGTTACAATTAAGAATCGATACCCATTACCTAGGATTGATGATCTATTTGATCAACTTCAGGGGGCTAGATATTTTTCTAAGATAGATTTACGCTCCGGATATCATCAATTGAAGGTACAGGAAGAAGACATACCTAAAACTGCTTTCAGAACTACGTATGGTCATTATGAGTTTACAGTCATGCCCTTTGGATTAACGAATGCACCTGCTGCATTCATGGACATGATGAATAGGATCTGTAAACCATACTTGGATAAATTTGTAATCGTATTCGTCGACGATATACTTATTTATTCCAAAAGTCAGGAAGAGCATTGTGAGCACCTTCATGCACTCTTAACCTTGTTAAGAAAGGAAAAACTTTATGCCAAATTCTCAAAGTGTGAATTTTGGTTAAAGGAAGTGCAATTCCTAGGACATATGGTGAATCACGAAGGCATTCATGTAGACCCTGCTAAAATAGAAGCAATTACTAAATGGAAGGTCCCACAAACAGCTATGGAAATTAGAAGTTTTATAGGTTTAACTGGGTATTATAGACGGTTTATTAAGGATTTTTCCAAGATAGCCATACCATTAACTAAGTTAACCTGTAAAGCCACTAAGTTTGAATGGGGACATAAGCAAGAAGAAGCTTTTAAAATTTTAAAACACCGATTGACGAATGCTCCAATTTTAGCATTACCCGAAGGAACAGAAGATTTTGAAGTATATTGTGATGCTTCAAAATTAGGATTCGGATGTGTGTTGATGCAGCGCAAGAACGTAATTGCGTATGCCTCTCGACAGTTGAAAAAGCACGAGGAAAATTATACGACTCATGACTTAGAATTAGGAGCCGTAATTTTTGCCCTTAAGATTTGGAGACATTATCTTTACGGAAGTAAATTTACTGTCTACACAGACCACAAAAGTTTAAGATATATATTTGGGCAGAAAGAATTAAATATGAGGCAAAGAAGATGGATGGAAGTCCTAAGCGATTACGACTGTGATATTCAATATCACGAAGGAAAGGCAAACGTAGTTGCAGATGCTTAAAGTCGTAAGTATCAGGAAAAACAAAAATGAGTCCGTGCTCTTAGATTAAATCTACAAGTAGATTTAATGGAACAATTAAAGGAAGATCAAAAAACAGCAATCAAGGACGAGGCTGAAGGAATGAAAGGCTATATAAAAGAACTAGAGCAAAGAAATGATGGAATTTGGAAATTCCACCAGAAACGAATTTGGGTACCTAAGCAAGGAGAATTAAGAAATAAGATTTTAGAAGAAGCCCGTAAATCTAGGTATACTATGCACCCTGGAAACAATAAGATGTACCAAGATTTAAGAAAGAATTTTTGGTGGATAGGAATGAAGAAAGATATAGCAAGATATGTTTCTAAGTGTCTTACGTGTTCACAAGTAAAGGCTGAACATCAGAAACCTTCAGGATTACTACAACAATTGGAAATGCCGGTGTGGAAATGGGAACTTATAACAATGGATTTTGTTAGTAAGTTGCCTAAAACAAGAAAAGGTAATGATGCGATTTGGGTGATTGTGGATCGATTAACCAAATCAGCTCACTTTCTACCAATGAAAGAAACCTTTAGCATGGAAAGACTGGCTAAATTGTATGTAGATGAAGTTGTATCCCTACATGGAGTCCCACTCTCCATTGTTTCGGATAGGGATAGTCGTTTTACTTCTCATTTCTGGAAAAGTTTCCAGCAAGCTATGGGAACTCGACTCAATCTGAGTACTGCATATCATCCCCAAACCGATGGACAAAGTGAAAGGACAATCCAAACTCTGGAAGACATGCTCCGAGCATGTGTAATAGATTTTGGTGGAAATTGGGATGATCACTTACCTCTGATTGAATTCTCCTACAATAACAGTTATCATTCAAGTATTGAAGCTGCTCCATTTGAAGCACTGTATGGAAGAAAGTGCAGAACTCCAGTATGTTGGGCAGAAATAGGAGAAAATCAATTATCAGGACCAGAGATAGTACAAGAAACAACCGACAAGATTACTCAAATCAAGGAAAGATTGAAGATGGCTCGAGATCGCCAAAAGAGTTATGCAGACAATAGATGCAGGCCGTTAGAATTCCAAGTAGGAGATAAAGTACTATTAAAAGTTTCTCCTTGGAAAGGAGTAGTTAGATTCGGAAAGAAAGGAAAGTTAAGTCCCAGGTACGTAGGACCATTTTCAGTGATCCAACGTATAGGACCAGTTGCTTATCGGTTACAACTACCAGCAGAATTAGCTGGAGTACATGATGTATTTCATGTATCCAATCTCAAGAAATGCTTATCAAGTGAATCACTGGTAGTACCTCTTCAAGATATAGAGGTAAACGAAAAGCTAAAATTTGTTGAGAAACCTCTTCAAATTGAGGATCGAAAGATTAAGTTTCTCAAACATAAACGACTAGTTTTAGTCAAAGTTAGATGGGATTCAAAGAGAGGAGCTGAATATACTTGGGAGCTGGAATCAGAAATGAAGAGAAAGTATCCTCATTTATTCCAGTAAATCTCGAGGACGAGATTTTTATTAAGGTAGGGAGAATGTAACAATTCTCATCAAAAGTTCTAATTATTATTTTAATTTGACCAATAGGAAACCCTAATTAAGAAACCCAAGTGATTCTGAACAAACCCTAAAATTTTCAGAATTTTCAGAATCAGGATTAGGGCCCCTAAAACTCAAGGGGGGTAAACCCTAGTTAATGATTATCAACAATTACTCGTTGTAAAATTCAGAATTTACGAAACTACTGACTCAGCTAGGCTAGTCCCAAACGTGGCTACCCTATAACCTATTTTTAACCTTTACACACCGTAACAATTTAATTATTACGGTCCGTAAGAATCCTTACGCACCGCTACAATTTATTTGTTACGGTCCGTAAGGGGTGGCAAATTTTCACTATAAATAGCAGACATTGGGACTTGAAATTTGGCATATGTTCGACGAAGAATTTCGTTTCAGACATCGAATTTCTTTCTGTTTACCACAAATTAACACACACTAATCACGAAGTGCTGCCGCAATCAGGGTAATAACTCGATCGCTATTACGATTCAACGTCCGATCGATTATAATTATCCAACGATTGTTTAAGTGCCGCTCTAATTGAGTTTATACTTTGTTATTCATCGTGATTTCGACTTGAATGTTTGAGTGCTGTTCAAATTCGGACTATACTCTGTCATTCGTTGTGAATCTGATGAATTGTTAAGTATTGCACTAATAAATCGTTGTGAGGATTTAATCTCGTGAATTGTCGTAACTGCTGTATTAGTTACTAACCTGTTATGTGTGCATTATTTAAATTAGGTTAATCAAGGCTAATCAGTAGGCTTATATTCTGCTCGTTAAATCTACAATGTGAGTCATTCTCTTTTTATCAAACTACTTTTGAAATCAAGTTTATTTTCAAAAGTTATAATTACAGTGATTAAGTATGTGTAATCACCAAGTTACAGCCAGTATGTGGGGTTTTGTATACATTACTTGATAATCTTCACCATTGGACAACGAGTTAGCCAAGGGGTGATATGACCATAGTCACAGACACCATTGGATGAATAGGCCAATGGGTTGAGTGGCAAATACTGTGGGTAGTTGGTTTGATATCTGAAACATTGTAATATCTCTTAATACTGTGAATTATAACAAACGAGTCATTTTAGTAAAATGAATGATTCACTCAGTATTTCCCTGCTGACAAAACATTTTTCAAACATGTTTCAGGTGATCTGTTGTGAGCAAAGGAAAAGTGCCGTGGAGCACTACAAGCTTAGAAAAGTGGCTCAATGTAAATAAATAAAGAAACATGTTTGAAAAATAAAGATTTCCCAGTGAAATCACTTTATTGTAAATTATGGGATTTATCCCTATATTATATATAAACGAGCAGTTTTAATATTAATCGATCCTGTTTAAAAAGACTTCCGATGTCACTTAAATAGATACCATCGGATTTCCTGCCTCACGGCTCTGGACCGGGTCAAACCGGGGCCAAGGGCCGTGACAGGTATAACTCGGAAGGTTATTCCATATACAACTTGGTCACTAAACATGCTTGGTCGGATCCTAAAGATCGACCAAACGGGTCGGGTTCAAAAGTCTAAGCGGTTGTTTAGACCTCTTATCTTACGACCCTATATAAGCACCAATCTAAAAGTGACGAGTTAAACATGTTGAAACATGTTTAACGAAGTTTGAAAACAAGTTTGGTATCAAGACAAAGGGTCTTGACACCCAAGAATAGTTTGGTTGCAAAATATGCAAGAATACGTATTTTGACCGAAACTATGACTCGTCACTACGGCTAAATAACGTGGTAATCAGTAGGTATAGTCACAAAAGACTATAACCATCGTGATTACGCTCACGTTATGAAGTTCAAACGAAATTCGTGTTGACCATAAATTGGTCAAAGCTGAAAGTTAAACTCAGTTTGACTTTCACGCTTAAAAACACGATAAAAGCACGAAAGATACTTACAAAGGGTCCAAGCAAGGAAATCTTGATTCAAATTGCTCAGGTATGAAGTGCTAGACCCCAACTTAGAGCATTTGAATCAGATTTTGTGACGAACAAATGAATTGGGTTGGGTATTTATAGGAAACCCACAACCATTAGGATCGTTCCTCGTAAACCGTGCTTCGATCATGACCTTACACTTGGGCCCAAGGTATTAGAATACAATGGGATCACAAAAACCATCAAATGGTATTGAAAACAATGGTTTAAAACCATCAAAACAGTTGAAACAGACCACATGCAATGTTTCTGTCTGGAAAGAATACGCGCCCCGCGTAAGTAGACATTCCAGGCTACGCGGCCCGCCTGGGCAATCTTTCCAGAAATGTCAGAAATGGTCCCTGCACTTGGTTAACTCAGTTTTTGGCATGTTTAAGCCCCGTTAACCCCATTTCAAGGCTCTAAAATGAAGTTAAAGTATAGGGAACATGAAATGTGCTCTAAAATTTCTCGGGTGTCGGTTCTTTTGGTCGTACGATTGCGTTGTTCGGTTAATTACGACGAAACACGAACGGACGCGAAAAACGATCCAAATTACGCGACGAATGGAATTTTATCATGCCAGTCACTAAAATAAAATATTTTAATGATTACATAAATTTTTGGATGTCCGGATATATTCAGAACGTAAGATATGCGCGAAAATTCAAACTTATGCACTTTTTGATGATTTTAGTCCTTATTGATCAAGAAAGTTTATTTTTGCGCACCAAACACCTCAAAGCCTATTTCTAAGCTATGTAAAGGATATTTAGGGTATATTTAACTTATGATCAAGTTCCAAAATGCTCGTTACAGTAAAAATCGGCATACTTTCGCAGGTTATCGAAATTAGTCCCTTTAAGCGAATAAACTTGATTTCGCCACACCAAACCCTCCAAAACTTATTTCTAAGTTATGTAAAGGTTATTTAAGGTATGTTAAGCCTATTTCACTGTTCTGGAGTGTTTGTTGCATTAAATTGGTTATATTTACGCATCAGTTCGCGTATAACCTTCCAGAAAGCGATTTAAGGCTCGAAATTGAACATGAATTGATAAGTTCATATGATACACATATTTATACAAATCCCAAGTATGAAACACAATGGTTCATTGATTTGGTATTTTTTTGATGGTCGTAGAGGCACAGGTGTCACACAAAGTCTGCAACACACGCGAATATCACTCAACAAAGAGACTCCAGGAGCTGACTAAAAAAATTTGCAAAATGAAAACACAGAATCATAGAGATTTTTCAGCAAAGTTGTGAAAGCTCACAAACTAAACCGGTTTTATGTCCTAAGACAATCAGCGATTACTGAGAAGGTACACAGTCAAGAAGGACAAAACTAAATACTATGCGTTCGACCGTGTTTCCCACCAGACTTAGGCTGTTTGCTTTATGTTTGTATCATTTTCGCAAAACTACTAGTCTTAGCTGAGCCTATCGACACATCCCTAGTGAGACTGTTTAAAACTTTATAAAACTTTTCATTTCTCTAGCGTGCACTGATAGTCCACTGATGTACTATCATTTCCTCTTTTTACACAAAACTCTTTTTGATTTTTCGATGTTTTTGAATTTTTCAAATTTTCAAAATTTCTAAAATTTTCTACTCCCCCTAAAATCAAAATATGTTTCAATTTTGATTTTCTGGGAAAATTTGAAAAGACACTGTACAAAGTAAAATGACAAACTGACGTGAATTGCTTCAAATCGCCATCCACTTGGCATAAATAATCAGAACTCCCCCTGACAACAAACTATTTTCCCATTGTGATTTCAAAACACTTAAGTTTGTTTTAATCAAATGGTTTTTCCAAAAATTAGTTTGTGGGGTTTCATCACATTGTTCTGTTAACCACTTTCAAAAATCTAACACTTGTAATTTTTTCACAAAAAACATTTTTCAAGAATGATGCCGATTCATGCTCCACGATTACCAACTTGGGAGCTCCGGCAAGTCAGGTTTTTAGACAAAGAATGCAGGCACCCAAGCCTGACCAGCCTTGGGTGTGACCTATTCAATTTCACTCGGGGTTTGAACATATCTTTTTGATTCATAAAATTCTTTAACCTCTTTTACCTTACCCTCGACCATTTTTCCAAAAATATTTTTCACTTTTCCATTGAACGCCTTTTCGACATCAAATTCTTTCTTTTCAGAATAGAATTGATCCGAAATTTCCACTTTACCAACTTTTTGTTTAAAATTTTCAGTCCGTAATGGTGGAAAGTTGACATCATCCATTGGCGGAATTGAATTTTCTCCTTTTTGCTCAACTGTTAGCTCTTCTGACTTTGATGAGTCAGATTCATCGCCAAAACGTGACTCCTTTGCTTCCGAAGAAACAAAATCATAGCCAGGAAGTGAAAATCTCACTTTCTTTGATTTGTCAATCGTTTGATTAACTACTTTTTCCTTTACTTTCCCTTTTGTCCTCAGATTTGTATCTGATGAATTCATTTTATTTGACTGATCATTTTTTGTTGAGTGAAGTGATTCATCAGAACTTTTATCTGAATTAACAGTTGTACCCGAGGACAAAATCTTTTCAAGATACTCCCTCGCTTTCTTTCTTTTCTTTCTCAGTCTATCTTTCTGCCCTTGTGATAATTTCACTTTCTGTTCTTTCTCTTTCTTTTCTTTGGGCTTTTCTTCAATTTTGACTGATTTCTTCATCTTTCCATGAGATTCAGCCCTCGATCTTCCCTTTGATCTCATTGGGCAATCTCTGGCAATATCACCTTTGATTTGACATTCATAACATCTTCTTGTTTCAAAACTCTTACTCTGGCACTTAACAGCAATGTGTCCTTGAAAACCACATTTGTAACACACTTATCGTACTATTCTCCACTTTCATACCAAACACTCAAATCTTAACACTGATTTGATTTGTAGTACTCATCATTCTTCAGTTTTCTATCATTGTAATGATTTGACTTTGAAGAGTTTTCATCCCATCTTCTCCTGTAAGCTTGATTTGACTTTTGAGCACTGTGGTCAAACCTGCACCACTTATTACCAACTTTTTGTGAGTTTTGATTTTAAAATTTTTGTGGTTTTTTATAACGATTAGATGATTGAACTGATGATCTTTTATTGCTGTTTTGAAAAATTTTTGAATTTTTAACATTTTGTTTTTGTTCTACATTCTTCTTAAAAGGTTTTTGCGTTGAGCATTCACCTCTTTCAGTAGATTGTAAAACAGTTTCTTGAAATTTTTCTTTTAATTTCAAAAATATTTTCTTTTTATCATTTTCATCAGTAGATTTATCATCACAATCTTCAATTGTGACTTTGTCATAATTTGTGACATTGTCACTTATTGGAATTTCATTGATCGGTTTTGGACATATATGATCTAGCAATGCAGACGAGGTCACAAAACCTTTCAACTTCTTTTTCAAGTTGAGAGATTTTTTCACGATGAGAATTTATTGCTTTTTCATTTTCAATTTTATTCTTTTCAAGAACATATTTTTCATTTTCTAAAACTCTTATTTGAGTTTGAAATTTTGTTTCTTTTTCTTTTAAATTTTTATTTTCCAATTTTATCCAAAAATCTTCATTTTCTGAAATTTTTATTTTGTTTTCAAAATCTTTTTCAATTTTTAACTTTTCATTTTCTAAAAATGTTATTTTATTTTGAAAAACCTTTTTCATTTTCTTTTAACTTTTTGTTTTCCAATGTCAAACTCTCCACATCTTTCAAGAGTTTGACATTGTCTGCTCCAGATTTATCACAGTTTAAGCACTTCTCAGACATCGTTTCAGCTTCAGCTTCCTTCTCAACCATGATAGGTGAAACTTCCTTAACCTGCTTCTTTACCACTTGAACATTTTCCTCAGATTTGACTTTTACTTCAACAGTTGCTGCTTTCTGATTCTTCTCTCTTGCAGCTTGCCTTTCTTTGATCCCTTCCATCTTACCTGCAAAATAAAAATTATAACTTTCAGGTGATAATTCTCTTTGATAATTTTGAAGTATTCGAATTTTTTCACTGTCATCATCGCTTTCTTCATCTGATGATTGATCAAAAATTTGAGCTTTTTCTGAAACCTTTTCTAGTTTGTCAATTTTACTTCCGGGTTTACCAATCTCTCCAGACTTGGACTCAGATTCTTCTCCTGAATCAGACTTCATTTTTTTATCTTATGGAGTTCAAGTTCTTGGGCTTCAATCTTCTCAATGAACGTGCTCAAATTGAAGCCAACATATTCCATGTTTTTCTTCCAAATCAACAGATATGTGCCACACTCATCACACGGTAAAGCATTTGCCAACTTGTCAAGCCACTCGTCATCTCTTTTGCTAATGTTCAAACACTTCATCTCTACATATAACTTGCATTACCTTCCGATCAACTCTTTTGTAGATTCTCCCCTGAGAGCTGTAAAACTATCAAACTTCTGTTTGATACTTGCTGGAGTCTGAACAAACATACCATTTCCGAAAGACGAGTTATAAAACTCAGAATCCATGTTTCAGTATTGAAAGATTCACGAAGACAGGTTTTCAAACGATACGAAAATTCACTCAATCTAAGATTAGTTCAATCACTTTATCAAACAACTGAATCAGATGAATATCCGATTGAATGGCAAAAATCAGGTGACAACGGATCTGGTGGGAATTCGCTCGGACGAGTATCCGATGTTTGACAAATCACCTAAAACACAGACAAATAGAACTAATTAGGATCGGGTGGCAACTTGTTCGGATTGCACTCGATTTGATGCACTTTAAACTTGAACAAAAAACACGATCCCTTGAACAAATTGTGACCCAATCGGGTGGGTCAAAAAAAGTATATCACGTGAGCTGTATTTATGTAACTAAAATTGATTCAACAATGAAATATTGAGCCTATATCACATGACCCGAGAATTAATGCACTGACACGCATTATTGAAAAACAAATTCTTATCACATGCAAGTTTTAAATGAACCGTCAATCTATATCTCTACATATGCAAATATGATTCTCTGACAATACTGTAAGATCGTGTATCTGGCCCGAATGAGTCGTTCAAAGAGGTTCTGATCTATTTCAGGTGCGGAAAACAAGAAATAGACTTGGATACAGCTTGTTCTTCACTTTAAACTTTCTTCTGATTGAAAATACAACGATTACAATCAGGAAATACACCGGCAGCACTTCGGTACAATATTCTGATTCCCCACCAAATGACATGATCACTAGCCTATTTATAGAGTTTCTGATTCCCCACGAAAGTGCAATGTTCATTTCGTGGGAAATCAACATTTTGTCATTTCATGGGAAATAAACATTTTGTCATTTCGTGGGAAATCAACATTTCGTGGGAAATCAACTCTAAAACTCTATTTTCCCGTACAATGTGCCCTGATCTAACATATCTAGTACTAGACTCGATATAAGACGAAGTCGACAGATGTATGCACTAACAAATACACATGCAACTTTTAAAATCAATTGAGTGATATAAGAGATCTCAAAGTGGTCGACAAAAACTGTTGCAACACAAAATGTGATTGGGCCGATCAATTTTGATCTTAATATTGATTGGGCCGAAGACTTTAATGCAATAAATGGATTCAGAGTTCACGTGGTGTAGCCGACAACTTTAATTCAAAGCTTAATTCTATTGGACCGTTGATATTATGTAATAAATTGATTTATGAGTTCACGTGATGTGTCCGACAATCTTTTAATCTGATCTACAATTCTATTGGACCTCTCAACTTTATTCAGTCAACGCACATGGTTTGATGATATGTTTCACGCGAAATGTCTGTTTTCAAACGAAATGAAGTTATGTTCACACGAAATAGAGATCTGATGCAAAATGATGACACATTCACACGAAATAAACACTTTCAAACGAAATAGACAATCTTCATACGAAATAGAGTATTTCGTGCGAAATGAACTTCTATTTCGTACGAAATGAATGAAATTTTCATGCGAAATAGGACACTTTCAAATGAAATAGTCAACCTTCTTACGAAATAGAGTATTTCGTGCGAAATGAATTTCTATTTCGTACGAAATAAATGATGACGTCACACTATTTCATACGATCGGACATGATTTTTGACAAATTGACCAAGTTTTACTTTGAATTTAGGTCTGAAACTTTGTAGGGTTATAGATCAGGTGTTTTCGCACAACATATCCAAAAATCAGTTAATTTGGACCGTAAAAACCCGTTTAATTTTGCAAAATTCAGTTAAAAACGTGAAAGAATGAGTAGAAGTCAAAATTTTCAGTGAAAACAAGCTAAATCAGTAAGCACTCTTCCTCCTGAGCTCTGATACCACTTGTAGGATCATTTTGGCGACCTAACGAGTCGTTCAGAAGAGTTCTCAGACTAAATCAGAGGCGGAATTCATTGATTTAGTCTTCGTTCAGCTTGTTGTACACTTTAACTGTCTCTTGTATTGATTATACAACGTTACAATGGCTGGAGACAATTTGGCAGCACCTCGGCTCCAAAATCACAAGGTTACAAATGAATTGGCACAACACCTATTTATAGGTGAGGGTATTTCGCACGAAATAGGCATTTGCTATTTCGTGTGAAATGACTTTTTCAGCCTATTTCCCATTTTCCTCGTACTCCGTGACCTAGATCTATCATTTCTATTACACGACTTGATACAAGACGAAGTCAACAGACATATGCACCAACACAAGGCGATATCTGACTCGCTGAGTGTCGACAATGCGTACAACACGTACAACAAACCTCCAAAACTAATGGCGATCGAGGATTATAATAGATGGGCGAAGCGGTTCGATGGGTGGTTAAAAGCGTTTGCCTACGACAGCTGGAAATGTATTAAAAATGTATACATTGCTTCGAGACTAGACTATGAGAACTTAGACGATAATGAGCAGGAAGAGTTTATAGCCGAATAAAAATGCATTGCTCTGCTACATCAGTCCATTCGAGATGATATCATATTACTGATTGATTATGACAACTCGAAAGATTTATGGGGAAAACTTGAAAAGAAATGTACAGGGGGTGAAGAAATAGTAAAAAATAAGAAATCTTTGTTAAGAAAGGAATTTGATTTGTTTACATGTATCAAAATGAGAACGTGCGTCAGATGTTTGAAAGATTTTGTCATCTGAAGGCAGAATTAGCTAGATATGGAATCAAGAAAGGCGAGGATGAGATGGTTGATAAAATGTTCGAGGCTTTGCCAAATGAGCAGGACTGGCAATATTTTGGTCTAGTGCTCAAAAACACCAAGCCAATGGCAGAGATGACGGTAAACAGGTTGATCGAACGGCTTGAAGGTCACGTGGAAATAAAAACGATGAACAAGGTACTGGTTCTAGTGCGGTTCTTCATCAAGCAGTCATGGTTTTCACGGTACTGGTTCTAGCGCACCGTCATCATCCGCATCGAACAAGCAGCACTCACTAGGTGCTTCAAAGAATGTATTTCAGTGCAACATTGCTGTTAATCTGAACAATGCATAGAATTTCAACGAAGAAAGGACAAAGCAGTAGATGGTATTTCTAGCATCGATTCTGGAGTCATACGAGAGCTTAGTTGCCGGAAAGACTGGGAACACCAATCTCACCAAAGAGGACTACGATCAAATAGATCCAGAGGAGATGGAGCTTATTAATATTCGCTAGTGTATGGCATGTGTGATTCGTAGAGCTCAAAGATTTATGGAAATTACCAGGATAAACTCTATCGGAGGTCCTTCAACGAAGCTCGGTTTCGAGAAATCAAAAGTGACTTGCTTTAAATGCAAGAAAAAGGGCCATTTCAAAAGAGAATGTAGAAATTCTACTACCGATGAGACTACAAATCTGTTTCATGATGATTATTACAGAAAAGCGGTCTATCATCGAAACTGTGAGGAGCCACCGAGGATGAAGCAGATTGAAGAAACTCCAAAAGAAAAGTCAAGAGCTTTGGCAATGTTCCAAAATGATGAGGGATTTGATTGGAGCTAATTTCTTCCCGAAGTGAATGCTGTCGGTTACGCATTTATGGCAACTACTGAATCACCAGCACCAATTTCAACATACAACCGAGAAAGGGCCTTAGCACAAAGACAGAAGAAAAAGATTTACGAAGCTTACAAAGAACCCAAAAATGCGAAAAGATAGGATCCGGATCGGGATTGTTACTTGGATCCAAAGGGTAACATCTGCATTGATCCATCAACCATTGATGTTGAAACTCTCATGAAATCAATCCCTCCAGTTGAAGAACAAATCAAGATAGACGCAGCAAAAAGTGCCGAGAAAGGAAGGCTGAAACACGAGAGTCATGAAAAATATCTGAAGTCCCAAGAACCAAAGAAAGTGGATGAAGGGATCATCGACACAGAAAAGGAGATGACAGCCGAGAATCTGAAAAAGATGGCAGATCAAGTTCTAATGGCGAAAGCACTTGAGGTAGATTCCAAGTCTGCTTCTAGTTCTAAGTCATCAGAAAGGGTCAGTAGTAGTGGTTCAGAAAATGAACCAGGTAAGACTGAATGTGCTAAAACTGAAAGTGTTTGCAGAGGTTGCATGAAAGAGTGCATAGTGTTACACCCCGACCAAGAAAAACAACAAATCATGGCGGAAACATCGGGGAGTGTTGTAACAGAATCATTGTTTCATAACACGAGGATTGAATTTCTGTTTTATTGAATTAAATGTTTTACATTACATTGAAATTAGAAACAAAACATGAACAAATAGACTTTCATTGTTATTAAGTCACTAAGGCCTCGTCTGTTCCTATGTGAGCATGCATCAATATCATCATCAAATATCACCAACTATGGTACCTGAAACATATGTGAAAATACGTCAGCATAAAAATGCCGGCGAGTACATAGGTTTTATGTGAGTGTCAGATTCATGGCTTGTTTATGTTTTAAAAATATAACTTGAAAACCTTTGTTAATTAATAATTAAAGAAAAACAAGTTTTTTAAAATGCTTGTAATGTAAATTGAAATAACCATGTCAAAACAGATTTGTTATAATTTATAAAACCTCGATACCATGAATTTTAACTCAAAAACATTTGTTTAAGTAAAACCCAAATTGTAAATCGTTTTTGAAATAAAACTCGAATGTTTTATATTGTTAGAAAAACCTTGTAATATAACTTTGTTTTGATAACCTTGCCCAAGTGATCTAGATAACGCAACGATATATAATGTGTTAAAAGCACTTATATATAGGAAGTATCAGCGGCGTATCCATCATGCTTTTAACACATTACACCCGCCCCGTTACCTATTCACTTCCCTAACCCAATGGTTCAAACAGATTCAAACGTTTCACATAAATCAAACAGTTACAAACGGTTCACATAATCAAACAGTTACAAACGGTTCACATAGTCAAACAGTTACTAACGGTTCACATAAACCAAATAGTTACTAACGGTTCACATAAATCAAACAGTTAGAAATGGTTCACGTAAATCAAACAATTCCAACGGTTCAAAATGTAAAACAATGTGTCCATATGCTAAGTGAACATATGCAACAAAATGTAATATGAAAATCAATGTGCTAGCATGCTAAGAGAACATACATAGCAAAACATAATGAAATCATGTACTATATACATACTAAGGAACATAGCAAGTATATAATATAAAAACATGAAAAGCACAAAAATAACAAGTAGGCACAAGTGTTCCACCCCAAAACAGTTTGAAAACAGTAAAAGAGGGGTCTATGTACTCACTTGAGGATGCTTATAAGTCTTGAATAACTACCAACCAATGCTAGGGGGATCACGGAAATCAATTGACACCTAATATAGGTAACTATGTTAATAAACGGACCTAAATCGGAGGATCGGATAAAATGAGGTTTCGTAAACCAAATGTGGGTAGGAGCTCATGTAATATGGTTTAACAAAACTGACATTCTAAAACGAAACCTAACCTAAGTGCTTACGACCCATTACGACTCGTTAAGGTAGCTTACGCCACTTTAACGCGTCGTTCGCGTAAATCGCGTTCGGACCACCTAACTAGTCCTATTACAAGTATTATATGCCTTAACATGTCTAATAATGTTGCCTAATCAGTTTAGATGCCAAAATTTATGTTACATATGCTTAAAATGAATTTATGCGTAAAAAGGGCATTTTGGTCATTTACCTAAGGCATATAAACTACCTATCATACAACTACTTAACCGAAGTGAACATAAGGTATAACCTCGGAAGGTTATTCCCTATACAACTTGGTCACTAAACATGCTTGGTCGGATCCTAAAGATCGACCAAACGGGTCGGGTTCAAAAGTCTAAGCGGTTGTTTAGACCTCTTATCTTACGACCCTATATAAGCACTAATCTAAAAGTGACGAGTTAAACATGTTGAAACATGTTTAACGAAGTTTGAAAACAAGTTTGGTATCAAGACAAAGGGTCTTGATACCCAAGAATAGTTTGGTTGCAAAATATGCAAGAATACGTATTTTGACCGAAACTATGACTCGTCACTACGGCTAAATAACGTGGTAATCAGTAGGTATAGTCACAAAAGACTATAACCATCGTGATTACGCTCACGTTATGAAGTTCAAACGAACTTCGTGTTGACCATGAACTAGTCAAAGTTGAAAGTTAAACTCAGTTTGACTTTCACGCTTAAAAACACGATAAAAGCACGAAAGATACTTACAAAGGGTCCAAGCAAGGAAATCTTGATTCAAATTGCTCAGGTATGAAGTGCTAGACCCCAACTTATAGCATTTGAATCAGATTTTGTGAGGAACAAATGAATTGGGTTGGGTATTTATAGGAAACCCACAACCATTAGGATCGTTCGTCGTAAACCGTGCTTCGATCATGACCTTACACTTGGGCCCAAGGTATTAGAATACAATGGGATCACAAAAACCATCAAATGGTATTGAAAACAATGGTTTAAAACCATCAAAACAGCTGAAACAGACCACATGCAATGTTTCTATCTGGAAAGAATACGCGCCCCCGCCTAAGTAGACATTCCAGGCTACGCGGCCCGCCTGGGCAATCTTTCTAGAAATGTCAGAAATGGTCCCTGCACTTGGTTAACTCAGTTTTTGGCATGTTTAAGCTCCGTTAACCCCATTTCAAGGCTCTAAAATGAAGTTAAAGTATAGGGAACATGAAATATGCTCAAAAATATCTCGGGTGTCGGTTTGTTTGGTCGTACGATTGCGTTGTTCGGTTAATTACGACGAAACACGAACGGACGCGAAAAACGATCCAAATTACGCGACGAATGGAATTTTATCATGCCAGTCACTAAAATAAAATATTTTAATGATTACATAAATTTTTGGATGTCCGGATATATTCAGAACGTAAGATATGCGCGAAAATTCAAACTTATGCACTTTTTGATGATTTTAGTCCCTACTGATCAAGAAAGTTTATTTTTGCGCACCAAACACCTCAAAGCCTATTTCTAAGCTATGTAAAGGATATTTAGGGTATATTTAACTTATGATCAAGTTCCAAAATGCTCGTTACAGTAAAAATCGGCATACTTTCGTAGGTTATCGAAATTAGTCCCTCTAAGCGAATAAACTTGATTTCGCCACACCAAACCCTCCAAAACTTATTTCTAAGTTATGTAAAGGTTATTTAAGGTATGTTAAGCCTATTTCACTGTTCTGGAGTGTTTGTTGCATTAAATTGGTTATATTTACGCATCAGTTCGCGTATATCCTTCCAGAAAGCGATTTAAAGCTCGAAATCGAACATGAATTGATAGGTTCATATGATACACATATTTATACAAATCCCAAGTATGAAATGTGACACCTGTGTCACTTCAACCATCAAACAAATGCCAAACCAATGAAATATTGTATTTCATACTTGGGATTTGTAAAAATATGTGTATCATTTACACATATCAACTCTTGTTCGTTTTCAAGCTTTAAATCGCTTTCTCGAGGGTTGTACGCGCACTAATGCGCAAATATAACCAGTTTAATGCAACGAACACTCCGTAATAGTAAAATAGGCTTAACATACCTTAAGTAACCTTTACATAACTTAGAAATGAGTTTTGAAGGCTGAAAGGACCGTGTTCGCGACCTAAACGAGTCGGTTCAGAGGAATTCCATCAAATACAGGTGCGGAAAACAAGTATTTGACCTATAAACAGCTGAATCTTCACTTTAACACTGATTTGTATTGATATGAGCACAATTACAATCAGTTCTCACACCGGCAGCACCTCGGTATAGAAATCTTTCTAAAACAACTTCTGATTTCGCTTGACACTAACCTCCTATATATAGGGATTGGGATTTCGCTTCAGCATAACTCAAGCGAAATCTTAACATGTTGATTTCGCTTGAGCTGCTTCAAGCGAAATCCTTTACATACACATTCCTTCAAGCGAAATCTTGTTAACTCTCTCTCATTCTCTCGTTCTACGCTAGTCTAAGACTCGATACAAGACGAAGTCGACAGATGTAGTGTACCAACAGACTCCCCCTCAGATGTTGACGAGTCGACTATCGAGTCACAACAACACTGTATCTTCACATCTTCATTCTTGATCAGTCTCTGGGCTTTTCTCTCTCTATCTTCTTCTCCAGAATCACCTGGCTCTATCAGACTCCCCCTCACGATTTGCTGGCATTCATTTGTTCTTCAGCAATATCTGCTTTAGGATTGGTGTCTGACTCAAATGTTGATTACAAGATCATTGCCTGGCTTTTATCTAATTCTCTTGATCAGATCTCTTGATTCCTTAAGTTCATCAGCATCAGCAGCTAGCAAACTTTTAGATTCATGATTAGATTCTGACTTTCATAAGCTTTGAATGAATTAATCTGGCTCACCTGTAACAATCTTAACCCAGAAATAAATTTTCTAAATTTAACAATTTAAATGCACCAACAATCTGATATAATCAGATAATTCTATCTCATATCACAAGATTGTTCATTTATGTTTTGTACTATCTCGCAGGAATAACCAGCTTGACCAAGTCTTGGCGACATTCCTGGAGAATATTCCCAAACTATTCTGCACGTGCTTAGCTAAAAATGGACGTTATGGAGAACGTGGGGGCTTGGCACAAAAGTCGGATAGTTAGTTTGGTAGTTTAATTTCTATTTTAAAAGGGGGGAACGAGCTAGTAGAAAACACTTAGTCATTTTTACAGCTACACACACTCATATACTCGCACACTTGAAGCTCTCGACGAACATTCATTCGTTTTCACTCACATTTACACATTTCACGATAGTGATCCTTGTACCTAGCTCGTTACTATCCGAAGTTGTAAACATTTATTCATTTATTTGAGCTTGGTGATCGGTAGTTTCCATCACCCGGGGTTTTTTGTGCCGGAGATCAACTCTTGATCAAGGGTTTTTTCCCCATATAAATCCTTGTGTTATTTGTGCAATTTTACATTAAAGTGATCCTCATCATTGTTCTACATTTCAAGCATCATACCCCGTAATTGAGAGTTTGGTTGCAATATCCTCATCTGATTTTTTGACCAAAACAGTTTGGCGCCCACCGTGGGGCAATTGGTGCTTCGTCCTTAGAAAAAATACGCATTTCTGTGCTCATTTCGGTTCACTACAACCAAGCAAATGGCTTCCTCAGCGAAGAATGCTTCAAATTTGATGCCCTCATCCACTTCTTCACAAGGCGTCCCTCCTTTGCCTCCACCACCTTCTGGATCCCAGAAGAATACCGAGAATGCCGCGAAGAAACCAACTCCCATTTTCTCAAAACCACCTACTTCTTCTGTTTCAACTAATCCTACTACTAATGATCTCTATGCCTTGATTTTGCAGATGAGGAATCATGCACAAGAGTAGGATAAGACCAACGAAAGGATCCTCCGGGAGATTGACGAAATTAAGAAACAGAAGAAAACAGCAGAGGATCGTTCCCCACTAATGCCCAGATCTTTGAATTTTGATACTCCGGTGATTACTTCTCAGCCATCAGTGGTTCCAGACATTCAATATGTGGGTGGACCAAAAGGAGTGCACTACGGAACAACAACAATGACCCAGGCATCAGGTTCATATTTCCAGCCAGCGGGATCCTATCCTCAGCATATGGGATCCAGGTATTTTTCATGGCGTTTTTCTGAACTGAGTTTTTTATAGCGTTTTCAAATGAGTTTTTTCATGGCGTTTTTCTGAACTGGGTGTTTTATGGCGTTTTTAACTGGGTATTTTCATGACGTTTTTCTGAATTGGGTGTTTTTATGGCGTTTTATTTGAACACCCAGTTCATGTGAATGGGTTTTTGACAATATTACTCCTTAGTGTAATTTAGCATCAATGCCACATGTCACCACTAAAATCGTTCTCACCGTTCTCACACTTTTCACCGTTCTCTCTAAATCTTGACCCTATATATATATATATAGGGAGGGGCTCATGCGAGAACCACCCTTATTGTGAGAACCTTGAGAACCAATGTGAACACAACCTAAAATAGCTAAAAAAACCTAACCCCCCCCCCCCCCAAAAAACCTAAACCCCCCACCCCCCCTAAAAAAAAAACCTAACCCCCCCCCCAAGCTAAAAAAAACCTAAAAAAAACCCAACCCCACCCCCCCCCCAAAACCTAAACCCCCCTCCCCCACCCCCCAAAAACCTAACCCCCCAAGCTAAAATGCTAAAAACTAAACCCCCAAAAAAACTAAAAAAATCTAAAATTTTTTTTTGATTTTTTTAATATTTTTTAGGTTAAAATCGCTACTTTTCGAAGCCAAAATTTTTTTTTTTTTTTTTGGCTTCGAAAAGTAGCAATTTTAACCTAAAAAATATTAAAAAAATAAAAAAAAAAATTTTGTGTGATTTTTAGCTATTTTTAGGCATTTTTGGTGTGTTCACATTGGTTCTCGCGGTTCTC
The DNA here is from genome assembly GCA_030545235.1 of Helianthus tuberosus. Classification (NCBI taxonomy): domain Eukaryota; kingdom Viridiplantae; phylum Streptophyta; class Magnoliopsida; order Asterales; family Asteraceae; genus Helianthus; species Helianthus tuberosus. The sequence continues at coordinate 118,016,927 of CM060358.1, read as the reverse complement.
ACAATACGAGGTGGTTCTCGCATGATCTTCTCCCTATATATATATATATATATATAGGAGAAGGATCCGTTAGGAACCACCCTTTATTGCGAGAACTGCGATAACCAATGTGAACACAACAAAAAAAATACCTAAAAAACACTCCAAATTTTTTTTACTATCTTTTTTTGGAAAAATCGCTATATTTCGTCAACAATAAAAAAATTTCAAAATTTTTTTCCGAGTAACAGTTATCCATGCACGTGTGCATTTGTATCATTTCTTTGACAAAATCCGTAACTCATTACAAAAATCAGACAATTGCACTTTCATTTACACTACCATTCATAATACACTACTTTTTACATTAACAATAATAGAAATGCACATGTGCATCTATATATATGAACTTGTTATAACATTAACAACAATAGAAATGAACATGTGCATCTATATATATAAACATGTTATAACATATTTTAGTACACCACTTTGAATACACATTCCCTTTCATCTATCATACCATCCATACTACACTACCATTACCTCCTACCATCCGTAATACAATACCATTGCTTTTTACCATCCATAATACAATATTATTAACAATATTTCACTTTATTATATGTACATCAACACCCTTTATACCATCTAAACAACATATTACATCATAAAGTGACAAATATAATTAAACCATCAACCACTAGATATAACTAATCAAAACACATGTATATGGGCCTACTTCATCATTTAAAATCACAAACTTTTTATTCCAAAACACCTTATTTCATGTTGATACATATAGATGCACATATGCATTTCTAATATTGGTAATGTAAAAAGTAGTGTATTACATATGGTAGGGTAAATGAACGTGCATTATTCTACTACTGGTAATATATATGGAATTTGTCCAATAAATAATACATATGCACATGTGCATCCAAAACCGTTACTCGAAAAAAACGTTTTTTTTTGTAACAAAATATAGCGATTTTTATTAGAAAAAATATTAAAAAAAAAATTGTGGGTTTTTTGAATTTTTTTAGGTTTTTTTTGTGTTCACATTGGTTCTCGCGGTTCTCGTAATAAGGGTGGTTCTCAAATGAACCTTACCCTATATATATATATATAGGATTAGGTTCATGAGTGAACAACTTCTCTAAGAGTGAACTAAGTGAACTAATCTTGACCCTTGATCATTTTTTAGATTAAAAGGGTAAGATTGACATTAGCCAAATACTTTTAATTAAAATCCCTTAATTTTCTCCTCTCTTAACTCTCTCTCTCTCTCTCTCATTTTTAATTATTTCTTCATTATTTTAATTATGAGAGATTGAAGGGATAATGTTTTTTTAAATAAACTCTGATGTACCTTTTAAAATTAAATATTAAACCTAATTAAATTATGTTTTTTAACATATGTGAATACAACTCAGTATATACAAGACTTATACACTTGTGTATTATTACATCTTGTTTCCACGGGTTGGTATTGATGTGTGTAAAATGCAACATATAAATTACATCAAATGAGGCATAAAACTAACCCTTTTTTAGTACTAATGTTGAAAAAAGTATGCTTTTGTCTTCCTTTTGTATTTTCAGGATAAAATGAGCGTAAATGAACAAAAGAAGCAAATATGCAGCAAAATCTAACATAATTACAAGAAAATGAATAAACGTGGCATGCCTGACCCCTCGACAACATCTTCCCAAGCAAAAACAAAGAGATCAGAAGGCTGAACACGCCCCGTGCCCAGCGGACACGAGGGCGTGCTCAAGTGTCTGCAGAAAAGACAAAGTTGTAGAAGCTTCTATTTCCCAACACGGGGGCGTGCCCAGCTCAACACGGCCGTGGTCAACGCTAAGATTCGCAGAATCCAAGAAAATCTTGATAGTACAGATACGCTTCTGCACACGGGGCCGTGCCCAGCGGACACGGGGTCGTGTGGAGCTAATACAGACAAACTGCAATTAATGAAGAAAGAGAAAGTGGATGGACACGGGCCGTGCCCACCGGACACGGGGCCGTGTCCGGGCTTCTGTGCAGGCTATAAATAGGGGTGCTTGGTTCACTTCAAAGGCATCCCTTGGCAAACCTCCTCTCTCCCACTTCACCCACACTCCACCACCATCACAACACCCACATCCACCACCATCATCCATCATAGAGTGTGTGTAGTAATCTCGGGATCCAAGATTGATAGTAAGAGTTCTTGACAATCAAAGGCTATGTTTGCCTAAGTCTTTTACATCACTTGGTGAAGACAAACATTTTGTCACACCCCAACCGCGTTAAAACAACAAACCGCGACGGAAACGTCGGGGAATGTCGTAACAGAATCATTGTTTCACAACACATGGATTTAAATTTCGTTTTATTGAATTAAGTTTATTACATTGTATTGAAATTAGAAACAAAACATCAAAAAATTGACTTTCATTGTTATTAAGTCACTAAGGCCTCGTCCATTCCTATGTGAGCATGCACCAATATCATCATCAAACATCATCAACTATGGTACCTGAAACATATGTGAAAATACGTCAGCATAAAAATGCCGGCGAGTAAATCGCCTTTTGTGTGAGTGTCAGATTCATGGCTCGTTTACATTTTGAAATAACTCGAACAACTTCGTTAATTGATATTAGAAAACCTAGTTTTGTAAAATTTTTGTAATGTAAATTGAAATAACCAAGTCAAAACAGATTAGTTATAGTTTATAAAACCTCGATGCCATGAATCTTAACTCAAAACATTTATTTATGTAAACCCAGATCGTAAATCGTTTTTGTAATAAAACGCGAATGGTTTATATTGTTAGAAAAACCTTGTAATGTAACTTCGTTTTGACAACATTTGCCCAAGTGATCTAGATAACGCAACGATATATAATGTGTTAAAAGCACTTATACATAGGAAGTACCAGCGGCGTATCCACCATGCTTTTATCACATTACACTCGCCTCGTTACCTAATCACTTCCCTAACCCAATGGTTCAAACAGTTCAAATAGTCCACCTAGATCAAATAGTTCCAAATGGTTCAAGCAGTTCAAATAATTCACATAAATCAAGTAGTTCCAAATGGTTCAAACAATTCAAATAGTCCACATAGATCAATTAGTTCCAAATGGTTCAAACAGCTCAAATAGTTCAAATAGTTTAATATAAACCATAATATTTGTTTAGAAAACTCGAAAGCGTTTAGCACATATGAATCACCCCAAAACAGTTGAAAACGGTAAAAGAGGGGAACTATGTACTCACTTGAGAATGCTTAGAAGTCTTGAAATAACAACCCAACAAAGCTAGAAGGATCACGGAATCAATCGGCACCTAATATAGGTAACTACGTTAATAAACCGGACCTAAATCGGAAGATCGGATAGGATGAGGTTTCGTAAACCAAATGAGTATTGGAACTCATATGATATGGTTTAACAAAGCCTACATACTAAATCGGAACCCATCCATGTGCTTACGATCCATTACGACTCGTTTAGGTAGCTTACGCTACTTTAACGGGTCGTTCGCGTAAAACGCGTTCGGACCGCTGTTGGTGCACTAAATGTCTGCTGATTACGTCATTATCAAGTCTTGTGTCTAGGATTGTTTGAATGATCACACAATAGGGTTTAAGTTAGGGTTTTTATGTTTAAACACAAGATTTCGCTTGAGTGGGGTTATGTATGCTTGAAGCGAAATCAGCATAGGAGATTTCGCTTCAGACAGCCTCAAGCGAAATCATGCTTCTCTATATATAGGGGTTAGGTCATTTGAAGCGAACATCAGTTAGTCATTGTATGTGAGACGAAGTGCTGACGGATTTGTATCAGAAAACCTTGTACAAGCACTCAAATCAATCAGAATAGAAAAATTAAAAGGATTAAAGCTGTTATGACTTTGTTTACGTTGATTCCGCCTTCGTACGCAAAGATGAACTACTTTTACTGACGGTTTAAGGTCGTACAACGGTCCAACAACCGCCTAACTAGTTCTATGACTAGTATTATATGCCTCAACAAGTCTAATAATATGGCCTAATCGGTTTTAAATGTCAAAATTTAGGTTACATATGCTTAAAATGAAATTATGCGTAAAAATGGCATTTTGGTCATTTTCCTAAGGCATATAAACTACCTATCATACAACTAACTAAATGTAGTGACCATAAGGTATAACCTCAGAAGGTTATTCCCTATACAACTATGGTCACAAAATATGTTTGGTCGGATCCTAATGATCGACCAAACGGGTCGGGTTCGAAAGTCTAAGCGGTTGTTTAGACCGCTTATCTTACGACCCTATACAAGCACTAGACTAAAAGTGACGAGCTAAACATGTTAAAACATGTTTAACTAAGTTAGAAAACAAGTTTGATATCAAAACAAAGGGTTTTGATACCCAAGAATAGTTTGGTTGCAAAATACGCATATGCACGTATTTTGACCGAAACTATGACTCGTCACTACGCCTAATTAACGTGGTATTCAGTAGGTATAGTCACAAGGGACTATAACCATTGTGATTACGATCACGTTGCAAAGTTCAAACGAACTTTGTGTTGGCCAAAGACTGGTCAAAGCAGAAATTCAAACACTGTTTGACTTTCGTGCTTAAAAACGCATAAAAGAATGAAAGAAACTTACAAAGGGTCCAAGCACTGGAGATTTGATTCAAGTTGCTCAGGTATGAAGTGTGGAAACTCCAACTTAGAGCAGAAATTGAATCAAGGTGTGAGGATTACAATGAACCAAAGTGGGTTTATATAGGATTTGGACAACCGTTAAGATCGTTTCTTGGATTACGAGCTTCGATCTTGGCCCTCCATGTGTGCCCACTGATTTAACATTCTATGGGTGCCTAAAACCAAGCTCAAGGTTTGAAGAAACCATGTCCAAAACCAGAAACCAGCTGCTGAAACAGAAAAACAGGTTTGCTGATCTGGGCAGCTATCACGCCCCGTGTAAGAGGAGGCTTCCTCTTACGCGCCCCGCGAGGGCTAAGTTTGGCAGAATGTCAGAACTAGTCCCTGAATGTCCAAAACTTTCTTTTTGATGCACTTTTGACACGTTTAAGCCCCGTTAACCTCATTTCAAGGCTCTATAATGAAGTTAAAGTATAGGGAACATAAAACATGCTCAAAAACATCTTGGATGTTGGTTCGTTTGGCCGTACGGTTGTGTTGTTCGGTTAATTACGACGAAACACGAACGGACGCGAAAAACGATCAAAATTACGCGACGAATGGAATTTTAGCATGCCAATCACTAAAATTAAATATTTTAATGATTACAAAAAAATTTTTGGATGTCCGGATATGTTCAGAACGTAAGATATGCGCGAAAATGCAAACTTATGCACTTTTTGACGCTTTTAGTCCCTATTGATCAAATAAGTTTACTTTCGCATACCGAACCCCTCAAAGCCTATTTCTAAGCTTTGTAAAGGATATTTAAGGTATGTTTAGCTTATGATCAAGTTCCGGAATGTTCGTTACTATACAAATCGGCATAGTTTCGCAGTTTGACGCAAATAGTCCTTGCGATCGAATAGACTTGTTTTCGACACACCAAACCATCCAAAACTTATTTATAAGTTATGTAAGGGTTATTTAAAGTATGTTAAGCCTATGTCACTGTTACAGAGCATTTTTTGCATTAAACTGATTACGTTTACGCATCAGTTCGCGTATAACCTTCCAGAAAGCGATTTAAAGCTCGAAATCGAACAAGAATTGATATGTGCAAATGATACACATATTTATACAAATCCCAAGTATGAAACACAATATTTCATTGATTTGGTATTTGTTTGATGGTCGTAGTAACATAAATGTCACAGTCTCCCCTACTTTAGGAAATTTCGTCCTGAAATTTATTCGTAGGAGTCTGTCTGTGACGTCGTGTTAAATAATTGTCTTGCATGGAATCTAGGGTGTCATCTATTTACATAGAGTAACCCATCAAAGATATGCAAGGCATAATCTTGTCATTTCCCAGTGGATATACTTTGTAGCAAAAAAATGAATGGATGATTCATTTTCTCCAATGGATTCTTCGTTAGATGTGGAAATGAAAGATGAATAGGTTATTCGTTTCCAATGGATATTTCTTCAGAAGCGAAAATGAATGAATGATTCATTTTCCTCAACGGGTACTTCGTCGGAAGTGGAAATGAAGGATTATTTGAATAAGATATTCATTTCCCTCGATGGATATTTCTTCAGAAGAGAAAATGAATGGATGATTCATTTTCCTCAATGGATTCTTCGTTAGAAGAGGAAATGAAGGATTATAGAATAAGATATTCATTTCCTCCGATGGATATTTCTTCAGAAGCAAAAATGAATGGATGATTCATTTTCCTCAATGGGTTCTTCGTCAGAAGTGGAAATGAAGGAATAATCGAAAGGATATTCATTTCCCTCGATGGATATTCTTTAGAAGAGAAAATGAACGGATGATTCATTTTCCTCAACGGGTTCTTTGTCAGAAATGGAAATGAAGGAATAATCGAAAGGATATTCATTTCCCTCGATGGATATTCTTCAGAAGCGAAAATGAATGGATGATTCATTTTCCTCAACGGGTTATTCGTCAGAAATGGAAATGAAGGAATAATCAAAAGGATATTCACTTCCCTCGATGGATATTCTTCAGAAGCAAAAATGAATGGATGATTCATTTTCCTCAACGGGTTCTTCGTCAGAAATGGAAATGAAGAGAGTTAACTTTAGATACATGACAAAACTTGCTGTGATTTCTGTGCACTAAATTCCATAATTATGTATGCATCTATAATTACGTAATTCCTTACACAGTTCGCACAGTTTGTTTTATAATGTGAAGGGGATAGAATTTGTTGAACAAGCTCGAGATAACCTTGATTAGGTCAACACATAAGCACATAATTGTTCACTTGGTTATTAATTTGTTATCAGTTTGTTATTAATTGTTATTAACTTGTTGTCGATTTGTACATGGGTATTCAAGGTACACCAGGAACCCAGTCGATGGACTTCAACGTCCTCAAGAATCTATTTGTAAAGATAGGATGATCTTATAAGAATTCGATTTCGTTTACAAAGAATCGTAACATTCGAATTAAGGTACACAAGGAATCCAATTAAGGACTTTGATTCTGCGCTTTGAACATCCACGAGGATCTAATTATGAAGAAGAACCTCTAAGGATTTGGAATTCGAATAGCGGGAAGAGTTTAGGAACTTGGTACTAAGTATGCTAAGACCACATACGTAGTATAGTGTTTATGAGATCAAGGTGCTAGATATGTTTAGACAACATATGAATCGAACGGATCCTCGAAATCATTGTGCTAAGCATGCTAAGTTGGTGTGTGAAGCAGGGTGTTCATGGAAACCGCGTGCTACGTATATTAAGGCAACATACGAGGAAAATTGTTTTTGAAAGCTATGCTAGGAATTGTTAAAAATATGATTTTGAAAACCTTTTTGTAATGCTTTTGAAATTACGTACTAAGTATATTAGGTAAACAGTTTTATGAAATGTTTTTAAAACCACGATAGATGATTTCGAAAATATGTATGAGATTTTTGAAAATATGCACAATCTTTTGAAGTCATATGCTGTGTATAATATCGTGAAGTCGAGAAGATATGATATGTAAGACCAATCAAGGGCTTACGGAACTACCCTTAGGTACCCTATTAAGGATTTATAGTGGTACTTTGGGTATTCGTCCAGAGTTGTAACTTGCACCTTGTACTTCGTTTCCTTGGAAGAAACGGGTACTTAGGATTTTCGTGGAGATCGCAAGAGATCATAAAATGGAAGAATTTTGAGAGTAGGTTGTTTTACAAGGAATACGGTTCCTTGATCGTCGGTATCGTAGGGGATATGTCGTTCATACATGTAACCACATTTGTACATCGTAATGTAAATAAAAGATTTATTTATAAACCAAAAACAACTATTTCATAGACCTTGATAACAAAAGAAAATAATGCATAAGGCTCGATTGTTTCTAAACAGCATCGTCTTCCAGTCGATCAAATGCTCACCCCTGTGCTGGATTCGCATTAGCAAGTTTTGGGCAATTGTTTCGGAAATGGCCCATCTCGCCACAGTTGTAGCAAGAACCTGGTGGAAAACGAGCTTTGGTAGGATTGTTGTCAGCTTCATTTGGTGCAGTTGCAGCTCGGCAAACCCTAGCTGTATGACCTATAAGTCCACAAATTAGGCATTTGCGACATTTCACACTAGCATGATGATGAAGGTTACATTGGTTGCACAAGGGTGCAGTTCCGTTGTATGGCTTCTTAGCAGGGGGTTGAGCTGGTTGGTTGGGGACAGCTTGATCATTGTGAGCAACCACGATGAAGTTCTGGGAAGCCTTACGCTTCTTTGACTTCTTAGAGGACTAAGTCTGCTTATCCTTTGGTTTCGATTCATCTGTCGGTTTCTTATCGCGCTTTCGGAAAAGTTTACCTTTCCTGATCTGAGATTCAGTCAAGGTAGCGGATAGCTCAATGGCCTGTCTAACCGTAGTAGGGTTGCTACCAGTAACAATGTCTTGTACTGGGTTAGGGAGGCCATCGATATACTTTTCAATTGCCTTATCCAAAGGCGTAACCATGGTTGGGCATAACAGACTTAATTCTTCATATCGATCCGTGTAGGCTCGATGCTCACCACTATCTTGCTTAAGATCGTCGAATTCCCTTTCCAATGCACTGATTTCATGATGAGGACAGAATTCCTTCATCATTAGAGCTCGAAGCTCTTCCCATTTTTGAGACAGTGCTACATCGGCACCCCTATCTCTTATCACACCGTTCCACCATGTTAAAGCTCGTTTATCAAAGACACTAGATGCAAATTCAACCTTTCGCTCGTTTGGACACTGAACATGTCTGAAGGTGCTTTCTGGACTCTCGAACCATTGCAGGAGTGCAGTTGCTCCTTGAGACCCAGAAAATTTTGATGGCTTAGCTGAGTTGAATGTTTTGAAGTTACTGGGAGAATTATTCTTGTTATTGTAGGCTTGGTTAACTTGAGCAAAGATGTTTGGGATGGCAGCAGCCATTTACTGCGTAATGATAGCTGCCAGTTCGGCATTAAGTATCTGATTATCATGTCGTGGAGGCATTCTAAAAGAGGAAACAAGTGAAATGGAATTGGGTAAGAATATGATGTTACAATTACTGACCAAAAGCACGGATGATGGTCATTTGTTAGTACCACGAAGCAAACAAACGACGCACAAAAGCTGAACAAAGTAAATAGGTCCTCATAATGTATCGCGAAGACATGCTTTAGCCTATAAGTGGACACTCACCCCAAGAGTTCCCAGGTAAGAGTGATTGGTCCGATTATGTGGATTTGTACGAACACTCTAGCCTTAGACAGAAAACTCTGGATACTGGCACCCACCTTTCCAGATTGCACGTGTTCACATTAATAAGACCTAAACTTTGACGAGATTTTAAAAACTTTGAAGGTTCAAAACCTTATAATAAATCATCCTAGAACAGATGATTGGTTTTCAAAGCGGATTTGAAATTTGTGTTCTTGTTGTGGTTGTCGCCTAAAGATAGGCGACGGTATTGTTTTAAGACTAAACATAAGATAACTTGTGTTAGGGTCCTAGGAAGGTTATAGTCTAGGTCAAAGCATTACTAATAACCTAATTCCTTATAACCATGAGCTCTGATACCAACTTTTCTGTCACACCCCGACCGCGTTAAAACAACAAACCACGGCGGAAACGTCGGGGAGTGTCGTAACAGAATCATTGTTTCACAACACATGGATTTAAGTTTCGTTTTATTGAATTAAGTTTATTACATTGTATTGAAATTAGAAACAAAACATGAACAAATTGACTTTCATTGTTATTAAGTCACTAAGGCCTCGTCCATTCCTATGTGAGCATGTACCAATATCATCATCAAACATCATCAACTATGGTACCTGAAACATATGTGAAAATACGTCAGCATAAAAATGCCGGCGAGTACATAGGTTTTGTGTGAGTGTCAGATTCATGGCTCATTTACATTTTGAAATAACTCGAACAACTTCGTTAATTGATATTAGAAAACCTAGTTTTGTAAAATGTTTGTAATGTAAATTGAAATAACCAAGTCAAAACTGATTAGTTATAGTTTATAAAACCTCGATGCCATGAATCTTAACTCAAAACATTAATTTATGTAAACCCAGATCGTAAATCATTTTTGTAATAAAACTCGAATGGTTTATATTGTTAGAAAAACCTTGTAATGTAACTTCGTTTTGACAATATTTGCCCAAGTGATCTAGATAACGCAACGATATATAATGTGTTAAAAGCACTTATATATAGGAAGTACCAGCGACGTATCCACCATGCTTTTATCACATTACACTCGCCCCGTTACCTAATCACTTCCCTAACCCAATGGTTCAAACAGTTCAAATAGTCCACATAGATCAAATAGTTCCAAATGGTTCAAACAGTACAAATAATTCACATAAATCAAGTAGTTCCAAATTGTTCAAACAATTCAAATAGTCCACATAGATCAATTAGTTCTAAATGGTTCAAACAGTTCAAATAGTTCAAATAGTTTAATATAAACCATAGTATTTGTTTAGAAAACTCGAAATCGTTTAGCACATATGAATCACCCCAAAACAGTTGAAAACAGTAAAAGAGGGGAACTATGTACTCACTTGAGAATGCTTAGAAGTCTTGAAATAACAACCCAACAAAGCTAGAAGGATCACGGAATCAATCGACACCTAATATAGGTAACTACGTTAATAAACCGGACCTAAATCGGAAGATCGGATAAGATGAGGTTTCGTAAACCAAATGAGTATTGGAACTCATATGATATCGTTTAACAAAGCCTACATACTAAATCGGAACCTGTCCTAAGTGCTTACGATCCATTACGACTCGTTTAGGTAGCTTACGCTACTATAACGGGTCGTTCGCGTAAAACGCGTTCGGACCGCCTAACTAGTTCTATGACAAGTATTATATGCCTCAACAAGTCTAATAATATGGCCTAATCGGTTTTACATGTCAAAATTTAGGTTACATATGCTTAAAATGAAATTATGCGTAAAAAGGGCATTTTGGTCATTTTCCTAAGGCATATAAACTACCTATCATACAACTAACTAAACATAGTGACCATAAGGTATAACCTCGGAAGGTTATTCCCTATACAACTATGGTCACAAAATATGTTTGGTCGGATCCTAATGATCGACCAAACGGGTCGGGTTCGAAAGTCTAAGCGGTTGTTTAGACCGCTTATCTTACGACCTTATACAAGCACTAGACTAAAAGTGACGAGCTAAACATGTTAAAACATGTTTAACTAAGTTAGAAAACAAGTTTGATATCAAAACAAAGGGTTTTGATACCCAAGAATAGTTTGGTTACAAAATACGCATAAGCATGTATTTTGACCGAAACTATGACTCGTCACTACGCCTAATTAACGTGGTAATCAGTAGGTATAGTCACAAGGGACTATAACAATCGTGATTATGCTCACGTTGCAAAGTTTGACACAAATACTCCCTACGATTGAATAGACTTGTTTTTGACACACCAAACCATCCAAAACTTATTTATAAGTTATGTAAGGGTTATTTAAGGTATGTTAAGCCTATGTCACTGTTCCGGAGTGTTTGTTGCATTAAACTGATTACGTTTACGCATCAGTTCGCGTATAACCTTCCAGAAAGCGATTTAAAGCTCGAAATCGAACAAGAATTGATATGTGTAAATGATACACATATTTATACAAATCCCAAGTATGAAACACAATATTTCATTGATTTGGTATTTGATTGATGGTCGTAGTGATATAGATGTCACACATTTAGTGTAATACTTTTGTTTTTTAATCTTTTCGCACTTTTTATTTGGTTTTGTATTAATGACTTTAATAATTAGTTTCTTATGTTGAAGGTGAAACTTCCTTATCATTTATCCGTGGTGTCTTGGCGTTATTTTACTGTCTATATAAAATAAAAGATTTACACCATTCATATCTCTACGGTCTATATAGAGATATGTTGTCTACCTGGTCGGGGGCCGTGTCCACGCAACTGTCGGGGATAAAACCCCAATTTGTTTCATTCTCTCATTTCAACACGCCCCGTTTCCCCAAGAACTCTCTGGTTCCGGTGAAATTTTCAGCAGATTTTAACCCATTTCCCCTTCTTCTAACAACGTCAAGGTATGATTCTATCCTTATAATTAGTTAGTTTAAGTACTTGCATGTAGTTTAACATCAAAATTTGGGGAAAATCTAGGGTTCTTCAACTTGAACCGGATCAAACCCCAAATTTTTGCTTAGATCTGTTTGTATTAGTATAGATACATGTTATAGGAAGTAAATCAACTTGTATTGTTTGTAGATTTGCCCGATTTCTCACAAAAACCTCAAACCCTCGTTTTTGAACTGAAAAAAGATGAAATTGAAGGGGTAAACGGTTTGTTTTGGGAAAAACGGCACTTGGGGTTTCATTTTCGGGGAAAACCGCCCCTACTGGACCAAAAATTTTCAAGTTTTCGGGAACGAGTCGAAAAACGGGATTTTTGGGAAACAGACGTCTGAGCACGGGGTCATGCTCAGCGAGCACGGGGGCGTGTCCAGCCGATTTCAGGCGAACATGGGGCGTGTCCGCTGAACACGCGATCATGTTCAGCTGACTGCTCTCAGTTTTCTTCGAAAATTTTACTGTTTTGTGCTAATTGTTTGGTGTTTTCTTTCAGATGGCCAAGAAATTTACCAGATTCAACGCAAGTGAGTTGGCTGCTCATGCGCGATATGAGGTGCTAAGAATTAGGCCCGAAGAAAATCCCCGAAAGGTGTGAATGGACACTCTTGAAGCAGTGAACCAAATAGACCGCTTCAACAACATTGTTACCGGCCCACTACGAGCGGCTCTTTGCACTCGGATTCAGTCCGTGCATGAATACAACATGGATTTTTACAGCACATTTGTCTTCAAGACAAGAGCGGATCCGTTTGACAATGAGGGGGTAGAGTTCCGTTGTGCAGGGGTCATGTACTCGATCTCAATCGCACAATTTGGGGCAATTGTCGGGTTGTACTCGGAAGAAGATGCTGGAGAGGAAGAGAACATCGGCGGTCTCCGCGAGCTTCCAGAAAATCAACGCCAAGCTTCTTGGGCTCAGATCGGGGAGGGCCGCTATAACCCGAGCCGAACTAAGAGCACAATGTTAAGGGACCCTCTCTACCGCTACATCCATAGGGTCCTCAGCTACTCTCTCTGCCAGAGATACGACAGTGGTGGTGTTGTAGGGTTGCGTGATCTGCTAGTCCTCCATTGCATTCACAACCGTATGAACCTCGATGTTCCATACCTGCTACTCCGTAACATGCACTTGAACCAACTTGCTACTCCCCCGACTCCTATCCTTTTTGGAGGGTGGATTTACCGCCTTTTCAAACACTTTGTGCCAAGGATGTCGAGGTCCTTTCAAAAGGGCCCGTGGTCGGGAAAAGTGGACCTTGTCATTTGCCGCTCCATGAACTTAATCAATGAAGCGGATGATGGGACGATCAGATTTCAAACAGTTCAAGGGCATGCATGGAACCCTCAAAAAGCTCTCGTCCTACACGCTCCACACATTCGTCCTCCTCCCCAATACCACTACCAGCCCCATGGTGATCCGGGTCAATCCTCCTCTCAAGGAGGTGGTTTTCCTAACTTTCAAAGCTTACACGATTTATTGCAGGAAAATCTTATGTGCACCAGGAACACCTACAACATGGCCAACAACACATACATCCGGGTCGGAGTGATAGAAAGAAATATCTCCGACATGCAGGATGATATTGGGAACATCCGGGAGTATATGGCGGGCCACGAAGGGGATGATGATGATGACGATGAGGACATGGATTGAGCTGGAGGAGTGGAGGTAGCATCACACGGTTGAAGGTCTAACAGGTTAACCCTTTTATCTCGCAAAAACAATTTCATGGCCTGCGTGCCACTTGTTAAACAATTTACTTCTCTTAACACTTTTTAATTTTCTGCATTTCTTTTCTTTTTATTTTGTGATGTGGATGATGAAACTTTGGTAAATTAGGATGTTTGTTATTGTTTGGTGTGGTATTTATTAGTAAAAAAGGTACCTACGAGGCTTAAAGCACTAAATAATAGCGCCACTAAAGCCGAGACAGCAGAACCGAAAGCCGAAACCTATTTTAAATGATTGCAGATTGTCCACACGGGGTCGTGCCCAGCCGGCACGCCCCCGTGTCCACCACCCAGACCTGCTGTTTGTTCAATTTCTGCAGATTACTGTTTAAGTTGTACCCAACACGGGGTTGTGTTCACCAGACACGCCCCCATGTCCACCTTCTGTAAGTTCTCGTTACTGGCAATCTGACCATGAGTTCGTGCTCATCCGACACGGGGCCGTGTCCAGTTGCCCAGTAACATAAAATTTTGCTTTTTGACACCTTTTTACACATTCAATCAGCCTAAAAACTTATTTTTGGGACACATTGAGAACAATGTGTAATTTAAGTGTGGGGGGGGGGGGGATGCTAAAACCTTGAATTTTGCAAGTCCTAATTACAAGCCTTACACAAAACTCTATTGGAACCGCTAAACACCCCAAATTTTTTTCAAAAAAAAAAAAATCATTTTTTACTTGTCTTGGTTTAATTTGTGAATAACAAGCTCTAAAAAGGTTATATTTTTACAAATTTACAACCGATAGCGTTGTGATAAAAATAACCAACATAAGAAAATTATGAAACGGCATGACAAATCTAGTTAAAATTTGATTATATATACTTGATCACATTAAAAACACATTCCCACAAAAAGTGAGTTTTGAGCCTTTATTGAGCATACAAATATACATCTTTAAACTAAATGCTCATCTTTCGTTTCTTGTGTGAATAGCCGCTTGGTTTCTTACGACTCTATAACTTGCCATAACGATGCATTCCCGGTCCTTATCAACTTAAACCCAAGTAAGTAAATGATGGAGGCATTAGGACTAACCATTTTTTCTTTTCAACACCATTATTATTATTTTTTTTACCACCTACCTAAAATCCCCCTAGTTAACCCCTTTGAGCCTAAACCTTTTCATTTCTAAACCCACAAAACAAACACCCTTTTACCCACCAAAAACCCTTTTTATTTTAAACCCTTTATTTTAGTAAAAATCTCGGTCTCCATGTGACATTCCTTATAAAAAAAATGAAGTCTAAACAAACAAGTTCCTCAAAAGAAACTTTGTTTAAAAATGTTTCGTTTGAAAAAAAAAGTCACAAAAATAAAAAGTTTTACGAAAACCGACGCTTTTTACGCCGTTCGCCCTTTTCTACTAACCACTAACCCAAAACCACATACCTTTAACCCAAGCCTAACCCTTCCCCAAGTCCTCTTGATATTTACAAAGGTTTTTTGTTAAAAATGAGGAGGATTGATTGCTTGGCAAGCATATGGTAGAAGTAAGTTCCATGCCGGTCTCGAGTGTTTCACAAAAATACATCTTCGGCCGAGTGTTGAGTGATCTCCCGTGAGGTATGTGAACTTGTATATAAATGGAATTTTAAAGAGGCATGCTATGCCCAAATAAGTAATTTCTCTTATGAAACGTTCTAAATAAATCATAACGAATATGATTGTAAATAACATAAAAATAAATCCTAATAAAGATCTTGGATTCCTGACACTCAAGACAAGCCCAAAAAAAACTTCTCTTCTACCCATTCCATTTGGGAGTGTAAGCCACATTATAAAGAGTTTTGCTTGAGGACAAGCAAAGATTCAAGTGTGGGGGTATTTGATGTGTGTAAAATGCAACATATAAATTACATCAAATGAGGCATAAAACTAACCCTTTTAAGTACTAATGTTCGAAAAAGTATGCTTTTGTCTTCCTTTTGTATTTTCAGGATAAAATGAGCGTAAATGAACAAAAGAAGCAAATATGCAGCAAAATCTAATATAATTACAAGAAAAGGAATAAACGTGGCATGCCCGACCCCTCGACAGCATATTCCCAAGCAAAAACAAAGAGATCAGAAGGCTAAACACGCCCCGTGCCCAGCGGACATGGGGGCGTGCTCAAGTGTCTGCAGAAAAGAAAAGGTTGTAGAAACTTCTATTTCCTAACACGGGGGCGTGCCCAGCTATAACAACTCTAAACCGACACCCTCGAATTATTTTCCGACACCCTAATATATTTTAAAATACCCCTATATGTCTTAAAATACACCCCATACGTGAAAACGGGCCCTGAATACCTTAAATATTTGTAAAAATAATTAAAAATATGATTTTTGGGGTTTAGGCGGGCCGCGTAAGCCACCCCGTTAGTTTACGCGGGCCGCGTGAGATCAAAGTTGTGGCGCAGCCCGGTGATGACACATGCCATCATCGTGGCGAGTCTAGTTGCTGACCCGGATCAGCTACGCGTTGACCAGGGTTTGACGTGGGCCGCGTAGCCCTGTGTTAACATTTACGCGGGCCGCGTAAAAGTCGAAAACCAGCACTAAATATAGAGGCCATCGGATCTTCAGTCGAATTCGTTCAAAAACGTTTTCTTTCTCTCAATTCTGAATTGTAGGCATAATCTACGAGTATTATACCATCCTAAATAGCAAAGTTCTGCTCCGTTGTAAGTATTATAACCCCTGGATACGTATTAGATACTCTGCCCGATTGATCTAGGGTTCCGTAACGGCTGTCGTGGTTCTGCCCGACGTAGTCGTTGGAATGCCGTCTCGGGGAGGGTATTACTAATGTTAAAATGAGTTATTATACTAACACGTGTGCATTTGTGTAAATTATAGATAATTCTCAGGAAACCCTAAAGGATAATCTAAGACAACAATGTGAGTTTATCCGCTTTTTCTAAACCTTTTTGTAAATTGTTTTTACAAAACCTCATACAATTAAATATATATTAAGCAGTTATTGAGTATTTGTAAGAATACAATTATCATGAGTATGTTGGGGTTTTGTATACAAAATTTGTTACCACCTGGTCAAGGAGTAACATTTCCACAAATCGGGTCTGACAGTACCATGGATGTTAATTGGTATAACTTGGAAACAAATATAATTGCGAGATCGCCCTCAATACTGTACAATGGTTTTTATTTAAACTTGATTAAACTGGGATTCACTCACCAGTATTTCCCACTGACAAATGTTTTTAAAACGCGTTTCAGGTAACAAATTGTGAAAGCCAAACAGAAGCCAGCTGGACAGCACTGAAGGCTTGGAAAAATGGCAATAAAGTTACCTAAAATAAAATAGATGTTTTTATTAAATAAAATGGGATTTATTCCTATGAAAACGTGTGTACTGCGAACTTGGGTATTTATCCCATATGTTTAATATTACGAAAATGTGGTATTTTACTCTGATCAAATATTTCCTAAATACGGTCCTGATGAAAAATTCCGCTGCCAAATTAGACAATATGTGATACCACCGAAACTGGCTCGCGGCCGCCCGTTCTCGGGGATTAGGGATCGGGGGTTGCGACAGAAGGTGGTATTAGAGCTAAGCCACTGATTCAGCCACAGAAGTGTTCTGCTGACATTAAAATTCAATCCTTAGGAAATAAATTACGGGAATACGTGCATAATTGTATTTTATTGCTATGTGTTATTTGACTATTTGTTAGTTTACAGTATGAGCGACCAAGGACCATCTGACGCGTACCATCAATTGTCTGGTTCGCCTAGAAGCGAAGGCACATCCTCTTCTCAGCCTGCCCTCTCAGGGTACTCCGCTGATACGGAAGAAGGAATCTTTGTGTTTATGGCTCAGTCAGAAAAGCCATTTCCTCAAAAAAAGAGGGGATGGTTCAGTCGAGGGGCACACGAGCATAGAAAACGTATGAAAAAGTTACAAGACCAGAGAGTACTAGCAGCAGCTAAAAGAGAGACCGATGCCTATGCCCAGGATATGATTAATAGGGGTATAGCCAATATCCACATCCTAGCAACCACTGCAGCTGACCCTAACCTAGAGCAAATGATAGCACCCCAACCCCAACCACAACCACCAATTCCTGACCAACCAATGGAGATAGAAAACCCTGAAAATCAAATAGAAATGCATGATTTCAACCCGCAGGAAATATCTAGGGTACCAGCACCAAACCCCTTAGACCCAAATTACGACCCCTGGTTGGATGACGTTAGGGACTATGGGTAACGCTACCCGATACATGAAGACACACCCATGCAGAACTTAGGAGCCTACCCAGGTTTGGATCCTTTAGATCCCTATTACCATGATGAATACATTAGGGAGATTTTAGAAGACCCTTACCGATTCCAGGCACCTACACCCCCATACCAGGAACCAGCACCCCAGATTCCGAACCCAGTCCTAGAACCTGCACCCCCAATGAGTGCAGACAATGTACAAGAACTTAGGACATTTGGTGAGGAAATTTTAGAGAGTAGTGAAAGAATGAGACAGGTGGGAGAGCGACTCGTATGGAAATACGACGAGCACAATATGGATTTCTGGATGAATCCATATCCTTGAATGTGATAGTAGAGACGGTAGTAGTAATAATAATAATAAAATAATAATAATATAATATGTGTGTATCTGTATGAAAAAAATAAATATATATATATATATATATACGGATGCCTACTACTAGTAGTGTAGTTTTAAATTTTATTTGGTATTGTAATTTTTATTTCAATACTGGTGTGTAATAGATGCATAGTATATGAATAGAGTAAGTCGCAATGATCGACGCTTTTAACCAAAATGCGTGTCATGTGATTGACTATATTAAATATTATTTTGTGATATTAATACATGGTAAATGTTTAAAATTCAGATGGCCGACGAAGGAAATCAAGGAAATCTGAATAACGATAAACAGAGTAACATTAACTTGGTTAATGAAAATCCGAGCATCAATAACAATGGAAACCAAGTGGATAATAGTGCTATCCAACACATAGTAGCACAAGGAATTATAGATGCAATGCCATTTATTATTCAAACGGTTCAAGAAGCGAATAATAAAAGTAAACATAGCAGTAAGCGACCAATTGAACCGAACACAGCGTGAACAATGGACCTGTACTTCAAGCGCCCATTCCTAAAAGAAGAAGAACCATGCCTTATGTTCTTACAAAGAATTCTGGTCCTGCAAACCAATAGAATTCTCGGGCAATGAAGGACCCATTGCAGCCCTACGCTGGATAGAGAAGACTGAGGCAGTTTTAAAAATAACCAAGTGTGCTGAAGAAGATAAGATAATGTTTGCTTCTAACCTGTTTAAGAACTCAGCCTTAGAATGGTGGAACACTATCCTCCAGTCAAGAGGAAGTGATAGGGTATACAACATGGAATGGGAGGAATTTAAAAATATGGTAGAAAGGAAATTCTGCCCTCCCAATGAAAAGGAACATATAGCAAATAAGTTTCTGAACTTAAGGATGACCGGGGTAGATAGTAAGGGTTATACTACTACATTCTTTGAATATGCTAGAATAGTACCAACCCTTGCATCACCTGAACCAGTATTAATCTCCCGTTACATCTGGGGATTAATTGGAGAAATTAGACATGTAGTCAAGGCAGCTAGACCCCAAACTATAGAAGAAGCTGTAGAACTAGCCAACACCTTGACTTATGAATTAATCCGTACTAGGGAAGAAGACCAGAGGAGAAACCTAGCTCAAAGGTTTACCCAAGAATTCCATTCTGAGAATTTCAACCGTAGGAATATAGGTTCTACCTCTGCACCATTCTGCAAGGTCTGCAAGAAAAAGCATTCGTGAAAATGCTCCACTCTTTGCAATTTTTGCAAGGCACCTGGACACAAGGAAGAAGATTGCAGGAGGAAATCCAGTAATGGCCTGTGCTTCAACTGTGGAGAAAAATGTCATATCAAGCCAAACTGTCCAAAACTAGCTCCAGCTACGAACAACAAGAACACTAAAAATGCTAGAGCATTCGTTCTGACTGCAGATGAAGCCAAGATGATTCCAGATGTGATAGCCGGTACATTTTTAGTTAATGATATATTTGCTAAAGTATTATTTGACTCTGGTGCAAACCAAAGTTTTATTAATACTTCATTTTGCAAACTTCTAAATCAATCATTAACTAAACTACCACAAGAATGTCTAGTAGAGACAGCAAATGGAGAAACGGTTAGGATTTCTAAAATCTTGCAGGGAGCAAGAATATAATTTTTAAACCAAAGGTATATTGCAAATCTTTACCCAATGAATCTGGCAGGATTTGATGTTGTATTAGGAATGGATTGGTTAATAGCCAATAAAGCCAGTATTTTATGTGATCAAAAGTCAATTCAAGTAAATTCACCAAAAGTTGAAAAGATCACAATTAAAGGAGATAAACCCTCTAGATCCACAAAATTCATCTCTGTAATGAAAACTACAAGCTATATAAGAAAAGGGTCTATAGTGTATTTGATTTCTATAATCACTAACACTAAAGGAAAATAACTAAAAGACATTCCAGTAGTGTCTCAGTTTTCAGATGTATTTCCAGAAGAATTACCAGGACTACCGTCAGACAGGGAAGTTGAATTCAGAATTCATCTGTTACCTGGAACAACACCAATTGCCAAAGCACCCTACCGTTTGACACCAGCCGAAATGCAGGAATTAAAGAAACAATTAGACGAATTGTTGGAGAAAGGATTCATACAGCCAAGCTCATCGCCGTGGGGAGCACCGATTTTATTTGTTAAAAAGAAGGACGGATCAATGCGTATGTGCATCGACTACCGTGAACTGAACAAAGTCACGATTAAGAATCGGTACCCATTACCAAGAATTGATGATCTGTTCGATCAATTGCAAGGAGCTCGATTTTTCTCTAAAATCGATTTAAGGTCAGGATATCACCAATTAAAGGTACAGGAAGAGGACATTCCTAAGACCGCATTTAGAACAAGGTATGGCCATTATGAATTTACTGTCATGCCATTTGGTTTAACCAATGCCCCAGCTGCATATATGGACATGATGAACCGAATATGTAAGCCATATTTGGATAAATTCATAATTATCTTTATAGATGATATTCTAATTTACTCTAAGAATAAAGAGGAACATGCAAAGCATTTGCACGCACTTTTAAGTCTATTAAGAAAGGAGAAGCTTTATGCTAAATTTTCAAAGTGCGAGTTTTGGTTAGAACAAGTACAGTTTCTTGGACATTTAGTTAATCATGAAGGAATTCATGTGGATCCAACAAAGATCGAGGCGATTACCAAATGGAAAACCCCTGAGTCACCAACCGAGGTTAGAAGTTTCTTAGGATTGGCTGGTTATTATAGAAGATTCATTCGAGATTTTTCTAGAATAGCCATTCCTTTAACTAAGTTAACCTGTAAATCCATTAAGTTTGAATGGGGACCAAAGCAAGAAGAAGCATTTAGAATTCTTAAGCAAAGATTAACCCATACACCCATACTAGCATTACCAGAAGGAACTGAAGACTTTGTAGTTTATTGTGACGCTTCTAAACTAGGTTATGGATATGTGTTGATGCAACGCCAAAAGGTTATAGCTTACGCCTCTAGACAACTTAAGAATCATGAAGAGAATTACTCAACCCATGATTTAGAGTTAGGAGCTATAATTTTTGCCCTTAAGATTTGGAGACATTACCTTTATGGTAGTAAGTTTACCATATTCACTGATCATAAAAGTTTTAGGTATGTTTTCGGGCAAAAGGAGTTAAATATGAGACAAAGAGGTTGGATGGAAATGCTTAGTGATTATGATTGTGATATCCAGTATCATGAAGGAAAAGCAAATGTAGTTGCTGATGCTTTAAGCCGAAAGTATCACGAAAAGACAAAAATGGTACGTTCTCTTAAATTAAATCTACAGGTAGATTTAAATGATCAGATAAGAGAAGCACAAGAATCAGTAATCAAGGATGATACTGAAAAATTAAAAGGTATGCTAAAGGAATTAGAACAAGGAACATATGGAATTTGGAGATTCCATAATAAGAGAATGTGGATACCTAAATTAGGAAACCTACGTCATCGTATATTAGAAGAAGCCCATAGGTCCAAATATACGATGCACCCAGGAAATGATAAAATGTACCAGGATCTAAGAAAGAATTTATGGTGGATAGGAATGAAAAAGGACATAGCAGCCTATGTTTCTAAATGTTTAACTTGTTTACAAGTTAAAGCTGAACACCAGAAACCCTCAGGTCTGTTGCAACAGCTAGAAATGCCAGTGTGGAAATGGGAATTAATAACAATGGATTTTGTTACTAAATTACTCAAAACAAAGAAAGGTAATGATACAATCTGGGTGATTGTAGATAGGCTAACTAAGTCAGCTCATTTCCTACCAATGAAAGAAACTTTCAGAATGGAACAGTTAGCTAAATTATATGTAAATGAAATAGTTTCATTACATGGAATACCTTTATCAATTGTGTCTGATAGGGATAGTCAATTTACCTCTCATTTTTGGTCAAGTTTCCAAAAAGCAATGGGAACCAAGTTAAATCTAAGCACCGCTTATCATCCTCAAATGGACGGACAAAACGAAAGGAGGATTCAGACAATGGAAGATATGCTTAGAGCTTGTGTAATTGATTTCGGAGGTAATTGGGACGATCACTTACCTTTAATATAATTTTCTTATAATAATAGTTATCACACAAGTATCAATGCTGCACCATTCGAAGCACTTTATGGACGAAAGTGCCGAACCCCAGTCTGTTGGGCAGAAATTGGGGAAAAGCAACTATCTGGACCTGAGATAGTACAAGAAACAACTGACAAGATTATTCAAGTCAAGGAACGACTAAAAGCAGCACGTGATCGACAGAAGAGCTATGGTGATAACCGACGAAAACCATTGGAATTTCAAGTAGGAGATAAAGTATTATTAAAAGTCTCTCCTTGGAAAGGAGTAGTAAGATTCATCAAAAGAGGAAAGCTAAGTCCCAGGTATATTGGACCTTTTGAGATCATTAGAAGAATAGGACCTGTAGCCTATCAGCTACAACTGCCAGAGGAAATGGCAGGGATACATGATGTATTTCATGTATCTAATCTCAAAAAGTGTTTAGCTGATGAATCACTAGTAGTACCTCTTAAGGATATAGAGGTAAATGAACAACTCAAGTTCGTAGAAAGGCCTCTACAGATTGAAGACAGGAAAGTCAAGAACCTCAAGCATAAGAGACTAGTTCTGGTCAAAGTGAAGTGGGACTCCAAAAGAGGACCTGAGTACACATGGGAGCTTGAATCTGAAATGCAAAGGAAATATCCACACTTGTTCCAGTAGATCTCGAGGACGAGCTCTAAAACAAGGTGGGGAGGATATAACAACTCTAAACCGACACCCTCGAATTATTCTCCGACACCCTAATATATTTTAAAATACCCCTATATGTCTTAAAATACACCCATACTAAAAAACGGGCCGTGACTACCTTAAATATTAGAAAAAATAATTAAAAATCTGATTTTGGGGGTTTAGGCGGGCCGCGTAAGCCACCCCGTTAGTTTACGCGGGCCGCGTGAGATCAAAGTTGTGGCGCAGCCCAGTGATGACACGTGTCATCATCGTGGCGAGTGTAGTTGCTGACCCGGATCAGCTACGCATTGACCAGGGTTTGACGCGGGCCGCGTAGCCCTGTGTTAACATTTACGCTGGCCGCATAAAATTCGAAAACCAGTACTATATATAGAGGCCATCAGATCTTTAGTCGAATTCGTTCAAAAACATTTTCTTTCTCTCAATTCTGAATTGTAGGCATAATCTACGGGTATTATACCCTCCTAAATAGCAAAGTTCTGCTCCGTTGTAAGTATTATAACCCCTGGATACGTATTAGATACTCTTCCATATTGATCTAGGGTTCCGTGACGGCTGTCGTGGTTCTGCCCGACGTAGTCGTTGGAATGCCGTCTCGGGGAGGGTATTACTAATGTTAAAATGGGTTATTATACTAACACGTGTGCATTTGTGTAAATTATAGATAATTCTCAGGAAACCCTAAAGGATAATCTAAGATAGCAATGTGAGTTTATCCGCTTTTTGTAAACCTTTTTGTAAATTGCTTTTACAAAAGCTCATACAATTAAATATATATTAAGCAGTTATTGAGTATTTGTAAGAATAGAATTATCATGAGTATGTTGGGGTTTTGTATACAAAATTTGTTACCACCTGGTTAAGGAGTAACATTTCCACAAGTCGGGTCTGACAGTACCATGGATGTTAATTGGTATAACTTGGAAACAAATATAATTGCGAGATCGCCCTCAATACTGTACAATGGTTTTTATTTAAACTTGATTAAACTGGGATTCACTCACCAGTATTTCCCACTGACAAATGTTTTTAAAACGCGTTTCAGGTAACAAATTGTGAAAGCCAAACAGAAGCCAGCTGGACAGCACTTAAGGCTTGGAAAAGTGGCAATAAAGTTACCTAAAATAAAATAGATGTTTTTATTAAATAAAATAGGATTTATTCCTATGAAAACGTGTGTACTGCGAACTTGGGTTTTTATCCCATATGTTTAATATTACGAAAATGTGGTATTTTACTCTAATAAAATATTTCCTAACTACGGTCCTGATGAAAAATTCCGCTGCCAAATTAGACAATATGTGATACCACCGAAACTGGCTCGCGGCCGCCCTTTTCCGGGGATTAGGGATCGGGGGTTGCGACACCAGCTCAACATGGCCGTGGTCAACGCTAAGATTCGCAGAATCCAAGCAAATCTTGATAGTACAGATACGCATCTGCACACGGGGCCGTGCCCAGCGGACACGGGGGCGTGTGGAGCTAATACAGACAAACTGCAATAAATGAAGAAAGAGAAAGTGAATGGACACGGGGCTGTGCCAACCGTACACGGGGCCGTGTCCGGGCTTCTGTGTAGGATATAAATAGGGGTGCTTGGTTCACTTCAAAGGCATCCCTTGGCAAACCACCTCTCTCCCACTTCACCCACACTCCACCACCATCACAACACCCACATCCACCACCATTATCCATCATAGAGTGTGTGTAGTAGTCTCGGGATCCAAGATTGATAGTAAGAGTTCTTGACAATCAAAGGCCATGTTTGCCTAAGTCTCTTATATCACTTGGTGAAGACAAACATTTAGTGTAATACTTTTGTTTTTTAATCTTTTCGCACTTTTTATTTGGTTTTGTATTAATGACTTTAATAATTAGTTTCTTATGTTGAAGGTGAAACTTCCTTATCATTTGTCCGTGGTGTCTTGGCGTTATTTTACTGTCTATATAAAATAAAAGATTTACACCATTCATATTTCTACGGTCTATATAGAGATATGTTGGCTACCTGGTCGGGGGTTAAGGGAATGGTTTGGTAAGGTTCTTGCCTTGTTCAGTGTATAGATCCTGCAAGGACCTGGGTCAAGCTTACTAGGACCTCCTTCAATACCCACTGGTATTGGATGGCGGGGGTGCGAATGGCTTGATCCCCTCATATGTAAACTACTATTAATACTTTAACCCGACTATTTGGGATTGTATCCCTGCTGACTCAAACCACTTAGCCGAGGGTAACGTCACCTTCAAAAGAGGGGACGCATTAATAACTTAATTAATTATCTTTCAATAATCCAACCCTTTAGGATTGTATCCTTGCTGACTCAAACTACTAGGTTGAGGGTAACGTCACCTTCAAAAGAGGGGCTACTACTATAATTAAGATAATCTCTTAAAAAGTGCGGAAAATATCAAAGGTTACACTAAAGGCGAGTCGGATCCAAGTAATTCATCTTGTCTATTTGTTTTTATTTTATTTTTATTTTCAGCATTTTTAGTTTTTATTTTCATGTTTAAACCTTTTTCTAAAATTTTGATTTGATTAGACGTTGAGGATAAACCGGTATTAAAAGCTCTTGTGTCCTTGGACGACCTCGGTATCTTACCAACGCTATACTACGCTCACGATGGGTGCACTTGCCCATATGTGTGTTTAGTGTTAGTAGAATATCGTGTCTTATAAATTTAAAACTTGACTAAAGTGTTAAAAATGGCTAAAAATATATACAAAATTATATAACACACCACACATATCAAGTTTTTTTGGCGTCGTTGCCGGGGACACAAGGATTTTAAGAAAGCTTAAAATCAACCGGCTAATCATTTTTCAAAACCTTTTTAAATCACGCGCACATTTTCTGCATTTTAGTTAGTTTTTGCATTAAATCCTATTCTATAATATTAATATCTGATAAATGTTTCCAATTCTGATGTCGAACAAAGTAAATCAGGAAAACCATAATAACGATAATAACGAGAACCAAGTGAATAAAAGTGCCATCGAACATATCGTGGCACAATGAATTATAGATGCTATGCGATACATTATCAAAACTATTAAAGAAGCAGAAAATAATAATTCTGTAATTGGAAGTAAACGTCAAATCACTTAACCAAGTCACAGCGTGAACGAAAATCACAGACCACTGATCCAAGCTCCAATTCCAAAAAGAAGGAGAACCATCTCATATGGTTGTTCTTATAAAGAATTCTTGGCTTGCAAACCAATAGAATTCTCAGGCAATGAAGGAGCCATTTCAGCCTTGTGCTGGATAGAAAAGACAGAAGCAGTCATAAAAATAAGTAAATGTGCAGATGAGGAAAAAATTATGTTTGCTTCTAATTTTTTTAAGAATGCAGCCTTAGAGTGGTGGAATACCATCCTCCAGTCTAGAGGAAGTTGTGACAACTGGCACAAAACCGGTAATTTCCGTACAGTTTTAATTATTATTTATTATATGCAATTATGTGCTTAATTGTCAACATTTTCTGAGTACACGCTATACATGCGAATTCATGCACGTTTTATACTTCGAATATTGCTTTATGCATTACTTTAAGCGTTGCGTCAGAAAGACTAGTAAACTCACCGGTAAGACACATTGTATCAGCAATTCTGTAGAAAGCAGTCAGATAATAGAATTAGGCCTAGGAATAGGTCCAACATCTAAAATACATTAAAGCCCAAGTATGGATACAAGGGTTAACATATAAACTTTCCGGAAGCTAAACTATGCACTAAAAAGCTCTCGAAACTCACCTTAAATGCAGAAATCTGCATAAATCAGCACAATTCAGCTATAATAAGCTTTTTAACACATTAATATCATGAAGAATTTATGTTTTATTTTCTATTATAACTTACAAAGTGTCGGGAATTGAAACTTCCACAAAAGGTGCTTCATACCTAGTGAAACTGCGCAATTTAGCACTTTAACGAACCGTAACGAACCAAACAACCGGAGAAAACCCGGAACATCAAAATTTGACTAGAAGTAATGTTTTTATGATATTAAACTAGTTTTGGTGCTAAAACACCTTAAACATCATAAAAACACCTAAACATACTTAAACTAACTTAAACCCCCTCGTTTGCACTTTAAACCCCTAACTTCCCAAAAATTACACTTTACCCCCCCCCCCCTTTTTCACCATGGCCGGCCCCTATGGGCCCCACATACTTTCGATTATTTTATTTAACCTTGTTCCCTTGTTGGTGTGCATATAATCTAATGAGAGATCACATGTTGGAACTTTTTGTTATAAGACCACAAGTAAGTAACCATTGCCCATTATCTAAAACAAATACTTCATCTTCTTCCCCCTTGCACTCTTGGTCTCGGCTCACAAACCCCACACACACATCAGCATTTTCTAGCTTCAATCTCATGATCCAAGGCCACTAGGAGGTGTAAGAAGCTCATCTAAGAAGGTGTAAGGTGCTAGAAGTGGAAGGACCTCACTTTGGAGCTTTTAACCACTTGATTTCTTCCTTGTTCATCATCTTCATTCTTGTGCCACTTCCCTAGCCATTAGAGCTAGTAGTAAGCTTCTTGATCACTAAAATAAGTCATTTTTATGTTATGTACAAGTTTCACCATCGAAACAACTTAAGTTTTAAAGAAGAAAATGAGAAGATCTAACATATTCATGAAGAAAATAGGTGATTACATGAAATTTTATTGTATGTAATGAAGTTGTTGATGTTATATCTTGTGTTAATGTTTAGATCAAGTATGTTAAAGCTTGGATCTAACAAGTTCAAGCATGGATCTTGAAGGATCCATGGTTAAACTTGAAGATGAACATATGAAGCATTATGTGAACACGAAAAATGGATTTTTACACTTAAACTTGTAAACTTGAAGTAATAAAGTATATGTTAAACTAATTTTTGAAACTAAAATAAATGGAAAGCTTGTTAAAAATTTAACATAAACTTGTTTATGGAAGATCTAAAGTTATTAAGCATGGATCTTGAAAGATCCATGGTTAATCATGATGTTAAAAATAATGATCTTTCTAATAGACATAAAAGTGGTTTTAGAACATGATTTACAAACTTTAAAGACCAATAAACTCATGGATGAGTTGGTTAATAAAATAAAGTTTCATAAAAGTTTGTTTAAAATACTCAAAAACACTTATTTTTGGAAAGAACATAATATGTTAAGTGTAGATCTAAAAGACTACACATTTTTAACAAGAATCAAGTTCACCATGATGTTTCATATGGAAAAATTAGTGTATGATGTTGATGATTATTGTTGAAAAATTGTTCTTGGTGGTGAAAAGAAAATAAACACATATTTTGAAAACATGGGAAACCTCCATTTTTAGGGGAAACTATGTCAAAATTTTTATAAAATTTTGACACTAAGAAAAATATAAGTTTTGGTGAAACTTATTCCCTAAAAATTCACCTAAAAATATTTACCAAGGTTTCCCTAATTTTTGTAAGAAATTACTAGTTAAGAAATGATGATTTCTTTAAGTTTAAAGTAATATTAAGTATGTATATTTTTAGGGAAAAATATATATATTTAGTGATCACCAAATTTTGTGCTAAGTGTATATTATGTGTATTATATGTAGTAGTGTATTAGGAACTTGAAAATACACTAAATACTCCCAAGGAGTATGAATACAATAATACACATACAAATACATGAGAATACATAAGTATACAAGTATACAAAAATTCCTCACAAGGAAATACATGGACAAATACAAGAAAATATATTTACGAAAATATATTTTTTCTTAACATATTATTGAATTTGGACACTATCGACTTAAATATGTATGTTTGGACAAAAATATATAACCTATACCAAGTATTGGAATTTATACAAAATCAGGAGGATAACAAGAAAACCCATATATATATTTTATAACATGACAAAATGTATATATTTCATACAAGTCTTCAAATATATTATTTTTAAGAAATTTAATTTCGGAAAGTAATAAAAATCAAAGTATTGATTTTTGGTGAAAAATACAAAAATTCGCAACTATTCACATGAAATACAAGTATACTTTCCTAAGTATACGTGTACAAAAATAATATTGAGAATAATATTTTACGAAATACTTATATTTATTTTTGGGAAAATAATATAAGTAACATACTTGAAAGGTTAAAAATATAAATTATTTTTAACAACTTATTACCTTGAGAAAGACTTTATAAATAAATATATATTTTAGAAGTAAAATATATATTTACAAAAATACATTACATACTCAAAGTGCAAAGACACAACGAACGGGCAAGACCCGACAAACAAGGGCACGACCCTCACAAAGATTGAACATACAAAGAACATATACATAAACAAAAGATGGTGATTTGTACTTGTGTGATACAAGTCTAGTGACTAACATTAACAGAACTCGTATAGGTCACGACGCTATGAAACCAACCGATGAAGTTTACGACGCAGGATACGCAAAGTTGTGAGTTCATGTCCCCACTTTTAAACTTTTACTTGTTTTCTAAACTTGAGGAAAATACATGTACTATGGTATGTTGATTTCAAAAACTAAGGAATGATACTATAGATCATGTGACGTATAGGGTGCCATAAGCACCATTAATCAGATACATACCAAGACCGCGGAACAAAAGGTTAGATCTAATGGGTTTCAGGCAACCACACTCTTGGCTACTCTTTTACCAAGCAGTGCTTTTGTGTCTCTAGTCGTGAATCGACAAGTAAAAATGCCTATGGTTTGGATGCTTCCTATGTCATTACACATGTTGATGGCCTAGCTAACCATTAGCGATCTCGTATTCCTTACATTTACAGAAGTACTTATTTCAGTACAAATACATACCATGTTTTCTACAGCGAATGCTTAACTGTTTTACACAAAACTGCATGAATTCAAACCAACATTATGTTGACGATTTTCCAAAACTTACATGTATTTCAGGTAACTAAAGTGGATGTACGTGAGGTCTCACCCTTGCTCAAGAATGTCGTTTGAGTTTTTTAGTTACTATGTGTCAAGACACCAATGCCCGTTTTGCTGGGTTTGGTTGTTATGTTTGTGACAACTGTCAAAATTCCAGGTATCCGTACAACTATTAAACCATAATTAGTGCTTAATGACTGTGCTGCATTATAATTAATGACTTGAATTACCTTCTGATTTCTGCTTTATACTTATATGTGCATCACATATTGCAAATGACATACCAATATTGCATGAGAGCTTATTTGACTCAAATGATGCACGAAACACAGTTAGCATAGTTATTAGACAAATCAGGAAAATGCTGACAGAGTTCAGTACATAGACAGACAGTGTGTTGAGACAGAGAATCAGCCAGAAACCAAGTATTACACTAGTATAGTGTGTAGGGAAGTAAGGATCATAAAACTGCCTTCCTAGTGATAGTTTAAGTGCCGGAAAGTGCCTAAAACTCACACAAACTGCAGAATCCTGCAGAAAATCAGCAAAATCAGCATTTAAACACACTTATATCATGCAGAAATATGATTAAATGGTCCTGAATGCTTTCCTAAGTGCCGGGAATCAAAACTGTCATAAAATGGTACATAAAGCACACTAAACTGCATAGTTTAGCACCTTAACGAACTGGTAACCAACCAGACACTACCCGAAACACCAAATTTTCACTAGAAGCACTGTTTTAACATTACCAAGCTAGTTATGATCCCCGAACGTCATAACACACTATATAAATATCAACTAACTAAACACCTAACTATATACTTGATTTTCAACTAATAACTAACTAGTTAGTTTAACCCTAGCCTACTACCCCCCCCCCCACCTATGGACGACCCATGCATGGCCCCCACCATTTTGATTTTGTTTCAATTTAATATTAGATCTTGTTGTGCTTTAAAGAACATATTATCATAGGAAAATATGAGGATATGGATTATAAGTATGTACATCAAGATCACAACTTCATAACTTCACACACATCAACACTTTCACTCTTTCTCTTCTCCCTTTTTCTTGCTCTCGGCCGAAACCCAATCCACACACACTCACCATTTTAAATCAAGTCTCATACATTCCAAGCATAAATCAAGGTGATAGAAGGTGCATAAGGGAGCTAGGAGCTTTCGGAAGTTCAAGGACCTTCTTTGACTGGTAGTCCGTTGGACAACCCTTAAGTGGTATAAACGATATTAAAATTCTACATTTAATCTGGTAATTTTCTAGAATTAGATAACTACGGTTGTTTGTGTTTCAGGTACAAATGGAGCTTAAAATGGAAGGAATACGGAGAATAAATGAAAAACAAATCAATTATTGGAATTGAAGAATTAAGATGATGACATGATAGGGGATGAAATTACGAGAACGTGGGCGAAAACGGCGAAGAAAACGAAGTTGAAACGAGAAAGTTATGAAGAAAACAAAATTTCTTGCTGAAGCCTACCATAACTTACGGTGGCTACCGTAATTTACGGTAGCCCCTGAATTTCCCCATTTCCACTGTAAAACAGAAGTTTCCTACTGTAACACTTTGAAGTCTACCGTAACTTACGGTAGCTACCGTAAGTTACGGTAGAGGCAACGAGAAAAAGACGTAACTGCCAATTTAAAACCGTTTTCAAGTGTCTTTTGGGGTGATTCATCATTGGGACGTTTTCTTAGCAGTTGGGGGGGTGATTTTGGCTGGTTCTAAACAATTCTAAACATTTGGTTTATGTTTCCGATTCATATGAACATTAATCTTTGTGTGATGATGATGTACCAAGTCATGAGTGGCTAAATTTGTGGTGATCATCTTAGGTGAATGTTTCGTTACAACTCTTGTGTGATTTCCCTTAATTTCTAGAATGATAACTTGTGTGTTTGCTTGTTTATCATGGTGTATGCATAATTTTTTGTAGCTTGTTGATTGGTATTGCAATTCTAGTCTAAATCGTACGTTCTTGGTGTCGTTGACAATCGAGATATCACGGGAAGGGTTAGGGTTGGATATTGATTGATTGATCATCGGGAAACGACCTCGCATTGATATAATCCGAGTACTTTGTTCCCTTTTATCACAACAATTGTTTATGCACGAGTTATGTCTATGTAACTCTCTCTAGTTGGAATTTTGCACAAGTGTTAAAAGAAACTGAACCCTAAGATGATCATTGTTCTCATAATCTGAATTAAAAATCCAATCTTGATTAGCAATTAGTTGATAACTTAGTTTTAAATCAAACAATCCAAACTCTTGATCTTTAATTTTTGCACATTAGGTAAATTGTAGTTAATTTGCAAGACTATAAAATCAACACATTTTCCACAACTCCCTGTGTTCGATACCCATTTACTGCTATCTACTAGTTGTAATTTGGATTAAATTTGCGTGTACTACGACATCACGTCAAATTTTGGCGCCGTTGCCGGGGAGTAGTGCGCAACGTGTGTTAATTTAGTAGTTTTGTTTGTTATTATTGGGTTTACGCTGGTTGTGTTTAGTGTGCAGGTACTACAGGTGTATGCATACTAGAGGCTCTCACAAGTCATCACCGCTATCGTTTGATCAGGAAATTGAAAGAACGTTAAGGCAAAATCAAGTTTTAGTACGAGAAAACAGAATTATTGGTTCACCTACCTCACCAATCACACCACGAAACATCATGCAAGAATCTCAAATACCACCCACAACGGGTCAAACGACCTCATAATTTATACCTACTTCCACACAACCATCACCAAACACCACCATACCTAATACCACTACAAATCCTACTCCACCTCATGACACTACACCAACCAACACCACACAACCGATCACTACTCAAGTCGAACCCAATACTACCTTTAGCCCTTCTTCCACAATTCCACCATTGTCACACTTCTTTCCCCCAACTACGGGTCAATCATCCTCTAATTATCCAATACCACCAAATTCAACCATTGTCCATACTACTTCTACATTTAGACCATCGAACCAATTGGGCTTCCAATACTTATCCCTTCCATTCGGGCAATCCTCGGGTATTCAAGGGGATGGATACGATGATGGTTATGAATAGGATTTTAGAGGGTATGAAGAGGAAAGTTTTTATTATGGGGGTGATGGAGGATATTTGGGACCTCAAGGAGGAGCGGGTCAACAAAGTCAACCGATTCAACAATTTCAAGACACGAGTAGATTACCGGCCGGAGTGCAACATATTAGACCACAAGGGCCATAATTACGACGCCCTACACCGCTACATCAAGTGCGGCATCAAAATACACAACCGCAATTTCAAGGGCCGATTCAACAACAACCACCAATGCATCAATATCAATATCAACCGCCATTTGCTCCTCAAGGGCTTATACAAGGGCAAATGGGTCAACCTAGAGCACTATTGGGTGCCCCTCGAAGACATCACCGGGAGGTAGTACGGGGAATTGAAGCTCACTTTCAGCCTATTATCACTAACAATCCTTCGCCGGTAGTGATTCCTCATCATGCGGACGGAAGAACTTTTGAAGTTAGAACAACCGCCCTCCAAAGTCTACCAAAATTTAAGGGGTTAGCAATGGAAGTGTAACATCTGTGCTTTTAATCATTATGAACAGTACCATTATCAATAAAACAATGTCATTTGATCCCAATGTTTGTTTGGTTATGTTTTACATTTTTCATGTTTTGACTTTTATTCAATTTCAAACTCTATATCACTTTCTAGAGAGTTATACGCAAACTGGTGCGTAAACGTAGCCAGTTTAATGCGAAAAATACTCCAGAACATCAACATATACTTAACATACCTTAAATAACCCTTACATAACTTAGAAATAAGTTTTGAAGGCTTTGGTATGGCAAAAACAAGTTAATTCGCTTACAGGGACTAAACTTGACAAACTACAAAAGTATGCCAATTTGAACTGTAACGAACATTCTGGAACATGAAAATAAGTTAAACATACCATAAATATCCTTTACATAGCTTAGAAATAGGCTTTGAGGGGTTCGGTATGCTAAAATAAACTTTTGGGGTCATTCAGGGACTAAAAGCGTCAAAAAAGTGCACAAGTTTGCATTTTCGCGCATAACTTACGTTCTGAATACATCCAGACATCCAAAAATTTATGTAAGCACTAAAATATTTTATTTTAGTGTTTGGCATAAGAAAAATCCATTCGTCACGCCATTTGGATCATTTTTCGCGCTTATGCGCATTCCGTCGTAATTAACCGAACAACGTAACCGTACGGCTAAACGAACCGACACCCGAGATATTTTTGAACACATTTTAAGTTCCCTATACTTTAAATTCATTTTAGAGCTTTGAAATGGGGTTAACGGGGCTTAAACGTGTCAAAAAACGCATCGAAA
Organism: Helianthus tuberosus; assembly: GCA_030545235.1. Taxonomy (NCBI): domain Eukaryota; kingdom Viridiplantae; phylum Streptophyta; class Magnoliopsida; order Asterales; family Asteraceae; genus Helianthus; species Helianthus tuberosus. Next base: position 117,982,242 of record CM060358.1, on the reverse strand, counting down.
ACCAAGTTTTGAGGTTGCAGGGACTGAAACTGTAAATCTGCCAAACTAGGTCCGTAAGTAGGGGCCAGATGCAGCAAAACGTTTTTTTACAGCTGTTAACAGCCCTTAACACTCTCCAAAGGCCAAGTGCCAAGTGTCAAACTCTTATGGTGGATGGCAAATGAGTTACCACAACTTTTCAACAAGTGTACGGCTTAGATCGTGCCCCCTTTTCCAAGAAATGATCCTAACGGTGAACCAAAAACTATAAATACCCACCTCCACCCTTCACTTTTCCTCATAAGAATCTGATCTAAAGTGCTCTAAGTTGAAACCTTTGTTTCATACCTGAGCTATTTTGATCTAGATTAGCATTCGGGGACCCTTCGTAAGTGTTCCTTCGTTCTTTTATTTCTTTTCGAGTCCGAAAGTCAAACTTTGTTTGACTTTCTGCATTGACCAGTTTATGGTCAATGCGAAGTTCGTTTGAACTTCGCAACGTGATTGTAATCACGATGGTTATAGTCCCTTGTGACTATGCCTACTGATTACCACGTTGTCTAGGGTCGTAAGGGTAAGCGATCTGATAAATCGCTTATACCTTCGAACCCGACCCATTTGGTCGATCATTAGGATCCGACCAAATACATTAGGTGACCATAGTATATAGGGAATAACCCTCCGAGGTTATACCTTATGGTCGCTTCGTTTAAGTAGTTGTATGATAGGTAGTTTATATGCCTTAGGTAAATTACCAAAATACCCCTTTGATGCTAAAATTCGTTTTAAACATATGTAACATAACTTTTGACATCTAAACTGATTTGACAACCATATTAGACATGTTAAGGCATATTTTACTTGTCATAGGACTAGTTAGGCGTTCCGAACGCGTTCTACGCGAACGACGCGTTAAAGTAGCATAAGCTACCTAAACGGGTCGTAATGGGTCACAAACACTTAGGTTAAGTTTTGTTTTAGATGTGGGCCTTGTTAAACCATACAACATGAGTTCCAATACTCATTTGGTTTACGAGCCCTCATTCTATCCGATCTTCCGATATAGGTCCGGTTTATTAACATAGTTACCTATATTAGGTGCCGTTTGATTCCGTGATCTCTAGCATTGCTTGGTGGTTATCTTAGGACATCTGAGCAATCTCAAGTGAGTACATAGACCCCTCTTTTACTGTTTTCAAACTGTTTTGGGGTGAAACACATGTGCCTACTTGTTACTTTCATGCTTTCCATGTTTTCACATCATATACCTTCTATGTTCGTTAGTACATTATAGTACATGTTTTACATTACATTTCATGCTATGTATGCCCATTGTGTGCGTACTTAATACATTGTTTTACATTACATTTCATGCTATGTATGCCCATTGTGTGCGTACTTAGTACATTGTTTTACATTACATTTCATGCTATGTATGCCCATTGTGTGCGTACTTAGTACATTGCTTTACATTACATTTCATGCTATGTATGCCCATTGTGTGCGTACTTAGTACATTGTTTTACATTACATTTCTTGCTATGTATGTCCATTGTGTGCATACTTAGTACAGTTGTTTTCATCACATGCTTACATTTTGTTATGACATTTGGGTTGTTTACAATGGAACAATACATTCATTAACATTAGCTACGCCGTTCGTTAGTAGGTAGTGGTACCATAGGAATTGACAACTCCCGTTCCTGAAATCCTGGGTTTGTTTGGATTGGAAGGAATGACCGAATTCGATATACATAACTTAGATAAACCTTTAATTTGTTTAAGGGTTTATCGCCACAGTCTCAAGGCTTGGATATATGCATTTTCACAATACCGCATAAATGTTTGTATCAGTAAAGCATGCATTTGTTCCACAAAACATAACTTTGATTTAAACCATGTTTTACTTCAATACCTTGTTTTTGTGCATTTTACATATGGTTTAGTTGATATATTTCACTTACCATACATGATATTTTTGGGTAAACATTACATGATCTACATTAACATAAACATTTTGACATTGATATACACATTTAGTGGTTTACATTGGACATAGACATTTCAATATGGTTTACACATTAACACATGACAATTCATTTATACATGAACAATTTACATTGATGGTTGGTTTGGGTAAATGATTCGAGTAACGAGGCGTGTGTAATATAATACAAGCATGGTGGATACGCCGCTGGTACTTCCTATAAATAAGTGTTTGTATGATATTTCATGTCGTAGCGTTACTTAAATCATTTCAATATTTGACATATTACATTTTACATAAACAACTTATTTTCACAAGACATTGGTTTACAAAACAACTTATCTTATACAAACTCATTTTTACTTGGTTATTCATTTAACCTTACATTATTCTCTTATTTATACATATCATTGCTTTTTAATGATTTACAAAACAAAACAACTTACAAGGTTCATGACTGACTGTGATTAAACAATTTTTCCTAAACTTATAAGTCATGAATCCTATTTTCACAAAATCTATGTATCTCACAGGCATTTTTATGCTGACGTACCTATTTTCACATGTGTTTTCAGGAGCTTTTCCGTAGGATGATGATCGTGACACTAGGGCGGACCTGTGCCTTAGAGACATAAAATGAAGATAGACTTAGTTTAATTATGTTCTGAACTCTTTATTTCCTGTTTAAGACAATGTAACTCTTATGTTTATAAATAAAATTACAACTTTGAATGCCATGGTTATGAAACAATTAATTCTGTTACAACACTCCCCGACGTCTCCGCCGCGGTTGCATGTTATACGCGGTCGGGGTGTGACAGAAGAGTTTGTATCAGAGCCAATGGTTATAGGGAATTAGGTTATTAGTAATTCTTTGACCTAGACTATAACCTTTCTAGGAATCTAACACAAGTTATCTTGTGTTTAGATCTTAAAACATGCACATCACCTATCCTTAGGTGATTATCAAAACAAGAACCCAATTTTTCCGAAACGATTTTTGAAAAACAATCATCTGTTTTTGGATGATTTATTACAAGGTTTTGAACCCTCTTTTGTAAGGTTTTGAACCCTTCCAGTTTGACTAAATTTTTGGCCTTGTGCCTTCAAATTTTCAAAATATCGTCAACGTTTTGGGTTTTAAATAATGTGAACACGTGCAAACTGGAAGAGTGAATGCCTGTATTCTGGGTTTTCTGTCTAGGCAAGCACTTCTTATATATCTCATCAGACGCGAGACCAGTTGTGCTTACCTGGGAATTCTTGGGATGAGTGTTCACTTATAGGCGAGCATGTCTTCGTGATACATTATTTTTGATCCATTTACTTTGATTAGTCACTGTGTGTCGTTTGTTTGCTTGGTAATGCGGACGAATGACCACCATCTTTGCTTTTGTTGATTTTGTTTCATCTCATTCTCTTCATCCAATCATCTCACTCGTTTCCTTTCATGTTTTCCTCTTTTAGAATGCCTCCTCGACGCGAAAACCAGATAGCGACTGCCGAACTGGCAGAAATCATTGCGCAGCAGATGGCTGCTCAATTCCCAAACCTCTTTGCTCAATGGAACCAAGCCAACAACAATAACAATACTCCATGCAAATACAAGGATTTTAACTCGGCTAAACCACTCACGTTTAGTGGTTCTGAAGGAGCGACTGGGCTTCTTCAATGGTTCGAGAGCATTGAGAATACTTTCCGCCACGTGCAGTGTCCGGATAATCGCAAGGTCGAGTTTTCTTTGAGCGTGTTCCAGAAGAGGGCTCTCACATGGTGGAACGGGGTTATGAGAGACCGAGGTGCAGAAGTTGCTCTAGCACAAACTTGGGCTGAACTTAGGGCCCTTATGATGAGGGAATTCTGTCCTCGCCATGAACAGCGAGCGTTGGAGAAAGAGTTTGATGACTTGAAGCAAGATAGTGGCGAGCACAGGGCATATACTGATAGGTTTGAGGAGTTGAGTCTGCTATGCCCAACAATGGTTACCCCACTCGACAAGGCTATCGAAAGGTACATCGACGCCCTACCTGACTCAGTGCAAGACATCATTACTGGTAGTAACCCTGCCACACTCCGTCAGGCGATCGAGTTATCAGCGACATTGACTGAGTCGCAGATTCGGAAGAATAAATTACACAGGAAGGGTGACAAGGGCAAGAAACAGTCGTCTGACAAGGAAGATGCCAAGAAAGGTCAAAACAAGAACGGAAAGGATTCTGGTTCATCAAAAAGGGCAAGGAAGCGTAAGGCTTCCCAAAACTATGCTGTCACTGCCCAAGCTAACCAGGCAGCTCCCAACCAACCCGCACAGCCTCCAGCGAAGAAGCCGTATTCAGGGAATGCACCTTTGTGCAATAGATGCAACAGTCACCATCAGCCGCAACATCAGTGTCGTTTCTGTACTGACTGTGGGAAGTCAGGTCATCTTGTCGATGTTTGTCGGTTTGCTCAGAATCGGGCAGTTCAGAACCCGGCTCAACAAGTTGCTCAGCCTCCTGCTCAGCAACAGGGTCAAGTTGCGCGACCACACTACCCACCAGGTGCTTGTTATAACTGTGGGGATCTGGCCCACTACAGAAACCGGTGCCCAAGGCTAGCTAACCAGAATCAGAATCCAAACCAAAATCAGGCTCAGGCTCGAGGGCGAGCTTTTAACTTGAATGCCCAAGAGGCGCAGGCGGACGATAATGTGGTGAACGGTACGTTCTTTATTAATAATCATCCTGCATCTGTTCTTTTTGATTCGGGTGCCGACAAGAGTTTTGTGTCGTTGTCTTTTGAGCCAATGCTTCGCGTGTCTAGAACGAAACTAGGAAAACCCTTGACAGTAGAAGTTGCTAGTGGTGAACCCATTGTTCTTAATTCTGTTCTATGCAACTGCCAGTTGAACCTTAACGATCATCTTTTTCCTATTGACCTCACGCCAATGCAACTTGGAAGCTTCGACGTTATTGTGGGTATGGACTGGCTATCAAAGCATCACGCAGAAGTAGTTTGTTTCGAGAAGATCGTTCGTGTACCGCTTTCGACAGGCGAGATCCTACAGCTTCAAGGTGAGAAACCCTCTGGTGGTCTTAAGCTCATGTCTTGTTTTAAAGCTCGGAAGTATCTGCGAAAGAACTATGTGGCTTTTTTAGCACATGTTACAGCAGATAAAGGCAAGGGTAAGTCTATTTCAGATATTCCTGTCTAAACAGCTTCAGGAGCTCTCTGACAAAGGTTTTATCCGTCCTAGCTTTTCACCTTGGGGTGCTCCCGTTCTTTTTGTCAAGAAGAAGGATGGATCCTTTAGGATGTGTATCAATTATCGTGAGATTAACAAGCTTACCATCAAGAATCGATATCCCCTACCTCGCATAGACGATCTCTTTGATCAGTTACAGGGCGCTTCTTATTTTTCGAAGATCGATCTGCGATCTGGATATCATCAACTTCGTGTGCATGAGGAAGATATTCCCAAGACAGCGTTCCGCACTCGTTATGGGCATTATGAGTTCACAGTCATGCCATTCGGTTTGACTAATGCTCCTGCTGTTTTCATGGACTTAATGAATAGGGTCTGCAAACCTTATTTGGATCAGTTCGTCATTGTTTTTATTGACGACATCTTGATTTATTCTAAGACGCGAGCTGATCACGAGCAACATCTTCGTCTTTCTTTGGAACTCCTAAAGAAAGAGCAACTTTTCGCCAAATTCTCCAAGTGTGAATTCTGGCTGAAAGAAGTTCAATTCTTAGGACATATTATCAACGAACGAGGTATTCATGTAGATCCTTCCAAGATCAGTGCGATTAAGGATTGGGATACGTCTACTACTCCTACTGAAGTTCGTTCTTTTCTTGGTCTAGCGGGTTATTACCGCCGCTTCATTGAGAACTTCTCAAAGATTGCAGTTCCTCTAACTGCTCTAACTCAGAAGAACAAACCCTTTGATTGGGGATTCAAACAAGAGGAAGCTTTTCAACACTTGAAGCAGAAACTTTGTGACGCGCCTGTTCTAACTTTGCCTGAGGGCAATGATGATTTCGTCGTTTATTGCGATGCATCTAAATTGGGTCTTGGCTGTGTCCTGATGCAAAGGAACAAAGTCATTGCATACGCATCGAGGCAGTTGAAGATACATGAGAAGAACTACACCACTCATGATCTTGAGTTGGGTGCAGTTGTTTTCGCTCTAAAGATCTGGAGACACTATTTGTACAGTACAAAATGTGTGGTTTTCACGGACCACAAAAGTCTTCAACATATCTTCAATCAGAAAGAACTCAACATGAGGCAACGACGTTGGGTCGAGCTTCTAAACGACTATGACTGCGAAATTCGCTACCATCCTGGTAAGGCGAATGTCGTAGCCGATGCATTGAGTCGTAAGGAACGTACTAAACTTCATTGTGTACGTGTTCAATCTGTTATACAAGCTCGATCCGATATCCAAGCCCGCATTTCTCAGGCTCAACAATCTTGTGTTTCACAAGGTTTAATGGATAAGGAATTTCCCTATCACATAATACCTGCTCTGGAACTGAAGGACAATGGATCATATTACTTCATGGACCGTTTGTGGGTCCCAAGCCAAGATAACCTTCGCACCTTGCTTATGGATGAAACCCATAAATCGCGTTATTCTGTTCATCCTGGCTCAGATAAGATGTATAAGGAGCTTCGTATTCACTATTGGTGGCCTGGCATGAAGAAAGACATTGCCTTATATGTATCAAAATGCCTTACTTGTCTCAAAGTTAAGGCTGAACATCAACGTCCTTCGGGTTTATTGGTGCAACCAGAGATCCCAGTTTGGAAATGGGAAAACATTACTATGGATCTTGTTACCAAACTTCCACGCACAAAGAAAGGTCATGATGCCATCTGGGTAGTTGTTGATCGTCTTACTAAGTCAGCGCATTTCTTGCCAATCCGTGAGGATTTTTCTGCTGACAAACTTGCTAAAATCTATGTGGATGAAATAGTAGCTCGACATGGTGTTCCTTTGAACATCATTTCTGACAGAGATGCTCGCTTCACTTCTCATTTTTGGAGAACCATGCAATCTGCTATGGGGACCCAACTTAATCTGAGCACGACTTATCATCCGCAAACGGATGGTCAATCTGAGAGAACAATCCAGACTCTGGAGGATATGCTTAGAGCTTGTGTGATCGATTTTGGTGGTAGTTGGGATTCACATCTTAAGTTGATTGAATTCTCCTATAACAACAGTTATCACACCAGCATCAAAATGGCTCCTTTCGAGGCTCTCTATGGTCGAAAATGTCGTTCACCAGTCTGCTGGAATGAGATCGGCGAGGCTCAACTTACTGGACCTGCCCTTATTTTAGAGACAACTGACAAGATTAAGAAAGTACGTGATAACCTTCAGACAGCTAGAATCCGTCAAAAGAGTTACGCGGACCCAAAACGCAAGCCCTTGGAATTTCAAGTCGGTGATCGAGTATTACTTAAGGTCTCACCTTGGAAAGGTGTGATCAGATTTGGAAAGAAAGGAAAACTTGCACCTAGATACGTTGGACCATTCAAGATCGTCGAAAGAATCAGAAAGGTAGCCTACAGACTTGAGTTACCTCCGGAACTTGGAAATGTTCATCCAACTTTTCACGTGTCCAATCTCAAGAGGTGTTTAGCTGATGAGAACCTCCACATACCACTTGACGAAATTCGTGTTGGTAAAACACTGAAATTTGTTGAGAAACCTGTGGAAATCATGGAACGTGAAGTCAAGTGGCTTAAACGCAAACGCATTCCTTTGGTCAAAGTTCACTGGGAAGCTAGACGTGGACCCGAGTTTACTTGGGAACGCGAAGATCAAATGAAGGCGAAATATCCGCATCTTTTCCCACGAGTTTCCTCTAAATAAATTTCGGGACGAAATTTCCACAAGTAGGGGAGACTGTAACATCTGTGCTTGTAATCATTATGAACAGTACCATTATCAATAAAACAATGTCATTTGATCCCAATGTTTGTTTGGTTATGTTTTACATTTTTCATGTTTTGACTTTTATTCAATTTCAAACTCTATATCACTTTCTATAGAGTTATACGCAAACTGGTGCGTAAACGTAGCCAGTTTAATGCGACAAATACTCCGGAACATCAACATATACTTAACATACCTTAAATAACCCTTACATAACTTAGAAATAAGTTTTGAAGGCTTTGGTATGGCAAAAACAAGTTAATTCGCTTACAGGGACTAAACTTGACAAACTGCGAAAGTATGCCAATTTGAACTGTAACGAACATTCTGGAACATGACCATAAGTTAAACATACCATAAATATCCTTTACATAGCTTAGAAATAGGCTTTGAGGGGTTCGGTATGCTAAAATAAACTTTTGGGGTCATTCAGGGACTAAAAGCGTAAAAAAAGTGCACAAGTTTGCATTTTCGCGCATAACTTACGTTCTGAATACATTCGGACATCCAAAAATTTATGTAAGCACTAAAATATTTTATTTTAGTGTTTGGCATAAGAAAAATCCATTCGTCACGCCATTTGGATCATTTTTCGCGCTTATGCGCATTCCGTCGTAATTAACCGAACAACGTAACCGTACGGCTAAACGAACCGACACCCGAGATATTTTTGAACACATTTTAAGTTCCCTATACTTTAACTTCATTTTAGAGCTTTGAAATGGGGTTAACGGGGCTTAAACGTGTCAAAAAACGCATCGAAAACCAAGTTTTGAGGTTGCAGGGACTGAAACTGTAAATCTGCCAAACTAGGTCCGTAAGTAGGGGCCAGATGCAGCAAAACGTTTTTTTACAGCTGTTAACAGCCCTTAACACTCTCCAAAGGCCAAGTTCCAAGTGTCAAACTCTTATGGTGGATGGCAAATGAGTTACCACAACTTTTCAACAAGTGTACGGCTTAGATCGTGCCCCCTTTTCCAAGAAATGATCCTAACGGTGAACCAAAAACTATAAATACCCACCTCCACCCTTCACTTTTCCTCACAAGAATCTGATCTAATGTGCTCTAAGTTGAAACCTTTGTTTCATACCTGAGCTATTTTGATCTAGATTAGCATTCGGGGACCTTTCGTAAGTGTTCCTTCGTTCTTTTATTTCTTTTCGAGTCCGAAAGTCAAACTTTGTTTGACTTTCTGCATTGACCAGTTTATGGTCAATGCGAAGTTCGTTTGAACTTCGCAATGTGATTGTAATCACGATGGTTATAGTCCCTTGTGACTATGCCTACTGATTACCACGTTGTCTAGGGTCGTAAGGGTAAGCGATCTGATAAATCGCTTATACCTTCGAACCCGACCCATTTGGTCGATCATTAGGATCCGACCAAATACATTAGGTGACCATAGTATATAGGGAATAACCCTCCGAGGTTATACCTTATGGTCGCTTCGTTTAAGTAGTTGTATGATAGGTAGTTTATATGCCTTAGGTAAATTACCAAAATACCCCTTTGATGCTAAAATTCGTTTTAAACATATGTAACATAACTTTTGACATCTAAACTGATTTGACAACCATATTAGACATGTTAAGGCATATTTTACTTGTCATAGGACTAGTTAGGCGTTCCGAACGCGTTCTACGCGAACGACGCGTTAAAGTAGCATAAGCTACCTAAACGGGTCGTAATGGGTCACAAACACTTAGGTTAAGTTTCGTTTTAGATGTGGGCCTTGTTAAACCATACAACATGAGTTCCAATACTCATTTGGTTTACGAGCCCTCATTCTATCCGATCTTCCGATATAGGTCCGGTTTATTAACATAGTTACCTATATTAGGTGCCGTTTGATTCCGTGATCTCTAGCATTGCTTGGTGGTTATCTTAGGACATCTGAGCAATCTCAAGTGAGTACATAGACCCCTCTTTTACTGTTTTCAAACTGTTTTGGGGTGAAACACATGTGCCTACTTGTTACTTTCATGCTTTCCATGTTTTCACATCATATACCTTCTATGTTCGTTAGTACATTATAGTACATGTTTTACATTACATTTCATGCTATGTATGCCCATTGTGTGCGTACTTAGTACATTGTTTTACATTACATTTCATGCTATGTATGCCCATTGTGTGCGTACTTAGTACATTGCTTTACATTACATTTCATGCTATGTATGCCCATTGTGTGCGTACTTAGTACATTGTTTTACATTACATTTCTTGCTATGTATGTCCATTGTGTGCATACTTAGTACAGTTGTTTTCATCACATGCTTACATTTTGTTATGACATTTGGGTTGTTTACAATGGAACAATACATTCATTAACATTAGCTACGCCGTTCGTTAGTAGGTAGTGGTACCATAGGAATTGACAACTCCCGTTCCTGAAATCCTGGGTTTGTTTGGATTGGAAGGAATGACCGAATTCGATATACATAACTTAGATAAACCTTTAATTTGTTTAAGGGTTTATCGCCACAGTCTCAAGGCTTGGATATATGCATTTTCACAATACCGCATAAATGTTTGTATCAGTAAAGCATGCATTTGTTCCACAAAACATAACTTTGATTTAAACCATGTTTTACTTCAATACCTTGTTTTTGTGCATTTTACATATGGTTTAGTTGATATATTTCACTTACCATACATGATATTTTTGGGTAAACATTACATGATCTACATTAACATAAACATTTTGACATTGATATACACATTTAGTGGTTTACATTGGACATAGACATTTCAATATGGTTTACACATTAACACATGACAATTCATTTATACATGAACAATTTACATTGATGGTTGGTTTGGGTAAATGATTCGAGTAACGAGGCGTGTGTAATATAATACAAGCATGGTGGATACGCCGCTGGTACTTCCTATAAATAAGTGTTTGTATGATATTTCATGTCGTAGCGTTACTTAAATCATTTCAATATTTGACATATTACATTTTACATAAACAACTTATTTTCACAAGACATTGGTTTACAAAACAACTTATCTTATACAAACTCATTTTTACTTGGTTATTCATTTAACCTTACATTATTCTCTTATTTATACATATCATTGCTTTTTAATGATTTACAAAACAAAACAACTTACAAGGTTCATGACTGACTGTGATTAAACAATTTTTCCTAAACTTATAAGTCATGAATCCTATTTTCACAAAATCTATGTATCTCACAGGCATTTTTATGCTGACGTACCTATTTTCACATGTGTTTTCAGGAGCTTTTCCGTAGGATGATGATCGTGACACTAGGGCGGACCTGTGCCTTAGAGACATAAAATGAAGATAGACTTAGTTTAATTATGTTCTGAACTCTTTATTTCCTGTTTAAGACAATGTAACTCTTATGTTTATAAATAAAATTACAACTTTGAATGCCATGGTTATGAAACAATTAATTCTGTTACAACACTCCCCGACGTCTCCGCCGCGGTTGCATGTTATACGCGGTCGGGGTGTGACAGGAGAGTTTGTATCAGAGCCAATGGTTATAGGGAATTAGGTTATTAGTAATTCTTTGACCTAGACTATAACCTTTCTAGGAATCTAACACAAGTTATCTTGTGTTTAGATCTTAAAACATGCATATCACCTATCCTTAGGTGATTATCAAAACAAGAACCCAATTTTTCCGAAACGATTTTTGAAAAACAATCATCTGTTTTTGGATGATTTATTACAAGGTTTTGAACCCTCTTTTGTAAGGTTTTGAACCCTTCCAGTTTGACTAAATTTTTGGCCTTGTGCCTTCAAATTTTCAAAATATCGTCAACGTTTTGGGTTTTAAATAATGTGAACACGTGCAAACTGGAAGAGTGAATGCCTGTATTCTGGGTTTTCTGTCTAGGCAAGCACTTCTTATATATCTCATCAGACGCGAGACCAGTTGTGCTTACCTGGGAATTCTTGGGATGAGTGTTCACTTATAGGCGAGCATGTCTTCGGATGAAAGTTGGAGGCGTCCACGGGGAATTGTTAAGAATGTTATGATTCGGTTGGGAGAATTTGAATACCCGATGGATTTTCTGGTCTTAGATTATGCTACTACCGAGATGGCGTCGCAACAAAGGGTGATTTTGGGTCGACCGTTTCTCTATACAGCAAATGCTCAAATCAACTGTAGAGACGGGATCATTATTATGACCGAAAAGAGCCGTAAGTTGTTCTGTGATGTTCAGACGAGGATTATTAGTTATGAGTCCATTGAAGGGAAGGGTAGCGAAACTAATGGTCATATGAAAAGCATGTGTCAAAGAACGAAAACGAATAAACCACCGGGTCGTGAAGAAAAGCATAAAGGTTCAAGTAGGAGTGTACGTGATTTTCCACCGAACGAACATGAGATGGATGCATTTTGCTCAATGGCACGAGGAAATGATGGAGATGATAGAAATCGTTTCTTTGAGCCACCATAAATGGGGGTGGCATGGTCTGGCTGAAGACCTGAAAACTTAGCGCTGCTCGGGAGGCAACCCGGGAGTTTTACATTGATCTTGTTTGTTTTGTTATTTTTCTATGTTCAGGGCTATGACAACGTTCAAGTGTGGGGAAGATATGCAGATCTTTGTGTGAAGATGGTGGTGGAAAGTCGAATCATCTACAATATAAGGTGTGTCAAGCTTCACCAGGTTAATGTACTCTTCCCTTAATCTTGTTATGTTCTTTAGTTTTGAAATGTTTGTAGTTAGTTGGTGTGATTTTGTTGTTAAAAAAATATATATAAAAAGAGAGAAAAGACCAAAAAGAAATTTGGGGTTTGAGATTTTAAGCTTGTGTTGATGTTGAATGGGTTAGTGATCAATTCTTCCCAAAGCTATACATTGGGGTCAATGTATCCCAAGTGTGGGGATGGGGGAAATTTTGAGTTTAAAAAAAAATTAAATCAAGCGAAACATTGTGAGAATTTGAACACATTGGACTACACCCGAATGATACACCGGCAACCCTTAATACCCTTTGTTCTTGGTGAGAGTTGAAGCCACACGTGTATATACATAATACTTTTCTTTGATGAGAGTGGCAACGGGTGGGGGTGCATTAGAACTTGTGCTTGAATACGGTTCGAGGCCTTAGTTGGATATGAATGTAGAAAGGATAAGGGCATTTAGGTAGCCTCGTCATAGTGCGTGCGAGTCTGGGATTTGGGGGGTTGGACCTCATAAATTATATATATGAGCTTGGTAGTGAGAGGGGCGGGGGTTTGGACATTTAGTTGCCCATTTTGTGCTTAAAGCCTATCATTTGTTACCCCTTAGCTAGTTTCCCAAAAATTTACCCGACTTGACCCGGTCTTATAGTGTTAGTAGTTGTTTTAGTAGTGTGTAGATATGTTATAGTGTTATGTTGAATATTTTATTGAAAAAAAAGAGAGAGAAAAAAGAAAAGAAAAGAAAAAAAAGTGAAAAAGCAATGAAAAAGATGAAAAAATGATGTGCGAGTTATCTTGTATATAGAAGTTTAAGTTTTGTTTGTTTGTTTGTTTCATGCTGTAATAAAAGACCGGGTTAAGTCCTTTGCTACTACATATATATTTCCATTTCCTACCCGTATACCTAGCCACGTTACAACCTTAAAGTCCCTTTGATTTGCATTCATGTTTGGCACTTGTTAGGAGAAGGATCGATTTAGGTACAAGCATATAGTTGTACAATCACCCGTTTGCCTTTTGTGTGTCTAGCTTATCTTTGCTAGTGCTTACTTGTTGCTGAGAGGAGAGATATAGCGAGGGGTGTGTTGTTTGGGTGTTAGGAAAAGGCTAATAAAAGGATGACATGTTTATGCTTGATTTATGTTGATCGCTTATGCATTTGAAAATGGTTTTTGATGGGTTGCTTGGGGCAAGCAACGGTTAAGTGTGGGGATGTGACGGGTAGTCCATAGGACAACCCTTAAGTGGTATAAACGATATTAAAATTCAACATTTAATCGGGTAATTGTCTAGAATTAGATAACTACGGTTGTTTGTGTTTCAGGTACAAATGGAGCTTAAAATGGAAGGAATACGGAGAATAAATGAAAAAATATCAATTATTGGAATTGAAGAATTAAGATGATGACATGATAGGGGATGAAATTACGAGAACGTGGGCGAAAACGGCGAAGAAAACGGAGTTGAAACGAGAAAGTTATGAAGAAAACAAAATTTCTTGCTGAAGCCTACCATAACTTACGGTGGCTACCGTAATTTACGGTAGCCCCTGAATTTCCCCATTTCCACCGTAAAACAGAAGTTTCCCACCGTAACACTTTGAAGTCTACCGTAACTTATGGTAGCTACCGTAAGTTACGGTAGAGGCGACGAGAAAAAGACGTAACTGCTCATTTAAAACCGTTTTCAAGTGTCTTTTGGGGTGATTCATCATTGGGACGTTTTCTTAGCAGTTGGGGGGCGATTTTGGCTGGTTCTACTTGGTTCTAAACAATTCTAAACATTTTTTTTGTGTTTCCGATTCATATGAACATTAATCTTTGTGTGATGATGATGTACCAAGTCATGAGTGGCTAAATTTGTGGTGATCATCTTAGGTGAATGTTTCTTTACAACTCTTGTGTGATTTCCCTTAATTTCTAGAATGATAACTTGTGTGTTTGCTTGTTTATCATGGTGTATGCATAATTGTTTGTAGCTTGTTGATTGGTATTGCAATTCTAGTCTAAATCGTACGTTCTTGGTGTCGTTGACAATCGAGATATCACGGGAAGGGTTAGGGTTGGATATTGATTGATTGATCATCGGGAAACGACCTCGCATTAATATAATCCGAGTACTTTGTTCCCTTTTATCACAACAATTGTTTATGCACGAGTTATGTCTATGTAACTCTCTCTAGTTGGAATTTTGCACAAGTGTTAAAAGAAACTGAACCCTAAGATGATCATTGTTCTCATAATCTGAATTAAAAATCCAATCTTGATTAGCAATTAGTTGATAACTTAGTTTTAAATCAAACAATCCAAACTCTTGATCTTTAATTTTTGCACATTAGGTAAATTGTAGTTAATTTGCAAGACTATAAAATCAACACATTTTCCACAACTCCCTGTGTTCGATACCCATTTACTGCTATCTACTAGTTGTAATTTGGATTAAATTTGCTTGTACTATGACAACACGTCATTCTTCATTTGCTTTTATCCACTATATTTCTTCTCTTGATCATCCCTAGCCTTGAGCTAGTGGTAAGAACATCATACACTCCATTTTACATCATATCTTAGTGGTTAAAAGAAGATGCATAATGATAATCTTGAAGAACATTAAGAAACATGAACTTAAAACATGAACATAAGCTTGAATACATAAGAAATCTTAATGTTTATGTGTTGTTATGCTTGATGATTTTTGTTTATTCATGTATTTGATGTTGATCATCATATGATCTTGCTATGTCATGATTAAAAACATAATCTAGCAAGATGAGAGGATGAAGATGTTGTAGGATTATAGATCATCCTCACATAGAACATGAACTTGAAAGAATATGTGGTTTTCTTGTAAAATAATGATCAAAGTAAGTCGTAATACTTGTAGATCTAAAATTTCATGGATGATTTCTCATGAAACCAAGTTAAAAATACAAGTTTTACTTTATCTTGGTTCTTAAACAAACAAACCTTATTTTTGGTGGATAAACAATGGTAGAAACACTTATGTAATAAGGGAAATCCAAGAAGAAACATTTTTAGAAAACATGAATATAAGTTGTAAAGATCTAGATTCTTTAAAAATGATGTTTTTTAAAGAATCAATCACTTCAAAGGGTAACAAGACTTACTAAAAACACTAGTAAGTTACTACAAATTTTTATAAATTTTCAAGCTCATGAAGTGGTAGTTTATGCTTGTTTTTGGCAAAATTGTTAAGTGTAGAATGTTTATTGTTGATTGTTGATTGATTGTATTGATTTTACAAAAGAAAATGATATGCCTTCAAGGCATGAAAACCTCCATTTTTAAGGGAAACTATGGCAAAATTTTTCTAAAAATTAAACACTTAGAAAAATATTTCTAAACAAATATTTACAAGTGTATTTTAAACCATAAATTTTTTACATAAACTTTGCCATAATTTTTGTTGCAAAAATTATAAATATTGGATGTTGGTCTTTATAAATAAAAGTGACTAAATATGTATTTAGGAAATATATATTTAGAAGTCACCATGTGTGTGATTATTTGTATATTATGTGTATTAGTTATATTATTTTAGGATTTGAAATAATATAATAACTCATCTAAATACCAAAAATTACAATCCAAAATATTACCAAAATTCCAAGAATATGAATATACAAAGAATACACAAAATTCCGGTAAAACTAAACAAAGGAATATAACTTGCAAAATATTCCGGAAATATTATTCTTTTTTTTTTTTGAACAACAACAATCCAACTTTATTCCATCAACAGAAAAGAAAACCAACATATAGCAAGATGCTATATATCGCCCCTTTTCTCTCAAGTGTACAATCCAGAATATTAAAAAAACTTACATCAAGAATTAGAAAAAAACCAATCTAGACTAAAATTACTCCATAAAGATGAAATTCCTCCCCTCACTCCATGTTATCTCCGAGTGCTTTGCTCTAGTTCTTACCCAGTCATACGACTCTTCTTTGATCTCCTCCACAATCTTGGATTATTCATGTGTATATTTTGTTAAATAATATTTTGGACACCAAGTGAATGAAAATATGATTTTCACAATTATTACAAAGTTATATCATATTTTTGACAAGAAGAAAATATATTATTTTTGGGTGAATAAAAATATGTATTTTCTTGGAAATATTAGAAGATATATTATTTTTGGAAGAAATACATATTTTCTCAAACAAAAACGGAATATATTATTTTTTGGAGAAAAATAAGCATATATATATATTCCAAGTTAGACTTGAAAATATATTATTTTTGGAACTCATATCAAAATACAAATATTTTTGCCAAAGGAAAAATTATAAATAATTTTTCTAAGTAGTATTTCTTAAAATATATATCTTGGAAATACATATGGATTTTTACGAAGGATATTATTCCGGAAAGGTTAATACAAAATTAAGTATACAGAATACTTAACAATTACAAGAAGATATGTATTCTCGTACGTATAAATAGACTCCGGAATACGACACCGAAACATGGCAAAAATATACAAGTATATGGATACAAATACAAATACACCCATCCTTGGGAAGGAAATACATGTATAAATACTTGAGAAGTAATGAGTTAAACTATACTATTTTAACATTTATCCCAAAATTTAATAAATATAATTTAAGTTAAAATATTTATTATTTTGAAAAATAATTATATAACTTTGAATAATATTGAAGACGCATGAAAGTAACTCAAAGACACTAATTTATACTAAGTCAAGGCACAACCCGCTCGGCTAATAAACCATAGTACGTTGTAGGTAGTCGTGCACGCGAGTTAGCAGCTTTGGGTTACGACCAGATACGAAGAACGCAAGACTGTGAGTTCATGTTCCCCCCTTTTTGTTTAACTGTTTTCGTTTTATAACTTCGGGGGTGAAATACATGTTACAGATGATTACGATTACGAATGGTTAACTAAGAAATGAACTGTTAGATCATGTGAATGGGTAGGCGTTAACTTGAGACCATTAATCCTTTATAAGGACCGAGGGGCATGAGTAATAGATCTATTTGGGTGTTGCGAGCCCCACCCATGGGTCCGCGAGTTAACCGCATGTGGTGAATATGTCGTTCCAGCCGGGAGGCCCGGTACGAAATACGCAAAGGATTAAGCCTCCCTACACCGTTGCACACATGTTAGTGGCCTTGCAAACCATTAATTGATCTGTTCATATTCTCTTTCATACCAGGATTTACAAACATACATACATACTTTCACTGATTCAAAGGTTTATTCGTGCACACAAAACAAACACATGAACTCGCTCAACTTTTGTTGATGTTTTCAAACTACTTGTATTTCAGGGAATTAAAGGTGGATCTGGCAGGGCGTTTGAAGGTTTCAAGTTATGTTATGAATAAAAGATGTCATCGATGGTCTTAGGGTTTGGTTAGTGTGTCTTATCCTGGACAAGACACATCTTCCAAAGCCTGGTTTCATCTAAAGTCTTTTGTTGAGTCCTTATGGACCTCTAAACAATTCGTATGGTTTGTAATTCGAATTTGAAGTCTATATGTCAAGACAATGTTGTTATGTTTTTAAACTTATTTAATGGATGATCATCGCTAGTTTTATCATATAGTTGTTGTTATGATTGAATGCAATGATATTAATCAAGTCACACATAATCACGCTTCCGCAAAAGTCAGGGTGATATAACATGTAACCTGTTTGAAAAACTTAAACTATTTAAACCTTGAATGAGTTCGACGAAACCCAAGGGTTTCGCCATTAACCACTTCGACGAAACAGAGGAGGGTTTCGCCATCTTTATCACGACGAAACGCCGGGTTTCGCCGGCCCAGGATTTCGCCGAAGCCCATTAGGGGCCCAGTACGTTACGCGTATATTTATTGAGTATTGCTGTTTCATTCATCATGCTTGTGCCAACCGAAAACCCTAGAGCCTCTATACCTCCCTGCGGCAGCCATCACCCCTCATCATCATCCTTCTAGGAAATCCTGTGTTTCTCCTCAACCGGTTAGTATACGATTAGTCGATTTAACCTGTTTGTATCTAGTATGGTTGCTATGTGTGATGAACCGAATGGTTATTGTATTATACTTGTTAGGATTTATAGATGCTAATAAATTTCCTTGCATAAGAATTGGTGATGATTGAATTGTGACGGTTGTAATCTTTTGTGGCTATGAGTTGTTAGAATCATATGTTGCGGTCATTAGGGTTACTGAATCTTACATGTTGTCATTGGTTGATGCTAGCATAGGATCTGACCATACTAATTAAATCTTAGCTATATGATGATTCTTGCTAATATGGAACCGGTAAACATGCATGATTATCGATTGTATATATGAGGCGATTGTGCAATTGATTGAATGATTAGCAAGCTGTTATGCTTAGGGTACAGGTTACATATATGATGATCGATGATTACGGCGCTGTATGATGACTGTTTGTTTGATGTTAGTGTAAAACAGCTGTTCAGGATGATTAGGGTTTCTGTGTGTAACTGCTGTCACGACGTAACTGACGTTTTCCGACGAAACGCCGATGTCAACGAAACAGGGGTTTCGTCAACTTAGGCCACGACAAAAACCTGGGGGTTTCGCCAAGGGTTATAACGACGAAACCTTAGGGTTTCATCAAATGGAAATCATGCCGAAACGGGGGGGGGGTTTCGTCAAAATGGGAAACTGCACAGTAACTGATTTAACTCAGTTAGTAGTTAACTGGGTTAGGGGAGTCCATGTTAACTGTCATGGATATGTGAATAACTGTTAAATGTTATGTGGTGCTTGTTACTTGAACTACACTGTATGACCATGTTATATATATGTGAACTATGTGGATGTAAACTGATTATGAACACGTGCATACCACAGGCTTTGACTGATTAATTGGGATCAAGTAATTAATCAACCGAGCAAACCAAGGTGAGTCACACTTTCTACAAGGCATGGGATTCCCAAGGGTTGGGAATGGGTTAAAGAACTAAAACGGAAACTACATATTCTCCTTGGGTAGGATATGTACGGCCATCCTCCATGGGTAGGATACCAAGATTAAACCTCGCGTATTCTCCTTGGGTAGGATACGTACGTTCGTCCTCCTTGGGTAGGACAACAAGATTAAA
Organism: Helianthus tuberosus; assembly: GCA_030545235.1. Taxonomy (NCBI): domain Eukaryota; kingdom Viridiplantae; phylum Streptophyta; class Magnoliopsida; order Asterales; family Asteraceae; genus Helianthus; species Helianthus tuberosus. The sequence goes on along the minus strand of CM060358.1, from coordinate 117,962,546 downwards.
CATACTGGACCAAAACTCTATCATAAGTCCCTCATTTTATATCGACTTAATCGTCGAGGCCGATGGCGAGCGGGTCATTAGTTAATAGCGCTATTAGGTTTAACAAACCTCACACCGTGCCGGTAGGACGGGCGTGTACTAATGGACTAAGGCAAAGGGTCAATGATGATAGACATTGACTTTGGGCACAGCTTACTTTCGTTTGTAGTCGATATGGTACGGTCTGGTAATTCACATGGGAAGCCCCCACTAATAATTGAGAAGGTTTGGGAAACAGGGTTACTGATTAAAACGTGGTGTACAAAACGAACTTACGATTATTGAAACGAAAGCAATACCTAATCAACCAACTGTGAACTCGCTCAACTTTGTTGTTGACTCGTTGTTACATGCCTTGCAGGTCGTTAGGTACTCATGGAGCTTGCACGGGTAGGCGTGGTCGTTGTGGGACATGGATTGTCATATACCATGTCAAACATTTGATACATTTGAACTTTTGTTTTGGTTTTAAACATTATGCTTTCGCTGATTTCTTAGACTATGTTTTGTTGGACACCAATTATATTGTGTTTGGGTTTTACATTTATTTATACGCTATGTTCAATATGATTGGTGGCTTGATCTTGGTCAGTCACGCCTCCAAGCGGTGGTACTCCGCATGTGGAAATTTGGGGGTGTGACAGATTGGTATCAGAGCCATTGGTTATAGTGAACTTGGTTTTAAAAAGGGAAAAAGCTTTTTGATAAAACCAGACTATAACCTATACAGTGCTCAACGATCCACAACGACGCTTCGCTCCGCGTGCAAGGCTCAACACTATAGGTGATATGATTTGTGTTTATATTGTCTACTTGCTCGTTACATAGTACATTGCTCATGGTATGCTTAGATGAACGTAACAACTATTGTTTGAAAACACATGTGTGCTTACTCTCTTCTTTCATCGCACTTTCGCGAACCCCTCTCACTCATGTTTCCTTTGATATGAAGATCATGAGTGGACGTATCAACATGACTCAAGCCCAGCTGACGGCTTTAATCAATGAACAAGTTACTTCAGCACTCGCAGCCGCTCAGGCAGGAGGTATAACCTACCATTGCAACTTACCCTAGGATCTTTAGATCCTACTCTCGTAAACCAACACTTGTGCTTAACATTGTTTCTTCTTACACACACGACAGATCAACATGCTCAGCCTCCTGCATGTACCTTCAAAACTTTTATGGACTGTCGACCTACTACTTTCAGTGGCACTGAAGGAGCGGTAGGCCTCCTCCACTGGTTTGAGAAGCTCGAATCGGTCTTCAAGATGTGTGAATGCCCTGAAGATCGTAGGGTGAAATATGCTACTGGAACACTCGAAGGTGATGCGTTAACCTGGTGGAAAGCACAGGTTCAACTGCTAGGGCTGGCGATTGCTAATGCCACCCCATGGAACGGTTTCAAAGAACTGATCAAAGAAGAGTAATGTAGTCGTGACGACATCCACAAGCTAGAGGTAGAATTTTTCAATCTGAAGATGAGGGGGTCTGAAATCGAGGCATACACAAAGAGGTCGAACGAATTAGCTATCATGTGTCCCACTATGGTGGATCCTCCTATCAAGCGTATCGAGCTGTACCTTAAGGGTTTAATGCCAGAAATTCAAAGCCACGTGACCTCAGCTAATCTTGGCACCATTCAGCAAATCATCAAGTTAGCTCATCGTCTCACGGATCAGGCAGTTGAGCAGAACAAGCTACCCAAGCGAATTAGCGCTACAACTACTGATGCTCCCAGTGATAACAAGCGTAAATGGGATGGGATCTCAAGCAAGGGTTCGACATCAGCTCAGTCTCAGGCTCAACAACGAAAGACAGACGATTTCAAGAGTCCCGGTCAGCAATCTTCAGGGGTCCAAGATCAGAGTCAGGGTGGATACAGGGGAAATCACCCAAAGTGCAATAGATGCAACAGACACCACAGTGGTCAGTGCAACTAGGGTCGTTGTCAGAGGTGTCTCAAGATGGGTCATGAAGCCAAGGATTGCAGGAGCGCGCGACCTGCGAATCAGAATTGCCAACAGCAACAGCAAGCTCCACAAAATTAGCCGCAGCAACAGCAGGGTAACAGGGGATGCTTTCAGTGTGGTGCTAAAGGTCACTTCAAGATAAACTGCCCCCAGTTGAACCAGAATCAGAATAACAACAACAATCAGGGAAACGAAAACAACAATGGGGGTAACAACGGGGGAAACAATGGCGCCCGGGGCCGTGCGTTCGTGATTGGTCAGGGTGATGCAAGGAATGATCCCAACGTCGTAATGGGTAAGTTCATTCTGGACGACTTTTATGTTAATGTTTTATTTTATTCGGGTGCCGATACCAGTTATGTGTCTCTAAAAGTTAGTCAAATGCTTAAACGTACCCCAACACTTTTGAACACCAAGCACATGGTAGAGCTAGCAAACGGTAAAAGTCTTGAAGCCACACACATAGTTAGGGGTTGTAATCTCATCTTAGCTGGTCAAACCTTTTCTATCTACCTCATTCCTATCGTTTTGGGTAGTTTCGACATTGTTGTTGGTATGGATTGGTTATCGCAACATCAAGCAGAGATCCTGTGCAAGGAGAAGGTCGTCCGCATTCCTCGTCCAGATGGGGAACCTTTAGTGCTTCATGGCGACAAGAGTGGTGCCGTGGTGGGCATCATTTCTTTTCTTAAGGCCCAGAAGTGTTTGCGAACGGGCCACACTGCTATCCTAGCCCTCGTTTCTGATGCATCCTCGAAAGAAAATAAGATTGAAGATTTTCCGGTCGTACGTGAATTTCCTGAGGAATTCCCTGAGGAATTACCTGGTCTTCCGCCTCACCGTCAGGTTGAATTTCAGATCGAGCTAGCTCCTGGAGCAGCGCCCATAGCTCGTGCACCTTATCGTCTAGCTCCCTCAGAACTTGTAGAACTGTCCACGCAACTACAAGAGCTCTTGGATAAGGGTTTTATTCGTCCTAGCTCTTCGCCTTGGGGAGCTCCAGTATTATTTGTGAAGAAGAAAGACGGTACATTCCGAATGTGTATTGACTACCGCAAACTCAACAAGGTGACCGTAAAGAATCGCTATCCACTCCCACGCATTGATGACTTGTTCGATCAGCTGCAAGGGTCGAGCTACTATTCGAAGATTGACCTGAGGTCAGGCTACCATCAACTGAGAGTCCGAGACGAGGATATCTCTAAGACAACATTCAGGACTCGTTATGGGCATTACGAGTTCCTGGTTATGCCTTTTGGATTGACAAACGCACCCGCAGTCTTCATGGATCTTATGAATAGAGTGTTCAAGCCTTACCAGGATAAGTTTGTTATAGTATTCATCGACGACATTTTGATCTACTCTAAGAGTCGGGAGGAACACGAGCAACATCTGCGGATTATTTTGGAACTGCTTCGAACAGAGCAACTTTATGCTAAGTTTTCGAAATGCGACTTTTGGCTTCGTGAAGTCCACTTTCTAGGCCACGTGGTAAACAAGGATGGGATTCATGTTGATCCATCCAAGGTAGACTCGATCAAGAACTGGCCTGCACCCCGCACACCAACAGAAATCCGCCAATTCTTGGGTTTGGCGGGCTACTACCGAAGGTTCATCAAGGATTTCTCCAAGATTGCGCAACCTCTCACTGCACTAACTCAGAAAGGTGTCACCTATCATTGGGGTAAGGCACATGAATCAACATTTCAGCACTTAAAGGATAGACTTTGTAGCGCACCTATTCTCTCATTGCCAGAGGGCACAGACGATTTCGTGGTTTATTGTGATGCGTCAATTCAGGGTCTTGGGTGTGTGTTGATGCAACGAGATAAAGTCATTGCTTATGCATCGCGCCAACTTAAAGTTCACGAAAGGAATTACACTACACACGATCTGGAGCTGGGAGCTGTTGTTTTCGCACTCAAGATATGGAGACATTACTTGTACGGTACCAAGTGCACCATTTACACCGATCACAGGAGTCTCGAGCATATCTTTAAACAGAAAGAATTGAACATGCGAAAACGTCGATGGGTCGAGCTATTGAATGATTATGAATGCGCAATCAAGTACCATCCGGGAAAAGCCAATGTTGTGGCCGACGCCCTCAGTCGAAAGGATACTACACCTAAGCGTGTGCGAGCGTTACAACTCACCATTCAATCTAGTCTTCCTTCCCAGATACGAGATGCTCAGGTAGAAGCATTGAAACCAGAAAACGTCAGGGTTGAGGCCCTACGCGGATCAAGGAAACAGTTAGAACAAAAGGAAGACGGCACCTACTATGTAACAGGACGCATTGGCTCCCACTCTATGGCAACCTACGAGAGCTTGTGATGGATGAAGCACATAAGTCTCGCTACCCAGTACATCCTGGTTCGGATAAGATGTACCACGATTTGAAGACTATGTACTGGTGGCCTAGCATGAAAGCCCACATAGCAACCTACGTCAGCAAATGTTTGACTTGTGCGAGAGTCAAGACTGAATACCAGAAACCATCGGGCCTACTCCAACAACCAGAAATACCACAATGGAAATGGGAGAAAATTTCCATGGATTTTGTTACTGGCCTGCCTAGATCTCAACGTGGAAATGATACTATTTGGGTGATAGTGGATCGATTGACTAAGTCTGCACACTTTTTGGCCATCAAAGAAACAGACAAGTTCTCTACTCTAGCAGACATTTACTTGAAGGAAGTGGTTTCGAGGCATGGGTGCCAACCTCCATTATTTCCGATCGTGATGCGTGTTTTACTTCTGAACTGTGGCAAGCAATGCACAAGTCCTTTGGCTCACGTTTAGACATGAGCACCGCTTATCATCCACAAACGGATGGGCAGTCTGAGCGCACCATTCAAACCCTTGAAGACATGCTTAGTGCATGTGTGATTGATTTTGGTAACGGCTGGGAAAAACATCTACCATTAGTGGAGTTTTCGTATAATATCAGTTACCACACCAGCATTCAAGCCGCTCCATTTGAGGCATTGTACGGACGTAAATGCCGATCACCTCTTTGCTGGGCAGAAGTTGGTGATAGCCAAATCACAGGTCCAGAACTTGTAGTAGACACAACGGAAAGGATTGCTCAGATACGGCAACGAATGGCGGTAGCCCGTGATCGTCAGAAAAGCTACGCTGATAAGCGCAGGAAACCACTCGAGTTCCAGGTTGGGGATCGAGTGCTACTCAAAGTCTCACCTTGGAAAGGTGTAGTTTGTTTTGGCAAACAAGGCAAACTCAATCCGCGTTATGTCGGACCGTTCGAAATCATAGAGAAAATAGGCAGGGTGGCCTACAAACTAAACCTACCAACAGAACTCAGTGGAGTTCACAACGTATTTCACGTGTCAAATATGAAGAAGTGTCTGTCAGATGAGACCCTCATAGTTCCTTTGAAGGAGCTCACTATCGATGATCAGTTGCGATTCATCGAGGAACCAGTTGAAATCACAGACCGAGACGTTAAGGTTCTCAAGCATACCAGAATACCTCTTGTTCGAGTTCGTTGGAACTCCCGTCGTGGCCCAGAGTTCACCTGGGAACAAGAAGACCAAATGAAACTCAAGTATCCCCAGTTGTTCGAGAACAGTGCAACAACTACTGAGGCTGAAGCTACTACGGAATTTCGGGATGAAATTCCAAATCAACAGGGGGATGATGTGACACCCCAGGAAAACCAGTAAACCACGCAACTTAACTAGCTTCCTCAGTAACCGCATGCTAAATTTCGGGACGAAATTTCTTTCAAGTTGGGGATAATGTGACAACTCGAGTTTCCAAGATTCCATCTTCACGCTAATTGTACGTTAACTGTTTAGTTGTTTGTTTACATGACTTGTTTGCCTTGTAACCGTACATGTTGATCATATGTGGAGACGTTATGTGATTGTTGCATCTATATGTTTGGTGATATAACATGTAACCTGTTTGAAAAACTTAAACTATTTAAACCTTGAATGAGTTCGACGAAACAGAGGAGGGTTTCGCCATCTTTATCACGACGAAACGCCGGGTTTCGCCGGCCCAGGATTTCGCCGAAGCCCATTAGGGGCCCAGTACGTTACGCGTATATTTATTGAGTATTGTTGTTTCATTCGTCACGCTTGTGCCAACCAAAAACCCTAGAGCCTCTATACCTCCCTGCGGCAGCCATCACCCCTCATCATCATCCTTCTAGGAAATCCTGTGTTTCTCCTCAACCGGTTAGTATATAATTAGCCGATTTAACCTGTTTGTATCTAGTATGGTTGCTATGTGTGATAAACCGAATGGTTATTGTAATATACTTGTTAGGATTTATAGATGCTAATAAATTTCCTTGCATAGGTGATGATTGAATTGTGACGGTTGTAATCTTTTGTGGCTATGAGTTGTTAGAATCATATGTTGCGGTCATTAGGGTTCATGAATCTTACATGTTGTCATTGGTTGATGCTAGCATAGGATCTGACCATACTAATTAAATCTTAGCTATATGATAATTCTTGCTAATATGGAACCGGTAAACCTGCGTGATTATCGATTGTATATATGAGGCGATTGTGCAATTGATTGAATGATTAGAAAGCTATTATGTTTAGGGTACAGGTTACATATATGATGATCGATGATTACGGCGCTGTATGATGACTGTTTGTTTGATGTTAGTGTAAAACGGCTGTTCAGGATGATTAGGGTTTCTGTGTGTAACTGCTGTCACGACGTAACTGACGTTTTCCGACGAAACGCCGATGTCGACGAAATAGGGGTTTCGTCAACTTAGGCCAGGACGAAAACCTGGGGGTTTCACCAAGGGTTATAACGACGAAAGCTTGGGGTTTCGTCAAATGGAAATCATGACGAAACGGGGGGGGGGGGTTCGTCAAAATGGGAAACTGCACAGTAACTGATTTAACTCAGTTAGTAGTTAACTGGGTTAGGGGAGTCCATGTTAACTGTCATGGATATGTGAATAACTGTTAAATGTTATGTGGTGCTTGTTACTTGAACTACACTGTATGACCATGTTATATATACGTGAACTATGTGGATGTAAACTGATTATAAACACGTGCATACCATAGGCTTTGACTGATTAATTGGGATCAAGTAATTAATCAACTGAGCAAACCAAGGTGAGTTCACACTTTCTACAAGGCATGGGATTCCCAAGGGTTGGGAATGGGTTAAAGAACTAAAATGGAAACTACATATTCTCCTTGGGTAGGATATGTACGGCCATCCTCCATGGGTAGGATGCCAAGATTAAACCTCGCGTATTCTCCTTGGGTAGGATACGTACGTTCGTCCTCCTTGGGTAGGACAACAAGATTAAACATACTGTACCAAAACTCTATCATAAGTCCCTCATTTTATATCGACTTAATCACCGAGGCCGATGGCGAGCGGGTCATTAGTTAATAGCGCTATTAGGTTTAACAAACCTCACACATCAGCATGTTTATGATCTTGGGGAGGAGCTTACGCATGTGCGCAGCTTGCTTTTCTTTCCTCCACCTCCTCCTCCACCACCATCAGCATAGCCGGTTTTTGGTTTTATGTAGGTCGCTTTGCTTTTAATTAGAGCACCACTATTGAGCTGAACTTGTGAAGCCTTTTGGAGATCTCCTTTTTGATTATTTGACTATTGTAGACTGATAGACTTGTTGGACAAGGGTAGCGTGACCCTGTGTTCCCTTTTGATACGATACTCTTTTAAAACATGTAACAATATTTGTGATCGATGATTAATGAAAGCACAATCGTCATGTTCTCATTACATACGTTGTTAATTTACATGTTTGTAATTTGATTGTGATGACATGGTTGCTATGATAAACACTATTACATATACGTACTACTTATTATACAAACAAGATCTGACCTATACAATCTTCTTTATAGAAGATGCCTCCTCGAAGGAACACTTAGTTTCCCACAACAGAGGCAGAACTGCAAGAACGAATTTCACAGGCAATCGCACAACATGAGGCCCTACGCTCTGAGCACAATGGTGGTACCTCAGGAAATAACCCACCTCACGATAATGTTTAAGTCACCTAAGACACATTACAATACGTTTGGACATTCCATGTGCATTGGCTAATGCTTTCTGTGAATGATGTTGCTTGTACAGGCTGTACTTACAAGCAGTTCCTAGACTGCAAGCCTCTAAACTTTGATGGTACTGGAGGTGCCGTAGCGTTCGTAAGATGGGCTGAGAAAATAGACTCTGTGTTGCGAATGAGCAAGTGTGCGCCAGAGCATCAAGTCACCTACATTTCTGGACTATTCCTAGATGGAGCTCTATCATGGTGGAACCTTCAGGTTCAGACTCTAGGTGAGGCTGCAGTGTATGCTTTGACTTGGGGTGAGTTGAAAGAGCTGATGCGCAAGAAGTACTATTCAAGGGCTGAAATTCAGAAGTTGGAGACTGAGTTTTGGAATCTGAAAATGAATGGACCTAAGATAGCTGAGTACGTGCAGAGATTCCATGATTTATCTCGTGTTGTCCCCTACATGGTAGAACCAGAATTCAAGCGAGTTGAACGTTTCATTTGGGGATTGGCGTCCCATATCTTGAGCATGGTGACGACATCCAAGCCTCCAACCATCACTGAAGCGATTGACTTGAGTGTGGCACTGATCGAAGAAACGATCAGATTAAACAAGTTCTCGATTTCTGAGACCAAGAAGAAGGAGACTCATGTTGAGTCGTCCGGAGAAAACAAGAGGAAGTTCTCGAATTTTAAGAAGGGTACCTAAGGAAACAACAATAGTGGTAACAAGAGAAGAGATGCAAACCCACCAGCCGAGGTTAGGACTGATGCTGCAGGCTCAGAAAACAAGGGGAAAGGATACATGGGCACCCTGCCCAAGTGTGATATTTGTCAGCATCATCACACAGGGCGATGTAGGTATGGGAAATGTGAGAACTGTGGCAAGGTAGGGCATGCCAGGGAGGCGTGCTGGTACGGTACTGGACGAAGAAATGGAGGATCTGGTGGAAATGGTAATGGAAACCGTAACGGTAATGGGAATCAGACTGGGAACCGCAATCAAGGAGGAAATGGAAATTTTGGTGGAAATGGAAATCGTGGTGGTTCTGGAAATTAAACTAGTAACGGAAACCGTGGAGCAAACAACAACCAAGGCGGAAATGGAAATGGAAATGGAAATGGAAATGGAAATGGAAATGGAAATGGAAATGGAAATGGAAATGGAAATGGAAATGGAAATGGAAATGGAAATGGAAATGGAAATGGGAATGGTCGCGACCAAGGTTGTTTTGGTTGTGGAGATGTTGGGCATTTCAAGCGGGATTGTCCAAAGAATAATCAAGCCCAGGGAAGAGTCTTTAACATTAGAGCTAGGGAAGCTCGTCAAGATCCGAACGTAGTCACTAGTACGTTCCCTATCAATCAACATTTTGCATCTATGCTATTTGATACTGGTGCCGACTATAGCTTCGTATCCCTAGAATTTAAGAATATACTTGGGTTAGTTGCAGGTAAGTTAGATATTCCGTACTCGATAGAACTAGCTAATGGGAAGCTAGTAGAGGCAAACGAAGTAATTAGAGGCTGTGCAATAGAGCTTGGAGAGCATGAGTTTACACTTGATTTGCTGCCTGTTGAATTGGGAAGCTTTGACGTGGTAGTTGGAATGGATTGGTTGTCGAGAAACCGAGCCGAGATCGTATGTCATGAAAAGATCATTCGCATCCCGATGGTGAATGGAGAGACGATTGTAGTGCATGGAGAAAAGCATGATACGCCTCTATGGATTATCAGTTGTTTGAAGGCACGGAAGTTTATGCTAAAAGGATGTGTTGCCTTCTTAGCTCACGTTGTTGATAAGGAAGCTGAAGGGCCGAAGCTCGAAGATATCCCTGTAGTGAGGGAGTATCCTGAAGTCTTCCCCGAAGACTTGCCAGGATTACCGCCCCAACAACAAGTCGAATTCCATATTGACTTGGTTCCAGGCGCTGTGCCTGTAGCCAAAGCACCTTATCGACTTGCACCTTCAGAGATGCAAGAGATGTCAACGCAGCTTCAGGAACTACTGGACAAGGGATTTATTAGACAAAGCTTCTCTCCTTGAGGAGCTTCGGTACTATTTGTCAAGAAGAAGGACGGTAGTTTTCGTATGTGCATTGACTACCGAGAGCTGAACAAGTTAACCATCAAGAATAGGTATCCTTTGCCGAGAATTGATGATTTATTTGATCAACTCCAGGGTTCGAGTTACTACTCCAAGATCGATCTTCGATCAGGTTATCACCAGCTGCGAATTCAAGAAGAGAGTATACCAAAGACTGCCTTCAGAACTCGTTATGGACATTACGAGTTTCTAGTAATGCCGTTTGGTTTGACAAATGCACCGGCAGTGTTTATGGATTTGATGAACCGAGTTTGCAAGCCATATCTCGATAAATTCGTGATCGTATTTATCGATGATATTTTGATTTATTTGCGGACGAAGGAAGAGCATGAGCAATACCTAAGAGCCATCCCAGAGCTGCTCAAGAAGGAGAAACTGTATGCTAAGTTCACGAAGTGCGAGTTCTGGTTGCGTGAGGTACAATTCCATGGCCATGTGGTAAACAAGGATGGAATCCATGTGGATCCCACCAAGATCGAGGCGATTAAGAATTGGGAAACCCCGAAGACGCCGAGCGAGATCCGACAGTTTTTGGGTTTAACAGGGTATTATCGCAGATTCATTGAGGATTTTTCTAAAATCGCTCAACCGTTGACCTCCCTTACTCAAAAGGATAAGAAGTACGAATGGGGAGATAAACAAGAAGAGGCTTTTCAGCTACTCAAGAATAAGCTTTGTGATGCACCTATTTTATCCCTACCCGAAGGCACCGACGACTTCGTGGTATACCGTGACGCCTCGCGTTAGGGATTAGGCTGTGTGCTGATGCAGCGACAAAAGGTTATTGCTTATGCTTCGCGCCAGTTAAAGGTTCATGAGAAAATTATACCACACATGATTTGGAATTAGGTGCAGTGGTGTTTGCTTTGAAGATTTGGCGGCATTATTTGTATGGCACCCGATGCACGATCTTTACAGATCACAAAAGCCTTCAGCACATATTCGATCAGAAAGAGCTTAATATGAGACATCGACGATGGGTGGAGCTGTTAAATGATTATGATTGCGAAATCAAGTATCATCCAGGAAAGGCGAATGTGGTGGCAGACGCCTTAAGTCGAAAAGAGATGATTAAGCCCATAAGGGTTAGGGCTTTGGAGATGATTATACAGACAGACCTCTCATTGCGCATTCGTGCTGCACAAAGGGAAGCTCTAAGGAAAGAGAACTTAAAGGCTGAATATCCTCGTGGGATGGAGAAAAAGCTGGTACCTAATGAGGAAGGAACCTTATGTTTTATGGGACGAATTTGGGTTCGCTCTTTGGTGGTCTTAGAGATGTGATTTTTGATGAAGCTCATAAATCGAGGTACTCGATCCACCCAGGATTGAACAAGATGTACCAAGATTTGAAGGATTATTACTGGTGGCCAAGACTTAAGGGCGACGTGGCTACTTATGTTGGAAAATGTTTGACTTGTGCCAAGGTAAAGGCCGAGTATCAGAAGCCTTCAGGTCTTCTGTAGCAACCTGAGATACCCATGTGGAAGTGGGAACAGATCTCAATGGATTTCATAACGAAGTTGCCCAAGACTCCCAGAGGTCATGATACGATTTGGGTAATCGTGGACCGTCTGACAAAGTCTGCGCACTTTTTGCCAATCAGAGAAAAGGATAACACTGGTAAGCTAGCTGAGCTGTACCTAAGGGAGATAGTCGCACGTCATGGAGTGCCTATCTCGATGATATCTGACAAAGACGGAAGATTTGTGTCAAGGATTTGGCAATCTTTCCAAGAAGAGTTTGGTTCTTAGCTGAACCTGAGCACATCATTTCATCCACAGACGGACGGTCAAAGTGAGAAAACGATTCAGACGCTTGAAGATATGTTATGAGCTTACGTAATGGACTTGGGTGGCAGTTGGGACACTCACCTACCTTTGGTTGAGTTCTCCTATAACAACAGTTACCATACAAGCATTCAAGCTGCACCGTTTGAGGCTCTCTACGGACGAAAGTGTCGATCACCATTTTACTGGGCAGATGCAGGTGATAGACAGCTGGTTGGTCCTAAACTAGTCCAAGAAACGACTGACAAGATCATACAGATCCGAGAGCGCATCATGGCGGCTTGTGATCGACAAAAGAGCTATGCGGACCAAAGAAGGAACCCTTTGGAATTCGAAGTGGGTGATATGGTTTTGTTGAAAGTTTCACCCTTGAAAGGTGTGGCACGCTTTGGGAAGCGTGGTAAGTTAAAACCACGACTTATCAGACCGTTCAAAATCCTGGAAAGAGTTGGTCCTGTAGCATACAAGTTGGAGCTACCAGCAGAACTTAATGGTGTTCATGATACATTTCATGTATCTAATCTGAAGAAGAGTCCAACACAAGAAACAGTGGTTATTCCTGCTGACGAAGTTCACATTGACGACACACTCCACTTTACCGAAGAACCCGTTGAGGATACTGACTGGAAAGTTAACAAGACTCGGAGGAGTAGTGTTAAACTCGTCAAGGTTCGATGGAATGCGCGTCACGGCCCAGAGTTCACTTGGGAGCGTGAAGACCGCATGAAAGCAAAATACCCGCATTTGTTCCCCAACACCCTTGCTGCTAGTAGTAAAGCTTAAAATTTCGGGACAAAATTTTCTTAACAGGGGGAGAATGTGACAACTGTCAAAATTTCAGGTATCCGTACAACTATTAAGCCATAATTAGTGCTTAATGACTGTGCTGCATTACAATTAATGACTTGAATTACCTTCTGATTTGTGCTTTATACTTACATGTGCATCATATATTGCAAATGACATACCAATATTATTGCATGAGAGCTTATTTGACTCAAATGATGCACGAAACACAGTTAGCACAGTTATTAGACAAATCAGGAAAATGCTGACAGAGTTCAGTACATAGACAGACAGTGTGTTGAGACACAGAATGAGCCAGAAACCAAGTATTACACTAGTATAGTGTGTAGGGAAGTAAGGATCATAAAACTGCCTTCCTAGTGATAGTTTAAGTGCCGGAAAGTGCCTAAAACTCACACAAACTGTAGAATCCTGCAGAAAATCAGCAAAATCAGCATTTAAACACACTTATATCATGCAAAAATATGATTAAATACTCCTGAATGCTTTCCTAAGTGTCAGCAATCAAAACTGTCATAAAAGGGTACATAAAGCACACTAAACTGCATATAGTTTAGCACCTTAACGAACCGGTAACCAACTGAACAACCGGACACTACCCGAAACACCAAATTTTCACTAGAAGCACTGTTTTAACGTTACCAAGCTAGTTATGATCCCCGAACGTCATAACACACTATATAAATATCAACTAACTAAACACCTAACTATATACTTGATTTTCAACTAATAACTAACTAGTTAGTTTAACCCTAGCCTACTACCCCCCCCCCTTTTGGACGGCCCATGCATGGCCCCCACCATTTTGATTTTGTTTCAATTTAATATTAGATCTTGTTGTGCTTTAAAGAACATATTATACATAGGAAAATATGAGGACATGGATTATAAGTATGTACATCAAGATCACAACTTCATAACTTCACACACATCAACACTTTCACTCTTTCTCTTCTCCCTCTTGCTTGCTCTCGGCCGAAACCCAACCCACACACTCTCACCATTTTCAATCAAGTCTCATACATTTCAAGCATAAATCAAGGTGATAGAAGGTGCATAAGGGAGCTAGGAGCTTTCGGAAGTTCAAGGACCTTCTTCATTTGCTTTTATCCACTCTATTTCTTCTTTTGATCATCCCTAGCCTTGAGCTAGAGGTAAGAACATCCTACACTCCATTTTACATCATATCTTAGTGGTTAAAAGAAGATGCATAATGATAATCTTGAAGAACATTAAGAAACATGAACTTAAAACATGAACATAAGCTTGAATACATAAGAAATCTTAATGTTTATGTGTTGTTATGCTTGATGATTGTTGTTTATTCATGTATTTGATGTTGATCATCATATGATCTTGCTAGATCATGATTAAAAACATAATCTAGCAAGACGAGAGGATGAAGATGTTGTAGGATTATAGATCATCCTCACATAGAACATGAACTTGAAAGAATATGTGGTTTTCTTGTAAAATAATGATCAAAGTAAGTTGTAATACTTGTAGATCTAAAATTTCATGGATGATTTCTCAAGAAACCAAGTTAAAAATACAAGTTTTACTTAATCTTGGTTCTTAAACAAATAAACCTTATTTTTGGTGGATAAACAAGGGTAGAAACACTTATGTAACAAGGGAAATCCAAGAAGAAACATTTTTAAAAAACATGAATATAAGTTGTAAAGATCTAGATTCTTTAAAAATGATGTTTTTAAAGAATCAATCACACTTTAAAGGGTAACAAGACTTACTAAAAACACTAGTAAGTTACTACAAATTTTTATAAATTTTCAAGTTCATGAAGTGGTAGTTTATTGTTGGTTGTTGATTGATTGTGTTGATTTTACAAAAAGAAAATGATATTCCTTCAAGGCATGGAAACCTCCATTTTTAATGGAAACTATGGCAAAATTTTTCTAAAAATTAAACACTTAGAAAAATATTTCTAAACAAATATTTACAAGTGTATTTTAAACCATAAATTTTTACATAAACTTTGCCATAATTTTTGTTACAAAAAATTATAAATATTGGAGGTTGGTCTTTATAAATAAAAGTGACTAAATATATATTTAGGAAATATATATTTAGAAGTCACCATGTGTGTGATTATTTGTATATTATGTGTATTAGTTATATTATTTTAGGATTTTAAATAACATAACTCATCTAAATACCAAAAATTACAATCCAAAATATTACCAAAATTCCAAGAATATGAATATACAAAGAATACACAAAATACCTGTAAAACCAAACAAAGGAATATAACTTGCAAAATATTCCGGAAATATTATTCATGTGTATATTTTGGTAAATAATATTTTGGACACCAAGTGAATGAAAATATGATTTTCACAATTATTACAAAGTTATATCATATTTTTGACAAGAAGAAAATATATTATTTTTGGGTGAATAAAAATATGTATTTTCTTGGAAATATTAGAAAATATATTATTTTTGGAAGAAATACATATTTTCTCAAACAAAAACGGAATATATTATTTTTTGGAGAAAAATAAGCATATATATATATATATATATATATATATATATATTTTCCAAGTTAGACTTGAAAATATATTATTTTTGGAACTCATATGAAAATACAAATATTTTTGCCAAAGGAAAAATTATAAATAATTTTTCTAAGTAGTATTTCTTAAAATATATATCTTGGAAATACATATGGATTTTTACGAAGGATATTATTCCGGAAAGGTTAATACAAAATTAAGTATAAAGAATACTTAACAATTACAAGAAGATACGTATTCTCGTACGTATAAATACACTCCGGAATACGACACCGATACATGGCAAAAATATACAAGTATAAGGATACAAATACAAATACAAATACACCCATCCTTGGGAAGGAAATACATGTATAAATACTTGAGAAGTAACAAGTTAAAATATACTATTTTAACATTTATCCCAAAATTTAATAAATATAATTTAAGTTAAAATATTTATTATTTTGACAAATAATTATATAACTTGGAATAATATTGAAGACACAAGAAAGTAATTCAAAGACACTAATTTATACTAAGTCAAGGCCCAACCCGCTCGGCTAATAAACCATAGTACGTTGTAGGTAGTCGTGCATGCGAGTTAGCAGCTTTAGGTTACGACCAGATACGAAGAACGCAAGACTGTGAGTTCATGTTCCCCCCTTTTTGTTTAACTGTTTTCGTTTTATAACTACGGGGGTGAAATACATGTTACAGATGATTACGATTACGAATGGTTAACTAAGAAATGAACTGTTAGATCATGTGAATGGGTAGACGTTAACTTGAGACCATTAATCCTTTATAAGGACCGAGGGGCATGAGTAATAGATCTATTTGGGTGTTGCGAGCCCCACCCATGGGTCCGCGAGTTGACCGCATGTGGTGACTATGTCGTTCCAGCCGGGAGGCCCGGTACGAAATACGCAAAGGATTGAGCCTCCCTACACCGTTGCACACATGTTAATGGCCTTGCAAACCATTAATTGATCTGTTCATATTCTCTTTCATACCAGGATTTACAAACATACATACATACTTTCACTGATTCAAAGGTTTATTCGTGCACACAAAACAAACACATGAACTCGCTCAACTTTTGTTGATGTTTTCAAACTACATGTATTTCAGGGAATTTAAGGTGGATCTAGCAGGGCGTTTGAAGGTTTCAAGTTATGTTATGAATAAAAGATGTCATCGATGGTCTTAGGGTTTGGTTAGTGTGTCTTATCCTGGACAAGACACATCTTCCAAAGCCTGGTTTTATCTAAAGTCTTTTGTTGAGTCCTTATGGAACTGTAAACAATTCGTATGGTTTGTAATTCGAATTTGAAGTCTACGTGTCAAGACAATGTTGTTATGTTTTTAAACTTATTTAATCTATGATCATCGCTAGTTTTATCATATAGTTGTTGTTATGATTGAATGCAATGATATTAATCAAGTCACACATAATCACGCTTCCGCAAAAGTCAGGGTGTGACAATGTCCCATCCTGTGTGGTGATATAAGGATCAAAACCTTCATGTTTGTCTTTTAAATAAAGTTGTAAACTTTTCGAATAATTATTAGTCGTGTGATGTAAACACTTATCTTAAACTATGTTTTGAATGTTTATTATCAATGGCGTTTGGAGTTATTTTATGAGCATGTAGTATATTTACCATTCGTATGCAATGAGAACCTTTCAGGATCACACCTAGTGCTTCCACCTTAGAAAGGGGTGTGACAGAAGTGACATCGTTTATAATATGGAATGGACTAACTTTAAAGAGATTGTTGAAAGGAAATTTTGTCCTCCTCATGAAAAGGAACAAATTGCCAATAAGTTCCTAAATCTTAAAATGATTGGAATAGACTGCAGGGAGTACACTACCATATTCTTTGAATATGCTAGGATAGTACCAACCTTAGCCTCACCTGAGCTAGTATTAATCTCCCGTTACATCTGGGGATTAATTAGTGAGATCAGACACGTAGTCAAGACAGTTAGGCCACAAACCATAGAAGAAGCAATAGAACTAGCCAACACCTTGACTGATGAATTGGTACGTACACAAGAGGAAAACCAGAGAAAGAACCTGTCACACCCCCAAAATCCACCTGCGGAGTATCATCGCTTGGAGGCGTGACTGACCAGGATCAAGCCACCAATCATATTGAACAAGCATATAAGTTTTTAAAACCCAAGACAATACAATTGGTGTCCAAACAAAACATAGTTTAAGTTGCAAGTGGAAGCATAATGTCTAAAACCAAGGCATAAGTAAATAATGTTTAAGTTCATCATGAACACTAAATGTCCATGCTCCACAATGACTCTTCCCCATGCAAGCTCCTGCTAAACCTATTGACCTGCAAAGCATGTAGTAACGAGTCAACAACAATGTTGAGCGAGTTTACAGTTGGGTGTTTGTTTTAAGTTGTTCCAAAAACAGTTTCCTTTAGCTGGCATCCTGCCGTGGGGGTTACCCCATTGTTGAAAACGTGTTCTGTTTAAATCCCGTTTACTCTGGCTATTCAGCCGTGGGGGCTACCCCATGTTTAATTATCTGGCTCTTCGGTCGTGGGGGCTACCCCATGTATATACTACTAGACTCGTTACCATATCGACCACTGACTTTAGTCATGTTTATGTGCCCTTAGCGTCAATGTCTATCATCATTGACGTGCCCAGATCCATTAGTTCACGCCCGTCCTCTGCGGCATGGTGTGAGGCTTGTCAGACCTAAATAGCGCTATCTAACTAATAACCCGCTCGCCATTGGCCCGGCGATTAAGTCGATATAAAAAGGAGGGACTTCGGGATAGAGTTTTGGTCTAGTGAAAGTTAACTGTCCATGAGGACGAGGAATTATATTCCTGAACCCGTACTGTCCTACCCAAGAAAGGACGAGGAATCCATCTTCCTTAACCCATTCCCAACCCCTGGGAATCCCATGCTTTCTAGATAGTGTGAACTCACCTTAGGTTAGCTCGGCAGATAAGTAAAGGTCGATTGAGCTCCTAGTGGTCAACCACATCCTAACATGGTTACCATACAAGTCAGGTCTAGGTTCAAGTAGTGCACGTATGTTTACACATAAGCTAACAGATTACAATCACGTATTGATCATGGCAACACATTAACAGTCAAGTATATAACATACTCATACTTGTACGATTCAAAAGATTGGGCTCGCACAAGTCTAACAGCCTTATGCGATTCACCCATTGAAGCCCAAGATACCCGGGCCAATAAACATAAGCAGTCCAGTATGTAAACGGCCCAAATAAATAAACATGGATCTCTTGTGCGGTCTGGATAGCTTGTGCGATCCTTATGGCTTGTGCGATTAGAAACCAACCTGGCCCAATAATCCATCCCACATGTACACGGCCCAAACAGTTAACAAAAACATAACTTGTGCGTTCCAATAGTCTTGTGCGACTACTGGTACCTTGTGCGAATGGACTTGTGCGTCTGGCACTTGTGCGTCTGGCACTTGTGCGTCTTGCACTTGTGCATCTGGAACTTGTGCGATCAGATCAGGTCTTGTGTGACCTGATCTTGTGCGACTGAGAGTGAACTTGTGCGATTGGTTTTATTATCCGAATATAATGTTAATCAGTTACATTGTTTCCAAAATTCGATTCAGTTACAATCATTCAATGGTTTCCATATTCAAAATAAATCAACTACACATTCAATAGTTTCTAATCAACCCATTACTCGATCAAAACAAGGTTTTTATCACTCAATTCATATGAACCCTAATGAATAACATAACAACAACAATCATAACTCTTAAACTTATTAACATGATTCATGTTCTTGATTATTAGCATTCATACCCATAACAATATATTAATCATCCGAAATACATCACAGCCGGTTATCATGCATTCGACCCTAAATCATCAATAGCACCATTCGATTATCAAACCCTATATGATTCGTACACACTATACATGTGAGCCGATTTTATGAACATCAACATTAACAGTTTACATCATCATCAAACATATATCATTCCTACATCATCATGTAGAGCATGTATAGCACAACATCATACAATCATGAAAGCAATAGTTAAAACACTAACCGGTTAGAGAAAAGAACAAGGATTGATCCGAACACAAAAGCTTCAAGAGATGGGGATGATGTCGTCGGTTTAGAGAGAGAGGTATTAGGGTTTGTGTGTTGTGTTTTGCAAGTTATGAGGAGTATACCCATTCCCCATAGTGTTATGCGCAAATAAGAGGATGGGCCGAAACCATTACGGTTTGCCTTTGTGGTTCGAGTGCAAGGAGTGTGGCCCAACAAGGGCTTGTGCGACTGGGTTGTGTTGTGCGATCCGAGTCATATATATATATATACATACAAAGATTCACATAATACAAACATAAAGTCTCATAAACATTCATTACATCAACATATTCGATTATCACACAAGGTTCACATACGTTACATTAAGTACAAAGATAAGTTCTGAAATACGAGTTGTCACATTATCCCCAGGTTGAAAGAAATTTCATCCCGAAATTTGGTACGTACTCACTGAGGAAGCTAGTTAAGTTGCATGGTTTTCCTGGTTTTCCTGGGGTGTCACATCCTCCCCCCGTTGATCTGGAATTTCGTCCCGAAATTCCGCATTAGGTTCAGCCTCAGTAGTGGTTGTACTGTTTGCGAACAGTTGGGGATACTTTTGTTTCATTTGATCTTCGCGTTCCCAGGTGAACTCTGGGCCACGACCGGAGTTCCAACGAACTCGA
This sequence comes from Helianthus tuberosus, assembly GCA_030545235.1. Taxonomy (NCBI): domain Eukaryota; kingdom Viridiplantae; phylum Streptophyta; class Magnoliopsida; order Asterales; family Asteraceae; genus Helianthus; species Helianthus tuberosus. Next base: position 117,942,510 of record CM060358.1, on the reverse strand, counting down.
ACGAGATGTATTCTAGTGCGCTTGAGGACCTTAACGTCCCGGTCCGTGATTTCAACTGGTTCCTCGACGAATCGTAACTTCTCGTCGATAGTGAGCTCCTTCAAAGGAACTATGAGGGTCTCATCTGACAGACACTTCTTCAGATTCGACACGTGGAAAACGTTGTGAACTCCACTGAGTTCTGCTGGCAAGTTTAGTTTATAGGCCACCTTGCCTATTTTCTCTATGACTTCAAATGGTCCAACGTATCGTGGGTTCAGCTTGCCTCGTTTACCAAAACGAACAACACCCTTCTAGGGTGAGACTTTGAGTAGCACTCGATCCCCAACCTGGAACTCGAGTGGTTTCCTGCCCTTATCGGCGTAGCTTTTCTGACGGTCACGAGCTGCCGCCATTTTTTTCGTATCTGAGCAATCCTTTCTGTTGTGTCTACCACAAGTTCTGGGCCAGTGATCTGGCTATCGCCAACTTCTGCCCAGCAAAGAGGTGATCGGCATTTACGTCCGTACAATGCCTCAAATGGAGCAGCCCGAATGCTGGTGTGGTAACTGTTATTATACGAGAATTCCATTAGTGGCAGATGTTTTTCCCAACCGTTGCCAAAGTCAATCACACATGCCCTAAGCATGTCTTCAAGGGTCTGGATGGTGCGTTCAGACTGCCCATCCGTTTGCGGGTGATAAGCTGTGCTCATATCTAAACGTGAGCCAAAGGACTTGTGCATTGCTTGCCATAGTTCTGAAGTAAAACGTGCATCACGATCTGAGATAATAGAGGTTGGCACCCCGTGCCTCGAAACCACTTCCTTATGATAAACGTCTGCTAGAGTAGAGAACTTGTCTGTTTCTTTGATAGCCAAAAAGTGTGCAGACTTTGTGAGTCGATCCACGATCACCCAAATAGTATCATATCCGCGCTGGGATCTAGGCAGGCTAGTAACAAAATCCATGGAAATTTGCTCCCATTTCCAATGTGGTATCTCTGGTTGTTGGAGTAGGCCTGATGGTTTCAGATATTCAGTCTTGACTCTCGCACAAGTCAAGCACTTGCTAACGTAAGTTGCTATGTGAGCTTTCATGCTAGGCCACCAATACGTAGTTCTAAGATTGTGGTACATCTTATCCGAACCAGGATGTACCGAGTAACGAGACTTGTGTGCCTCATCCATCACAAGCTCTCGCAGGTTGCCATAGTGTGGGACCCAAATGCGCCCTGTAACGTAGTAGGCGTCGTCTTCCTTTTGTTCGAACCGTTGCCTTGAGCCGCGTAGGGCTTCCGCCCTAACGTTTTCTGGTTTCAATGCTTCAACCTGAGCATCTCGTATCTGAGCAGGAAGACTAGATCGGACAGTGAGTTGTAATGCTCGTACGCGTTTAGGTGTAGTATCCTTTCGACTGAGGGCATCGACCACCACATTGGCTTTGCCCGGATGGTATCTGATCGAGCATTCGTAATCATTCAGTAGCTCGACCCATCGACGTTGTCGCATGTTCAGCTCCTTTTGTTTGAATATATACTCGAGACTCCTGTGATCGGTGTAAATGGCGCACTTGGTACCGCACAGGTAATGTCTCCATATCTTAAGTGCAAAAACAACAGCTCCCAGCTCTAAATCATGTGTAGTGTAGTTCCTTTCATGAACTTTAAGTTGGCGTGAGCCGTACGCAATAACTTTATCCCGTTGCATCAATACACAACCAAGACCCTGAATTAATGCGTCGCAGTAAACCACAAAGTCGTATGTGCCCTCTGGCAATGAAAGAATAGGTGCGCTGCAAAGTCTATCCTTTAGGTGCTGAAATGCCGATTCTTGTGCATTACCCCATCGATAAGTAACGCCCTTCTGCGTTAGTGAGGTGAGAGGTTGTGCAATCTTTGAAAAGTCCTTTATGAACCTTCTATAGTATCCTGCCAAGCCCAAGAATTGGCGGATTTCCGTTGGTGTGCGAGGTGCTGGCCAGTTCTTAATCGATTCTACCTTAGATGGATCAACATGAATCCCATCCTTGTTCACTATGTGGCCTAGGAAATGGACTTCGTGAAGCCAGAAGTCGCATTTCGAGAACTTGGCGTACAGCTGTTCTGCTCGAAGGAGTTCCAAAATAAGTCGTAGATGCTGCTCGTGCTCCTCCTGACTCTTCGAATAGATCAGGATGTCGTCGATGAAAACTATAACGAACTTATCTAGGTAAGGCTTGCACACTCGATTCATAAGGTCCATGAAAACCGCAGGTGCGTTTGTCAGCCCAAAAGGCATGACCAAAAACTCGTAGTGTCCATAACGAGTTCTAAAGGCTGTTTTGGAGACGTCCTCTTCTCGGACTCTCATCTGGTGATATCCCAATCTCAGATCAATCTTCGAGTAGTAGCTCGACCCTTGCAGCTGGTCGAACATGTCATCAATACGTGGAAGAGGATAACGATTCTTCACCGTCACCTTGTTGAGTTCACGGTAGTCGATACACATTCTGAAGGTACCGTCTTTCTTCTTCACAAACAAGACTGGAGCTCCCCAGGGCAAAGAGCTAGGACGAATAAAACCCTTGTCCAAGAGTTCTTGTAACTGCGCAGACAGTTCTTCCAATTCTGATGGAGCTAGGCGATAAGGTGCTCGAGCTATGGGCGCTGCTCCAGGAGCCAGCTCGATTTGAAACTCGACCTGACGATGAGGCGGAAGACCAGGTAGTTCCTCAGGAAATACCTCAGGATAGTCGCGTACAATCGGAAAATCTTCTATCTTCTTCTCTTTCTTCAAGGTGTCAGTAACGAGAGCCAAAATAGCAGTGTGGCCCTTTCGCAAACACTTCTGGGCCTTAAGGAAAGAGATGATGCTCACAACAGCACCACTCTTGTCGCCACGAATCATGAGAGGTTCAACACCTGAGCGAGGAATACGGACGATCTTCTCGTTGCAAAGAATCTCTGCTTGGTGTTGGGATAACCAGTCCATCCCAATAACAACGTCGAAACTACCCAGGACGATAGGAATGAGGTCGATAGAGAAGGTCTGATTAGCAAGAACAAGATTACAACCCTTGACTACGTGTGTGGCCTCTAAACTCTTACCATTCGCTAGCTCTACAGTGTGCTTGGTGTTCAAAAGTGTTGGGGTATGCTTAAGCATTTGGCTAACTTTTAAGGACACGTAGCTAGTATCGGCACCCGAATCGAATAAAAGAGTAACATAAAAGTCGTCGAGAAGGAACTTACCCGTCACAACATTGGGATCATTCCTCGCTTCTCCCTGGCCAATCACGAATACTCGACCCCTTGCACCATTGCCGTTGTTACCCCCGTTGTTTCCATTCCCCTGGTTGTTATTATTGTTGTTGTTGTTCTGGTTCTGGTTCAGTTGGGGACAATCCCTCTTGAAGTGGCCTTCAGCTCCACACTGATAGCACCCTCTGTTGATACCTTGCTGCTGCTGCTGCTGGCGCTGATTCTGTGGGGCTTGTTGTTGACGATTCTGATTCGCGGGGCGTAAACTTCTGCAATCCTTTGCGGCGTGGCCTGGCTTGTTGCACCGATGACAGTTACTCCTGGTGCATGGCCCGCTGTGGTGTAGGTCACAGCGATTGCATTTGGGGTGAATTCCCCTGTACCCACCTTGACTTTGACTACCAGATGATTGCTGACTAGGGCTCTTGTAGTCGTCAGTCCTTCTCTGCTGCGACTGAGACTGAACAGAAGTTGAACCCTTGCTAGAAGTTCCATCCCACTTACGCTTGTTATCGTTGGGAGTATCAGAAGTAGTAGCACTAATGCGCTTTGGTAACCTGTTCTGCTCCACCGCCTGATCAGTGAGACGGTGAGCCAATTGAACAACTTGCTGGATGGTGGCGAGGTTACCTGAAGTCACATGACTTTGAATCTCTGGCACTAAACCCTTAAGGTATAGTTCGATACGCTTAATGGGAGGATCCACCATAGTAGGACATAAAATAGCTAGGTCATTCGATCTTTTTGTATAAGCTTCGATTTCTGACCCCGTCATCTTGAGGTTGAAGAACTCTACCTCCAACCTGTGGATGTCATCACGATTGCAATACTCTTCCTTAATCATTTCCTTAAAATTGTTCCATGGGGTGGCGTTAGCAGCAACGAACCCCAACATTTTAACCTGAGCGTTCCACCACGTGAGTGCTGCACCCTCTAGAGTACCAGTAGCATACTTCACCCTGCGAGCCTCAGGGCATTCACACATCTCGAAAACAGATTCGAGCTTTTCAAACTAGTGGAGGAGACCGACAGCTCCTTCGGTACCACTGAAGGTACTAGGTCGACAGTCCATAAAGGTCTTGAAAGTGCACACAGGAGGCTGTGCAGGTTAACCTGTCGTGAGAGTAAGAAAGGACAAAGTTTAACACAAAGGTTGGTTCACGCGAGTAGGATCCTGGGATCCTAGAGTGAGTTGAGATGGCAGGGTATACCTCCTGCCTGAGCGGCTGCAAGTGCCGCAGCAACTTGTTGGTTAATCAGAGCCGTCAACTGGGCTTGAGTCATGTTAACGCGTCCAGACATGATCTTCATATCAATAGAAACATGAGTGAGAGGGGTTCGCTGTGACAACTGGCAAATAACTGGTAATTCCGTACAATCTAATCACTATTTATATTTCTAAATCTCATGCATTTAGCGTAATTTAATTACGTAACAGTGTCGTTAATTGAATAACAAGGTTAGGACAAGGAAACAATGTTAAAACATATGTTGGTTTTCGTCGTATGGCGAAACCAAGTAAACTATGCCTTAAGAGTGTTGGTAGAAAGTGCTGCGTGCACTATTCACGGTTACACTATTCCTTGCCAGCAAACCGTGAAATCAGAGCAAAACACTGAAAAACGACACTCGGATAACATAACTGAGTCCATTTATATAAGAAAACATTATTGTGAAAACACCTCTTGCAAAGAAACAAGACTTTCCGGTATAACGCCCTAATTGTCAAAATATCCGTTTCGGCTTAAAATATAGCATTTTAACACGTCCGAACCAAGAACCAAGCATTTCCGGGACTTCGGAATAATGTCAATTGATGAAAAATATACTAAAACAATAAGATGATATCAACGGAATGTTCATAATCACAAGTTTCCGGCGTTACGTCGCTATGCGCTAAACTAGTCCGTTAGCGGTTCGACGAACTAGTAGACGACATTTTTGGTCACGAAACAAGCAAACGAAGAATCTAGTGAACTAGTTAAGCTAAATTTGGGACTCGGTATCATTTCGTACAACCTTCGGATGCAAGAAAACAACTTGCGGAATTTCTTGTCGGTACGACATAAAAGTACCGTAAACGAGCCGACGACGAAACGAAAAGCGTTTTAAGTATCAAAACATGATTTTTACTAGTTTGAGGAACTAGTTAATATTAATTTTGGTTCCGAAACACTGATCATCCCTTAACGACGTAATTAAACCCCTAATCACCCTACACCTCTTAATTACCAAAATATCTAGTTCTTTAATAAATTTTTTTATAAAAATTAACATATTACCCCCCCCCCCCCCCATGTGTGAGCCAAAAATCAAGTGGGCCACACCCCTTGATCATGTTTGAAAATGTGAAGATTTGGAGCATGGGACTTGATGGGGTGGTTATTGAAAGATTGCTATGACACCATGCCTTATACCATTCCATCATTCACTTATCACCACACTTTTCAAACACAAAAATTCCTTCCTTCTCCTTCCTTGAACTCGGCAGCCATACACCCCCATTAACACACTTTCCAAACTTCATTTACTTCATATTTTTACACTAAATCAAACCTTACAAGATCATCTACACTTGGTGCATGCATGGAGAACACTTAGGAGCTTTCTTGGAGCTTAATTGTCTTCTTGTCTTCTTATTTTAGCTTGTGCACCTTGTGAGTCTTCTAAACACAATTTTTATGTTTCTTATGACTAGTTAATCATAGAAGTACAAGTTGTTGTTCTTGAAATTAAAGTTAAACATAATCAAAAACCCTAAACATAAAGATAATAAACACTAAATATGAAGATGTTATGTGTTGATTTATGTTGTTAGTGTTATAATATTCATGTGATCTTGTTGATTATGTTATTTTTGTCTAAATTAGTATATTAAAGTCTATGCTTATGATGATCAAGTTAATAGATTCATGTAGTATTTGATATTTGGGTTCATCTTACCATGATGAACATGAATATGTGATTTAAACATGATTATGTTTAAATCAAGAATGATCATCTACTTCAAAGATTATGAGCATTTGTATGTGAAGTTGGTTTAGTAAATTTTGGGAAGATTAAACCAAGAATAATCATGTTAACAAGACTTTTGGAAGACACTAATAAACTTGATTTTTGGACATAAAGCAAGTTATAATATTTTACTTTAAAAAGTGAAGTATAAAAAGTCTTGGAAATCTTTATAAAAATGTGAGAATTTTTAAAGATGAAAAACAAGTTTAAACAAGTTCATATACATAATAAACTTGAAGAATGGTTAACTTTAAAGTGATAAAAGGATTTACCAAAGAAATGCTCATAATAAGCTTTGAAGGATAAAGTGTGAAATTATTGTTATAAAATAACATTTGATGAACTTGGTAAATTGTGATGATTTGAGAAAATTGATCATTGATTTAAACGCGTTTTTATAACGTGGGAAACGTCATAGTTTAGGGGAAACTATGGCGATTTTTTCTAAAAAATCTAATCGCGATTAAAGAAGGGATTAAAGGGTGATTAACAAGGTTAAACGCGATTAGTGGTCTTAAATGTCATTATGGAAACTTTGATGAGAATATTTAAGGTTTAAATATTCAAGAAGTTCTTATAAACTTAAACTTATATTTTTACAAAAATAAATGGGTAAAAATATAACAATATGTAAATATAATTTTTGGTAAGAAAAATTATATATTTTCGGAAACTTGCTAAGTACTTGCAATGTGTGCTATATATGTGTATGTATTAGATACCCATAGGGTGATCAAATTAAATATACATACATGTTCCTACATGGTCCAAGAAATGCTAGAAAAATCGGACAACTAAATAAAATGGCCGAAATGGAAATACATAACACTTGATGACGACAATTTGGGCGTATCGACATCGTAAACAAGTTACTACGATGTCGAGTCTAAAAATAACATATTTTTAGACACTAAGGCGAACGCATAACTAAGTGGTCAAAAACAAGAATCCGGAAAGTCGAAAACTATAAAAATTACCAAGTATTTTTCATGTGAAAAACGAACTTATTAAGTTATATGCTTGGTGAATTTTTGGTAAAAATTTCAAGAATATATTTAATGGACTCACTAGAAAACTAGGGATAGGCCCAATAACAAGAAAACTAGGGCTAGGCCCAATAACAAGAAAACTAGGGCTAGGCCCAATAACAAGAAAACTAGGGCTAGGCCCAATAACAAGAAAACTAGGGCTAGGCCCAATAACATAATAAAGAATTCAAGATGAACAACTTGTACGAGGTCCGAAAGACCAAGTGTCTAACGAGATTAGTACACATGTAGGTTATTGACACGTACGGACGCTTACTTTGATATCATATTTCACGGAACGCAAACTTGTGAGTTCATGTCCCTCCTTTCACTGTTTTCAATGTTTTGTTTTCAAAAACATCGAGGGGAAATACATGCTAAAACTATTGGTATGTTAGTTACGGAGTAGGAGGCATGATCAATGTGCATAAGTAGGGAATCTACATTTATAACCATTAATCACGTTGTGACCAAGGTGCAAAAGGTGTAGATCTATTGGGTTTGAGGCACGCCCCACTCCTAGTTGTTAACCGTGGAGTGCTTTTGTGATCCCTAAGTGGACAAAGTGTTCTCGGTTTGGTTATTTTGCTTATGGCGCATTATGTCAGGGGGCTCGCTACCCACTGATAGATCTTTAACAGACTCCATGATTTTAATCAGAACATACCATGATTACAAGATAACAAGTACTAGATTTCATATGATATCAAATACTGCATGAACTCGCTCAACTTTTTGTTGACTTTTTAAAACTACATGTATTTCAGGAAACAGGTCTTGAGCCGGTGATTCACTATGGGATTCGGGAAAACAAATGACAACGATTGCCACTTTTGAAGGGTTTGTCTTCTATATCCCAACCTCGTGTGGGAATATAGGAAACAAAACCTTACTAAGTTTTATGTTAAAACTACAGTTGGTGATGTGAAAAACAAACGGATAACTATGTTATGTCTAATGTTGTGAACATGTATGGTACTTGAACCTACTTTTGGAAAACTATGTAAATATTTGTTGGAATTTATATAACTATGGCATCGTTGTTGGTTCATGTTGTTAAATACATTTGGATGCAATGATTACCTTTCTTACGTCACACACAATACGCTTCCGCTACTAGCAGGGTGTGACATTCGCGAAAATGCGATGACAGAAGGGAGTAAGCACACACGTGTTTTCAAACTATCGTTGCTACGTTTATCTAAGCATACCATAAGCAAAGTTCTACGTAATCTAGCAAGTAGGCAATAAAACATAAACCATATCACCTAGAATGTCGAGTCTTGCACGTGGAGCGAAGCGTCGTTGTGGATCGTTGAGCACTATACAGGTTATAGTCTGGTTTTAACAAAAACTTTTTCCCCTTATTAAAACCAAGTTCACTATAAACAATGGCTCTGATACCAATCTGTCACACCCCCAAAATCCACCTGCGGAGTATCACCGCTTGGAGGCGTGACTGACAAGGATCAAGCCACCAATCATATTGAACAAGCATATAAGTTTATAAAACCCAACACAATACAATTGGTGTCCAAACAAAACATAGTTTAAGTTGCAAGCGGAAGCATAATGTCTAAAACCAAGGCATAAGTAAATAATGTTTAAGTTCATCATGAACACTAAATGTCCATGCTCCACAACGACTCTTCCCCATGCAAGCTCCTGCTAAACCTATTGACCTGCAAAGCATGTAGTAACGAGTCAACAACAATGTTGAGCGAGTTCACAGTTGGGTGTTTATTTTAAGTTGTTCCAAAAACAGTTTCCTTTAGCTGGCATCCTGCCGTGGGGGTTACCCCATAGTTGAAAACGTGTTCTGTTTAAATCCCGTTTACTCTGGCTATTCAGCCATGGGGGCTACCCCATGTTTAATTATCTGGCTCTTCGGCCGTGGGGGCTACCCCATGTATATACTACTAGACTCGTTACCATATCGACCACTGACTTTAGTCATGTTTATGTGCCCTTAGCATCAATGTCTATCATCATTGACGTGCCCAGATCCATTAGTTCACGCCCGTCCTCTGCGGCACGGTGTGAGGCTTGTCAGACCTTAATAGCGCTATCTAACTAATGACCCGCTCGCCATTGGCCTGGCGATTAAGTCGATATAAAAAGGAGGGACTTCGGGATAGAGTTTTGGTCTAGTGAAAGTTAACTGTCCATGAAGACGAGGAATTATATTCCTGAACCCGTACTGTCCTACCCAAGAAAGGACGTGGAATCCATCTTCCTTAACCCATTCCCAACCCCTGGGAATCCCATGCTTTGTAGAAAGTGTGAACTCACCTTAGGTTAGCTCCGCAGATAAGTAAAGGTCGATTGAGCTCCTAGTGGTCAACCACGTCCTAACATGGTTACCATACAAGTCAGGTCTAGGTTCAAGTAGTGCACGTATGTTTACACATAAGCTAACAGATTACAATCACGTATTGATCATGGCAACACATTAACAGTCAAGTATATAGCATACTCATACTTGTATGATTCAAAAGATTGGGCTCGCACAAGTCTAACAGCCTTGTGCGATTCACCCATTGAAGCCCAAGATACCCGGCCCAATAAACATAAGCAGTCCAGTATGTAAACAGCCCAAATAAATAAACATGGATCTCTTGTGCGGTCCGGATAGCTTGTGCGATCCGGATGGCTTGTGCGATTAGAAACCAACCCAGCCCAATAATCCATCCCACATGTACACGGCCCAAACAGTTAACAAAAACATAACTTGTGCGATCCAATAGTCTTGTGCGACTACTGGTACCTTGTGCGACTGGACTTGTGCGACTGGACTTGTGCGACTGGACTTGTGCGTCTGGCACTTGTGCGTCTGGCACTTGTGCGTCTGGCACTTGTGCGATCAGATCAGGTCTTGTGTGACCTGATCTTGTGCGACTGAGAGTGAACTTGTGCGATTGGTTTTATTATCCGAATATAATGCTAATCAGTTACATTGTTTCCAAATTCGATTTAGTTACAATCATTCAATGGTTTCCATATTCAAAATAAATCAACTACACATTCAATAGTTTCTAATCAACCCATTACTCGATCAAAACAAGGTTTTTATCACTCAATTCATATGAACCCTAATGAATAACATAACAACAACAATCATAACTTTTAAACTTATTAACATGATTCATGTTCTTGATTATTAGCATTCATACCCATAACAATATATTAATCATCCGAAATACATCACAGCCGGTTATCATGCATTCGACCCTAAATCATCAATAGCACCATTCGATTATCAAACCCTATATGATTCGTACACACTATACATGTGAGCCGATTTTATGAACATCAACATTAACAGTTTACATCATCATCAAACATATATCATTCCTACATCATCATGTAGAGCATGTATAGCACAACATCATACAATCATGAAAGCAATAGTTAAAACACTAACCGGTTAGAGAAAAGAACAAGGATTGATCCGAACACAAAAGCTTCAAAAGATGGGGATGATGTCGTCGGTTTAGAGAGAGAGGTATTAGGGTTTGTGTGTGTTGTGTTTTGCAAGTTATGAGGAGTATACCCATTCCCTATAGTGTTATGCGCAAATAAGAGGATGGGCCGAAACCATTACGGTTTTCCTTTGTGGTTCGAGTGCAAGGAGTGTGGCCCAACAAGGGCTTGTGCGACTGGGTTGTGTTGTGCGATCCGAGTCATATATATTTATACATACAAAGATTCACATAATACAAACATAAAGTCTCATAAACATTCATTACATCAACATATCCGATTATCACACAAGGTTCACATACGTTACATTAAGTACAAAGATAAGTTCTGAAATACGAGTTGTCACAGAACCTGGCTCAAAAACTTACCCAAGAATTTCATTCTGGTAATTCCAACCGTGGGAAAGGTACAGGTTCTTCCTCTTCACCCAGCTAAAAGTATTGCAAAAGGAAGCTCTCAGGAAGGTGCTCCATATACTGCAACTTCTGTAAAATGTCTGGATATAAGGAAGAAGACTGCAGGAAGAAAACTAGCAATAGGCTATGCTTCAATTGTGGAGAAGCTGGTCATATCAAACCGAAATGTCCGAAAGTAGCTCTAGCGATAACCAGCAAAGCCAAGGCAATTTAAGGACCCAAAAATAATGCCAGAGCATTTGTTCTGACAGCTGAAGAAGCCAAGATGATTCCGGATGTGATTGCCGGTACGTTTTAGTTAATGATATTTTTGCTAAAGTATTATTTGACTTTGGTGCAAAACCAGGTGGAAAAACAGAATCGTCCTCAATATCGTGATCAAACTCAAAGTTGTGTGCGGGAACTGGTGCAGCTGATGACGCCATATCAGGGTCGGCGTCGTGTGAGTGGTGCTGCACTCCCTGTATATGCAAAGATGCGGACGCCACAGGCTCAAATCAGTCTGGAACAGGTGAATGGGCATGAGCCTCCTCTGCAGGAGCGTCAGCAAGCAGTAGGCTATCACCAGCAACAATAGGGCCTCGCCCTCAAGTGGGTCCTCCTCTAATAGATCGACATCGTCGTCAGAGACAACGTCGGGGGGCATATCAACAACGGGATAAGCGGCAAGGGGTACAGGAGCAGGGATCACCGCGAGTGGCAAATCCCCAACAAGATGGCCATCAGCAGGCTCTGCTACGACATCAGGCAGTGCAAAGGGCTGAAAGTCGTCCTCATCTGTGCTGGTCGTATCGGAAGTGTACACCTCGTGCTCCGATGAAACTATGTCGCCTGATACTATGGTCGTGGGATCTGTAGTGTCTGACTCTCCAGTATCTGATGAAGGCATGACTTTTTGTAACACAAACACACATATGCACAAATAATCAATCATATAGTCAGATAAACATATTAGTCACCAATAAACAATCAAATAGTTCTCCTAGTCCCACTAGCCTCCCAGCCTCTCAGACTGAATCTCCTAGTCCCACTAGACAATTCTCTCAGCCTCCCAGACTGACTCCCTAGTCCCACTAGACAATTCTCTCAGCCTCCCAGACTGACTCCCTAGTCCCACTAGACAATTCTCTCAGCCTCCTAGACTGACTCCCTAGTCCCACTAGACAATTCTCTCAGCCTCCCAGACTGACTCCCTAGTACCACTAGATAATTCTCTCAGCCTCCCAGACTGTGCCATAACTAACAAATAAAATGTGCTCAACATTTGGTTGTAAACACGTTTTGTGACCTGGATCTGTACTTAAGTGGTATGCAGTGTAAAAATGTTTTCGTGAGAGCCCTAGTGATCATAGTCTAGACTCGAGAAGGAATCCTAGTTCGCTATGATCAGAGCTCTGATACCAAGCTGTCACACCCTGGCTTTGCGGAAGCGTGGGTTTATTTGGTGTGACTTCTTAATACCATAGCTTAATCACAACAAAGCTATATGAAAATAAAACCATGCAGATCATCCATTGATTTAAGTTTGAAAAGTAAAATACCACAACATTGTCTTAAGGCGTTGACACGTGCAACGGAAATTACAACCTAATAACATAAAAACATTGTTTGAAAGACACAACCACAAACTTAAGATAGACGTAGTTTAAGAACTGTGACTCGTCCAGGTAAAAGCCACAACCCCTAAACTTGGATGATCCCATAACTTTAACGCAGCGTGAAAACGTAGCATACCGTGCCAGATCCTTAGTTCCCTGAAATACATGTAAGTTGAAAAATCAACATAAAGTTGAGCGAGTTCATGTGAAAGTGAGTATGTAAAACCTTTAAAGTACGTCCCAATGTAAAAAGGTTTAAGTACGTCCCGATGTAAAAATGTCCCTGGTATGTAGCAATAAGGAAAAAGAGATCACCATTGGGTTGCAAAGCCAATGATATGTGTGAAGTGATGCAGGAAGACTCAACCCTAGCGGATTTGTACGTCAGGCACTTAGTCACCACCTGGTCCATTAAGCGGGCTCAGGAGTGGGGCTCGCTACACCCAAATAGATCTATCACTAATGTCCCTCGGTCCTACACGAGGATTAATGGCCTCAAGTTGCGCCTACTCACTCACATGATCTGTACGTCCTAACCCTCCTTAAGCTAACCATACCATGTAAAAAGTATTCGTAATCATAGTAACATGTATTTCACCCCCGCAGTATAAAAACTGAAAACAGTTAAGAGAAAAGGGGGACATGAACTCACAGAAGTGCGTCTCGAAATAGTAATCTCCCAGTCAACCTGCTGCGTAACGACCTACACGTACTAACTTCTATTAGACGGACGGCCGTGCCTTAGCTTAAGGTTTAATGTCTTTGGGAAATAGTTAGGCAACTATTTCGTAATTACTTTTCGTAATTATTTTCTAAATATATTCCTTCCCAAGGATGGGGGTTTTAATACATGTGCGTTCGTATAACTTCGAAATATATTATTAAGTCTCACTTAATGTAATATATTTTATTTCATTTTTCCAAAATACTTTACTTCCAAAATATAAATATTTTTCCCAAAAATATTATATTTTATTCCATATAATTTTCCAAAATAATATCCTTGTCAAAATACACACTTATGAGTATTTTCTGAAAATACGTAAGTTACGTTGTAAGGTTCGGGTGGTATAAATAATACCGGTGTAACTTAAATATTTATTGCGAAGCCGTTCGTATTATTTTGGAGCCGTGAATATTCAGTGTATTCTAGTAATATTATTTTTACCCTAAAAATAATATTTGTATAGTTCACAAAATAATCATAAAAATTCACACAAGTGCTAATATGAAAATATATATACTAAATATATATTTTAACAAGTTTTATTTATGAAAATCCCACCTCAGACACTTGGATATTTTGTAATGGCGAACTTTATTCGGAAAAACAAGTCAAAAATATACTCATAACACTTGTTGTAAAAATATTTCTAAGTGTTATATTTCTGGAAAAAAATTTCACCAGAGTTTCCTCTGTAACTGGAGGTGGCCACGCTTTCAAGCGTATCATTTTCTTTTATAAATTTCAATCAATAATGTTCCCAACATCAACAACCAATATTTCAACACTAAACTAGTCAAAAATATACGTAAGTCGCAAACACATGAACTTGTGGGTTATGTAAAACCGTGTAGTAATCTTCCAATATTCTTAGTAGATCTTTCTGTCTTTGTAAATAAAATCGGTTTCTCGAAAATCTTATTTTTAAAGAGGATACATTTTTACAACTTCTAGTCAAAATTGCAAAATCATTTCTTTGTTAAAACCTTTCGTTACACAAGTGTCTACACACTTGTGTGTTCCCAAAATCACCTTTAGTTTATGAAAGATCCGGCTTCTAAAACATGATTTCATTTTACACTTGGTTCTTCGAAAATACAACTTGTAGATCTTTAGATCTACTAGTTTAGAACTCCATTTTACAAGAAAAATTTCTTTTACACAAGTTCATGTTCATATGTAGTAGTGTTCATCATCTAACCACTTTCATACTTTAACATACACTAGTTCATGCTTCTTGAACATGACTTAGCCGGGTAGATGACGATCCGAACTACTACTAGCATCCAACAACAATAAATAATTATAACAAAACTAGTTTCAAAAGTTTTACACTAATATTCATTCATTAACCAACATGTTTATTATTTTTAGTAGACTTTTAGTTTTGGTCTCTAGTGTTCATGATTTTTACCCGTTAAATTTCTTATTAACCACTTTAGATACGAACAATAGGGTGTTTAGAGTCACTTACTACTAGCTCGAGGCTAGGGAAGAAACTAGACGAAAAACGGGTGGTTAATAGCGTTGTGGTGAGGTCCTTGACAATCCGTAAGCACCGAGCCTCCTTATGGGTGACTGTTCTCCTTTGTATGTAAAATAATGTGGCTAGAATGAAATTTAAAGTGGGTGGATGGTGGGTTGTGTGTTCGGCCGTGAGTCTCCAAAGAGAGAAAGAGAAGAGTGTAACAATTTTTTTTTTTTTTTTTTTTGTAAAGTGATAGAATGGATGAAGTGTGATCCAAAAGTCTAATTTATAGACCATAAGACTTGATTAACCAAAAGATAAAGTGTCCTCTAGATTTAAGGCACAAGTGAATTAAAATATTAAAATGTGTTAGAGGGTGTCCCCTCATAGGAACCAAACTCGTTCAAAAAGGGGGGGAATTTATGGTGGGATTCCAACTAGATGATTAGGTAACTAGTGAGTTTAATTAGGAGGTTAATTAGTGTATTATTTGTGTAGTAATTTATAACGGGTGTTAGGGTGTTCGGGGACCCTAACTGGCTCAGAAAAAGAAAACAATGTTAATGACAATATTTTTATGTCCCGGGTTAAGTCCGGTTGTTCGGTTGGATATTAATCCGTTAATGTGCTAAATAAATATTTAAAGTGTCGTTAATATTATTTTTAGTGACCCATTAATTCACCAACACTTTGGAAAGTGTCTAGGACTATTTTTCTCACGTTTTGGCACTTTACTAGTTAGCTTAAAAGCTGAATTTTTATTTAAAGTGCTGAATTTTGTATTCAAAGTACGTTTTAGGCACATCCGGTCACTATAATTATCACCTAGTGACGCGGTTCTACAATCCTCACATCCCTACACTCCCTACTAGTGTAGTAAACTATTCCCGGCTCAAACTGGCCTTAGAGACAGTATCTGTCTGATGCTGGCTATGTCAGCATGTTTACTGGGTTATCCGTATAGTGTGCTCACTGTGCTTTTGTGCATCAAGATTGTCACTGAAGTTTTGTGTATAAATAATAGAGTGACAGTATAAAATGTGATGCAAGAGTATGTATGTATCAGTAACCAGTAAGCAGTTTAATCACAGTTGTAAGCAAGCACAGTAATTAAGTAGTAATTAAATATTAATTAATTCGTACGAATACCTGGTTTGGTGAGGGTTGTCACATTCTCCCCCCGTTAAAGAAATTTCGTCCCGAAATTTAAGTTCTGCTTCTATTTGCAGGGGTCTTTGGAAATAAATGGGGGTACTTCTCCTTCATTCGATCCTCACGTTCCCACGTGAATTCAGGCCCATGTCTTGCATTCCAATGAACTTTGACGAGTTTGACACTGCTCCTGCGAGTTTTGTTAACTTTCCAATCCGTGACCTCAACAGGTTCTCCAGTGAAGTGGAGCGTGTCGTCGATATGAACTTCGTCAGCAGGAATGATCACTGTATCTTGTGTTGGACTTTTTCTCAAATTGGATACATGGAATGTATCGTGAACACCATGTTGTTCAGCAGGTAGGTCCAACTTGTAGGCTACAAGCCCAATCCTTTGCAGGATTCTGAAAGGGCCAATGTAACGCGGATTCAACTTCCCACGCTTTCCGAAGCGTGCCACACCCTTCCAGGGTGAAACTTTCAATAAAACCATATCTCCAACTTGGAATTCCAAATGTTTCCGGTTTGGATCTGCATAGGCTTTCTGTCTGTTGCGAGCCGCTTCGATGCGTTTTCGAATCTGCGCAATCTTGTCTGTCGTCTCTTGGACTATTTCGGGACCAACAAGCTGCCTATCACCTGCGTCAGCCCAGCATAGGGGTGATCGACACTTGCGTCCGTAAAGAGCTTCAAATGGCGCGGCTCCAATACTGGTGTGGTAGCTGTTGTTGTATGAGAATTAGGCCAATGGTAAATGCTTATCCCAGCTACCACCAAGATCCATTACACATGCTCTCAGCATATCCTCCAATGTCTGAATAGTTCTTTCACTTTGGCCATCAGTTTGCGGATGAAATGCAGTACTTAGGTTCAATTGCGAGCCAAAAGCTTCTTGGAAGGATTGCCAAATCCTTGATACAAATCTCCCATCCCTATCACAGATGATCGAGAGAGGCACTCCATGACGTGCAACGATTTCTCGCATGTATATTTCCGCAAGTTTACTCGTAGTGTCCTTCTCTTTGATTGGCAAGAAGTGTGCGGACTTTGTTAGGCGGTCAACTATCACCAAAATAGTATCATGACCCCTGGGCGTCCTTGGAAACTTCGTTATAAAATCCGTTGAAATCTGTTCCCATTTCCACTTGGGAATTTCAGGTTGTTGCAGAAGTCCCGAAGGCTTCTGGTATTCAGCTTTCACCTTTCACCTTGGCACACGTCAAACATTTGCTAACATAAACAGCAACGTCGCCCTTCATCCTGGGCCACCAATAATAATCCTTAAGATACTGGTACATCTTATCCGCACCGGGATGAATAGAGTATCGTGATTTGTGTGCCTCATCAAAAATAACTTTTCTCAACCCACCGAACAGAGGAACCCAAATTCTTTTCATAAAACATAAAGTTCCTTCCTCGTTTGGCACCAACTGCTTCTCCATCCCACGGAGATACTCATCTCCAATATTCCTTCTTTTCAAAGCTTCTCTCTGTGCAGCACGAATGTGTAGAGAGAGATCTGTCTGGATAATCATTTCTAAAGCCCTAACCCTTATGGGCTTGATCCTTTCTTTACGACTTAGGGCATCGGCAACCACATTCGTCTTCCCTGGATGGTACTTTATCTCGCAGTCGTAATCGTTCAACAATTCGACCCAACGTCTTTGTCTCATATTCAACTCTTTCTGGTTGAATATGTGCTGTAAACTCTTGTGGTCCGTGAAAATTGTACACTTTGTACCATACAAATAATGTCTCCAGATTTTCAGCGCAAATACCACTGCGCCTAGTTCTAAATCATGCGTGGTAAAATTCCTTTCATGAACTTTCAACTGGCGTGACGCGTAAGCTATAACTTTCTGGCGTTGCATCAACACGCAACCCAATCCTTGACGTGAGGCGTCACAGTATACCACGAAATCATCAGTTCCTTCGGGTAGCGATAAAATCGGTGCATTACAAAGCTTGTCTTTCAGTAACTGGAATGCTTCCTCCTATTTGATTTCCCAATCAAAATTCTTATCCTTCTGTGTGAGCGCGGTAAGGGGTTGAGCGATTTTAGAAAAATCCTCAATGAATCTTCGATAATAGCCAGCCAAACCTAAGAACTGGCGAATCTCGGTCGGCGTCTTTGGAGTCTCCCAGCTCTTTATCGCCTCGATCTTTGTGGGATCAACATGGATTCCATTTCCATTAACCATGTGTCCAAGAAACTGGACTTCGCGTAGCCAAAACTCGCACTTTGAGAATTTGGCATACAACTGTTCCTTTTTCAGCAACTCCAAAATAGCTCTTAAGTGCTGTTCGTGTTCAGCCTTTGTCTTTGAATAAATCAAAATATCGTCGATGAATACAATCATGAACTTATCGAGATACGGCTTGCAGACTCGGTTCATTAGGTCCATAAAAATAGCAGGCGCGTTTGTCAACCCAAACGACATAACTAGGAACTCGTAGTGTCCATAACGAGTCCTAAAGGCTGTCTTCGGGATACTTTCTTCTTGTATCCTAAGTTGATGGTATCCGGATCGAAGATCGATCTTAGAGTAAAAGCTTGAACCTTGGAGCTGATCGAATAAGTCATCGATCCTTGGCAGGGGATACCTATTCTTGATAGTCAACTTATTAAGCTCGCGGTAGTCTATGCACATACGAAAACTACCGTCCTTCTTTTTAACGAACAGTACTGGAGCTCCCCAAGGTGAGAAGCTTGGCCTGATGAATCCTTTATCCAATAGCTCCTGGAGTTGTGTCGACAATTCTTGCATCTCTGACGGTGCAAGTCTATAAGGTGCCCTAGCTACAGGCGCGGCGCCTGGAACTAAGTCTATACGGAACTCCACTTGCCTCTGGGGTGGCAATCCTGGCAAGTCCTCAGGGAAGACTTCAGGATACTCCCTTACGACAGGGATGTCTTCGATTTTCGGCTCAGCAGCTTTCTTATCCACGATGTGTGCCAAGAAGGCCGCACATCCCTTCTGTAAACACTTTCGCGCTTTCAGGTAGCTGATGATTCTTAAAGGCGTATCACGCTTTTCACCATGAACCACAATCGTTTCACCATCTTCGGTTGGGATGCGAATGATCTTCTCATGGTAGACAATTTCTGCCTTGTTACTTGATAACCAATCCATTCCTACTACCACGTCGAAGCTTCCCAACTTGACTGGTAGTAGATCCAAAGCAAACTCACGCTCTCCCAATTCGATTACACAATCTCTGACCACTTCATTAGCTTCTACTAACTTTCCGTTCGCCAATTCGATTGAGTACGGGATATCTAGTTTACTAGCGGCTAAACCAAGCTATAATCGGCACCAGTATCAAATAAAACGGATGCAAAGCGTTGGTTTATAGGGAGCGTACCAGTAACAACATTGGGATCCCGGCGCGCTTGAAAACCCTTCCCCGAGCTTGGTTCAATTCTGGGCAGTTCCTCTTATAGTGCCCAATGTCACCACAGTTAAAACAACCCGGTCTCTGCCCGTTTCCACCTCCATTCCCAGCTTGATTGTTGTTTTGGTTACGATTCACAGCACCTGCTTGATTCGCGTTGTTGCCTCGATTCCCATTTCCTCCATTATTTCCTTGAGCACGATTTCCATTTCCACCCCGGTTATTGTTTCTATTTCCAAAACCTCCTTGGCCTCCTCGGCCAACAGTGGCCCAGCAAGTATCCTTCGAGTGACCAACCTTTCCACATGCTTCACATACTTTTGACCCACACCGGCCAGAATGGTGACGCTGGCAGGTGTTACACTTGGGATGGGTACCCATATACCCTTTTCCTTTCTTTCTTCCACCGGTTGTAGCTTGAACCGGTGCGCTTGGTTCTGCTTTCCTGCCATCACTGCTTGTGCCTTGTTTGAAGTTCGAGAATTTTCTTTTATTACCCCCGGACGACTCTACGTGAGTCTCCTTCTTCCTTTGCTCAACATCAGAAAACTTGTTTAAGCGGATAGCCTCCTCAGTGAGAGCCACGCTCAGATCGATCGCCTCAGTGATTGTTGCTGGCTTTGAAGAGGTCACCATACTTATGATTTGAGGAGCTAAACCCCAAATGAAGCGCTCAATTCGCTTGAATTCCGGTGTCACCATATAAGGTACCACATGAGATAGGTCGTGGAATCTATGAACGTACTCCGCGATTTTGGGACCGTCCATCCTCAAATGCCAAAACTCAGTCTCCAACCTTTGTATCTCAGCACGAGAACAATGCTTCTTTCTCATCAACTGCTTTAACTCAGCCCAGGTCAATGCGTAAGCAGCTGCTTCACCAAGAGTTTGCATTTGTAAGTCCCACCAGGACAGGGCTCCGTCCAAGAATAGCCCAGAAATGTAGGTAACTTGCTGGTCTGGAGCGCACTTGCTCATTCGGAGAACATAGTCTGTTTTCTCGGCCCATCTTACAAAAGCAACAGCACCTACAGTGCCGTCGAAGTTTACGGGCTTGCAGTCTAGGAACTGCTTGTAAGTGCACCCATGTGGTGGATTGTTATTGCCATTATTGTTAGAATTACTTCCGCTAGTTCCTCCTTGTGAGGCTGCGTACTGTGCAATGGCGGCAGCGATGATTTGTTGAAGTCCTACCTCGTTGGTAGGCATGCGCGGATCGCGTTTTGGTGGCATCTTCTAAAAGATGGTTCACGTTGGTCAGGTGAGAGTAAGTAAAGTGTACGTATGTAATATCAACACATAACATCTCATGTTATAAATAAATCACCCATATCGATAGCCTCTGTAATGGTTGAGGGCTTCGAGGTAGTAACCATGCCCCTGATCTGGGGTGCAAGTCCCCAAATGAATCGTTCAATCCTTTTGAACTCCGGTTTGACTAAGTAGGGGACGACCCTAGACAAGTCGTGAGATTGCTGGACGTATTCAGGAATCTCTGGTACGTCCATTTTCAATTCCAGAACTCCACCTCAAGCTTCTGGATTCCAGCCCTAGAATTGTATTTCTTCTCCATCATTCCTTTGAGCTCGTCCCAGCTCAGTGCATAAGCAGCATCTGTGCCAAGGGTCTGAACCTGAAGGTTCCATCATGAGAGTGTGTCATCTAGAAATAACCCCGAGGTATAGGTAACACTCTGTTGGGG
Organism: Helianthus tuberosus; assembly: GCA_030545235.1. Lineage (NCBI taxonomy): Eukaryota > Viridiplantae > Streptophyta > Magnoliopsida > Asterales > Asteraceae > Helianthus > Helianthus tuberosus. The sequence goes on along the minus strand of CM060358.1, from coordinate 117,921,310 downwards.
CGAACCGTTACTCATTCTTAGAATGGAGTCAATCTTTTCGGACCAACGAACAAATGCAACGGTGCCTCCTGTTCCGTCAAAGTTCAAAGGCTTGCAGTTCAGGAACTGCTTATAGGTGTAGCCAGTTGGAGGGTTATTTCCAGTAATGCCATCGCTGTGCCTAGAGCGGAGGGCTTAATGTCGTGCATTTGCCTGTGAGATACGTTCTTGCAGCTCAGCTTCTGTCCTTGGCAGTGTACTGGTGTCTGTGACACGTCTGGGTGGCATTCTCTTCTGTCGAAGTGGTATGAAGCGGGCTAGACAACATTTCAATTGTCTATGAGATACATAGCACCATAAGCCATCATGTAATCACCCAATTTTACACGTAAATATACTCAATGTATGAGTGGGGAAATAAATTTCTGAGCCTTCACATAGGCTTGCCAATTTGGCTTGTTGCTTGTAATAGAATGAACTCGAGGCTACATCGCCTCACCTTGGTCATTCGTGTTTTAGTTATTTCCTGCTACATTGGTTTTCTTAGGTCTTTAGCTTTACTGGTGCGTATATTTTCCTTTAGATGGGGTTGTTCGTGTAGGGGTGTTAGAGAGTGTATCGACACTAATTCTTTCTGAATGATACTCCTCTTCACTTGCTTAAATGTCGTTTCCTCAAACGCCTCGTATGCAGGTAGAAGTGTTAGTCACGAAGTAGGCTAAGACAGGCTTCCTACTTTCTAACGTGCTAAAGCACTGATCTATGGATTGTTCTACCAGATGCAGGTGAGGACACCTATAGATTAATTTTGTGTGGTTTTCATTAGCTTGACCCGCAGAGTCCACCAGGATTTCTGTGCACTACAAGTTGTTATTACGTGGGCCCCCGTAATAATAAATTGTCTTGCACAGTTACCCCAATTTTCTCTCGTCCAAGCAGATGATCAATCAAGGAGCGACAGCAGGTGCATCGGCATGAACAGGGTCATGCTCCAATGCGGGGTCAGGAGCAACGCCTGGCTCAGGGGCCACAGTCGGCTCCGGATCAACAAACTCCATCTCAAAATCAGCTGGATCAACAAACATAGGGTCGACAGGGGCTACAGGATCCTCCAAGGGCTGGTCTAAGTGTATGAACTCAATGTCATGGTCTGGATCAAAACCAGGTGGAAAAACAAAATCGTCCTCAATATCGCGATCAAACTCAAAGTTGTGTGCGGGAACTGGTGCAGCTGATGACGCCATATCAGGGTCGGCGTCGTGTGAGTGGTGCTGCACTCCCTGTATATGCAAAGATGCGGATACCACAGGCTCAAATGAGTCTGGAACAGGTGAATGGGCATGAGCCTCCTCTGCAGGAGCGTCAGCAAGCAGTAGGCTATCACAAGCAACAATAGGGCCTCGCCCTCAAGTGGGTCCTCCTCTAATAGATCGACATCATCGTCAGAGACAACGTCGGGGGGCATATCAACAACGGGATAAGCGGCAAGGGGTACAGGAGCAGGGATCACCGCGAGTGGCAAATCCCCAACAAGATGGCCATCAGCAGGCTCAGCTACGACATCAGGCAGTGCAAAGGGCTGAAAGTCATCCTCATCTGTGCTGGTCGTATCGGAAGTGTACACCTCGTGCTCCGATGAAACTATGTCGCCTGATACTATGGTCGTGGGATCTGTAGTGTCTGACTCTCCAGTATCTGATGAAGGCACGACTTTTTGTAACACAAACACACATATGCACAAATAATCAATCATATAGCCAGATAAACATATTAGTCACCAATAAACAATCAAATAGTTCTCCTAGTCCCACTAGCCTCCCAGCCTCTCAGACTGAATCTCCTAGTCCCACTAGACAATTCTCTCAGCCTCCCAGACTGACTCCCTAGTCCCACTAGACAATTCTCTCAGCCTCCCAGACTGACTCCCTAGTCCCACTAGATAATTCTCTCAGCCTCCCAGACTGTGCCATAACTAACAAATAAAATGTGCTCAACATTTGGTTGTAAACACGTTTTGTGACCTGGATCTGGACTTAAGTTGTATGCAGTGTAAAAATGTTTTCGTGAGAGCCCTAGTGATCATAGTCTAGACTCGAGAAGGAATCCTAGTTCGCTATGATCAGAGCTCTGATACCAAGCTGTCACACCCTGGCTTTGCGGAAGCGTGGGTTATTTGGTGTGACTTCTTAATACCATAGCTTAATCACAACAAAGCTATATGAAAATAAAACCATGCAGATCATCCATTGATTTAAGTTTGAAAAGTAAAATACCACAACATTGTCTTAAGGCGTTGACACGTGCAACGGAAATTACAACCTAATAACATAAAAACATTGTTTGAAAGACACAACCACAAACTTAAGATAGACGTAGTTTAAGAACTGTGACTCGTCCAGGTAAAAGCCACAACCCCTAAACTTGGATGATCCCATAACTTTAACGCAGCGTGAAAACGTAGCATATCGTGCCAGATCCTTAGTTCCCTGAAATACATGTAAGTTGAAAAATCAACATAAAGTTGAGCGAGTTCATGTGAAAGTGAGTATGTAAAACCTTTAAAGTACGTGCCAATGTAAAAAGGTTTAAGTACGTCCCGATGTAAAAATGTCCCTGGTATGTAGCAATAAGGAAAAAGAGATCACCATTGGGTTGCAAAGCCAATGATATGTGTGAAGTGATGCAGGAAGACTCAACCCTAGCGGATTTGTAGGTCAGGCACTTAGTCACCACCTGGTCCATTAAGCGGGCTCAGGAGTGGGGCTCGCTACACCCAAATAGATCTATCACTAATGTCCCTCGGTCCTACACGAGGATTAATGGCCTCAAGTTGCGCCTACTCACTCACATGATCTGTACGTCCTAACCCTCCTTAAGCTAACCATACCATGTAAAAAGTATTCGTAATCATAGTAACATGTATTTCACCCCCGCAGTATAAAAACTGAAAACAGTTAAGAGAAAAGGGGGACATGAACTCACAGAAGTGCGTCTCGAAATAGTAATCTCCCAGTCAACCTGCTGCGTAACGACCTACACGTACTAACTTCTATTAGACGGACGGCCGTGCCTTAGCTTAAGGTTTAATGTCTTTGGGAAATAGTTAGGCAACTATTTCGTAATTACTTTTCGTAATTATTTTCTAAATATATTCCTTCCCAAGGATGGGGGTTTTAATACATGTGCGTTCGTATAACTTCGAAATATATTATTAAGTCTCACTTAATGTAATATATTTTATTTCATTTTTCCAAAATACTTTACTTCCAAAATATAAATATTTTTCCCAAAAATATTATATTTTATTCCATATAATTTTCCAAAATAATATCCTTGTCAAAATACACACTTATGAGTATTTTCTGAAAATACGTAAGTTACGTTGTAAGGTTCGGGTGGTATAAATAATACCGGTGTAACTTAAATATTTATTGCGAAGCCGTTCGTATTATTTTGGAGCCGTGAATATTCAGTGTATTCTAGTAATATTATTTTTACCTTAAAAATAATATTTGTATAGTTCACAAAATAATCATAAAAATTCACACAAGTGCTATTATGAAAATATATATACTAAATATATATTTTAACAAGTTTTGTTTATGAAAATCCCACCTCCGACACTTGGATATTTTGTAATGGCGAACTTTATTCGGAAAAACAAGTCAAAAATATACTCATAACACTTGTTGTAAAAATATTTCTAAGTGTTATATTTCTGGAAAAAAATTTCGCCAGAGTTTCCTCTGTAACTGGAGGTGGCCACGCTTTCAAGCGTATCATTTTCTTTTATAAATTTCAATCAATAATGTTCCCAACATCAACAACCAATATTTCAACACTAAACTAGTCAAAAATATACGTAAGTCGCAAACACATGAACTTGTGGGTTATGTAAAACCGTGTAGTAATCTTCCAATATTCTTAGTAGATCTTTCTGTCTTTGTAAATAAAATCGGTTTCTCGAAAATCTTATTTTTAAAGAGGATACATTTTTACAACTTCTAGTCAAAATTGCAAAATCATTTCTTTGTTAAAACCTTTCGTTACACAAGTGTCTACACACTTGTGTGTTCCCAAAATCACCTTTAGTTTATGAAAGATCCGGCTTCTAAAACATGATTTCATTTTACACTTGGTTCTTCGAAAATACAACTTGTAGATCTTTAGATCTACTAGTTTAGAACTCCATTTTACAAGAAAAATTTCTTTTACACAAGTTCATGTTCATATGTAGTAGTGTTCATCATCTAACCACTTTCATACTTTAACATACACTAGTTCATGCTTCTTGAACATGACTTAGCCGGGTAGATGACGATCCGAACTACTACTAGCATCCAACAACAATAAATAATTATAACAAAACTAGTTTCAAAAGTTTTACACTAATATTCATTCATTAACCAACATGTTTATTATTTTTAGTAGACTTTTAGTTTTGGTCTCTAGTGTTCATGATTTTTACCCGTTAAATTTCTTATTAACCACTTTAGATACGAACAATAGGGTGTTTAGAGTCACTTACTACTAGCTCGAGGCTAGGGAAGAAACTAGACGAAAAACGGGTGGTTAATAGCGTTGTGGTGAGGTCCTTGACAATCCGTAAGCACCGAGCCTCCTTATGGGTGACCGTTCTCCTTTGTATGTAAAATAATGTGGCTAGAATGAAATTTAAAGTGGGTGGATGGTGGGTTGTGTGTTCGGCCGTGAGTCTCCAAAGAGAGAAAGAGAAGAGTGTAACAATTTTTTTTTTTTTTTTTTTGTAAAGTGATAGAATGGATGAAGTGTGATCCAAAAGTCTAATTTATAGACCATAAGACTTGATTAACCAAAAGATAAAGTGTCCTCTAGATTTAAGGCACAAGTGAATTAAAATATTAAAATGTGTTAGAGGGTGTCCCCTCATAGGAACCAAACTCGTTCAAAAAGGGGGGGAATTTATGGTGGGATTCCAACTAGATGATTAGGTAACTAGTGAGTTTAATTAGGAGGTTAATTAGTGTATTATTTGTGTAGTAATTTATAACGGGTGTTAGGGTGTTCGGGGACCCTAACTGGCTCAGAAAAAGAAAACAATGTTAATGACAATATTTTTATGTCCCGGGTTAAGTCCGGTTGTTCGGTTGGATATTAATCCGTTAATGTGCTAAATAAATATTTAAAGTGTCGTTAATATTATTTTTAGTGACCCATTAATTCACCAACACTTTGGAAAGTGTCTAGGACTATTTTTCTCACGTTTTGGCACTTTACTAGTTAGCTTAAAAGCTGAATTTTTATTTAAAGTGCTGAATTTTGTATTCAAAGTACGTTTTAGGCACATCCGGTCACTATAATTATCACCTAGTGACGCGGTTCTACAATCCTCACATCCCTACACTCCCTACTAGTGTAGTAAACTATTCCCGGCTCAAACTGGCCTTAGAGACAGTATCTGTCTGATGCTGGCTATGTCAGCATGTTTACTGGGTTATCCGTATAGTGTGCTCACTGTGCTTTTGTGCATCAAGATTGTCACTGAAGTTTTGTGTATAAATAATAGAGTGACAGTATAAAATGTGATGCAAGAGTATGTATGTATCAGTAACCAGTAAGCAGTTTAATCACAGTTGTAAGCAAGCACAGTAATTAAGTAGTAATTAAATATTAATTAATTCGTACGGATACCTGGTTTGGTGAGGGTTGTCACAATAAGACAACCAGGTCAACAAAATTCATCTCTGTGATGAAAACTGCAAGTTATGCAAGGAAATGAGGAATAGTGTATATTATTTCAGTAATTATTAACGCTAAAGGAAAAGAATTAAAAGATATTCCTGTAATATCTAAATTCTTAGATGTTTTTCCAGAAGAATTACTTGAATTACCGCCAGATCGCGAGGTTGAATTTAGAATTCACCTAATACCAGGAACGACACCGATTGCTAAAGCACCATACCGACTAGCACCAACAGAGATGCAGGAACTGAAGAAACAGTTGGACAAACTACTTGAAAAAGGATTCATACAACCTAGTTCATTACCATGGGGAGCACCAGTGCTGTTTGTCAAGAAGAAGGACGGATCGATGCGTATGTGCATTGATTACCGGGAATTGAATAAGTTTAGGATTAAAAATCGGTACCCACTACCAAGAATCGATGATCTGTTCGATCAACTTCAAGGAGCTCGATTCTTTTCTAAGATCGACTTACGCTCAGGATATCACCAATGGAAAGTATAGGAAGAGGACATTCCTAAAACTGCTTTCAGAACAAGGTATGATCGTTATGAATTTACAGTCATGCCATTTGGTTTGACCAATGACCCAATCACATTTATGGACATGATGAACAGGATATGTAAGCCATACCTGGATAAATTCATAATTGTCTTTATAGATGATATTATGATTTACTCTAAGAGTAAATAGGATCATGCAGAGCATCTGCATACACTTCTGGCATTTTTGAAAAAAGAAAAGCTTTATGCTAAATTCTCAAAATGTGAATTCTGGTTGCAAGAAGTGCACTTCCTTGGACATTTGGTTAATGATGAAGGAATTCATGTGGATCCCACAAAGATCGAGGCGATTACCAATTGGAAAGTCCCTGAATCACCAACAGAAGTAAGGAGTTTTCTTGAATTGGCAGGATATTATAGACGTTTCATTCAAGATTTTTCTAGAATAGCCATTCCATTAACCAAACTGACATGCAAATCGGTTAAGTTTGAATGGGGCCCAAAACAGGAGGAAGCCTTTAATTAAGTTACATGTCTAAAATAAATATTGCATCGTCCAATAAGATACTTATGGGTACCAACCTCCGTCATCGCCATGTTTGTATTTCCACTACAACGTTTTTGAGGTGTGACAGTACCTGCCAATCAAGTGCTTTTTCCTGTGAAGCAACTTTAATATAACAGGACCCTGGCTGGGGTGCTGTTCTCGAACCTCGCCAAGGGGGCACAACCCCTTAGAACCCCTACCAAACTTTATATGTTTGCTATTATATGTATAGTAGTCGTAAAATCGAAAACATTCTTTACGACATACTCGTTATTTAAGGCACAACGTAGTGAATTTGATACTGTTATAAATGTTCATGTAACCTTTTCTGATACATCAAAAGAGAAACAAAAAGGAACTAATCATTTTTATTATTAATAGTGGTTAACCAGTTAAAGATGATGCTTTTGGCAGTATATTTCATACTTTAGATATAATAATAAACTTTTTGATAAAATCCATCATTTAACTATAACCCATTATTTTAATATCGAAGGGGTGTTGCTCTAGCAGTAGTAGAGGTTGTCGTTTGAAATTTCGTTCATGACAAACTGTTATGCGTGAGCCACAGGTTTTACTACAGTGGGCCTTTGGGCGGTGGTTTCCGCTAGAATTAGTGACAGGCAAGATCACCAGGGTTGTCTGCGATCACGAGCATGAATGGCCTTTTGCATATGGCCTTTGAAAGATTGAACATATAGAATGTTGGATTACAATAGGTGGAGTCTTTAGAAGAATGAGACTGAAGGAGTGCATCAGTTGGTGTGAGTGACTCCGGGCGAAAGGTTGAAAAAACAATTGAAGTTGATGCTCACAAGATGTGTTTTCAAAACATAACAAACTAAAGTCAAAGCAAAACTTTGCTCCTAATATAAAAACGCGGTATCAAATCAAAGTGTCAAAGCAAAACTTTGCTCCTAATACAAAACACGGTATCAAATCAAAGGGTACATTTGTCATTAACCAAAAAAACTAGATAAACAAATTAACCGTAGAAGGGCATTACGGTCATTTCAACCTAACACATAAGATCACTAGATATAAATAAGAAAAGCATCTGCAGACCAGTAGACGCAACCTCGATTCGCCTCTCTCTCTCTCTCTCTAAAATTGTTCAACAAAATTCATCTTTTGGCGCCAGATTCCAATTTCAACGGTCACGATTTCAATCCAGCTACTGTGTGAGAGAGAACGAGTGCATCAATGGCGGATTCAACCAACGGATCTAGTTTCTGGACTCAGGCTAACGCCTTGTTCCGAAAGAATTTGACATTTCAGGTGTGTTTGATGTGCTTATAAATAAGAAAACCACTTGCCCCAGCCAGTTTGATGTTGTGCGTTTTTTTAGGTTTTAATTGTTGTTTTTGTTTATTTCAGCGGAGGAATTTCAGGACGAATTTGAGGCTCATATTGTTCCCAATCGTTCTCTGTTTGTTACTTGTGTTACTGCAAGCGGTTATTAATAATGAATTAGATAAACCTGATAATAAATGTGGTTGCACTTGTATTGATCAAGATGGTGATGGTCAATACGCAGCGTAGATAGCCCATAGATCTCAGTGCCTGATAACCAATCATTGGGCAGAAAACAAGGTGTGTCTACTGGAATCATGTTTCCTCAACCCCCACTTCAACCACATCGGCCCAAACCCCATCACAAGTTTCCCCTACATCCCATATTAGCTCACCCACCCATACATTCTCAACTCCTCCCCATCCACCTCCACGGCCCAACATCCCTTCCTCTAAACTACCCATTAACCAAACTTATTCTCGCCGGCCGAAGACTCATACAAACCCGATACCCCCCACCCCCACCTCCTGTCGTACCTACCCAACCTACGACTGGCCGTACCATACGTACTCGTTCTATGGACGGCATCTCAAAACCCAAACAACCCTTTAATCTTACCGCCTCTCTTGTTACTCCCTTACCTAAAACCCCCACCGAAGCCTTGTCTAAACCGGGTTGGTACAATGCCATGACTACTGAGTTCAATGCACTTATTAAAAATAATACGTGGGAATTAGTCCCTTGCACCGCAGGTATGAACGTGATACGTAGCATGTGGTTGTTTCGACATAAATATCGCTCAGATGGCACACTGGAGCGATATAAAGCTCGCTTAGTTTGTGATGGCAGTACTTAGCAGGTGGGCATTGATTGTGGGGAGACATTTAGCCCGGTTGTTAAGCCGACCACTATTCGGACTGTCTTGACCCTTATCTCAGTCATGGCCCATACATCAGTTGGATGTTACCAATGCCTTCCTACATGGAAACATTAGCGAAACAGTTTATATGTATCAACCCATGGGTTTTCGTCATCGCCAGTATCCGGATCACGTTTGTTTATTAAGGAGATCATTATATGGGTTAAAACAGGCACCCCGAGCATGGTAGCAGCGATTTACGGATTTTGTATTGTCCATTGGTTTTCAGCAGAGTAAGCGTGACAACTCGTTATTTATATATCATCAGGGTTCTGACATGGCTTATTTACTTATTTATGTTGATGATATTATTCTTACAACGTCCCATGATACTCTACGAGCTACTCTCATACATCAGTTGGCAGCCGAATTTGACATGAAAGATCTTGGACCACTGAGTCATTTTTTGGGGATTAATGTAACACGACAACATGATACTATGTTCTTGTCACTGCAATCAAATGCATTAGATATTATTGACCGGGCCGGTATGTCATCCTGCAAGTCGGTTGCTACTCTAGTGGACACAAAATCTAAACTTAGTGCTTCTTCAAGTGACCCGTTTGAGGACCCTACGTTATATCGTAGTCTGGCTGGTGCACTTCAGTATCTTACCTTCACAAGACCTGATATTAGCTATGCAGTTCAACAAGTGTGTATGCATATGCATTCTCCTCGGGTTGATCATTGGAATTCACTCAAACACATTATTCGCTATCTTCAGGGCACTACCTCGTTTGGTCTCACTTTGGGTACATTTAGTGATCTCTCTTTACGCGCATACACTGATGCTGATTGGGCTGGTTGCCCAGGTACTCGACGCTCTACTTCAGGTTATTGTGTTTATTTGGGATCTAATTTATTATCTTGGTCATCTAAGCGTCAGGCTGTGGTATCCCGTTCTAGTGCGGAAGCAGAATACCGTGGTGTTGCTAATGTGGTGGCAGAATTATGTTGGATTCGGAATTTATTGCTTGAATTACGTCGCCCCCTACGGAAGGCTAGTGTGGTTTATTGTGACAATATCAGTGCAGTTTATTTATCTGGGAACCCGGTACAGCATCAGCGTACCAAACATATTGAGTTGGATATTCATTTTGTTCGTGACTTGGTTCAACGTGGTGATGTGCGGATTCTTCATATCCCGTCTCGTTACCAAATAGCTGACATTTTTACAAAAGGTCTTCCGCGGGTATTATTTGACGATTTTCGGTCCAGTCTAAGCATTCGGCCTCCTCTCGCTTCGACTGCGGGGGTGTAATAGATTAGATCAATTTTGTATATTTAGATTAGATCTATATCTTGTGTATTTAGAGATAAATATGTATTGATTTAAGGTTATCTCCTACCAAAAATAGTGGAGAGCCTTTTGTATTTATAGGGTATTATTATCAATGAGAAGGTATCGATTTTCCCTAAACTTTCATAGCCATTCTATTAACCAAACTGACTTGCAAATCGGCTAAGTTTGAATGGGGACCAAAACAGGAGAAAGCCTTTAATTAAGTTACATGTCTAAAATAAATATTGCATCGTCCACTAAGATACTTATGGGTACCAACCTCCGTCATCGCCACGTTTGTATTTCCGCTGCAACGTTTTTGGGGTGTGACAGTACCTGCCAATCAAGTGCTTTTTCCCGTGAAGCAACTTTAATATAACAGGACCCTGCCTGGGGTGTTGTTCTCGAACCTCGATAAGAACCCCTACCAAACTTTATATGTTTGCTATTATATTTATAGTAGTCGTAAAATCGAAAAAATTCTTTACGACATACTCGTTTTTTAAGGCAGAACGTAGTGAATTTGATACTGTTATAAATGTTCATGTAACCTTTTCGGATACATCAAAAGAGAAACAAAAAGGAACTAATCATTTTTATTATTAATAGTGGTTAAGCACTTAAAGATAATGCTTTTGGCAGTATATTTCATACTTTAGATATAATAATAAACTTTTTGATAAAATTCTTCATTTAACAATAACCCATTTTTTTAATATCGAAGGGGTATTGCTCTAGCAGTAGAAGAGGTTGTCGTTTAAAGTTTCGTTCATGACAAACTGTTATGCGTGAGTCACAAGTTTTACTACAGTTGGCCTTTGGACGGTGGTTTCCTCTAGAATTAGTGACAGGCAAGATCACCAGGGTTGTCTGCGATCGCGAGCATGAATGGCCTTTTGCATATCGCCTTTGAAATGTTGAAAAAACAATTGAAGTTGATGCCCACAAGTTGTGTTTTCAAAACATAACAAACGAAAGTCAAAGCAAAACTTTGCTCGTAATATAAAAACGCGGTATCAAATCAAAGTGTCAAAGCAAAACTTTGCTCCTAATACAAAACGCGGTATCAAATCGAAGGGTACATTTGTCATTAACCAAAATAACTAGATAAACAAATTAACCGTAGAAGGGCATTACGGTCATTTCAACCTAACACAAAAGATCACTAGATATAAATAAGAAAAGCATCTGCAGACCAGTAGACGCAACCTCGATTCGCCTCTCTCTCTCTCTCTAAAATTGTTCAACAAAATTCATCTTTTGGCGCCAGATTCCAATTTCAACGGTCACGATTTCAATCCAACTACTGTGTGAGAGACAACGAGTGCATCAATGGCGGATTCAACCAACGGTTCGAGTTTCTGGACTCAGGCTAACGCCTTGTTCCGAAAGAATTTGACATTTCAGGTGTGTTTGATAAATAAGAAAACCACTTGCCCCAGTCAGTGTGATGTTATGCGTTTTTTAGGTTTTAATTGTTGTTTTTGTTTATTTCAGCGGAGGAATTTCAGGACGAATTTGAGGCTCATATTGTTCCCAATCGTTCTCTGTTTGTTACTTGTGTTACTGCAAGCGGTTATTAATAATGAATTAGATAAACCTGATAATAAATGTGGTTGCACTTGTATTGATCAAGATGGTGATGGTCAATGTGAGAGAGTGTGTGGGATTCAGTACTCAGATTTGGATCAAGTGGCTACTTGTTCTATTCCTAATCCACCCGAATGGCCTCCGATGCTGCAATTACCCGATCCGCGCTTTCGTGCAGTGAGAACTGATTTTGGTTCATTTGGTGATTTGCCTAGTGAGTCATGTAGAGCTACGAATTCGTGTCCGGTTACTGTGTTGATGACTGGGAATAATCAGTCTCTTGGAGAAAGTATGTTTGTTTCACCTAATTTGTATCATTTTAATATCTAGCGTTTACGGTTATATCGTAATGGTTTCATATTTTGTGTATAAATGACAGGTTTGGGTAGAAATATGTTCCCGAGTTCATCCGATTTTAACTCATCTAATGGCCTGGCTGGTGTTGTATTGGTTAGTTATTCTGGTTTATGTGATAAAAATATATTGATTTTTGTTTTACTGATGTGATCTTTACAATATTTTGTCAGGGGTCAGCTTCACAGACTGATATATCAAACTTTCTCGACTCGGCTTTCATCGATAGTCTTCCTATATACTATGTTCAATCTCGGTGTGGGGTTAACTCTACATTCTCTATCTCGGTCCCAGTAGCATCTTTGGAATTGGATAAAGGTATGGTTTTTGTAGATATCTGTAACTTCTGTTGGGTGATTTTGTAGAACAATCAAAACAGTTTTTATGGTTCAGACTCTCATGGATTGGAGTGTTTATATTGTAGAAATCAGATGTGTTCATGGTCAACAGTTATGGCGCAACAGCTCCTCTGATATTAACAATGAGCTATATGCGGGATACAGGAAGGGCAACCCTGAGGAGAAAATCAATGAGATATTAGCAGGTTCGCATTAATGGATTATGTGATCTAACTTTGATGCTAATATTTTATCATTTAAGCTTTGATTCTAATTTTTATATTTCCTTTTCTACAGGGTATGATTTTTTGAATTCGAATATCAATAATTATAATGTGACAGTATGGTACAACTCTACCTACAAAAATGATACAGGAAATGGTCCTCTTGGAATCGTCCGGGTTCCTCGCTCAATAAATTTGGTACATATTCTAAACATGTGACATGCATATATTTCTTTCTGTAAAAAAGACCTTTTCATGTTTAGTCAGTATAATGGTTCTCATTTCAGGTATCAGCAAAAAACCTGTTTTACATACAAAAGAAATTAACCTTTTTAATGAATGTGGACATATTGCTTATTTCTCTTAGTCAGATGACATCAAGTTGTAGATTTCTTTCATTGGCTAACATTTCGGAAGTGTATGCTTGCAGGTGTCAAATGCTTTCCTACAGTTACTGGTTGGCCCTTCTACACAAATGCTGTTTGATTTTGTAAAAGAGATGCCCAAACCAGAAACTGAAATTAGGCTTGATTTCTCTTCTCTCCTTGGACCGTTATTCTTTACATGGGTCATCTTGCAACTATTCCCTGTTAGTAAATATTAAAGATTCAATATCTATATATATATATATATATATATATATATATATATATATATATATATAGAGGCCGGTTAACGTACAATAGGGCTTATCGTACATTACGTACGCGATAACCCTAGCCGTTCGATCAGGTGCAGATCTGGTGCGAATTCAATACATATCGCATGTGAAAAATGGTTAGCATGTGGAAAATTACACACCCCATGCCATTTTTCACATTACCCCATGCTAACCATTTTTTCACATGCGATATTCAATTTTCAACATGCGATTCTACACACCCCATGCCATTTTTCACATTACCCCATGCTAGCCATTTTTTCACATGCGATATTCAATTTTCCACATGCGATTCTACACACCCCATGCCATTTTTCACATTACCCCATGCTAGCCATTTTTTCACATGCGATATTCAATTTTTCACATGCGATTCTACACACCCCATGCCATTTTTCACATTACCCCATGATAGCCATTTTTTCACATGCGATATTCAATCTTCCACATGCGATTCTACACACCCCATGCCATTTTTCACATTACCCCATGCCATTTTTTCACATGCGATATTCAAATCTTCCACATGCGATTTTGTCCATCTACACACCCCATGCCATTTTTCACACTACCCCATGCTAACCATTTTTCACATGCGATATGTATTGAATTCGCACCAGATCTGCACCTGATCGAACGGCTGGGAAGATCGCGTACGTATCGTACGATAAGCGCATTTGTATTTTACTCTTTACCTATATATATATATATATATTAAATGTTAAGTTAACAGATAGTTTTCTCTCTGAAGTAAATTTTAATTTTTAATTAGCATACTTATTGCAGATTGTACTAACCGGTCTGGTGTACGAGAAGCAACAAAACTTAAGGATCATGATGAAAATGCATGGGCTTGGGGACGGTCCTTATTGGATGATTTCTTATGCATACTTTCTTGCCATATCTTTGGTGTATATGTTCTGTTTTGTGGTATTCGGCTCAGCCGTAGGTAAAAATTAGAAAAAAAAAAAAAAAAGAATTACACTCATGTCCTTTTTAATATAAGAGTTGCTTAACTAATGCCATTTAATTCATTGCAGGGTTGAAATTCTTCACATTGAATGACTACAGCATCCAGTTTGTATTTTATTTCATCTATATAAACTTACAGATTTCTTTGGCGTTTCTAGCGGCTGCGCTTTTTTCTAATGTGAAGACAGCTTCAGGTTTGTTGTCATGTTTTCATATATTTTTTTTTGGATTAGTTTAATATTTCTAGTAAAAATAATACCGCTACATTTGGGTTGTGATTTGTATGAATATTTTTATGACAGTTGTGGGGTACATTACTGTCTTTGCTACTGGTCTCTTGGGAGGTTTCTTCTTTCAGTTCTTCCTGCAAGATAAATCATTTTCAAGTAAGTAAATATGCCAATAATATAGTCTTCATCAGATCATTTTGCACAAATGTTCATAAAGACAATTCTAATCTAGTATTTCTGTATACATATTTGTTTAAATACATGTACTTTTTTTTTGTAGGAGTTTGGATAGTTGTGATGGAGTTGTATCCAGGATTTTCTCTGTATGGTGGATTATACGAATTTTCACAGTATGCTTTTACTGGAAATTATATGGGGACTGACGGAATGCGTTGGGGAGATTTAGGTGACAGCAATAATGAGATGCGTCATGTGTTAATAATCATGCTTGTGGAATGGTTGGTGGTTTTCATTGTTTCGTATTACATTGACCAGGCTGTATCATTAGGAAGCAGGCCCCGAAAAAGTCCACTTTTCTTCTTAGAGCAGTTCAAAAAGAAGAATTCAACATCATTTAGGAAACCCAGTTTACAAAGGCAGGGTTCAAAAGTATATGTTCAACTGGAGAAACCTGATGTTGCACAAGAGGCAAGTATTGCATCTTTATTATTTTTTGTTTTTATGGTATTGATTATTTTGTTCTCTAATCTTTGATGTCCTAACAGAGAGAGAGGGTGGAGCAGTCGCTTGTTGAACAAGACACGAGCCATGCAATCGTTTGTGATAACCTGAAAAAGGTGTATCCAGGAAGGGATGGAAACCCTGAGAAATTTGCAGTTAGAGGGTTGTCACTTGCATTATCTCAAGGAGAATGCTTTGGTATGCTCGGTCCTAACGGTGCCGGCAAAACTTCCTTCATTAATATGGTCAGTTTAATACCATCTTAATTCACAAGTACCTTTTTTTTAACTTCATTATTTAAATTTAAATTCTAAACAGTGAGGTGTGTAATATGTTGACAGATGATTGGGCTCATTAAACCAAGTGCAGGCACAGCATACGTTCAGGGTCTGGATATAACAACCAACATGGATCAGATTTATGCCAACATGGGTGTATGTCCTCAGCATGAGTAAGTATCAAGATCCCTTTGTAAGTTTTAAACATTTACTAATTATGTTGGTTAGAATAGTTAATTTACCTGTTAATTTCCAATCTTTGGTACATCTAGCTTGCTATGGGAAACCCTAACTGGTAGGGAGCATCTTCTTTTTTACGGACGACTCAAGAACCTCAAAGGTTCCACCTTGACACAAGTAAGTTGGCATTCACTGTCTCACATTTTCGTGCTGAGGAACTTGCATTCAGTTAATATTTGTCACTAGGTGGAAAGACGGTTGGGTAATGAGTCAAAACAGGTCATTTTTCACTTTTAAATGCGTCAAGTTGACACTCTTTGGTTTTCATCTATAAATACTTATTACTCATAAGTTCATAACACTATTACTATATTGGTCTTTTTGTTGTTCTAACTTATTCACATCTAAATGGTTTTATTTTAGGCAGTGGAAGAATCTCTTAAAAGTGTAAATCTCTTCAACGGCGGGGTTGCTGATAAGCAAGCCGGGAAGTACAGTGGTGGCATGAAAAGGAGGCTTAGTGTTGCCATTTCATTGATTGGGGATCCCAAGGTACGTGTATTGAGTTGACTTTTTGACCATCCTCACACATGCCTTGCCAACAACTTAATTATCCAGGTTGTGTACATGGATGAGCCAAGTACTGGATTGGACCCGGCTTCAAGAAACAATCTATGGAATGTTGTCAAACGAGCTAAACAAAATCGTGCAATTATTCTCACTAGTAATTCTCTAACTCAGTTTACTCATTTATGTGGCGAAGCACTATAGGTGACAGTTATGATGAATGGGTCGATTTCGGGGAATGGGTTGAAAGTGTTGGATAAATTTAAAAATTGTTTTCTTGCCTTAAAAAGGGTATTATATATTAATTGGCTAATGTAATGTTTCAGCACATTCTATGGAGGAAGCAGAGCATTTATGTGACCGGTTAGGAATTTTTGTTGATGGAAGCTTGCAATGTGTTGGAAATCCTAAAGAGGTATTAATAATTTATATATATATGCCATTTAATATATTCTAGCAAAATTAAATATACATATAACATTAGTCTAGCGTCTTGAGCTGAGTTTAAATCCCGCATGGTGAAACATGGATCCAAAAACAATGCTTCTAGATGTGACCCATTTATACGTAGATGGGTCAATTCGGGTTATGTCTTATCATTAGCGAGTCATATCGGTTCAGCTAAAGGATTAAATTAAAATAAATGGGTTCATACATGTATCTTACCATCTTGTTATTTTCTTTTGAAATGAGGATAGTTGAAGGGTAGATACGGAGGTTCATACGTGTTCACAATGACAACATCCTCAAATCACGAGGTGGATGTAGAAAACCTAGTAAAGGGTCTCTCACCGAACGCGAATAAAATATACCAAATATCCGGGACACAGAAATTCGAGTTGCCAAAACAAGCTATCAAAATAGCAGACGTTTTCCGCGCAGTTGAAAACGCTAAAAGCAGGTTCCAAGTTCAGGCATGGGGGCTTGCAGACACAACTTTAGAAGACGTTTTCATCAAAGTCGCTCGAGAGGCTCAACCTTTCGATGTTCTATCATGATAGGAAGTATACATTTTGAAGTTTATATAGGTTTGAATTAACTCATTGCACAAAATCAGCCACATGTGGTGTACTTCTATAGTATTGTATCTCATAAACACGCAAGTTTTGTTTTAGTCATTATTTATGTATATACTATGAACTATGTGTTATTTGTTAAGAGTAAACTTCAATTTCATCGTAGTGGTTTCGTCCAAAAACCAGGTTTCATCCAAAATGAAACCATTCGACCCTGATACTAACTTCAATTACCTTTTCTGTTAACTTACTTCCATGTGCCCCTCATGTGGGGTATTTTGGTCCTTTTTTTGTTAATTTCTTCATCAGCTCTCATCCGTAGCAGCATCGTGTAGTCAAAGAAGAGGGTTTATTTACTTCAGATTTAGAAATTGATACCAACCATTGTGAGTTCTTATTCGATGAATGATTTGGCCTGATGTGCTGCTTTTTCAGAAGGCTTTTCATACTCTGTTCGCACGTTTGTCTATCATTTAGCAAAGTCAACGCATTCCGCTTCATGAAGTCAAGATGCATGTTAACGAACTAGAAACCACCCGATGTGTGTGGGGTGGGGGGATGCTTTTGACGTGGCACGAGGTGGGCCGTTCGGCTATAAGATTAAAAAAAATTAGAGTTAAATGCCTGGTTAGTCTCTTTGGTATGCAAATATTTCATACTTATTCTTAGTGGTTTAATAATTACAGAGTGGGTTCTAGTTCTAGTGGTTGTAATATTCACATTCATATGGTTTTTATCATTAACCTATGTTAAGTTTGTTAGTTAAGTGTATATGAAATTACTAGATTAAACCTGAACAATTAAAAAAACAAAAATATAAAGATGGGCCCACCCCTCATCTTCTTCACAACCCCACCCCTCATCTCAGCCATCACAACCACCGACCAATGAGAGATAGCTAAGGAGCCAGTCGCCTGTGTTGGCAACGACATTGACTAAGTCAAGTCTGCCATCATCTAGTTCTTTCTTAGTTGGGAATTCATTTGGGTGCCT
Organism: Helianthus tuberosus; assembly: GCA_030545235.1. Taxonomy (NCBI): domain Eukaryota; kingdom Viridiplantae; phylum Streptophyta; class Magnoliopsida; order Asterales; family Asteraceae; genus Helianthus; species Helianthus tuberosus. Next base: position 117,902,980 of record CM060358.1, on the reverse strand, counting down.
TGAATTCGACGTGAACACCAAAAGCTTTCTCTCCAGAGCCTCCTTACAAGAAAACCCACTTGTTTCTTTACACCCCCAAACCCAGACCTTTTTCACAGGGTAGATTTATGGCCTAATTTTGAAATGAAAAGGGGAGAACAGGTGACACGCTGTTATAAACGACACCAAGGCTCAGCTCAGGCATTTCATCACCCAATCTGCTGCATTTGCAAACGAGAAGGAGATGGTGGTGGTGGGTTTTAGTGGTGGTGGTGAAATGGTGGTGGTGGGTGTCTGGTGATGGAGGGGAGACAGTGGTGGTGGGTGTTCGGTGGTGGTGGTGGTGGGTGTTCAATGGTGGTGGTGGTGCTTATAGTGGTGGTGGTGGTAGTGATAGTGGTTTAACGTAGAAGAAGATGTATTGTTTTTATTTTTTTTATATTTTTTTTCTTGATAAGTAAGGGCATCATAGTCATTTAATAAGACTTAATTGAGAAACTTAACATAAGTTAGTGATAAGGACCTTACGAGGGAAAAAATTACAACTACTAGGACCAACTCTGTAATTATTGAACCACTAGTACCAAGTCTGCAATATTTGCAAACCACAAGGACCAACCAGGCATTTAAGTCTACTCAAAAAATTACCGAAAAGTTCTGATATATAAACCCATTAAACCACAACCTATTCAACCTATATCTCCGTACAAACACTTTTTTTCACACTCAAATCCCTCATTACTAGAAAACAATGAAATCATTAAGTTCATCATCATCTTTGTTTGAAAAATTTGTTTTATCATCTTCATCTGATGACGGAGTAGAGCTGATAATATCATGGGTTTAGAAAGTCGTTTAGTGCATCAATGAAGATGCCCGGAGTTCACAAGCCAAATGGAGGAAATATATAATAGGCGATCAGTGAATTATTGGTAACTGGTTATTTTTCACCCAACCTAACATACGATGGTAGTAGGTTTAGGTAACGTTTTCACATGAGCCAATGTTTATTTCTAAGAATAGCAAAAGATTTTGAAAGCAAATATGAATTTTTTGAAGAAATAACCCGATGCACGTGGTAGCATCGATGGAAACATCGGGGCGAGACGAGGACGAGATTGTTCGAGGCTTCATAAGACTATTGCGACAATATTTAATCAAAACCGATTTCATTTCATAAATTGTCAAATACAACATGTGGAAATCAAAGTACAACATTGAAAAAGGGAAGTGCAACATTGTTCAAGAAGAAATACAACAAAGTACAATAACAAATACAACATAATCTAGTATTCCAAGTGTGTTTGTGACAACCGGCACAAAATCGGTAATTTCCGTACTATATTAATAATTAATTATTTCCTGCATTTATGTGATTACACGTCAACATTATGTGCTTATTTGATATGCAATTGAATTCATGCATGTTTCATATATTAACTGTCACATTATACTATACTTTAAGTGTTGCGTTAAATTGGTTAGTAAGCTCACCGGTTAGACAAGCTGCGTCAACATGACTGCAGAATACAATCAGACAATGGATTTAGGACCTAGATGTAGGTCCAACATCAAAAATACATTGAAAACTAAGTAGGTGAACAAAGGTTAATATAAACACTTTCCGGAAGCTAAAATAGACACTAAAAAGTACCCGAAACGCATTTTAAATGCAGAATTCTGCAGAAATTCAGCAAAAACAGCATTTAAACACTAAAATACTATGCAGAATTAAGGTTTAAATATCCAGAATAACTTGTAAAGTGTCGGGAATGAAAACTGTCACAAAAGGTACTTTATACCTTGCAAAACTGCACTATTTAGCACTTTAACGAACCGATAACCGAACGAATAACCAGACACTACTCAAAACACCAAAAATGGACTAGAAGCATTGTTTTTATGATTTAAAGCTAGTTATGATGCTAGAACACCTTAAAAATCATCAAAACACATAAACATACTTAACCTTCCAATTAACCTTCTAATTTACATCTTCTATCCTAAACTACCAAAAATTTACATTTACCCCCCCCCCCTCTTGTTCCAACCGGCCCCAAGTGGCCCCACACCCACTTTTGCATTAAAATATTACTCTTGATGGCTAGATATGGAACATTAGAACTATTGGTTAATGGTTATGTTGGAAGTTTATAACAAGACCCGTAATTTCATTTCCTTCATAATCCTCATTCAAACTTTCACCATTTTTCTATCTTCTCTCTTCTCTACCTACGGCCACACCCACCTCCACTATCATCATCATTTTCTTGCCACTTTCAAGCATATCTAAGGTGATTCAAAGGTGTATGAAGATGATCTAAGGAAACTAGGAGCAAAGGAAGTTGAAGGACCACCTTGAGGAGCTTTTATCCACTCATTTTCTTCATTCTTCATCTTGTTCTTGCCACTTCCCTAGCCACTAGAGCTAGTAGTAAGCTTCATAATCTCTATTTTACTTCATGTTAAGCTTATGTACAAGTTACACCTTCAAAGAACATAAAATTTTAAAGATGGTAACATGAAGATCTAACATAATCTAAGTGAAAACAAGTTGTTTTGAAGTTGTTTGATGTATGTGATGAAGTTGTGAATGTTGAATCTTGTCTTTTTGGTTAGATCTATCATGTGTAAGCTTGTTAGAAGCTTAGATATAACAAGTTTAAGCATGGATCTTGAAAGATCCATGATGAAACTTGATGATCAACATAAAGATCTTCAAAATGAACATAAAAATGTTTTAGAATATGTTGTTCATGGTTTTGAAACCCTAAAACTTATGGATGGTTTATTTAGTAAGTAAAAGTTTCATAATAAGTTTGTTAAAATTTAACAAGAACACTTATCTTTGGAAGATTCATATATGTAAAGTGTAGATCTAACAGACTACACATTTATAACAAAAATGAAGTTCATCATAAGGTTTATCCTAATGATTTTGGTGTATGTTACTTGTGAAATTGTTGGAAAATGATTTTTGGTGATGAAAAGAAAATAAACACATGTTTTGAAAACATGGGAAACCTCCATTTTTAGGGGTAACTATGTCAAAATTTTTATAAAATTTTGACACATAGAAAAATATAAGTTTTGGTGAAACTTATTCCTAAAAAATTCACCTAAAAATAGTTAACAAGGTTTCCTAATTTTTATATAAAAATTACAAGTAAGAAATAAGGTTTTCTTCAAGTATAAAAACAATATTAAGTATGTATATTTTTAGGGAAAATATATATATATTTAGTGGTCACAAAAATTATGTGCTAAGTGTATATTATGTGTATTATATGTATTAGTATGTTAGGAACTTGAAAAAACATTAAATACTCCAAAGGAGTATACCACCAAAATACACATACAAATACTTAAGAAATACACAATGATACAAGTATACAAAATTACCAATAAAAGAAATACATGGACAAATACAAAAATATATATATCAATATACATATATTTCTACAGAATTATGGACTTGAACAATTATTGGATTTATTGGACAAATTACATATTTATGGACTTATACAAAAATTAGTACACGTGATGAACTATAAATAGGACAAGCATGACAAAATATATATATAACCAATAAACCTTAAAACTATTATTATTTTTAAGAAATAAAATTCCGGAAAGTAATAAAAATCAAAGAAATAATTTTTGGTTAAATAATACAAATACACAAGTATTTACACTTAGAATACAAGTATACTTATACCAAAAATAATATTAGAAATATTATTTAACAAATTACTTATACTTATTTTTGAAAAAACAATATAAGTAACATATATAAGGAAAAGTTAAAAATATATTACTTTTAACATATAACATTTTCAAATCCTACTTACATAAATATATATTTTTGGGATAAAAATATATATAAATATATATAACAAATACAACATTAAATATATTGTAACATATGTACACTAATGATACTAGGAAACTATACATGTAAGACACAATAAGACACATTAAATGCAAATAGTAACTTGTACTTAGAGATTTACTAGTTAGGTGATTAACATACTTAGAACGTCTATAGGTCACGACACTCAAGTAGCAGAAGCCGGTGAAGCTAGACGCTCGAGACGCAAAACAATGAGTTCATGTCGCCACTTTCAGACATTTTTACTGTTTTCTAAACTTTGGGGAAAATACATGTACAAATTGGTATGTTTAAACAAAGGAATCATACATAGATCATGTCAAGAATAGGGTATACGTTAGCACCATCAATCTAGTTTAGACCAAAAGAACAAGGGTTAGATCTAACAGGTCCGGGTAGCCTCACTCTCCTGACAACACATAGTCATGGAGTGTCTTGGGTCATAGTCGTAGGGTAATCGATGTTAAAATTTGCCTAGGTTTGGATGCTGAGTAGCTCCTTCAAACCCAGTAAACGTGAGTGGTTTAGCCGAGTTGAACTGTTTATAGTTGCACGGAACGGGCACATTGTTGTTATTGTTGTTGTTCGCTTGGTTTAACTGGGTTACTAGGTTTGGGAGCACGACGGCAAATTGTTAAGCGATCATAGCCGCCATGTCGGCATCTTGATTTGCATTACGTCGAGGAGGCATTCTAAAAGAGTTGAGACATTTGGGAGAAAACAAGTGAGATGATATAAGATAATCAAACTGAACGTTAAAAAATATCGACGAAGCATAAACATCGTGATCATTTGTTCGTTACCTGAAACAAACAAATGACACAGTGACTAATCAAAGTAAATGGGTCTTTATAATGTATCGCGAAGACGTGCTTTAGCCTAAAGGTGGACACTCACCCCAAGAGTTCCCAGGTAAGAGTGACCGGTCCGGTGATGCGGATTTGTACGAACGCTCTAGCCTTAGACAGAAAACTCAGGGTACAGGCATCCGCCCTTCCGGATTGCACATATTCACATTTAAAGCCCAAACTTTGATGAGATTTTGTAAACATCAAAGGCTCAAAAGCCTAAAACAAATCATATAAGTATAGATGATTTCTTGTGAATTTTTGGAAAAATTTTGACTCTCGAGAATGAATTATGTTTTGTTTTTGGTAATCACCTAAGGATAGGTGATGGTATTGTATTAAGAATCTGAACGCAAGAAAATTCGCGTTAGGGTCCTAGGAAGGTTAGATTAGGTCAAGAGTATTACTAATAACCTAATTCTCTATAACCATGGCTCTGATACCAATCTCTGTAATACCTCGATTGCGTAATACTGCAAACCACGGCAGAAACATCGGGGAGTCACGTTACAGGAATTGTTTCACAACACATGGTATTTGAAGTTTTGTTTTATTTCATTAAAAGACTCATTGTTTTGTTACAAACCAAACAAGTACAAACAATTGTCTTTCAAGTTTTAAAGTCACTAAGGCCCGCGCCCATCCTATGCGAAGCAAGCATTCATATCATCAAACAAAAGATCCTGAAACATATGTGAAAAAAAAACAGTCAGCAAAGAAAGCTAGCGAGTACATAGGTTTTTGTGTGTCAAATTTATAGCTTTGAATAAATATTGCAATACCTCGTTCAACTTCGAGATTCGACGAGTATAAATCTTGAAATCAAAAAGTGTTCGATATTGCAATATATTTTACCAACTTTACAAGTTGATATAAGTAAAACGAAACCTTGTAGCCATGAATCTTGACTGAAAATATTTGTTTTGTAAAACCGAGCAGTAAATCGTCTTGAAGGAAAACTTTGTATGGTTTATATCTTTAAGTGAAAATCATTGTGTGACATTGTTCAAAAACCAATCGTCCTTGTTATAAACCAATCGTCCATTGTACGTGTCATAAACCATTGTACGTGTTATAAACCATTGTACGTGCCATCAATCAATCGTCCGTGTCATGAATAAATCGTCAGTGTTTTAATTATGAAAACTTTTGGTCGTTCTTTAATGAATACATTCAAACCTATGTGACTTGACTATACCACCCATGGGGTATCTTTATTAGACCTCGAAAGGTCTCTTTAACTAGACTAACAAATCAACAGATGATTTGTTTAACAAATCAACAGATGATTTGTTAATCAGAAACAGATCTGTCGTTACCCAAACTATCCACCAAATCCAGTGGACAGTTCGATAACGAGATTGCCAGTCCTATGGTACCATAACATACTTCTGGTCGGCTTGATCAAAGCTAATCAGTGTCATTTGTGTTATAGATAACGCACCAACAAGTTCGTTCACATTATTGAAATTGTCGTGTTTTATATAAACCATAGACTTTGTTTTTGAAAATTTGGAAACTAGTTTCGGACATATGAGTCACCCCAAAACAATTGAAAGAATAAAAGAGGGGAACTATCTACTCACTTTGGATTGCAAATATTCCATGAATCAAGTGAAATATCAAAGCTTCGAACGTGTCCTAATGTGTCAGATGCTAGGTTAGTGTAACGGTACATAATCAGGGGAATCAGATAGAATGAGGTCTTGTAAACCAAATGAGTGTTGGAACTCGTATGAAATGGTTTAACAAAATCAACATTCTGATTTGGAATGAATCCTAAGTACTTTTGACCCGTTAGGACTCGTTAAGGTAGTTTACGCTACTTTAACGTGTCATTTGCCTAAATGCGTGTCGGATGGTTAAACATGTCCTATGATAATTCATAAATGGCCAAACATGTTTTGAAAATGTTATTACATCAGTTTATATGTCAAAAAGTTGGTTACATATGCTTAAAATGAGTTTATGCGCAAAAAGGGCATTTTGATCATTTTTAGGCATATAGGAATGACTTATCATATAACTAACCGAACGATGTGACCATAAGGTATAACCTCAGGAGGTTATTCCCTATACAACTATGGTCACCTACATGTGTTTGGTCGGATCCTAAGATCGACCAAACATGTCGGATTCGAAAATCAAAGCGGTGGTCAAACCGCTCGACTTACGACCCTAAATAAGCACTAAACTAGAAGTGACGAGTTAGACATGTTAAAACATGTCTAACTAATTTATAAAACTGATTTGGTATCAAAACTTAGTTTTTTGATACCCGAAAATAGTTCCGTCGTAAAATGCATGAAATGTGCATTTTGACCGAAACTTTGACTCGTCACTTCGACTAGTAAACATGGTAATCAGTAGGTTTAATCACAATGGATTATAACCTTCGTGATTACGATCACGTTGTAAAGTTTAATTGAACTTTGACTTGACCAATTATGGTCAAAACCGAAAGTAAAACAGTAAGTCAAATTGTTTGACTTTTAGCTTCAAATTGCTAAAAGAATTGAAATAGACTAGCATGAGAACTTATTTGTGTTTGGAAACACATAAGATCTCAGATGAGAGGCCTCCAAAGGATGGATGCAAGCTCTAAGATTGTGGGAGAGATGAAGAGAATGAATGAGCAAAGATTGGAGAAGAATTGGTTGCTATTTATAGTTGTTTAGGAGGTTTAGGATCATGACATGTGTATTAAGTGTTCTCCAAGGATTTACAAGATTGCAACAAGTGTTTGGATCATATCTAATGTTTGGAAAACACATAACTTGGTGATCAAGAATGAAAACAATGGATCAAAAACAAGTGCAGCTACTGTTTAAAACATTCTATCCAGCAAGGGGGTCGCGCCCCGCGACCAGACGACCCTCTGGCCGTTGCACCCCGCCACCCCTTTGTGGCTTAGTTTCAGAAGTTGTCAAAACAGGTCCCTGTAACATATTTGATGTGTTTTTGACGAATTTAACCCCCGTTTGTCACACCCCGACCACGTAAAACAACAAATCGTGGCGGAATCGTCAGGGAGTGTCGTAACAGAATCATTGTCTCACAACCATGGATTAAATAGTTTTGTTTTATTGAATTATTGAACTCATTGTTTTATTATAATTCAGATAAATACAAACATTGTCTTTCAAATTTTAAAGTCGCTAAGGCACGAGTCCATCCTATGTATAGCATGCATCAACAATCATCACATAACAGCACCTGAAACATATGTGAAAATAGGTACGTCAGCATAAAAATGCCTGTGAGTAACATAGGTTTTGTAAATTAGGTTCATGGCTTTGGTTAATCCAAGAAAATGATTTTATGTTTACAAAAATAGCCATGAATCTTGTAAATAGTTTTGTTTCTAAAAACATTGTTTTGATAGAAAGGTTTGTAGTATATATAAAAATATACCTTGGTTTTGAGAAAGTCGGATAAGTAATATATATTAAAATATATTTTAGTTTCAAAATAGTTAAACAGATAGTATATCAAATATACTTTAGTTGTTAAAATAATAGTTTTTGGTAGTATATCATAAGTATACTTTGTGTCACACCCCGACCGCGTAAAACAACAAACCGCGGCGGAAACATCGGGGCGTGTCGTAACAGAATTAATTGTTTCATAACCATGGCACACAAAGTGTATTTTATTTATTAAACAAGGGTGTTACATTGTCTCGAAACAGTAAATTAAGAGTTCAGAACATAATTAAACATAGTCTATATTCTTTTAAAGTCTCTAAGGCACAGGTCCGCCCTAGTATCATGATCAACATCCTATGGAAAAGCACCTGAAAACACATGTGAAAATAGGTACGTCAGCATAAAAATGCCTGTGAGATACATAGGTTTTGTGAAAATAGGATTCATGACTTATGTTTAAGAAAAATGTTTAGTCATGAACCTTGTAATTTGCTTTGTCATGTAAATCATTTGAAAACAATAAGATCAGATGATATGTATAAGTAAATGTCAGGTTAAATAAATAACCATGTAAAAATGTGTTTGTATAAGATAAGTTGTTTGTAAATCAATGTCTTGTGAAAAGTATGTTATTTGTATAAAATGTTCTATGTCTCAAACTGAAATGATTTAAATAACGTTACGCTATGTAATACTATACAAACACTTATATATAGGAAGTACCAGCGGCGGATCCACCATGCTTGTATCATATTACACACGCATCGTTACTTAATCACTTAATCAAACCAAACCAACCAATGTAAGAAGTCTATGTTTAAACCAATTGTCAAATGTATTGAATAATATGTCAAATGTAAATCATGTCAAAATGTCTATGTCAAATATCCATGTCAAATGTCTATGTCAAATATCCATGTCAAATGTCTATGTCAAATATCCATGTCAAATGTCTATGTCAAAATGTCATGTATGGCAAGTGAAATGTCTCAACTAAACCATATGCACAAAAACGAAGTATTGAAGTAAAACTTGATTTAAATCAAAGCTATGTTTTGTGTAAGTGCATGCAACTATTTAATATGAACATTTATGCGGTATTGTGAAAATGCATACATCCAAGCCTTGCGACTGTGGTGATAAACCCTTTAAACAAATTAAAGGTCTATCTGTCTTATATCATCGAATTCGGTCATTCCTTTCATCCCCTTTCCCTGGGACGTCCGGAACGGGAGTTGTCAATTCCTATGGTACCACTACCTACTAACGAACGGCATAATTAATGTTAATGAATGTATTGTTCCATGTTAAACAAACCAAATGTCATAACAAAATGTAAGCATGTGAAAACGATGCACTAAGTATGTAATCAAATGAACATACATAGCGTGAAATGTCATGTAAAACGATGTACTAAGTAATGCACACAATGGGCACACCTAGCATGAAAAGTAATGTAAAACAATGTACTAAGTAATGCACACAATGGGCACACCTAGCATGAAATGTAATGTAAAACAATGTACTAAGTAATGCACACAATGGGCACACCTAGCATGAAATGTAATGTAAAACAATGTACTAAGTAATGCACACAATGGGCACACCTAGCATAAGATGTAATGAAATCATGTACTATAATGTACTAACGAACATAGCATGTATATGATGTGAAAACAGGAAAGCATTAAAGTAACAAGTAGGCACATGTGTTTCACCCCAAAACAGTTTGGAAAACAGTAAAAGAGGGGTCTATGTACTCACTTGTGATTGCTCAGATGTCTAAAGATAATCACCAAGTAATGCTAGAGATCTCGAAATCAAACGGCACCTAGTATAGGTAACTATGTTAATAAATCGGACCTATCTCGGAAGACTGGGTAGCATTAGGGTTTGTAAACCAAATGAGTGTCGGAACTCACGTGATATGGTTTAACAAAGCCTACATGCTAAATGAAACTTAACCTAAGTCTTAATGACCCATTATGATCCGTTTAGGTAGCTTATGCTACTTTAACGCATCGTGCGCGTGAAACGCGTTCGGACCGCCTAACTAGTCCTATGACAAGTATTATATGCCTAAACATGTTACATAATCAGTTACGTGACAAAAGTTTAGGTTACATATGCTAAATTACCAATTATGTATGAAAAGGGTATTCTGGTAATTTACCTAAGGCATATAAACTACCTATCATACAACTACTTAAACGATGTGACCATAGGGTATAACCTCGGAAGGTTATTCCCTACCTACTATGGTCACCTAATGTATTTGGTCGGATCCTAATGATCGACCAAACTGGGTCGGGTTCGAGGTATAAGCGATTTATTAGATCGCTTACCCTACGACCCAAGACAACGTGGTAATCAGTGGGCATAGTCCCAAGGGACTATAACCATCGTGATCACAATCACGTTGCGAAGTTCAATCGAACTTCGCATTGACCATTACTGGTCAATGCTGAAAGTCAAACAAAGTTTGACTTTCTGACTCGAAAAGCAGTAAAAATAAGGAAAAGAACGAAAGAATACTTACGAAGGGTCCCCGAATGCTAATCCCGATCCAAGAACTCAGGTATGAAACAATGGTTTCAACTTAGAGCTCTCAAATAAGAATTCTTGTGCTTTAAAACAATGAAAGGCATGGGGTATATATAGTTTTCGGTGAACCGTTGAGATCGTTTCATGGAAACCGTGATTCGATCCCATCCGTACACTTGTTGAAAGGTTATGGAAGCCACATATGCTCCTTATCTTAGTGACTAAGCAACTTAAAACATGTGGTTAAGGATCAATCAGCTGCAACTTGTGTTTAGAAACATTGAATCTGCCCAGATAGTCAGTCGCGTAGCGCGACAGGTAGCCCCATAGGCGTCGCGCTACGCTAGCACCTCCCCTGAATCAGAAAGTTTCATAATTGGCAGCAATGGTCCCTGCACGTGTTTAAGGCCTTTTTCGATGCGTTTGAACCCCGTTAACCTCATTTCAAGGCTCTAAAATGAAGTTAAAGTATAGGGGACTCAAAACATACTCAAAAATATGCCGGATGATGGTTCGTTTGGTCGTACGAACGCGATGTTCGCTTAATTACGACGGAATGCGCATAAGCGCGAAAAACGATCCAAATGACGCGACGAATGGATTTTTCTTATGGCGAACACTAAAATAAAATGTAGTCATGCTTACATAAATTTTTGGATGTCCAGATGTATTCAGAACGTAAGTTATGCGCGAAAATGCAAACTTGTGCACTTTTTGACACTTTTAGTCCCTGAATGTCCCAAAAGTTTATTTTAGCACACCAAACCCCTCAAAGCCTATTTCTAAGCTATGTAAAGGATATTTAAGGTGTGTTTAACTTATGGTCATGTTCCGGAATGTTCGTTACAGTTCAAATTGACATACTTTCGCAGTTTGTCATATTTAGTCCCTGTAGTCGAATTAACTTGTTTTTGCCATACCAAAGCCTTCAAAACTTATTTCTAAGTTATGTAAATGTTATTTAAGGTATGTTGAGTATATGTTGCTGTTCCAGAGTATTTCTCGCATTAAACTGAGTACGTTTACGCACTAGTTTGCGTATAACTCTCCAGAAAGCGATGTAGAGTTTGAAATTACATAAAAGTCAAAACATGAAAAATGTATAACATAACAAAACAAACATTGGGATCAAATAACATTGTTTTATTGATAACAGAACTGTTCATAGTGATTACAAGCACAGTTGTTACAGTCTCCCCTACTTGTGGAAATTTCGTCCCGAAATTTATTTAGAGGAAACTCGTGGAAAAAGATGTGGATATTTCGCCTTCATTTGATCTTCGCGTTCCCAAGTAAACTCAGGTCCACGTTTAGCTTCCCAGCGAACTTTGACCAAAGGAATGCGCTTGCGTTTAAGCCACTTGACTTCACGTTCCATGATTTCCACTGGTTTCTCAACAAATTTCAGTGTTTTGCCAACACGAATTTCGTTAAGCGGTATGGAGAAGTTCTCATCAGCTGTACACTTCTTGAGATTGGACACGTGAAAAGTTGGATGAACATTTCCCAGTTTAGGAGGTAACTCAAGTCTGTAGGCTACCTTTCCGATTCTTTCGACAATCTTGAATGGTCCAACATATCTAGGTGCAAGTTTTCCTTTCTTTCCAAATCTGATCACACCTTTCCAAGGTGAGACCTTAAGTAATACTCGATCACCGACTTGAAATTCCAAGGCTTTGCGTTTTGGGTCCGCGTAAATCTTCTGACGGTTTCTAGCTGCCTGAAGGTTATCACGAACCTTCTTGACCTTGTCAGTTGTCTCTAAAATGAGGGCAGGTCCAGTAAGTTGAGCCTCGCCAATCTCATTCCAGAAGACTGGTGAACGACATTTTCGACCATAGAGAGCCTCGAAAGGAGCCATTTTGATGCTAGTGTGATAACTGTTGTTGTAGGAGAATTCAATCAATTTAAGATGTGAATCCCAGCTACCACTAAAATCGATCACACAAGCTCTAAGCATATCCTCCAAAGTCTGGATTGTTCTTTCAGATTGACCATCCGTTTGCGGATGATAAGCTGTGCTCAGATTAAGTTGGGTCCCCATAGCAGATTGCATGGTTCTCCAAAAGTGAGAAGTGAAACGAGCATCTCTGTCAGAAATGATGTTCAACGGAACACCATGTCGAGCTACAATTTCATCCACATAGATTTGAGCAAGTCTGTCAGTAGGAAAATCCTCGCGGATTGGCAAGAAATGCGCTGACTTTGTGAGACGATCAACGACTACCCAGATGGCATCATGACCTTTCTTTGTGCGCGGGAGTTTGGTAACAAGATCCATAGTAATGTTTTCCCATTTCCAAACTGGGATCTCTGGTTGCTCCAATAAACCAGAAGGACGCTGATGTTCAGCCTTGACCTTTAGACAAGTAAGGCATTTGGATACGTATAGGGCAATGTCTTTCTTCATACCAGGCCACCAATAGTGAATACGAAGATCCTTATACGTCTTATCTGAGCCCGGATGAATGGAATAACGAGACTTATGGGCTTCATCCATAAGCAAGGTACGAATATCATCCTGGCTTGGGACCCACAAACGGTCCATGAAGTAATATGACCCATTGTCCTTCAGTTCCAGAGCAGGTGTTATGTGATAGGGAAATTCCTTATCCATCAATCCTTGTGAAACACAAGATTGCTGAGCTTGAGAAATGCGTGCTTGAATATCGGATCGAGCTTGAATAACAGATTGAACACGTACACAATGAAGCTTAGTACGTTCCTTACGACTCAATGCATCAGCTACGACATTCGCCTTACCAGGATGGTAGCGAATTTCGCAGTCATAGTCGTTTAGTAGCTCAACCCAACGTCGTTGTCTCATGTTGAGTTCTTTCTGGTTGAAGATATGCTGAAGACTTTTGTGGTCCGTTAAAACCACACATTTTGTACCGTACAAATAGTGTCTCCAGATCTTGAGAGCAAAGACAACTGCACCTAACTCAAGATCATGAGTGGTGTAGTTCTTCTCATGTATCTTCAATTGTCTTGATGCATAGGCTATGACTTTGTTCCTTTGCATAAGAACACAGCCAAGACCCAATTTAGATGCATCACAATATACGACAAAATCATCATCACCCTCAGGTAATGATAGAACAGGCGCATCGCAAAGCTTCTGCTTCAGGTGTTGAAAAGCTTCCTCTTGTTTGAATCCCCAGTAAAAGGGCATTTTCTTCTGAGTTAGAGCAGTTAGAGGAACTGCAATCTTAGAGAAGTTTTCAATGAAGCGGCGATAATAACCCGCTAGACCAAGAAAAGAACGAACTTCAGTAGGAGTAGTAGGCGTATCCCAATCCTTAATCGCACTGATCTTGGAGGGATCTACATGAACACCTCGTTCGTTGATAATGTGTCCCAAAAATTGAACTTCTTTAAGCCAAAATTCGCACTTGGAGAATTTGGCGAAAAGTTGCTCTTTCTTCAGGAGTTCCAGAGTAAGACGAAGATGCTGCTCGTGATCAGCTCGCGTCTTAGAGTAAATCAAGATGTCATCGATAAAAACAATGACGAACTGATCCAAATAAGGTTTGCAGACCCTATTCATTAAGTCCATGAAAACAGCAGGAGCATTAGTCAAACCGAATGGCATGACTGTGAACTCGTAATGTCCATAACGAGTACGGAATGCTGTCTTCGGAATGTCTTCTTCTTGCACCCGAAGTTGATGATATCCGGAACGCAGATCGATCTTTGAAAAATAAGAAGCGCCTTGTAACTGATCAAAGAGATCATCGATGCGAGGTAGGGGATATCGATTCTTGATGGTAAGCTTGTTAAGCTCACGATAATCGATACACATCCTAAAGGATCCATCCTTCTTCTTGACAAAAAGAACGGGAGCACCCCAAGGTGAAAAGCTGGGACGGATAAAACCTTTGTCAGAGAGCTCCTGAAGCTGTTTAGACAACTCTTGCATCTCAGACGGTGCAAGACGATATGGAGCTCTTGCAAATGGGATTTGCACCAGGTACGAGATCAATGCGGAACTCGACTTGGCGTGCTGGAGGTAGACCAGGTAAATCTTCAGGGAACACTTCAGAATAATCCCGAACGACAGGAATATCTGAAATAGGCTTACCCTTGCCTTTATCTTCTGTAACATGTGCTAAGAAGGCCACATAGTTCTTCTGCAGATACTTCAGAGCTTTAAAACAAGACATGAGTTTGAGACCACCGGTAGGCTTCTCACCTTGAACCTGCAGGATCTCGCCTGTTGAAAGAGGCACACGAACAATCTTCTTAGAACAAACTATCTCTGCGTGATGCTTGGATAACCAATCCATTCCCACAATAACGTCGAAGCTTCCAAGTTGCATAGGCGCGAGATCAATAGGAAAAAGATGGTCGTTAAGATTCAACTGGCAGTTGTGAAGAACAGAATCAAGAATAATGGGTTCACCACTAGCAACCTCTACTGTCAAAGATTTGCCTAGTTTCGTTCTAGACACGCGAAGCATTTGCTCAAACGACAAAGACACGAAACTCTTATCGGCACCAGAATCGAAAAGAACAGATGCAGGCTGATTATTAATAAAGAACGTACCGTTTACCACATTATCGTCAGCCTGCGCCTCTTGGGCATTCATGTTAAAGACTCGGCCTCGAGCCGGAGCCTGATTCTGGTTCTGGTTCTGGTTCGCCAGTCTTGGGCACCGATTTCTATAGTGGGTCAGATCCCCACAATTGTAACAAGCACCTGGTGGGTATTGTGGTCTTGCAGCTTGACCCTGTTGCAGAGCAGGAGGCTGAGCAACTTGTTGAGCCGGGTTCTGAACCGCGGGATTCTGAGCAGATCGACAAACATTGGCGAGATGGCCTGATTTCCCACAGTTAGTACAGAAACGGCATGGAAGTTGCGGCTGGTGGTGACTGTTGCATCTATTGCACAAAGGTGCATTCCCTGTATAGGGTTTCTTTGCTGGAAGCTGTGCGGGTTGGTTGGGAGCTGCCAGATTAGCTTGGGCAGTGATAGCAAAATTTTGGGAAGCCTTACGCTTCCTTGACCTCTTCGAAGAACCAGAGTTCTTTCCATTCAAGTTTTGACCTTTCTTGCTATCCACCTTATCTGCCGACTGTTTCTTGCCCTTGTCACCCTTCCGGTGTAACTTGTTCTTCCGGATCTGCGACTCAGTCAATGTTGCAGATAACTCGATCGCCTGACGGAGTGTGGCAGGTTCACTACCAGTAAGAATGTCTTGTACCGAGTCAGGTAGGCCGTCGATGTATCTCTCGATAGCCTTGTCGAGTGGGGTAACCATAGTCGGGCAAAGTAAACTCAACTCTTCAAACCGATCAGTGTAAGCCCTATGCTCACCACTATCTTGCTTCAGCTCATCAAACTCCTTCTCCAACGCTCGTTGCTCATGACGAGGACAGAATTCCCTCATCATAAGGGCTCTAAGTTCAGCCCATGTATGTGCGAGAGCAACTTCTGCACCCCGGTCTCTCATAACCCCGTTCCACCATGTCAAAGCCCTCTTCTGAAATACGCTCGAGGAGAACTCGACCTTGCGATTATCCGGACACTGCACATGGCGAAAAGTATTCTCTATACTCTCGAACCACTGAAGAAGCCCAGTTGCTCCTTCAGAACCACTAAACTTGAGTGGTTTAGCCTGGTTAAAATCCTTGTATTTGCATGGAACATTGTTGTTATTGTTGGCTTGGTTCCATTGAGCAAAGAGATTTGGAAATTGAGCAGCCATCTGCTGCGCAATAATTTCTGCCAGCTCGGCAGTTGCTATCTGATTCTCGCGTCGAGGAGGCATTCTAAAAGAGGAAAACATGAAAAGAAACGAGTGAGATGATTGGATGAAGAGAATGAGATGAAACAAAATCAACAAAAGCAAAGATGGTGGTCATTCGTCCGTATCACAAAGCAAACAAACGACACACAGTGACTAATCAAAGTAAATGGGTCAAAAATAATGTATAATGAAGACATGCTCGCCTATAAGTGAACACTCATCCCAGGAATTCCCAGGTAAGCACAACTGGTCTCGCGTCTGGTTGAGATGTATACGAAGTGCTTGCCTAGACAGAAAACCCAGAATACAGGCATTCACCCTTCCAGTTTGCACATGTTCACATTATTTAAAACCCAAAACGTTTGACGGGATTTTTGAAAATTAGAAGGCACAAGGCCAAAAACCAAACTGAAAAGGGTTCAAAACCATATAACAGAGGGTTCAAAACCTTACAATTGAGGGTTCAAAACCTTGTAAAAATTTATTCAAAAACAGATGATTGTTTTTCAAAAATCGTTTCGGAAAAAAAATTTTGGTTCCTTGTTTTGTTAATCACCTAAGGATAGGTGATGTACATGTTTTAAGATCTAAACACAAGATAACTTGTGTTAGGTTCCTAGAAAAGTTATAGTCTAGGTCAAAGCATTACTAATAACCTAATTCCCTATAACCATTGGCTCTGATACCAACTCTTCTGTCACACCCCGACCGCGTAAAACAACAAACCGCGGCGGAAACATCGGGGCGTGTCGTAACAGAATTAATTGTTTCATAACCATGGCACACAAAGTGTATTTTATTTATTAAACAAGGGTGTTACATTGTCTCGAAACAGTAAATTAAGAGTTCAGAACATAATTAAACATAGTCTATATTCTTTTAAAGTCTCTAAGGCACAGGTCCGCCCTAGTATCATGATCAACATCCTATGGAAAAGCACCTGAAAACACATGTGAAAATAGGTACGTCAGCATAAAAATGCCTGTGAGATACATAGGTTTTGTGAAAATAGGATTCATGACTTATGTTTAAGAAAAATGTTTAGTCATGAACCTTGTAATTTGCTTTGTCATGTAAATCATTTGAAAACAATAAGATCAGATGATATGTATAAGTAAATGTTAGGTTAAATAAATAACCATGTAAAAATGTGTTTGTATAAGATAAGTTGTTTGTAAATCAATGTCTTGTGAAAAGTATGTTATTTGTATAAAATGTTCTATGTCTCAAACTGAAATGATTTAAATAACGTTACGCTATGTAATACTATACAAACACTTATATATAGGAAGTACCAGCGGCGGATCCACCATGCTTGTATCATATTACACACGCATCGTTACTTAATCACTTAATCAAACCAAACCAACCAATGTAAGAAGTCTATGTTTAAACCAATTGTCAAATGTATTGAATAATATGTCAAATGTAAATCATGTCAAAATGTCTATGTCAAATATCCATGTCAAATGTCTATGTCAAATATCCATGTCAAATGTCTATGTCAAATATCCATGTCAAATGTCTATGTCAAAATGTCATGTATGGCAAGTGAAATGTCTCAACTAAACCATATGCACAAAAACGAAGTATTGAAGTAAAACTTGATTTAAATCAAAGCTATGTTTTGTGTAAGTGCATGCAACTATTTAATATGAACATTTATGCGGTATTGTGAAAATGCATACATCCAAGCCTTGCGACTGTGGTGATAAACCCTTTAAACAAATTAAAGGTCTATCTGTCTTATATCATCGAATTCGGTCATTCCTTTCATCCCCTTTCCCTGGGACGTCCGGAACGGGAGTTGTCAATTCCTATGGTACCACTACCTACTAACGAACGGCGTAATTAATGTTAATGAATGTATTGTTCCATGTTAAACAAACCAAATGTCATAACAAAATGTAAGCATGTGAAAACGATGCACTAAGTATGTAATCAAATGAACATACATAGCGTGAAATGTCATGTAAAACGATGTACTAAGTAATGCACACAATGGGCACACCTAGCATGAAAAGTAATGTAAAACAATGTACTAAGTAATGCACACAATGGGCACACCTAGCATGAAATGTAATGTAAAACAATGTACTAAGTAATGCACACAATGGGCACACCTAGCATGAAATGTAATGTAAAACAATGTACTAAGTAATGCACACAATGGGCACACCTAGCATAAGATGTAATGAAATCATGTACTATAATGTACTAACGAACATAGCATGTATATGATGTGAAAACAGGAAAGCATTAAAGTAACAAGTAGGCACATGTGTTTCACCCCAAAACAGTTTGGAAAACAGTAAAAGAGGGGTCTATGTACTCACTTGTGATTGCTCAGATGTCTAAAGATAATCACCAAGTAATGCTAGAGATCTCGAAATCAAACGGCACCTAGTATAGGTAACTATGTTAATAAATCGGACCTATCTCGGAAGACTGGGTAGCATTAGGGTTTGTAAACCAAATGAGTGTCGGAACTCACGTGATATGGTTTAACAAAGCCTACATGCTAAATGAAACTTAACCTAAGTCTTAATGACCCATTATGATCCGTTTAGGTAGCTTATGCTACTTTAACGCATCGTGCGCGTGAAACGCGTTCGGACCGCCTAACTAGTCCTATGACAAGTATTATATGCCTAAACATGTTACATAATCAGTTACGTGACAAAAGTTTAGGTTACATATGCTAAATTACCAATTATGTATGAAAAGGGTATTCTGGTAATTTACCTAAGGCATATAAACTACCTATCATACAACTACTTAAACGATGTGACCATAGGGTATAACCTCGGAAGGTTATTCCCTACCTACTATGGTCACCTAATGTATTTGGTCGGATCCTAATGATCGACCAAACTGGGTCGGGTTCGAGGTATAAGCGATTTATTAGATCGCTTACCCTACGACCCAAGACAACGTGGTAATCAGTGGGCATAGTCCCAAGGGACTATAACCATCGTGATCACAATCACGTTGCGAAGTTCAATCGAACTTCGCATTGACCATTACTGGTCAATGCTGAAAGTCAAACAAAGTTTGACTTTCTGACTCGAAAAGCAGTAAAAATAAGGAAAAGAACGAAAGAATACTTACGAAGGGTCCCCGAATGCTAATCCCGATCCAAGAACTCAGGTATGAAACAATGGTTTCAACTTAGAGCTCTCAAATAAGAATTCTTGTGCTTTAAAACAATGAAAGGCATGGGGTATATATAGTTTTCGGTGAACCGTTGAGATCGTTTCATGGAAACCGTGATTCGATCCCATCCGTACACTTGTTGAAAGGTTATGGAAGCCACATATGCTCCTTATCTTAGTGACTAAGCAACTTAAAACATGTGGTTAAGGATCAATCAGCTGCAACTTGTGTTTAGAAACATTGAATCTGCCCAGATAGTCAGTCGCGTAGCGCGACAGGTAGCCCCATAGGCGTCGCGCTACGCTAGCACCTCCCCTGAATCAGAAAGTTTCATAATTGGCAGCAATGGTCCCTGCACGTGTTTAAGGCCTTTTTCGATGCGTTTGAACCCCGTTAACCTCATTTCAAGGCTCTAAAATGAAGTTAAAGTATAGGGGACTCAAAACATACTCAAAAATATGCCGGATGATGGTTCGTTTGGTCGTACGAACGCGATGTTCGCTTAATTACGACGGAATGCGCATAAGCGCGAAAAACGATCCAAATGACGCGACGAATGGATTTTTCTTATGGCGAACACTAAAATAAAATGTAGTCATGCTTACATAAATTTTTGGATGTCCAGATGTATTCAGAACGTAAGTTATGCGCGAAAATGCAAACTTGTGCACTTTTTGACACTTTTAGTCCCTGAATGTCCCAAAAGTTTATTTTAGCACACCAAACCCCTCAAAGCCTATTTCTAAGCTATGTAAAGGATATTTAAGGTGTGTTTAACTTATGGTCATGTTCTGGAATGTTCGTTACAGTTCAAATTGACATACTTTCGCAGTTTGTCATATTTAGTCCCTGTAGTCGAATTAACTTGTTTTTGCCATACCAAAGCCTTCAAAACTTATTTCTAAGTTATGTAAATGTTATTTAAGGTATGTTGAGTATATGTTGCTGTTCCAGAGTATTTCTCGCATTAAACTGAGTACGTTTACGCACTAGTTTGCGTATAACTCTCCAGAAAGCGATGTAGAGTTTGAAATTACATAAAAGTCAAAACATGAAAAATGTATAACATAACAAAACAAACATTGGGATCAAATAACATTGTTTTATTGATAACAGAACTGTTCATAGTGATTACAAGCACAGTTGTTACACTTTGGTTTTGTAAATAACATATCAAACTATGCTTTTGGTTTTGAAAATAACATATCAACTATGTTTTGGTTTGAAAATAGCATATCAACTATGCTTTAGTAAATAACAAGGTCGGTAGTATATTAAAATATATGTTGGTTTTGTACATAGTATATCAAATTATACTTTGGTAAATAATATCACATTTGAGAGCACATCAAACTATACTTGGGTAGTATATCAAAATATACAAAAGAAACCGTGATTTAGTATTCATTCAAACCTTAGTGCATCAAACTACACCTTAGAGACTATAGAAATACCACAAAGGCAATTTCTATTTGGTAAAAATTTGGTTTCTGACATTCCATACAACAGGAATGGTGTGTCTAGTCCTATAGCGCTATATCGTACTATCAATTGGCTTGGTGAATGTATAAAATAAGTACAATCCACCAATTAGTTTTATAATCTTTGAAAATTTGTGTTTAAACCATAGATAATTGTTCAATTAGTCAAAAGATAAGTACTAACATGTATAATCATATAGTTGAAATCATGAAAATAACGAATAGGCACATATGAATCACCCCAAAACATTTGAAAACAGAAAAAGAGGGGACTATGTACCCCACTTGAGATAGCCTATAAATCTTGAAATAACAACCAAGCAAAGCTAGAAGGATCACGGAAATCAATCGACACCTAATATAGATAACTACATTAATAACCGGACCTAAATCGGAAGATCGGATAGGATGAGGTTTCGTAAACCAAATGAGTATTGGAACTCATGTGATATGGTTTAACAAAGCCTACATACTAAATCGAAACCTAACCTAAGTGCTTACGACCCATTACGACCCGTATAGGTAGCTTATGCTACTTTAACGCGTCGTTCGCGTAAAACGCGTTCGGACCGTCTAACTAGTCCTATGACAAGTATTATATGCCTTAACATGTCTAATAATGTTTCCTAATCAGTTTAGATGTCAAAATTTAGGTTACATATGCTTAAAATGAAATTATGCGTAAAAAGGGTATTTTGGTCATTTTCCTAATGCATATAAACTACCTATCATACAACTAACTAAACGAAGTGACCATAAGGTATAACCTCTGAAGGTTATTCCCTATACAACTATTGTCACAATATATGCTTGGTCGGATCCTAATGATCGACCAAACGGGTCGGGTTTGAAATTCTAAGCGGTTGTTTAGACCGCTTATCTTACAACCCTATATAAGCACTAAACTAAAAGTGACGAGTTAAGCATGTTAAAACATGTTTAACGAAGTTAGAAAACAAGTTTGATGTCAAAACAAAGGGTTTTGATACCCAATAATAATTTGGTTGCAAAATACGCATAAACGCGTATTCTGACCCAAACTATGACTCGCCACTACACCTAAATAACGTGGTAATCAGTAGGTATAGTCACAAAGGACTATGACCATCGTGATTACGCTCACGTTGCGAAGTTCAAACGAACTTTGTGTTGACCATTGACTGGTCAAAGCAGAAAGTCAAACATTGTTTGACTTTTATGCTTAAAAACGCATAAAAGCATGAAAGAAACTTACAAGAGGTCCAAGCTAGGAAGATTTGATCTAAAAATACTCAGGTATGAAGTTTTGAACTTCAACTTAGAGCAAATTCAGATCAAGTGTGAGAAATGAGAGCAAATCAAGTGGGTATTTATAGGATTTCAAGAACCGTTAGGATCGTTTCTCGTAACCAATGCTTTGATCAAGACCCTACATGTGTTACCCAATGATTTACAACACTATGGGTGCCCAAAACAAGCCCAAGGTTTGTTAAAACCATGTCCAAAACCAAGAAAACCAGCTACTGAATCAGAAAAACAATTTACTGAACTGGGCAGCTGTCGCGCCCCGCGTAATAATGAACCTCAGCTTACGCGGCCCGTGAGGGCATGTTTGGCAGATTGTCAACTTTGGTCCCTGAATGCTATAAACTCAGTTTTCGGCACGTTTAAGCCCCGTTAACCCCATTTCGAGGCTCTAAAATGAAGTTAAAGTATAGGGAACTTAAAATATGCTTGAAAACATCTCAGATGTCGGTTCGTTTGGTCGTACGATTGCGTTGTTCGGTTAATTACGACGGAAATCGTAACGGACGCAAAAACGATCCAAATTACGTGACGAGTGGTATCTTTGCATTCCAATCACTAAAATGAAATATTTTAATGATTACAAAAATTTTTGGATGTCAGGATATATTTAGAACGTAAGATATGCGCGAAAATGCAAACTTATGCACTTTTTGACGCTTTTAGTCCCTGTTTGATCAAAAAGTTTATTTTCGCATACCGAACCCCTCAAAGCCTATTTCTAAGCTATGTAAAGAATATTTGAGGTATGTTTAACTTATGATCAAGTTCCGGAATTTTCGTTACTATACAAATCGGCATAGTTTCGCAGTTTGACGCAAATAGTCCCTGCGATCGAACAAACTTGATTTCGACACACCAAACCATCCAAAACTTATTTCTAAGTTATGAAAGGGTTGTTTAAGGTATGTTAAGACTATGTCACTATTCCGGAGTGTTTTTCGCGTTAAACTGATTACGTTTACGCATCAGTTTGCGTATAACTTTCCAGAAAGTGATTTAAAGCTCAAAATCGAACAAGAATTGATATGTGCAAATGATACACATATTTATACAAATCCCAAGTATGAAACACAATATTTTATTGGTTTGGTATTTGTTTGATGGTCGTAGAGGCACAGATGTCACACCGTTAACCCAAATTTCAGGCTTTATAAGGACGTTAAAGCATAAGGGACTTGGATTATGCCCGAAAATTTCATGGATGTCGGTTCATTCGGTTGTACGGTCATATTTTTCGCATAATTATGATGAGCGCTAAAACGCAAAAACGACCGAAATTACGCAACTAATGATATTTTTGCATTCTTGTGACACCTGTGTCACTTCAACCATCAAAAAAATTCCAAACCAATGAAATATTGTATTTCATACTTGGGATTTGTAAAAATATGTGTATCGTTTGCACATATCAACTCTTGTTCGATTTTAAGCTTTAAATCGCTTTCTGGAGGGTTATACGCGCTCTGATGCGTAAATATAACCAGTTTAATCCAATGAACACTCCGGAATAGTGAAATAGGATTAACATACCTTAAATAACCTTTACATAACTTAGAAATAAGTTTTGAAGGCTTTGGTATGGCAAAAACAAGTAAATTCGCTTACAGGGACTAAACTTGACAAACTGCGAAAGAATGCCAATTTGAACTGTAACAGACATTCTGGAACATGAACATAAGTTAAACACACCTTAAATATCCTTTGTATATCTTAGAAATAGGCTTTGAGGGATTCGGTGTGCTAAAATAAACTTTTGGGTCATTCAGGGACTAAAAGTGTCAAAAAGTGCACAAGTTTGCACTTTCGCGCATAACTTACGTTCTGAATACATCCGGACATCCAAAAATTTATGTAAGCACTAAAACATTTTATTTTAGTGTTTGGCATAAGAAAAATCCATTCGTCACGCCATTTGGATCGTTTTTCGCGCTTGTGCGCATTCCGTCGTAATTAAGCGAACATCGCGATCGTACGACCAACCGAACCAACATCCGGCATATTTGTGAGCATGTTTCATGTCCACAATGTTTAGGCATCATTTTAGGGCCTTAACGTTGGCTTAACGGGCCTTAAACGTGTCAGAAATGGCTTAAATACGTTACAGGGACCAAAACTGTCATTTATGAAAGTTGGTTCTGATCAGACAAGGCCAGGCGGCCCGCGTAAGTTTAGTGACTCCCTTTACGCGGCCCGCGTCAGGTTCCCAGATCAGATAAGATCAATTAATCAGCAGATTACAGCTGTTAAACTCCCATCCACACACTCACACTTGCCCTTTCAGTTCATGAGGGGCCATTTTTAGTTACCACAACTTTCCAACAACTGTACGCCTTAGATTCGATCACGGTTTCCAAGAAACGATCCTAACGGTTCGGGAAATCTATAAATACCCAACCCCCTTCATTGCAAAACCCACTTGAAATCTGAGATTTCTCTAAGTTGGGGTGTTTCATCACCTTATACCTGAGAATACTTGGGTTATCAATCTTGCGGGGACCCTTTGTAAGTGTTCCTTCGTTCTTTTATTGCTTTTCGAGTCCGAAAGTCAAACTTTGTTTGACTTTCTGCATTGACCAGTTTATGGTCAATGCGAAGTTCGTTTGAACTTCATAACGTGAGCGTAATCACGACGGTCATAGTCCCTAGTGACTATACCTACTGATTACCACGTTATCTAGGCTCAGTGACGAGCCGTAGTTTCGGCCAAAATGCGCATTCTTGCGTGTTTTGTAACCAAACTACTCTTAGGTATCAAAACCGTTTGTTTTGATACCAAACCTGTTTTCTAAACTCAGTTAAGCATGTTTTAGCATGCTTAGCTCGTCACTTTTAGTTTAGTGCTTATATAGGGTCGTAAGGTAAGCGATCTAAACAATCGCTTATACTTTCGAACCCGACCCGTTTGGTCGATCATTAGGATCCGACCAAGCACATTAGGTGACCATAGTATATAGGGAATAACCTTCCGAGGTTATACCTTATGGTCGCTTCGTTTAAGTAGTTGTATGATAGGTAGTTTATATGCCTTAGGTAAATTACCAAAATGCCCTTTTTACGCCAAAATTCATTTTAAGCATATGTAACATAACTTTTGGTATCTAAACTGATTTGGTAACAATATTAGACATGTTAAGGCATATTTTACTTGTCATAGGACTAGTTAGGCGTTTCGAACGCGTTTTACGCGAACGACGCGTTAAAGTAGCATAAGCTACCTAAACAGGTCGTAATGGGTCGTAAGCACTTAGGTTAGGTTCATTTTAGTATGTGGGCTTTGTTAAACCATATTATACGAGTCTCCATACTCGTTTGGTCTACGAACCCTCATTCTATCCGATCCTCCGATTTAGGTCCGGTTTATTAACGTAGTTACCTATATTAGGTGTCGTTTGATTTCCGTGATCTCTAGCATTGTTTGGTTGTTACTCAAGGACTACTGAGCAATCTCAAGTGAGTACATAGTTCCCCTATTTTACTGTTTTCCAAACTGTTTTGGGGTGAAGCATGTGTACCTATGTGTTATTTTCATGATTTCAAAGTATAATTGATTATACATGTTATTACTTATCATTTGACAAACTAAATGACTATCTATGGTTTAAACACTGATTTCTCAAAGAACATAAAATAAAAATGTTGAATTGTACTTATTTTATGTTCACCAGACCGATTGGTAGTATGATATAGTGCTATAGGATTAGACACCCCATTCCTGTTGTCATGGAATGTCTGAAACCAATTTGTTTCTCCATCCAAATAGGGATTGCCTTTGTGGTATCCTTATAGTCTCAAAGGTGTAGTTTGATGCACTAGGTCTGAATGAATTCTAAAATCACGCTTTTAAAGTATATTTTGATATACTCCCAAAAAGTATAGTTTGATATACTCTCATGTGTGGTATTGTACAGAACCAACATATATATTTTATCAACAAAACCCAAACATATTTTTATATGTCATTTATAAAACCCAAAGCATATTTTGATATGTTATTTATGAAACCAAAACATAGTTTACAAATCCAAAGTATACTTTTAATATGCTACTATAAGGTTATTCGTTTAACCTTACATTATTTTACAAAGCATAACTTTTGATTTATTCAAACACTTTGTTTTGTACATTTTTACTTGTGGTTTAAGAAATCTCATTTTACTTACCATACATAACTCTTGTTTACACATTACATGGTTTACATTTAAGTTGAGTTATACCTTAACATTGGACTATTGGTTTAAACATGAACATTCTATCTTGGTGGTTTGGTTTGAGTAAGTGACTTAAGTAACGAGGCGTGTGTAATATGATACAAGCATGGTGGATACGCCGCTGGTACTTCCTATATATAAGTGTTTGTATGGTATTACATATCGTAGCGTTATTTGAATCATTTCAATTTAAGTCATATAACATTTTATACAAATAATATACTTTTCATAAGACATTGTTTTACAACAACCTATCTTATACAAACTCATTTTACATGGTTATTCATTTAACCTTACATTTATTTATACATATCATCTGAACTTATTGTTTTTCAAATAATTTACAAAACAAAACATTTTACAAGGATCATGACTGACTTTTGTTAAACAACTCTTTCTAAACTTATAAGTCATGAATCCTATATTCACAAAACCTATGTATCTCACAGGCATTTTTATGCTGACGTACCTATTTTTACACATGTTTCAGGTACTGCTTTGCAATGATTGTTGATACATGCTACATTTAGGATGGACTCGTGCCTTAGCAACTTTAAAACTTGGAAGATCATAGTTGTACTTATTTGATTGTTTTAAAACAATGATGTCATTTATTCATTAAAACAGAATTTATTTATTCCATGGTTATGAAACAATGATTCTTTTACAACACTCCCCGACGTTTCCGCCACGTCTGGTTGTTCTACGTGGTCGGGGTGTGACAGAAAAGTTGGTATCAGAGCCAATGGTTATAGGGAATTAGGTTATTAGTAATGCTTTGACCTAGACTATAACCTTCCTAGGACCCTAACACAAGTTTTCTTTATGTTTAGTTTTAAAAACAATACCGTCACTTATTCTTAGGTGACAACCACAATAAGAACACAAATTTCTATCCCGCTTTGAAAACTAATCATCTGTTCTAGGATGATTTATTTTATGGTTTTGAACCCTCTAAGTTTTCAAATCCCGTCAAAGTTGGTCTAAATAATGTGAACACGTGCAAACTAGAAGGGTGGGTTCCTGTACCCTGAGTTTTCTGTCTAAGGCTAGAGTGTTCGTACAAATCCACATAATCGGACCAGTCACTCTTACCTGGGAACTCTTGGGGTGAGTGTCCACTTATAGGGGAGCATGTCTTCGCGATACATTATTTTTGACCTATTTACTTTGATTAATCACCGGGGTCGTTTGTTGCTTTGTAGTAACAAACAAATGACCACTATCCTTGCTTTCATCAGATTTGTTTCATCTCATTCTTTTCGTCTAATTCTCTCACTCGTTTCCTCTCATGTTTCCTCTTTTAGAATGCCTCCTCGACGCGACAATCAGATGGCGAATGCCGAACTGGCGGAAATCATCGCGCAGCAAATGGCTGCTGCCTTCCCAAATCTTTATGCTCAAATGATGCAAGCCATCAACAACAACAATGCTCCATGCAATTTCAAGAATTTTAACTCGGCTAAACCGCTCAAGTTTAGTGGTTCTGAGGGAGCAACTGGGCTTCTTCAATGGTTCGAGAGCATTGAGAATACTTTCCGTCACGTTCAGTGTCCTGAAAATCGCAAGGTCGAGTTTTCTTCGAGTGTGTTTCAGAAGAGGGATCTTACGTGGTGGAACGGGGTTATGAGAGACCGTGGTGCTGAGGTGGCTTTAGCCCAAACTTGGGCTGAACTTAGGGCTCTTATGATGAAGGAATTCTGTCCTCGTCATGAGCTAAGGGCTCTAGAAAGGGAATTTGATGATTTGAAGCAAGACAATGGGGAACATCGAGCCTATACTGACCGCTATGAGGAATTGAGCTTGTTATGCCCTACTATGGTTACGCCTCTGGATAAGGCGATTGAGAAATACATTGATGGTCTTCCTGACATAGTTCAGGATATCGTTACTGGCAGCAACCCTACTACTGTCAGACAAGCCATTGAATTGGCTGCCACTCTGACTGAATCCCATATCAGGAAGCGCAAGCTGTTTCGGAAGGGTGACTCAAGACCATCTGACAAGACTGCTCAGGTGGAACCAAAGGAAGAAAATACTGAGGTGTCCAAGAAGAAGAAGCGCAAAGCCTCTCAAAACTACGCTGTAACTGCTCAAGACAAACAGGTTGCACCAAACCAACCAGTACAACCTCGCAAAAGGCAAAACTATGTTGGTACCGCACCTTTGTGCAACAAGTGTAACCGTCATCATCTAGAGCAAGAGCAGTGTCACAAATGTACCCACTGTGGGCGGTTGGGACATTTGATCAATGTTTGTCGTTATGCAAATCAAGCTGCTGCAAACCCTGCTGCTGTTCAAGCACGGTTCCCTCCGGGGTCATGTTATAACTGCGGTGACCTTACTCACTACAGAAACAATTGCCCAAGACTTATTAACGCACCTCCAGCGCGTGGACGAGTGTTCAACATCAATGAGGCAAACGTGAACAATGATGCAGCAGTGAACAATTAGTGTTTTGTAATTCCCTTGTTG
The DNA here is from genome assembly GCA_030545235.1 of Helianthus tuberosus. Classification (NCBI taxonomy): domain Eukaryota; kingdom Viridiplantae; phylum Streptophyta; class Magnoliopsida; order Asterales; family Asteraceae; genus Helianthus; species Helianthus tuberosus. The sequence goes on along the minus strand of CM060358.1, from coordinate 117,873,929 downwards.
TTATCTTTTGACACTTCAAGACAATTCGGTTGTTACATAAATAAAGATTTGTTGTTTTTATTTCTGCAAAATTTATGAGTTTGTGTGAATGCTTGATGCAACCTTATGATGTCAACCCAAAGACAAACTACTCGTGTGGTTCTGTCATTTTATGATCACTTGTGATCTCCCCAAGAACCTTAAACACTCGTTTCTTTTAAGAAACAAAGCCAAACTCTTATTGAAAATCCTTCTATCTTTATAGATGGATCCTTGAAAATGATTAAAGTGCCAAATGAAATCCATGGATTGGATTCCTAGTGTGCTTTAAATATCCATACCTAAAGATAAAAAATTAAAGAATCAAGTTAACTAATTTTGTGCTTATGTGTTTTCTTACATGTTTTGTGGTTGTATGTGATCCATCCAAATCCTCATAGAATCCTCCATATCTCATACGAGAGATTCATAATAGGATATCCAAAGATACTATCTTAAATCCTTAATGGACTTCAACATTGTAGTTAAGTCCCTTGGGTTATAAAGTATTATTCTATAATTGGACCTCTTGAATGGTTTGGTTAAACAGATTGATTTTGAAAATCTGATTAGAAATATCATGTGAGGATATAATTAAAAAGATCCCTTAAGTGGTCTATTTAAGGAGATCATACGACAATCTAGTTAAGAAGATCATGTATTGATCTAGTTAAAAGGCTCGTTCGTTGATCTAATTGAAAGGACCCTTTGGTGGTCTAGTCGAGTCGCTTCATGTTTATTCAATTGAATTTTCCTCTACGCATTGTGAAAGGAACTGTGCGGACTGTGCAAGGAATTTCATAATTATGGAGGCCTACATAATTATGGAATTCAGTGCACAGAAACCACAGGGAGCTTTGTCATGTGTTAAGACCTATAGTGACAAGAATAATGATACGGGAGAAGTCTTGGACCTTGACCGATGTCATTTTATCTTACACTCCCCAATTCTGATTTCTAGCACACACAAGTTTCCTATGATAAGTCTTCATAAGAAACGTTCTCTTGTCCGTAGTTCAAAATTCCATGTTTTACAACTACAAGGAATTCACTTTGAGGATTAACAAATTTGCTAAGAGTCCTAACATGGCCCAGAGTTTTACTTAAGGGTTTAATGGATCTATTAGAAGGCGAAACCGTCACAGCTGTCTTCACAAGTTTCCTCTAGAATTAAATTTCGGGACGAAATTTCCTAAAGTAGGGGAGACTGTGACACCTGTGTCACTTCAACCATCAAACAAATTCCAAACCAATGAAATATTGTATTTCATACTTGGGATTTGTAAAAATATGTGTATCGTTTGCACATATCAACTCTTGTTCGATTTTAAGCTTTAAATCGCTTTCTGGAGGGTTATACGCGCTCTGATGCGTAAATATAACCAGTTTAATCCAATGAACACTCCGGAATAGTGAAATAGGCTTAACATACCTTAAGTAACCTTTACATAACTTAGAAATAAGTTTTGAAGGCTTTGGTATGGCAAAAATAAGTAAATTCGCTTACAGGGACTAAACTTTACAAATTGCGAAAGAATACCAATTTGAACTGTAACAGACATTCTGGAACATGACCATAAGTTAAACACACCTTAAATATCCTTTGTATAGCTTAGAAATAGGCTTTGAGGGATTCGGTGTGCTAAAATAAACTTTTGGGTCATTCAGGGACTAAAAGTGTCAAAAAGTGCACAAGTTTGCACTTTCGCGCATAACTTACGTTCTGAATACATCCGGACATCCAAAAATTTATGTAAGCACTAAAACATTTTATTTTAGTGTTTGGCATAAGAAAAATCCATTCGTCACGCCATTTGGATCGTTTTTCGCGCTTGTGCGCATTCCGTCGTAATTAAGAGAACATCGCGATCGTACGACCAACCGAACCAACATCCGGCATATTTGTGAGCATGTTTCATGTCCACAATGTTTAGGCATCATTTTAGGGCCTTAACGTTGGCTTAACGGGCCTTAAACGTGTCAGAAATGGCTTAAATACGTAACAGGGACCAAAACTGTCATTTACGAAAGTTGGTTCTGATCAGACAAGGCCAGGTGGCCCGCGTAAGTTTAGTGACTCCCTTTACGCGGCCCGCGTCAGGTTCCCAGATCAGATAAGATCAATTAATCAGCAGATTACAACTGTTAAACTCCCATCCACACACTCACACTTGCCCTTTCAGTTCATGAGGGGCCATTTTTAGTTACCACAACTTTCCAACAGGTGTACGCCTTAGATTCGATCACGGTTTCCAAGAAATGATCCTAACAGTTCGGGAAATCAATAAATACCCAACCCCCTTCATTGCAAGACCCACTTGAAATCTGAGATTTCTCTAAGTTGGGGTGTTTCATCACCTCATACCTGAGAATACTTGGGTTATCAATCTTGCGGGGACCCTTTGTAAGTGTTCCTTCGTTCTTTTATTGCTTTTCGAGTCCGAAAGTCAAACTTTGTTTGAGTTTCTGCATTGACCAGTTTATGGTCAATGCGAAGTTCGTTTGAACTTCATAACGTGAGCGTAATCATGACGGTTATAGTCCCTAGTGACTATACCTACTGATTACCACGTTATCTAGGCTCAGTGACGAGCCGTAGTTTCGGCCAAAATGCGCATTCTTGCGTGTTTTGTAACCAAACTACTCTTAGGTATCAAAACCGTTTGTTTTGATACCAAACCTGTTTTCTAAACTCAGTTAAGCATGTTTTAGCATGCTTAGCTCGTCACTTTTAGTTTAGTGCTTATATAGGGTCGTAAGGTAAGCGATCTAAACAATCGCTTATACTTTCGAACCCGACCCGTTTGGTCGATCATTAGGATCCGACCAAGCACATTAGGTGACCATAGTATATAGGGAATAACCTTCCGAGGTTATACCTTATGGTCGCTTCGTTTAAGTAGTTGTATGATAGGTAGTTTATATGCCTTAGGTAAATTACCAAAATGCCCTTTTTACGCCAAAATTCATTTTAAGCATATGTAACATAACTTTTGGTATCTAAACTGATTTGGTAACAATATTAGACATGTTAAGGCATATTTTACTTGTCATAGGACTAGTTAGGCGTTTCGAACGCGTTTTACGCGAACGACGCGTTAAAGTAGCATAAGCTACCTAAACAGGTCGTAATGGGTCGTAAGCACTTAGGTTAGGTTCATTTTAGTATGTGGGCTTTGTTAAACCATATTATACGAGTCTCCATACTCGTTTGGTCTACGAACCCTCATTCTATCCGATCCTCCGATTTAGGTCCGGTTTATTAACGTAGTTACCTATATTAGGTGCCGTTTGATTTCCGTGATCTCTAGCATTGTTTGGTTGTTACTCAAGGACTACTGAGCAATCTCAAGTGAATACATAGTTCCCCTATTTTACTGTTTTCCAAACTGTTTTGGGGTGAAGCATGTGTACCTATGTGTTATTTTCATGATTTCAAAGTATAATTGATTATACATGTTATTACTTATCATTTGACAAACTAAATGACTATCTATGGTTTAAACACTGATTTCTCAAAGAACATAAAATAAAAATGTTAAATTGTACTTATTTTATGTTCACCAGACCGATTGGTAGTATGATATAGCGCTATAGGATTAGACACCCCATTCCTGTTGTCATGGAATGTCTGAAACCAATTTGTTTCTCCATCCAAATAGGGATTGCCTTTGTGGTATCCATATAGTCTCAAAGGTGTAGTTTGATGCACTAGGTCTGAATGAATTCTAAAATCACGCTTTTAAAGTATATTTTGATATACTCCCAAAAAGTATAGTTTGATATACTCTCATGTGTGGTATTGTACAGAACCAACATATATATTTTATCAACAAAACCAAAACATATTTTTATATGTCATTTATAAAACCCAAAGCATATTTTGATATGTTATTTATGAAACCAAAACATAGTTTAATATGTTATTTACAAATCCAAAGTATACTTTTAATATGCTACTATAAGGTTATTCGTTTAACCTTACATTATTTTACAAAGCATAACTTTTGATTTATTCAAACACTTTGTTTTGTACATTTTTACTTGTGGTCTAAGAAATCTCATTTTACTTACCATACATAACTCTTGTTTACACATTACATGGTTTACATTTAACTTGAGTTATACATTAACATTGGACTATTGGTTTAAACATGAACATTCTATCTTGGTGGTTTGGTTTGAGTAAGTGACTTAAGTAACGAGGCATGTGTAATATGATACAAGCATGGTGGATACGCCGCTGGTACTTCCTATATTAAGTGTTTGTATGGTATTACATATCGTAGCGTTATTTGAATCATTTCAATTTAAGTCATATAACATTTTATACAAAATAACATACTTTTCATAAGACGTTGTTTTACAATAACTTATCTTATACAAACTCATTTTACATGGTTATTCATTTAACCTTACATTTATTTATACATATCATCTGAACTTATTGTTTTTCAAATAATTTACAAAACAAAACATTTTACAAGGATCATGACTAACTTTTGTTAAACAACTCTTTCTAAACTTATAAGTCATGAATCCTATATTCACAAAACCTATGTATCTCACAGGCATTTTATGCTGACGTACCTATTTTTACACATGTTTCAGGTACTGCTTTGCAATGATTGTTGATACATGCTACATTTAGGATGGACTCGTGCCTTAGCAACTTTAAAACTTGGAAGATCATAGTTGTACTTATTTGATTGTATTAAAACAATGAGTTCATTTATTCATTAAAACAGAATTTATTTATTCCATGGTTATGAAACAATGATTCTGTTACAACACTCCCCGACGTTTCCGCCACGTCTGGTTGTTCTACGTGGTCGGGGTGTGACAATTCTTATCATTAAAATACAAGATTTTAATAATTACAAAAATTTTTGGATGTGCGTACATGTTTCGTATTAAGAAATACGAGAAGCGGCAGACTTTCGCAGTTTGACTCAAGTAGTCCCTGAGATCTAATAAGCATGTTTTTGCCATACCGAACCCTTCAAAACTTATTTCTAAGTTATGTAATGGGTATTTAGGGTATGTTTAGCTTATGTCATTGTTCCGGAGTGTACGTCGCATTGAACTGATTACGTTTGCGTAACAGTTTACGTATAACTTCCAGAAAAGCTTTGAGGGGTTGAAATTGTACATAGACTGAAATGTCACACCTCAACCGATGGCAGAATCATCGGGGCATGGCACTGAGCGAAACAGATTATTCAAGAGAATCCATAACAACTATTAAGTGACAATATATTTAACGTTCATGTCCTATACCATAAACATATAAAGCATAAACAGTTATTTCAGATAGTTGTCTCATAAACAAAACACTGTTCCGATAACTCAGATTTATTTAGTTTGTTTCTAGACCTCCTAGCTTGTTCACCATAGCATAGCAAGCAAAGCATCCTAATAAACCTATCACATACGTTAAAATAATAGTCAATACACAAAATGTAAAGGTGAATACACAAGTTTGCATAGTATATAGTATAGCGAAAGCGTTGACGCATAACCAGCATGTAACATGTAGAAATGTGAAGCAAGTAAGCTATCGAAAATGAAGTATGCAACTGACATGACTGCGAGTTGTAGAATGCGCAACACATTATCACCACCGTGACCATGTGAAGTAAAACCCTTAACAATCCCTGTCCGCGACAGGTACTGAGTCCAAACTATAGTACTATCGTTGCTAAGGTGTCAGGCAAACAATCACTGTGTAAACATAACATACAAGAATTCATCGAGTCACGTATAACATGCGAGAGCGATTAGCGTTAAAAGTATTTGCGTTGTGTGTTGTTATGATTTGATATAAAAAACGTATGTAACACCCAAAGTGTGTTAAGCGAAAAAGGGTTCGAGTATACTCATTGTATGTGTTTAGGAAATAAACACAGCCATGGATTGAAGGGAGCGCTTGGAGATTAGCCTGAGCATAGAGCGATAGTGTAAGCATTGAACGGCGTGTAACAGAGTGAGTGTCGAATGGTGAGTCGGACGAATGGTCATCCGGGCGGATGGGACGGATGACCCTTCGAACGGCTGATCATTCGAATGACAGAGTGTGTAAAATGTTGAAACTTTTGAACTTTTCTTTGTGGTATAAATCAAGTCATTCCATCGGATGGCTATTCGACTGAGAGTTTATATTCTTTAAAGTTTTGACCAATTTGTTTAAGTGTTGAAATGTTTTTAAAGAACAAGTCACCCGACCGAATGGTCATTCAAACAGATGGTGATCCGGTCGGATGGCCATTCGAGTGGCGCCCGGTTTGTTTGAAAACTCGTAAAATTTCTAAGTTAAAAGTTTTAACAGAGATGGCGTGATGATGTGTCAAACAACGGGAACCCACACCAAGTCCAGCTCAGCCGATCGGATGGGAATCACCCCATTCGATCAGACTTAACTGTTCTTTGATGGAGTTTTATGTTCAAGTCGTGAATCGGTCGTCTCTTAGGTGGAAATCCGTTTTCCGACCAGCTCTAGACTAAGGAACAAGTCTAAAGTCAGATTGAGTCTAACTTCCATCGGTTTTGAGTAGAAGAGTGTAAAAGAGTTGAAAGAAAGTTTGAAATGTGATGAAATGTTGGAGTAAAGTTTGAAATATCTTTCAACTGATTTCGTTTTGTTGAGATTTGTGTAAAAATATGTATAAATCCTTTAGATCTAGCCAAAATTTGACGGGATGACATCACATCACAGTTTGCATATGCAACCGGGATGATTTAATGGAGAAAACTAGTGATTTTGATGGTTAAGATAATTAGAAAGTGTGTAGTGATGATGGAAGTACAAGATTTAGGATGAAATACTTACAGAATAGCCTTGAATGGAGTGAAAAGTGCTTGAAAGAGACTTGGGAGCGTCTGGTCGAATGGGGCTGTCACGTCAATGAACAGTGATGTGACAGGCGGGTATTTATAGTGTGAAAGAGGGAGAAAGGCGGTGGAGAGTGTGGGTCGGATGGCCAGTCGATCAGATGGACATCCGATCGGATGGTCATCCGGTCGGATGTCCATGCGATCGGTTAGTCATTCGACCAGCCGCGTTGCGTTTCGTTGGTTTCCGACTTTCGTTTCGTGCGTTAAGCGTTGCGTTTAAGCGAGTTGCGAGTAAGCGTTGCAATGAGATAACTACATAACTTTAAACAAGTAGTTACACAAATAACATAACACCTACTATGCATAAAAGTAAATCTGTGTTTCGAGTTGCGTTGCGATTGCGATGCGATGGCGATGTGATAGCGTTTAGCATAAACGTCAAAACATATATAAGGCAGACAGAAGTAAAGCACATAAGAACACATGCATAGAACGATACCAATAGTTGCGTTTCGAGTTTGCGATGTGTTGTGATAACGTGAAGTAACAATGCGATAAAGTGCGTTTAAATGTGTTAACATAGTTTAAGATATCATCTAAACCCATTTGCGATAATCAGAATCTCGAGAGTACAAGTCTATTAAGCGAGAAATAATATATCTAAATTATAACATATCTTGACTTTGACTTTGACTTGCAAAGTCGGGTTGTTACAGCCTTCCCTACTTTAGGAAATTTCATCCCAAAATTAAGGCGCAGGCGTAACGAAGAGTTGTGGATACTTAGCTTTCATATCACTCTCGAGTTCCCAAGTGAACTCGGCGCCGCGTTTGCCTTCCTAGCGAACCTTCACTATAGGAATGCGAGAGCGTCAGAGTTTCTTGGTCTCTCGGTCCATGATTTCTACTGGCTTTTCCACGAAGTGTAATGTTTCGTCCACATGCAAATCCTCGAGATGGACATGCAAATTCTCTTCAGCTATACACTTTTTGAGGTTCGAAACGTGGAAAGTCGGATGTACGTTGCAGAGTTCCTCCGGTAATTCGAGTCGGTAGGCCACTTTGCCAATTCTTTCCAGAAACCTAAAGGGTCCAACGTATCGAGGCGCTAGCTTTCCTTTCTTGCTGAATTGGATCACCCCCTTCCAAGGTGAAGCCTTTAGGAGTACGTGATCACCAACTTTGAACTCAAGGGGCTTGCGACGTTTATCGGCGTAACTCTTTTGACGACTCCGCGCTTTCAAGAGATTGTCTCGTATTTGGAGGATCTTGTCAGTCGTTTCTTGTAGTAACTCAGGACCGGTAATTTGCGAGTCTCCGATCTCGTGCCATACAGTAGGCGATCGACATTTTCTTCCATATAATGCCTCAAATGGTGCCATTTGAATGCTAGAGTGATAACTGTTGTTGTACGAGAATTCGACTAAGGGTAAATACGAATCCCAATTACCACCAAAATCTATAACGCACGAACGAAGCATGTCCTCAAGGGTGCGAATCGTGTGCACAGTCTGACCGCCGGTCTGGGGATGGAAAGCGGTACTGAGATTAAGAGTAGTACCAAGAGCGGATTGGAATGTCTCCCAGAGACGCGAAGTCAATCGACCATCGCGGTCAGAGATGATGTCACGAGGTGTCCCATGTCGACGAATAACTTCGTCGGTATAGATTCGTGCTAATCGTTCAACCTTATAGTCTTCTCGTATCGGCAAAAAGTGGGCGGATTTAGTAAGACGATCAACGATAACCCAAATGCTATCGTGACCTGATGGCGTGCGTGGGAGTTTCGTAATGAAATCCATAGCTATACTCTCCCATTTCCAAATCGGGATCTCGGTTTGCTCGAGTAAGCCAGAGGGTCATTGATGTTCAGCCTTAACCTTGGAGCAAGTTAGGCATTTCGAAACATAGAGAGCGATATCCTTCTTCATTCCTGGCCACCAATACCTGGCACAGAGGTCCTGGTACATCTTGTCGACACCGGGATGAATGGAATATCGGGATTTGTGGGCTTCAGTCAGCAAAATCTCACGGAGATTATTACGACTGGGAATCCAAATTTGGTCGAGATAGTGAAAGATACCATTCGGTTTATTCACTAGTTGGTTTTCGGATCCAAGTATTCTTTCTTCCTTCATGGTGTTCTCGAGAAAGCAGGCGTGTTGAGCGTCGCGAATAAGAGCTTCGAGGTCGTGTTGGGCATGAACATTACAAACACTATGTAAATAGCTTCGTCGGCTAAGAGCATCGACAACGACATTTGCTTTGCCCGGGTGGTAGTGAATGTCACAGTCGTAGTCGTTGATCAGTTCGACCCATCTGCGTTGGCGCATATTAAGTTCTTTCTGATTCAAGATGTGTTGTAGGCTCTTATGGTCGGTGAAGACCGTACACTTGGTACCATATAGGTAGTGTCATCAAATCTTTAATGCAAAAACAACTGCACCGAGTTCGAGATCGTGGGTTGTATAGTTCATCTCATGAACCTTGAGTTGTCGATGTCACACCCCAACCGATGGCGGAAACATCGGGGTGCGAGCACTAAGCGTTCAGATTGCTCATGAGATTCCATAAAGCAAATAGTTTCAATAGATATTAATCAAGATTTCATAACAACTTGTCTAAAAGCATCAAACATCCAATTTATCAAGTACAGTCATCCAAAATAGTTCCAAGTTTCTAAATTTAACTAAGATGTGTTTCTAAGCAGCATCCTAGCAAGTTCTTGACTCACAGCATCCTATCAGCCCGCAACATGTATTAAAATAAGGTCAGTACAAAAATGTACTGGCGAGTATACAAGTTTGAATAATAGCATAATAGTATAAAACAACTCATATCCATATGTAGTGTAACAAAAATAGTTTCAGCCATGCTAGTGTTTGCAGTCCAACAAGTGATATCCCAAGTATCCCGACGCTTTGTTGTTTTCCCAAGTCTCAAGGAAAACTAGAATCCTCCTAACAATACCCCCGAGAATAATGGGGAGATGCATCTCCTATAGCGCTACTATTGTTAAGGCGGAACTACACACCCTGGATTAAACGTTCACATAGCACAAAATAGAGTACAAGAATCACAAGTTTCACATATACATAGGATAGAGTTTAGTTTGCAAAAGTCTCAAGTATCGTAGGGGGGGTTATTGCACGGACCTCCCGGCCGCTGGAGTGATCCCACTCCACAAGCTAGCACCGTCCCAATGCTGCCTGGCGGTGAATACCTCATCCCGAGCTGAGTCCGTTTCCCTCTGGGAAGAAGGTGGCAGAATACCCCCTGCCTGGACTCGAACCCGGGTCTCTGTGAAGAGTAGAGGTGGGACTGGCCAACTGGGACACCCCAGTTGGTTAAGCATGTTACATCCCAAAGTTTAAAGTAAAAAAGGATCGAGTATACTCACAGTGATTGCTTAACAAATTAACCGTTATTGGATCAAAGGGAGCTCTCTAGGTTTAGCCTGATTAGATTGCAACGAATAAGTGTCCGACAAAATATCAAGATGGCGCAAGTGTCGGATCAGTCAACCTGATCGGATGGCTGTCCGATCGGATGGCCATCCGATCGGATTACCATTCGATGGAGGTGACACGTCTGTAAAAGGGACGAATGGCTGCCCGATCGGATGGCTATCCGATCGGGTTGCCACTCTATTCTAGATTGACAAAAGTGTGGGAATCGAATGGCTGTCCGATCGGATGGCTATCCGATCGGGTCACCACTCGATCCAATTTTTAAGATCCCTTGTTGCCTCGATCGGATAGCTGCCCGATCGGATGGCTATCTGATCGGGCTGCCACTCGACGATCAGGACTTCAGGGTTTCAAGAGTGTTTAGTGTTAAAGGCAAGTGTCACTCGATCGGGTGGTTGTTCGATCAGATGGCTATCCGATCGGATTGCCACTCGATTGGGTTACCTTGTCCAGTTCTCAATTTGTAACAGCTCTAAGTTTCTTTTTAATCCAACGATGACGTGTTACGTGTTAAGACAACGGTAACTCATCAGTGTTCAGCAGATCAGATCGGGTGGGAATCACCCCAGTCCGTTCGGTCGTTGGTTCATGATGATATTTATGTCAGAATCCGTACTCCGGTCATCTTTTCCGGTAACGATCCTTTTCCATGCCGACTCTAGACTAACAATCAAGTCTAGAGTCCGTTTAGATCCAGATCTTACCGTTTTATGTAAAAGTTCAAGAAAAGATGAAGATAAACATAGGATTTTAGCTTGGAAAGTTTAGATCTAACATAGATTTAATGTAAAACGCATGAAATTCCTTAGATCTAAGCTAGATTCTATCAGGAATGGCATCATATAGTAGTTTGTACAAACCACCATTGATGACATCACCCTTAAGAACTCAGATCTAAGAGATCTCATGGTGAAAAGTGAGATTTCAAAGCAGAATCTCGTAGAGGATGCTGTGTAGATCAAGAAAGTACAAGAATCTAGTGTAAAACGTACCGAAATTGCCAAGAGATGAAGGAAAAATGAAGTGCGTGCGTTTGGGTCGAGTGAGGCTGTCACATAAGTGAAGGACTGATGTGACAGGCCTATTTATAGTGTGGGAAAGTGTGAAGGGTGAAGGTGTGCACGAATCTGATGGTGGTCCGATCGAGTGCCCATCCGATTGGGTGGTCATCCGATCGGATAGCTATCCAATGGAATGGTCATCCAATCGGATTGCCACTCGGTCAATCCCATCTTTTTCCGTTTCACGTCTTCGATTCGATTTGTGAGTTAGATTAAGCGTTTGCGTATTATTGGGTAATAGTATAACTAGAGTATAGCAATAACACAAAAGTCTTCAAAGTTTCATAGTTTCCGCCAGTGACAAGACTCCAGTCCCTCGTTCAACCAAGTCTCAAGTTTCACGAGCCTCAAGAGTCAAGCACCAAAGTATCTAGAATTAGGCATTCCAAGCATATAGAATTAGGCATTTCAAGCATATAGAATTAGGCATTTCAAGCATATAGAATTAGGCTTTTCAAGCATATAGAATTAGGCATTTCTAGTATATAGTATATGACATAGAATTCACCAAGTACCAAAGTATTAATGACTACATAGTTCAGGATCTAAATTGAAAATTAGGCAAGGTCCAGGGACTAAACTTGCCAATAGTCTAAAGTTTAGGGACACAGGGTGTTACAGTCTCCCCTCCTTTAGAAGGTTTCGTCCTCGAAATCTTAGAGGAAGACTGCTCAAAGAGCTGCGGATACTTGGCCTTCATCTCACGTTTCAATTCCCAAGTGAATTCGGCGCCACGCTTTCCTTCCATCGAACCTTGACAATGGGAATTTTCCTGCGCCTCAATCGCTTGACTCCTTGAACCATGATTTCGACCGGTTTCTCCACGAAGTGTACAGCCTCGTTTATTTGCAAGTCTTCGAGGGGAACCTGTAGTTCCTCGTCGGCTAGGCATTTACTTAGATTGGATACGTGGAACACTGGATGTACGTTGTTTAGCTCTTGTGGCAGGTCGAGTCTGTACGCTACCTTGCCAATCCTTTCGAGTATCTTGAAAGGACCCACATCACGAGGATCGAGCTTTCCCTTCTTACCAATACAAACTACTCCATTCTAGGGAGATACCTTGAGAAGGACTCGGTCATCAACATCAAATTCCAGAAGCTTACGCCTATTATCAGCATTGCTCTTTTGTCTGCTCCTAGCCTTGATCAAGTTATCACGGATCTGAAGAATCTTATCGGTTGTCTCTTGAATGATTTCCGGGCCAGTAAACTGTTTGTCACCAATCTCATGCCAGCTGAGAGGAGATCGGCACTTGCGGCCATACAAAGCTTCGAAAGGAGCCATCTGAATACTGGAATGATAGCTGTTGTTGTACGAGAACTCAATCAATGGTAAATGTACATCCCAGTTACCACCAAAGTCGATGACACAAGAACGGAGTATACCCTCTAGGGTCTGAATAGTACGCTCGGTCTGTCCATCCGTTTTAGGATGAAAGGCCATGCTAAGATTCAAATGAGTACCCATAGCGGATTGAAAGGTTTGGCAAAGACGTGAAGTAAAACGACCATCACGGTCCGAGATTATGTCAAGAGGTATGCCATGACGGCATATAATCTCATCAGTATAGATTCGAGCAAGTTTCTCCACTTTATAATCTTCACGAATAGGAAGAAAGTGGGCGGATTTGGCCAAACGATCAACAATCACCCAGATACTGTCGTGACCAAAAGGTGTTCGAGGTAACTTAGTAATAAAGTCCATAGCGATGCTATCCCATTTCCAAATTGGGATTTCGGGTTGTTCTAAGAGTCCTAAAGGACGTTGATGTTCAGCCTTAACCTTCGTACAAGTAAGGCATTTAGAAACATATACAGCAATGTCCCTTTTCATGCTAGGCCACCAATAAGTTGTACGCAAATCATGGTACATCTTGTTAGCGCCCGGATGAATGGAGTATTGGGATTTGTGAGCCTCATTCATAATGAGTTCATGAAGGTTATCGCAATCCGGTACCCAGATGCGATTGAGGTAGTATTGTAGTCCATTAGGTTTAGTTTCCAGCTGTTCAATCTTAGCGCCTTGGATTTCCACTTCAAGACTTCCTTCATTTGCTGACGAATACTGAGCATCACGAATACACGCATGGAGATCATTAGAGATACGAATAGACTTCACATGAGTTTTACGACTAAGAGCATTGGCTACTACATTCACCTTGCAAGGATGGTAGCGAATTTCGCAGTCGTAGTCGTTAAGCAATTCCACCCAACGTCTCTGTCGCATTTTCAGCTCTTTTTGGTCAAAGATATGTTGAAGACTCCTATGGTCAGTGAATACCACACACTTAGTACCATACAAGTAGTGTCGCCATATCTTTAACGCAAACACAACTGCACCAAGCTCCAGATCATGGGTAGTATAGCTTTTCTCATGTACTTTGAGTTGTCGGGAGGCATAAGCAATAAACTTGTCCCGCTGCATGAGCACACAGCCCAAACCACGGTTCGAGGCATCGCAGTATACCACAAAATCATCATTCCAATCACGGAGAGTGAGAACAGGGGCATTACACAAAAGAGTCTTAAGAGTTTGAAAAGATTCCTCTTGCTCGGGACCCCAAGGAAAAGGTCTCTCTTTTTGGGTCAATGAAGTGAGAGGTACATCAATTTTAGAAAAGTCCGAGATGAATCGACGGCAATAACCCGCCAATCCTAAGAAGGAACGAATCTCAGATGCAGATTTAGGCGTACTCCAATTCTTCACCGCTTCGATTTTAGACGGGTCAACATGAATACCTTGCTTACTAATGACGTGACCAAGAAATTGTACTTCGTTAATCCAAAACTCACAAATAGAAAATTTAGCATACAAACGTTCACCATGTAAGAGTTCAAGCATCAAGCGTAAATGACGAGCATGATCAGCTTTAGTTTTAGAATAAATTAGAATATCATCAATAAAGACTATCACGAAACGATCCAAATAGGGCTTACAAACACGATTCATGAGATCCATGAACAAGTGGGCGCGTTGGTCAATCCAAAGGGCATGACCACAAACTCGTAGTGTCCATAACGGGTACGAAATGCGGTGTTGGGTACATCATCCTTGAGAACTCGAAGCTGATGATAACCAGAACGAAGGTCGATTTTCGAGAAACATGACGCGCCTTGTAGTTGGTCAAATAGATCATCAATGCGGGGAAGAGGATAACAATTCTTTATGGTAAGCTTATTAAGTTCACGGTAGTCGATACACATACGAAACGATCCATCTTTCTTCTTGACGAATAGCACGGGAGCACCCCACGGGGAGGTACTTGGACGAATAAATCCCTTGTCGAGTAGTTCTTGCAGCTGGCTGGATAATTCTTGCATCTCGGAAGGTGCAAGACGATAGGGAGGCTTGGCGACAGGAGTCGCACCAGGAACGAGATCAATACGAAAATCAATAGATCTAGGAGGAGGAAGGCCGCGAAGATCTTTGGGAAAGACATCGGGGAAATCACACACAACTGGAACATCGCTTATGTTCTTCCCCTTGCTTTTTTTTTCCACCACGTGGGCCAAGAAAGCAAGGTTCTGTTTACATAAGCTCCTGCTCGCCTGTGTGCATGACATCAGCCTCGGTCCTTTCGAAGGTCGGTCTCCATAGACATGCAAAATATCACCAGACGATAGAGGTAGACGGACAAACTTCTCGTGACAAGCAATCTCGGCATGGTTCTTACGCAACCAATCCATACCGATAATGACATGAAAACTACCCAATTGCATGGGTATTAGATCAATAGTAAACAAGTGCTCGTTAAGAATCAAGGAACAACCACGGAGAATAGAATCAACAAGAATAGACTTCCCATTGGCAATCTCCACCGAAAACAACTTAGGTAACATAGAGCGTGCACAGTTTAGCAAAGATTCGAATTCCACGGACACAAAACTTCTATCGGCACCAGTATCAAATAGGATCGAAGCATAAAGGTTATTCACGAGAAACGTACCATTCACGACATCATTGTCGTTACGAGCTTGGTTGGCATTAAGGTTGAACGCTCGTCCACGAGCGGCTGGCTGTTAGTCCTGATTCAGATGAGGACACTGGTTACGAAGATGAGTAGTATCTCCACATTTGTAGCATGCACGAACAACATTGACTGGCTTTGGGTTCTGAGGAGGAGCTGGGAGAGCTGGTAAAGCTGCCTGAGCTGGGGCTTGCTGAGCTTGCTGAGTTGGGTTAGCTTCACGATAATAGGGAGTCGTGTGACCATAGCGATTGCAGTTGGTGCACAAACGACATGCAGAAGCAACAGGATGATGAAAATTACAAGTGGTACACTTGGGGTAAGACCCAGTGTACTGTTTCTTGGCTTCTGGGGAAGCAGTGTTCTGAACGGTAGAAGTAGGAGCAGGCTTAGCAGCAGGATTCGTAGTAGGAACAATAGCATTGCATCCTGAACCCTGAGACTTTCGCCTTTTGTTCTTGCTGCCACTTGGCTGCTGGGTAACTTTATGTGCAGACTTGGAGGGAGCAGTGTTAGCAAACTGCTTATCACGAACGTGGTTGTTGTTGAGACTGGCTGCAAGATGATAGACTTCCTCAATATTTCCGAGTTGAGCTGCTTCGATAAAATCACGCATAGCAGGAGGTAGACCATTGAGACACTTGGTTATCATTCGCTTAGGAGTAGAAATCAAGTGATGAACAATCAAGCTGAGCTGCTTGAAACGGGTAGTATAGGCCAGATTATCATCACCAATCTGCTTCAAGTGCCAGATCTCTTCCTCAAGCTTCAGTTGTTCATGAGGCGGGCAGAATTCAAGCATCATTAATTCTCGCACCTCAGCCCATGGAAGAGCATAGGCTTCTTCATTCGAACGGATGTTTCTCTCATTCGTACACCACTCCAATGCTCTACCTTGAAACATTCCAGTCACACTCCTAGTCTTTAGACGATCTGGGCACTCGCTGCTGATGAAGGTAACCTCAATGCTGTCAAACCACTCGAGCATAGCAGTCACTCCATCACTGCCCGTGAAAGACTTAGGATTGCAAGAGATAAAATGCTTATAAGTGAACTTGGTAGACTTTTCCTTCTCCATATTAGAGTCAACAGATGAGGGCGGAGTGTTCAATCCTTGGATCTCACAGACGATCTTCGGCACGACTCGAGCGATCTGGTAGGCCATGAAGGACATCATCTTTTTCCGAGACTTTTCCGTGGACCTCTTGAGAGTGTCGGAGAGCTTTCGAGAAGACATCCTAAAGACCCAACAAGAGGATCATTAGGTTTAGTTTCCAGCTGTTCAATCTTAGCGCTTTGGATTTCCACTTCTAGACTTCTTCATTTGCTGACTTATACTGAGCATCACGAATACACGCATGGAGATCATTAGAGATACGAATAGACTTCACGTGAGTTTTACGACTAAGAGCATTGGCTACTACATTCGCCTTGCCAGGATGGTAGCGAATTTCGCAGTCGTAGTCGTTAAGCAATTCCATCCAATGTCTCTGTCACTTGTTCAGCTCTTTTTGGTCAAAGATATGTTGAAGACTCCTATGGTCAGTGGATACCACACACTTAGTACCATACAAGTAGTGTCGCCATATCTTTAACACAAACACAACTGCACCGAGCTCCAGAACGTGGGTAGTATAGCTTTTCTCATATACTTTGAGTTGTCGGGAGGCATAAGCAATAACCTTGTCCCGCTGCATGAGCACACAGCCCAAACAACGGTTCGAGGCATTACAGTATACCACAAAATCATCATTCCCATCACGGAGAGTGAGAACAGGTAGGGATGGCAAAAATACCCGAGCCTGATGGGTATACCCGAAACCCGACACAAATGGGACGGGTATACCCGATACCCGACGGGTATTGGGCCGGGTATGGGTTTAGTTTTAAAAATTTTCGCGGGTATGGGTCGGGTATGGGATTAGGTGATACCCGACCCGATTACCCGAAACCACATACCCGTTTACCCGAACTATATACCTGATCATATACCCATATTTTTTAATTTTAATTTTTATTTTCCATTAACCCTTATATATTAGTGATTTATTTTAGTATGTTCATAATGTGAAAAAATCAAAATTTATTTTAGTATATGTATTTGATAATAGTATTTCCATTTTGTATGTTGTGAAGTATGTACATATAAGTGTATAAGTATTGTAAAGTTATTATTAATTTATGATACAACTTATATTATGTAATGTACATTTTTAATTTATAATAGTTGGTGTATAAATAAAATATATAATAGTTATAATAGTAAAAAAATGTATTTGCAAGCCCCAACATATATCTTTTAACAAATTAATGGGTATACCCGATACCCGCGGGTATACCCGATACCCGACGGGTAATTACCCGACAAATACCCGATGGGTATTGGGTCGGGTATGGGACACTGTTTTTCAAGCGGATATGGGTATGGGATTACTAATACCCGACCCGAACCCGACCCATTGCCATCCCTAAGAACAGGGGCATTACACAAAAGAGTCTTTAGAGTTTGAAAAGATTCCTCTTGCTCGGGACCCCAAGCAAAAGGTCTCTCTTTTTGGGTCAATGAAGTGAGAGGTACATCAATTTTAGAAAAGTTTGAGATGAATCGACGGCAATAACCCGCCAATCCTAAGAAGGAACGAATCTCAGATGCAGATTTAGGCGTACTCCAATTCTACACCGCTTCGATTTTAAACGGGTCAACATGAATACCTTGATTACTAAAGACGTGGCCAAGAAATTGTACTTCGTCAATCCAAAACTCACAATTAGAAAATTTAGCATACAAACGTTCACCACGTAAGAGTTCAAGCATCAAGCGTAAATGACGAGCATGATTAGCTTTAGTTTTAGAATAAATTAGAATATCATCAATAAAGACTATCATGAAAATATCCAAATAGGGCTTACAAACACGATTCATGAGATCCATGAACACAGTGGGCGCGTTGGTTAATCCAAAGGGCATGACCGCGAACTCGTAGTGTCCATAACGGGTACGAAATGCGGTCTTGGGTACATCATCCTCGAGAACTCGAAGCTAATGATAACCAAAACGAAGGTCGATTTTCGTGAAACAGGACGCGCCTTGTAGTTGGTCAAATAGATCATCAATGCGGGGAAGAGGATAACGATTCTTTATGGTTAGCTTATTAAGTTCATGGTAGTCGATACACATACGAAATGATCCATCTTTCTTCTTGACGAATAGCACGGGAGCACCCCACGGGGAGGTACTTGGACGAATAAATCCCTTATCGAGTAGTTCTTGCAGTTGGCTGGATAATTCTTGCATCTCGGAAGGTGCAAGACGATAGGGAAGCTTGGCGACAGGAGTCGCACCAGCTACAAGATCAATACGAAAATCAACAGATCTAGGAGGAGGAAGGCCGGGAATATCTTTGGGAAAGACATCGGGGAAATCACACACCACTGGAACATCGCTTATGTTCTTCCCCTTGCTCTTTTGTTCCACCACGTGGGCCAAGAAAGCAAGGTTCTGTTTACATAAGCTCCTGCTCGCCTGTGTGCATGACATCAGCCTCAGTCCTTTCGAAGGTCGGTCTCCATAGACATGCAAAATATCACCAGACGATAGAGGTAGACAGACAAACTTCTCATGACAAGCAATCTCGGCATGGTTCTTACGCAACCAATCCATACCGATAATGACATCAAAACTACCCAATTGCATGGGTATTAGATCAATAGTAAACAAATGGTCGTTAAGAATCAAGGAACAACCACGGAGAATAGAATCAACTATAATAGACTTCCCATAGGCAATCTCCACCAAAAAAAACTTAGGTAACATAGAGCGTGCACAGTTTAGCAAAGATTCGAATTCCACGGACACAAAACTTCTATCGGCACCAGTATCAAATAGGATCGAAGCATAAAGGTTATTCACGAGAAACGTACCATTCACGACATCATTGTCGTTACGAGCTTGGTTGGCATTAAGGTTGAACGCTCGTCCACGAGCGGCTGGCTGCTGGTCCTGATTCAGCTGAGGACACTGGTTACGAAGATGAGTAGTATCTTCACATTGGTAGCATGCACGAACAACGTTGACTGGATTTGGGTTCTGAGGAGGAGCTGGGAGAGCTGGTAAAGCTGCCTGAGCTGGGGCTTGCTGAGCTTGCTGAGTTGGGTTAGCTTGACGACAATAGGGAGTCGTGTGACCATAGCGATTGCAGTTGGTGCACAAACGACATGCAGAAGCAACAGGATGATGAAAATTACAAGTGGTACACTTGGGGTAAGACCCAGTGTACTGTTTCTTGGCTTCTGGGGAAGCAGTGTTCTGAACGGTAGCAGCAGGAGCAGGCTTTGCAGCAGGATTCGCAGTAGGAACAATAGCATTGCATCCTGAACCCTGAGACTTTCGCCTCTGGTTCTTACTGCCACTTGGCTGCTGGGTAACTTTATGTGCAGACTTGGAGGGAGCATGGTTAGCAAACTGCTTATCACGAACGTGGTTGTTGTTGAGACTGGCTGCAAGATGATAGACTTCCTCAATATTTCCGAGTTGAGCTGCTTTGATAAAATCACGCATAGCAGGAGGTAGACCATTGAGATACTTGGTTATCATTCGCTTAGGAGTAGAAACCAAGTGAGGAACAATCAAGCTGAGTTGCTTGAAACGGGTAGTATAGGCCAGATTATCATCACCAATCTGCTTCAAGTGCCAGATCTCTTCCTCAAGCTTCAGTTGTTCATGAGGCGGGCAGAATTCAAGCATCATTAATTCTCGCACCTCAGCCCATGGAAGAGCATAGGCTTCTTCATTCGAACGGATGTTTCTCTCATTCGTACACCACTCCAATGCTCTACCTTGAAACATTCCAGTCACACTCCTAGTCTTTAGACGATCTGGGCACTCGCTGTTGATGAAGGTAACCTCAATGCTGTCAAACCACTCGAGCATAGCAGTCACTCCATCACTGCCCGTGAAAGACTTAGGATTGCAAGAGATAAAATGCTTATAAGTGAACTTGGTAGACTTTTCCTTCTCCATATTAGAGTCAACAGATGAGGGCGGAGTGTTCAATCCTTGGATCTCACAGACGATCTTCGGCACGACTCGAGCGATCTGGTAGGCCATGAAGGACATCATCTTTTTCCGAGACTTTTCCGTGGACCTCTTGAGAGTGTCGGAGAGCTTTCGAGAAGACATCCTAAAGACCCAACAAGAGGATCATTAAGTCTAGATTAATATAGGTTCACACACGATAGACTAAGCCTCAAGATTCACATAGATACGGCAACCCACGACCTTCGCATGGCACGTTGTACGAAGTTTGGCGACATGTCAGAAACACTTATATATAGGAAGTACCAGCGGCGTATCTACCACGCTTCGGGCATAATCGCTTCGACCTCGTACTTGGTGTCATGTTACGTGCCGCAAAACACACTCATCATCATAGATTCATGTAGACTACTCTAATAGTTTCTCATAGATTCCAATAGATTCCATAGATTCAATAGATTCATAGACTCCAATAGATTCAATAGTTTCCAATAGATTCAATAGATTCATGGATTCCAATAGTTTCGATAGTTTCCAATAGATTCCTAGAATCATGTTAACAACCCACCAAAAACGAAATCCCAAATGGCACGCGCTACGAAAGTTCGGCAACATGACGGAAGCACTTATATATAGGAAGTACCAGCGGCGTATCCACCATGCTTCAATCCTGCCACGTCCCTCTCGTCATCGGTGTCACGCTTCATTAACCACAATATTAGATTCCACCACTTTTTACAACATAGTCTAACCAAATAGATTCAACATAGATTAACCAAATAGATTTCACAACTTCAACCCGAGCCTACAAAACTATGAACTTCACTTAGCGCGTGGTACGAAGACTCGGTAACATGCTAGAAACACTTATATATAGGAAGTACCAGCGGCGTATCCACCATGCTTCGGACATGTCACGTCACCCTCGTCTTTGGCGCTAGGCTACGTTTCGTATTTTGTTTCTCAAAACAACACATACTTAGATTACACGTAGATTATGCTAGAGTACACATAGATTACGCGTAGATACCTCATAGATTACTCAAGTAGTTTCCCATGGATTAGATTTCAGCAAACTCATCACCGGTCTGCAAAACACTAAGTTTCGCATGGCACTTAGTACGAAAGTTGGTAACACGTCTGAAACACTTATATATAGGAAGTACCAGCGGCGTATCCACCATGCTTCAGACACATTACTTCTCCCTCGTGTTTCCATGCCATGTTACATTTAGTGCCTTACAACCACAACAATACATAGATTCATCAGATAGATTCACATAGTATCATAGTCGATCAAGATCTCCACATGGCTATCATGATAGAATAAAGCTTCATAAATTTAGTTGATCCTGAGATTAGAGTAACGTTTTAGATTGCGGACATACGTGCGATTCTTGAGAAAGTCTCAAAATAAACGAAAAATCATGATAAACGAAGAATTAAGTCTAAAACCACATGTAAAAATCGAGATAACATAAAAGATAGGCTAATAAAACATAGAGTGTTCCGGGTAGAGGAACGGTGACTAACCAAAGTGATTTGAACCCTTTTTCGAATTAAGGCAACGCATCTTGACTTACTTTGACAAATACCTCATCGATGTTAGGCCTATGATATTCGTCCTTTTTGGTCATTTCGCGTACCCAATTGAATGGAAGTTTCGTGACTTTGGCGAGACATAAAATCATCAAAGAGTGGGACTAGTTATCAAGGTCTGAGTTTCACCTCTAACTTGACAACATCGTACCCTAATAGCGTCGGTACTTATCCGCAGACAAGACCTACTAGAATAATATGGAGATTTTCCGACAAGGTTCGGATGTCACTCCTAACTTGAGGGCTAACCTCGTGTAAAATACAAACACCGATTACCAGTGTTTTCAAAGTATCAAGTGTGTATTGTGTCAGCATTAGGAAAGGCATGTAGGTTTAACAGGAAAATGTGCTGCTAGGAAGCAGATACGGTAGAATGCATAAGTCTTAAACAACAGATAAGAATCAAGATTCCTAGAACTATAGACTAGGGCAAGTATTCCTACTTATCCTAATTCCCTATAGTTATGGCTCTGATACCAATCTGTCACACCCCAACCGATGGCGGAAACATCAGGGTGCGAGCACTAAGCGTTCAGATTGCTCATGAGATTCCATAACGCTAATAGTTTCAATATATATTAATCAAGATTTCATAACAACTTGTCTAAAAGCATCAAACATCCAATTTATCAAGTACAGTCATCCAAAATAGTTCCAAGTTTCTAAATTTAACTAAGATGTGTTTCTAAGCAGCATCCTAGCAAGTTCTTGATTCACAACATCTTATCAGCCTGCAACATGTATTAAAATAAGGTCAGTACAAAAATGTACCGGCGAGTATACAAGTTTGAATAATAGCATAATAGTATAAAACAACTCATATCCATATGTAGTGTAACAAAAATAGTTTCAGCCATGCTAGTGTTCGCAGTCCAACAAGTGATAGCCCAAGTATCCCGATGCTTTGTTGTTTTCCCAAGTCTCAAGGAAAACTAGAATCCTCCTAACAATACCCCTGAGAATAATGGGGAGGTGCATCTCCTATAGCGCTACTATTGTTAAGGCAGAACTACACACCCTGGATTAAACGTTCACATAGCACAAAATAGAATACAAGAATCACAAGTTTCACATATACATAGGATCGAGTTTAGTTTGCAAAAGTCTCAAGTATCATAGTATAATAGAATACATGTTACATCCCAAAGTTTAAAGCAAAAAGGGATCGAGTATACTCACAGTGATTGCTTAATAGATTAACTGTTATTGGATCAAAGGGAGCTCTCGAGGTTTAGCCTGATTAGATTGCAATGAATAAGTGTCGGACAAAATAACAAGATTGAGCAAGTGTTGGATCAGTCAACCTGATCGGATGGCTGTCCGATCGGATGGCCATCCGATCGGATTGCCATTCGATGGAGGTGACACGTGTGTAAAAGGTACGGATGGCTGCCCGATCGGATGGCTATCCTATCGGGTTGCCACTCTATTCTAGATTGACAAAAGTATGGGAATCGAATGGCTGTCCGATCGGATGGCTATCTGATCGGGTCGCCACTCGATCCAAGTTTTAAGATACCCTTGTTGCCTCGATCGGATGGCTGCTCGATCAGATGGCTATCCGATCGGGCTGCCACTCGACGATCAGGACTTTAGGGTTTCAAGAGTGTTTAGTGTTAAAGGCAAGTGTCACTCGATCGGGTGGTTGTTCGATCAGATGGCTATCAGATCGGATTGCCACTCGATCGGGTTACCTTGTCCCGTTCTCAATTTGTAATAGCCCTAAGTTTCTGTTTAATGCAACGACGATGTGTTACGTATTAAGACAACGGTAACTCATCAGTGTTCAGCCGATCCGATCGGGTGGGAATCACCCCAGTCCGTTCAGTCGTCGGTTCGTGATGATATTTATGTCAGAATCTGTACTCCGGTCATTATTTCCGGTAACGATCCTTTTCCAAGCCGGCTCTAGACTAACAATCAAGTCTACAGTCCGTTTAGATCTAGATCTTACCGTTTTATGTAAAAGTTCAAGAAAAGATGAAGATAAACATAGGATTTTAGCTTGGAAAGTTTAGATCTAACATACATTTAATGTAAAACGCATGAAATTCCTTAGATCTAAGCTAGATTCTAACAGGAATGGCATCATATAGTAGTTTGTACACACCACCATTGATGACATCACCCTTAAGAACTCAGATCTAAGAGATTTCACGGTGAAAAGTGAGATTTCAAAGGAGAATCTCATAGAGGATGTTGTGTAGATCAAGAAAGTACAAGAATCTAGTGTAAAACGTATCGAAATCGCCAAGAAATGAAGGAAAAACAGAGTGCGTGCGTCTGGGTCGAGTGAGGCTGTCACATCAGTGAAGGACTGATGTGACAGGCCTATTTATAGTGTGGGAAAGTGTGAAGGGTGAAGGTGTGCATGGATCGGATGGTGGTCCGATCGAGTGGCCATCCGATCGGGTGGTCATCCGATCGGATGGCTATCCGATTGGATGGTCATCCGATCGGATTGCCACTCGGTCAATCTCATCTTTTTCCGTTTCACGTCTTCTATTCGATTTGCGAGTTAGATTAAGCGTTTGCGTATTATTGGGTAATAGTATAACTAGAGTATAGCAATAACACAAAAGTCTTCAAATTTTCATAGTTTCCGCTAGTGACAAGACTCCAGTCCCTCGTTCAACCAAGTCTCAAGTTTCACGAGCCTCAAGAGTTAAGCACCAAAGTATCTAGAATTAGGCATTCCAAGCATATAGAATTAGGCATTTCAAGCATATAGAATTAGGCATTTCAAGCATATAGAATTAGGCATTTCAAGCATATAGAATTAGGCATTCCAAGCATATAGAATTAGGCATTTCTAGTATATAGTATATGACAGAGAATTCACCAAGTACCAAAGTATCAATGACTACATAGTTCAGGGACTAAATTGAAAATTAGGCAAGGTCCAGGGACTAAACTTGCCAATAGTCTAAAGTTTAGGGACGCAGGGCGTTACAGTCGAGATACATACGCGATAACCTTTTCCCATTGCATAAGAACACAATCAAGACCTAGGTTAGAGGCATCGCAATAGACTATACATTCGTCGTTTCCATCGGGTAGCGCGAGTATAGGAGCGTTGCAAAGCATACGCTTAAGAGTTTGAAAGGCTTCCTCTTGTTCAGTTCCACAAACAAAAGGCTTGTCTTTATGCGTCAGAGAGGTGAGAGGAACGGCGATTTTAGAGAAATCGGCGATAATAACCCGCCAATCCGAGGAAAGAACGAACTTCAGACGGGGTTTTCGATGTAATCCAAGTTTTAACTGCTTCAATCTTCGTGGGGTCGACGTGAATA
The DNA here is from genome assembly GCA_030545235.1 of Helianthus tuberosus. Taxonomy (NCBI): domain Eukaryota; kingdom Viridiplantae; phylum Streptophyta; class Magnoliopsida; order Asterales; family Asteraceae; genus Helianthus; species Helianthus tuberosus. Next base: position 117,848,650 of record CM060358.1, on the reverse strand, counting down.
CCTTGACTATTGACAATGTGACCGAGGAATTGAACCTCCTCAAGCCAAAATTCACACTTGGAGAACTTGGCGTAGAGGCGATTTCCTTAAAGAAGTTCGAGAACCAAACGGAGATGTTGCGCGTGTTCGGCTTTTGATTTCGAATAGATAAGGATATCATCGATAGACACGATGAGGAAACGGTCGAGAAAGGGTTTACACACGTGATTCATCAAATCCATAAAAACTGCGGGGGCGTTAGTAAGACCAAAGGGCATAATGACAAATTCATAATGACCGTAGCGAGTGCGAAAAGCAGTTTTAGGAATGTCTTCCTCCTGAATTCGTAATTGATGATAGCTAGAGCGTAGATCGATCTTAGAAAAACACGTAGCGCCTTGCAATTGATCAAACAAATCGTCGATTCGGGGTAAGGGATAGCGATTCTTTATAGTAAGCTTGTTGAGTTCCCTATAATCGATGCACATTCAGAACGATCCATCCTTCTTTTTAAAGAAAAGGACAGGTGCGCCCCATGGGGATGTGCTAGGGCATATGAAGCCTTTATCATGTAATTCCTGGAGTTGACTGGAAAGTTCACGCATTTCGGACAGAGCGAGGCGATAAGGGGCTTTGGCGACATGGTTAGCTCCAGGAATGAGGTCGATACGGAAATCAATATCATGAGACGGCGGTAGACCAGGTAAATCGTCAGGAAAGACATTAGGAAAATCATGAACCACGAGTACCTTATCCATTGCTTTCTTTTCCTTCTCCGCTACTACGATGTGTGCCAAGAAAGCCTTGTATTCCTTGCGGAGATACTTGCTTGCTTGAATGAATGACATGAGTTTCAGTTCCTTCGAAGATACTTCGCCATAAACACAGAGTTGATCACCGTTTGAAAGAGAGAAACGGATCATCTTTTCGAAACAAACGACTTCAGCACGATTTTCATGAAGAAAATCCATGCCTACTATAATATCGAAGCTACCAAGCTGCATCAGAATGAGATCGATCGGGAAAACGTGATTGTTGAGCTCAAGAGTACAATCATGGGGTACAGAGTTGACGGTGACGGTTCTTTCGGTGGCAATTTCTACGTCGAACGTCATCGGGAGGTTAGCGCGTTTAAAGTTTAGGAGCTTTTCGAATTCAAACGACACAAAACAGTTATCGGCTCCAGTATAAAATAAACACGAAGCATAAATACCGTTAACGAGAAACGTACCATTGACAACATTTTTGTCTGTTTGGGCCTGGCGAGCGTTGATGTTGAAAGCTCGTCCACGGGCGGCTTGTTGTTGCGGTTGTTGCTGCTGCTGCTGCTGATGTTATTGTTGTTGCTGCAGTGGTTGCTGCGGCTCTTGTTTCACCACACGGTTCGGGCAGACATTGGCAAAATGGTTAGGGTCACCACATGTGTAGCAGTCTCGTGCATGAGCAGCGGGAGCAGGAGCTGCTGGGTTACCCTGGATAGCAAGAGGTTGAGTTGGTGGCACTAGAACTTGAACAGCCTGAGCTTGTTGACGTGGTCCAGTGCGACAGTTCGTGGTGAAGTGTCTGTAGATGTTGTAGTGGACACAAAAACGGCAAGCTATCCTAGCTGGGTGATGGTAAGTACAAGTAGGGCAGAGAGGATGAGGACCAGTGTACGCACGCGTTGCAGGCGGTGCGTTGGTCACAGGAGCTGCTACTTGTTGGTTCTGGTTCTGGTTGGGCTGGACGGGTACATCATTGAGAGGAGCGGCGGTGGCAGCACAGTTCTTGTTGTTGTTACCCTTGCACTTGCGGTTTTGTCATGAAGACTTTGAGACTTGAGGTGTTGTGGTTTCAGTAGCGGGAGCGGGAGTAGCAGTGACCTGGTGGAGATTCTTGGTTGAGGTCTTGAAATAACCAGCCAAAACTCGCTTATCGTTGATCTCAGCTGCGAGTTGGAAGGTTTCCTCAATGGTAGCAGGCTTAGCTGCTTGAACGAAATCGGCAACACAATCGGGTAGAGCACGGATGTACTTCTTGATCGTGATGTCCGTCGTTGACACTTGACCAGGACAGATGATGCTGAGCTTCTTAAAGTGAGCGGTGAGACCAGAATTATCACCTCCTTCTTGCTTGATACCCCAAAACTCGTTTTCCTGCTTCTTGAGTTCATGTGGGGGACAAAATTCTTTCATCATGACTTCCTTCATTTCCTCACATGACAGACCATAGGCTGCGTCATTTCCGTGCCTATTGCGCTCTGCAGTCCACCAATCCAGTGCCCTTGATTGGAAGACTCCGGTAGCATTCACAGTGCGGAGTTCATCAGGGCATCCACTTTGACGGAGAGTGACTTCAATCGAGTCAAACCATTGGAACATTGCACTAGGTCCATCTTCACCAGTGAAGTCTTTAGAACCACAAGCTTTGAATTGCTTAAAGTTGAAGGGAGTTTTCGAAGAGTCGCTCTTTGATTCGACGGATGACTAGCTGCTGACCTCGTTGATCTCACTGACAATCTGAGGTACGACTTTCGCCATTTCCTTGGCGACGAGAGAAGCGATGCGCTTGTTATCTCTGCTTCTCTGAGCGTTTCGGCGAGTGTGAGAGCCAAGGGAAGACATTGTCTGCAACAGACATCGTCACATGTCTCAGACGTGATGCGATTATATCGTTATACGGTGTTTAACTAACATACTATTATTATTACTCCATAAAGCACAGGAACACGTCAGCAGATAACACATAGGCACATAAGCACATAGGCACATAAGCACATAGTCCACGTAAACACGTAAGCACAAAAGCACATAGAAGCACGTAATCCACGTAAGCACATATTTTGCACGTATTCACCTTCCTATTTTGCACGTATTCACCTTCCTATTTTGCACGTATTTGCCTACATATTTTGCACATATTCACCTATCTTTCAAAGCTGCGCAATGCGATCGAGAGTTGCGAGTGCGAGTAGCGATAGCGAGTAGCGTAAACAGCGAATTGCGTTGCGAGTAGTACAATGTACGAGAGTTCATAGTTTGTATGCGATTAGTTTTAGATTATGAAGCAGTGCGTGTTGTGCGCGTTTAGTAAAGCGATGAGCGGAAAAGCGTAAATCTCCAAAATCGAAACACATAAACATGTAAATATATAAAACACATAAAATCTCGTAAAATCAGTGGCTGCGACTCAGACTCGATTTTAGAATGTCCTGGGTGTTAGACGTCGACTACCCAAAGTCATTCGATTATCCTCAACAAGATCGAGTACACGCTTGGGTCTAATAGACTGTGCTCTTGCCAAATGCAGGGAACGACACTCATTCTTTTGGCTTCTACGTGACTCGGATCGTTGGAATCCATCGAGACTCTGGTGAGAGTTTTGTTAAAAATCCAATTAGAGAGTGGGACTAGTCATCAAGATACGGGTTTCACCCCTAACTTAACAAATTCGTCCCTGATAGTGTGATAAAATCATGAGATAGAGATGGAGAATTTCGTCGAGGTATGGATTTCACTCCTGACTCAACGAAGATTCTCGTGCAGAGAGTAAAAATATGCGCGTAGAGCGAGTGATCTTTTCGAGAGTTTTTGGTATTCACACCTAATCTCGATCCAATCACTCGATTGAGTTATGCGAGTATTTTCGAAAACGTGTTTGTGTTGTGTCAGCCTTAGGAAAGGCTTCATTTATGCGAAGCTGTAGTATGCGGTGTTTGCGCAAAGTTGTAGTTTTAGCGAGTACAAGTGAGAGTAAGTTCGTACGAAATCCCTACTGGGTTTGCACAAATGGTCTTTTTGGTACTTAGACTATAGACTAGGTCATTTCTAAGACATCAAACTCGGACTAGGTCGTGTCTTCCCTAATTCCCTATAGTTATGGTTCTGATACCAATCTGTCACCCCCAACTGATGGCGGAATCATCAGGGCGTGGCACTGAGCGAAACAGATTGTTCAAGAGAATCCATAACAACTATTAAGTGACAATATATTTAACGTTCATGTCCCATACCATAAACATATAAAGTATAAACAGTTATTACAGATAATTTTCTCATAAATAAAACACATATTCCGACAACTCAGATTTATTTGGTTTGTTTCTAGACCTCCTCGCTTGTTCACCATAGCATAGCAACCAAAGCATCCTAATCAACTTGTCACATACGTTAAAATAATAGTCAATACACAAAGTGTAAAGGTGAGTACATAAGTTTGCATAGTATATAGTATAGCGAAATCGTTTACGCATAACCAGCATGTAACACGTAGAAATGTGAAACAAGTAAGCTATCGACAATGAAGTATGCAACCGACATGACTGCGAGTTGTAGAATGCGCAACACATTATCACCACCATGACCATGTGAAGTAAAACCCTTAACACCCCCTGTCCACGACAGGTGCTGAGTCCAAACTATAGTACTATCATTGCCAAGGTGTCAGGCAAACAATCACTGTGTAAACATAACATACAAGCATTCATCGAGTCATGTATAACATGCGAGAGCAGTTAGCGTTAAAAGTATTTGCGTTGTGTGTTTTTATGATTTGATATACAAAATGTATGTAACACCCAAAGTGTGTTAAGCGAAAAAGGGTTCGAGTATACTCACAATATGTGTTTAGGAAATAAACACAACCTTGGATTGAAGGGAGGGCTTGGAGATTAGCCTGAGCATATAACGATAGTGTAAGCGTTGAATGACGTATAACAGAGTGAGTGTCGAATGGTGAGTCGGACGGATGGTCATCCGGACGGATGACCATTTGAATGGCGGATCATTCGAATGATAGAGTGTGTAAAATGTTGAAACTTTTGAAGTTTTCGTTGTGGTATTGTTGGTGCATACGTCTGTCGACTTCGTCTTGTATCGGGTCTAGTATTAGAATTGTTAGATCAGGGCGCGTTGTACGAGAAAATAGGAGGTTTTAGGGTATGTTGGAAGTAATTTCGCTTGAGTGATGTAATTCCGCTTGAAATGACAATTGACATTTTCAAGCGAAATTAACTTGTTTAATTCCGCTTGAACTGTCACATTGTCACTTTCAAGCGGAATCAGGCCTCTATAAATAGCTTCCAAGCGAAATCATTTGTAACAGTTCTCATTCCGGTACCGAACTGTTGCCGACGCGTCGTTTGATCTGTAAAGCCGTTATTATCAATAAACAAGACGATTAATTGTGAAACAAGCTGTTTTTCACTTATGTTTCTTAGTTTCCGCCTCTGAAACAGACTAGAGCTCTTTTGATTGACTCGTTTGGGTCACAACTCGATCCTACAAGTGGTATCAGAGCTCAGGAGGAAGAGTTCTTACCAAAACAGCCGTTATTTCTGACTTCTACACCTTCTTTTCGAAACTGAACTAGTTTTCACGGTCAAAAAGTTTTGAATTTCACATATTATAAGCATAATAGTGTTTTAATGAATCCTTGTGAATTTTGGACTTAAAATCGGATTAAAACTGGTAATAATCTGTAATTCCGTTTGAAATAAGATCGCAAAAGATGATGTCAGCAGCATTTAAAGCGAGATAAGTAGGTTGATTCCGCTTAAAATTGTGTTTCCGCTTGAAAAACACACCTGATTCCGCTTGTATTACCTGATTTCGTTTCAAGTGTGTAATTCCGCTTGAGTTTTAAGCGAAATTAGTTGTTTTCGCGTCAGGGTGTGATTCCGCTTCAAAGGTATTCCGTTTGTGAAGGTGATTCTGCTTTAATTGTGATTTCGCTTGGTTTTGTTATTCCGTTTGAATCTAAGATTTTGTGAAAATTTTCCGAAACATGGCTGAAGAATTTTACAATGCGTTTGCGACACCCGTTGCTCCAGTTACTGCTGCTGAAACTGTGTACAATGAGAATGAGATAGGAACTTATCAGAAACCGCCAAAGCTCATGTACATTGAGGATTTTCAAGGATGGAAAAGTCGTTTTGAAAACTGGGTGCAAGCATATAAATTTGACGCTTGGTGTTCATTGTTGAAAGATTATGAGAAACCAAAGAATGAACGTGGGATTGAAAAAGCTATTGTTGACTATTCAGAGGGTGACAAATTGAAATTTACAAGTGAGAAAATGATGATCAGTATTCTTCAACAAGCAATTAAAGAAGATATCTTTGTTTTGCTCCAACATAATGGTACGGCTAGATCAATTTGGGAAGCATTGATTCAGAAATTCAAAGGAAGTGCAGATATGATCAAAAACAAAAAGGCGTTATTGAAGAAATCATTTGATATGTTTACAGTTTTCGACCATGAATCAACAAAGCAAACCATTGATAAATATTGTCATTTGGTACTGGAAATGAAAAGATTGGACATTGAAAAAGAGGATGATGAGTGAGTCGATAAACTAGCTGAAGCACTACCACAGCATAAGTGGGGAACTTATTTGATGATTGTGAAACATATGAGGAAGTCTGAGAGTATGAATTTGGCACAGTTCATTCAGAAAATTGAAGAGCAGGAATTAGATTTTCAGAAAACTGCTATCATGACGAATCCAAATGCTCAACAAGATGTCAGTTTGTATTACAGAGGGAACAAGTTTGAGGCTACCCCCAGCCCTGGTCCAAAGATTCAAACTGGTTTTAGTGCTGACAATTCGTCTGGAACAAAGGGTAGTAATGGGACACAGAGTGGTGGATCTTCATCTTCATATTCAAGATTTGATCCAAACTTTAAAACATCAAGTCCTCAACAACAGAATTCAAAAAATCTTCAATGCAATGTCACTTTGAATATTCAAAATGGTCAAAATTTATCTCCAGAGATAGCCAAGCAACACATGGCATCACTCGTTGCTATGTTGGAATCTTATGAAAGTTTGATTTCAGGCAAGATTGGAAATCCGATGCTTACAAAAGAAGATTATGACCAAATTGATGCAGAGGAACTTGAGTTGATGGATGTGAAGTGGTGTTTGGCCAGTTCTTTTAGGAGAGCAGAAAAGTTTCAACAAATCACTGGTAGAGATGAGTTTCGAGGAATGGCTACTTCTCCATTGGGTTTTGACAAATCAAAGGTTACCTGTTTCCGGTGTAAAGGAAAGGGACATTTTAAGAGAGAATGTACAAACAAAGAAGCAACCGGGAATCAAGAAAAGAACAATTATTATCAGAAATCAATTTTTCATCAGATTGATCAACAACCTCAACAAAAGGATCAAAAAACTGCTCATGGTAAAATGATTGAAGATGCAAATAAGAAAGCATATTTTGGTATCATTGATCAAGATGATGAGTTTGTTGCAGAGGGTTTTAGCTGGGATAACTACATTCCACAAGGTTCAGGTCTAGTTGCAGAGGGATTTAACTGGGATAAATATATTCCACAAGGTTCATGTTTTGTTGGTAGAATTCTGGATGAATATGAGGCTAGTCAGAAAAGAATTCCGATTTTTCCAGATCTTGGAAGTGATATTGATACTGATGATGAAGAAGAACATCTTAATAAAGCTAGAAAAGGCTTAGATCCTGACAGCTTTAATTTCTTTTTTGCAGATAAAATGGAGATGCTGAATCAGAAGAAGATTGCCAGATTGAGGAGAGAGTTGGAAGCTGCAAGAATGCTAGCTGATAAAAAAGCAAAGGCAGAAGCTGGAGAAGAAAATGTTGAACCAGTGACTGAGAAAGTAGTAGAAAAAATTGTTGAAGTGGAGAAAGTGGTGGAGAAAATTGTTGAAGTTGAAAAACTCATTGAAGTTGAAAAGATTGTCGAGGTTGAAAAGATAGTTGAAAAAATGGTTGAAGTTGAAAAACCATGTTTGAAGTGTTTAGAATCGTGCAAAGTTTGTGAGGAGAAAGATAAGAAGATTGCTGATTTGGAGAAAATTAAAGAAGATTTACTGTCCGATGTGAAGTATGTGAAAGAGTCATATGATGTTCTAAACAAAACAGTTGATAGTCTGAAAAAGACGAATTCAGAAATTGAAAATGCAATGACAAAAATGAGCGCAACATTAATGACAAAGCAAAGTGTCATAAATGAGTATATCGAAGACTGTGCTAAGCTGAAACACGAGTTGGAACTTGAAAAGATTGAGAGTGAAAGGATTAAACGATTACTGTTGAGTTACACTACTTGTGATTATTTGATTGATCGTGTTTATCCTACTGTTGCAGGTCTTGAGGCATTCAAGAAGGAAAGGACTGAAGATACTGATACTGGTAAGAAACAAAGTGCCAAGTATAACAGATGTCCGCCCCCGATCCATGAAAGTTATTCTCCTAGGAATCCTAATGATATACATACAAGTGGTTCATCAGAAACTTACATGATAAATCATTTTGTTCGATACTTAAGAATGGTGTGATTTGTTTGTATCTTCAGTTGGTTAGCAAGGTTTCTATATTTGTTATATCTTATCTTTTATGAAACTTATGTTTTGGGTAGAGAATATGCAGGTGAGTCAGGTTGCAATACCTGAACCTGTGAAAGCCAGACTACGATCCCAGCACAAGTTGAGGGGGAGTCGGTTAGAAAGAGAGAGTCTGAAGATGCAAAAGCCACGTAGAGATCTGATCAAGAGAAGCTGATAGGAATAGAGCCAGGAATTTGATCCTGGAAATTTCAAAAAGATATTATAGTGAGGCAAGAGACAGATAGAACTGAAAGATATTCCAGTAGTATCACAATTTCCAGATGTGTTTCGCGAAGAGTTACCAGGACTACCTCCAGACAGGGAAGTTGAATTTAGAATCCACCTGCTACCAGGGACAGCACCAATTGCCAAAGCACCTTAACGTTTGGCACCCGCAGAAATGCAAGAACTGAAGAAACAGTTAGACGAATTTTTGGAGAAAGGATTCATACAGCCAAGTTCATCGCCATGGGGAGCACCGATTTTATTCGTCAAGAAGAAAGACGGGTCAATGCGTATGTGCATTGATTACCGAGAATTGAATAAGGTCACGATTAAAAATCGGTATCCATTACCGAGAATCGATGATCTGTTTGATCAATTGCAAGGAGCTTGATTTTTCTCTAAGATCGATTTACGCTCAGGATATCATCAATTAAAGGTACAGGAAGAGGACATTCCTAAGTCCGCTTTCAGAACAAGGTATGGCCATTATGAATTTACTATCATGTCATTTGGTCTAACCAATGCCCCAGCCGCATTTATGGACATGATGAACAGAATATGTAAGCCATATTTGGATAAATTCATAAATGTCTTTATAGATGATATTCTCATTTACTCTAAGAATAAAAAGGAACATGCAGCACATCTGCACGCACTTCTAAGTTTATTGAGAAAAGAAAAACTTTATGCCAAGTTTTCAAAGTGCGAGTTTTGGTTAGAATAGGTACAGTTTCTTGGACATTTAGTCAATCATGAAGGAATTCATGTGGATCCCACAAAAATCGAGGCAATTACCAAATGGAAAACCCCTGAATCACCAACCGAGGTTAGAAGTTTCCTAGGATTGGCCGGTTATTATAGAAGATTTATTCGATATTTTTCTAGAATAGCCATTCCCTTAACTAAGCTAACCTGTAAATCTGTTAAGTTTGAATGGGGACCAAAACAAGAAGAAGCCTTTAGAATTCTTAAGCACAGATTAACCAACGCACCCATACTAGCTTTACCAGAAGGAACTGAAGACTTGGTAGTCTATTGTGACGCTTCTAAGTTAGGTTATGGATGTGTGTTGATGCAACGTCAAAAGGTTATAGCTTACGCCTCTAGACAACTTAAGAATCATGAAGAGAATTATTCAACCCATGATTTAGAATTAGGAGCTATAATTTTTGCCCTAAAAATTTGGAGACATTACCTTTGCGGTAGTAAGTTTACCATTTTCACTGACCATAAGAGTTTAAGGTATGTTTTCGGGTAAAAGGAATTGAATATGAGACAAAGACGCTGGATGGAAATTTTTAGTGATTATGATTGTAATATCCAGTATCATGCAGGAAAGAGAAATGTAGTTGCTGATGCTTTAAGTTGAAAGTATCACGAAAAGCCAAAAAGAGTACGTTCTCTTAAAATAAATCTACAAGTAGATTTAAATGGACAGATCAGGAAGGCACAAGAATCAGTAATCAAGGATGATACTGAAAAGTTGAAAGCAATGATTAAGGAATTAGAACAAGGAACACATGGAATTTGGAGATTCCATAAGAAAAGGATGTGGATACCTAAATTAGGAAACCTACGCCACCGTATATTAGAAGAAGCCCATAAGTCTAAGTATACGATGCATCCTGGAAGTGATAAGATGTATCAAGATTTAAGAAAGAATTTTTGGTGGATAGGAATGAAAAAGGATATAGCAGCTTATGTTTCTAAGTGTCTAACTTGTTCGCAAGTTAAAGCTGAACATCAGAAACCCTCATGTTTATTGAAGCAGTTAGAGATGCCAGTTTGGAAATGGGAATTGATAACAATGGATTTTTGTTACAAAATCACCCAAGACGAGGAAAGGTAATGATACAATCTGGGTGATTGTAGACAGGCTAACTAAGTCAGCTCACTTCCTACCAATGAAAGAAACCTTAAGTATGGAACAATTAGCTAAGTTATATGTAAATGAAATAGCTTCGTTGCATGGAATTCCTTTATCAATTGTTTCTGATAGAGATAGCCATTTTACCTCTCATTTTTGGACAAGCTTCCAAAAAGCAATGGGAACCAAGTTACATCTAAGCACAGCTTATCATCCTCAAATGGACGGCCAAAGTGAAAGGACCATTCAGACCATGGAAGATATGCTTAGAGCTTGTGTAATTGATTTCGGAGGTAATTGGGACGATCATTTACCATTGATAGAATTTTCCTACAACAACAGTTATCATACCAGTGCCGACCTCCAGTCTGTTGGGTAGAAATTGGAGAAAAGCAACTATCCGGACCCGAGATAGTACAAGAGACGACCGACAAAATTATCCAAGTCAAGGAACGATTGAAGGCAGCATGTGATCGACAGAAAAGTTATGCTGATAACAAGCGAAAGCCATTAGAGTTTCAAGTAGGAGACAAGGTGTTATTGAAAGTCTCTCCTTGGAAACGAGTGGTAAGATTCATCAAAAGGGGAAAGCTAAGCCCCATGTATGTTGGACCTTTTGAGATTATTAGAAGAATAAGACATATAGCCTATTAGCTACAACTACTAGAAGAAATGGCAGGAATACATGGTGTCTTTCATGTATCTAATCTCAAGAAATGCTTAGTCGATGAATCACTAGTAGTGCCTCTTAAGGATATAGAGGTAAATGAAAAGTTAAAGTTTGTAGAGAAGCCTCTACAGATTGAAGACAGAAAGGTCAAAAATCTCAAACACAAGAGATTAGTTCTGGTCAAAGTGAAATGGGATTCCAAGAGAGGACCATAGTACACTTGGGAGCTTGAATCAGAGATGCAAAGGAAATATCCCCACCTATTCCAGTAGACCTCGAGGACGAGTTCTAAAACAAGGTGGGGAGGATATAACAACCCTCCAAAATTTTTCCGACTCCCCTAATATATTTAGAATGCCCTATACGTCTTAAAATACACCCTGTATATGAAAAACGACCCCCCAAATACCTTAATTTTATTGAAATCAAATAAAACAAATAAATAAAGGGCCTCGCGGCCCGCGACGGAGAATGCACAAGGCTACGCATGGCGCGACGGCCAGTACACCAGGCCGCACCGGAGTGTGCCACATGTCCGACGCGTGTTGGGTCTAGCAGTTGACTCGGCAAGCCTATAACGGGGCACGTAGTCCCTGGCGGCCCACGAAGGTTAAGCCTTGGGGCGCCGCGGGGCGCGACAGCCCTGCTGATCAGCCCTATAAATTGAGTCGACGAGCACAGTTCACAAATCGTTCAATCTTTCAATCTCTCTCTGAATTTCTCTATAGTAGGCACTATACCCGGGCATAATACACCCCAATTAACGAAGTTCTGCCTCGCTGTAAGTATCATAACCCCCAGTTACGTATTAGATACGCTGCCCGATTGATCTAGGGTTCCGTAACGGCATCGAGGTTCTGCCCGACGTAGTCGTCGGAGTTCTGTTTCGGGGAGGGTATTACTAATGTAAATATTGGGTTATATACTAACGCGTGTGCATTGTGTAATTAATAGATAATCACCAGGAAATCACAAAGGAAAACCCTAAGATAGCAATGTGAGTAATCTCCTTTTTGCAAATTGTTTTTACAAAACCTCAAATGTTTTATATTATATTAAACAGTTATTGAGTATTTGTATTCTATATTTATCGTCGGTATGTTGGGGTTTTGTATACAAAATTTGTTACTACACTGTGAGTAGTAACATGACCACCAGTCATTGATTGACAGTACCGTGGGTGGTAATTAAAGTAGATGGAAACAAATGTAATTGTGCGACCGCCCTCAATACTATAAAACGGTTTTACCTGTCTTGATTAAACTAGGATTCACTCACCAGTATTTCCCACTGACAAAATGTTTTTAAATGCGTTTCAGGTAACAAAATGTGAAAGCCAAATAGAAGCCAGCTGGACAGCACTGAAGGATTGGAAAAGTGGCTAGAAAAGTTACGGAAATAAAGAGATGTTTTTATTTAAATAAAATAGGGTTATCCTTATGAAAATGTGTGTAATGGAAACTTGGGATTTTTCCATGTGTTTAATATTATAAAAGCATGGTATTTTACTCTGATAAAATATTTCCTAACTACGGTCCTGATGCAAATTTCCGCTGCCAAAATTGATAAACACCGATGTAACACCCCGTGTTTTCACAAGTGAAAGTCAAAGTCGAGGTCAAAGTCAACGACCGATTTCGCGCGACTCGACTCGTAGAAATGTTTTTATTTTAATTATATTATGTGGAGTAAGTGTCCTACATTGCAACAATCGAACCATATTAACCGTATTCCAATCGACTCGCGACTGCGAACGATAGGAAGTAACAATGCGATAAAGTTAATCGACTAATAATCAAGCTATACTAATCAAATCGACATCGAACTGCAACTCGAACGGTGTATTTTACTTGTTGTTTATACGTGTGTGTGTGCCTTACGTGTTACCTGTGCATGTTTATTTTATGTTACGTTGTGATAATCAAGCGAACTCAATCGAAACTCGAAGTCTAACTCGAATACAATCGAACCCGAATCCGAATCCTGATCAAACCATGTCATAAACGAAGTAGTTGGGACTAAAAGTAATTTGACTAGGAAACCCTATTGAGTCGTTCGCAATCGAAGCCGAAGCGTCATCGCACCGAACGCACCAAATCAGACGACATCCGAACGGATGGTCAATCCGCACGGATTGCCAATCCGCACGGATTGCCAATCCGGACGGATGACCAATCCGGACGGATGACCAATCCGGACGGATAGCCTATCCGGGTTACGTGTCATCCGCACGGCTCCCCCTTTCCCCTTTTAGCATCCTATAAATACACGGGTCACTCTCCAACTTTTCCACTTTTGGCAAGTGACGTCCGAACCGCACGCATTCTTCACCTTTTCTCAGATTTCTCTCAATCCAGGTAAGATCTTGCACTAATACTTGTACATTCTTGATCACTACACAATTCTACACCTTTCCATATTTCAAATCTTAACTTTTAACCATGAAATCATCAAGATTTGAGGTATTCTCGGGTGACGTCATCATGAAGTTCTTATGAACTTCAAGCTTGACTTCATTCCACCAAGAGTAACTCAGATCTGAACGGTTTCCACAAGATTTCACAACAACTTCACCTAGATCTAAACTTTTCTAAGGATAAAAGAGTTGAAAGAAATAAACCTAAGTTCTCTCCTTTTTTTCCCCTTAAAAATCGGTACGAATCTGATCGGTTCTAGTATTCTACTCGTTAATAGTGATGCACTAGTCCTAGATCTGGATTCTACCTACCAGACACCTGATTTCGGGGTCAACCGGAATGACCGTTCTGAGTCGCCGACAGGCCAAGTTAGGGTGGTTCCTGACCGGTCTAGTCATGCGGGTGAGAATACAATTCCAAGTGGTTGCCACGTAATCAGAACGTCTCGATAAAACGATAACAGCAACCAAGAGTAGACGGATGGAACAACCAGAACGAGAGGCTGTCCGCACGGACGAGCTGTCCGCACGGACAGGCTATCCGGACGGGTTGTCACCCGGACGAGCTACCCTTGGGACCCACTTTCCAAACAAGGTTTGAGTATCGACGAATGAGCAATCCGGACGGACGACCTCTGAATGGATTACTCTTCGGATCATGAGATACTAAGGCCTTAAAACAAATTCCAACATGTCCATCCACACGGACAGGTCTGCCCGTACGGACAGACTATCCGGACGGATTGTCACTGTCCGCACGAGTAAGCTATCCGGACGGATTGTCACTATCTGCACGGATTACCATCCGGGCGGATTACCTAATCCACTTAGTGACTCAGCCTTAAAGACGTGTCCGCACGGATCATCATCCGGACGAATTGTTATCCGCGCGACCGGCTTGAAAGGTAGAGCTACTTATGTGCCTTCTAAATGCTACAACGAAAACTTAAAAGCACAAGCCATCATACACAAACACATCCTTAGGAAAAAACAATCCACTCGAACGTTTATCCGCACGAACAACTTGTCCGTACGGATAAGCAGTACGCACGAGCGACTAATCCGCACGGATAGTTCACTCGCACGGATGACTTCCTCTCACGGATAGTTGACCCGCACGATCAGCCATCCTAACCACTCTCACTTTGTACTGTTTTACGCGCCACTTATCATTACGCTATCGAATCTATTCAGGCTAACCGTATTCGCTGAAAAGCGCTCCCTTCAATCCATAATCGCTATGAGTATACTCGAACCCTTTTTGCTTTAGCACTTTTGGGTGTTACATACGTTACGAATATTCAAACTACAACTATCACACTACTCAAGCTGTTTTAACGCTAAACCATTAATGCATGTTATACGTGGCTTATGAATGCTTGTTTGTTATGTTTACACATGGAATGTTGTCTACCTGCCTTAGCAACGATAGTACTATAGTTTGGACTCAGCACCCGTTCACACGGGGGTTGTTAAGGATCTTTTACTTGCATGGATTACGGTGGTAATCATGTATTTCGAACTGCCTCGTGCAGTCAACCCGCAGTCATTGGTATCGATGGATCTATGTCGATAACTAACGTGCTTCATTTCACTATGTGTACGTGCTGGTTATGCGTAAACGATTTCGAACTCTATATGCTATTATCAAACTTGTATGCTCACCTTTACATTTATGTATTGACTTTATTTTAATGTATGTGACAGGTGCTTAGGTTGTTTCTGTGCTTAACTTGCTGGTGATGAAATTGAGGCTAGGGAAGGAGTCCTAGAAACCAACGAATAAATTGTTATGTTTAAATCTGAGTTGTCGGAACAGAATATTTGTTTAGTTTTTGTCTGTAATAACTTGTTTGCTATTTGAGACATGGTATGGGACATGTTAACCTAAATTGAATGGTAATGATAGTTGTTATGGAAACTTCTGGACAATCTGTTTCGCTCAGTGCCGCGCCCCGATGATTCCGCCATCGGTTGGGGTGTGACAGATTGGTATCAGAGCCATAACTATAGGGAATTAGGCAAGACTCGACCTAGTCCGGGTCAAAGTCTTAGATACCTAGTCTATAGTTAAGAACCAACAGACCAACTTGTGCATAACCAGTAGGGCTATGAACAAGCTTATCACTCGCTCTTTCCGCTTATCCTACACTATCACTGCACCCGAAATTTTCAACTATGAGCAGGCAATAAAGTCGAGAATAGGTGTGAAATCCGCAAACCCTCGACTAAAGTCGCCTATTCAGCTTGCATTTTAGCTACAAACGAGGAGAATCATACCAAATTAGGAGTGTAATCCATATTTTGATGAATAATCTCCTCAAATTTTATTAAGAACAAGGACGAAGTTATAAGATAGGGGTGAAACCCTAACCTTGACGACTTGTCCTGCTTTTATACCAAACTCCCACCAAAGTTCCGACGGACTCCAACGACCTAAAGACACAATATAACCAAATGGAATTGCGCCAACGCCCAAGAATCGAGGCAAAGGCATAGTCCTGAAGGTAATTGTGCACACAGGATCCTTGTGAAGAATCGGACCACTTTGGTTAGTCGAAGTCTAAATAGCCATAGACAATCTATTCTCGATTTTATGTGTTTCAAGTTCTCGTCGCTTTTATGTGAGATACGTGTTCTGTGCTTATTTATTGATGTTTTGAGGTACTACCGGTTTCAATCTAATGTTTTTTGCCTTAGCTACTCACATAACACATCATTAACGAAGCGCTCGCACTTCACTACTTTCGAACACTCGCAAACTCTGAATACTAGGTTTCTGATTTCTGACTGCCCCTAGTGACTAAGGTACATGTGTTTCTTGCTATTGTGCTTACGTGTTTAGGAGTGTTGTGGTTATGTGCTCTATGTGTGTACGTGATTCATGTAATTATGTGAATTTGTGACTATCTGCGTTTACATGGTACGTGTTACTGAGCTTTAGTAGTAGTAGACGTGTGAGGTGAGATTCGAATACATGTGTTGAGTTCCGTGGCGATGTCAATTGCAGACAATGTCGTCTGGATCTCGCCATACACTCACGCATCAGGAAAAGAGGGACAGACGTCTTGCCTCTATTATCGCGAAAAGTGTGGCAAAAGCTGTGAGTGATGCCTACGAGAACGCTAGCAAATCATCCGAGGAATCGAGGACTGAAGGTCCTAAAGCTGCAACGAGACCTTTCAGTTTCAAGCAATTCAAGTCGTGTGGGCCGAAAGAATTCACTGGCGAAGGAGGTCCGACTGCATTATTTCACTGGTTTGACTCTATCGAGGTTACTCTACGACAGAGTGGTTGCCCTGATGACCTCCGAACTCTAAATGCTACCGGGGTTTTCCAGTCCCGTGCTCTAGACTGGTGGACGGCCGAGAGAAATAAGAGAGGGAACGATGCAGCCTACGGTCTGTCGTGGGACGAACTCAAAGAAGTCATGCTGGAAGAATTCTGCCCTCCTCACGAGCGTCAAAAGCTGGAAGATGAATTTTGGCACATACAACAGAAGGATGGAGACAATGCTGGCCTCACTGCATGCTTCAAACAGCTCAGCATTATCTGTCCCGACCAGGTGAAGACTCCCGAGATGACCATCAAGAAGTACATCCGAGCCTTACCCGACAGCGTTGCTGATTTCGTGCAAGCGGCTAAGACTACGACGATCGAAGAGACCTATCTGTTGGCCGCTGAAATCAACGACAAAAGGGTTCAAGCTGGGGTGTGGGATAAAACCTCCAAGCATCTACATCAAGCTACCGCTACTACACCAACTGCTGAACCTACCTCATCAAGCAACAAGAGAAAGAACAAGAGAAAGAGCAACTCCACCAACAAGAACTGTGCGATCACTGCTGCACCGGTTCAAACCGTACCTGCTCAGCAACGTCAAGTGGCAGCGCCTGTGGCCAATGCACCGCCTGCTAAACGTGCATACACTGGGCCACACCCACTCTGCCCTACTTGCACCTATCATCACCCGACTGCTATCCAATGCCGCTTCTGTGCTCATTGCAACGTGTACGGCCACTTTACCGCCAACTGCCGTATCCGTCAAGCTCCTGCCAATCAAGCTCTACTCACTGCCCCACAGGGTCAACAAACTCCTCCGGCACCCGCAGTCAAGGCCAGAACCTGCTTCACGTGTGGCGACCCGAACCATTTCGCCAACATGTGCCCGAACAGGGTAGTGAAACAAGAACCACAACAGCAGCAGCCACAACAGCAACAACAACAACAAGCAGCACGTGCCAGAACTTTCAATCTTAATGTGCGTCAAGCCCAGGCCGACAACAACGTGGTCAATGGTACGTTCCTCGTGAATGGTATTTATGCTTCATGTTTGTTTGATACTGGAGCGGATAATTGCTTTGTGTCGTTCGAATTTGAGAAACTCCTTAGTCGTAGGCGTTCCAAACTCTCCTCAGCATTCGAAGTTGAAGTCGCTACCGGAAGAACCGTCGCTGTTAATTCCGTTATCCGTGATTGTACTCTTGAACTCAACAATCACATCTCTTCGATCAACCTTATTCCAATGCAACTCGGAAGCTTTGATGTCATAGTAGGCATGGACTTTCTTCGAGAGAACCATGCCGAAGTTGTGTGCTTCGACAAGATGATTCGTTTTTCGCTCGCAAATGGTGACTCGTTATGTGTTTACGGTGATATTACTTCAAAGGGTCTCAAGCTTATGTCATGTCTCCAAGCTAGCAAGTATCTCTGCAAGGAATACAGAGCTTTCTTGGCTAACATTGTAGAAGCGGAGAAGGAAAAGAAAGAGAAGAAGGAAGTGAAAGACGTTCCTGTGGTTCGAGAATTTCCTCGATTTTTTCCAGAGGACCTTCCCGGACTACCTCCAAGACGTGATATTGACTTTCGTATTGATCTCATTCCTGGAGCTAATCCTATTGCCAAAGCTCCTTATCGACTCGCGCCGTCCGAAATGCGCGAACTCTCAACCCAACTCCAGGAATTGCTTGAAAAAGGCTTTATTCGCCCGAGCACCTCTCCTTGGGGCGCACCAGTCCTTTTCGTCAAAAAGAAGGACGGGTCGTTCCGGATGTGCATCGACTACCGGGAATTGAATAAGTTGACTATCAAGAACCGCTATCCTCTGCCTCGAATCGACGATTTGTTTGATCAACTACAAGGCGCTACGTGTTTCTCGAAGATCGATCTACGTTCCGGATATCATCAGCTGCGTATACAAGAGGAGGATATACCCAAAACCGCGTTTCGAACCCGTTACGGCCATTACGAATTCGTTGTCATGCCCTTTGGCCTAACCAATGCGCCGGCAGTTTTCATGGATCTGATGAATCGCGTATGTAAACCATATCTCGACCGATTCGTCATCGTATTCATCGACGATGTCTTGATCTATTCCAAATCGAAAACCGAACACGCGCAACATCTACGACTGGTTCTCGAGTTACTCCAGGGGAACCAACTCTACGCCAAATTCTCCAAGTGCGAATTTTGGTTGGGGGAGGTTCAGTTTCTGGGTCACATTGTAAATAGTCAGGGTATTCACGTCGATCCTGCGAAGATTGAAGCTGTCAAGAGCTGGGTTACGCCTAAGAACCCGTCTGAAGTCCGTTCTTTTCTCGGACTAGCGGGCTATTATCGACGATTCATCCAAGGATTTTCGAAGATTGCGGTACCACTTACCTCTCTTACTCATAAGGACCAGCCTTTTGTTTGGGGAACCAAGCAAGAGTCTGCCTTTCGAACCCTCAAACACATGCTCTGCAATGCTCCTGTTCTCACACTACCCGACGGAAACAATGATTTCATTGTCTACTGTGATGCTTCCAACCTTGGCCTTGGTTGTGTTCTCATGCAATGGGACAAGGTTATAGCTTACGCATCCCGACAGCTCAAAATCCACGAGAAGAACTATACAACCCACGATCTCGAGCTAGGCGCGGTTGTTTTTGCATTAAAGATTTGGCGACACTACCTGTATGGTACTAAGTGTACGATCTTCACCGATCATAGGAGCCTACAACACATCTTTAATCAGAGGGAACTAAATATGCGTCAACGCCGATGGGTAGAACTTCTCAACGATTACGACTGTGAGATTCGTTATCACCCAGGCAAAGCAAACGTTGTTGCCGACGCACTTAGCAGACGGAGCTACCTGCTTAGCACCCGTAATGTTCAAGCCCAGCACAACCTCGAAGCTCTCATCCGTGACGCCCAACATGCGTGTTTCAACGAACGCACTTTGAAGAAAGAAAGAATCTACCACGATGGAGCCCAGCTTGTGAGCAAACCAAATGGGATATTCCACTTCTTAGAACGAATTTGGATTCCCAAGCGAACCAATTTGCGATAGATTATCATGGATGAAGCCCACAAATCCCGATACTCTATCCATCCCGGTGCTGACAAAATGTACCATGATCTTCGCTATAGGTACTGGTGGCCGGGTATGAAACGGGATATCGCTCTCTACGTCGGAAAATGCCTAACCTGTGCTAGGGTCAAGGCTGAACATCAAAGACCCTCTGGCTTGCTCGAACAACCACCGATTCCCATGTGGAAGTGGGAGAGTATAGCTATGGATTTCGTAACCAAGCTTCCAACCACGTCATCAGGTCACGACAGCATTTGGGTTGTTATTGACCGTTTGACTAAATCAGCACACTTTCTGCCAATACGGGAGGACTACAAGGTGGAACGATTAGCCCGAATCTACACCGACGAGATCATTTGTCGACATGGGACGCCTCGTGACATCATCTCTGATCGCGAGGCTCGGTTCACTTCACGATTGTGGGAAACATTCCAAACGGCACTCGGTACAATGCTTAATCTAAGTACTGCGTTCCACCCACAAACCGACGGTCAGACTGAAAGAACGATTCATACTCTTGAAGACATGCTCCGTTCGTGTGTTCTAGACTTCGGTGGTAATTGGGATAGACACCTTCCGTTAGTCGAATTCTCGTATAACAACAGCTACCAGGCTAGCATCCAAATGGCACCTTTCGAGGCTTTATACGGAAGAAGATGTCGATCGCCTATTGTGTGGCACGAGATCGATCACTCGCAACTAACCGGTCCGGAGCTGCTACAAGAAACGACAGACAAAATTTTCCAAATTCGAGACAACCTAGCGAAAGCTCGGGATCGACAGAAAGTTTACGCCGATAAAAAGCGCAAACCCCGTGAATATGGCGTTGGGGACTACGTACTCCTAAAGGTATCACCTTGGAAGGGTGTAGTCCGATTCGGCAAGAAGGGGAAACTCGCGCCTCGATATGTTGGACCTTTTAAGATTCTGGAAAGGATCGGAAAAGTCGCCTATAGACTCGAATTACCGGAGGAACTTAGCAATGTCCACCCGACTTTCCACGTGTCAAACCTCCGAAAATGCATCGCCGACCACGATTTACATGTCTCTCTAGACGATCTGCAAGTGAACGAAACATTACACTTCGTGGAGAAGCCTGTCGAAATCATGG
The DNA here is from genome assembly GCA_030545235.1 of Helianthus tuberosus. NCBI lineage: Eukaryota > Viridiplantae > Streptophyta > Magnoliopsida > Asterales > Asteraceae > Helianthus > Helianthus tuberosus. The sequence continues at coordinate 117,827,684 of CM060358.1, read as the reverse complement.
ATCGCCAGACCAAGCAGCTCAGGCGCTCACGCATTCCTATTGTGAAAGTCCGATGGGAAGGTAAACGAGGCGCGGAGTTCACTTGGGAACTCGAAAGCGACATGAAGGCAAAGTATCCACAGTTGTTTAATTAGGGAAGCGTTAGAGAGAAAATGGCCTTATGATTCTAGTGCTTGTACGATTTCAGATTTATCAATAGAATCATCGATTTTGTTACATCCTAGTATATTCGATCCGCGCAATCGAGCACCTACTCAGATACCACTTGTAGGACTGGATTCCGACTCCGTTACGATTATGTTTAGTCACACGCGTTCACGGATTCCGCACGACTCAGAGTCAACAATTATCCATGCGAATAAGCTAGTCAACAAAAGTCAACACGGATTTGTTATCCGCACGGATCGCCATCCATACGGTGAACATCAACAACAACATTCAACATTTTTTTACGAACTTAGATTTCTCACAAACGGCTTCGAATTAAGATCTGAAACTTTGTAGGCTTATAGATCAGTAAATTTCGCATAACATATCCAAATTTTATCCGATTTTTAACCGTAAAAAGTCGATTAATTTGACGATTTTCAGTGGTCCGAACGAAAAAGTGCTCACATGTGATCCGCGGTTAGTTACGGCTTTCAGCTTAATTTCGGGACGAAATTCCCTAAACAAGAGGAGGCTGTAACACCCCGTGTTTTCACAAGTGAAAGTCAAAGTCGAGGTCAAAGTCAACGACCGATTTCGCGCGACTCGACTTGTAGAAATGTTTTTATTTTAATTATATTATGTGGAGTAAGTGTCGTACATTGCAACAATCGAATCATATTAACCGTATTCCAATCGACTCGCGACTGCGAACGATAGGAAGTAACAATGCGATAAAGTTAATCGACTAATAATCAAGCTATACTAATCAAATCGACATCGAACCGCAACTCGAACGGTGTATTTTACTTGTTGTTTATACGTGAGTGTGTGCCTTACGTGTTACCTGTGCATGTTTATTTTATGTTACGTTGTGATAATCAAGCGAACTCAATCGAAACTCGAAGTCTAACTCGAATACAATCGAACCCGAATCCGAATCCCGATCAAACCGTGTCATAAACGAAGTAGTTGGGACTAAAAGTAATTTGACTAGGAAACCCTATCGAGTCGTTCGCAATCGAAGCCGAAGCGTCATCGCACCGAACGCACCAAATCAGGCGACATCCGAACAGATGGTCAATCCGCACGGATTGCCAATCTGGACGGATGACCAATCCGGACGGATGACCAATCCGGACGGATAGCCAATCCGGACGGATAGCCTATCCGGGTTACGTGCCATCCGCACGGCTCCCCCTTTCCCCTTTTAGCATCCTATAAATACACGGGTCACTCTCCAACTTTTCCACTTTTGGCAAGTGACGTCCGAACCGCACGCATTCTTCACCTTTTCTTAGATTTCTCTCAATCCAGGTAAGATCTTGCACTAATACTTGTACATTCTTGATCACTACACAATTCTACACCTTTCCATCTTTCAAATCTCAACTTTTAACCATGAAATCATCAAGATTTGAGGTATTCTCGGGTGACGTCATCATGAAGTTCTTATGAACTTCAAGCTTGACTTCATTCCACCAAGAGTAACTCAGATCTGAACGGTTTCCACAAGATTTCACAACAACTTCACCTAGATCTAAACTTTTCTAAGGATAAAAGAGTTGAAAGAAATAAACCTAAGTTCTCTCCTTTTTTTCCCCTTAAAAATCGGTACGAATCTGATCGGTTCTAGTATTCTACTCGTTAATAGTGATGCACTAGTCCTAGATCTGGATTCTACCTACCAGACACCTGATTTCGGGGTCAACCGGAATGACCGTTCTGAGTCGCCGACAGGCCAAGTTAAGGTGGTTCCTAACCGGTCTAGTCATGCGGGTGAGAATACAATTCCAAGTGGTTGCCACGTAATCAGAACGTCTCGATAAAACGATAACAGCAACCAAGAGTAGACGGATGGAACAACCAGAACGAAAGGTTGTCCGCACGGACGAGCTGTCCGCACGGACAGGCTATCCGGACGGGTTGTCACCCGGACGAGCTACCCTTGGGACCCACTTTCCAAACAAGGTTTGAGTATCGACGAATGAGCAATCCGGACGGACGACCTCTGAATGGATTACTCTTCAGATCATGAGATACTAAGGCCTTAAAACAAATTCCAACATGTCCATCCACACGGACAGGTCTGCCCGTACGGACAGACTATCCGGACGGATTGTCACTGTCCGCATGAGTAAGCTATCCGGACGGATTGTCACTATCCGCACGGATTACCATCCGGGCGGATTACCTAATCCACTTAGTGACTCAGCATTAAAGACGTGTCCGCACGGATCATCATCCGGATGAATTGTTATCCGCGCGACCGGCTTGAAAGGTAGAGCTACTTATGTGCCTTCTAAATGCTACAACGAAAACTTCAAAGCACAAGCCATCATACACAAACACATCCTTAGGAAGAAACAATCCACTCGAACGTTTATCCGCACGAACAACTTGTCCGTACGGATAAGCAGTCCGCACGAGCGACTAATCCGCATGGATTGTTCACTCGCACGGATGACTTCCTCTCACGGATAGTTGACCCGCATGATCAGCCATCCTAACCACTCTCACTTTGTACTGTTTTACGCGCCACTTATCATTACGCTATCGAATCTATTCAGGCTAACCGTACTCGCTGAAAAGCGCTCCCTTCAATCCATAATCGCTGTGAGTATACTCGAACCCTTTTTGCTTTAGCACTTTTGGGTGTTACATACGTTACGAATATTCAAACTACAACTATCACACTACTCAAGCTGTTTTAACGCTAAACCATTAATGCATGTTATACGTGGCTTATGAATGCTTGTTTGTTATGTTTACACATGGAATGCTGTCTACCTGCCTTAGCAACGATAGTTCTATAGTTTGGACTCAGCACCCGTTCACACAGGGGTTGTTAAGGATCTTTTACTTGCATGGATTACGGTGGTAATCATGTATTGCGAACTGCCTCGGGCAGTCAATCCGCAGTCATTGGTATCGATGGATCTATGTCGATAACTAACGTGCTTCATTTCACTATGTGTACGTGCTGGTTATGCGTAAACGAATTCGATCTCTATATGCTATTATCAAACTTGTATGCTCACCTTTACATTTATGTATTGACTTTATTTTAATGTATGTGACAGGTGCTTAGGTTGTTTCTGTGCTTAACTTGCTGGTGATGAAATTGAGGCTAGGGAAGGAGTCCTAGAAACCAACGAATAAATTGTTATGTTTAAATCTGAGTTGTCGGAACATAATATTTGTTTAGTTTTTGTCTGTAATAACTTGTTTGCTATTTGAGACATGGTATGGGACATGTTAACCTAAATTGAATGGTAATGATAGTTGTTATGGAAACTTCTGGACAATCTGTTTCGCTCAGTGCCGCGCCCCGATGATTCCGCCATCGGTTGGGGTGTGACAACCGATACCACTGAAACTGGCCGCGGCCGCCTATTCCCGGGTAATTAGGGAACGGGGGTTGCGACAATTTTGAGGGAAATTGGGATGACCATTTACCATTAATAGAATTTTCCTACAATAACAGCTATCATACCAATATCAATGCTGCACCATTTAAAGCACTTTATGGACGAAAGTGTCGAACTCCCGTCTGTTGGGCTGAAATTGGAGAAAAGCAATTATCTGGACCAGAGATAGTACAAGAAACAACGGATAAGATTATTCAAGTCAAGGAAAGACTAAAAACAACACGAGATCGTCAAAAGAGTTATGCTGATAACAGACGAAAACCGTTGGAATTTCAAGTAGGAGATAAAGTATTACTAAAAGTTTCTCTATGGAAAGGAGTGGTCAGTTTCATTAAAAGGGGAAAGTTAGGCCCCAGTTATGTTGGACCTTTTGAGATTATTAAAAGAATAGGACCAGTAGCTTACCAGCTACAACTGCCAGAGGAAATGGCAGGAATACATGATTTATTTCATGTGTGTAATCTCAAGAAATGCTTAGCAGATGAATCATTAATGGTACCTCTTAAGGACATAGAGGTAAATGAGAAACTTAAGTTTGTAGAGAAACCAATGTAGATTGAAGATAGAAAGATCAAGAATCTCAAACACAAGAGATTAGTTCTGGTCAAAGTTAGATGGGATTCCAAAAGAGGACCAGAATACACTTGGGAGCTCGAGTCAGAAATGCAAAGAAAATATCCACACATGTTCCTGTAGACCTCGAGGACGAGATCTAAAATAAGGTGGGGAGGATATAACAGCCCTTCTAAAACCCTCAACATGTCCAACACATCTTAAAATATACCATGTATATGAAAAACAAGCATAAATAACCTTTATATTAACAAAAATCAAATAAAAAAAATATATGTGTCCTCGCGGGGCGCGACCTAGTCAAGCCAAGACTATCGCGGGCCGCGACCGAATAACACCAGGCGACTCCACAAGTTGCCACGTGTCTGATACGTGTTGGAGCTAGATAGTTGACTCGACCAAGCTAGGCCCTAGCCTAGTGGCCTCGCGGGCCGCGAGAGAGGGGCAAAGGGGCGTCGCGGGGCGCGAGCCGCCCTTCGATCAGCCCTATATAAAGGGGCCTCAGGCTCAGTTTAACATCGTTCAATTCTTTTCTTCTCTAAAGCCCCTATATTAGCTAAAACTCTCGGGTATTATATCCCTAAAAAGTGAAGCTCTACCTCGTTGTAAGTACTATAACCCCTGGTTACGTATTGGTTACTCTACCCGATTGATCTAGGTCTCCGTAACGCATGTCAAGGCTCTGCCTGACTCAGTTCGTTGGAGTTCTGTCTCGGTGGTATGGCTAATGTAAATTGGGTTATCTTACTAACACATGTGCATTGTTTAATTTTAATAGATTATAACCAGGAAGTCACCAGAAAGCAGTAGTATTATCTAAATCAGCAAAGTGAGTCATTCTCTTTTTCTACCAAACTGTTTTACCAAAACCTCAATTGTTTGTAAATTATGATAACAGTGATTCAGTCTATGTATTCTACATTTACTATCGGTATGTTGGGGTTTTGTATACATTACTGGTTACTATACTGCGAATAGTAGCATGACCACAAGTCAGGATTGACAGTACCGTGGGTGGTAATTGGGTAGATATAAACATTGTAATCGCCCTCAATACTGTAAAGTTATAAAAGCTTGTTTTGATTAAACTGGGATGCACTCGCCAGTATTTCTTGCTGATAAAATGTTTTTAAAACGCGTTTCAGGTAACTTAATGTGAAGCTAATAGAAGCCAGCGGGAGCGCACTGATGGCTTGGAAAAGTGGCTATAAAAGTTACCTAAATAAGAATGGAGTTTTATTTCAATAAATTAAGGTTTATCCCTATAAACATATTGTAATGGAAACTTGGGTTTTGTCCCATGTGTTTATTATTTATAAAAATGTGGTGTTTTAACTCTGATAAACTATTTCCTAACTACGGTCCTGATGTTTAATTTCCACTGCCATATATATAAACACCGATACCACCGGCTCTGTGCATCTTGCGGGTGCCCGCCCCTCGGGGCAAGGGGTCGGGGGTTGCGACATCTTTCCTTTGGGAAATCAAACATACTTCAACAAACGAGTCTTTCATAAACATCCAAGGGGGTAAGTTATAGATTGTAAGAAAGACGGGCCACAATGAGTATACAAGATTTTGGTACCTTATTCCGCTCACTCTTATACGAGATTCCTTACAATATTCACGTTGTGTTAATGCTTTATATTGCTTATAGAATAGCATGCAATGGTTTCTACAAACATCAATTCTTTCATAAGGAAGACTTAACTTTTCTAAACTCTTCTTTGTTTCATAAAAGTTTTCCGGGAGCGTATTCTCTTCAGGAAGTAATGCATTAACCATGGAAATGTTATAGTTGTAAGCTGCTGTAGACATGTGGAAAAGTGATTTCCATGTCAAGAAATTCATGAAAGCTTGTAACTTTGAACAATTTGTAGACTTCTCCCCATCCCACAAAGGTTCATCAGCAGCTTTTAGCATGTCATAGAATCATTTTGCTTCAGGATTCTGTACATGTCCTTCCAAAGTACTAGAGGTATAACTGCATGCATACATGTTATCTAAAACCACGCGTCTGCAACCATCGTCATTATCATCAACTTCCAATGTAGAAGAAGATTCTCCAACCTCACGAATGAAATTTCCACCATGCTCACTCCATGTTTCATAACGAAGCATGAAACCATCCTTATACAAGTGTTTTTAATAGTCGCTCTATCTCTTTAACTTATATTTTTGCATTTATAACAAGGACATTTTATCTCATGTATCGTATCACCATGCATATTAACCCTCTTATCAACAACTGCATCATTAGAAAATGCAAAGTCCAAAAAAAATCCACATTCTCGCAGTATTCAGAATTAGGAAATCCTCTTATTGGTCTTTTCATACATCCACTGTCGATCCGTATACCACTCCATTACTAATAAACTCAGTGCCCCTAAAATTCAAAGTCGTCACGTATATACATATAAAGCATCCATTCAATTCACCTTAAATTATAATCACTGAAATCAACAATCATAACCTAGCCCTAATTTACTCAATATTTATGAACACATGCATAAACTAATCAACTATAAAATTGATAAACTTCATTAAAATCGACCTCACCAAAACTCATAACCACCAAATATCAAATCAGTAAACAAAAATTAACCAATCTAGTAATCACATCACTTACCTGAGTAGGTTTACTAATAGATCCTGTATACAACTTCATCACTCTTTCATTTTCTAGGAGTAATATTAAACTCAAATCCACTTCCTTTGGCCAAATACTTATTAATCAAAATATACAACAAAACTAATAATTCAGGTGCAATTAGGTTTTCATTTCGATCTCAAACTCATTTTTTCAAATACAAAAGTATCAAATACTACTTACGCAACGCAAAATCAAAATTTAAATAACTTTTATAACCTAACAAAATGAATGATTAGATAGATTAACAAATAAAAACGAAATTAAATCCACAAACAGGTATACACTTTCGTAAATTAGATTATTATAGTCGAACAATCCCTAAATTTCACGATAATAGAATGATAAACAATAAAAAACGAGATTAATATCCACAAACAATGATACACTTTCGTATATCAGATGATTATAGTCGAATAATACCTAAATTTCACGAGATAATATAGAGAATCAAAAGCAAAATCGTTTTAGGTCATAAAACTCACCTGATTTGAGAGTGTTGGCGGTGAATTCAACTGCTTCGCCTCTTGAAAATACGGATGAATCGATTCGAATGATAGTCAAGCGGAAGAATTGAACGACGATGTCTGATTCGATCTCACAATTAGTTGATTTCCGATTTGATCTGTTATTTGATTTGTGGTTCGTGCGGTGGTGGTGATAGCGGGATTGAACGACTGATGTGTTTGAGCGTATAAAACCCTAAAAAAATAGAATACGCAATAAGACTTAAAAGAAAATTAAAAAATCAATTTGCTACCTATTTTGACACTGTTTTGCTACCAAATTATACGCTTATTTAAATTAGGTTGAAAGCAGGTAGCTAAACTTGCTACCGGTTCTTTCAGTAACAAATTTTGGTAGCTATTGCTTGTTATTCTAGTAGTGAAAATTTTATAAAGTATGACATATTAGCCTTTTAATTATCTTGTCAATCTAGGGAAAAATTATTAAGTATGACATATTAGGCTTTTAATAATGTTTGTACCCATATTCCCATAACATTTACACTCAACATTTTCTTTCTTCTTCTGTTTCGTCTTGACAGGTATGGCTAGCCAGAAAAAAATGGTTAGCGGAGAAAACACCTAAAATTCTATCATGTTATGAATCATTGAGTATGGTGGATGACAACTAGCGCACGGTAAAGGAAATAATTCATTCGAATTATTGACACAGTAACTTCAATAATTCGTTCGAATTATTGACGCACAGTACAACATAGTTTCTTTCTTCTGTCTATATAAACTCAAGTAATATTATAGTTTTGGTGTACCAAGAAATATATATAAGAATTCCTCTGAAAATTCTCTCTACTTATCTTCTATATTATTCAGCTTTTAGGCTAGTTTTATAACACGTTATCAGCACGAGCGCTGTCAACCAAGCAAATCAACAAAAGCAAAGGAGCTATTACCATACTCAAGGTAAGAATTTCATATATTTAAATATATACATATATATAGGTTGAAAGCCTAAGGGTGCACCAGTGAGTTGTAAAACCATACACCTTTAGGATGATCTTTTAGATCCCGTTTCTCCTTTATATATATGTATATTTATAATATAGTTCTGTGATAAGTTAAAATTAGTACAGGGGACCTATTGCTCTGGAGATATAATAATTATGGGACTACTAACATTTATTTATGTACCTAACATTTTTTTTGTTTATGCATCTAATATTTATTTATGCAATATAACATTTACTAGCTACAGTGAACTATTTCAAAACGTATCATGGAAGCCTTAACCAAACGTATGGTGTAAGCTTAAATTTTCTTATCTATATAAGAAACTCACTACTCGAGCTAATCTACACATAAGCTACAACTTCTGATATAATTCAACACATACCCAAAATAACCCGTACCCAAACTTTTCTTAGTTTCAACAAAACCAAATATTCAAATGGCAAATCTTCCCGTAGCATATTCTGAATCTTCAAATGCAGCAAACATTCATCGATTCATTCGGTTTACTGATTTACCCAATCGTGAGAGGTATCAAAAACTCAAGAATCTTGAAGTTTTTTCTATTAGCATTATTCATTGGTATCAAATGGAAATGTTTGATCCAAGTGGTTTACTGGAGAGATTACTACCACGTAATACGCCCTGGCGTCGTTTCTTCGACATCCTAGAACCGTCATACGATGAACTTGTATATGAGTTCTTGTCCACTTTCTATTTCAAATATGATAAAAGTCTTACCGATGAATCTATTCATTTTCGACTTTGTGGACAATCTCATAATATGTCATTAACAAAATTCGCAGTTCATCTGGGCATATATATAGATGAAGAAGTTAAACAACCTCTTTTTACGGAGGCATCAACCTCTTATTCCTCTGAGGAAATGAGAGAATATTGGCTAGGCCATTCATCGAAAGAGTGGTGTAACAATAATAATTCTATGAAATTTACAGACCCTCGTTAGCAATATATGCACCGTGTTTTAGCCAACACTATCACGGGGCGCAAGAATAATCAACATAGGGTTAGTGCTATCGACCTTTTCCATCTGCATAGTATTTTTGAGCAAGTTCCTTGTAATATTGCCCACGAGCTTGCTACATATCTTTTAAATCAACAAACAAATCCTCTGAGAAGTCTCATGGGAGGGTCTTACATTACAAAATAGCAAAATCATTAGGTATCTTAAGTAATCAGATTATCCAAGGATTATCCCCACCAAAGGCATCTGGGATTGTAAATTTTAACACTGTTAGGCTAACCCCTGTTCATAATTATACACTAAATCAACCATTCCAGTCGGAGGAAGCTCAGGTTATCTTAGAAAGTACCTCAACACAAAATTTACAACAATCATTGTTGCAGCTTCCTCAACCGTCTTTTTATCGTTTTGATCTGCAACCACAGCTGCCACCCGTACAAGAACATATTACAACTAACCTATCTCAACCACTAGCACCGAACATCTTACAAACATCTCACCCTTAGTTTTCGAGGAAGATTCAACGATGCAACAAACTTTGTTTGATGAAAACATGATATTCCAAGAGCAGTTAGCATCAGAATCATTTTTGCAATCACCATTACCACAACAGTTTTTCCAATCACTATTAAACGAAGTAGAACAACAAATGCCACCAATTAATATAACAGAACCATGTACGGTACCTCAAATGAAGCTACCTTCAGATTCAATAGGAGTCGAAGTGGCTAGGTTAAACGATCAGATTCGAAATTTGTCTAAACAAATAAAACGGCTGACAGAAAGAAATAAATGGTTGGAAGACATGCTAAAACAAATAGCTAATAGTATGCAACTAACTCTACCACATTCACCACCTTATGATTCTGAGTCTGAATTTGATTCATTATATGATGTAAGTTTGTTCACATCATAATAGACTATCAAATTATTATGATTAAATTGTTTAATACATAAATTCTATTTTGTGTTTTTACCTACAAGTAATACATATATGATCATAAATAAGAAGTTTATGAATCATAATTAGTTGGCATGACCGGTTAGACCACACCGAGTCAATGATGATGGGAAACATAATGAAGAGCTAAAAGATTCTTCAAGCTGGTAATTAGCATGTAATGTTTGCTCTCAAGGGGGAGTGTTATGAATCATTGAGTATGGTGGATGACAACTAGCGCACAGTTTAGGAAATAATTCATTCGAATTATTGACACAGTAACTTCAATAGTTCGTTCGAATTATTGACGCACAGTACAACATAGTTTCTTTCTTCTGTATATATAAACTCAAGTAATATTATAGTTTTGGTGTACCAAGAAATATATATAAGAATTCCTCTGAAAATTCTCTCTACGTATCTTCTATATTATTCAGCTTTTAGGCTAGTTTTATAACATATCATTAATATTCTGTTTCAGATTTAACTCCTTTATGTGGGTTTTATCTTTTAAAAATATATAACATATATCAGGTTTTGTTAAATGTGACCCTGAATAAAATGTATCATGGTCGTTCCCCGCCCATCTCCAGGGCCGGAGGCTCTGAACATGACACTAACAAAGACAAAATCCAAACGAGTAACCAAAACAATTAAACGAAGGAACATAAGCATGTGAAGATACATGGGCACAACAAATATGATCAACCGAATCCATAATCTAACCATCAATATGACACCTAAATAATGAATGTAGTAAAAAAGGAAAATTATCAAACTAGCAGCTTAGTAGGATTTTTTTTTTTTTCAAAATTGTCAACCTCATACGTCAGTGGAGAGGCACATACGCCCTACGATGGGTCGGCTTGTCCGATTAATGCGTTCGTCAACATATATGTGGCACGTGGCAAGGAGAACCAGTTACATCGGCCGACGCATCAACACTTACATGTAGGCGCATCGTAAATAGCTTGCGTCAGGCTGCTCGGCTTGCATCTATTTTGGGTTTTGTCAAACGCATGTTATTGCGCTAGGCCGACGCATCCGAAACGTCTGGCTGACACATTCAAAGAGTCAGGCTTTTGACATTTGGACGCATCCGAAGCGTCAGGCCGACGCATTCAAAATGCCTGGCTTCTGACATGTGGACGCATCCGAAGCGTCTGGCCGACGCATCGAAAGGTCCTGGCATCTAACATGTGGATGCATCATATATGTCTGGCCGACGCATAGAAAGGTGAAACCATCTGATCGGTGAACGCATCATATGCCTCTAGCCGACGCATTCAAAGAGTCCTTCGACCCAAGCCATTTACTCACTGTACACAATTTCAATATCGTACACATAGACACTTCTATTGATTCCTTAGACGCATTAACTTACCGTACAACTTTTCATCGGTCACTAGTACACAAACCATTTAAAGGGGCGGTGAAATACTAGTTTTGGAGCGGTGTTCGGACCGCAATAATAAATAGGGCATCATAAAATGAATTGCTTATATTGAGCGGTCATGAAACCGCCATTACATCCATTCAAGATAGCCCCATATAATCCTAAACCCTCCACTCAAATAGATACATGTGGCAAGGAATAATGGCTCCATATTTATACATGAACCGCCCCACACAAATGAAACCTGAAATTGAATATTTAATTGCAAATAAAACAATTTATAATATTTCCAAATTGCTACCAACAAACACATAGATAATCAACAACCCAGTTGGCTACAAATATATAAAATCAAAAACACAAAATTCATTAATTAAAAACAAACATCACAAGATCTTGACAGCAAACAAAAAGTTCACTTATAAAAACCAAACAAAAGGTTCACTAGTAAAAACGAACAGTACAATAACTTGACACTAAACAAAAAAGTTCACCTACAACTTTGACCCTTATAGACCGTTCCCCCTTCCCATTTTGCAAAGCGACCTACATCTACCCTCTTCACATTTACGCCTATAAACGAGCTCATATCCCTCCAGCAAACAACTTGCTAATACATTGCGGCATTAATTCCAGAATAAAGCTGTCAATTTGCTTTTGCGGCAGACACCCGCTTGTGTTCCAAAGCTAAAAAACATATAAAAATAAAAAATTTAGATATATATTTTATAATTAGTAAATGCGACATTATATCAATATATACAAAAACTTACATTGTTATGAAAATCATATTGAATAGATGTGACAAACTCGTACATATGTTTTGTAACCATAAAACCGCACTCCCAGCCGCTTTTTTGCTGTTTACACTGCATCGAATTCCCATTTAATTTTTAAACACATGAACATAAATTAAATTTGTCAAAAAAATAAAACATACCTTTACCATTTCCCAATTAAATGGCATATCAAAAGCATCTTCAATTGTAGACGTAAGAAGGTAATCACTATCCTTCTTATTTCCTCTTACAGAATCAATGATATAGCCCATTTCAGTTGCAGGACAAATGATAATAAGTGACCAATGTTCACTACAACAATAAAAAAATTCTGAAATAGTTAAGTATGCATGTGTGTGTTTGTGTATGTATGGTGAATATATATATATATATATTACCTAGCTATATATGGTGCAAGATAGAATGTTTTGTCAACATGAAACGAAAATACTTCTTGGATGTGTTCTATAACGCTGCCACGCTTTTTAATGCACGCATCTTCTTTGATCATGTGCGGATTGAAGAAAGCGCATCCGGAATTTGGCGACTCAAAAAAATACCTTTCAATCAAGAAAAAAAATTCTGGTAAGTTCTTCAGTTGAATCTGATAATGATATTGTACTATATAAAAACAAGAATAACAACTTACATTGCAAACCAATGTAATACAGAGATATCAAGCCAATCATTCAAGAATACTTGTAACAATTCCGAATATGGAATGCTTTCAACAACCTTCTCAAGATACATTCCATCAGGTGAAGAAATCTCAATACTATGGTTAGTACCAACCTGCACTGATAATCCATCAACAATTTCTTGAATTTCTTTAGGTCTCTTCTTTAGTTTTTCCAAGGCAAAAGGTACGTCAGGGTCGATAAATTTAGGCTCGGGATTCGAATCATGGGTAGTTGTCATTTGTTGACTTTGATCAGGATCAGGAACAACTTCAGATTGAGTTGACATGTGTGGTTCATGCACAAACACATTTTGTGGAGCTGTTTGTTGTTCATGTGCATGTATTAACTAAAAACAATGGTAAAAACATTAGTACTTATACTTGTACATATATATAGAGAGAGGGAGATAAACAAGTTTTTGATTAATTACCATATTCATAAAACAGCCCGGAACCATTTGAGGTTGAGATGACATATGTAGATTAGATGTATCGACTTCCTCTTCCTCTTCCTCAAGCTAAAAATAACAAACAATTTATTATAATACGAACAAATCAAACTAAATTAACATTATAAACTACCTGTGGATGATAACTTGACGTCGGTGCAATGTCATCAAGGTCTATTGTGTGCGATGCTCCTTTGTGACTTAATGAACCGTGACCCGAGGTCTCTCCCAAGGCACTTGCGGATTTGCTGGATGCCTCTTTGTTCACAAGCTAGAATTTAACAAAAATAATATTTGAGTAAGTATTGATACATATATACTAAAAATATAATGTGATATATAAACAAAGGCACCTTTAATGCATCTCTTGGCCACTGGATGAAATTAAAAAGTGTATCGCCAACAAAAACAATGTCATCGGTTCGTGTCACATCGGGGACAGGCGTTTTCACAAAATCTTTATCAACAGCATCAACATGGACTTTGACACAACCCTCCTTTATTTGTCCTTCATCTAAAGTTATATCTGAAGTTGGCCATGCCTGCCCGAAAGCCAGAGGTAATTCCATACTCAGTTTGTATGGAAATAGCAACTCACACGGTGTCACTTTCTGCAATAACCATATAACATTTTTGATAAACAAATACGTGTGTGTATTTAACAACTTATAAATGAATTACCTCAATAGGTGGATGGTCTATGAATGGTCCACCAGGTGCACTAGTGTCACAAAAAACAGGGCTTATGTCCCCCCCTGGTAGCCACACTTGCTCTTGGTTCACATCACTTCTTACTCGTTGTGTACCACCTTCGTATAGTCCTCCGTGCACCTTAGTGAAACCTATAAACTCAATATTCAAACTACATCAATATCTATAAAAATAATTAAAAAAAACTGTCATATATTTCATTACCTATGATCCCAGAAACTGTCCGAGATCTTCCCCCATGCTCCCTTCCCAAAACTCTAACTAATGGATCCTCTTTTCCTTCAAAATAACTTTTATCCTCTATCATCTTTTTCTCGGTATCAACCTGTTAAAATAAACTGTTAAAATATTCATCTATATTATGTTTATCTATAATATAATATAATATTATAACAATTTATTTACCAAAAGATTGAGGGTTAATAGCGCATCTGGTTCAAGTTCATACTTGTTAGTTTCTTTGTTCTTTATCTCTCTACTTGTTAACCACTTTTTAGAACGTAAAGATCGTAAATTTTTAAGACATGAATACTTTGCTAAAAGTTGAGGCCATATGATATCAGATTTCATGCCCGTATACCCAGATCGTCCTACACGCGGGACGTTTTTGTTTGCTTTTGCACTTGCTCTTGCTTTTTTACTTTTATCCTTCACAAAAATCAACAAACTAATATTAATACTTGCATAAATACACATACATACATACATAAATAATAATGTAAAAGAAACAAGTCACACATACCAAAAATTCTTTCTTGGTCTTTTCTTTACAAAATTCCTTCCAATGTGCTGGATCAAGATACTTATAATCACTAAAAGGAGTCTTACCTAAATTTATATAATGGGTAACAAGTCTACTCCTAAAATTGGTACAAAGTTTCTTTGCTTTTCGTTCCATAGTGTCTTTCGGGGCATTGGACTGAATTTTCCACAGTTCCTAAAATTATAAAACAATTAGTTAAACGTAATAAATAAATAACAAAAAACTCATATTTCTAACAATTTACAAAAAATAAATACAATACCTTTGTTTCAAGCCATAGTTCGTCCCACATGTATTGTTCAAAATCCGTAGTCTTGATATGATACGGAAACATTTGTTTACATTTCAGTCCGAACCATGAAACAAATTTATGCTTGTTAGGACCAACAGGAAGATTATTTTGATCAAACTCAATGTTATAATCCTCATCCTTATATTTCTTCGAAAAACAAGCAACGCCCCTTTTGCCTCTTTTCGACATAGCTACAATTCCCTGTTAAACACAAAAATTATATAATGAGATACACATTAACACACACTAGATAGACACATAAATACACATATAATGGAATCACCAGTGTACCTAAACCACCAGAAACGAGCGGAAACGAGAGAATGAGTTGGAAGCACCAAGACCGAAAACCACAGAGAGAGAGAGAGAGTGGGAAATTGAAAGATTATATGGGAGAGTTGGCCGCGAAACGGAATAAATGAGCGGGAATTACAAATTCTATGGTTAATTTGGAGCGAAACTAAAGAGATGGGCGGTTGAAGGAGTATATGGGGAGGTGGGGGACGGTGCAAGGAGTTATTTGGGGGCAAGTATCGTAGGTTATTTGGAAAAAAATGTATGAACTTAGGGCTGAGCAAAATTCGGGTTGACCCGAAAATACCCGAAACCCGGACCGAATAAAAACCAAAACCGCCCAACATGTTCTTGAATCTGGAAATAAAGATTGTGTTGCGATCAGATGAGGAAATGAAGATGGGATCTTTGCAAATAGAGAGAAGAAGTAAATGGTGTTTCAAAGGTGATCGACAAAGAAAAAAAATACAGAGAGAGAGTTGAAGAAGCAAAGGCTGGTTGATTCTTTTCTTTTGATAAAACCTTGTGTCAGTGTCTACTCAAGAACATGGTTTTGATAAAACCATGGGTGCTACTTTTATGTACTTAATATCTGTTAAAAAAATTATTGTTTAAAAAATATACTAATAAGTAAAAAGCTACATACCTACTATACCTATGATTTTTCGTCATTAATCCTATAAAATTTTAATTTAATAATATAGGATATGAAAATAAAGTAATTTATTATTATTATTTAATTAATAATATGGTTCAGTGAAGTCTAAAACTAGTAGACTAAAAAAGAAAACAAGACATCAAGGTCAAAGGCCTAACCACGACAAACTAAAGCATGCATTTTCAATCCCACCTTGAAACTCACAGCAAACTAAGGGTGAAGGGAGTCGTTAAACACTTTGTGTGGCAAACCAAAAAACCGACCAATCAGAGCGTGCCATGTCAATCGGTGAAAAGTGTTTAAACGTTGGTGAAAAGTGTTGGCAATGGTTTAGACACTTGGTGAAGTGGTAAACTATTTAAAAAAAAAAGGAAAAAGGTGTGATTGGTTGAGATTGGATTGGACCCCACCCCAAACCCCCCTCTCTCTCTTCTTCCTCCCCTCACCGATTCGGTAATGCCCCATCGATTTAAGCCCATTTCGTCAAACACCTCATGCGGCAAATGGGTTGGCATTGGTTTGCCGCCCATTGCCGATCGGTGAATTGTGTTTGCCGCAATCGACTCCCTTCACCCTAAAGCATTTATTGTGGATTTGTGGTTTCAAAACCTGACAAATTGTAATCAAGAGTATCATTTAATTCAAAGTAATTAAATGTTAAAACTTAAAAAGTTTATATTTTATATTTTACTTATCAATATAAAAACTATTTTAAAATACTTTTATACATATAAAATATACATACTTTGTAGACTTACATGTTAATTTAGTGATTATATTTGTACATACAAAATATCCAATGAAATCTTTTTTTTTTTAATTTTGTTTAATGGGGGAACCCATCTACACGATGCAAATTAAAGGGGGGACGTGGATCCTACGTGTCGCTTACGTGGCCTGATAAAGCCTTTAGGGGGCTCCAACCGCACCCTCCAGCCTAATATACCTGATTGTTATTATTATATACTTGTAATCATTAATCAGATTATTTATTTTTATCATCAAGTCATATTTTTACTTGTAATAAAAGATTTTAGGACTATTATCTAAGACTTTTTTTAAATGAATATATTTAGAGACATTGGGAAGATACAAAGATAAAGCATTATTAGGCCATGGGGTATGGGGCTTGGGTTGGGGGGAAACGCCCAAGCCACCACCCCGGGGGCTTGGGTTGGGGCTTGGGTTTGGGCGTGGCCCCTTTGGCGTGAGTTTGAAGCCAGGCATGGGGCGGGCTAGCAAGGTGACATGGCGGGCTCTCAATGGCCATGTGTCAACTCATGCCCCCAACCCAAGCCCTACCATACCCCATGGGCGTGGGTTTTTTTTTTCCCATTCCACGTGTCAACCAATGCTCAACCCAAGCTCCACCATACCCCACGGTCTTAGGTGGAAAGTAGAGAGTTAATGGAAGGTAAATAAGAAATGCATATGTATATATATATTAAATAAAAATTTAGTGTTTTTATATAAAATTTATAAAAGTATAGTAAATTGAGAAATATGTTCTAAAGTTGAGCTGAGACTTTCTCACAAGCTTAAACAATCACAAACTATATTACAATTTTAAGCTAGAGTAATTATTATATTACAAATATAATATTTTTTAGTACCGTACATTCTAGCAAGTATCACTATTATTTTTAACTATTGTGATTCACCGCGCTACACGGCAAGAATACGATCGATGTGGGTTCATTTCGTGACGAAACTAAAACTCGCTATAGCGATCGAAAAAAAACTCAAAAATAAAGTCGTAATATGTTTAAAAAGATATCTACACACGTTTTACTCCATCTAAAACTATAAAAAAAAATGGGGCTTATGTGGCAGAGTGCGTGGTTCTACACCGTATAGCCTAATAACAAGCAAATCAATTAAAATACTTAAAAAATAGTTAATAATTAAAAAATTCAATAATAAATGGTAAACCTTACGCTTTTCACACAAATAATCGAACACGCATTATTATCTTCATCATCATCTATCCTGCATAAAATAATTAATATTATATTAACAAATTGACTGTATTTTAAATATTAATACGGAAATTAAGAACATATTTATCAAACCTTGGTCATTTGGTTTGACTAACATATATCCCGTCGTTGTGGTCAGATCGAAAGTATGTGGTGTGATTAACAATATGGTCATCTACCGGTTGAATACCCACAGAAAATGGTGGTAGATCGTCAAACTTGTCGTATTCTTCCTCATCAACGACATTATCAACACCAAGGATACGACGTTTACCTTGCAATACGATGTGGTATCTTGGTTTGCTCGGGTCGTTGACAAAGAACACTTGTGTGACATGTTTAGCGAGAACGAACGGTTCAGATGCAAAGCCATTACTTGTAAGGTCGACAAGTGTAAAACCATAATTGTCCACTTTAACACCACCTGTACGGTTATTCACCCACTTACATTTGAACACGGGTATAATGAAAGATTTATAGTCCAATTCCCAAATTTCTTGTATAACACCATAATAAGAATCATGAGCGATTCTTAACATTTTAGAATGATCCATCCTGTCGAATTCGGTCGTTGATGCTATTATTGCAACTCCACTATTCTGCATTGTACTTTTTTCATCTTGATCTTTGGTGTAAAACGTATAACCATTAATGTCGTAACCTTGGTACGATTCTACATTACAATTTGGTCCCAGTCCCAACCTTTTTATAGTTTTATCAACATTAGTTGTCATTACCTTAGTTTTCAACCAGCTAGCAAACTCTTTGTTATGCTTTACCACATGCCACATTTCGTTCTTATCCCGGTATGTTGACCGTAATATTTCCATGTGTTCTTCAACATATGGAGTAAGACATGTCATGTGTTTTAGGACCAATAAATGTGCAAGTTGTAAATTATTATGACTTGGGGTGAATGTTCTCATACCAACACCTCCGACCCCTTCAAGTTTACCTGAGTGACGTGACTCAGGAACACCAATACTTTTGACACCTCCCAAATAACCTGTACAGAATTCAATTGCCTCCTCGAACGCATATCCTTCAACAATACTACCCTCTGGTCGATTAGTGTTTCTTACATAGCCTTTTAAGATACCCATGTATCTTTCGAAAGGGTACATGTAACGTAGAAATACAGGACCACAAGCCTTAATTTCTCCTACGATATGGGATACCAGGTGAACCATCACATCAAAAAAAGACGGCGGAAAGTACATCTCTAGTTCACAAAGCGTGATAATAACTTCTTTCTGCCATGTATCCAATAGTTGGGGATCAATAACTTTCAAGTGAATGTTGTTAAAAAACAAACATAGTTTTGTGATCGTGTGTCGAACTTTTTCCGGTAACAATCCACGAACTGCAATAGGAATCATATGTGTCATCAAAACATGACAATCATGCGACTTCATACCAAGCAATTTACAATCTTTCATCGACACCAATCTTTTAATGTTTGCAGAATAACAAGACGGAACTTTAATGTCGTGTAAACATTTACAAAACTTTCTTTTTTCTTCATTTGACATACTATAACACGCAGGTGGTAGATAAAAACGATTGCCGCTTTCAACAGGGGCAAGCTCTTTACGTATTCCCATGTCTAGCATGTCTTTACGAACATTAATCCCATCTTTAGTTTTACCAGGAATGTTTAACAATAAGCCCAACAAGCTATCACAAACATTTTTTTCGATATGCATTACATCCAGGCAATGTCTAACATCTAGTTTCTTCCAGTAAGGTAAATCCCAAAAGATTGATCTTTTTTTCCATATGTCTCTACTCTTAACACTCTTAACACGACTTCTTTTTCCCAACTTTGTATTTATATTTGCAACTCTTGCAAATGCATCAAATTGTTTTCTTACTGTTCCTTGCTCAGTATTTCCGTCAAACTCATCTGTTTTATGCCGATAAATGTGATTAGCTGGAAGGAATCTTCGATGCCCCATGTATACAGTTTTTTTACAATTTTTTAACCACATTGAACTAGTCTCGTTTTCACAAACAGGGCAAGCTAGCTTACCTTTCGTACTGTATCCAGATAAGTTACCATATGCTGGAAAATCACTTATAGTGCAAAAAAGCATGGCCCGCAGTTTAAAACATTCTTTCTTATAAGCATCATACGTGTCTACACCTGAACTCCATAAAGTTTTTAAGTCATCAATCAAAGGAGACAAATAGACATCAATGTCATTACCAGGTTGTTTCCGACCTTGAATCAACAAGGACATCATTATGTATTTTCGTTTCATGCACAACCACGGTGGAAGATTGTAGATACATAGAAGAACCGGCCACGTACTATGACTACTACTCATGTTTCCAAAAGGATTCATTCCATCTGAACTAAGTCCAAAACGTATATTTCTAATCTCGTCTCTAAATTCTGGAAATATGTTGTCAATATTCCTCCACTGAGGTGAATCTGCCACGTGTCGTAATTTTCCGTCTTTTACACGTTCATCTGAATGCCAACGTAATAACTTTGCTTCTTTTTCGTTTGAAAATAATCGTTGCAGTCTCGGTATAATGGGGAAATACCACATCACTTTAGCCGGTGGTCCATTTTTTGTCACATCATCGTCAACTTCATCAGTTTCTTTTTTACGTTTATACCTCGATGCACCACAATTATCACAATTATGTTTCTTCTCGAACTCCTTTCGATACAACATACAATCATTTGGACATGCATGTATTCTTTCAACTTCCAATCCCATCGGACACATCAACTTTTTTGCTTGGTATGTCGAAATTGGTAACTCATTACCTTCTGGAAGCATGTCGTGCAAAACCTCTAATAGATTTGTAAAACTTTTATCACTCCATCCGTAATTTGATTTTAAGTTAGACAACTTCAACACAGCACCCAGTTTCGAAAAATTTTCACAACCGGTATATAATGGTTTTTCTGCATCAATAAATAGGTGTTTTAATTTTTCATGGTCATCATCACCAATATTAGTCTCTAAATCATGTATCATTTCATCTAAATTGTCATTAGTGTCATTTAGATGATCATTATCGGCATTCATATATGAATCATTGTTCTCTGTATTATCATTGTGTAAATTATTTGACGTCGTGCTACGATCAGTAAGTGATTCCCCATGCATTGACCAACGAGTGTATCTAGGCATAAAACCATCTTTCAACAAATGAAACTCTATTTCATTGATGTCACTAAATCTTTTAAAATTTTTACAAACTGTACAAGGACAACATATCGATCCACTTCCTTTATTCACCCGATTAGCTTCGGCAACCTGAAGAAAACTTTGAACGTGCTCCGTGTATAAGTTGGTATTACGTGCAGTATAGTACATCCAAGTAGCACGATCCATCTGAAAGTTAAAATAAACAAACAAATGATATAAATGTAAGCATATGATGTAAACCGGTGCATGTGGCGGTGGATCCTAACCCACTTTTTGAATATTCTATCTCATATGTATACACTTTAACGAGTTGACTATTTAAGAAAAAATCGGCAGCATTTCCCTTTAACTCCCCAAGTATGCGTATAAATCGCAAACCCGAAGGAGCAAGAGAAATAACTACCAATTTTTTCTTAAATGTCAACACGTTAAAGTATATACACATCCTAATGAGATAGAATATTCAAAAAGCAGTCCCAAAAAGGGGACAATCCAAAATTTATCTCTATTAGACAAATTTTGGACGGGTATAATCTAAAGGGTTATCTTAGATGCATACATGTACACATATATAAGATAAAAAATACAAACATGTATATATACATACATACATACATATATGGGAAAAGTAGATATAATGTTGTTAGACATCTAACTTGTGTGTCAAACCTATCAAGTTGTTTTGATTAAAATTTTTAAACTTAATTTAAACAAATTATCCAAAAATATTAGGTTTTATATATTAAATTTCACACAGCCAACAATTAACTAGAGCTTAACATATTATGTAGTCATCTACTAAAGGACAAAATTCTTTAAATGTTCACATACGATTGTGATCTTTTTTCATTTTATGTGTGTAATTTAACATGAAGAGATGCTCCATTAATTGAAATAACCATGTTCCTTCATAACTTAAATGGAGTTCGGATTTAATCTAAAAGCTCCATCACTCCAACTAAAAATAGTTAAATCGATTTGGATACCTAAATGTTATATTCAAGGATATTATCTTATATAATAACAACAATAAACAATTTAAATCGTTTCGGAATGGAGGAAAGATTGATTTGGGGAAAGTGTGCAGTGTGCTACATGCCTTCGAAAAAGATGAACACCAAACTTGGGATCGGTGGAGATTAATTCTATAATGAAACTATTTAATTAATTTTTAAACTGACATAGGTTTAACAGAATTCGCATACAAATTATATTTCTAACATCACCATATTTACTTTTCCCATTTATATACACATAACAATATATATCAAATTGTACAAAAACAATCAAATAACAATAGAATATATATACGAAAAAATGTAAAAAGGTAAAAACTTTGTACCTTTAAGTGGTGTGATTGAACGAAGAATGGAAGAAACTGGAATAATTCGATCTTTAGCTACATGTAACAACATATAATCAATTAATACATAACAAAGTTATAAAAAAACAAAATATAATATCAATATATTTGAAAAAAATAAGGGTCATGCTATTTACACACGGAGAAAATTATTTTCACACCCCAAAGCGCCGCGCTATGGCCAAAGCTGGGCGCTTTGGTGTAAAGTCAACCGACAAGGACTGACGCGGTCAGACCTTGTCTGTTGCTTTACATCAAAGCGCCCCGCTATGGCCAAAGCTGGGCGCTTTGAAGTTTTTTTTTTTTTTTTTTTTTTTTTTTTTTTACATTTTTAAATTTTCGGGCAAAGCGCCCCTCTTAGGTCAAAGCGCAGCGCTTAGGGCCTTTTTTAAATTTTTTAATATTGTTTTTAATTCACAAACGCGTCGATAATAGTCTAAATTTTACGTTTTTTCCATTATACATCATTTTTTAATATATATGGACTATACTGCAAGTTCCGGATCAAATCCGTTACGTGTGATGTCGTATTCCATTATATCGTATCATTTTGGTTTGAAAGCACAAGTACTCCTATGAGTAGTTTTATGTGTATCAGCCGCCTACCGTACATGTACATGACGTATTTTTTCATTAATTGTAGTATTATGATGTATATTGTCATTTTGGGTCGTACAAGTGCGTATTGAATCTGATTGGGTCGTGTCGGTGACATTCGGTTTTTAACGTGATGTAACGCATATACCCTAAGTTGAGCATTTCTTATTGTCCACTAAAACCATTATTTTTATAAAGCATTTTATTCTTGTTTTTTTTGTTATTGTCCTCTTTGTATTAAGTCAGTCGTTTTGTTAGAATACGTTTTATATTTATATTTGATTCAATTTAATTCATTTTAATAAGAATAACTTTTTTAGAAGTGAAATTTTAAAAATTTTTGTTTCTTATTCTTATTTTAATATTTTTTTCTATTTCTTTGTCCTTTTTTATATATACTTCTTTAGTATTTTTTAGGATTACTTAACCCAATTTCATGTGTTATATTCCCTAAACATGCAAAGAAAACACACAAAATGCTCTTTCAACCTACATTTGTTACATATAAATATCTGTACTTGTATAAAATGCACGGAATTTGATTTTTTTTTTTTTTTTTGTATTAAATGGTAACTTGTTACCCTTGCATATTTTATAAAGTAAGATAGTAGAAATCTTTTTTTTTTTTAATGTTAGAAAGTCATATTATCAAATTTTATCCAAGTTTTAAAGATTCTCATATAATTACTAAATGCATAAATAGCTATATAGACAATCATGGCAACAACACCTTTTCTTGTGGAAAACCAATAAAATTGTTTCAAAGTCAAATAAGCAGTAGAGGTGAGGTGACAACACAACAAAGCTTGGCTTCTGCATGGTCCTGAATCACGGCACCCCACAAAACCTAACCAATAGTGGTCCAAGCAAAAGTATACAATCGAAACTCAAACAGTGACATATAGACCAGACCTGACACACCAAGCTACAAACCAAAACAGTTCGAAACAAACTAGGCCTTAAATATATGTGCACAAACAAATTAAATATTGTAAAATTTGGACAAAAAATGTAAAATTTGAACTTAAACGTAGACCAGTCACCAGTCAAAAATACGCCCAAAATGTAAAAAAAAAAAAAAAAAAAAAAAAAAAAACCAAAGCGCCGAGCTTAGGCCAAAGCGGGGCGCTTTGATGTAAAGCAACAGACAAGGTCTGACCGGTTCAGACCTTGTCTGTTGACTTTACACCAAAGCGCCCCGTTTTGGCCATAGCGGGGCGCTTTGGAGTTTTTAAATAGACTAAGGGCGTGTGCGAATAGACCCGGCCAAAAATAAAGTTTATACCTTTAAAGTTAATGAGGAATGGAATATAGATAGGTAGAACTAGAATTCGGATGTTTCTTGAAGAAGATATGTGATTTGACTTGGAGCCATTATCTAAAAAAAAAAAAGTAGACTAATAAATGATGGGGCCTATTATAGTGGGGCGGTTGACTATTTTTCGCAAAGTAAAAACAAATTGGCAGTTTCAATGGAGCAATTAAATATTCGCATAATGAAACAATTAAATGGGGCAATTATTGTAAGATATGATGCGAATTTTAAATCCCATAAACATATGTGGCACTTTCATTGGAAGACCGCACCATAAAATATATCCCCACGCCCCCTAAAATTGTTTGTGTACTAGTGGGTTTTTAAAACAATTGGGACCCAGTATCAAGAATCTGGATACCTTTTTCACCAATCAAATTTTTATACACACGTTTCAAAAGAATTTCTCCAAATATCAAGGTTGCTTCAAATTTTAGTTGTTGACAGAAATGGGTGTTAGATTTGTGGTTTATATATATAGGTGGAAACTGGAAAGTCATTTACAGGTTGTCATCTCCAAGATTCTTAAATAAGTGACTTTTTCTTGGATTAAGATATGTTCACTTGGAGGAACTTGATCCAAACAACCTAGAGAGAAAATCTGTACTTGTAATTTTAAAGCTAAGAAAAACGTCATGTGGAAATAAAACAAACGGTTTTTTCATTCATATTGAAAAAGAAAACATCTATTTTTTCATGAGCTCATGCTGTACGAAACCATCTATTTCTGTTCAAAACATTAAATCCTCATTGCGTATTTTGTTATAGCTTTTAGAAATTTATTTTGAATTTCATCGAATATTAAAAAAATATACATGATGATGTGTAATCAAGCCACCGTGCGTATGCGGAGCCACCAGAGCCACAAGTCTCAAGGTGCCTCCAAGCCAAGGCCAAGCGCCGGCAGCCGGACGCATCATCTACCTTTTAGGCTTTTATGCGCCGGCCGCCGCTTCTTCCTACGAAATGGACACGTGTTACTTCCACACGCTCAAACGCATCGCAAGGCGCATGCGCCTCTACAACGACGCATGTGGTTGACATTTTTGAAAAAAATTCTGGTCAACTGCTAGTTTGGTAATTTTTCCCCTAAAGGAGCTGCAAAATAAATATTTGATTTTAGAATACTTTAACTCTAAAAGTGTCATACGGATATTCGTTACTAGATCTCTAGGGGTTTTCAAAAGAAATGATTTCAAACAACATAGCTGACACAATTGGACAAATTATAAAAACGAATTTACCTCACATTTAGAAACATGCTGTTGAAGGTATTCCACAAGAATTGTCGGTTTTGGAAATCAGGACGAACCTATGGTGGTTAACACCTATATTATCTATTAGGGTTTGGTCATTCATGCATGATGCATTTGTTATTTCTCCATCCCAATTAAGTTGCCCGATGGAAGTATAGTTAGGAGAATGTTGTATTATATATTGATAATTACAAATTTAGAACGTATTGGTGAATTTACAGGTACATGTGTGTGTTATTGGAATCATATTGTGTATTTTTTTATGGAATGTTATGGGATTTGTGTCATTTTCTATTTTTTGAAATGACCAAACTTTTGTACATAAAAATATATAGAAGTTTTGTCGTTCAAAAAATAAATAAACTGACACAAATCTGCTAGTTTCATTTTATGGTCACAATAAATGTTCGTAGCTTTCGTGCTACTGGAATCTTATTATGTCCGTTAATGTCTTCCTAAACGCTTTAAGGGTGTGTATCGTCCCAAATTAGTAGTTTCATTCTATCCAAATTCCAATTGATATATGAATATATGCATTTTTGGTGTTCGACCTCTAAACATTCAAACGTCTTATTATGTCCGTTAATGTCTTCCTAAACGCTTTAAGGGTGTGTATCGTCCCAATTTAGTAGTTTCATTCTATCCATATTAATTCCAATTGATATATGAATATATGCCTTTTTGGTATTCGACCGCTAAAGATTCGAACCTCTTATTATTGACCTCCAAACAATCCGTATTTTATTGAAAACTATCATCCATCATTTGATTCGCACTATGCAAATTTTCCTTACTTAATTAGGATACCACATGTCGGTAAGAAACTGAAAGGAGTACTTAGTAGAATATATACCAAAGTAGATTACCAAATAACAAGGTGTGTATTCACTAAAAGTTTTAGAGAACTCATCGTATGCATGATAATTACATAACACCTTAAGGCTTATTATTAGAAATGGCGTTACTTTAAGTTAATACATCACTCACTGAATGTCTTGAGCATGGAACACTTAGTTTCGGCCTCACTGATAGAATTTGATGACCGAAGTAAAAAATGTCCTCATTCCGTGTAATTGACTCCTTCACTTTTTCGCGCGTTCACGATGCCTCTCAACAAAGTTTTATTTCACTCCTAGGTGTACTTAGCTTCTATATGATTCAGTAAGGCCCTAACTATCTGCATACCCAGTTTGCCTATCTGCACACTTAGGGTTTACCTACGCAGCGTATTGGTCAATACGCAGCGTATAGGGTTAACCCTATACGCTGCGTATTGACCTATACTCAGGGTATATAAACCATGGATCTCAGTGCCTAATAACCAATCATTGCACAGAAAACAAGGTTTATATACGCTGCATATAGCTCTCTACGCAGCGTATATAAACCATTAGACTTTTTTGGGTCATTTTGGTAGGTTTGAGGGATCATTTTTTCACAAAGTTTATATACGCTGCGTATTAACCTATACTCAGCGTATATAAAGGTCTGAAAATGTCATTTATACCCTTGTATTGAGGCTATACGAAGCCAAATACAAGGGTAGTTGTGTCATTTTTGTCTTATATGCTGCGTAGTGATCTATAAGGAGCGTATATAAAGCTCCATTTTTGTATTTTTTTTTTGTGTATTCCTTTGTTTATTTATAAAAAAAAGGAAAATAACACCCGATACGATACTATACGATACGATATAACACCCGTATAGGCCTATAGGTGTGATTTAGGTCCCGTATTGACCTCGTATAAGCCTATAAGTGTGATATCGTATCGTATAGGTGTAGTATAGGTCACGTATTGACCTCGTATAAGACTATAAGTGTGATATCGTATCGTATAGCATAGTATATGTCCCGTATTGACCTCGTATAAGACTATAAGTGTGATATCGTATCGTATAGCATAGTATATGTCCCGTATTGACCTCGTATAAGACTATAAGTGTGATATCGTATCGTATAGCATAGTATATGTCCCGTATTGACCTCGTATAAGCCTATAAGTGTGATATCGTATCGTATAGCGTAGTATATGTCTCGTATTGGCCTATAAGTGTGATATCGTATCGTATAGGTGTAGTATAGGTCACGTATTGACCTCGTATAAGCCTATAAGTGTGATATCGTATCGTATAGCATAGTATATGTCCCGTATTGACGTCGTATAAGCCTATAAGTGTGATATCGTATCGTATAACATAGTATAGGTCAAGTATTGACCTCGTATAAGCCTATAAGTGTGATATCGTATCGTATAGCGTCGTATAGGTCACGTATTGACCTCGTATAAGCCTATAAGTGTGATATCGTATCGTATAGGTGTGGTTTAGGTCACGTATTAACCTCGTATAAGCCTATAAGTGTGATATCGTATCGTATAGGTGTGGTTTAGGTCCCGTCTAATCCTATATGCATATACAAGACCTATAGGAAACCTATACGGGACTTATACTACACTATACGATACGATACTATACAATAACACCCGTATAGGCCTCTATACGAGACTTATGTACTATACACTATACGATACGATATGATGCAATACGATACGATACGATGCAATACGATAAGATAATTTAATTTAAACGATAACAATATAATATATTTGTATTATTTACGAATAATATTGTTTTTTTATAAATAATTTTCTTTTTTTTATAAATAAACAAAGGAATACGATAATTTAATTTAAACGATAACAAAACAATATATTTGTATTATTTACCAATAATATTGTTTTTTATAAATAATTTTCTTTCTTAATTTTTATAATTCATAATATTTTTATTATTTTTTATTTTTATAATTTATATTTGTATTATTTACCAATAATATTGTTTTTTTATAAATAATTTTCTTTTTTTTATAAATAAACAAAGGAATCCACAATAAAAAAAATACAAAAATGGAGCTTTATATACGCTCCTTAGAGGTCCCTACGCAGCGTATGAGACCAAAATGACACAACTACCCTTGTATTTGGCTTCATATAGCCTCAACACAAGGGCATAAAAGACATTTTCAGACCTTTATATACGCTGCTTAGATGTCAATACGCAACGTATTTAAACTTTGTGAAAAAATGATCCATCAAAGCTACCAAAATGACCAAAAAAAATCTAATGGTTTATATACGCTGCGTATAGACCTATACGCAGCGTATATGACCCTTGTTTTCTGTGCAATGATTGGTTATCAGGCACTGAGATCCATGGTTTATCTACGCAGCGTATTGGTCAATACGCAGCGTAGAGGGTTAACCCTATACGCTGCGTATTGACCAATACGCTGCGTAGATAAACCCTAATTTTGCTAGGGTTTGGTGTGCCAATAGGCACTTTAGTGTGCCAATAGGCACACCCTTCAGTAAATATGTAACTTCTATTAAGATAAATCCTATAAAAGAAAGTTAAAGAAATAACAACTAATTCACATACAATGCCATCTAATTTCTAATTTCCATATGTGAAGCCACTAAAGTAAACTATAAGAATTTATATGTGACCTTAACGTCTTACATAACCGAAGAATCGAAGTATTGAAAGTTACATATCCTGATTATATACAATCAACCTAGTTCAATTATGAGAAACTAAAACCATGTATATAGATAGTGTTACAAAGTTGGCTTTATTGAAAGATACCGAACCTGATTTCTTGCTAAACGACCTTAGTTATTATCATTGGCGCAGGTTAGAAGGGGCGCGGGGGGGGGGGGGGGGGGGGTGGGCGGCGCCCGACCCCTGAACTTTTCACTCAGTAGTGTAACATATGTTGTTTTCATACAGAAAATTTTGGGTATATACGTTTTCGACCCCTGGTTCTATAGAAAGTTTTGGGTGTATACGTTTTCGACCCACCGTCGGAAATCTCAAGCTTCGCCACTGGTTATTATAGCTAACTTAATAGAACTTCACTCCATTTCTGCAAACCGAAATCTATTACTATCTCAAGCATACGGCTTACATATAATCTTTTTTTCTAGATACAATCTTTTTAACCATGTAAAACATTGTTTCTCATCTTAATATAACACAATTATTTTGTAAAGTAACGGCCCAACCAAGAGTCAAGAGGGTTCACTAACCCCGTCACAAAATATTTTCTAACTTGTTGTACGTAAAATCTGATTTTCTTAAGAAAACAAAAGTTGACCCCTATTTCTATTTGATAAGAGAAGAAAACCACCCAATTAATAGTAAAAAGTTAAGGTTCCCGTTCCGCCAATACTCTAATGAAAATGAAACTAGTATTAACATACATTCTCACATATGTTTTACCAGAAAAAAAAAATAAAGAAATGATAACCAAACAGCTAATAGTAATAAATATCGTTATATTGCAAATGATATTACGATAATCTGATACACCGCCTATAAGATGTCATCTCTACTCTCACATGATTTCTTAATTTTGCATAAAAAATGGTACAATACCGTGTCCAGTCCGTAATTCGGGAGGCCAACGAGGCAATTGTACCGGAGGAGACTTTCCAACCCAACTCCGGCCCCCAGTTTTACTTGAAGTTGGTGGTGATGTTTCACTACCCTCAGTCGTATTTTCATCCTAGAAGACATGTGTTGGAGTTGTTTGCTCCATGCTACTACGAGGGGGGCACACGACCGAACGCAACGGCATGGGTTCCAGCTTTGGTATTCATGGGAGAGGCAGTTATGCCTCAAGATTCTGTGACTCAGACGTTTTTGAGTCTGATACAGTGCGGATCTGAGATGTTGAGGACGTTTGAGGAGCAGGAAGAAGAACGAATGGTGCTCCCAGTTGAGGGATTTGTGGTTTTGACTGGCAGAGTGAATCCGGATATGAGACTGACTCCAATGATGAGGATGGAAGAGGTGCAGGAGGAGGAAGGGAATGTCAATGTATGCAGCGTCTGCTTGGAAGACATGGTGGTGGGATCCATGGTGGGTAGGGTTTCCTGCAGCTGGCATGTTTTTCATGAAAAATGTATTAACGAATGGTTAAAAGACAATCGGTCTTGTCCCAATTGTAGGCTTCTTTTGGGTTGATTAGCCTAGGATTTTATGCTTATGTTCCTGAGAAATTCTAGGGTTTGCTATCATATAATCTATTTGGGGATCTGCAATTTTCCATTAATAAAATAATATATTGTGCTTGAGTTATACAATTAAACTTGCAGACAAATTTAAACAAATTTTATTTAATTGTTAAAATATTTCTTTTATTATAACTTATTTTATTGGTTAGCAATTACATAAACAAATTTTAATTTATTCCATTAATAAAATAATATATTATGCTAGAGTTATACAATTAAACTTGCAGTCAAATTTAAACAAATTTTATTTCATTGTTAAAATACTTCTTTTATTATAACTTATTTTTATTGGTTAGCAATTACATAAACAAATTTTAATTTATAGTTTTACTTTTTATTAAACATGATCTAATATTAAAATATTTAAAAAATGTAACGAAATAAAATTTATCTAAGTAAAAGTAGTAAAGTTTGATATAAAAATGTAAGAAAATAACATATATCTAAGTAAAAGTTGATATTTACAAATTGTTTACATTATCAATATTAGAAATGCACATGTGCATCTATATGTATCAACATGAAATAACGTACTTTGTTACAAAAAAATTGTGATTTTTAATGATGAAGTAGGCCCATATACATGTGTTTTGGTTAGTTATATCTAGAGGTTAATGGTTTAATTATATTTGTCACTTTATGATGTAATATGTTGTTTGGTTGTTATAAAAGGTGTTGATGTACATATAATAAAGTGAAATATTGGTAATAATATTGTATTATGGATGGTAAAAAGCAATGGTATTGTATTACGGATGGTAGGAGATAATGGTAGTGTAGTATGGATGGTATGATAGATGAAAGGGAATGTGTATTCAAAGTGGTGTGCTAAAACACGTTATAACATGTTCATATATATAGATGGACATGTGCATTTCTAGTGTTGTTAATTTATAACAAGTTCATACATATAGATGCACATGTGTATTTGCATTATTGTTAATGTAAAATGTAGTGTATTATGAATGGTAGTGTAAATGAAAGTGCAATTGTCTGATATTTGTAATGAATTAAGAAATTTGTCAAAGAAACGATACAAATGCACATGTGCATGGATAACTGCTACTCGAAATTTTTTTTTTGAAAATTTTTTATTATTGACGAAATATAGCGATTTTTCCAAAAAAAAAATAAATTTGGGTGCTTTTTAGATTTTTAGGTATTTTTTTGTTGTGTACACATTGGTTCTCGCGGTTCTCGTAATAAAGGGTGGTTCCTAACGGATCCTTTTTCTAATATATATATATATATATATATATATATATATAGGGGCTGGTTAACGTACAAATGCGCTTATCGTACATTACGTACGCTACAATCTCAGCCGTCAGATCATCTTCCCGCATTGAAAATCGCATGTGAAATTGAATTACCACATGCGAAATTGTTACCAAAATTATCACATGCGAAATTGAATTACCACATGCGAAATTGTTACAAAAAAACAACCTGTTATTTCATCAAAATTATCACATGCGAAATTGAATTACCACATGCGAAATTGTTACAAAAAAACAACCTGCTATTTCATCAAAATTATCACATGCGAAATTGAATTACCACATGCGAAATTGTTACAAAAAAACAACCTTCTATTTCATCAAAATTATCACATGCGAAATTGAATTACCACATGCGAAATTGTTAAAAAAAACACCCGCTATTTCATCAAAATTATCACATGCGAAATTATTACAAAAAAAACAACATGCGATTTTCATTGCGGGAAGATGATCTGACGGCTGAGATTGTAGCGTACGTAATGTACGATAAGGGAATGTGTACAGTACCCTTTACCTATA
This sequence comes from Helianthus tuberosus, assembly GCA_030545235.1. NCBI lineage: Eukaryota > Viridiplantae > Streptophyta > Magnoliopsida > Asterales > Asteraceae > Helianthus > Helianthus tuberosus. The sequence goes on along the minus strand of CM060358.1, from coordinate 117,794,905 downwards.
TATATATATATATATAGGTGAGGGTTATCTTGAGAACGCTAAATATTGCGAGAACCGTGAGAACGAGTGAAAAAACCAATCAAAACCGAATATTTTTAATATAAACGTCATTGTAATAAAAATACAACATTAAAAAAGAATTTACAACATTAAATAATTCATTTCTTCTATCAAAATCACTCTTACTAGATTTTTTACACATTATCAAAATCACTCTTACTAGATTTTTTACACATGTATAAATATAACAAATTTACACATGTGTAAATGGTAAATTTACACACGTGTAAATTTTCTTTCTTTAATAATTCACAAAAATGTAAACGTGTAAATTTAATTTCTAACATTGTATTCGAATAATAATAATAAGTGTAAAAAGAAATTTTGAATTTAAATTGTTTTTTAACAAGTTCTCGTGGTTTTTCATTCGTTCACACGATTCTCACCATATTTAGCGTTCTCATTTAAACCCTATATATATATATATATATATAGGAGAAGAATCCGTTAGGAACCACCTTTATTGCGAGAACCGCGAGAACCAATGTAAACACAACAAAAAATACCTAAAAACATCTAAAATACACCAATTTTTTTTTATTATTTTTTTGGAAAATCGCTATATTTCGTCAATATTAAAAAAATTCAAAAAAAAAAATCGAGTAACAGTTATCCATGCACATGTGCATATGTATCATTTCTTTGGCAAATTCCGTAATTCATTACAAATGGTTAGACAATTGCACTTTCATTTACGCTACCATATGTAATACACTACTTTTTACATTACAAATATTAGAAATGCACATGTGTATCTATATGTATCAGTATGAAATAAGGTGTTTTGCTACATTACTTTGAATACACTTTCCATTTCCCTTTCATCTATCATACCATTCATAATACACTACCATTACCTCCTACCATCCATAATACAATACCATTACCTCCTACCATCCATAATACAATACCATTACCAACATTTTCACTTTATTACAGGTATATAAAACCATTTATATCATCCAATCAACATATTACATCATAAAGTGACAACTATAACCAAACCATCAACCACTAGATATAACTAACTAAAAAACATGTATATAGGCCTACTTCTCTATTCAAAATCACAAACTTTTTGTACCAAAGCACGTTATATCATGGTTATACATAATGATGCACATGTGCATTTTGAATATTGATAATGTAAAAAGTAGTGTATTACAGATTGTATTTTAAATTAAAGTGCAATTGTCTATTACTGATAATGTATTACGGAAGTCGAAGTAATGATGCATATGCACATGATAACTGTTACTAAAAAAAGTTTTTATTTTGGTAACGAATATAGCAATTTTAAAAAAAATATTTAAAAAAAAAATATTTAAAAAAAAATTTTTGAGTGCTTTTTTGATTTTTTTTTAGATTTTATTTTGTGTTCACATTGGTTTTCGTGGTTCTCACAATAAAGGCCGTTCCCAAATGAACCTTATCCTATATATATATATATATATATATATATATAGGGCAAGGATAAATCGAAAACCTTCTTTAGTTAAATAAACTCAGAAAACCCTATATCTAACCTTGATTAATTGCTATTAATGGTTGTGATCAATTTCTGTAAAAAGTGATATCACTTTTGCTAAAATAATATCAAAAAGTAAAATCATGGGTAATATGAGGATAATAATTTTGTTGTGTTCAAATCACTGACATCCATTAAAAAAGAAGCATGTGTACTCTTTTTTTCATTTGCTGTATTCTCTCTTATACTTTTACATAACTAGATACAATTTATTTTCTGTAACACAAATTTTATAAATGTAACGTAGTTTATTTCTGTAACAGCCACTTAGATTTCATAAAAAGTCATAAAAAATCTGATAACATGTAACAATGAACTTTATTTCGGTAACAAACACAAAAAAATGTAACAACGCACTCTATTTTTACAATAATATGAAAAAAAAAATGATAACTATGTCATCTATGTTACATAAATGTAACATACAATTTTACATGCTTATTTACAATTTATTTATGTAACCCAAGAAATGTAACAACGTATTTTATTTCTGTAACATGCACTTAAATTTCATAAAAAATCTGTTAACATGTAACAATGCACTTTATTTCCGTAACAACACACTCTATTTTTACAATAATATGAAAAAATGTCAACTATATCTTTTATGTTACAGAAATGTAACATACATTTTTTACATGATTAGGTACAATTTATTTATGTAACACAAAAAATGTAACAACGTATTTTATTTATGTAACAGGCACTTAAATTTTATAAAAATCCGATAACATGTAACAATGCACTTTATTTCCGTAACAACAAAAAAAATGTAACAAACGCACTCTTTTTTTTTTACAATAATATGAAAAATGTAACAACGCACTTTACAATTATTTCTGTAACACAAAAAATGTAACAACCATTTTTTGCTTCAATTGTTACATTTTTAAGACCTGGATACGTAGTGTTACATAAAAATACTAGTTGTTGCAGGTTCATAACTTCAAATAATCAAAATCGAAGTATGTTTTTTGTCACACCCTCAAAATACCACCTAGGGAGTGTCCCTGTTAGGCGTGTGACCCATTAGCAAAGAACCACCAATTACATTGAATCCATAAGTTTAAAATAAAGTTTCATCATTTAAAATTAAAATCCAAACATAAGTTATTCGAAACCAGCAAATTCAGCGGAAGCGTTAACGTATCACAATATAAACATTTTCCAAACAAATGTAAGAACCAATGTTCAATAAATAAAACCAATCGGTGTGAACCATGACCACTCATGCCCTCTAGCCAGCAAGTTCCTGTTCCAATATACCTAACGATCTGCGAGCATGTAACAAGTGTATCAGACAAAGCTGGCGAGTTCATAGTTTTAGAAAACGTTTGTTACCAGTTGTATGTAAAACAGTTCAATAACCAATGCAAGTAATATTGTTAATATCTCAATTCCATACAAGACGGCTCCTGAAATACATGACTGCCCTTCCCACGTACTCCTATCTAGTACTGGGCCCCGACTGGGTCATTAGTTCACATCCGTCCTATCTAGGAGCGGTGTGAGGGTGCCAAACCTAAGTAGCGCTACCAACTAATACCCGTTACCCTCCAGGTAACATAATAAGGGACTTACAAAAATGATAGGTGAGAATATTAACCAATATACCCGTTATTACCCAGACCACTGACTGTCCCCAACCACTGGGACGCATGCTCGAATGTAGTGAACTCACCTTGGTTTTGCTCGGTAAGATTGTTTACTTGATTATCAGTTGAATAAACACGTCCTAAAAAGGTTACCAGTTACAGTCAGTTTCACATGCACATATACCACACCTCTCACGTATAGTTAATTCACACATTCGAGGTTCACATAAAATATATTCATTGCTCATGTAACGCACATATGTATTCCAACTCGTGACAGTTATTGATATATATAAAGTCAAATCCATATCATCGGCCCAATCAATGTTTTATGTGATTAGATCCATTTAAGTTTACATGTGATATGAAATTGATTCATATTAGTCAGCCACTTTTCATTAAATTGTCAGAATTGCATGTGATATACATAAAGTTGTCGGTCATTCCTATCCTTGATTCAACTAAATCAATTGTTGTCATCACATGAGATATTTGACATCCCATGTGCATCATCTGAACATATAGTAGAGGTCCAATTACAATCAAGTATCACCATTCCATTAAAGGGGTGGCGGCCCTTGTGTTAAATAAAGGAATATGTTTTCTAATATAGTGGCCCAAATTAAGAATCTAATCTACGCGTGTGACTTATTCAGAAATCATGACTTTAGTTTTGAAAACGTGTCAATCAGTTACATATGCAATCACCCCTTCCAATCACAATCTCATTTATATCAAATAACATGGACATTCAAAAATCAAAATAACAATTCCTCAATATGCTCCATTCGATTGGCTGTACCATCTATTTTACCTAACCCCTTATTGCATCTCCTTTCCATCATCATCATTCTAACAGTTTTACGAGACATCATGTGTAACACCCCGTCCTGGAAGGGCCGGCGTGTCACAATAACGGTGGTCAGATCAAAAACATAATTCCATTTATACTTAAATGTATTACAAGGCTTTACAACTTAATAAAGGATATCTAATCCATTACAATTATTTCTACTGTCTTGTCCAAACACTCGAGCACTCTTCCATATCCCCTGTCCCAGATTGTCCTGATAACCTGACGTAAAGAAGAAAACACAACAAAGAAAAACGTACGTCTGAGCAAAATTTTGAACAGTTTTGCCCAGTGAGCGGATAACGGAAGATAAAAGCTTATTTTATTTAATATCCGGAGTTAACTTTTTTGTGAAAACGTTACGATGCATAAACATAATCATAATCATATCTTACGGATATACCCATGAGCAAACTGAAAACGTGACAATACACAGGTAGCTACTCCTGCATACTTATCACACGAAATGGTGAGTTGGCATACCCTCTATCCATTTCCTTATAACTTAAAATCCTAGGATCGATCCATACGCCTCCTAGTAGCTTTGTACCACACTTGTACCTAGGGACGTTGTGAACTAATCTCTCCGTCACAGATGGAGCACATGCTGTTGATGCCGCAACAACATGCTCGTGGGACACTCCACGAGAAGCGATACTCAGGGTAACAGAGTACAAAGGTCTTATTCACATAACTTATAAAACTTATTTTCAGAACAGAACGGAACTTATTTTCATAACAAAACAGAACTTATAAACTTATATTCAGAACAGAACGGAACATATATTGGAACATGCGATAATGAGTACAACTTAACAGAAAAACTATCGCATGACATGAAAACTAAAATCAAGGAATTCAACGGACTGTCAAATGAATCAATAATCAAAGACGTGAGGAGTTTTAAAATCAAAGAGTGGAACCAGTCATCAAGGTATGGTTATCAATCCTATCTTGACAATTTCGTCCCTAAAATGTGGTTTATTAAACGAACAAGATAAAACCTTGACTCGTTAACAAGGAACCACGAGAGTATGAAATGAAAACCAATTTCTTAAACCTTTTCAAAACGTTTGAAACTTTCAACATGTATTTCCTAACTTAATCTTAATACGGAACTTGTATTCAATATCAAAAGAAAGGAATTTTATCCGTACCCAACGGACTTAAATCTAAAGAAAGGAATTTTATCCGTACCCAACGGACCTAAATCTAAAGAAAGGAATTTTATCCGTACCCAACGGACATAAATATAAAGAAAGGAATTCTATCCGTATCCAACGGACATAAATATAAAGAAAGGAATTCTATCTGTACAGAACTTATAACTTATTTCATAACTTAATCTTAATACGGAATCTATTCGTACGAGACTTATAACTTAATCTTAATACGGATCTATTCGTATGAAACTTAGAACTTATTCCAGAACTTAATCTTAATACGGAAATCTAAAATCAGTAATAATATACTTGGATCAAAACGACATAACCCGAACTAAAGGATTCTATCCAACGGACATAAATCGAAAGGATTCTATATGTACCTAACTGACATAAATCAAAAGAAAGGATTCTATGCGTAAGGAATGTATAACTTACTTAATCTTAATACGGAATTCAGAATTGACAGAAATCGAATGAAAGGAATCTACCCGTACGATATATCAGAATTAACAGAAATCGAAAGAAAAAGATTCTATTCGTATCCAATTGACATAAATCAAAAGAAATGAACCTATCAGTACTGAACTTATAACTTATAACTTAGATCTTAATACGGACTTTAAAATCAGAATGATATGACGCAAATCGAAAGAAAGGAGTCTATCCGTACTGAACTTATAACTTATAACTTAGATCTTAATACGGACTTTAAAATCAGAATGATATTACGCAAATCGAAAGAAAGGAGTCTATCCGTACTGAACTGATAACTTATATCAAAAAGGACATAAATCGAAAGAAAAGAAGCTATCCGTACTGAACTGATAACTTATATCAAAAAGGACATAAATCGAAAGAAAAGAAGCTATCCGTACTGAATTTATAACTTATACTTAGATCTTAATACGGAACTTAAAATCAGAAATGATATACTTATATCAAAACGACATAAATCGACAGAAAAAGAAGCTATCCGTACCTTAAAATTTCCAGGTGATGCTACCTTGTTTTCAATTGTAGATTTATACGGGCAGAGTTTAGCCTACTGATTATTCTCTTAACCTAATTTGCTCACAAACTAGGTATTTAACTTAATACAGCATTTACGATAACTCACGAGATCAAATTCTCACAATGAATGACAAAATGCAATACTTTGCCTATCGAATTAACGATGATCCGTTGAATTAACAACGAACGACAAGGTATAATACTTTACCCATCGAATTAACGATGATCCGTTGAATTAACAACGAACGATAAAGTATAATACTTTACCTATCGAATTAACGACAATCCGTCAAATTAATGACGAACGATAAAGTATAACCCTAATGTGGGCGGCACTTAAACATTCATTAGATATTTGAATCAATCGGACAATGAATCGTATCAGCGATTGAGTTAATACCCTGTTCTGCAGCACCCCGCTATGCTTAATTTGTGATTAGTGTGTGTTTGGAGAGTAATCGGACAATATCTCAGCCTAATTTTGGAGTTTGATCGAAGTTTTTGTGCCCAGAATCGAGTGCCAAGGCCTGCTATTTATACACGAAATTGGACTAGCTTACGGACCGTAAGCTTAAGAAGGTTGAGGTCCGTATGGCTTCTTACGGACCGTAAGCTTGATAACCTTACGGTCCGTAAGGTACACTTAAGGCTTATATTGTTGCCACGTGTGGGACTAGGCTAGGTGACTCGACACATTCTGAAATTTCAACTTGGATAGCACGTAATTTAGGATAATCGTCATGTAGGGAATACCCCCCCCCCCCCCCTGAGTTTTAGGGGCCCTAATCCTGATTCTGAAAATTCTGAAAATCTTAGGGTTTGTACAGAATTACTTGGGTGTCTTAATTAGGGTTTCCTATTGGACTATAAATCATAAGGGTTGTTTACATTTTTGTTTTAAAATTTTCGGGTGTTACAAATCTACCCCTCTTAAAAAAATTTCGTCCTCGAAATTATTGCATACCTATATATATATATATATATATATTAATAATCATACTTGAACGCGACCCACTATGATCAATAGTCATACTTGAAATAAAGCTAGAGTAAAAACAATGAAGATGACGAAATACTTATGTTCGAGACTACCATGAAGTGAAAAGAAAAGTTACTAACCGATGTATCGACTGATTGGACATCGAAATCCTAACCCAATGTCTACCCATTACCTCACAGGTCTTAACTTATGTTTAAGTTTTCTACAGGAAAGAGCCTTTGCTCTGATACCATAGCTGTAACACCCCGTCCTGGAAGGGCCGGCGTGTCACAATAACGGTGGTCAGATCAAAAACATAATTCCATTTATACTTAAATGTATTACAAGGCTTTACAACTTAATAAAGGATATCTAATCCATTACAATTATTTCTACTGTCTTGTCCAAACACTCGAGCACTCTTCCATATCCCCTGTCCCAGATTGTCCTGATAACCTGACGTAAAGAAGAAAACACAACAAAGAAAAACGTACGTCTGAGCAAAATTTTGAACAGTTTTGCCCAGTGAGCGGATAACGGAAGATAAAAGCTTATTTTATTTAATATCCGGAGTTAACTTTTTTGTGAAAACGTTACGATGCATAAACATAATCATAATCATATCTTACGGATATACCCATGAGCAAACTGAAAACGTGACAATACACAGGTAGCTACTCCTGCATACTTATCACACGAAATGGTGAGTTGGCATACCCTCTATCCATTTCCTTATAACTTAAAATCCTAGGATCGATCCATACGCCTCCTAGTAGCTTTGTACCACACTTGTACCTAGGGACGTTGTGAACTAATCTCTCCGTCACAGATGGAGCACATGCTGTTGATGCCGCAACAACATGCTCGTGGGACACTCCACGAGAAGCGATACTCAGGGTAACAGAGTACAAAGGTCTTATTCACATAACTTATAAAACTTATTTTCAGAACAGAACGGAACTTATTTTCATAACAAAACAGAACTTATAAACTTATATTCAGAACAGAACGGAACATATATTGGAACATGCGATAATGAGTACAACTTAACAGAAAAACTATCGCATGACATGAAAACTAAAATCAAGGAATTCAACGGACTGTCAAATGAATCAATAATCAAAGACGTGAGGAGTTTTAAAATCAAAGAGTGGAACCAGTCATCAAGGTATGGTTATCAATCCTATCTTGACAATTTCGTCCCTAAAATGTGGTTTATTAAACGAACAAGATAAAACCTTGACTCGTTAACAAGGAACCACGAGAGTATGAAATGAAAACCAATTTCTTAAACCTTTTCAAAACGTTTGAAACTTTCAACATGTATTTCCTAACTTAATCTTAATACGGAACTTGTATTCAATATCAAAAGAAAGGAATTTTATCCGTACCCAACGGACTTAAATCTAAAGAAAGGAATTTTATCCGTACCCAACGGACCTAAATCTAAAGAAAGGAATTTTATCCGTACCCAACGGACATAAATATAAAGAAAGGAATTCTATCCGTATCCAACGGACATAAATATAAAGAAAGGAATTCTATCTGTACAGAACTTATAACTTATTTCATAACTTAATCTTAATACGGAATCTATTCGTACGAGACTTATAACTTAATCTTAATACGGATCTATTCGTATGAAACTTAGAACTTATTCCAGAACTTAATCTTAATACGGAAATCTAAAATCAGTAATAATATACTTGGATCAAAACGACATAACCCGAACTAAAGGATTCTATCCAACGGACATAAATCGAAAGGATTCTATATGTACCTAACTGACATAAATCAAAAGAAAGGATTCTATGCGTAAGGAATGTATAACTTACTTAATCTTAATACGGAATTCAGAATTGACAGAAATCGAATGAAAGGAATCTACCCGTACGATATATCAGAATTAACAGAAATCGAAAGAAAAAGATTCTATTCGTATCCAATTGACATAAATCAAAAGAAATGAACCTATCAGTACTGAACTTATAACTTATAACTTAGATCTTAATACGGACTTTAAAATCAGAATGATATGACGCAAATCGAAAGAAAGGAGTCTATCCGTACTGAACTTATAACTTATAACTTAGATCTTAATACGGACTTTAAAATCAGAATGATATTACGCAAATCGAAAGAAAGGAGTCTATCCGTACTGAACTGATAACTTATATCAAAAAGGACATAAATCGAAAGAAAAGAAGCTATCCGTACTGAACTGATAACTTATATCAAAAAGGACATAAATCGAAAGAAAAGAAGCTATCCGTACTGAATTTATAACTTATACTTAGATCTTAATACGGAACTTAAAATCAGAAATGATATACTTATATCAAAACGACATAAATCGACAGAAAAAGAAGCTATCCGTACCTTAAAATTTCCAGGTGATGCTACCTTGTTTTCAATTGTAGATTTATACGGGCAGAGTTTAGCCTACTGATTATTCTCTTAACCTAATTTGCTCACAAACTAGGTATTTAACTTAATACAGCATTTACGATAACTCACGAGATCAAATTCTCACAATGAATGACAAAATGCAATACTTTGCCTATCGAATTAACGATGATCCGTTGAATTAACAACGAACGACAAGGTATAATACTTTACCCATCGAATTAACGATGATCCGTTGAATTAACAACGAACGATAAAGTATAATACTTTACCTATCGAATTAACGACAATCCGTCAAATTAATGACGAACGATAAAGTATAACCCTAATGTGGGCGGCACTTAAACATTCATTAGATATTTGAATCAATCGGACAATGAATCGTATCAGCGATTGAGTTAATACCCTGTTCTGCAGCACCCCGCTATGCTTAATTTGTGATTAGTGTGTGTTTGGAGAGTAATCGGACAATATCTCAGCCTAATTTTGGAGTTTGATCGAAGTTTTTGTGCCCAGAATCGAGTGCCAAGGCCTGCTATTTATACACGAAATTGGACTAGCTTACGGACCGTAAGCTTAAGAAGGTTGAGGTCCGTATGGCTGCTTACGGACCGTAAGCTTGATAACCTTACGGTCCGTAAGGTACACTTAAGGCTTATATTGTTGCCACGTGTGGGACTAGGCTAGGTGACTCGACACATTCTGAAATTTCAACTTGGATAGCACGTAATTTAGGATAATCGTCATGTAGGGAATACCCCCCCCCCCTGAGTTTTAGGGGCCCTAATCCTGATTCTGAAAATCTTAGGGTTTGTACAGAATTACTTGGGTGTCTTAATTAGGGTTTCCTATTGGACTATAAATCATAAGGGTTGTTTACATTTTTGTTTTAAAATTTTCGGGTGTTACATCATGCCACAATTCCCTAAAGTTACATGTCGAAATGCCAATACAGTTCATTATGTAACGGATCCGACTTCCCCATACAAAAACATCACGGCATCATCCAATACACATCATACCTTTAACTACCAATAAACGTCATCAATAAAGTATTCATATTATTTCGATAGTTTATGATCATTGGCCTATATTATGAACTATCAATAGCAATGAGGGGCATACATCATAACAGGAAGTTTCACGTTTCTGAATATATTATCACATTCATTAGTTTCCGCACATAGTAAACACAATTCGGTCATAATATTTAATAACATACACAATCATCAATTAAAAGTTAGCATGAATATGTAACAACTAACCCAGAAGGTTCGATCAACAGGCTGATGTCTCGAAGGGGGGGTTTCTCCAGCCGTACGCACACTTGAGAGGGTAGGGTTTGTTTGAGTTTTGAGTTTTCTTGTTACGTAGCTAGTTTTGCAAATAAATAACCTAAGCTTTACAACCGGCCCAACTATGATTATAATCTAATAATTCCCAAACATGATTTTTGAGGTGGTAACATGATAACCGAGAAGATGGGCTCAAGCCCACATAATTGGGCTGCCATAACAACTTGCAAGGTTCTAATCCCATTGGGTTTCCTTCGGCTTTACGGGTTTAGGTTGCGGCCCATTAAAGTAATAGTCTAAACAAAACACAAATGTGAGGCCCAAATACGCAACATATAAATTTCTAACAAGGTTATCACAATCGTTAAACGGAATCACACAAGTTCGGAGCGTGAAACACATCAAGGAGGAATATCAAGGAGTTAGGATCACGTTACTAACCTTGAAAGTTCGAGTTGTCACATCATCCCCAACCTGAAAGAAATTTCGTCCCGAAATTTGACTAGAAGTCTCAGAGAAATGAAGTGGTAGTCCAAGATATATGTGGATAACTGTGGGTTTTCCTCTGGTACCACATCATCCCCAACTTGAAAGGGAATTTCGTCCTCGAAATTCACCAGTTGCATCGGAATTGATTCAGCAGATTTGCACAATTGCGGATACTTAGCCTCGAGTTCCAACGGACTCTCATAATTGGAATTTGACAGTGCTCGCAAACCTTAACCTCCTGGGGCATGATTTCAATAGGCACCTTGAAAATACAACTGATCAGTTAACCGTAGACTCTGGTAAAGGTATCACAAGTGTTTCATCGGATAAACACTACCTTAGATTCGAGGCATAATATCATTGCGAACGTTATCGAAATTCGTCATTTAACTCGAGTTTGTGAGCCATGTCACCGATTCGTTCCAGAAATCTGAATGTCCCAACGCATCGTACACTAAGCTTGCCACGTTGTCTATAACATATCGCATCCTCCCAGGGTGAGACTTTCGGTTATGACACGTTCGCCCACAACGAACTCCCAGTGTTTCCTAAGCCTATCAGCTTTCCTGACGGTCGCGCGTTGCCGCCAAACGATTTCTAATCTAAATAATCTTCCCACGTGGTTTGAGTACAAATCCTGAATCTGTGATTTGGTTATCACCCACCTTAGTCCAACAAGGAGATTGGCATTATCGCCCATGCAATGCGTCAGACAGAGCTGTCTAAATACTAGAATGTCTTTCTAACTCTTACTAAAGTCAATCATACACATGCTCGTCGCATGTCTTCGAGTGCCCGGATGGTTCGTTTATTCTGACCATTTATCCCATGGTAACAAGTAATGCTCATGCCTAGATGTGAACCAAGGGTGTTGTGTTTTGTCCGCCACAAATTGGGGTATAGCTCAAAATTGGAGATAACAGGGGTTGGCGCCTCGTGCCTAAAAGTCGCCTCCCTCAAAGGAGCATTCACAGCTGTGACGACTCGTCCGTTTCCTTAATTGCAAGAAGGCTTGCTGGTAGCGTGAGACAATCAACGATCACCCAAGTGATACTGTTTCTGTTTTGAGTTGTAAGTAGTCTAGTGCTAGATTCCACGGTAGTCTGTTCTCATTTCCATATGGGTGTTTCTGGTTGCTGATACTTTACCTTGACTTTCCGACTAGTCAAGCATCATCCCTATGCATAGCTAGGTGGGCCTTCATGCCCGATTACCAGTACAAGGCTTATAAATCCTTATGTCTTTCATCAAAACCCAGACGACTAGAATATCGAGGCCGGTGTGCTTAGCTCAACACAAGTTCTCTAAAGTTTCCGTATAATGAGTTTCACATTCGTTCCATGAGGTAGCGAATATCATCCGACCTGCCAAAGGTTGCTTCTCCATGCCCCGCATGGGTTCACTTGAAAATCCTCTTCCTTCAGTTCTCCCGTTTGAACAGAGTGAGTCTGATCAGGTAGGTTGGAGTCGATAGTGAGCTGCAAAGCTCGTGCACCTCAAGTTTCACAGTCGTAATCATCCAAAAGTTCCATCCAGCGATGCCATTATCTGATTTAGCTCTTTCAAAGCCAGGGTACATGGGAGGCCCTTGTGATCGGTCTAAGTAGTGCATTTGGTACCGTCCAAGTAATGCCTCCAGCTTAACTCCAAAGATCATGGCTTCTACTGCAGGTTGTGTGTCGTGTAGCTCCTCCTCGTAACTCCATTACGTAAGTCATCACCTTCTCGTGTTGCATCGGCGCGTAACTGGGACTCTGATTCGAACCATCATGGTATACCACTAGAGCATCCATACTCTCGGATAGAAGCGATTCTCAGTGCGTTGCAGAGTTGGGTTTCCAAGGCTGAAAAGACGTCCTCCTGTTTTGTCTCCCATGAATTCACAGCACCCCGCTGTGCTAAAGAGGTTACAGCGGCGCAATCTTCGAAAATCCTGAGATGAATCTACGATAATATTTAGCGAAATCAAGGAATTACTGCATCCCCGAAGGAATCTTTGGTGTCGATCAGTTTCTAACCAAATGGATTTTAGCGAGATCCACGTGTATACCCACTTCGTTGGCTACATGGCCAAGAAAAAAAATATGCACCTCTCAAATCCAGAAGTTACACTTAACGAGACTTCGCGTGTAGTGGCTCCTCCCTCGGGAGCTCTAAGATAAGATACAAATGCCACCCATATTTCCCTTTCTCCTGGGAATGATTCAAAACGTCCCCAATAAACACGGTCGACTCATGCGAACCATAAAGCTGTTGGTGTGTTGATTAACCCAATGGTTATGGAATACAAAGTCGTAATGGCCGTACTGCGTTTGATATGCCGTTGTAAGAACATTCTTCCCTCGAACTTCCATCTGGTGATAGCTCACTCGTTAGTCAATCCTCGAATGGGGCTTGACCCTCGCAGCTGGTTGACAGGTTGTTAATACATGATCGAGGCCAACGGTTCTTGACTGCCACCTTGATGAGTTCTCGATAATCAGTACACATACGAAAAGGCGTATCTTCACAGATATAACTATGGCTCCCCAAAGTGAAAACTAGGTCCTACAAACTCCTGTCCAACACTTTCTGTAGTTGATTAGACAATTCTTGCAACCCTCCTGGTGCAAGACGGTAAGAGTACAAGTATTCAGAGCTGCCACTGGCGTGAGATCCACAGGGATTCCGACTAACAGTTGTGGAAGTAAACCTGAAAGTTCCTCTAATAGCACACTGAGAGGAGTCATGAACAATTGGTGGATTCCCGATCCTATTTTCCTTTGCCTTATCGTCAGAAACAGTTGCTAACATTGCGGGGTCATCCTTCTGTGGTCACTTCCGGCCTTCATTGCTGAATTGATGCTACCCCTTGCACCAGTCCAACGCTTTAGAATAAATAACAACCAACCACACAAAATTTTCTCCCCACTGGGTACAACCGCGCAAGTTCTGGATAACCAGTCCACACTAACTACTGCATTGTAGCCACTTAGGATAGTAGAAAGAAGATCGGTATCGAATACCTACCCCACAAGGTCGAGTTTGCACCCTAATGAACATATGAGGTTTCATTTAACTTGCAATCAGCCAATTCCACAACAGGTTGGTTTTCCAGAAGCATCAGAGTTAAGCAAAACAGAACAGAGACGAAGCGATTAGCTGCTTATACTAGCTATCATGTTGCTATCATGCCTGGCGTCTCTCATGCCAATCCTAAATGCCCTTCCACGAGCACCACTACCAGTGTTGTTACGGTCATGTGGATTCCCAATACTGTCATCGTTCCCTTGGTTGTTGACATTTTGACTTAATAACAGTCGATCATCGTCGAAGTCACCTTTGTTCCATTCGGTAGGCTACAATTACAAGTACCTTGATGTTGCCGTAACTCTTACCTCCAATGCCGTTGCTTGAAACGAAGCCCTACAATCTTTCACCATCAAAGCCCATCTTGTCCCATTCCGTGTCGCGTCCTAAGACACTACTCACTGGGTGGGAAGTTACACATTCCATGTCCCGATTGATTCGTAAGAGTCGACTCCCATAAGTCACTTACTAGGGTTAAGGATTCGGTTGAGGTCAATCTGCTGGAGTTCGTTGCTGGTAATCAGGGTCGTTCTAATACTGAGGTTGGTACGGCACTATGCTCATCCTCTTATCCATCGTTCTTGCATATTGACTGAGTATTACACGGTATGTTTCCAGAGCGTTGCAGAAGTGATCGCACTCCAGGGTCTAAGACGTCAACACGCTAAGTTCTAACAAACAAAGATAGGTGAGGAAGGTATAGGCCAATCATTCAACGCTGTGACATCCAACTCATGGATGTCCGTACAAGCACCTAACATTCTACCCAGTTCGCTAGGCGTTCAGATGTGTGTTCAAGTAATACTCGATAGCATCGAGATTCGAAAGGTTTCAGAGAGAAGTGAAAAGGTCATGTTCGAGTAGGAGACAATCACTGCTATGGCTCCTAGACTGTTGTGTTTCACATCAACCAAATAACGGAACGGAACCCCTTTTTCACTTGTTAAGTCTCACTGGGACTCGCATGCACCCCACATTATTATTATGTGTGCACCCACAATAATATTGTGACTTGCATGCTCATCTTAGCTCCTCCTAACTCATGTCAAATGGTTCCTCAAACTCGAGTAGCAAACAAAGAATATCTCAGAACGTGTGTCATGGATGTCTAGGGAAATACCACACTACCAATCACATAACACATGCAAGTAATACATGAATTCATACAGTTGTGCTAAACGTGCAGTCACATGCAATTTCGTATGTAAGTGTTCACTAGTTATGCAGTGCAATGAGTAAACGAGAGACGAACCTTGCAGTCTGGAGCTGAGTGTCATGGTCGTATTCAGAACTTGTTCGGTTATAGTCTGGTTTTATAAAAACGTTTTAAAACCAAGTTCACTATAACCAGTGGCTCTGATACCAAACTCTCACACCCTCAAAATACCACCTAGGGAGTGTCCCTGTTAGGCGTGTGACCCACTAGCAAAGAGCCACCAATTACATTGAATCCATAAGTTTAAAATAAAGTTTCATCATTTAAAATTAAAATCCAAACATAAGTTATTCGAAACCAGCAAATTCAGCGGAAGCGTTAACGTATCACAATATAAACATTTTCCAAACAAATGTAAGAACCAATGTTCAATAAATAAAACCAATCGGTGTGAACCATGACCACTCATGCCCTCCAGCCAGCAAGTTCCTGTTCCAAGATACCTAATGACCTGCGAGCGTGTAACAAGTGTATCAGACAAAGCTGGCGTGTTCACAGTTTTAGAAAACGTTTGTTACCAGTTGTATGTAAAACAGTTCAATAACCAATGCAAGTAATATTGTTAATATCTCAATTCCGAACAAGACGGCTCCTGAAATACATGACTGCCCTTCCCACGTACTCCTATCTAGTACTGGGCCCCGACTGGGTCATTAGTTCACATCCGTCCTATCTAGGAGCGGTGTGAGGGTGCCAAACCTAAGTAGCGCTACCAACTAATACCCGTTACCCTCCAGGTAACATAATAAGGGACTTACAAAAATGATAGGTGAGAATATTAACCAATATACCCATTATTACCCAGACAACTGACTGTCCCCAACCACTGGGACGCATGCTCGAATGTAGTGAACTCACCTTGGTTTTGCTCGGTAAGATTGTTTACTTGATTATCAGTTGAATAAACACGTCCTAAAAAGGTTACCAGTTACAGTCAGTTTCACATGCACATATACCACACCTCTCACGTATAGTTAATTCACACATTCGAGGTTCACATAAAATATATTCATTGCTCATGTAACGCACATATGTATTCCAACTCGTGACAATTATTGATATATATAAAGTCAAATCCATATCATCGGCCCAATCAATGTTTTATGTGATTAAATCCATTTAAGTTTGCATGTGATATGAAATTGATTCATATTAGTCAGCCACTTTTCATTAAATTGTCAGAATTGCATGTGATATACATAAAGTTGTCGGTCATTCCTATCCTTGATTCAACTAAATCAATTGTTGTCATCACGTGAGATATTTGACATCCCATGTGCATCATCTGAACATATAGTAGAGGTCCAATTACAATCAAGTATCACCTTTCCATTAAAGGGGTGGCGGCCCTTGTGTTAAATAAAGGAATATGTTTTCTAAAACAGTGGCCCAAATTAAGAATCTAATCTACGCGTGTGACTTATTCAGAAATCATGACTTTAGTTTTGAAAACGTGTCAATCAGTTACATATGCAATCACCCCTTCCAATCACAATCTCATTTATATCAAATAACATGGACATTCAAAAATCAAAATAACAACTCCTCAATATGCTCCATTCGATTGGCTGTACCATCTATTTTACCTAACCCCTTATTGCATCTCCTTTCCATCATCATCATTCTAACAGTTTTACGAGACATCATGCCACAATTCCCTAAAGTTACATGTCGAAATGCCAATACAGTTCATTATGTAACGGATCCGACTTCCCCATACAAAAACATCACGGCATCATCCAATACACATCATACCTTTAACTACCAATAAACGTCATCAATAAAGTATTCATATTATTTCGATAGTTTATGATCATTGGCCTATATTATGAACTATCAATAGAAATGAGGGGCATACATCATAACATGAAGTTTCACGTTTCTGAATATATTATCACATTCATTAGTTTCCGCACATAGTAAACACAATTCGGTCATAATATTTAATAACATACACAATCATCAATTAAAAGTTAGCATGAATATGAAACAACTAACCCAGAAGGTTCGATCAACAGGCTGATGTCTCGAAGGGGGGGTTTCTCCTGCCGTACGCACACTTGAGAGGGTAGGGTTTGTTTGAGTTTTGAGTTTTCTTGTTACGTAGCTAGTTTTGCAAATAAATAACCTAAGCTTTACAACCGGCCCAACTATGATTATAATCTAATAATTCCCAAACATGATTTCTGAGGCGGTAACATGATAACCGAGAAGATGGGCTCAAGCCCACATAATTGGGCTGCCATAACAACTTATAAATTTCTAACAAGGTTATCACAATCGTTAAACGGAATCACACAAGTACGGAGCGTGAAACACATCAATAAGGAATATCAAGGAGTTAGGATCACGTTACTAACCTTGAAAGTTTGAGTTGTCACATTTTTATCCATTAACACTTAGGTAATCAAAATCAAGTTATTGTACTTTTCTTCTTATGCAATTTCAATCCACCATAAAAACACCAAAAATAAATCAACCAAGAAAAAATGACACAATACTAAGAAAAATGGAAACGGGAAATCTCAAATCCGAAAAATGGAAACGGGAAATATCAGATTTAAAAGGTGGAAATGAGAAATCTCAGATCTAAATAATGGAAACGGGAAATCTCAGATCTGAAAAATGGAAACAGGAAATCTCAGATCTGAAAGGTGGAAAGCTACCGCCCGAACCTGGTTGAGATCCGCTTGGATGTTGTCGGATAACCTGGTTGATATACTTTGCAGTCAAACGAGGCATGACATGGTTTTCTGGCGAACCACTGTGAGCCACCACCGCTAAGTAGCCACTAAGTGTTTTTTCGGCAGGAGGAACCACCGTTACCTTCACCACTCAAACCAGCTTGAACTCTGCCACTTGAACCAATCTTCACTGCCTTTCTCTCTTTTCGATCTTCACAGCCTCTCTCTCTCTCTCTCTCTGATCTTTTCTGTCTAATATTTCTCTCTCTAACCATCTCTAGATTTTTACAACGTCTATGTGTTTTTATGTTATTATGGGTTTCATATGATATATGGTGAATGAGATTCAATCTCTTAAAAAGAGAAATTGAAAATGAAAAAAATAAATAAAAGAAGTACATGCATTTAATGCAAAAGTGGGAAACAGTTGAAAAGTGCACTGTGCATCCTTGTTACATCTTTCAGTCAATGGGAAAAATGACGAATTTACCCTTGACTTCATCTTTATGCACAAGTTACATGGCTGAATCCTAGCCACGCATGTGGGTTTCTTGGGTTTTCTGAACTGGGGTCGGTTTTTCCATTGTAATATATATATATATATATGGTAGGGTTCATGAGTGAACAATGATGTATTTGTGAACAAAATGAACTTATCTTGACCACTAATTTTGTAGATCCAAATTTTTTGCTTTAGTGGCAAGATTGTAATTATAATTTCTAACTTACATGTATTTTAATAGACACAAGGGCATAATTGTATTTTTCTCTCTTCATTTAATTAATTTATTATTTTCTCTCTCCTAATTTCTCTTTTCAATTAAAAGAATATTAATTATATTCTCAATATTTTTCTCTCACAAATTAACTAACTTAATATTTGATAATTTAAAAAAAATACAAACATTATCAAATATTGTTCCATCTAAAACACGATTAAAAAAATTTAATTACATTCTCTAAACATATATGTATTAGATCAATGTTTGATGAAAAGATGCACAGTGGAAACATTATGTAATAATACACAAGTGTATAAGTCTGGTATATATGGACATGTATACACTACGTACTTGAATAATACACAGGTGTATACGTCCGGTATATATCGACTTGTATACATATATGTACTTAAATAATACACAGGTGTATGAATCTGGTTTATACCGACCTGTGGGAACGAAATGTAATAATATACAAGTGTATAAGTCTTGTATATACTGACCTGTATACACATATGTTAAAAAACATAATTTAATTAGTTTTTGTATTTAATTTTAAAGAGAACATAAGAATTTATTTAAAAAGACATTAGCCATTCAATCTCTTATAATTAAAATAATAGAGAAATAATTAAAAATGAGAGAGAGAGAGAAAGAGAGAGTATTAAGAGATGAGAAAATTAAGATATTTTCATTAAAAGTACTTAGCTAATGTCAATCTTACCCTTTTTAATCTAAAAAATGATCAAGGGCTAAGATTAGTTCACTCAGTTCACTCTCAAGAAGCTGTTCACAAATGAACCAAATCCTATATATATCTAATGGAGGGTTATATTGAGAAACGCTAAATATTGCGAGAACCGTGAGAAAAAATAAAAAAAAAACAATTAAAACCATTTTTTTAATGCAAACCTCATTGAAATTAAAATACAATGTAAAATAATAATTTACAACGTTAAATAGTTCATTTTTCCTTTCAAAATCACTTTTATTAGATTTTTTTACACATGTGTTATATCTACACATATATAATTTTTTTGTATTTACGAATTCACTTAAAATTTTTAATTTGAATTATTTTTTACCAAGTTCTCGTGATTTTTTCTTTCGTTCTCACCGTTCTCACAATATTTAGCGTTCTCATTTAAACCTTTCCTTATATATATATATATATATATATATATATATATATATATATATGGGAGGGGCTCATGCGAGAACCACCCTTATTGTGAGAACCTTGAGAACCAATGTGAACACAACCTAAAATAGCTAAAAAAACCTAACCCCCCCACCCCCCCCCCCCCCCAAAACCTAAACCCCCCCCCCCCCCCAAGCTAAAAAAAAACCTAAAAAAACCTAAAAAAAAACCTAACCCACCCCCCCCCCCCCCCAAAAAAAAACCTAAACCCCCCCTCCCCCACCCCCCAAAAAACCTAAACCCCCCCCACCCCCCCCCAAGCTAAAATGCTAAAAACTAAACCCCCAAAAAACCTAAAAAAATCTAAAAAAAAATCTAAATTTTTTTTTTGATTTTTTTAATATTTTTTTAGGCTAAAATCGCTACTTTTCGAAGCAAAAAAAAAAAAGTAATTTTAAAAAAAAAAAAAAAAAAAAAATTTTTTTGGCTTCGAAAAGTAGCGATTTTAACCTAAAAAATATTAAAAAAATCAAAAAAAATTTGTTGTATGATTTTTAGCTATTTTTAGGCATTTTTGGTGTGTTCACATTGGTTCTCGCGGTTCTCACAATAAGAGGTGGTTCTCGCATGATCTTCTCCCTATATATATATATATATATATATATATATATATATGTAATATAAGTATCTAGGGGAAAACCCATTTAATCTAGAAAACTTGGGAAACCTGAATTGTGTGGACATGATTAATCCACATCATATCTTTTAAAACACATGTTCAAAGGCCAAATTGGTCATTTATTCGAGCCATCACTTCACTCTCTTCCCCATCCCATCAAGTCACATTTATTACCCATCACCTTTTTAATCAAAAAAATATACTACAGAACTTATATTTCTTTCTTCCTTCTTCATCCTCCATTCCTTTCTTCCGCAAAAACCCTAACTTCATTGCTTTCTTCGATCTTTCATTGCCGACCCACATGATTTCGTGTCTGATCTTCAGGCTTATTCTCCTAGCCGTGTATTCCGGAACAATTTCATCGGCGATGAATCACCGACGGTTTACTTCCAGCAGGCTTCATCTTCTTTAGGTATGTGAATGAATCAAAATTCTGTTCTTTTTTTTTAGGAGACAATCATGTTTTTTTTTTGTTTCTGTTCTTCTTTTTAGGAGTCAATCATCTTCTTTCTAGGTAATCATCTTCTTTTGGTTCTTGTTCTTCTTTTTTTATGAGTCAATCATGAATACCCTACCATTTACATGTTTGTTGGTGTGGTTGAAAGGATAAATTTGTTCTTTTTTTACCAGACAATTGTGGTTTCTTTTCCAAGTAGTGTGAACTGTTTTTTTTGGTTTTTTTTTTGCGGATTAGGTGATTTGTTTTGGATCCTTTTGTTTAACTTATTTGAAGTTTTTCACAGTTTTTAATATCTTGCACAACCAGGCAGCCAATTTGTATTTTCTTTTTGTTTTGTTGGTGTTTGAAACCCATGACTATACAAGTTTATGATTTATGGTATAATCAGGTCTTGGACATATCTGATAGGAAATTGATGGCTGTGTTTTGGGCTGATGAGATCTCCAAGCTAAACTACAAGGCTTTTGGCGATGTGTTTAGCGTTCGATGCTACTTACCAGACAAACAAGTTAGTAGATGCATTACACCTAATATATGGAACATGTTGTACATGTGTTACACATGTAGCTCTTATGTTACAACCTTTTCTGTTACCTCAAAACAATTTGTAACATGTGTTTACAGATCTGCCTTTTTTTTAATTTCTGACAGTTGTACATGTGTTACACATGTAGCCCTTATGCTAAGCGGTTTTGGAAAAAAGGATAAATTCATTGTTACTTCAAATCGATAGGTAATTCTAAGATGTGTTACACATGTTACAATTATCCATTGTTTCGAAGTAACAATAAGCATTCTAAACATTAGGCAGTTGTAACATGTGTTACACAAGTAGCTCTTATGTTACAATCTTTCCTAACAAATGTAAGGCGTATTACATGTGTTACACATCTAACTATTAAGAGAAATGGTTGTGAAAAAAGATATCTTTACTATTACTTCAAAACAATAAGCAATTGTAACATGTGTTACATGTGTTATAGATCTGCATTTTTTACATTTCTGACACATGTACATGTGTTACACATGTGGGCCTTATGCAGGGGGTTTGGGAAAAAAAATAAATTCATTGTTAACGATAGGGGATTTTAAGATGTGTTACACATGTTAGAATTGTCTATTATTTTGAAGTAGCAATAGGCATTCTAACATGTATCTGCATAATGTTGTGAAAAAAGATTCCTTCATTGTTATTTCAAAACAATAGGCAGTTGTAACATGTGTTAGACATGTAGCTCTTATTTACAATCTTTCCTAACAAACGTAAGGCGTATTACATGTGTTACACATCTAACTATTAAGTAAGATAAATGGTTATGAAAAAATATATCTTTATTGTTACTTCAAAACAATAAGAAATTGTAACATGTGTTACATGTGTTATAGATCTGCATTTTTTAAATTTCTGACACATGTACATATGTTACACATGTAGGCCTTATGCTAGGGGGTTTGGGAAAAAAGATAAATTCATTGTTAACGATAGGGAATTCTAAGATGTGTTACACATGTTAGAATTGTCTTTTGTTTTGAAGTAACAATATGCATTCTAACAGGTATCTGCATAATGTTGCGAAAAAAGATTCCTTCATTGTTACTTCAAAACATTAGGTAGTTGTAACAGGTGTTACACATCTTAAAATTGTCTATCTTTTTCAAATAACATCTGGCATTCTGACATGTATCTGCATAATGTTAAGGGTTGGAATAAGAATATGCATTTTATTTTGAGTTCTGACACCTGTTACATGTGTTACACCGACATGTAACATGATTTTATGCTAACTGCCCACCTTTTTTTCCCAGGTACAACATGTTTTTTGTACCATTCACTGGTGTAGACAACCACATGCATTATGTGACCTTTGGTGCTGGGTTGCTTTTAAATGAGACTGTTGAATCTTATAAATGGGTACTCCAAGCATTCCTGAAAGCACATGGGACTGAACCCCGATTGATCTTAAGCGATCAAAACCCATCGATGAAACAGGATATTCAACAAGTCTTTACAATCGCTGACCAGACACCAATTTTTGACATGAGTTATGTACGTGTAACAATATTTTGGACTTTGCACCTCGATGCAGCAACAAAACTGTTACGTGTGTAACACGTATTATCCAATACTTGTTTTGTTTAGGTATGCTACTTTTTGCAAGTTAATTGGTGATGCTCAGTATGCTATTCGTTACTTAGTTTAAAGTATGTACGTTTCATGTAAAACATAAACAATATCCCGCTCATGTTTCAACTTGTATTTTAATTTGACAATGGCATGGTTGCCCTTAACTTATTTCACTAGATGTGTATGTTCTTGTATATGGTACCACTTTTACATGCTACGTTTACCAGCATTAAGTTTTAAAAACTTTTGCTGTGCACTTAAATGGCGGTTTTTATGTTTAAGTACCTATTTTTGTTTTTTGAAAAGTGTGCACCCCGTAACCAATTCGGTAACCAATGAAACCTTCATGTATTACTTGTGTTAAACACTACTTTTATTTGGTTACTTGGATTATATTACATGACAATGATTCCCATGTGTTGCATATACTTTTGTAACTTGTGTTACAAATCACATGTATAGCATGTTTGGATGTATACACGTTACATATACCAAGTGTTTTTCATACACATATATACCGAGTGTGTTTCATACACACATGTAACATGCAAAAGCCTTGTGGTGCATATGTTACATCTATAGGTATGTTATTACATGTGTGTACATGTTACGCACTCTATACTTATGTAACATGTGTAGCTCATAGAATACTAGGATACGTATAGATGCGTCTTGTTTACACACGTTAGTAACATGTGTTAATGACTATCACATGTTACAATTGAAGTAACATGTTGACAAACAACATACACTTACATAACATGTGTTAATGAGTGTCACATGTTACAATTGAAATAACATGTTAACATGTGTTCATTACACTTGTGTAACATGTTTCAATGAGTATCACATGTTCCAATTGAAATAACATGTTAAGATTCGTATATATGTGCCTTGTTTTTATTTACTACATCATATGTAACACATGTTACTTACATGTTCAACCATGTGCTGCATATACTTACGTAAGATGTGGAACGCATGTTACAATTGCTTATTGTTTTGAAGTAACAGTAAAGCTATGTACCTTGTTTTCTACTTCATCCTGTGTAACACACATTACACTTGTTAATGAGTATCACATGTTACAATTGAAACAATATGTTGACCACCAAATGCTCGTCTACTACTTGCTTACAATTGGTAATGAATAAAACATGTTAACTAGTAACACATGTTTAACATTGTTTTGGCCAATTTGATAACGGATAACTTGTAACCAAATAGATTTGCCACCATAACTGTTTAACATCCAGACACTAACATATTGCAGACAAGACCAGAATGGTCATATTGTATTTTGGGTTATGGCTATAATTTAAAATAAAGAAAATTCGTGGTGACTAGGATAGTTACAAAAACCACCACGCATATATCACCAGCCAGTTGACTTCTTATAAACAAAAGTTGTGGTACCCAAGATAACTATAAAAACCACCATAGATGTTCACCACAAAAACCGTAGAAAAGACCACACTACCACAGTCAGTGCGCCCCCCTAAATGAGGCGGCTTCTATCTTGCCTTTCAAAGTGTTAGAGGGCGACAACAGAATATGAGTGGCATACTTCATCCACAACTTTCTCACCTCCTTCATTTTCCTGCTCCCATTTGTACTAAACCCAACTTCAAATGGTTCATGCACCCCCCTGAACTTTTCCATGTGCCTCATTAAGAAGATACCGCAGTCTGTACCGTTCCCACCCGTGGCCCAATCAAGCTTCTTCCTCTTGATTTCCAAACCCTTGATTACCGAACTCCTTGGATGGTTTACCTCCTCTAGGTAACATACAAACGTCTCCTTCTGGTAACATAGAACAAAAATCACACTGAGATGGTATATCATGTTACACACAATCTGATGAATATTGGCATTTTATAGTGTACTTACATATTTATACGGTACTGACTTATTGATGTAAACATCACTATCCTGTGAAGATGAAGTAACACATATTAGCATGCCTATTATTACTTCAAAACAATAGACAATTTTAACATGTGTAACACATCTTAGAATTTGCCTATTGTTTTGAAGTAACAATGAATTTATCTTATTTCCCAAACCCCTTGGCATAAGGGCTACATGTGTAACACATGTACATGTGTCAGAAATTTAAAAATTGCAGATCTGTAACACATGTAACACATGTTACAATTGCTTATTTTTTTGAAGTAACAGTAAAGATATCTTTGTTCACAAGCATTTATCTTAATGGCTACATGTGTAACACCTGTTAGAAGTGCCTATTTTTTGAAGCAACAATGAAGGAATTTTTTTGACAATTCTATTGTTAATTTAAAACTATTGACAATAAGCAATTGTAACACATGTTACAATTGCTTATTGTTTTGAAGTAACAGTAAATATATCTTTGTTCACAAGCATTTTTCTTAATGGCTACATGTATAACACATGATACAAGTGCCTATTTTTTGAAGTAACAATGAAGTAATCTTTTTGACAATTCTATTGTTACTTCAAAACTATTGACAATAAGTAATTGTAACACATGTAACACATGTTACAATTGATTATTGTTTTGAAGTAACACTAAAGATATCTTTGTTCACAAGCAATTATCTTAATGGCTACATGTGTAACACATGTTACAAGTGCCTATTTTTGAAATAATAATGAAGGAATCTTTTTGACAATTCTATTGTTACTTCAAAACAATAGACAATAAGCAATTGTAACAAATGTAACACGTGTTGCAATTGCTTATTGTTTTGAAGTAACAATAAAGATATCTTTGTTCACAAGCATTTCAATTCTTTGTTCACAAGCATTTATCTTAATGGCTACATGTGTAACACAGGTTACATAATGTTAGCACAACCTCCAGTGTAACACAAGTTACAAACATCTGTTGCATATATGCAGCCCCTCTTTATGTCCAAAAAAAGGGCTGGTGTAACTATAAGTAACATGTGTAACATTGTTACAGCATATGTACCTGCTAGTTATGCCAACAAAAAAAACACAACTTTTTATATGTAAAATAAACGAGATCATCAACTATTAGATTATGTACTTTCTAAAGGTAATGAAAATGTGATATTCGAGTGAAGTTTATACAAGATAACTAACAACACATCTAAAACAACATTTCAACATTTAAAAAGATATACATTTATAATCAAACAACAACCGAGAATATCAAAAACTCAACATGATTTTAACACAAAAACAAAAACCTGCAAACTACATAAACATTTACCAATTACTAGAACACTTTGAGCACACAAAAAAATATTAACAGCCATTTTAACAAAAAAAAATCAAGTCTGAAATGATTTTTCAAAATAAAACACTCAAGAGATTGCTGTTCTTGGTGTTCAGAAGAACACGATGAAGAGTGTTGTTTCTCTCTCTAAAATAACAACTTTCTCTCTCTAAAACACTTACCGGATCTAGAGCCTTCCAATGAACATGATAAAGATTGTTGTTTCTCTCTCTAAAACAACAACTTTCTCTCTCTATAAAACTTCATCTTATCATCGTTCACACAAATGAAGAGATCGAATGGGGGTGATGATGGTTTGATATTTAGAATTTTGAATCTTGAACACAGAGAATTAAAGATATGGGATGAATGAATCTTGAAGAGAGAGAATTAGAGATATCAGATGAAGATGGTTTGATGGTGACAAGTTGAATAAAAAGAGAGAAAATGAGACATGAGGTAATGATGGTTATAATATATAATTTGTACCTAGTACATGTTGTTTTACCCAAATGCCCCTCAATCCACTCATCAACCCAAAAAAAAGTAATTAATTTAAACCAATAAAGCTTAAAAAATCATGAACCCTTAGATGATCTAGATCAATGGTTATAAATATGGTTTCTTAGGTTTTCTTACCACAAATAAGTTTTCTATAGATCCTTTCCCTATATATATATATATATATATATAGGGTCAGGATTTAGAGAAAACGCTCAAAAGTGTGAGAACGGAGAGAACGCTTATGGATCGTCCGATCAAAACAATCTATGGACTAGATTGGCGCGATGGCATTTTAGTAAATAACACCAATTTTATTACGTGGACGCGCGTCATTAAGGGTAAAAAAGTAAAAAAATCATTCCTCACATAAAACACCATTGAAAATAAAACCCTAAATAAATACAAAACGCCAATTTTATCACTGCGTACTTTTTTCTGTGTTTTTATTTAAGCTCTCTGGCTACAAAAATGCCATAAAATATGAAACGCCATTATATATAACGCCAAAGTTTACATCCGGATAAATGTTAATTACATTTTTTGTTATAAAAATAACATCCCGCCTAACCTACGCGCCAAAAAAATTCTATAAATAGAAACGCCTCACCACCTTCTGTTTATCACACCAAAAAAACACAAAAAAACACACAGTGGTTGCTAAAAAATTTACAACTCAATGTAAAATGCCAAAAAATACAACGACAGCAAACATCTTTTCTTTCATCCTCAGTAATGTTCTGTATGAAGCTTCATTTAATGATTTTTTTACGCGAGTGTAGAATGATTTTGCTGCATGAGATGGACAAAATTGAAAAAAGAGGGACTGATGACACCCATATGTCATACTGTCATCTTTGTTCCTGAAGAAGGTTTGGATGATAAGAAGAGACTTATACCAGTGGTAGATAGCATCCACCCACAGGGGGTCGCTCTATGTCTCCAACATCAACAAAGACACTTCAACACATGAACAAAGAAAATAAACAACGCCAAACCTAAAACGCCATTTATTTGTCACATTTCTTTTAGTTTCAAAAGAAAAAAGAGACTGAGGACACTGGAGATTTAAAATCATAAATTGCTTCTACTTTGTTTTTTTTTTTTACTTTTTTTAATTTTCTTTGTCTATTGTTTGTTTTGTAATGTCAGTTAATAAACAACAAAATAATATTTAATGCTATAATAAAAAATATAATAAAACACCAAAATTAGCAAATACGTGTAAAACGCCATAATGCCATAAAAAAGCCCCAAAAAACTACCAAACTATAATAAAATTAATTTGAACAACTAATATTATAAAAAAAGAGTGAAACAATGTGCAAAGAATATAAAACAAAAGAAGTCCAATAGTTATCTAACCGCCATTGGAAAACAAAACGCCATAATTACAGCTGTTAAAAGATTTGACGTGTTACACCATAAAACTGTTGAGTCTGAAAACAAAATACGGTAAACTGCAAAAAAATAGTAAAATGAAACCACGGTAAACATAATTACTAACATTTATTATATTAAATTTATTTATCTTTTTCAAAACGCCATAATTACCTGACATACGCGGGAAAAAAAGTCAATATAAAAGAAGACCATCACAACCCAAGCTCAAACACGCCAAAAAGACTAAAACGCCACATATTCTCCAAAACGCCAAAAAACTTAAAAAATGACTAAGGTTATTGCATGGAGGTTTGAAAGGAAAGAAAAAAGATTCATCATAAAGTTCGCTGACAGGAGAAGGGTAAAGGTAAGAACAATAAAAGTCATGATGGGAATGAATGAAAATGTTCAGAAGGATATCCTGGCCCTTGGGGTTCCAAGAGACAACGATTGTGAAAGAACAAGAACTGTAATAAAAAGACTGGAGAGAAAGTTTCCAGCAAAAGATGATGAAGATGATATTGAAGATACTCAAATACCAAAACTTAGCAGTTGGGTATTGCATGAGGAAGAAGGAACACTTGAGTAAGTTATAAAAACGGGGTGCAATATTCAAGACCAATGGAAGAAATGTTGAAGACAGGGTTGTTATCTATCATTGAACAACTCTGTGATTTAACACCTTCAAACAATCCAAAAACCAAGGATGCAGTGATATTCAAGAATAGGCTGGAGCAAAGAAGAGACGAGCTAATGGGGTTATACGCAAAAATGAAATTTGATGATGAAGAATCTGAAGAAAGTGAAGAACAAAGCGATGGGTATAACTCTGATGTAATCCCACCTACGGAAGACTATTAGATTATTTTGATTTTCGAGTTATTGTAATTTTTTAAAATATTAATATATGGTAATGAATTATTAACAAAAAGATACAAAACGCCAAAAATGACATGGAAAAAGCCATAACGCCAAAATATTAACTATGTGACACAAAAAGAATTAACTCAAAGAGAAGAAATCTGAGAAAAAAAATAAAACGCCAAATAATTAATAAATCTACAAAACGCCAAAATTATCTTGCACGCAAAAAATAAAGAAACATGTCAAACACGAAAATCGTGAAAGGAGAAGAATACTAAAAAGACAAAAAACACCTCGGACCCTGATCATACCCCACGCCACGTGTTCTGCCAGGATGCGTTCTCACCGTTCTCACACTTTTTGCCGTTTTCTCCTGATCCCGTTTCTATATATATATATATATATATGTATATATATATAATGATGTGACAAATGTCAAAATTTCAGGTATCCGTACAACTACTAAACCCTGATTAGTGCTTAACGACAGTGCTGAATTACAATTAATGACTTGAACTGCTTTCTGATTACTGCTTTATACCTGCATGTGCATCACATATTTCAAATGATATGTCATTATTGCATGAGAGCTTTATTGACTCAAATGATGCACGAAACACAGTTAGCACAGTTATCAGATAAATCAGGGAAATGCTGACAGAACTCAGTGCATAGACAGATAGTGTGTTGAGACACAGAATGAGCCAGAAACTAAGTATTACACTAGTATAGTGTGTAGGAAAGTAAGGATCATAAAACTGCCTTCCTAGTGATAGTTTAAGTGCCGGAAAGTGCCTAAAACTCACATAAAGTGCTGAAATCAGCAATTTTCAGCATTTAAACAATCTAATATCATGCAGAAATATGGTTAAATGGTCCTGAATGCTTTCCTAAGTGTTGGGAATTAAAAGTGTCACAAAAAGGTAACATAAAGCACACTAAACTGCATAAGTTAGCACCTTAACGAACCGGAAACCAACCGAACAACCGGACACTACCAGAAACACCAAATTTACACGAGAAGCACTGTTTTAACATTACCAAGCTAGTTATGGTCCCCGAACATCGTAAAAATCATAAATATCTGTAGGATCGAAGTTTCGACCTAATGAGTCAATCAGAAGAGTTCTAATCCAAACCAAAGGCGGAATTCAATGATTCGGACATGATTGCAGCTTGTTTAACACTAAGAATCACTTTAAATGTTGTTTAGATTAATTTAAAACATATTACAGATCGTTCGACACTTCGGCAGCACTTCATCTCTGGAATCAGAATGTTACAAATGAAATCATGAGCTTACCTATTTATAGAAGTCACCAGTCCGCACGAACCACACATCACCAGGTCGTGCGACCTGGTCAGTTCGTGCGACCTAGACAATAACCTTTAAACTCCTATTTTCTTGACTACCGAGCTCCAGTCTATCCTATCTAGTTACATGACTAGATACAAGACGACGTCAACAGACATATGCACCAACAGACTCCCCCTTGGATGTTGACAAGTCTTCAGTGTATTGAGTCTTCAGTCTTGATCGGTCTACTCGCTCTTTCCAAAATATCTGTCTCTGTAAGCATCTTTCAAACTCTATCTTCTTCTTTCAGAATCTCAATCTTGCTCTATTCTCTCTCTAATTCTCTTGATCAGATCTCTTGATTCCTTAAGCTCATCAGTTTCAGCGGCTTCTATCTCGAGCAATGTTCCAGAATCAGAGTCTGGCTCTTTTAAACTTCAAACTCCCCTTTGCTAACAGACTCCCCCTTAAATTGTTCTAGGATCGCAATCTGACATAGCTCTCGTTCCAAGTCATGACCTGGCTCAAACTCTGCTCAGGCTTAGACACGGGGATCTGCACAAATCTCTACCCAAAAGTAAATTTCACAATTTTTTAAAATTTAACAAATTTAGAAATCACTTGTAGAAATCATTCATCATCAACAATAGTTCTATCAAGTTCAAATTAATGACCTTGATTAACTAACACTAAAATCAGCTTCAAAACATTTCTAATTTCAAACAAACTCTCTCCCAATCCTGTTGTCCATCATGTTTAGCACTCGGAATTTTGAAAATCAGCTTTCCAACATCAGTTGTCGAAAATAAGATGAAATAAAATCTTTTTGAATTTTCAAAATTTTATGCTAAAACACATTAATGAAAAGCAGTAAAGAAATATTTACAAACAATATTTTTGTGAGTTTGTGTAAGAGGATCATATCAGTTTATGACAAATCACTAGCACCGTTGAGCTTTAAACACTTTAAGTTCTAAACGATTCACTTAGATTGTCAGTATACTGATCCACTTAAATTTTCACACAAAGTTCAATTGATTCGAGATACGAGATTAGTGTTTTAATGGACTTAACTTATTCGCGTGTCCCACCTCAGAATATACTCTCGTATCCAGACTCTTATATTCAGTCTTACAGGTGAATGTACACTAATGATATCTGTAAAGGGTAAATGCGAGGCCATGAGAGCTCAGGCTAGAACTTCCGTTCAATCAGAGAGATGATGGCTCGACTTTAAGGTGTGTTCCCTTTAGAGAATCTTTTCTTCAACAGCACATGATTATCATTTTTGAATGTTTCATCATTTTTTATGCTGAGGGTGGGCTTTATGATTAAAGCAGTGCAAAGTATTATACGAGGACTAGGCTATTGCTCCCGCAAAATCAGAAGTCCTGGTATAATACCCCAGATATCATCACGCACAAAGACCTAGTATGTCAGAAATAGAAAGCCCTTCAAACAAGATTTCAGGGGTTACCTATATATCCGAGAGATATTCCCCACGAAATAAGTAAGTATTTGATATTTAGGTTTATATCTCGACAAACAATCTACTAAGTGTGTAAAAATCTACTGGCATATCATCAGTGAGACCGTTTATCACATTTTAACTTTCCAAATCTTTAGCGTACTGTGATTGTCTACTGATGTACTATCATTTCCTCTTTTTCACAACAAAACTCATTTTGATTTTTCGATGTTTTTGGTTTTTAGATTTTATCATGTTTTTGGATTTTTCAAATTTTCAAAATTTCTAAAATTTTTTACTCCCCTTAAAATCAAAAATATGTTTTAATTTTTGATTTTCTGGGAAAATTTGAAAATATACGCAATAAACTGTACAAATAAACAGACAAAACTGATGTGAATCGCTTCAATTTTTTCAACTATTTTCTCCACCACCTTTTCAATCACAATCGGTTCTTTATCAACTTCCATCTTCACTTCATTCTCTTCAACCTCGACCTTCTCTGTCGGTTTTTCTTCAACTTTTGCCTTATCAGCTTCCATCTGAACTTTAGTCTGTTCTTCAGCAACCCTTCTTGCTTCAATTTCTCTCTTCAGTCTAGCAGCCATTTTCTCTTTTAAGTATCCAATTGTTTTCTAGCTCTATTAATATACTCTTCCTCATCATCAGTGTCTTCATCACTTCCTGAAGATTTAAAAATCGGTTGTCTTCTAGGACGGTTCTTAGATTTGACTGTTTCTTCTTCTGAGGTTGAGTCTTCAAAAAATCTAGCAACAAATGCTTTAGAAACTGAAGGTCTAGAAGGATCATAATCATCCCAATTGAAATCTTTTGGAATCCTTTCATCTTCTTGATCTATCAGACCATAACAAGCTCTCTTCTTTCCATCTTCAATTGCAATAGTATTTGAGTGTGAAGATTGTTGTTGATATGGTTGTTGAGCAACCTGATGATAAATTGCTTTTCGATGATAATCGTTGTTTCCAAAAGGATCTTGTCTTCCGGTTGCTTCTCTGTTTGTACACTCTCGTTTAAAATGTCATTTTTCTCGGCAACGAAAACAAGTAACCTTCGATTTGTCAAAACCTAGCTGAGATGTAGCAGGATCACGAAGATCATCTCTTCCTGTGATCTGTTTGAACTTTTCTGCTCTTCTCAAAACACTTGCTAAGCACCACTTGATATCCATCAACTCAAGTTCCTCAGAATCAATCTGATCATAATCCTCTTTAGTAAGCATCGGATTTCCGATTCGTCCAGCAACTAAGCTTTCATACGATTCTAACATAGTGACAAGAGATGCCATGTGTTGCTTCGCAGTATCTGGAGAAAAATTTTGACCATTTTAAATATGTAATGTAACATTGCATTGCAATACTTGACTGGTTGAATTTGTTGAACTTTGTTGTTGAGAACTCGGTGTCGAAAAATTTGGTTCAAAATTTGAATAAGACGAAGAAAATCCACTGCTCTGATTTGTGTTGCTTGCATTTGTTCCTGAAGAATTTTCAGCGCTGAATGTAGTTTGAATCTTTGGACTAGGAGTGGTCTCAACTTTGCTTCCTCGATAGTATAGACTAACATCTTGTTGAGCACTTGGACTCCTCATGGTAGCAGTTTTCTGAATAGCCAATTCATGTTCTTCCAACTTCTGGATAAACTTACTCAAATTCATATCTTCAAATTGTCGGTTATGCTTCAAAATCAATAGATATGTTCCCCATTCATTCTGTGGTAACACATCGGCTAGCTTATCAACCCATTCTTCATCTTCTTTCTTGATGTCCAATCTTTTCATCTCCATGACTAGATGACAATATCTCTCGATAATCTTCCTAGTCGTCTCACCTTCAAAAGCTGTAAACATATCAAAAGATTTTTTTAGTAATGCTCATTTATTTTTTATCATTTCAGCACTACCCTTAAACTTTTTAATCAAAGCTTTCCAGATTGATCTAGCAGTTCCCTTATGTTGAAGCAAAACAAAGATATCTTCTTTTGCCGCTTGTTGGAGAATGCTAATCATCATCTTTTCACTGGTGTATCTTAATTTTTCATCCGGTGTAAATTGACTTAATGGTTTTTCATTTTCAAGATCATCTTTCGGTAAAGTATAATCTTTCTCTAACGAAACCCATGCATCAAACTTATTTGCTTGCACCCAGTTTTCAAAACGATCTTGCCATCCTTTAAAATCCTCAATGTACATAAGCTTTGGAGGTTTTTGGAAAGTTCCCGTTTCATTTTCGATACCAGCAGTCTCAAGAACGGTAACTGGAGTAGCTGGGGCAGTAGCAAAGGCTTTGTAAAACTCGTTTTCCATGTTTCGGTAAAAAGGTTTCCAAAATCACAATGTTCAAGCGAACTGGTAAGTTTCCAAGCGATCTGATTGCTTCACATGACCTGACTCCTCGTACGACCTGATGTGATGACAATCCGTGCGACCTGACTCAATTCCAAGCGACCTGGAGTTACTTCGCACGATCTTAATAATTTCAAACGATTTGGACTCACTCCGTACGACCTGAGTAATTTTCAAACGACCTGACTATCTTTCACGTGATCTAAACAATTTCAAATGACCTGATAAGGTCAAATCGTGCGAACTGATCAACTTTCACGCGACCTGACCTGAAGCCAAGTTTCACACGTTCTGAACTATTCTCGAACGATCTGGCATGTTTTTTCACATGATTTGGTCAATTTTATCAAGTCCTAGGTTGATTTTAGGTCTGATTTATTCACGGATTGTTTAAAACTCAATTTTACGTGTTATATGTGAAATTCCGATCATTTTAGCTGTGAAAACATTCTGATTTAGAAGAAAATGTGTAGAAGAATGAGTTGAAATCAGGTTAATCAGTGAAAACAAGCTGAAATGGTAAGAACTCTTCCTCCTAAGCTCTGATACCACTTGTAGGATCGAAGTTTCGACCTAATGAGTTGATCAGAAGAGTTCTAATCCAAACCAAAGGCGGAATCCAATGATTCGGACATGATTGCAGCTTGTTTAACACTAAGAATCACTTTAACTGTCGTTTAGATTAATTTGAAACAGATTACAGATCGTTCGACACTTCGGAAGCACTTCGTCTCTGGAATCAGAATGTTACAAATGAAATCATGAGCTCACCTATTTATAGAAGTCACCAGTCCGCACGAAACTCACATCACCAGGTCGTGCGACCTGGTCAGTTCGTACGAACTGGACCAGCCAGTTCGTGCGACCTGGACAATAACCTTTAAACTCCTATTTTCTTGACCACCGAGCTCCAGTCTATCCTATCTAGTTACATGACTCGATACAAGATGATGTCAACATACATATGCACCAACAATATCTAGTAACTAAGGTAACTAACTAGATACTTACATTTTTACCCTAAACTAACTAATGTTTACAAACCTAGTCTACATACCCCCCACCTATGTAATCGGCCAACATGGCCCCCACATAATGATTTGTTTTAATTTTATAATAGATCATGTTTATACTTTATATGACATATTATACAAGAGTTAAACTCTAGACATGGGTTATAAGTAATCATACAAGATCATCACTTCATTTCTAAACACACTAAAACACATACTCTTTCTCTCCTTCTCCCTTGTGCTCTCGGCCGACCCCAACCACACCAACATCACCTTCATTCACTCATCTTCTCTACATTCTAAGCACATCCAAAGGTGTTAGAGGCTACATAAAGAAGCTAGGAGCTTATGGAAGTTCAAGGACCTTGTTCATTTGCTTTTATCCACTTGTTTTCTTCTATTGATCATCTCTAGCCTTGAGCTAGTGGTAAGAACCTTGATCTTTCTATTTTACATCTATTTTAAGTGGTTAAAAGATGTTACATAATGTTAATCATGAAGAACACTAAGAATCAAAGGAATGAAACTTGAACATAAGCATGAATAATGAAGAAACTAAGTTGTTTCTGTGTTGAAATACTCGTTGATCATTGTTTGCTTGTGAAAATGATATTGATCATCATATGATCTTGCTAGATCATGATTAAAAACATAATCTAGCAAGATGAGAGGATCAACATGATAGAAGTTAATGGATCATCCTCATGAGAAGCATGAAGTTGAAAGAATATGTGGTTTTCTTGTAAAATAATGATCAAAGTGAATTGTTAATCATGTAGATCTAAAATTTCAAGAGTGATTTATCAAGAAACCAAGTAAAAAATATAAGATTTATTTGATCTTGGTTCTTACATAAACAAACCTTATTTTTGGTGGTTAATAAAGTGTAGAAGTATTGTGTAACAAGAAAAATCCATGAAGAAACATTTTTAGAAAATATGATCATAAGTTGTAAAGATCTATATTCTTTAAAAATGAAGTTTTTAAAGTATCAATTACACTTTAGAAGGTAACAAG
Source organism: Helianthus tuberosus (assembly GCA_030545235.1). NCBI lineage: Eukaryota > Viridiplantae > Streptophyta > Magnoliopsida > Asterales > Asteraceae > Helianthus > Helianthus tuberosus. The sequence goes on along the minus strand of CM060358.1, from coordinate 117,758,290 downwards.
GCTTACTAAGAACACTAGTAATTTACCACAATTTTTTTTCAAATTTTCAAGTTCATGAAGTAGTAGATTATGCTTGTTTTTGGCAAAATTGGTAAGCAAAGATTGTTTATTGTTGATTGTGGATTGATGGAGTTGATTTTTACAAAAGAAAATGATATGCTTGAAAGCATGGAAACCTCTATTTTTAGGGGAAACTATGGCAAAATTTTTCTATAAATTAAACACTTAGAAAAATATTTCTAAACAAATATTTACAAGTGTATTTTAAACCATGGATTTTCACATAAAATTTTCCATATAATTTTTGTTCAAAAATATAAATATTGGAGGTTGGTTTTTATAAATAAAAGTGACTAAATATGTATTTAGGAAATATATATTTAGATGACACCATGTGTGTGATTATTTGTATATTATGTATATTAGTTATATTATTTTAGGACTTGAAATAATATAACCCATTAAAATACCAAGAAATTACAATCCAAAATATTATCAAAATACCAAGAATATGAATATACAAGTCATACACAAAATATTGGTGAAACCAAACTAAGGAATATAACTTACAAAATTTTCCGGGAATAATATTTACAAGTATATTTTGGTAAATAATATTTTGGACACCAAATGGATGAAAATATGATTTTTACAATTATTACAAAGTTATATCATATTTTTGACAAAAGGAAAATATATTATTTTTGGGTTAATAAAAATATGTATTTTCTTGGGAATATTAGAAGATATATTATTTTTGAAAGAAATATATAATTTCTCAAAAAAAAAAAAAAAACGGAATATATTATTTTTGGAGAAAAATAAGTATATATATATATATTTTCGAAGTTAGACTTGAAAATATATTATTTTTGGAACTTATATGAAAATACAAATATTTTTGCCCAAGGGAAAGATTATAAATAATTTTTCTAAGTAGTATTTCTTAAAGTATATATATTTGGAAATATATATTGGTGAACTTTTATTAAAGATAATATTCCAAAAAATTTATACGAAATTAAGCATAAGGATATTTAATGAATACAATAAAAATATGTATTCTCATACGTATAAATACACACCGGAATACGACCCTAATACATGGCAAAAATATACAAGTATAAAAATACGAATACAAATACAACCATCCTTGGGAAGGAAATACATGTATAAATACTTGAGAAGTATCAAGTTAAAATATATTATTTTAACTATTATTCCAAAATTTAATAAATATAATTTAAGTTAAAATATTTAATATTTTAACAAATAATTAAAACTTGGAAGACCATGCAATCTGCTTTGGGAACCCAACTGAATCAATGCACTGCTTATCATCCTCAAACAGATGGTCAATCTGAAAGGACGATTCAAACTTTGGAGGATATTCTTAGAGCATGCGTGATAGACTTTGGTGGTAATTGGGATTCTCATCTGCCATTGATCGAGTTCTCTTACAACAATAGTTATCATGCTAGCATTAAAATGGCACCATTCGAAGCTCTCTACGGTCGAAAATGTCGTTCACCTGTCTGTTGGAACGAGACCGGTGAAGCTCAGCTTACTGGACCTGAGCTCGTTCTGGAAACAACAGACAAAATCAAGAAAATTCGCGATAATCTTGTGACAGCTAGATGCCGTCAAAAGAGTTATACGGATTTACGACGCAAGCCCTTAGAATTTCAGGTCGGAGACCGTGTCCTACTCAAGGTGTCACCTTGGAAGGGAGTGGTGAGATTTGGAAGGAAAGGAAAACTTGCACCTTGATATGTGGGACCATTTAAGATTGTGGAAAGAATTGGGAAGGTTGCCTATCGACTAGAGCTACCTCGAGAGCTTGGAAATATTCACCCGAATTTTCACGTGTCCAATTTGCGAAAGTGTTTAGCTGACACTGATCTTCACATTCCTCTCGACGAGATCCGAATCGATGAAACGATGCACTTTGTCGAGAAACCAGTGGAGATCGTGGACTGTACTTTCAAACAGTTGAAGAAAAAACAGATTCATTTGGTTAAAGTTCGTTGGGAGTCCAAACGTGGCCCAGAGTTTACTTGGGAACGTGAGGACCAAATGAAGGCAAAATATCCGCATTTGTTTTCACAAGCTTCCTCTAAATAAAATTTCGGGACGAAATTTCCTGAAGTAGGGGAGACTGTGACAACTGTACTCTGTAATCGATGTACAATGTAAAACAATGATGATGATTAATAAAACAATGTGATTTGGTGTTACTATATGTGTTTTGATGTTATTATGTGTGTATTTGTGTTTGGTGAAATTTCAATTAGATTCGACTCCGATTTCAAGCTTTAAATCGCTTTCTGGAAGGTTATACGCAAACTGGTGCGTAAACGCAGTCAGTATAACGCGACAAACACTCCGGAATAGTGACATAGGCTTAACATACCTTAAATAACCTCCACATAACTTAGAAATAAGTTTTGGATGGTTTGGTGTGTTGAAATCAACTTTGTTCGATCGCATGGACTATTTGTGTCAAACTGCAAAACTATACTGATTTGTATAGTAACGAACACTCTGGAACTTGATCATAAGTAAAACATACCCTAAATATCCTTTACATAGCTTAGAAATAGGCTTTGAGGGGTTCGGTATGCTAAAACAAACTTTATTGGTCATTCAGGGACTAAAAGCGTCAAAAAGTGCACAAGTTTGCATTTTCGCGCATATCTTACGTTCTGAATATATCTGGACATCCAAAAATTTATGTAATCATTAAAATATTTTATTTTAGTGATTAGGATGCTAAAACTTCATTCATTTCACAATTTGGATCGTCTTTGTGTTCGTTACGACTTCCGTCGTATTTAACCGAACAACGCAACCGTACGGCCAAACGAACCAACACCCGAGATGTTTTCAAGCATATTTCATGTTCCCTATGTTTTAACATCATTGTGGAGCTTGAAAATGGGTTTGACGGGTGTTAGAAGTGCCGATACGCAACGAAACAAGGTGCAGGGACTAAACTGTAATTTAGTGAAACCGGCTGGTCTGCAGGTCCCTTACGGACCGTATGGACTATAGCTTACGGTCCGTAAGCCTTCCCCAGAACCACAAAATTGCAGAAACATTGAATCTGGCCTATTCCACCTGCTCAAATGGTTTTTACCCCTTGAATTACACACTATGGGCTGGTATTTGATGTCCCCATGGTATTCAAAACCTTGTGCCCAAATGTAAGGCCAAGATCATTCCCTTTTCTCCAAGAAATGATCCTAATGGTTATGAAATTACTATAAATAGCAAGGCCCTCTTGCTCATTCCTCACACCTTGATCTGAATTCAGCTTTACGTTGGAGTGTTTGCACTTCATGCCTGAGCTATTTTAGATCAAACATCCTTCTTGGACCCTTTGTAAGTCCTCTTCTTGCTTGTTCTTATATTTCAAGCATGAAAGTCAAACAAGTTTGACTTTCAGCTTTGACCAAGTCAATGGTCAACACAAAGTTCCGTTGAACTTTGCAACGTGAGCGTAATCACGATGGTTATAGTCCCTTGTGACTATACCTACTGATTACCACGTTGACTAGGCGTAGTGACGAGTCGTAGTTTCGGCCAAAAATGCGTGTTTATGCGTATTTTGTAACCAAACTACTCTAGGGTATCAAAACCATGTGTATTGATATCAAAACCTGTTTTCTAACTTAACTAAACATGTTCTAGCATGTTTAGCTCGTGACTTTTAGTTTAGTGCTTGTGTAGAGTCGTAAGTTAAGCGGACTAAACACCCGCTTAGACTTTCGAACTCGACCCGTTTGGTCGATCATTAGGATCCGACCAAACATGTTTAGTGACCATAGTAGCATAGGGAATAACCTTTCCAGGTTATACCTTATGGTCACCTAGTTTAGGTAGTTGTATGATAAGTAGTCTATATGCCTTAGGTAAATGACCAAAATGCCCTTTTCATGCATAATTAGTAATTAAGCATATGTAACATAAACTTTTGTCATGTAACTGATTATGCAACATAATTAAACATGTTTAGGCATATAACACTTGTCATAGGACTAGTTAGACGTCTCGAATGCGCTTTTGCGCGCACGACGCTTTAAAGTAGCATAACCTATCTTAATGGGTCGCAACGGGTCGAAATCACTTAGGTTAGGTTCCGATTTAGGATGTAGGCTTTGTTAAACCATATCACATGAGTTCCAACACTCATTTGGTTTACAAGACCTCATTCTATCCGATCTTCCGATTTAGGTGTCTATTGTTTGACTAGTGATTCGATTACTAGGTGCTGTTTGATTTCTCTGGTTTGCTCGAGTTTGTTGAAGTTCTATTGATTGAGGATACTTTGCACTCCATGTGAGTACATAGTTCCCCTATTTTACTGTTTTCAATTGTTTTGGGGTGATTCATATGTGCTAAATGTTTTCAAGGTTTTAAAGATGGTTTTCAAAATGATTTTCGATATTATAACGATGATATCAAAAACGATTGAGATGGTTTATACTAAACTAATAACGATTTCAATAAAGTGAATAAACTAGTTGGTTGTAATTACATAACGAATGGCATTCATTAGCATTGATCAAGCCGACCAGTATTAGGTTATGGTACCATAGGATCTGACAAATCCCATTATCGTACTGCACCCATGGTTATGTGTGGGTTAGGTGGGTAATGACTGAATCTGAATGTTAATTTACCCTTTGGTGGTTTATTAATGCGAGAGCGATGTAGTCGAGTCACGAAGGTTTGAATGTTATTAGCGAGGCGACCACAAATAGTTTTCACACTTAAAACAAGGATGATTTAAACGATTTAAACGAATTAACGATTTGGGAACGATTCATACGAGATTTAAACGAGTTGGATAAACGATTGGTTTTTGATTAAGTGTTTAGATAACGGGACGGGTGTAATATGATGAAAACATGGTAGATACGCCGTTGGTACTTCTTATATATAAGTGTTTTCAACATATTACATACCGTGGCGTTATTTAGTTCACTTGGGTAAACGATTTTGGAACGATGTCACACAAACGAGGTTTTTGAAATGATATAAACCATACGAGTTTTATTAACGAGATTTATTAACGAGTTTTATTAACGATTTAATACGAGATGTTCTACAAATTGCTTTACTAAAACAAATGTTTTTGGGTTAAGAATCATGGCTACGAGGTTTTATAAACTATAGCCCGCTTGATTTGAGTTGGTTAATTAAGTTGCAATATTATACTCTTTTCAAAACAAGGTTTTTAATAAAGTATTGCAACATTTAAACTAGCCATGAATCCGACACTCCTATAAAACCTATGTACTTGCCAGCATTTCTTTGCTGACTTTGTTTTCACATATGTTTCAGGTGTTGATGCTTGATGATGATTACTAGGATGCATGAGTCACATAGGATCTGGACGAGGCCTTAGTGACTTGATAACAATATTAGTCGATATATAACTTGTTTGTTTGTGTTAAGACAATGTTAATGTTTAATATTATCAATAAAACGAAACACTTTTTGTATCCATGGTTATGAAACGATAATTCTGCCACGACACTCCCCGACGTTTCCGCCGCGGTTTTGTTGTTTTAACGCGCTCGGGGTGTGACAGAAGAGTTGGTATCAGAGCCAATGGGTATAGGGAATTAGGTTATTAGGAATGCTTTGACTTAGACTATAACTCTTAGGACCTTAACGCAAAGAATTTGCGTTTAGATTTTTAAAACAAAACTGTCACCTACCCTTAGGTGATAACCACAACCAGAACACAATTTTCGAATCCGCTTTGAAAACTAATCATCTGATCTATGATGATTGAATACTAGGTTTTGAACCCTTTGTTGTAAGGTTTTGAACCCTTTAAGTTTTCAAAATCTCGTCAAAGTTTGGGACTAAATAATGTGAACACGTGCAAACTGGAAGGGTGAATGCCTGTACCCTGAGTTTTCTGTCTAAGGCTAGAGTGTTCGTACAAATCCACATAATCGGACCAGTCACTCTTACCTGGGAACTCTTGGGGTGAGTGTTCACTTATAGGCGAGCATGTCTTCGACGATACATTATATTGACCCATTTACTTTGATTAGTCGCTGTGTGTCGTTTGTTTGTTCGAGGTAACGAACAAATGATCGCCTTCCTTGTGTTTTGTCGATACCTCTTTTGCTTTTCCTAATTATCAACCTCACTCGTTTCTCATATCTCCTTGTTAGACCATGCCTCCTCGACGTGAAGCACAATCTTTTACTATTGAAAAAATCGCAGCCTTGGTCTCTCAGCAAGTGGCTGCTGTGCTTCCCGGTGTTGTGACCCAAGTCCACGAGATATACAACAACAATAATAATAACAACAATAATGCACAGTGTAATTTCAAGAATTTCAATTCTGCTAAGCCGCTTAAGTTTTCTGGGTCGCAAGGAGCAACTGCGCTCCTGCAGTGGTTTGAGAGTATCGAGAGCACATTCAGACATGTGCAGTGTCCGAATGCGTGTAAGGTTGAATTTGCTTGGAGCGTGTTTGAGAAGCGAGCTCTAACCTGGTGGAATGGTATTATGCGCGATAGGGGTGCCGAAGTGGCGTTGGCACAAACATGGGAAGAGCTTCGAGCTCTCATGATGAAAGATTTTTGTCCCCGTCACGAGGTTCGAGCTTTTGAACGAGAGTTTGACGATTTAAAGCAAGATGGGGCTGAGCACCGTGCGTACACAGATCGTTTTGAGGAACTCAGTCTATTGTGTCCCACCATGGTTAACCCACCAGAGAAAGCAATCGAGAGATATATCGATTGTTTACCCAATTTTATGCTGGATATTGTGACCGGTGTTAATCCTACTACCATTCGTCAAGCGATTGAGTTGTCTGCTACCCTGACTGGGACTCAAGTCAGGAAGGGTAAACTCACCCGCAAGGGTGATAAAAAGAAGGCGACTGATTCTGGGAAGGACAAGAAAAAGGGTAAGGGTAAAGAAGGCGAGTCGTCGAAGAAATCGAGGAAGCGAAAGGGTGCCCAGAATTTTGCTGTTACGGCACAGACTGATCAAAACCCACCGGCTCAACCTCCTGCGAAGAAGGCATATGCTGGTACCGCACCTCATTGTGCTTGCTGCAACGGTCATCATGTTGCACAACAAGCTTGTAAGCAGTGCACGACGTGTGGTGAACTTGGGCATCTGGCCAATGTTTGTCATTTAGGACAAAACCAGGTTGCCCAGGTTCAAGCTCCGGTACAAGGGAATGCTGTGAGATTCCCACCGGGTTCATGTTTCAATTGTGGAGAGTTTGGTCACTTCCGCAACAACTGTCCGAGGCTGGTGAATGCAAACGCGAATGCTAATGCGAACCCGAATGCGAACGTCAACGCCAACGTGAATCCTGCTCGAGGGCGAGCATACAATCTGAATGCAAACGAAGCGAGGGCTGACAACGAGGTTGTCAATGGTACGTTTCTTGTTAATAATCGACCTGCATCTATTCTTTTTTATTCTGGTGCCGATAGAAGTTTTGTTTCGTTATCTTTTGAACCTTTACTTACGATACCTAGAACTAAATTGAGGAAACCCTTATCTGTCGAAGTTGCTACTGGTAAACCTCTTGTTCTCGATTCTGTTATTCGTGGTTGTCAGTTAAACCTTGATAACCATCTTTTTCCTATTGACCTCACGCCGATGCAACTTGGGAGCTTCGACGTTATCATTGGAATGGATTGGTTAACCAACCACCACGCTGAGGTGGTTTGCTTCGATAAGATTGTTCGTATCCCTTTGTCTTCTGGCGAAATTCTAGAAGTTCGTGGCGAGAAACCTTCAGGTGGACTGAAGCTTCTGTCGTGTATGGAAGCTCAGAGGTATTTGAAAAAAAAGGATATGTTGCTTTTCTAGCACATGTCACCGAGGAGAAAGGCAAGAGCAAGAGTATTCAGGATATTCCGATTGTTCGGGATTATCCAGAGGTGTTTCCTGATGAACTGCCTGGTTTGTGTCCAGTTCGTCAAGTCGAATTTCATATCGACCTTGTACCCAATGCCAACCCGATCGCGAAAGCACCTTATCGTCTTGCACCATCAGAGATGCAAGAGTTATCGTAACAGCTTCAAGAGTTGTCTGATAAAGGATTCATCCGTCCAAGTTATTCACCTTGGGGAGCTCCTGTCCTCTTCGTGAGAAAGAAAGATGGGTCTTTTCGAATGTGTATCGATTATCGTGAGCTTAATAAGCTTACCATCAAGAATCGATATCCCCTACCTCGAATTGATGATCTCTTTGACCAGCTGCAAGGTGCTTCATGTTTTTCTAAGATCGATCTGCGTTCTGGGTATCATCAACTTCGTGTTCTCGAAGAAGATATTCCCAAAACTGCTTTCCGCACGAGATATGGGCATTACGAGTTCACTGTCATGCCTTTTGGTTTAACGAATGCCCCAGCTATCTTTATGGACTTAATGAATAGGGTCTGTAAACCTTATTTAGACAAGTTCATTATCGTGTTCATCGACGATATTCTCATTTATTCGAAGACTCGAGCCGATCATGAGCAACACCTTCTCTTAACGTTGGAACTCCTTAAGAAGGAACAACTTTTCGCTAAATTCTCCAAGTGTGAATTCTGGCTTAAAGAAGTTCAGTTTCTGGGTCATTTAGTCAACGAGCAGGGTATTCATGTGGATCCATCCAAGATTGTTGCTATTAAGGATTGTAGTACGCCGACGACACCTACAGAGATTCGATCTTTTCTTGGTCTTGCTGATTATTATCGTCCATTCATTTCTAATTTCTCGAAGATTGCGGTTCCACTCACTGCTTTGACTCAAAAAAATAAGCCTTTTGAGTGGGGACCCAAGCAAGAAGAAGCGTTCCAAACGCTGAAGCAGAAGTTATGTAATGCTCATGTTCTATCTCTGCCAGAGGGAAGCGATGATTTCGTTGTCTATTGCGATGCGTCCAACTTAGGCCTTGGTTGCGTCCTCATGCAACAAGGTAAGGTTATAGCATATGCATCTAGACAATTGAAAGTTCACGAGAAGAACTATACGACTCATGATCTTGAGTTAGGAGCTGTGGTTTTCGCGCTTAAAATCTGGAGACACTACCTCTATGGAACGAAGTGTGTGGTTTTCACAGACCACAAAAGTCTCCAGCATATTCTTAATCAGAAGGAGCTGAACATGAGGCAACGACGTTGGGTTGAACTCTTGAGCGATTACGATTGCGAGATTCGCTACCATCCTAGTAAGGCGAATGTCGTAGCCGATGCGCTTAGTCGAAAAGAGCGAGTCAAACTTCACTCTGTCCGAGCTCTATCCGATGTTCAATCCCGTGTCCTTCAAGCTCAACGATCCTGTGTGATCGAGGGTTTATTGAAAGATGAGATACCGCTTCAACTTGAGCTTAAGCTCGAAAGGAAAGACGATGGTTTACTCTACTTCAAGGATCGTTTGTGGATTCCGAAACAAGACGATCTTCGCACCCTAGTGATGGACGAATCTCACAAGTCTCGATATTCTATCCATCCTGGTGCTAATAAAATGTACAAGGATCTTCGTACTCAGTACTGGTGGCCAGGTATGAAGAAGGATGTTACCTTGTATATATCGAAATGCCTAACTTGTCTCAAAGTTAAGGCTGAACATCAACGACCTTCTGGTTTGCTTGTGCAACCAGAGATACCGGTTTGGAAGTGGGAGAACATTGCGATGGATCTCATCACTAAGTTACCGCGTACGTCTAAAGGTCATGATGCTATTTGGGTTGTTATCGATCGATTAAGGAAATCAGCTCATTTTATTCTGATTCGCGAGGATCTATCTGCTGATAAACTTGCAAAGATTTATGTTGATGAGATAGTATCTCGACATGGTGTTCCTTTGGATATCATTTCTGATCGTGATGCTCGATTTTCATCTCATTTTTGGAAGACCATGCAATCTGCTTTGGGAACCCAACTGAATCTAAGCACTACTTATCATCCTCAAACAGATGGTTAATCTGAAAGGACGATTCAAACTTTGGAGGATATGCTTAGAGCATGCGTGATAGACTTTGGTGGTAATTGGGATTCTCATCTGCCATTGATCGAGTTCTCTTGCAACAATAGTTATCATGCTAGCATTAAAATGGCACCATTCGAAGCTCTCTACGGTGAAAATGTCGTTCACCTGTCTGTTGGAACGAGACCGGTGAAGCTCAGGTTACTGGACCTGAGCTCTTTCTGGAAACAACAGACAAAATCAAGAAAATTCGCGATAATCTTGTGACAGCTAGATTCCGTCAAAAGAGTTATGCGGATTTACGACGCAAGCCCTTAGAATTTCAAGTCGGAGACCGTGTCCTACTCAAGGTGTCACCTTGGAAGGGAGTGGTGAGATTTGGAAGGAAAGGAAAACTTGCACCTTGATATGTGGGACCATTTAAGATTGTGGAAAGAATTGGGAAGGTTGCCTATCGACTAGAGCTACCTCGAGAGCTTGGAAATATTCACCCGAATTTTCACGTGTCCAATTTGCGAAAGTGTTTAGCTGACACTGATCTTCACATTCCTCTCGACGAGATCCGAATCGATGAAACGATGCACTTTGTCGAGAAACCAGTGGAGATCGTGGACCGTACTTTCAAACAGTTGAAGAACAAACGGATTCATTTGGTTAAAGTTCGTTGGGAGTCCAAACATGGCCCAGAGTTTACTTGGGAACGTGAGGACCAAATGAAGGCAAAATATCCGCATTTGTTTTCACAGGCTTCCTCTAAATAAAATTTCGGGATGAAATTTCCTGAAGTAGGGGAGACTGTGACAACTGTACTCTGTAATCGATGTACAATGTAAAACAATGATGATGATTAATAAAACAATGTGATTTGGTGTTACTATATGTGTTTTGATGTTATTATGTGTGTATTTGTGTTTGGTGAAATTTCAATTAGATTCGACTCCGATTTCAAGCTTTAAATCGCTTTCTGGAAGGTTATACGCAAACTGGTGCGTAAACGCAGTCAGTATAACGCGAAAAACACTCCGGAATAGTGACATAGTCTTAACATACCTTAAATAACCTCCACATAACTTAGAAATAAGTTTTGGATGGTTTGGTGTGTTGAAATCAACTTTGTTCGATCGCAGGGACTATTTGTGTCAAACTGCAAAACTATACTGATTTGTATAGTAACGAACACTCCAGAACTTGATCATAAGTAAAACATACCCTAAATATGTCACACCCCCAAAATCCACACGCGGAGTATCACCGCTTGGAGGCGTGACTGACCAGTAATAAGTAAAATTAAACCACACAATATGAAAGGTGTTCAAAACCAACACATAGTTAAGTGTTTAGCAGAAGCATAATTGTAAAACTCAAGTGCAAGTATTAAGTACGAAATAAAGTAATGTTATTAGCATGGCACACACTGCCATGTCCCACAACGACCGCGCCTCTCTGTGCAAGCTCCATGAGTACCTAACGACCTGCAAGGCATGTAGCAACGAATCAACAACAAAGTTGAGCGAGTTCACAGTGGGTTATTTAGTAATAGTATTCGTTTCATAAATCGTATGTTCGTTCGTAACCCATGTATCGTTTTAGTTAGTATCGCTGTCTCCCAGACATGTTTGCGAAGATTAGTGGGGGCTTCCCATGTGTTACCAGACCACGCGTATCGACTGCTACGAAAATGTAAGAGGTGCCCTAAGTCAATGTCTATCAGCATTGACCCTTTTGCCCATAGTCCATTAGTACACGCCCGTCCGACTGGCACGGTGTGAGGTTTGTTAAACCTAATAGCGCTATTAACTAATGACCCGCTTGCCATAGGCCTCGGCGATTAAGTCGATAAATGAGGGACTTAAAGTGATAGAGTTGATGGTCTTATGATCATGTACGTAGGTTTTACGTATGTGCCCTTCAATCTGAGGACAGTAAAAAGTAGTTTAATAGTAATGATAGTACGAGTAGTTATTCAATCCCATTCCCAACCCCTGGGAATCCCTTGCCTTGGAAAGAGTGTGAACTCACCTTGGTGTGCTCGGTATGCTAAACTATGTGCTCGCAAGTAATCAATCAAGGCCTAGAGTATGCATGTATACACAGTCAGTTCACGTTGGTAAAGTTTCACATGCAATCCAAGTCACTAAGTGTACTGGATAGTTAACATCAAGTAACACGTAAACAGTTATTCAAGTTCACAAAATTCACGCTTCAATAGTAGATTTCCCAGTCTACTCTAACAAGATTATTCATTAACAGTCATGCTAAACCTAACAGTGCTAACAGCGTTAATCAGGTTTAACAGATTTAACATACATAATGAAGTTACACACTTAACGTACTTAATATACTTAACAGGGTTAACTCACTTAACATAGTTACTGTGCCATAACAGAGTTATCATATATAAGCCACATCGGTTGTGAAGGGGAACAAAGGCTTCCTTATAAGGGGCTAGATACCTTCACCATCATGACGCGTTTTGAAAACCGTGAGTGGCGGACGCCGAGGGCGTGCTGGCCGCCAAAGCGGACAATATCATGGTGCGGTTACGCTGGGCTTTTATAGATGGTTTCAGAGCCAGGGCCGGACCGGTGGTGCCAGGTCCTGCGAGGACGCTGGACCCCTTAAGGGGGGTGGATTGTGACATCCCACATCGGTTGTGAAGGGGAACAAAGGCTTCCTTATAAGGGGCTGGACACCTTCACCATCATGACGCGTTTTGAAAACCGTGAGGGGCCGACGCCGGGGGCGTGCTGGCTGCCAAAGCGGACAATATCATGGTGCGGTTATGCTGGGCTGTTACAAAATGTCCTTTACATAGCTTATAAATAGGCTTTGAGGGGTTCGGTATGCTAAAACAAACTTTATTGGTCATTCAGGGACTAAAAGCGTCAAAAAGTGCACAAGTTTGCATTTTCGCGCATATCTTACGTTCTGAATATATCCGGACATCCAAAAATTTATGTAATCATTAAAATATTTTATTTTAGTGATTAGGATGCTAAAACTTCATTCGTTTCGCAATTTGGATCGTCTTTGCGTTCGTTACGACTTCCGTCGTAATTAACCGAACAACGCAACCGTACGGCCAAACGAACCGACACCCGAGATGTTTTCAAGCATATTTCAAGTTGCCTATGTTTTAACATCATTGTGGAGCTTGAAAATGGGTTTGACGGGTGTTAGAAGTATCGATACGCAACAAAACAAGGTGCAGGGACTAAACTGTAATTTAGTGAAACTGGCTGGTCTGCAGGTCCCTTACGGACCGTATGGACTATAGCTTACGGTCCGTAAGCCTTCCCCAGAACCACAGAATTGCAGAAACATTGAATCTGGCCTATTCCACCTACTCAAATGGTTTTTACCCCTTGATTACACACTATGGGCTGGTATTTGATGTCCCCATGGTATTCAAAACCTTGTGCCCAAATGTAAGGCCAAGATCATTCCCTTTTCTCCAAGAAATGATCCTAATGGTTGTGAAATTACTATAAATAGCAAGGCCCTCTTGCTCATTCCTCACACCTTGATATGAATTCAGCTCTAAGTTGGAGTGTTTGCACTTCATACCTGAGCTATTTTAGATCAAACATCCTTCTTGGACCCTTTGTAAGTCCTCTTCTTGCTTGTTCTTATATTTCAAGCATGAAAGTAAAAAAAGTTTGACTTTCAGCTTTGACCAAGTCAATGGTCAACACAAAGTTCCGTTGAACTTTGCAACGTGAGCGTAATCACAATGGTTATAGTCCCTTGTGACTATACCTGCTGATTACCACGTTGACTAGGCGTAGTGACGAGTCGTAGTTTCGGCCAAAATGCGTGTTTATGCGTATTTTGTAACCAAACTACTCTAGGGTATCAAAACCATTTGTTTTGATATCAAAACCTGTTTTCTAACTTAACTAAACATGTTCTAGCATGTTTAGCTCGTGACTTTTAGTTTAGTGCTTGTGTAGAGTCGTAAGTTAAGCGGACTAAACACCCGCTTAGACTTTCGAACTCGACCCGTTTGGTCGATCATTAGGATCTGACAAAACATGTTTAGTGACGATAGTAGCATAGGGAATAACCTTTCGAGGTTATACCTTATGGTCACCTAGTTTAGGTAGTTGTATGATAAGTAGTCTATATGCCTTAGGTAAATGACCAAAATGCCCTTTTCATGCATAATTAGTAATTAAACATATGTAACATAAACTTTTTTCATGTAACTAATTATACAACATAATTAAACATGTTTAGGCATATAACACTTGTCATAGGACTAGTTAGACGTCTCGAATGCACTTCTGCGCGCACGGCGCGTTAAAGTAGCGTAAGCTATCTTAATGGTTCGCAACGGGTCGAAATCACTTAGGTTAGGTTCCGATTTAGGATGTAGGCTTTGTTAAACCATATCACATGAGTTCCAACACTCATTTGGTTTACAAGACCTCCTTCTATCCGATCTTCCTATTTAGGTGTCTATTATTTGACTAGTGATTCGATTACTAGGTGCTGTTTGATTTCTCTGGTTTGCTCGAGTTTGTTGAAGTTCTATTGATTGAGGATACTTTGCACTCCATGTGAGTACATAGTTCCCCTATTTTACTATTTTCAATTGTTTTGGGGTGATTCATATGTGCTAAATGTTTTCAAGGTTTTAACGATGGTTTTCAAAACGATTTTCGATATTATAACGATGATATCAAAAACGATTGAGATGGTTTATACTAAACTAATAACAATTTCAATAAAGTGAATAAACTAGTTGGTTGTAATTACATAACGAATGGCATTCATTAGCATTGATCAAGCCGACCAATATTTGGTTATGGTACCATAGGATCTGACAAATCCCATTATCATACTGCACCCATGGTGATGTGTGGGTTAGGTGGGTAATGACTGAATCTGAATGTTAATTTACCCTTTGGTGGTTTATTAATGGGAGAGCGATGTAGTCGAGCCACGGAGGTTTGAATGTTATTAGCGAGGCGACCACAAATAGTTTTCACACTTAAAACAAGGATGATTTAAACGATTTAAACGAATTAACGATTTGGGAAAGATTCATACAAGATTTAAAAGAGTTGGATAAACGATTGGTTTTTGATTAAGTGTTTAGATAACGGGACGGGTGTAATATGATGAAAACATGGTAGATACGCCGCTGGTACTTCTTATATATAAGTGTTTTCAACATATTACATACCGTGGTGTTATTTAGTTCACTTGGGTAAACGATTTTGGAACGATGTCACACAAACGAGGTTTTTGAAATGATATAAACCATACGAGTTTTATTAACGAGATTTATTAACGAGTTTTATTAACGATTTAATACGAGATGTTCTACAAATTGCTTTACTAAAACAAATGTTTTTGGGTTAAGAATCATGGCTACGAGGTTTTATAAACTATAGCCCGCTTGATTTGAGTTGGTTAATTAAGTTGCAATATTATACTCTTTTCAAAACAAGGTTTTTAATAAAGTATTGCAACATTTAAACTAGCCATGAATCTGACACTCCTATAAAACCTATCTACTCGCCAGCATTTCTTTGCTGACTTTGTTTTCACATATGTTTCAGGTGTTGATGCTTGATGACGATTACTAGGATGCATGAGTCACAAAGGATCTGGACGAGGCCTTAGTGACATAATAACAATATTAATCAATATATAACTTGTTTGTTTGTGTTAAGACAATGTTAATGTTTAATATTATCAATAAAATGAAACACTTTTTGTATCCATGGTTTTGAAACGATAATTCTGCCATGACACTCCCCGACGTTTCTGCCGCGGTTTTGTTGTTTTAACGCGGTCGGGGTGTAACACCTGTGTCATTTCAACCATCAAACAAATGCCAAACCAATGAAATATTGTATTTCATACTTTGGACTTGTATAAATATGTGTATCTTTTGCACATATCAATTCTTGTTCGATTTCAAGCTCTAAATCGCTTTCTGGAAGGTTATACACGCACTGATGCGTAAATATAACCAGTTTAATGCAACGAACACTCCGGAATAGTGAAATAGGCTTAACATACCTTAAATAACCTTTACATAACTTAGATATAAGTTTTGGAAGGTTTGGTGTGGTGAAATCAAAGTTAAATCGCTTACAGGGACTAAAGTTGACAAACTGCGAAAGTATGCCAATTTGAACTGTAACAGACATTCCGGAACATGACCATAAGTTAAACACACCTTAAATATCCTTTACATAGCTTAGAAATAGGCTTTGAGGGGTTCGGTGTGCTAAAATAAACTTTTGGGTCATTCAGGGACTAAAAGTGTCAAAAAGTGCACAAGTTTGCACTTTCGCGCATAACTTACGTTCTGAATACATCCGGACATCCAAAAATTTATGTAAGCACTAAAATATTTTATTTTAGTGTTCGCCATAAGAAAAATCCATTCGTCGCGTCATTTGGTTCGTTTTTCGCATTCGGGACCAGATTCGATGTATTAGCCGTTGTTTAATTCACAACCACACATTCTAAACTTGCTTAGTCAGCGGATATGGATGGAATTTAAACACCTAAACACCATAACTTTGCAACACATGTATGGATGGAATTTAAACACCTAAACACCATAACTTTGCAACACATGTATGGATGGAATTTAAACACCTAAACACCATAACTTTGCAACACATGTACGGATGGGATTAAGGCACGTTTTCCATGAAACGATCTTAACGGTTCGGGTATTCCTATAAATACCCCATACCCCCCATTGCTAAAATCACTAGAAACTTGATTTGAGAAACTCTAAGTTGAAACATTTGTTTCATACCTGAGATTTTTGAATCGAGTTTAGCATTCGGGGACCCTTCGTAAGTATTCTTTCGTTCTTTTCCTTATTTTATTGCTTTTCGAGTCCGAAAGTCAAACTTTGTTTGACTTTCAGCGTTGACCAGTAATGGTCAATGCGAAGTTCTTTTGAACTTCGCAACGTGAGTGTAATCACGTTGGTCATAGTCCCTTGGGACTATGCCCACTGATTACCACGTCGTCTAGGGTCGTAGGGTAAGCGATCTAATGAATCGCTTATACCTCGAACCCGACCCAGTTTGGTCGATCATTAGGATCCGACCAAACACATTAGGTGACCATAGTAGGTAGGGAATAACCTTCCGAGGTTATACCCTATGGTCACATCGTTTAAGTAGTTGTATGATAGGTAGTTTATATGCCTTAGGTAAATTACCAGAATACCCTTTTCATGTATAATTGGTAATTAAGCATATGTAACCTAAACCTTTGTCACATAACTGATTATGTAATATGTTTAGGCATATAACACTTGTCATAGGGCTAGTTAGGCGGTCCGAACGCGTTTCACGCGAACGACGCGTTAAAGTAGCATAAGCTACCTAAACGGGTCGTAATGGGTCGTAGACACTTAGGTTAAGTTTCATTTAGTATGTAGGCTTTGTTAAACCAAATGACACGAGTCTCTACACTCGTTTGGTTTACAAACCCTAATGCTACCCGATCTTCCGATTTAGGTCCGGTTTATTAATGTAGCTACCTATACTAGGTGCCGTTTGATATCCGCGATCTCTAGCATTGTTTAGTTGTTACTCAAGGACTACTGAGCAATCTCAAGTGAGTACATAGACCCCTCTTTTACTGTTTTCCAAACTGTTTTGGGGTGGAACACATGTGCCTACTTGTTACTTTCATGCTTTCCTGTTTTAACATCATATACTGCTATGTTCGTTAGTACATTATAGTACATGATTTTATGACATTTCATGCTAGGTGTGCCCAATTGTGTGCATTACTTAGTACATCGTTTTACATGACATTTTGACATAGACATTTGACATAGACATTTCGGCATAGACATTTTAACATGATTGACATTTGATCATGCATTTCCCACAAAACATAACTTTGATTTAAACCAAGTTTTACTTCAATACTTTGTTTTTGTGCATATGGTTTAGTTGAGACATTTCACTTGCCATACATGACATTTTGACGTAGACATTTGACATGGATATTTGACATAGACATTTGACATGGATATTTGACATAGACATTTGACATGGATATTTGACATAGACATTTTGATATGATTTACATTAGACATGAACATTTTACTTTAGTAGTTTGGTTTGATTAAGTGATTAAGTAACGATGCGTGTGTAATATGATACAAGCATGGTGGATACGCCGCTGGTACTTCCTATATATAAGTGTTTGTATGGTATTACATATCATAGCGTTATTTGAATCATTTCAGTTTGAGACATAGAACATTTTATACAAATAACATACTTTTCACAAGACATTGATTTATAAACATCTTATCTTATGCAAACATATTTTACTTGGTTATTCATTTAACCCTACATTTATTTATACTTATCATCTGATCTTATCGATTTTCAAATGATTTACAAAGCAAAGCAAATAACAAGGTTCATGACTAAACATTTTCTCAAACATAAGTCATGAAACCTATTTTCACAAAACCTATGTATCTCACAGGCATTTTTATGCTGACGTACCTTTTTTCACATGTGTTTTTCAGGAGCTGTTGCATAAGATGATCAAGATACACATAGGCATACTTGGGCTTTAGTGACAATAAAAGATGCAAGACTAGTTAATTATGTTGTATTTCCTTGTTTGTTAAGATATTGTAACACTTTTAATCAATAAAACGAAACTTCAATTACCATGGATTTGAAACAATTAATTCTGTTACAACACTCCCCGACATTTCCGCCACGTTTTGTATGTTCCACGTGGTCGGGGTGTGACACGGGGTGTGACACCGGGAGTCTCGGTACGAAATACGCAAAGGATTGAGCCTTCCTACACCGTTGTACACATGTTGATGGCCTTGCAAACCATTAATTGATCTGTTCATATTCACTTACAAACATACATACATATTTTCAATGATTACAAAGGTTTATTCATACACACAAACAAATACATGAACTCGCTTAACTTTTGTTGATGTTTTCAAACTACATGTATTTCAGGGAATTAAAATGTGGATCTGGCGGGCGTTCGGAAGTTTCAAATGTTGTTAAGAATAAAAGATATCATCCATAGTCTTGGGGTTTGGTTAGAGTGTCCTATCCTGGACAAGACACCTCTTCCAAATCCTGGTTTTATTTAAAGTCTTTTGTTGAGTCCTTGTGGAACTTTAAACAATTCGTATGGTTTGTAATTAGAATTTGCAGTCTACGTATCGAAACAATGTTGTTATGTTTCCAAACTTATTTAATGGATGATCATCAAATAGTTTTATAATATAGTGGTTGTTATGATTGAATGCAATGATATTAAGAAAGTCACACATAATCACGCTTCCGCAAAAGTCAGGGTGTGACAGTTTGGTATCAGAGCGATTGTAGCGAACTCGGATTCTTTCTCAAGTCTAGACTACAATCATTAGGGCTCTCACGAAAATGTTTTTACAACAAATTTTCATTGCATACACGAAACACCCAGATCCAGAAAAACAGACATTTTACAAACGAAAAGACACGAAACACATTTCAAGGTTTATGTTTATGGTTTAGTCTGAGAGACTGGGTGGTTCAGTCTGAGAGACTGGGTGGTTCAGTCTGAGAGACTGGTTGGTTTAGTCTGAGAGACTGGTTGATTAAGTCTGGGAGACTAGGTGGTTTAGTCTGGAAGACTAGGAAGGATACATGATTACATGATTTTATGATACATTAACTTTGATTGCATGCTAAATGTTAGTAGTTAATATATGTGTATATGTTGTGATTGTTATGTTACAGACACCATGTCATCATCCGAGAGTGGATTGTCCGATACTGATGACCCCATGGCTATTGTTTCTGACGATGAGATCGTCCCTGAGCCAGAAATCTTCACATCCGATACCGAGAGTGACCCAGAGATGATGTCCGATGATGACGATGATTTTCAGCCATTTACGCTGCCCGATTTCAGAGACGATTTGCCGCTTGCTGATGGTATCCCAGACGAGGATCCTTTTGTTATTCCCATCCTTGTCCATGATCATCTTATCATTGGTCATCCCGATGGTGAGCTCATTGTGGCACCGATCCTCGCTCCTGTTCCTTTAGTGGTCATTCCTCCCGAGGATTGGCCATTCGATGATCTGTTTGATGATGATTTTGATATGTTTTTTGACGGTCCTCCCGATGACGCTCATGGCAGTGGAGAGCTCGAAGAGGACGTTGTTGACGTTCCACTTCTGGGGATTCCCATTATTGAGATTTCTTCTGATTCTTGCTTACACTCTGTCTCAAATTCCTTTGAGTCTATGACATCTTCCGCCTTGCAGGAAGTTGGTTTGCGACGTTATGCCACTGATTCCGATGATGATACAGCCATGTCAGCTGCACCATCTCTTCCACATGACTTTGAGCTTGGTCTTGAGCTAGACTTTGTTCTTGATGATCAGCCCGATCCTGCTCCTGCTGATCCTGAGCTGATACCTGCTCCTGAGCCTTTGCCTGATCATGACCCTATCCCATTTGGCATACCTGACATTGCACCCCTCACACCAGGTCCAGTTCCTACACCCGTTGACCCTCCTGTTATTGAGCCAGTCACTCCTCCACTTGCACCTGCACCCGCCGAGGTTGCTCCTTTTCACCCAGTGGAGTCTGATGTACACCATGTTGACCTGCCTATTGTTTTCTTGCAGGATATACCCGCACCCCGTCCAGGGGAAGGCACTTCTAGCCAGCAGCCTAGCCATGACCCTCATGATTCAGCAGCTTTTCCCCATATACCTCAGTCTGCACCTTTTGCTCATTTTACTTCTTCACCACTTGATGAGCCACTCAGATGGTTCCCAACGTACACCATGCCGATTTCTGATCCCTACCATCCCTCGCACTTTACTGGTTATACACGGGATGAGTTACTTCTATCATTGCAGCTCCAGTACGAGATTTTGAGTCGTAGGATTTTAGAGCTTGAGATGATACCGCGCCCTTTGCCATGTCCGTGTCAGCCTGCATTTGTTCCTCATTCATCACCGTCCCCATTTTCACATCCTCCTGCACCACTCACTCCATTTCCTGAGTTTGATACTCGATTTCTTAACGTTGAGAAGCAGATCAGTTACCTGTTGCGTCATGTTTATGACCTTGAGGAGGAGCTTGCGCATGTGTGCAGCCTGCTTTTCTTTCCTCCACCTCCTCCTCCACCACCATCAGCATAGCCAGTTTTCGGTTTTATGTAGGTAGCTTGCTTTTGATGAGAGCACCGCTATTGAGCTGAGCTAGTGACGCCTTTTGAAGATCACCTATTGATTGTATGTCTGTTATAGAATGATAGACGTTTTGGACAAGGGTAGTGTGACCCTGTGTTCCCTTTTGATAGAATACATTTGTAAAACATGTAACAATATAGGTGGTCGATGATTAATGAAAGCTCAATCGTAATGTTCTCATTAAATACATTGTTGAATGTCATGTTTGTGCAGTAAATGTGATCCCATATACTTACTTGCTCTAATGAATACAATTACGTATACATACTATATATTTATCATATGAATAAGACCTGACCTGTACAATATTTTTTATAGAAGATGCCTCCTCGAAGGAACAATCAGTTGCCCACAAAAGAGGCAGAACTGCAAGAACGGATTTCACGGGCAATCGCACAACATGAGGCCCTACGCTCTGAACTGTCACAACCCCAAAATCCACACGCGGAGTATCACCGCAGGGAGCATCACATGACCAGGATCAAGCCACCAATCATACTGAACAATATAGTAAAGTAAAAGAATGTCCGACCGCGCAATATAATTGGTGTTCAAAAACAGTTTAATAAGTCTAAGTTATCAGCGGAAGCAAATAGTTCAAAACCCAAATCATAAATTAAAAGTGTTTAAGTTCATCATGAACACTCAATGTCCGTACTCCACAACGACTCTTCCCCATGCAAGCTCCTGCTAAACCTAGTGACATGCAAAGCATGTAGTAACGAGCCAACAACAAAGTTGAGCGAGTTCACAGTTGGTTGTCCATTTTAGAGTTATTCCAAAAACATAGTTTAATCTTAACCGGCTATCCAGCCGTGGGGGTTACCCCATAGTTCGAAAACGTTTATTAGTTAATCCCTTTTTACTTCGGCCGTCTCAGCCGTGGGCGCTACCCCATGTTTAACTACCAGACTCGTTACCATATCGACTACTAACGTTCGTCATGTTTATGTGCCCTCGTCAATGTCTATCATCATTGACGTGCCTAGTCCATTAGTCCACGCCCGTCCTCTGTGGCACGGTGTGAGGTTTGTAAAACCTAATAGCGCTATTTAACTAATGACACATTCGCCATTGGCCTCGGCGATTAAGTCGATACAAAAGGAGGGACTTCGTTGATAGAGTTCTAGTCTAGTAAAATCTAAATCCGTCTCAACAGGATGAGGAATCTACATTCCTGAACACGTCCCATCAGGACGAGGAAATCTCTATTCCTTAACCCATTCCCAATCCCACCAGGAATTACCATGCTTTGTAGAAAAGTGTGAACTCACCTTAGGTTAGCTCGGCAGATAAGTAAGGGTCGATCGAGCTCCGAGTGGTCAACCACGTCCTAACATGGTAACCATACAAGTCAGGTCTAGGTTCAAGTAGTGCACGTAAGTTTACACAGAACTAACAAGTCAAGAACACGCAATGATCATGGCAACACGTTGATAGTCAAGTACATATCAAATCCTACTTGTGCGACTCACCCATTGAAGCCCAATAATACCCGGCCCAACATGTTGTGCGTTCAGCACAGCCTTGTACGATCCACAACATGTTGTGCGGTCCAACATATACCCGGCCCAACAATTAAGAAGCCCAACAGCGTACACAGCCCAAACAAATAAACAGGGATCAACTTGTGCGGTCCAGTTCAGCTTGTGCGACTGGACAAAACTTGTGCGATTGAGCTTGGGCTTTGAGGCCCAACAGTAATACAGTTCAAGTAGTTTGTGTGTGGCCCAAGCCTTGTGCGATCGGCAGTGACTTGTGCGATCCACAGGGTCTTGTGCGATCATGCATATCATAGTTGTATTGTGCTTAAATGGTTGTACCAAGTCTTGTGTGACTAGCCCTTGTGTGATCCAAGGACTTGTGCGATCGGAAATTGTGTGTTATGATCTTGTGTGATTAGATCAGATCCTATATGATATGTTCTTGTGCGATTTGTTTTATTATCCGACAATTATGCTAATCGGTTATATTTTTTCCTTTTATGTAATTTATCAATCAATACCAACAGTTTCCATCTAGCATTCAATCGATCAAATCAAGCATATACCAACTAATTCTCATGAATCCTAACTTAATCATCATACCAATCATGCATAATAATTTAACCTTCAACCAGATTTTCACACTAATGAACACAAGGACTATCATTCGACCTATACTTATCAACATGAATCAAACTAACCCTCCGAATACAATAAAATACAACCTATTACATTCATTCGGTTCTACATCGTTATTTTCATCACAAGATTATCAACTAACATATGACACATGTGAGCCGATTTACATGAACTCTAACCTCATTCACTCATCTCACAATCAATCATATATCATCCCTACATCATCATGTAGAACATATTGATCACAATATCATCTAATCAAAACAAGAACTATGAAACACTAACCGGTTAGAAAGTAAACAGAGATGATCCGAATCAAAAGCTTCGAGAAAGAGAGGGTGGCCGTCGGCTTCGAGAGAGAGAAGGAGAGAACTAGGGTTTGGTGTGTGTTGTGTTTTGCAAGTAATGAGGAGTATGCCCTCATCTCATGAGGTTATGCGCATCAAATAACAATGGTCCGAACTCACACATGGGTAGCCCTTTTGGGTTTCGAGTACACTAAGTGTAGGCCGAGAAGGGTGTGAAGCAAAAAGCCCAAAGGCTTGTGCGATCGGGTTAGAGTTGTGTGGTTGGGTTCGTGTTGTGCGATCACATCACATAAACATATAATATATATTTCACAATCCCCATAGCACAGTATCATAACATTCCATTAAATCAATGCATCACATAATCACATAACGTTCAGACATGTTACATAAAAGCACACAAAAGAGTTCTAAAACACGAGTTGTCACATTATCCCCAAGTTGAAAGAAAATTCGTCCTGAAATTTAGCACGTACTCACTGAGGAAGCTAGTTAAGTTGTATGGTTTCCTGGTTTTCCTGGGGTGTCACATCCTTCCCCCGTTGGTTTGGAATTTCATCCCGAAATTCCGCAATAGCTTCGACCTTAGTAGTGGTTTCATTCTGCTCGAACAACTCGGGATAGTTGTGTTTTATTTGGTCTTCTCGTTCCAAGGTAAACTCTGGGCCACGACGGGAGTTCCAACGAACTAGAACAAGAGGAATTCTAGTACGCTTGAGAATCTTCACATCTCGGTCAGTAATCTCTACTGGTTCCTCAACGAATCGCAACTGATCGTCGATTGTGAGCTCCTTCAAAGGAACTATGAGGGTCTCATCTGACAGACACTTCTTCAGATTTGACACGTGAAAGACGTTGTGAATTCCACTGAGTTCTGTGGGTAGGTTCAGTTTGTAGGCCACTTTGCCTATTTTCTCTATGATTTCGAAAGGTCCAACGTATCGTGGGTTGAGTTTGCCACGTTTGCCAAAACGAACAACACCTTTCCAAGGTGAGACTTTGAGTAGCACTCGATCCCCAACCTGGAACTCGAGTGGATTACTTCGCTTATCAGCATAGCTTTTCGGACGGTCACGAGCTGCCACCATTCGTTGTCGTATTTGAGTAATTTTCTCAGTTGTCTCTACTACAAGTTCTGGACCAGTGATTTGGCTGTCACCAACTTCTGCCCAACAAAGAGGTGATCGGCATTTACGTCCGTACAATGCCTCAAAAGGAGCAGCCTGGATGCTGGTGTGGTAGCTGTTATTATACGAAAAACTCCACCAAAGGGAGGTGCTTTTCCCATCCATTGCCAAAGTCGATTTCACATGCTCGAAGCATGTCTTCAAGGGTTTGGATGGTGCGTTCAGACTGCCCATCCGTTTGCGGGTGATATGCTATGCTCATGTCTAATCGAGAGCCAAAAGACTTGTGCATTGCTTGCTACAGTTCAGAAGTAAAACGCGCGTCACGATCAGAGATAATGGAGGTTGGCACCCCGTGCCTCGAAACCACTTCCTTTAAATAAATGTCTGCTAAAGTGGAGAACTTGTCAGTTTCTTTGATAGCCAAGAAGTGTGCGGACTTAGTAAATCGATCCACTATCACCCAAATAGTGTCATTTCTGCGCTGAGACCTAGGCAGACCAGTAATGAAATCCATGGAAATTTGCTCCCATTTCCATTTTGGGATCTCTGGTTGTTGAAGTAGGCCTGATGGTTTCTGATATTCGACTTTGACTCTCGCACAAGTCAAACATTTACTGACGTAGGTTGCTGTATGGGCTTTCATGCTAGGCCACCAATATGTAGTCTTTAAGTCATGGTACATCTTATCCGAACCAGGATGTACTGAGTAACGAGACTTATGTGCTTCATCCATCACAAGCTCGCGTAAGTTTCCATAAAGTGGGACCCAAATGCGTCCCGTTACGTAGTACGCGCCGTCCTCCTTTTGTTCTAACCGTTTCCTTGATCCTCGTAGGGACTCTGCCCTGATGTTTTCTGCTTTCAATGCTTCGAGCTGAGCATCTCGTATCTGAGTAGGAAGACTAGATTGGATGGTAAGTTGTAACGCACGCACTCGCTTAGGTGTAGTATCCTTTCGATTGAGGGCGTCGGCCACCACATTGGCCTTGCCCGGATGGTATTTGATAGCGCATTCGTAATCATTCAAGAGCTCGACCCATCGACGCTGTCGCATGTTTAACTCCTTTTGCTTGAAGATATGCTCGAGACTCCTCTGATCGCTGTAAATGGTGCACTTGGTACCATACAGGTAATGTCTCCATATCTTAAGTGCGAAAACAACTGCTCCCAACTCCAGATCGTGGGTAGTGTAGTTCTTTTCGTGAACCTTAAGTTCCCGCGATGCATAAGCAATGACCTTGTCACGTTGCATCAACACGCAACCAAGTCCTTGGATGGACGCGTCGCAATAAACCACAAAATCTTCTGTGCCTTCAGGCAATGAGAGAGTTGGTGCGCTACAAAGTCTATCTTTTAAGTACTGAAATGCAGATTCCTGTGCATCACCCCAATGGTAGGTGACACCCATCTGAGTTAGGGAAGTGAGAGGCTGCGCAATCTTGGAGAAATCCTTGATAAACCTTCTGTAGTAGCCTGCCAAACCCAAGAATTGGCGGATTTCTGTTGGTGTACGGGGTGCAGGCCAGTTCCTGATCGAGTCAACCTTGGATGGATCAACATGAATCCCGTCCTTGTTTACCACGTCGCCTAGGAAATGGACTTCGCGAAGCCAGAAGTCACATTTCGAAAACTTAGCATAAAGATGTTCTGTTTGAAGAAGTTCAAGAATAAGTCGTAGATGTTGCTCGTGTTCCTCCTAACTCTTAGAATAGATCAGGATGTCGTCAATAAAAACAATAAAAAACTTATCCAGGTAAGGTGTGACAACTCGAGTTTTCAAGATTCCATCTTCGCATTAATTGCACGTTAATTGTTTATGTTGTTTGTTTACATGACTTGTTTGTTTCGCAACTGTATACGTTTGTAAAACGTTAAATCGTATTGTGATTGATATGTTATATTTGGTATGCATTATAATTGAGTGTAAGTTAATATATATATTGGGTATTATTATTAACTGTTTATCATGGATCCTTGCCGAAATACCCACACCCGAAACACCCACATACATTGAGATGCATATTCTGTATTAATAATATATGTGCTATATAATTAATAAATGTTGACCCTTATCTGCAAAACCCTCTCCACCCGAAAACCCCACCTCACGAAACCCCCCCCCCCCCATGACGAAAACAGAATGGGCCTTGGCCCAGCGACGATTACTTATATGTTTTGATTTCCAATCTTTACGTAAAAACTGTTAATCGGCAAACCCTAGACAACTCTCATCCTCTCTCTCACTCCCCTTTGAAATCCGACGGCAGACGTGAGCATTCGAGTCTCATTTACCGATCGACTTGCTGTCTTCTTTGTTTAGGTTAGTAATCAACTGTTGATTAGTTATTTGTTTTGTTTCATCATGTACTATCTGTTTGATTATCACGTGTTAACTGTGATTGCGATTTGTTTAGAATTGTAATACTGAATGATGAATTGATCGTAATACTGAATGATAAATTGATTAGTAACTAGATCTGCATGTATTGAATGTTATGTTTAGATTAATTCCGATGGATATGTGATCATATATTACTTGAGTAGAGGTTTAATGGTTCTGTTATGATAATATATTGATTGCAAATTGATTTTTATAAACTGTTATGTTTGAATGATTATTGTTGAAGCCGTGGAAGTTGTTAGTGATGATTAGGGCTTCTGTGTTTGTAACTGTTAATGTTGATGATGTAACCGACGAAAACCAAACCCCCCACGAAAACACTACCTTGACGAAAACACTTTGGGATTTCGTTGCCCAATTAAGTTGGGCCTGTTAACTCTAACTCTGTTATGTCTGTTAAGTGGTTAACCCTGTTAAGTGTTAACTGTGTTATGTATGTCAGTTATGTTAAGTATGTTAACTGGGTTATGTTAACTATGTTATGTAAGTTAAGTACATTATGTATGATAACTCTATTGATTCTGATTAACTCAGTTATGCATGTGAACTATGCCAATTATATTAATCCAGTTAAGTGCGGTAACCTCGTTAAACCCATTAACATCGTTAGTTATGTTTGTGGATGATATTGTTAGATTAAACTAAGAAAGCCTTTATGTGAAACATGGATTGTATGAATGTGATTAACTGTTGTATGATGCATGATGTCAATTGCCAAGCATACTATGTGGTATTGTTTGCATGTGAAAATTTACGAACTTGAACTGATTGAGTATACGTGCATACTATAGGACTTGATTGATTACCTGTGAGCACATAGTTAAGCATACCGAGCAAACCAAGGTGAGTTCACACTCTATCCAAGGCATGGGATTCCCAAGGGTTGGGAATGGGTTAAAGAACTGAACGGTAACTACAAACTTACGAATTCCCCATACAACAGGATACGTACGACCATAAGACCATCACTCTATCATTTGAAGTCCCTCATTTATCGACTTAATCGCCGAGGCCTATGGCGAGCTGGTCATTAGTAGATAGCGCTATTAGGTTTAACATACCTCACACCGTGTCGTTCGAACGGGCGGGTACTAATGGACTATGGGCAAAAGGGTCAATGCTGATAGACATTGACTTAGGTCACCTCTTACATTTTCGTAGCAGTCGATACGCGTGGTCTAGTAACACATGGGAAGCCCCCACCAATCTTCGCAAAAATGTCTGGGAGACCGCGATACGAATTAATACGATACATGGTTTACAAAACGAACATATGATTTACGAAACGGATGCTATAACTAAACAACCAAATGTGAACTCGCTCAACTTTGTTGTTGACTCGTTGTTACATGCCCTGCAGGGCGTTAGGTACTCATGGAGCTTGCACAGGGAGGCGCGGTCGTTGTGGGACATGGCAGTGTGTGCCATGCTAAAAACATTTACTTTATTTCGTACTTAATACTTACATTGGGTTTTACAATTATGCTTCCGCTAAACACTTAACTACGTTTTTGATTTGAAACACCTTTCATATTGTGTGGTTGAATTTTACTTTATACTTGCTACGTTCAATATGATTGGTGGCTTGATCCTGGTCAGTCACGCCTCCAAGCGG
Source organism: Helianthus tuberosus (assembly GCA_030545235.1). NCBI lineage: Eukaryota > Viridiplantae > Streptophyta > Magnoliopsida > Asterales > Asteraceae > Helianthus > Helianthus tuberosus. The sequence goes on along the minus strand of CM060358.1, from coordinate 117,729,504 downwards.
TGATACTCCGCATGTGGATTTTGGGGGGTGTGATAGATTGGTATCAGAGCCATTGGTTATAGTGAACTTGGTTTTAATAAGGGAAAAAGTTTTTGTTAAAACCAGACTATAACCTGAACAGTGCTCAACGATCCACAACGACGCTTCGCTCCATGTGCAAGACTCAACACTATAGGTGATATGATTTATGTTATATTGCCTACTTCCTAGTTACATAGAATTTTGATTATGGTATGTTTAGATGAAGGTAACAACTATAGATTGAAAACACTTGTGTGCTTACTCTCTTCTGTCATCGCACTTTCGCGAACCTTTCTCACTCATGTTTCCTTTGATCTGAAGACCATGAGTGGACGCGTTAACCTAACTCAAGCCTAGTTGGCGGCTTTAATCACTGAACAAGTTACTGCAGCAGTCGCAGCTGCCCAGGCAGGAGGTATAACCTGCCATCACAACTTACTTTAGGATCTTTAGATCCTACTCTCGTAACCCAACACTTGTGCTTAATTTTTCTTTACACACACGACAGGTCAACACGCTCAGCCACATGTATGCACATTCAAGACTTTTATGGACTATCGTCCTACTACTTTCAGTGGCACTGAAGGAGCAGTTGGACTCCTCCACTGGTTCGAGAAGCTTGAATCGGTCTTCGAAATGTGTGAATGCCCTGAGGCTCGTAGGGTGAAGTACGCCACTGGTACTCTCGAAGGCACGGTTATAACTTGGTGGAACGCGCAAGTTCAGATGCTGGGGCTGGCGGCTGCTAATGCCACCCCATGGAATGATTTTAAGGAACTGATCAAACATGAATATTGTAGTCGTGATGACATCCACAAGCTGGAAGTGGAGTTCTTTAACCTGAAGATGACGGGGTCAGAGATAGAAGCGTACACGAAACGATCCAATGAACTGGCAGTGTTATGTCCAACTATGGCGGATCCTCCCATCAAGCGCATTGAACTGTACCTCAAAGGCTTAGTACCAGAGATTCAAAGTCATGTGACTTCTGCTAACCTTGCTACTATCCAGGATGTTACTCGTCTTGCTCATCGTCTCACAGACCAGGCAGTGGAACAGAACAGGCTGCCTAAGCGTATCGGTGCTACTAATACTTCTGCTACTCCCAGTGACAACAAACGAAAGTGGGATGGAACCTCTAGCAAGGGTTCGACTACGGTTCAGTCCCAGGCACAGCAGCGAAAGATCGATGACTACCAGAGTCCTGGTCAGCAATCTTCTGGTAGTCAAGGACAGGGTGGATATCGAGGAAATCACCCGAAGTGCAATAGAAGCAACAGATACCACAGTAGTCAGTGCAACAAGGGTCATTGTCAGAGGTGTCTCAAGATGGGGCATGAAGCCAAGGATTGCAGGAGCTCATGACCTGCGAATCAGAACCAACAACAACAACCAACAGCTCCACAGAACCAGCAGCGACAGCGGGGTAACAGGGGATGTTTTCAGTGTGGTGCAGAAGGCCACTTCAAGCGGGACTGCCCCCAGTTAAATCAAAATCCGAACAACAACAACAACAATAATCAGGGCAATAGGAACAACAATGGGGGAAACAACGATGGCAATGGCGCCAGGGGTCGAGTGTTCGTGCTGGGTCAGGGTGACGCAAGGAATGATCCTAACATAGTGATGGGTAAGTTCCTTCTCGACGACTTTTATGTTACTGTTTTATTTGATTCGGGTGCCGATACCAGTTATGTGTCTCTAAAAGTTAGTCAAATGCTTAAACGCACACCAACTCCCTTAAACACCAAGCATGTCGTAGAGTTAGCAAACGGTAAGAGTTTAGAGGCCACACACATAGTTAAGGGTTGTAATCTCGCCTTAGCTGGTCAGACTTTCTCTATCGATCTCATCCCCATAGTTTTGGGTAGTTTCGACATCGTCATTGGGATGGATTGGTTATCCCAACAGCAAGCAGAGATCATATGCAAAGAGAAGATTGTTCGTATTCCCCGTTCTGGCAAAGAACCTCTCGAAATTCAAGGCGACAAGAGTGGTGCTGTAGTGGGCATCATCTCCTTCCTTAAGGCCCAGAAGTGTTTGCGAAAGGGCCACACCGCTATCTTAGCACTTGTTACTGACGCATCAATGAAAGAGAAGAAGATTGAGGATATTCCAGTAGTACGCGACTTTCCTCAAGTGTTTCCTGAAGATTTACCTGGGCTACCGCCTCATCGCCAGGTCGAATTCCAAATCGAGCTAGCTCCTGGAGCAGCACCCATAGCTCGAGCACCTTATCGCTTAGCTCCAACTGAAATGGAAGAACTGTCTAAACAATTGCAAGAACTCTTGGAAAAGGGTTTCATTCGTCCTAGCTCTTCGCCCTGGGGAGCTCCAGTATTATTTGTGAAGAAGAAAGACGGTACTTTCCGCATGTGCATAGATTACCGCGAACTGAACAAGGTGACCGTTAAGAATCGCTATCATCTCCCACGCATTGACGACTTGTTCGATCAGCTGCAAGGGTCGAGCTACTATTCAAAGATTGATCTGAGGTCAGGCTACCGTCAACTGAGAGTCCGGGACGAGGACGTCTCCAAAACAGCATTCAGAACACGCTACGGCCACTACAAGTTTCTGGTCATGCCATTCGGGTTAACAAACGCACCTGCAATTTTCATGGATCTTATGAACAGAGTGTGCAAGCCTTACTTGGATAAGTTCGTGATTGTATTCATCGACGACATCCTGATCTATTCGAAGAGTCAGGAGGAACACGAGCACCATCTACGACTTATTTTGGGACTCCTCCGAACAGAACAGTTGTACGCTAAGTTTTCGAAATGCGACTTTTGGCTTCGTGAAGTCCACTTTCTAGGCCACGTGGTAAACAAGGATGGGATACATGTTGATCCATCCAAGGTAGACTCGATTAAGAACTGGCCTGCACCCCGTACACCAACAGAAATCCGCCAATTCTTGGGTTTGGCGGGCTACTATAGAAGGTTCATCAAGGATTTCTCCAAGATTGCACAGCCCCTCACCTCACTAACACAAAAAGGTGTTGTCTATCGTTGGGGTAATACACAGGAATTAGCATTTCAACACTTAAAGGATAGACTTTGTAGCACGCCTATTCTTTCATTGCCCTAGGGCACAGACGACTTCGTGGTTTATTGTGACGCGTCAATCCAGGGTCTTGGTTATGTATTGATGCAACGGGATAAAGTTATTGCTTACGCCTCGCGCCAACTTAAGATTTACGAAAGAAATTACACTACACACGATTTGGAGCTGGGAGCTGTTGTCTTCGCACACAAGATATGAAGATATTACATGTACGGTACCAAGTGCACCATCTACACTGATCACAGGAGTCTCGAGCATATCTTCAAACAGAAGGAATTAAACATGCGTAAGCATCGATGGGTCGAGCTTTTAAACAATTATGAATGCGCCATCAAGTACCATCTGGGCAAGGAAAATGTTGTGGCTGACACCCTCAGTCAAAAGGATACTACACCTAGGCGTGTACGAGCGTTGCAACTCACTATTCAGTCTAGTCTTCCTACACAGATACGAGATGCTCAGGTTGAAGCATTGAAACCAGAAAACATCAGGGCTGAAGCCCTACGCGGCTCAAGGGAACGGTTAGAACAAAAGGAAGACGACGCCTACTACGTAACAGGACGCATTTGGGTCCCACTCTATGGCAATTTACGAGAACTTGTAATGGATGAAGCACATAAGTCTCGCTACTCAGTACATCCTATTTCGGATAAGATGTACCACGATCTCAGAACTACGTATTGGTGGCCTAGCATGAAAGCTCATATAGCAACTTACGTTAGCAAATGTTTGACTTGTGCGAGAGTCAAGACTGAATACCAGAAACCATCAGGCCTGCTCCAACAATCAGAGATTCCACAATGGAAATGGTAGCAAATTTCCATGGATTTTGTTACTGTCCTGCCTAGATCTCAACGTGGGAATGATACTATTTGGGTGATCATGGATCGACTCACAAAGTCTGCACACTTCTTGGCTATCAAGGAAATGGATAAGTTCTCCACCTTAGCAGATGTTTACCTTAAGGAAGTTGTCTCGAGGCACGGGGTGCCAACCTCTATTATTTCCGATCGTGATGCACGTTTTACTTCTGAGCTGTGGCAAGCAATGCACAAGTCCTTTGGCTCACGATTGGATATGAGCAGCGCTTACCATCCGCAAAAAGATGGGCAGTCTGAACGCACCATCCAAACCCTAGAAGACATGCTTCGGGCATGTGTAATCGATTTCGAAAACGGCTGCGAAAAACACCTCCCATTGGTGGAGTTTTCGTATAACAACAGTTACCACACCAGCATTCAAGTCGCTCCATTTGAGGCATTGTACGGGCGTAAATGCCGATCACCTCTTTGTTGGGCAGAGGTGGGTGATAGTCAGATCACAGGTCCAGAACTGGTAGTAGACACAACAGAAAGGATTGCTCAGATACGACAACGCATGGCGGCAACTCACGACCGTCAGAAAGCCTACGCTGATGAGCGTAGGAAACCTCTAGAATTCCAGGTCGGGGACCGGGTTCTACTCAAAGTCTCACCCTGGAAGGGTGTGGTTCGTTTTGGCAAAAGGGGCAAGCTCAATTCGCGATACGTCGGACCATTCGAAATCATAGAGAATATAGGAAAAAGGGTCAATGCTGATAGACATTGACTTAGGGCACCTCTTACATTTTCGTAGCAGTCGATAAGCGTGGTCTAGTAACACATGGGAAGCCCCTACCAATCTTCGCAAACATGTCTGGGAGAGCGCGATACGAATTAATACGATACATTGTTTACAAAACGAACATACGATTTACGAAACAAATGCTATAACTAAATAACCAACTGTGAACTCGCTCAACTTTGTTGTTGACTCGTTGTTACATGCCTTGCAGGGCGTTAGGTACTCATGGAGCTTGCACATGGAGGCGCGGTCGTTGTGGGACATGGCAGTGTGTGCCATGCTAAAAACATTTACTTTATTTCGTACTTAATACTTACATTGGGTTTTACAATTATGCTTCCGCTAAACACTTAACTACGTTTTTGATTTGAAACACCTTTCATATTGTGTGGTTGAATTTTACTTAATACTTGCTATGTTCAATATGATTGGTGGCTTGATCTTGGTCAGTCACGCCTCCAAGCGGTGATACTCCGCATGTGGATTTTGGGGGGTGTGACATAAGGCTTGCACACTGTATTCATAAGATCCATGAAGACCGCAGGTGCGTTTGTCAACCCGAATGGCATGACCAAAAACTCATAATGCCCATAACGAGTTCTAAATGCTGTTTTGGAGACGTCCTCATCTCGGACTCTCAGCTGGTGATATCCCGATCTCAGATCAATCTTCGAGTAGAAGCTCGACCCTTGCAGCTGGTCGAACAGGTCATCAATACGCAGAAGAGGATAGCAATTCTTCACGGTCACCTTGTTGAGCTCGCGATAGTCGATACACATACGGAAGGTACCATCCTTCTTCTTCACAAACAAGACTGGAGCTCCCCAGGGTGAAGAGCTAGGACGAATGAAACCCTCGTCCAAAAGCTCTTGTAGTTGCGTAGACAGCTCTTCTAGTTCTGATGGGGCTAAGCGATAAGGTGCACGAGCTATAAGCGCTGCTCCAGGAGCTAGCTCGATTTGAAACTCGACCTGGCGATGAGGCGGAAGACCAGGTAGTTCCTCAGGAAATACCTCAGGATAGTCGCGTACAATAGGAATATCTTATATCTTCTTCTCCTTCGTCGAGGTATCAGTAACGAGAGCCAGAATAGCAGTGTGGCCCTTTCAAAAACACTTCTAAGCCTTAAGAAAGGAGATGATGCCCACGACAGCACCACTCTTGTCACCACGAATAACGAGAGGTTCCTCACCAGAACGAGGAATACGGACGATTTTCTCCTTGCAAAGAATCTCCGTTTGATGTTGAGATAACCAATCCATCCCAATAACAATGTCAAAGCTACAAGGAACGATGGGGACAAGATCGATAGAGAAAGTCTGACCAGCAAGAACAATATTACAACCCTTAACTATGTGTGTGGCTTCAAGACTTTTACCATTCGCTAGTTCTACAATGTGCTTGGTGTTTAAAAGTGTTGGGGTACGCTTAAGCATCTGACTAACTTTTAAGGACATGTAACTAGTATCGGCACCCGAATCGAATAAAACAGAAACATAGAAGTCGTCCAGTAGGAACTTACCCGTTACGATGTTGGGATCGTTCCTTGCATCTCCTTGACTAATCACAAAGGCACGACCCCTGGCACCGTTGCCACGGTTGTTACCCCCGTTGTTTCCATTACCTTGATTGTTATTATTGTTGTTGTTCTGATCCTGGTTTAGCTGGGGACAGTCTCTCTTGAAGTGGCCTTCAGCACCACACTGAAAGCACCCTTTGTTGTTACCTTGTTGTTGCTGTTGCTGCTGGCGTTGGTTTGGTGGGGCTCGCTGTTGTTGCTGATTCTGATTCGCGGGGTGCTGAGTCCTACAATCCCTTGCAATGTGACCAGGCTTGTTGCACCGATGACAGCTGCCTTTACTACATGGTCCGCTGTGGTACAAGTTACAGCGATTACATTTAGGGTGATTCCCCTTGTATCCACTCTGCCCTTGACTCCCAGAAGACTGCTGACTGGGGCTCCTATAGTCCTCAGTCCTTCGCTGCTGTGACTGAGACTGAACAGAAGTTGAACCCTTGCTTGAATTTCCATCCCATTTGCGCTTGTTGTCGCTAGGAGCCTCTGAAGTAGCTGTAGCACTGATACGCTTGGGCAGCTTGTATTGCTCAACTGCCTGATCCGTGAGACGATGAGCTAGTCGTATGACTTGCTGAATAGTACCAAGGTTAGCCGCAGTCACATGGCTTTGAATTTCTGGCACTAGAACCTTGAGATACAGTTCAATACGCTTGATGGGAGGATCCACCATAGTAGGACACAAGATAGCTAATTCGTTCGATCTCTTTGTGTATACCTCGATTTCAGACCCCGTCATCTTCAAATTGAAAAATTCTACCTCTAGCTTGTGGATGTCATCCCGACTACAGTACTCCTCTTTGATCAGCTCTTTGAAGTCATTCCATGGGGTGGCATTAGCAACCGCCAGCCCTAACAGTTGAACCTGTGCTTTCCACCAGGTTAACGCAGCACCTTCGAGTGTTCCAGTAACAAACTTTACCCTACGAGCCTTAGGGCATTCACACATCTCGAAGACAGATTCGAGCTTCTCGAACCAGTGGAGGAGACCTACAGCTCCTTCTGTACCACTGAAGGTACTAGGTCTACAGTCCATAAAGGTCTTGAACGTACACGCGGGAGGCTGAGCAGGCTGACCTGTCACGCGAGAAAGAAAAGACAAGATTAAGCACGAGGTTTGGTTCGCGAGAGTAGGATCTAAACATCCTAGGATAGGTCAAAATGGCAGGTTATACCTCCTGCAGGGACAACTGCGAGTGCCTCAGCAACTCGTTCATTGATTGGAGCCGTCAGCTGGGCTTGAGTCAAGTTCAGGCGTCCACTCATGATCTTCACATTGAAGGAAACACAAGTAAGAATGGTGTCGCGAAAATGCGTAAGTGTGGAGTGACAGAAAAGAGCAAGCACGCAAGGTTCAAGAAACCATTGTTACACTAACGAAGTATCTCATGATCAATGCACTACTTAAACTAATAGGCAAACAATACAATTACAAACCATATCACCTATTGTGTTGAGTCTTGCACGTGGAGCGAAGTGTCGTTGTGAATCGCTGAGCACTGTACAGGTTATAGTCTGGTTTTGTCAAAAAGCTTTTCCCCTTTTTAAAACCGAGTTTACTATAACCAATGGCTCTGATACCATCTGTAACAGCCCAGCGTAACCGCACCATGATATTGTCCGCTTTGGCGGCCAGCACGCCCCCGGCGTCCGCCCCTCACGGTTTTCAAAACGCGTCATGATGGTGAAGGTGTCCAGCCTCTTATAAGGAAGCCTTTGTTCCCCTTCACAACCGATGTGGGATGTCACAATCCACCCCCCCTTAAGGGGTCCAGCGTCCTCGCAGGACCTGGCACCACCGGTCCGGCCCTGGCTCTGATACCAATCTGTCACACCCCCAAAATCCACACGCGGAGTATCACCGCAGGGAGCGTGACATGACCAGGATTAAGCCACCAATCATACTGAACAATATAGTAAAGTAAAAGAATGTCCGACCACGCAATATAATTGGTGTTCAAAAACAGTTTAATAAGTCTACGTTATCAGCGGAAGCAAATAGTTCAAAACCCAAATCATAAATTAAAAGTGTTTAAGTTCATCATGAACACTCAATGTCCATACTCCACAACGACTCTTCCCCATGCAAGCTCCTGCTAAACCTAGTGACCTGCAAAGCATGTAGTAACGAGTCAACAACAAAGCTGAGCGAGTTCACAGTTGGTTGTCCATTGTAGAGTTGTTCCAAAAACATAGTTTAATCTTAACCGGCTATCCAGCCGTGGGGGTTACCCCATAGTTCGAAAACGTTTATTAGTTAATCCCTTTTTACTTTGGTCATCTCAGCCGTGGGGGCTACCCCATGTTTAACTACCAGACTCGTTACCATATCGACTACTAACGTTCGTCATGTTTATGTGCCCTCGTCAATGTCTATCATCATTGACGTGCCTAGTCCATTAGTCCACGCCCGTCCTCTGTGGCACGGTGTGAGGTTTGTTAAACCTAATAGCGCTATTTAACTAATGACCCGTTCGCCATTGGCCTCGACGATTAAGGCGATACAAAAGGAGGGACTTCGTTGATAGAGTTCTAGTCTAGTAAAATCTAAATCCGTCTCAACAGGACGAGGAATCTACATTCCTGAACACATCCCATCAGGACGAGGAAATCTCTATTCCTTAACCCATTCCCAATCCCATCGGGAATTACCAGGCTTTGTAGAAAAGTGTGAACTCACCTTAGGTTAGCTCGGCAGATAAGTAAGGGTTGATTGAGCTCCTAGTGGTCAACCACGTCCTAACATGGTTACCATACAAGTCAGGTCTAGGTTCAAGTAGTGCACGTAAGTTTACACAGAACTAACAAGTCAAGAACACGCAATGATCATGGCAACACGTTGATAGTCAAGTACATATCATATCCTACTTGTACGACTCACCCATTGAAGCCCAATAATACCCGGCCCAACATGTTGTGCGTTCAGCACAGCCTTGTGCGATCCACAACATGTTGTGCGGTCCAACATATACCCGGCCCAACAATTAAGAAGCCCAACAACATACACAGCCCAAACAAATAAACAGGGATCAACTTGTGCGGTCCAGTTCAGCTTGTGCGACTGGACAAAACTTGTGCGATTGAGCTTGGGCTTTGAGGCCCAACAGTAATATAGTTCAAGTAGTTTGTATGTGGCCCAAGCCTTGTGCGATCCGCAGTGACTTGTGCGATCCACAGGGTCTTGTGCGATTATGCATATCATAGTTATACTGTGCTTAAATGGTTGTACCAGGTCTTGTGCGACTAGCCCTTGTGCGATCCAAGGGCTTGTGCGATCGGAACTTGTGTGTTATGATCTTGTGTGATCAGGTCAGATCCTATATGATCTGTTCTTGTGCGATTTGTTTTATTATCCGACAATTATGCTAATCGGTTATATTGTTTCCTTTTATGTAATTTATCAATCAATACCAACAGTTTCCATCTAGCATTCAATCGATCAAATCAAGCATATACCAACTAATTCTCATGAACCCTAACTTAATCATCATACCAATCATGCATAATAATTTAACCTTCAACCAGATTTTCACACTAATGAACACAAGGACTATCATTCGACCTATACTTATCAACATGAATCAAACTAACCCTCCGAATACAATAAAATACAGCCGATTACATTCATTCGGTTCTAGATCGTTATTTTCATCACAAGATTATCAACTAACATATTACACATGTGAGCCGATTTACATGAACTCTAACCTCATTCACTCATCTCATAATCAATCATATATCATCCCTACATCATCATGTAGAACATATTGATCACAATATCATCTAATCAAAACAAGAACTATGAAACACTAACAGGTTAGAAAGTAAAAAGAGATGATCCGAATCAAAAGCTTCGAGGAAGAGAGGGTGGCCGTCGGCTTCGAGAGAGAGAAGGAGAGAACTAGGGTTTGGTGTGTGTTATGTTTTGCAAGTAATTAGGAGTATGCCCTCATCTCATGAGGTTATGCGCATCAAATAACAATGGGCCGAACTCACACATGGGTAGCCCTTTTGGGTTTCGAGTACACTAAGTGTAGGCCGAGAAGGGTGTGAAGCAAAAAGCCCAAAGGCTTGTGCGATCGGGTTAGAGTTGTGTGGTTGGGTTCGTGTTGTGCGATAACATCACATAAACATATAATATATATTTCACAATCCACATAACACAATATCATAAAATTCCATTAAATCAATGCATCACATAATCACATAACGTTCAGACATCTTACATCAAAGCACACAAAAGAGTTCTAAAACACGAGTTGTCACATGAACACAGCGGAGGTACCTCAGGAAATAACCTACCTCATGGTAATGTTTAAGTCACTTAAGACACATTACAATACGTTTGGACATTCCATGTGTGTTTGCTAATGCTTACTGTGAATGATGTTGCTGGTACAGGCTCTACTTACAAGCATTTCCTTGACTCTAAACCTCTGAACTTTAACGGCACTGGAGGTGCTGTGGCTTTCGTAAGATGGGCTGAGAAAACAGATTCTGTGCTGCGAATGAGCAAGTGTGCACCAGAGCACCAGGTCACTCATATTTCTGGACTATTCCTAGACGGAGCTCTATCATGGTGGAACCTTCAAGTTCAGACTCTAGGTGAGGATGCTGCCTATGCTATGACTTGGGATGAGATGAAAGAACTGATGCGCAAGAAGTACTATTCAAGAGCTGAGATTCAGAAGTTGGAAACCGAGTTTTGGAATCTGAAGATGGATGGTCCGAAGATTGCTGAGTACGTACAGAGATTTCATGACCTGTCTCGTGTTGTCCCCTACACGATAGAACCAGAATTCAAGCGAATTGAACGTTTCATTTGGGGATTGGCACCCCAAATAATGAGCATGGTGACTACTTCGAAGCCTCCAACGATCACCGAGGCCATTGATTTGAGCGTGGCACTGACCGAAGAAGCGATCAGATTGAACAAGTTCTCGATTTTTGACACCAAGAAGAAGGAGACTCATGTCGAGTTGTCTGGAGAGAACAAGCGGAAGTTCTCGAATTTTAAGAAGGGTACCCAAGTAAACACCAACAGTGGTGCTAACAAGAAAAGAGATGCTAACCCACCAGCCGAGGGCAGGACTGGTGCTGCAGGTTCTGAGAACAAAGGGAAAGGTTACATGGATACCCTACCAAAGTGTGATATTTGTCAGCATCATCACACATGGCGATGTAGGTATAGGAAATTTGAGAACTGTGGTAAGGTAGGGCATGCCAGGGAGGCGTGCTAGTACGGTCTTGGATGAAGAAATGGAGGATCTGGTGGAAATGGTAATGGAAACCATGGTGGAAACGGTAATGGGAATCAGACTGGGAACCGCAATCAAGGAGGAAATGGAAATTTCGGTGGAAATGGAAATCGTGGTGGTTCTGGAAATCAAGATGGGAACGAAAACCGTGGAGCAAACAACAACCAGGGCGGAAACGGAAATGGGAATGGTCGAGGAAAAGGTTGTTTTGGCTGTGGTGGTGTTGGGCATTTCAAGCGGGATTGCCCGAAGAACAACCAAGCCTAAGGAAGAGTTTTCAACATTGGGGCTAGGGAAGCTTGTCAAGACCCGAACGTAGTCACTGGTACGTTCCCTATCAACCAACACTTTGCATCTGTGATATTTGATACTGGTGTCGATTATAGCTTCGTCTCCCTAGAATTTAAGAATATACTTGGGTTAGTTGCAAGTAAGCTAGATATTCCGTACTCGATAGAACTAGCTAATGGGAAGCTAGTAGAGGCAAATGAAGTGATTAGAGGTTCTGTGATAGAACTTGGAGAGCATGAGTTTACGCTCGATCTTCTACCAGTTGAGTTGGGAAGCTTTGACGTGGTAGTTGGAATGGATTGGTTGTCGAGCAACCAAGCCGAGATCGTATGTCATGAGAAGATTATTCGTATTCCGACAACGAATGGAGAGACGATTGTAGTTCATGGAGAAAAGCATGATACGCCTCTACGGATTGTCAGTTACTTGAAAGCACAAAAGTTATTGCGGAAAGGATGTGTTGTCTTCTTGGCTCACGTTGTTGATAAAGAAGCCGAAGAGCCGAAGCTAGAAGATATCCCTATGGTGAGGGAATATACTGAAGTCTTCCCCGAAGACTTGCCAGGATTGCCGCCGCAACGACAAGTCGAATTCCATATTGATTTGGTCCCAGGCGCCGCGCCTATAGCCAAGGCACCTTATCTACTTGCGCCTTCCGAGATTGCAAGAGTTGTCGACGCAACTTCAGGAGCTCTTGGATAAAGGATTCATTCGACCAAGCTTCTCGCCTTGGGGAGCTCCAGTTCTATTTGTCAAGAAGAAGGATGGTAGTTTTCGTATGTGCATTGACAACCGAGAGCTGAACCAGTTGACCATAAAGAATCGGTATCCTTTGCCGAGGATTGATGATTTATTCGATCAACTGCAAGGTTCGAGTTACTACTCCAAGATCGATCTTCGATCAGGTTATCACCAGCTGTGGATACAAGAAGAGATCATACCGAAGACTGCATTAAGAACTCGTTATGGACATTACGAGTTTCTAGTGATGCCATTTGGTTTGACAAATGCACCGGCGGTGTTTATGGATTTGATGAACCGAGTTTACAAGCCATATCTCGATAAATTCGTGATTGTATTTATCGACGATATTTTGATCTATTCGCGGACGAAGGAAGAGCATGAGCAACACCTTAGAGCCATCTTAGAGCTGCTCAAGATGGAGAAACTGTATGCTAAGTTCTCGAAGTGCGAGTTCTGGTTGCGTGATGTACAATTCCTTGGTCATGTAGTGAACGAAGATGGAATCCACATGGATCCCACCAAGATCAAGGCAATTAAGAATTGGGAAACTCCGAAGACGCCAACCGAGATCCGTCAGTTTTTGGGTTTAGCTGGGTATTATTGCCGATTCATTGAGGATTTTTCTAAAATCGCTCAACCAATTACCTCCCTTACTCAAAACGACAAGAAGTACGAATGGGGAGACAAACAAGAGGAAGCTTTTCAGCTGCTAAAGAATAAGCTTTGCGATGCACCTATCTTATCCCTACCCGAAGGCACCGATGACTTCGTGGTATACTATGACGCCTCGCGTCAGGGATTGGGCTGTGTGCTGATGTAGCGACAGAAGGTTATTGCTTATGCTTCGCGCCAATTGAAGGTTCATGAGAAGAATTACACCACACATGATTTGGAATTAGGCGCAGTGGTGTTTGCTTTGAAGATTTGGCGGCATTATTTGTATGGCACCCGATGCACGATCTTCACAGATCACAAGAGCCTACAAAACATATTCGATCAAAAAGAGCTTAACATGGGACAGCGACGTTGGGTAGAGCTGTTAAATGATTATGATTGTGAAATCAAATATCACCCAAGAAAGACGAATGTGGTGGCAGACGGCTTAAGTCGGAAAGAGAGGATTAAGCCCATAAGGGTTAGGGCTTTGGAGATAATTATTCAGATAGACCTCTCGTTACGCATTCGTGCTACACAAAGGGAAGCTCTTAAGAAGGAAAATCTAAAGGCTAAATATCTCCGTGGGATGGAGAAAAGTTGGTACCCAATGAGGAAGGAACTTTGTGTTTTATGGGATGAATTTTGGTTCCTCTCTTTGGTGGCCTTAGAGATGTTATCTTTGATGAAGCTCATAAATCGAGGTACTCGATCCACCCAGGATCAGACAAGATGTACCAAGATTTGAAGGATTTCTACTGGTGGCCGAGACTGAAAGGTGATGTCGCAACTTATGTTGGAAAATGTTTGACTTGCGCCAAGGTGAAGGCCGAGTATTAGAAGCCTTCAGGTCTCCTACAGCAACCTGAGATACCCATGTGGAAGTGAGAGCAGATCTCAATGGATTTCATAACGAAGTTGCCAAAGACACCCCGAGGTCATGATACGATTTGGGTAATCATGGACCGGTTAACAAAATTTGCGCACTTTCTACCAATCAGAGAAAAGGATAACACAGGTAAGCTAGCTGAGCTGTACCTAAGGGAGATAGTTGCACGTCATGGAGTGCCTATCTCGATTATATCTGATAGAGATGGACGATTTGTGTCAAGGATTTGGCAATCCTTTCAACAAGCGTTTGGTTCTCAGTTGAATCTGAGCACGGCATTTCATCCACAGACGGACGGTCAAAGTGAGAGAACGATTCAGACACTTGAAGATTGTTACGAGCTTGCGTAATGGACTTGGGTGGTAGTTGGGACAGTCACCTACCTTTGGTTGAGTTCTCCTATAACAACAGCTACCATACAAGCATTCAAGCTGCACCGTTCGAGGCTCTCTACGGACGAAAGTGTCGATCACAGTAACGCTGGGCAGATGCAGGTGATAGACAGCTGGTTGGTCCCGAATTGGTCCAGGAAACGACAGATAAGATCATGCAGATCCGAGAGCACATCAAGGCGGCTCGTGATCGACAAAAGAGATATGCGGACCAAAGAAGGAAACCCTTGGAAGTTGAAGTGGGTGATATGGTTTTGTTGAAAGTCTCACCTTGGAAAGGTGTGGCACGCGTTGGAAAGGTGTGGCACGCTTTGGAAAGCATGGTAAGTTAAACCCACGATTTATCAGACCGTTCAAAATCCTGGAAAGGATTGGCCCTGTAGCATACAAGTTGGAGCTACCAGCAGAACTTAATGGTGTAAATGATACATTTCATGTATCTAATCTGAAGAAGAGTCCAACGCAAGAAACAGTGGTTATTCATGCTGATGAAGTTCACATTGACGACACACTCCACTTTACCGAAGAACCTATTGAGGTTACTGATTGGAAAGTTAACAAGACTCGGAGGAGTAGTGTTAAACTCGTCAAGGTTCGGTGGAACGCGTGTCATGGCCCAGAGTTTACTTGGGAACGTGAAGACCGTATGAAAGCTAAATACCCGCATTTGTTCCCCAACTCCCCTGCTGCTAGTAAGTAGTAAAGTTTAAAATTCCAGGACAAAATTTTCTTACCAGGGGGGGAATGTGACAACTGTCAAAATTTCAGGTATTCGTACAACTACTAAACCCTTATAAGTGCTTAATGATTATGCTTTATTACAATTAATGACTGGAACTGCTTTCTGATTACTGCTTTATACCTGCATGTGCATCACATATTTCAAATGACATGTCATTATTGCATGAGAGCTTTATTGACTCAAATGATGCACGAAACACAGTTAGCACAGTTATCAGATAAATCAAGGAAATGCTGACAGAACTCAGTGCATAGACAGACAGTGTGTTGAGACACAGAATGAGCCAGAAACCAAGTATTACACTAGTATAGTGTGTAGGAAAGTAATGATCATAAAACTGTCTTCCTAGTGATAGTTTAAGTGCCGGAAGGTGACTAAAACTCACATAAAGTGCCGAATTCAGCAAAAATCAGCAATTTTCAGCATTTAAACAATCTAATATCATGCAGAAATATGGTTAAATGGTCCTGAATGCTTTTCCTAAGTGTCAGGAATTAAAAGTGTCACAAAAGGTAACATAAAGCACACTAAACTGCATAGTATAGCACTTTAACAAACCGGTAACCAACCGAACAACCAGACACTACCCGAAACACCAAATATACACTAGAAGCACTGTTTTAACATTACCAAGCTAGTTATGGTCCCCGAACATCATAACACATCATAAATATCTAGTAACTAAGGTAACTAACTAGATACTTATATTTTTACCCTAAACTAACTAATGTTTACAAACCTAGTCTACATACCCTCCCCCCAACCTATGTAATTGGCCAACATGGCCCCCACAACATGATTTGTTTTAATTTTATAATAGATCACGTTTATACTTTATATGACATATTATACAAGAGTTAATATCTAGACATGGGTTATAAGTAAACATACAAGATCATCACTTCATTTCTACACACACCAAAACACATACTCTTTCTCTCCTTCTCCCTTGTGCTCTCGGCCGACCCCAACCACACCAACATCACCTTCATTCACTCATCTTCTATACATTCCAAGCACATCCAAAGGTGTTAGAGGCTACATAAAGAAGCTAGGAGCTTACGGAAGTTCAAGGACCTTGTTCATTTGCTTTTATCCACTTGTTTTCTTCTATTGATCATCCCTAGCCTTGAGCTAGTGGTAAGAACCTTGATCTTTGTATTTTACATCTATTTTAAGTGGTTAAAAGATGTTACATAATGTTAATCATGAAGAACACTAAGAATCAAAGGAATGAAACTTGAACATAAGCTTGAATAATGAAGAAACTAAGTTGTTTATGTGTTGAAATACTTGTTGATCATTGTTTGCTTGTGAAAATGATATTGATCATCATATGATCTTGCTAGATCATGATTAAAAACATAATCTAGCAAGATGAGAGGATGAACATGATAGAAGTTAATGGATAATCCTCATGAGAAGCATGAACTTGAAAGAATATGTGGTTTTCTTGTAAAATAATGATCAAAGTGAATTGTTAATCATGTAGATCTAAAATTTCAAGAGTGATTTATCAAGAAACCAAGTAAAAAATATAAGATTTACTTGATCTTGGTTCTTACATAAACAAACCTTATTTTTGATGGTTAATAATAATGTGTAGAAGTATATGTGTAACAAGAAAAATCCATGAAGAAACATTTTTAGAAAATATGATCATAAGTTGTAAAGATCTATATTCTTTAAAAATGAAGTTTTTATAGAATCAATCACACTTTAGAAGGTAACAAGGCTTACTAAGAACACTAGTAAGTTACCACAAATTTTTTCAAATTTTCAAGTTCATGAAGTAGTAGATTATGCTTGTTTTTGGCAAAATTGGTAAGCAAAGATTGTTTATTGTTGATTGTGGATTGATGGTGTTGATTTTTACAAAAGAAAATGATATGCTGGAAAGCATGGAAACCTCCATTTTTAGGGGAAACTATGGCAAAAATTTTCTAAAAAATAAACACTTAGAAAAATATTTCTAAACAAATATTTACAAGTGTATTTTAAACCATGGATTTTCACATAAAATTTGCCATATAATTTTTGTTCAAAAATATAAATATTGGAGGTTGGTTTTTATAAATAAAAGTGACTACATATGTATTTAGGAAATATATATTTAGATGACACCATGTGTGTGATTATTTGTATATTATGTGTATTAGTTATATTATTTTAGGACTTGAAATAATATAACTCATCAAAATACCAAGAAATTACAATCCAAAATATTACCAAAATACCAAGAATATGAATATACAAGTTATACACAAAATATTGGTGAAACCGAACTAATGAATATAACTTACAAAATATTTCGGGAATAATATTCACAAGTATATTTTGGTAAATAATATTTTGGACACCAAGTGGATGAAAATATGATTTTACAATTATTACAAAGTTATATCATATTTTTGACAAAAAGAAAATACATTATTTTTGGGTTAATAAAAATATGTATTTTCTTGGAAATATTAGAAGATATATTATTTTTGAAAGAAATATATATTTTCTCAAACAAAAGCGGAATATATTATTTTTTGAGAAAAATAAGTATATATATATATATATATATATTTTCCAAGTTAGACTTGAAAATATATTATTTTTGGAACTTATATGAAAATACAAATATTTTTGCCCAAGGGAAAGATTATAAATAATTTTTCTAAGTAGTATTTCTTAAAGTATATATATTTGGAAATATATATTGGTGAACTTTTATTAAAGATAATATTCCGGAAAAATTAATACGAAATTAAGTATAAGGATATTTAATGAATACAATAAAAATACGTATTCTCATACGTATAAATACACACCGAAATACGACCCCAATTCATGGCAAAAATATACAAGTATAAGAATACGAATACGAATACAAATACAAATACACCCATCCTTGGGAAGGAAATACATGTATAAATACTTGAGAAGTATCAAGTTAAAATATATTATTTTAATTATTATTCCAAAATTTAATAAATATAATTTAAGTTAAAATGTTTAATATTTTAACAAATAATTATAACTTGGAATAATATTGAAGATACAAGAAAGTAACTCAAAGACATTAATCCATACTAAGTCAAGGCACGACCCGCTCGTCTAATAGACATTAGTACGATTGTAGGTAGTTGTGTTACGCCAGGCGGAGCTTGAGTTACTTTGATACGAAGACGCAAGACTGTGAGTTCATATCCCCCTTTTGTTTAACAGTTTTCGTTTTATAACTTCGGGGGTGAAATACGTGTTATACATGATTACGATTACAAATGAATTGAACTGTTTGATCATGTGAATGGGTAGGCGTTATCTTGAGACCATTAATCCTTGTTAAGGACCGAGGGGCATGAGTGATAGATCTATTTGGGTGTTGCGAGCCCCACCCATAGGTCCGCGAGTTGACCGCATATGGTGACTATGTCGTTCCAGCCGGGAGGCCCGGTACGAAATACACAAAGGATTGAGCCTTCCTACACCGTTGCACACATGTTGATGGCCTTGCAAACCATTAATTGGTCTGTTCATATTCACTTACAAACATACATACATATTTTCAATGATTACAAAGGTTTATTCATACACACAAACAAATACATGAACTCCCTCAACTTTTGTTGATGTTTTCAAACTACATGTATTTCAGGGAATTAAAATGTGGATCTGGCGGGCGTTCAGAAGTTTCAAGTGTTGTTAAGAATAAAAGATTTCATCCATAGTCTTGGGGTTTGGTTAGGGTGTCCTCTCCTGGACAAGACACCTCTTCCAAATCCTGGTTTTATTTAAAGTCTTTTGTTGAGTCCTTGTGGAACTTTAAACAATTCGTATGGTTTGTAATTCGAATTTGGAGTCTACTTATCAAAACAATGTTGTTATGTTTCTAAACTTATTTAATGGATGATCATCGAATAGTTTTATCATATAGTGGCTGTTATGATTGAATGCAATTATATTAAGCAAATCACACATAATCACGCTTCTGCAAAAGTAAGGGTGTGACAAATGAAAACCCACTTGAGTTGAGAAAAACTCAAAAAACCACTGTAAAAACCCCATTTAATATTTTTATTGTTTTCTAAAAAATAGGAAATGTAACATACACATATTAGACCATTTTTAGAAAAGAGAAACAAAAAAGCGCCTAGTATTTTATTTTTTGAAAATGTTAAAAATTTCATGTTACATAATATGTATGTCCAAAAAAATGTAACATACAAATTTTGAAAATTAAAAAAAAAACTAGTATTCGTTTTTTTTTATAAAAATGTTCAGTACATTTATGTTACATAGGATTTTCTTGAGTTTTCTCAACTCAAGTGGGTTTTCGTTTTATCTGTCATATATATATATATATAGGGGAAGGTTCATTTGAGAAGAAAATTTTATTGAGAAGAAAAAGAATAAAAGGGTATAATTGTAAAACATTAAATAGTTTTTTTTTCTCATCTCATTTATTATTATGTTTGACTAATTAATTAGTCATTAAGACTATAATCCTCCACACTAAATATTTTTGCCTACACACATCAAAAGTTATCCTACACATTTCGAAATTTATCTTACACATATTGAAATTTATTCTACACAACTCGTAATTTATCCTACACGCCTCGTATTTATCCTACACTTTAAATGAATTTTTATTGTGAAAAATATATATCTTAAAAATAAGTTACAAATTTAATATAGTTAGTTATTAAAGATGAAACTACCAATTAATGATGTATGTAAGTTTACTAATATACCCTTATAGTTACATTAAGTACAAATATTAAATGAAGTCTAATGAAGCATTCCTATTGGTTGAAATTTCTTCTTTTTTCTTCTTACAAAGAATTTCTTCTCATTTGAACCCTCCACTATAAATATATAGGCTAAAGATAAAAAGAAAACCACTTTTATTGAGAAAACCCGCGAAACTCAAAGCTCCCGACTTTTTTTTTTGAAAAAATTACCACACGTAATATACATGTTTTTAAGAGTTTTGGGCAAAAAAAATCGTAGATATTTAAAAAAAATAAACAAGTTTTGGTGTAACATATGTTACATTCACTGAACATATGTTACACCAAAACTTGTTTATTTTTTTTTAAACTATCTACTCGGCGCTTTTTCGATTATTTTTGCCCAAAACTCTTAAAAACATGTATATTACGTGGGGTAATTTTTTCAAAAAAAAAGTCGGGAGCTATGAGTTTCCCGGGTTTTCTCAATAAAAGTGGTTTTCTATATATCCTTACCCTATATATATATATATATATAGGGAGAGGATCATGAGAAAACTACATCTAAATGAGAAAACTAGAAAACTAACTAAAAAGCAAAAAAAAAAAAAAAAAAAAGCTAAAAAACATACCAATTTTTTTTTTAGAATTTCTTATAAAAAATCACTATTTTTTATATATAAAATAAATTTTCAAAAAAAAATATTTTTTTTGTTGTACTACACATGTGCATTATATGTGTACTACACATGTGCACTATATCCGTAATAGTGCACATGTGCAATACAACAAAAAAAAATTATTTTTTATTTATTTTTTGAAAATTTTTTTCCATGCATAAAAACTAGCGATTTTTAAAAAAAATGTAAAAACAAATTCGTATGTTTTTTAGGCTTTTTTAGTTAGTTTTTTGGTTTTCTCATTTAAACTAGTTTTCTCATGATCCATCCCCTATATATATATATATATATATATATATGGGGAGGGATAGAAAGAAAACCCATTTTAATTAAGAAAACTTTGAAAAACCAAATGAATGGACCTCCTTTTACCACATGTTACACCTTTTCTGCTGGAACATATAACAGCTTGACACGTGTAACATGTACTGAAAAAGCACTTTCTGCAACATGTACTGAAAAAATGTTACATGTGTCAAGCTGTTACATATTCCAGTATAAACGGTATAACACGTGGCAAAAGGAGGTCCATTCATTTGGGTTTTCATAGTTTCCTTAACTTATATAAGATTTCATCCTATAATTGCCCTATATATAGGTGCATATAGATTTCAATTCTTTAACAATGGTCACACAAAACTTGATTGAACATATAGAAATGATAATTGTCTTACAATGTCAACACTAAAAGTTCACATGTTCAAACCATTGAAAAGAAAAATATATAGAGAGAGAAAGAAAGAGAGAGAGAGAGAAAGCAAGAGCAAAAGAAAGAGTAAATGGTATATGATATGCTAGGAGATTTGCGGTGTAAATGGTTTGTACAAGAAAACAAACTACCAAGATTAAGGGATCTTACTTTGATGAAGATCCAAACCGTGGGTGTGGAGAAAATATGCACCCATTGTTGTCAAATGCGATAGGCACACACAAACTTCAAAATCCTCTCCTATCACCTAGACGCAAGGCGCAAAAAAGGGCACGCCCCAAGACATGTTAGGCACATAAGTAGGAAACATACAGAACATATAGAATACACTTATAAAAATTAAAAATATGAGAAAATTTAGTGAAAATGGGGTTTTCACTAAATATTTTGGACACTAATTATATTTATATATGTGTTGTATAAATAATCATTCGTGTGTTTGTGTTGTATGATGTGAGTGCCTCATAACAAATCAACCTATGTCCAACATGGGGATAAGATAAATGAGATATCGATGCTTGAAGTTGTATGGTTGGAACAAACAAATATGAGAATAATAGACTAAACTTTGTCAAATTTTCCAACATATGTGTGATTCTAAAACTTGAAGTGGTATATAAGAGGTGACACTCTTTGAAAAATATTTCCTTAAAGACAAACACTAGCGGGGACCCTAGATATGTACAAAACCTAATATATATTTTAGTGTTTTCTTATATTAATTTTGGTAATAAGTCGTTTATTTGTTTACTTTTGATTTTCAGAATAAAAATATTAAAAAAACCGACAAAAGGAGTGAATTCATGGCGAAAAATAATACTTTTACTAGAAAGCAGAAGCGTCACACCCCAGTGCTCTAGCCACATGCACCCGTTCTTCATTTGTAACATTTGCAATTTTTAAACATTGTACAATTTCGATCATTTTCGTATTCAATAAAATGTTATATTTTACTTACGAAATACGTAATCGTATGATCGAGCGAAAAGATATTCACGACATATTCTGAACAAGATCCAAGTTTCATATGTGTTTATGCCCTTCATATAGCTTAAATTATAAGTTAGAAGGGCTAATAATGGTAAACAAGTGATAATACATGTCCAGGGGCTAAATCTTTCAACATGTGAAACATTTGTTCTCAAAGGGTCTTACGGTGCCGGACCCTTACAGTCCGTAAGGGACATCCTGATGCTTCGTTGGGTGATTTTCTATCTTGGGGATGTATTGATGATTTAAGGGTTTATGTAGTAAAGAGAAAATTTGGCGTACTACTTCAAGCACTTGAAAGATATAAAGACTCTACCATGGTAGGACGTGGAAGAGTTATGCCAAACGACCAAATCCATCTTCCATCAATCGTTTCTAGCCAGCTTCAATTCAACGCATTAGATTTCTAGTACATATTTATATTTGCATGTACCTTTTCATTTCTTATTTCGATTTCTACCTCTGAAATCTCTTATTTTGATTTCGATGAATGTAACGTCTGATTTTGATTGGCTTTGCTATAACATGTATATGTTTATGAGAATTCAAAGTTGTGGTTGCATATATTTTTTTATTTGCTTATGTGTATGATGTAAATGAATATAATACTGTATATGGAGAAGTTTAGGATTTTCTACTGGATTTATTTATGTATATGAATATGTTTAGGATTTGCTTCTTTTAATGCTTATGTATATGTTGTAGATAGATTCTACATGTATTAAAGTTAACATCAAAATGGATTACATGAAGATTGTAGATTCTGATTCTGTCAACTTAGAAGGTGAAAATGACGTTGGTCATAACAAAGCTAGGGCAATGAAAAAACTAAGGGAAAATTCTATCACTACTAGAAAATAGGGTTTTTGCTACCGCAATTTCGGTCGCAAAATGGTAGCCATTGCCCTTTTGCCACCAGTTTGCCACCAAAATCTTGGTAGGAAAAACACATGTAGCAATTGCCTTATTAGCACCTATTTGCTACCGCTTTATTTTTTGTTACTATTTTGCTACCGTTCATTTGCCACCGTTTTGCTACCACCTTTTCTCACCATTTTGCTACCGCTTTTGCTTAGTTTGCAACGGTTTTGCTACAGCCTTTTGTTACTATTTTGCTACTGCTTTTGCTTAATTTGCCACTGTTTTGCTACCGCCTTTGCTTAGTTTACTTTTCCCGCTTTAGACATCATTTTGCCACCTTGTTGCTACAATTATATGTCACACACCCTCAAATTCCACATGCGGAGTATCACCGCGAGGCGTGTGACTGCCCAGGATCAAGCCACCAATCACATTAAACATTTATCATAAACAAGGTAAAACCATCCTCGATATGATTAGTGAGAAAACATTTAAGTCTAGAACACGACAGGTTGAAATAAAGTTCCAAAGCATAGCAAGTTTAAAACAAAGTTCAAAAGTCTAGCGTAAGCATGAAGTTCATAAGTTGTTTAAAACTTAATTTAAAAGTAGGAGTCCGACGACGGATTCTAGGCGACCACCACAATGCTCCAAGAAAACTCCAGCCCAGCATCTACGAACCTGCAAGCATGCAGTAGTGTGTCAACATAAAGTTGGCGAGTTCACGGTTCTCGAAAAATGTTTTATCATTTTATCCCAAAAACATTAATTGCATGTAGTTTCCAAGTTGTAATTAAGTCATGGGGAGCTACCCCATATATATTCCACTGAACTATGTAGTACCGAATTGTTGCTTACCCTTCGGTCAATGTCTACCGTCATTAACCAGGTTTCCAGATAATAGTTCACGCCCGGCTCCCAGCGCGGTGTGAGGTTGTCAAACCTAATAGCGCTATCAACTAGTATCCCTTTCGCTCCCAGCGATTAATCGGTATAAATGTAAAGGACTTTCGTGATAGAATTTCGTTTAGTGTATGTAGTTCCCATTTACTGGGAATAGATGAAGTTCCCAACCCATCGGGAATGTATGAAGTTCCCAACCCACCGGGAATGTATGAAGTTCCCAACCACCGGGAAAGCATGCTTTTAGTTTTAGTGTGAACTCACCTTAGGTTGCTCGGTAGATAACGTATTTACCCTAAGCTTGGTCAACCACGTCCTATTATGGTCACCAATGTTAGGACCGCATTCAAGTAGGCACGTACTCACGAAATAACACATAGCACATAAATACCATGTTTCATATAACACGTAGGGTTTACATAGCTGAACAGTAACAGTACACGTATAGTTGAACAGTACTCATACACATACATAGCCTCAACATACACCAAAGTCTGCAGCCCATAAAACAGTATGGCCCAAACAGCCCAATAACAACATAAACATGTCCAGTCGAAACCATGAGGTCTCGACTCGAGAGTAAGAGACTCGAGTCGTAACCACAAGATTTTGAGTCGCAACTAGGAGGTCTCGAGGTATATGTCTATTAGTCGAAACCTTGAGGTTTCGAGTCAGCTTTGAGTCGCAACCAGGCTGGTCTTGACTCGTAACCAGGCTGGTTTCGAGTCCCTTCATTGTGATGCGTCTGGTTTCGAGTTGTCAATAAAATGGCCTTGAGTCGCAACCAGGAGGTCTCAACTCGTACCCACTACTGAAGTTTCTAGCAGCCTTATTAATGTGTGCAAAAAGCAACATATAAATTACAGCAAATGTGGCATAAAACTAACCCTTTTTTAGTACTAATGTTGGAAAAAGTGTGATTTTGTCTTCCTTTTGTATTTTCAGGGTTAAACGAGCTTAAAGGAACAAAAGAAGCAAAAATGCAGCCAAAGCTAACAATAATACAAGAAAAGGAGTAAACGTGGCATGCCCGACCCCTTGACAGCATCTTCCCAAGCAAAAACCATCAGAAGGCTGAACACGCCCCATGCTCAATGAACACGGGGGCGTGCCCAAGTGTTTGCAGAAAAGACAAAGCTGTAGAAGCTTCTATTTCCCAACACGGGGGCGTGGCCAGCGGACACGGGGCCGTGGTCAACACTAAGATTCACAGAATCTAGGCAAATCTTGATAGTATAGATACGCTTCTGCACACGGGGTCGTGCCCAGCGGACACGTGGGCGTGGTCAACTAATGCAGACAAACTGCAATTAATGAAGAAAGAGAAGATGGGTGGACACGGGGCGTGCCCAATGGACACGGGGCCGTGTCCAGGCTTCTGTGCAGGCTATAAATAGGGGTGCTTTGCTCACTTTCAAACCATCCCTTGGCAAACCACCTCTCTCACACTTCACCCACCCACCACCCACCACCACCATCACAACCCACATCCACCACCATCATCCATCATCCATCATAGAGTGTGTGAGTAGTCTCGGGATCCAAGATTGATCGTAAGAGTTCTTGACAATCAAAGGCCATGTTTGCCTAAGTCTCTTACATCACTTGGTGAAGACAATCATTTAGTGTAGTACTTTTTATTTTTAATCTTTTCGCACTTTTTATTTGGTTATGTATTAATGACTTTAATAACTAGTTTCTTATGTTGAAGGTGAAACTTCCTTATCATTTGTCCGTGGTGTCTTGGCGTTATTTTACTGTCTATATAAAATAAAAGATTTACACCATTCATATCTCCACGGTCTATATGGAGATATGTTGGCTACCTGGTCGGGGGTTAAGGGAATGGTTTGGTAAGCGTCTTGCCTTGTTCAGTGTATAGATCCTGCAAGGACCTAGGTCAAGTTTAGTAGGACCTCCTTCAATACCCACTGGTATTGGATGGCGAGGGTCCGAACTCCTTGATCCCCTCATATGTAAACTACTATTAAAACTTTAACCCGTCTATTTAGGATTGTATCCCTGCTGACTCAAACTACTTAGCCGAGGGTAACGTCACCTTCAAAAGTGTGACAACCGGTGATTTACGGCACCTAATTACGTAATTAACAGGTGATTACGCGATAATAAATAGTGTTTACGACGCTAATTAACTTAAACAAGCCCTTGGAGTGCCCAGAAACGTTTGTTCAGCTATACAATGCGCGTGTGGTGATTTATGGGAAATCTACTGAATATGACGCGATAACGGACTGATACCGTACAAAATACTGACGACGCCGACAAATATGGATGTTACACGAATATTTTATGCTTACGGAGTATGGATCGCGATATCGGGTCTCGTAAGAATTACGGGTCACTTACACATGAGATGGGATTGTGAGCCCTGGGCCCAAGCCCAAAACCCACAAGCCTAAAACTGCACACTATATATTAGAATCTATAGCAGATTTATAAAATCTATAGAAGATTTACACAATCATACTAAATCCCTACAAATCTCTCCAAGAGATTTTGTATCTAAAGATTGAAGCATAGGGACTTGTGGTTAATAAACTGTAATATAAACCACTAGACAAAACCCATTATATGAGAATATAAAAGGGGGCCATGACCTTAATTGTGCAGACATAACATAAAGCCAAACACTCTCATACATTATCCACTCTCTCTCGATTATGCATACAGAAAACACACACATAAAATTCATTTTCTCAAACAAACAACATCAAAGCTTTGTCCCTGTCTCCCTCTCGATTGGACACCGGCGACCGGAAAGTTACCTCCGGCGATCGGTTATCACCGGCAACCTCCACACCCACTCCCTTTTCACCGCTGGTACGCTACCCCCCCCCCCAAACCCGATGAACAACCTACCACCACCATCGCCGTCTGCGGCGGCGCGGTGACGGAAGAGTGAGAGGCGGGGAGAGAGAGAGTGAGGAGAAAGAGATAGAAGGAGCTCCGGTTCGTGGTGACACGATGCCAGTAGATTTCTGACAAAGAATCTCGACGACGACTGTAGCCGCCGGAGATGATGACGGCAGCGGCGGTACTGGTCGTTTTTTTTTCGGAGACGACGCTATGGTTGCTGATGATGATCGGAGACTCGGACCAGCGGTCAAAGACTCGGACCGGCGGTCGATGTTAAAGTCCGGTGGTCCATGGCATTATCTGACGAGTTTTCACGATGATGATGATGATGACAGTGGAGGTTAGAATGTTTGGTTCAAGTTCGACTTAAATTTCGTGCTCGAATTCTGATTTGCTTCGAGTTTTGGTTCGGGTTCAGTTAATCTCAGATGTGGTTCGGGTATTATTTGACGTTCGGTCAAACCCAGTCAAATCAGCAGTTTCGTGACGGTTCGGGTATCGACTCAGTCCAACTCGGTTCGACTCAGTGAAGTTCGGCTCGACTCGGTCCGACTCGGTCAACCGAGTCAACTCGGTCAAGGTCAGCCAGTCAACTCAGCTGACTCAGTCAACTCAGCGAGTTGACTCGGTCAGCTCAGCTTTTCGACACAAGAAGATGGTAAAGATTAACGGCGCGTTTTATTTCGTTATTTCATAGTTTTATTAATACGTGAGAAACAGGCTCTAACCGATCTATTTAAGTACACTTTGCATCTTTACGTATTCGACGAAATCTTATATATATTGATTGAGTCTTGATTGAATTTTGATAAACATATCGACACTTGATTGTCGGGAGCGTCCAAAAACAGAGGAAACTCTGCCCGTTTTTCGAGAAAACCCGTAAAAGCAAAACATGTTTTATTGAAAAGCAACTTTTATGAGAACTAATATAAATGTGTACATCACTTTCGACGACACTTTATCACATATGAAAACGACAATTCTTTTATAAAATAAATATATTTTATATATTTATTTCAAACGACATCAACACGAAAACGCTATTAAATAAATATAAGTTGTTATATTTATTTCAAACGCCTAAACGGCATACGATATATAATACGAGTTTATACATTCTTTTCATAAAACATTCGTTGTATACGCGTACGACTTCTCGAAACGATAAACCCTATCCTATCGATATATTTATATTTTGTGTAAATATTTATATATTCGAATTTCTCGAAAACCAAGTACTTTCTAGACTTAGTAAACGAAACTTAACAAGTGTAACTTAATTATTTTTATTAAGTTAACAACATATCAACGGATCGTTCGGTTAACGATTCGGTAAAGCTCGATGACACGTAGAATAGTTACTGCGTTTAATTAGAAACTTATAAGATATTCCGTGTTAGGAATATTCTAGAATGCACGCTAGCAAGTCAAGTCTTGGAAACGACATCACAAAGTCGTATATAGCTAGCTTTGCACAGGAATATTCAGGTGAGTTCATAACCCCACCTTTTATGGTTTTACATTTTTATAAATGTTTTCGGGGTGGAAAGACATGCACTTTTTGCAAAGCATACGAGAATTACAAATTTCTAAACCATTTTACAAGCAAGTTTTAACTGACACAGATGGTTTACGAAAAGCTTATGTTTTATACCGGTTTATCAAACAAGCTTATTTTTCGAAATATGCATACACACGAGATTCTAGTTTTATAAACTACGGGAAAATACAAATACAAGAGTTTACTAAATACAAATGTTAAAATGTATATAAATGGTATGATAAAAATACAAGAAGCACACTTGGTGAGGACGAGAACCAAGTGTGACGAGATATAAGAATACGAGAAAACGCACTTGGTGAGGACGAGAACCAAGTATGAGGCGTTATGAGATATGATACGAGAAATCGTGTCACGAATAGGGTACCATAAGCACCATTAATCAACAATATACCTAGACCGCAGAACAAAAGGTTAGATCTAACGGGTGCCGGGCAGCCACACTCTCGGTGAGGGCGAGAATCGAGTAGTGCTTTTGTGTCTCAGAATATACCAACTAAATGCCTAAGGTTTGGTGACTTCCTATGTCGTGTCACATGTTAATGGCTTTGCAACCCATTAACAATCCTGATATTTACAGGAATACTTTATTTACATAAAATTCATACCATACTAAAACTTGATTTATAACTTGAAGTACGTGGGGTACTCAAGAAAAACTTGAATTATACTTGAGTACGTGGGGTCAAGAAAACGGGAATTATACTTGAAGTACGTGGGGTACTCAAGTAAAACTTGAATTATACATGAGTACGTGGTGTACACATGAAAACTTGATTTATATATGAAAACTCGATTTATACAGGACACAAACTATGTTTTCATACAAAGTTTCTGTATAACATGACAAGAAAATGATTTTAAATTCGTTTTCTCAACAATACTTCAAAAACCGGTTATTCAAAAGATTTATTTCAAATCTTTTACAAACAAACTATGAACTCGCTCAACTTTATGTTGACTTTTTCGCATGTTTCTTTCTCAGGTTACATTTCTAAGACAAGGCACGGTTGGAATAGGAGAACCATCTAGAGTCGAGTACTTAGTGGGCGTTCACATACTAAAAGTCTTAGCTTATTTGCTTCCGCTGTGCAATGAAGATACCAGTCCAGTCACGCCAATGCTCTGATATTTCGGGGTGTGACAAAAAGAGGGGCCTACCACATTATGCATTAATAACTTAATTAATTATCTTTCAATAATCCAACCCTTTAGGATTGTATCCTTGCTGACTCAAACTACTGGGTTAAGGGTAACGTCACCTTCAAAAGAGGGGCCTATTACTATAACTAAGATTATCTCTTAAAAAGTGCAAAAGTGTGAAAATAATCAAAGGTTACACTAAAGGCGAGTCGGATCCAAGTGATTCATCTTGTCTATTTGTTTTATTTTTATTTTTATTTTCAGCATTTTTAGTTAGTTTTATTTTCTTGTTTAAAAACCTTTTTCTAAACTTTTGATTTGATTAGACGTTGAGGATAAACCGGTACTAAAAGCTCTTGTGTCCTTGGACGACCTCGGTATCTTACCAACGCTATACTACGCTCACGATGGGTGCACTTGCCCATATGTGTGTTTAGTGTTAGTAAAATATCGTGTTTTATAAATTTAAAACTTGACTAAAGTGTAAAAAGGGCTAAAAATATACATAAAATTATATCACGCACTACACACATCAAGTTTTTGGCGCCGTTGCCGGGGACACAAGGATTTTAAGAAAGTTAGGAATCAACGGCCTAATCGTTTTTTTCTTATTTTTCTGTTTTTTTTAGGATTTTTCTTAATTTTCAGCTTCTGCTGAACTCAGCACGGGCCTTGCCCGCTGAACACGCCTCATGCCCAATCTTTGCGTCAGACAATAGCTGAACACGGGGCCGTGCCCACTCAACACGCCCCTTGCCCACGTTTCAGTTACTGAAAACAGAACCGTAAGATCCCGACGGTTGGTAATTTCTGACACAACCATGAGTGATACTGATAATTTTTACTTCCAACCCTCTTATGGTACGTGGTGTCAAATATGTGGTGGAAATCATAAAGATTTAGAATGCTATTTTTTAAATTACAAGCCCCACTATATAGACCCATTGTTTTCTTGTAGCCTTAAGATGGGTAAAAGTAAAAATAATCCTTATCTCTCCCTCGATTGCTCTCAATCGACCCTTCTAGGAGAAATGCTTCTTGATGAATTATTTCAAATGGAAGATCTAATTCTAAATTGGGTAAAAGAACTTGAGATGGATATCATTAATTCACCTCAAGACGATACCCAAGAAGAATTTTTGGGACCGCATTCGGATAAAAACAACTTCGTTATTCCCGAAATCACCTCTAACTTTTACGAAGACTTGAGTGATAGTCGTCCCTGTGTCGATTGTGCCATGAAGGACTCCCCATCGACTTCGTTCGATGCATACATAGACCTGAGCGATTCGACATAAACCTTCTTTAACGAGAGCCCGGGACAGGATTGGACTTGTCCACCTACATTTAGCATAGGAATCACCCTTACCGATAACCTCTTGCGTTCTTGTCTAAATCTAGAGCAATTAAGGTATCTCAGGCACTTCGGTGTTGTTCCATCCAGTTAGGAACCACCCGATCCAGATAAATTCCTTAAAAATAAATGAAACTCCATAAACAGCCTCTAGACACGGGGCCGTGTCCAGGTCAGCACGCCCCCGTGTCCACCGAAAGATTCCCGTCTGACTTTTTGTCAGAATACGGACAAAATGTGTCAGGATCTTGTCTGCACAAGGGGCCGTGTCCAGCCGACACGGGGCCGTGTGCAGCGTGTTGTCGTTTTCTATAAAGGCAGCAAGATTCCTACACATTTGGACCACTCCAAAGATAAAGATCTGGTGAGATCTTCACACATACCATCCTAGGTATATTCTAAAGACGGTTCTCAACAACCATCTTGTCTTTTCTACTTTTGTCCATTGCCTTCCTCTTCAATTTTTCCTCAACACCTCAATTAGAGCTTGAAATCACCATGGTTCCAAGCTTTATTGTGATGTTTGTTAAGTTTTTATTCAAGGAATCTTGTTAAAAATAAGTTCAACAACATTGTTTTAAGTTATTTCGGTTTAAAAGTGCTTTAAAAATCAGAAAAATAATTTAAAACTCCAAGATTCCTTGTTCCAAAAACCTGCAGACAGGTGATCACGGGGCCGTGCTCATTGAGCACGAGGCCGTGTCCGAGGTACTGTTCCAGTAGAATTGAACTCTTTTCGGTCTGTTTTCTCAGAATGGCGAGCAGAACTAGCGAAACATCTTCATCGCACTCCAGGAACAACCGACAAGGGAGAAGGTCATCAACGGTAGAAGACTCTCTTGTAAACTATGTTTACGCTTTAAGAGAGGCCATTGATGAGATGACGGGGGTAGAAGAAGCATTGGTCGACCGTATCAATCACTTATCGGTGGGACTAGAAGGATGTCTTCGAGAGGTCAACCTTTTGCACCAAAGGTTGAACATTCTCGCTTCTCCTCCTTTGGTACCAATCATCACCCAAAGGGCATGGAATGTGGTACCGGAAGTCATCATACCGGCCGAGTGGTACACCATACACCCGGAGCCCCCTCGAGACATATTACAAGGGGTTCCGGTAGGTGTTACTCCCCCTCCACAAGATGTTGAGGAAAATGAGACCGCCTTCTTCCTCCCAAGAGAAATAGAAGAATGGCTTTAACAACATCTCGGGGACACCCCTCGGTTCGGAGTTCTACAAAGCCTTTAAATACCGGAAAGCTATTTCCGGAATTTAGATTCCTATTGTAAGAATAGAACCCCTTAGGATGATTTTATGTATCACTTGACCTATTTTAGGACTTTTTAATTTTTCTGCTTTCTTTTTAATTTTCTAGGACCCTATGTAATGTGTTATTTTTAATGGAATGATGGTTTTAATTAAATTGGCGTTTGGATGATGTTGTAATGGATAAAACACACTCGGGATGGTGAAGGATACCAAGGGAAACTTGAACCAGCACCCCATGCACAAAAACAGAGCCTCCCGACAATTTTTCTTCATTACAACAAGTTCGGCACGGGCCGTGCTCAGCTAACACGGCCCCGTGCTGAAAGGTCTGCAGAAAATCGCCCAGTTCAGGTAACTGGACACGGGGCGTGTTCGCTGAACATGCCCCCGTGCCCAGGCTTCTGTTACTTTCTGATGACTTCTGTTACTGGCAACCTGAACATGGGGCCGTGCCCGGATACCACGGGCCCGTGTCCAGATGCCAGTAACATAAAAATTTGTTTTTAACACACCTTTTACACATTCAATCAACCTAAAAACTTATTTTTGGGACACATTGTGGACAATGTGTAATTTAAGTGTGGGGGGGGGGGGGATGCTAAAACTTTGAATTTTGCAAGTCCTAACTACAAGCCTTACATAAAACTCTATTGGAACCGCTGAACACCCCAAATTTTTTTTTTTCAAAAAAAAAAACTTTTAATTTTTTTTTACTTGTCTTGGTTTAATTTGGGAATTAGAAGTTCTAAAAATGTTATATTTTTACAAATTTACAACCGATAGCGTCGTGATAAAAAGAACCAACATAAGAAAATTATGAAACGGCATGACAAATCTAGTTAAAATTTGATTATATATACTTGATCACATAAAAACCCTTTCCCACAAAAAGTGAGTTTTGAGCCTTTATTGAGCATAAAAATACACATCTTTAAACTAAATGCTCATTTTTCATTTCTTGTGTGAATAGCTGCTTGGTTTCTTACGACTCTAGAACTTGCCATGACGATACATTCCCAGTCCTTACCAAGTTAAACCCAAGTAAGTAAATGATGGAGGCATTAGGACTAACCCTTTTTCTTTCAACACCATTATTTTCTTTTTTTACCACCTACCCAAAATCCCCCTAGTTAACCCCTTTGAGCCTAAACCTTTTCATTTCTTAACCCACAAAACAAACACCCTTTACCCACCAAAATCTTTTTTTATTTTAAACCCTTTATTTTAGTAACAAAGCTCCACTACGCCAAAAAGGCTTACAGCCACATAAAAAAAGTGTGACCATACACCTTTCGCCACACTTTTTTTTTTCCATCTCAAGTGTGGCCAAAGGTCGAGTCATCGTAGGTATCATATGGCCACACTCACTTATGTGTGGCCGTAGCAACTTAAACTGTGGCTAGAAGGTCTTATTGAAAATCAATCATTTTGTCTAATAAGTGTGGCTAAAAGGGTAGCAACAGCCACATGAATTTACTATGAGTGTGGCCAATTCTATTATATAGTCACTAATAAGTTTGTTTTAGCCACATCAATTTTTAAAAAATGTGGCAAAAAGATTTTGTAAACAAGCAAATGGTCCATTAAATGTGGCTAAACGGTATCAACGGCCACATGAGTTTAGTGTAAATGTGAGTGTTTCTATTATATAGCCACATGATTTTACAGTAAGTATGGCCGTTTTTATTATATAGTTGCTAAAAATATTGATTTAGTCACATCAATTTAAAAAAAAATGGCAAAATGGTTGTGGTAATCAAGCAAATGGTCCATTAAGTGTGGCTAAAATGGTATCGTCGGCCACATAATTTACTATAAGTGTGGTCGTTTCTATTATATAGTCACATGAATTTCTTATAAGTGTGTTCGTTTATATGATATGGTCACTAAAAAGTTTGTTTTAGCCACATTAATTTTAAAAAATAGTGGCAAAAAAGTTTTTGAAGTCAAGTAAATGGTCTTTTACGTGTGGCTAAATTGTATCAACAGCTACATGAATTCACTATAAGTGTGGCTAAATAGTATCAATGACTACATAAATTCACTCTAAGTGTGACGCTAAGTATTTTATAGTCACAAGAATTTATTATAAACGTGGCTAAAAATTATATATAGAGACATAGAAAATTGTAAATTTAAGTGTGACTATTGTCTAACCTTTGGTCACACATATTTGTTATAGTTTTATGTGGCCATTTTTGTGTAATTATCAAGTTTATTTTCAAATTTTTGTAAAATTAATTTAAACTATAGTAAACATGAACAAATCTAAAAACCAAATTATTGATATTAACAATATTAAACCAAACATAAGTTTTCAATTTTAATACTAAATACATAAACTACTAATCCAAAGTTATCTACTAATACTAAATACATAAACTACTAATCAAAAGTTATCTACAAATGATGCAGCAACTGCAACATAACCTGCAGCACTTGCAACAAGAGCACTTTGGTCTCAGCTTGCATCACTCCTAGCAACACTTGCAACAACATAACCTCCTCTCATTCTCTAAAAGAGTCTCCCCACTTTCATTCTGGCCCTTAGTTGGTCTTTTTTGTCTCAGCCAATCAGAACTCCTTTGCGAAACAACTTCATGCAGTTCATCATGTTTTGTCTGCATGCCATGTTTAGTTGCAGTTAAAGGAAAGTTATAAGATATACCAACAAGTACATGCAAACTAAAATGATTATACTACACTTACATCTTGTTCACATGAGCTCAATCATGTGAAAAAGATTCTCCTTGGTATATATAGCTATTGTTGCCCCCATTATGTCCATTAAGTACCTATAAATTGAAACTCATTGATAACATTTACAATTCGAACCACAGAAAAAATTCAAAGGTACAATAGGCCAACTTGTACTGATCGAAACACTTTAGAAAAGAGGACCCGCATAAACATTCATCACTTAGATCGAGAGACCTGCCATCTGTGTAAAGTCTCCATGCCTATATGAATCCAGTTAAAATAAATAAACTCAGAAGTTAGTTCATATCAGAAGGTACACCTAAAATCATACAGATTAGTTATATGCACATATAGGCTCATTGTCAAATACATACATGGACTGATGTTAAAATAAGAACCGTTCAAATACCTGGACTTGTAACAGTGGTCAAATGGCACACCGTCAAAAGTTATCTTTGTGGCATTTGCTTGTCTGTCAAACTATGAGAATAGAGAATGCAAACGGTCAGGTTTTAGAACTTTCCGGATGTAATAAAGAATCTAGATGATGAAGGCTTACTTCTTCAACAACAGCTTTATACATTCCATCTGGAAGAACAGTAAAAGATGTTCCACTATCAAATTGAGCTTTGAAGCTTGTCTGATCAAGACAATTAGTACCGATACAGAAGTTCTCTACTCCAATTATGTAGGTAATGCTGCATGACAATATCATGTTTTTATAACATTTATAAAAAAGGGTGTTTGGGTTTACTGTTTTTATAACATTTATAAAAAAGGGTGTTTGGGTGTACAATTCGAAGCTAATTATCTTATTATTATAACTCGGTCTTTTTAATTAGTTTTTAATATTTGAGTGAACACATTCTGTTTTTGATTATCTTGCTAAACAAACAGTTTTGCACTATCTACAACTAAACTTATTGATTATCAAGTGGTAGACAACAATTACCTAAATACCTAATTATCCTACTTATACCCTCCAGGTAACCACCACTCTGCTTCTTACCAAGTCCAAGACCCAATAGACCATCAGGAGCTATACCCTCTAGGTAACCACCACTCTGCTTCTTACCACGTCTGCATTTACTAACTACTAATAATATCCATAAAGGGAAAACGACATCTGTGGGGAATAAAAAATGACAAAGATCAAGTAAGGAATATACCCTATGATAATTGGAGCCCTTACATAGGTGTTAGATCCATTAACACCATCTGCTACAAGATGCAATATGTCTTCAACCAATGATCCAGAACTGGGTGTAGCTGTTGAGGTATAGTTAACAGTGTACGAGCATGGCTGGCTCGGGTTTTTGCAAGTGGAACCCAACTCACACAACTCATGGCTACATGTTATGGTTTTGCATGTGCTTGAATGGGATGGATTGTATTCATTCTCATCATTGTCCTGCATAATAGATGCCCCAAATACCAGGGAGCACCTGCAAATCAATCAATTTGAATAAGCGCTAAAACTGTAGCCTAGGGGTGTGAATTTCTGGCACGACCCGAAACACAACACGAACCTAACAAGAAATTTGTGGGTTTAGGTTCAGCTTATATGTCTAATGAGATACCAAAACCCACAAGAGATAATCAAAATCAGAACTCGGTCATAAGTTAAAATTAGATACCAAAACCCACAAGAGAGATGGTTGAAGCTAACTTTACAACACAGACATTTAAATATACAAAATATAGACATTTCAATCTATTACCCTTAAACCTTTTCCAAACATGAGATACATGCATAACAGAAAATGAGTGAACGTTTGCAGATTGTGATGTGTAATATAATGGTGAATTGTTTTCGAAAAGTAAATCTATGTAATGTTGGTCGGATCAAATAGGCCGGCTATTAATAATCTCTTGAATACTACAACCTTCTAATCTTTTTATTTCATATGTTTATCTACTGGTTAGTAATTATCTTTTTATTTCGTACGTTTATCATCAGCAAATAAACAAAACTGTGATTATCTTCATCCCCTGACTCCACACTCTCTCTCTAGACTGAAAATCAATCTATTTATCAATTGTGTTATCAGGTGAAGTGCTTTATATGATAAATATTGGTTACAATGTGGGCTGATCTCAGACTACTAACGGGAAATTTGAAGAATATTACACTAGCTAGCTGCGAATACGTTTCGGTTGTTAATATGAACCTGTTTGTTGCTCTTCTATGTGGTTGTATTGTAATTGGTAATTATTTGGAGGAGAGCAGGTGGGTGGATGAATGAGTCCATCACTGCTCCTGTAATTGTCAGTATTTTTATCACTGCTCCAGGTAACCACCACTCTGCTTCTTACCAACTCCAAGACCCAATAGACCATCAGGAGCTAGAAACTTTTTAATAACAAGAATCAATCTTTTGAGAGACAGTTATGATTTGTATTGCATGATGAAGAGGTGATTCGACTTTCGTGTGGTATATTCCTTAAATGCACTTTGATTGTGTGCTATGGTGGTGTCAAGTAGACTAAATGTTGTTCACTGGACCCATGACTACACTTGTGATAGATCTAATCTTGTGTTTTATTCGGTTTGTTTGGTGACTAGGGGTGCAAACGAGCCAAGCCGAGCCCGAGCTTGACCAGGCTCGAGCTCGAGTTCGTTTATACATATAATTTAGTAATTTTTTATATTTATATAAATGGTAATTGTTATTATATAAATATATGTTTATTATTAATAAAAAAATATATAAACAGAAAGCTCGATTAGGCTCGCGAGCCGGCCGAGCTCGATAAGTGAAGCTCGGGCTCGTTTACTAAACGAGCTTGTTTTTAAGCTCGAGCTCGAGCTCGTTTAAGCTCGGCTCGTTCGAGTTTTTTGTTTCGAGCCGAGCTCGAGTAGCTCGGCTCGTTTGCACCCCTATTTGTGACTGTTGATGTGAACTCATGATCAAAGAAGCTGAACCACAAAATTGAGACCTTTTTCTTTTCTGAAACATGTGCATGTTCAAAACATGTACATGTTCAAAGTACACGCGCACTCGCTGCACATACATATAACATGTGTATATCTTTTTGCTACTGTTTTTTTGTAGATTCTTATTATTTTTTACATTGATGAATCAACAGGTTCCAGGTAAAAAAAGAAACAATTTTTTCGCAATTTCATAACCATTGTGGTATTTGGTGTTGTAGGTACTGCGATATCCTTCACCATCATATCATTTGGTACACACTCAACTTCTTCTCTT
This sequence comes from Helianthus tuberosus, assembly GCA_030545235.1. Lineage (NCBI taxonomy): Eukaryota > Viridiplantae > Streptophyta > Magnoliopsida > Asterales > Asteraceae > Helianthus > Helianthus tuberosus. Next base: position 117,691,282 of record CM060358.1, on the reverse strand, counting down.
TAATATATATCCATTTTATCTTTTTTTATAATAATTGTATGTAGGTTTGTATAACTTTTAAGTTCATTAGAGGTGCTATACACATTTTCAGAAGAATGAATGTCGGTTCTCTTGACCTTGGAGATTTTCTTGGTATCGCTTACTTAACTCTTTTATGTCATCGCCTTTCTAATTATACCTAAAGTTCCATTTCGAACCAATCTAAATGAGCAAAAACAAATGTCTGATATTATCACATGAAGCATAAACAAACATAAAGTTCCAGTTCTAACTATATCTAAAGTTTCAGTTCAGACTCTATAAACAAACAACATGTCATCCACATACAAATTGTAAACATTATTCATAACATATAAACAGGTAGTCAGCTAACGAAAAAAGAAATGAACTAAATCAGTTTAATTTAATTTATGACTTTTAATCAATTTAATTTAAATTTTATCATATAGAAAACGTAAAGATATAGTAGCTTTCATAGAAGAAAAATAACAAATCGCCGGAGACGATGATAGAGTAAGATTCATAACGAATCGCTGCCTATAACATTACGTTTGTTTAAAGTATCATTGCGTGATTACCAATCACAACGACTAGGCATTCAACAGGCCACCCCAGCCTCATACATAATTGACTAATGCACAATCTTTTGAAACCGTTCACAAAACCAATCCGTCTAAATATACATAAAGTTCCTGTTCGAACCAATCTAAATGAACGAAAACAAATGTCTGACATGATCACATGAAGCATAATTATGAGGCATCTTTCACATAAAGAATCAATCAAAATCATCAAACATAATGATACAAATATGGGGTAAATAATAGATTTCAGATCTGGGCAACAAAATTAAAACATGACTGACAAAATGTAGCAATATTAACCGACATTTTAGTTGTCACACCCCTTTCTGCGGCGGAAGCACGAGGTGTGATCATGAAAGGTTCTCATTGCATACGAAAGGTAAACATACTACATGCTCATAAATTAGTTTCAAAATGTCAAACATTACATAACCGAAAACATGGTTTAAGTGTTTACATCACAAGACACCATTTTGTCTGATAAGTTACAACTTTATTGAATGATAAACAAAAGTGACATCCAAGAGCATGAGTAAAACCGCGCGCACATCCATCCTAGTTACCTGAAATACATGTGAGTTTTTGGAAAAACGTCAACATAAAGTTGGTGTGAATTCATGCAGTTTTGTGTTGAACACGTTTGTATACTTTGTATGAAAACATAACGAGTATCTTGTGAAAATAAAGTATTCTTGTAGTGTAAACCGAATAAAGTATTCTTGTGGTATAAACCAAATAAGGTATTCTTGTGTAAATAAAGTGTTCTTGTGGTATAAACCAAATAAGGTATTCTTGTGTAATTAAAGTGTTCTTGTGGTATAAACCAAATAATGTATTCTCGTGTAATTAAAGTATTCTTGTGGTGTAAACCAAATAAAGTATTCTCGTGTAAATAAAGTATTCTTGTGGTGTAAACCAAATAAAGTATTCTTGTTTAGTTAATGGGTTGCAAGGCCATTAACGTGTGGCACTACATAGGAAGTCACCAAACCATAGGCATTTTTCTAGTTGTCGATTCACGACGGAGACACAAAAACACTCCTCGGTACTAGTGGTCACCAAGAGTGGGGCTGCCCGAGTACCCGTTAGATCTAACCTTTTGTTCTGCGGTCTAAGTATGTACACGATTAATGGTGCTTATGGTACCCTATTCGTGACACTATTTCTTGTTTATGATACCAAGTATGAATTCTCGTTTATTACATCAAGTATCAATTCTCGTTTATTATATCAAGTATCAATTCTCGTTTATTATATCCAGTATCAATTCTCGTTTATTATATCCAGTATCAATTCTCGTTTATTATATCCAGTATCAATTCTCGTTTATTATATCACGTAACATGTATTTCACCCCCGAAGTTATAAAACTGAAAGCAGTTAAGAGAAAAGGGGGAGCATGAACTCACAACTTTGCGTTCCTTGCGTCGTAAACTTCACCGGATTCGTTTATACAGCGTCGTGACCTAAACGTGTTTTATTATCGTTAGTCACTAGACTTGTATCGTACGAGTACAAGTCGCTGTCTTTTAGGTATATGTTTTCTAGTGTTAAAAATAATTTATATTTTTAACTATGTGCCTTACTTATTTTATTTACTCAAAAATAAATATAAGTTTCTTGTATTTTGCACTTTGCACCCGAGTTATGTATCTTGTATGTTGTATGTGTATTTTTGTTACTAAAATTATGACGAGGTTTGTATTTGAAAATCATAGTTTAGAACACACTAGCAAACCTTTGTTTAGAAAATATTTACTAAGTGTTAGGATTTTCAGAAAATTTCGCCATAGTCTCCTTTGTAAACGGGGGTGTCCATGCTAAGCAGCATATCATTTTCTTTTCGAAATCAAACCATGATCATCAATAATCAACCCTTGCGTTTTAATACGCAAAATACTATCTTTGTCGTTTCCGTTTCAATATGTGAAAAACTGGACTGTTTTCGGACGAGTAAATAAAATACTTAACTTATTCCAAAAATTCCCAAATTTTTGCGGAACGTCTTAATCGACCCACAAATTATTGTGTAAAAATGTCGGGGTCTAGTTCATTATCAGTAATTTATAGAAAATCGTGTACCAAACTGTGATCAGATTTGTTACATTCTGATCACAGTTTACGGAAAAATTCGTCAAAAATTCCTCGTAAGTCCGTTTATCGAAATTCCAGTTCGGGGGTCACAAATACATCCGTGACCACCTTTGATAAAAGTTTCAGGGGCTGGTTCGGTTCAGGTTTTAAGTTGTGATCGAAAACGTATGACCCATTTTACTGCAGTTGAAATCAGCCTTAGCTGCTGTCACGAAAACAGATTTTTAAAATAGTAACCGACCTCAGAAAAATACGATTCCAGTGCCATTTTCTTCGTTTTTCAAAAATAGACAATTTAGGCTTTTGAAATTCCGTTTTTTGAGTTTTTAAAGTCCGTTTACAGCCTGCTGAAGTCGGCTGAATAAGTACATCAGCATGTTATTTTGTGGTTTAAATGTTACTAAATCGTATTATCAAGTGTCCGACAACGGGTTTATCAAAAGTTTGACGATCACACATCATATATGTATTAACCAACCCTAAACCAACAAGTTTTCACCTTCATATAATCCTTTATGTCCAAGTTTTATGTAAAGTTTCATGTCCAACATCTTAGTGTTCTTATTCTTGTGATTTTACCATAAACATCATACTACATATTTTGATCACCAAAAAATAAGATGAACAAGGGTGTAATGAGACTTACTACTAGCACAAGGCTAGGGTAGAATTTCTAGTGCAAAGATGATGAGGAAAGATGATGAACAAGACAAGAACAAAGCTCCTTAACTTGCAACCTCCATAGATGATCTTCAAGCTTTGAATGGCTCTAGTAATTGAAGAAGATGAAGAATGTTGGAAGGTGGTGTGGGTTCGGTTATGGGAGCAGCCGTGAGGGAGAGAGAGAGTGAGGAGAGAAGGTGTGAAATGATAGAGTATGGGTGTGAAACATGGCCCCTTACTTAAAGATATTACTACTTATCTTATGGATACTTCCACAAGCAATATTAATCACCACAAAATCAAGCCAAGAGATATGAAGCATGTGTTGTGATATGGTGGGTCCATGAGGGCAGATTTTCGGTTTGGAGGGGGGGTAATGTGTAATATTTTGAACTAATTGACAACCATAAGTTAGATCTCAAGTATAACTTTCACATATGTTATTTATTTGCTTTTTAGCGGGTGTTAGGGTGTTCGGGGATCACGACTGGCCAAGAAATAAATAATTAATATGTTTGGCAAAAATTTGGTGTCCCGGGTAATGTCCGGTTGTTCGGTCGGATACTGTTCCGTTAATTTGTTTAATTGTTCCGTAAGGTGTCCTTTTGTACCCCTTTTAATTCCCAACACTTAGAGAAATATTCTGGACCATAAAACGTAAATTCTGTATGACGTTTATTTGTTTAAAAGCTGGTCATAGCTGAATTTAATAAAATTATGCACCTAAAGTGCGTTTCGGGTGCTTTTTAGTGCGTATTTTAGCCTTCGGAGCGTCTATATGTTAACCCTTGTATGTACTCTTGGGTTTTAATGTATTTTGATGTTGGTCCTACACCTAGGCCTCAGTTCTAATGTCTGACTGCTTTCTGCAGTTCTGTTGGCACAAAGTGTCTTACCGGTGAGTTTACTAGTATTACTGACGCAACGCTCTCGTTAATGCACGAAGCATTATTTTGTAGTATTACACGTGCATGAATTCACTTGTGTAGTATGTAATCAGACAATGTTGATGTTTAAGCACATAATAGCAGTCATTAAGAAATAATTAATGTGTACGGAAATTACCGGTTTTGTGCCAGTTGTCACAGTCTCCCCCCGTTAAAAGAATTTCGTCCCGAAATTCAGGCTGAGCTAACCCTCGCAGGAGTCTTCTTGATCAGGTGGGGATACTTTTCTTTGAACTGGTCTTCACGTTCCCATGTGTACTCGGGTCCGTGCTTAGAGTTCCAACGTACTTTGACAAGTTTAACAGTGCTCCTCCTGGTCTTGTTGACTTTCCAGTCGGTAACCTCGACGGGTTGTTCTGTAAATCGGAGGGCGTCATCAATATGTACTTCATCCAACGGGATGGTCACGTTTTCTTGCGTTGGACTCTTCTTCAGGTTGGATACATGAAATGTATCATGTACTCCATTAAGTTCTGCCGGTAACTCCAACTTGTATGCCACGGTACCAATTCTTCTCAATATTCTGAATGGTCCAATGTATCGTGGATTCAACTTTCCACGCTTTCCAAATCTGACTACGCCCTTCCATGGTGAGACTTTTAACAACACTTTGTCTCCCACCTTGAAATCTACCGATTTTCTATTTGGATCCGCGTAGCTCTTTTGTCGCTCTCGAGCCGCCCTAATGCGCTCTCGGATCTGTGCAATCTTGTCGGTTGTCTCCTGTACAAGTTCAGGACCAACCATACGTTTATCTCCGGCATCTGCCCAACATAAGGGCGATCGGCATTTGCGGCCATACAGAGCTTCGAACGGCGCGGCTTTTATGCTCGTATGATAACTGTTATTGTAGGAAAACTCAACTAAAGGTAGATGAGTATCCCAGCTGCCGCCTAGGTCCATGACACATGCGCGAAGCATATCTTCTAACGTTTGTATAGTCCGTTCGCTCTGGCCGTCTGTTTGTGGATGGAATGCCGTGCTTAGATCTAACTGAGATCCAAAGGCTTCCTGAAATGATTGCCAGATTCTTGAGACAAAGCGTCCATCTCTGTCTGAAATGATTGAGATTGGCACTCCATGACGTGCCACAATTTCTCTTAAGTATATCTCAGCAAGCTTTCCAGTGCTGTCTTTTTCTCGGATCGGTAGGAAGTGCGCAGACTTCGTCAATCGATCAACTATTACCCATATCATATCGTGCCCTCTCGGGGTCCTGGGTAATTTCGTTATGAAGTCCATCGAGATTTGTTCCCACTTCCACACAGGAATCTCTGGTTGTTGTAGTAGGCCGGACGGTTTCTGATATTCGGCCTTAACCTTCGCACAGGTTAGGCATTTTCCAACATAGACAGCAACGTCGCTTTTGAGTCTCGGCCACCAATAGTACTCTTTCAAGTCTTGGTACATCTTGTCCGATCCTGGATGGATCGAATATCTCGATTTGTGGGCTTCATTAAGGATGACCTCACGTATGCCACCACAGAGTGGAACCCAGATACGCTTCTTGAAGTATAAGGCTCCCTCTTCATTTGGCACCATGTATTTCAATGCACCCCGGAGGTATTCAGCTTTACGGTTCTCTCCTTTAAGAGCTTCTTGTTGTGCATCCCGAATGCGTGCAGTGAGGTTCGTTCGAATCGTCATTTCCAATGCTCGAACCCTTAGGGTCTTAACCCTTTCTTTTCGGCTCAACGCGTCTGCTACAACGTTCGCCTTTCCAGGATGGTACTTAATCTCACAGTCATAATCATTCAGCAGCTCGACCCAACGTCGCTGGCGCATATTCAATTCCTTCTGATCAAATATGTGTTGTAAGCTTTTGTGATCTGTGAAGATTGTACATCGAGTACCATATAAATAATGTCGCCAAATCTTCAAGGCGAATACCACCGCACCTAGTTCCAAGTCGTGAGTGGTATAGTTCCTTTCATGAACCTTCAATTGTCTTGAAGCGTACGCGATGACTTTCTGGCGTTGCATGAGCACGCAACCCAAGCCTTGTCGGGAGGCGTCACAATATACCACGAAGTCTTCCGTGCCTTCGGGTAATGATAGTATCGGTGCATCGCATAGTTTGTTTTTGAGCAGTTGGAAGGCTTCTTCTTGCTTGTCACCCCAGTCGTACTTCTTGTCTTTCTGAGTAAGGGAGGTTAGTGGTTGAGCTATCTTTGAGAAATTCTCAATGAATCGTCGGTAATAGCCCGCTAAACCCAAGAATTGACGAACTTCAGTTGGTGTTTTGGGAGCTTCCCAATTCTTTATCGCTTCAATCTTGGACGGGTCTACATGAATGCCTTTCTCATTCACCACGTGACCAAGAAATTGTACTTCGCGAATCCAGAATTCGCATTTCGAGAACTTTGCATAAAGCTTCTCTTTCTTCAGTAGTTCCAAGATGGTTCTGAGATGTTGCTCGTGCTCTTCTTTCGTTTGCGAGTAAATCAGGATATCATCGATAAATACAATCACGAATTTATCGAGATATGGTTTGCATACGCGGTTCATTAGGTCCATAAAGACCGCTGGTGCATTCGTCAATCCGAATGGCATTACAAGAAACTCGTAATGCCCATAGCGCGTTCGAAATGCAGTCTTTGGTACGCTTTCTTCTTGTATCTTTAGCTGATGGTATCCGGATCGAAGATCGATCTTGGAATAATAGCTTGATCCTTGCAACTGATCAAATAAGTCATCAATCCTTGGTAGTGGATACCGATTCTTGATAGTGAGCTTGTTCAATTCTCTGTAATCGATACACATCCGCAGAGTTCCATCCTTTTTCTTCACGAACAATACGGGAGCTCCCCAGGGTGAGAAGCTTGGCCTTATGAATCCTTTATCCAACAACTCCTGGAGTTGTGTAGACAATTCTTGCATTTCGGATGGTGCAAGCCGATAGGGTGCCTTGGCCACAGGAGCGGCTCCTGGAACCAAGTCTATACGGAATTCGACTTGTCGTTGCGGAGGTAGTCCTGGCAGATCTTCGGGAAAAACATCAGAGAATTCCTTTACCACAGGAATGTCTTCGAGTTTCGGCTCCTCAGCCTTCTTGTCTACAACATGCGCTAGGAAAGCAACACATCCTTTCCTTAAGCACTTCTGTGCCTTCATACAACTGATGATTCGTAGAGGCGTGTTTCGTCTTTCTCCATGCACAATGAGAGTTTCGTCATTCGTTAAAGGGATGCGAATGATTTTCTCGTGACAAATAACTTCGGCTTTGTTTTTGGACAACCAGTCCATTCCGACCACTACATCGAAACTACCCAATTGAATAGGTAAGAGGTCGATGCTAAATCTTCGTTCACCAAGTTCTAGTGTGCAGCCTCTAACAACTTCGCCCGACTCCACAAGTTTACCATTGGCTAGTTCTATGGAATAAGGAATTTCTAATCTACTAGATTCTATTCCAAGCATGCGTTTAAATTCCACAGACATGAAGCTATAATCGGCGCCAGTGTCGAATAATATGGATGCAAAGTGATTGTTAATGAGAAACGTACCGGTGACCACGTTAGGGTCCTCGCGTGCGTTCTTTGCTCCAATCACAAATGCTCGAGCCTGAGCAGTGTTTCCTTTTGGACAATCTTTCATGAAATGTTCGTTGCTTCCACAACTGAAGCATCCTTGATTTCGCCCAGCTCCATTCCCAGTTCGGTTACCATTGCCATTCCCATTTCCACCATTGTTTCTATTACCAGTATCGTTGCGGTTTCCATTCCCATTCCTTCCTTTACTCCAACAATCCTCAGCATAGTGACCCAACTTTCCACACTTATCGCATTTTGGAACGCGACAAACCCCTTCGTGGTGACGCTTGCAATTGTTGCAAAGGGGCCGAGTGCCCAGGTACCTCTTGGCAGGAGCGTCATTCATGGCTGCAAGAGATTTCGCCCCTTGCGGCGGGTTAGTGTCACGCTTCTTGTTGGAACCCCTGTTGTTACGAGTTGCTTGACTCAGGTTTGCATGTTTTCTTTTCTTGTCACCGGACGACTCAGCATGTGTCTCGGTATTTTCTGTTGGGTTCAGTGACAGCTTCTTCATCCGAATACAGTCTTCAGTAAGGCTGACAGCCAGGGTTACAGCCTCGGTGATTGTTTGTGGTTTGGCCGACGTCACCATGCCACGAAATTCTGAGGCCAGTCCCCAAATGTAGCGTTCAACGCGCTTGAATTCGGGAGTCACCATGTAGGGAAGCACTCTAGACAGATCGTGGAACCTTCGAGTGTATCCATTAATGTCAGCACCTTCCATAGTCAAGTGCCAGAACTCCGTTTCCAGTCTTTGGAGTTCAGCACGAGAGCAATACTTCTCTCTCATTCTTTCCTTCAGTTCCTCCCAAGTTAGGCCATAAGCAGCATCATCACCCAAAGTTTGGACCTGCAAGTTCCACCAGGTCAAAGCTTCATCGACAAACAACCCAGTAGCAAAAGTGACTTGTTGATCCGCAGTACACTTGCTCATGCGGATAGTGGCTTCAGTTTTCTCAGTCCAACGTACAAACGCTACTGCACCTCCTGTGCCGTCATAGTTCATTGGTTTGCAGTCGAGAAACTGCTTGAAAGTACAACCCTGAGTTGCGTTTCCTCCAGATGAATCTCCATTCCCATTACGTCTGGCGTTGCTCGGTCCACCACTATCTGCAGTACGGGTTGCCTCGTATTGGGCGATAGCAGCGGAGATTCTTTCCTCCAGTAGAGCGTTCAGCTCTTCAGCAGTCTTTGGCAGTGGGGGAGGAGGAGGTTGATCACGAGCGTTCACAGCTTTTCTTGGTGCCATGTTCTGACAGAACATAACACAATAGGGTTAGACCTTTATTTGATATCGTCTTACCAGACAGTAGTAGTATATATACACAGGCATATACCACATAAGTGACATCAAACAATTATTACTCTAGCAAAGTATTTGGTAGGCTTGCACTGAGGGAATCCATACGTGACAAGACTTGCTGTGGTTTCTGTGCACTGAATTCCATAATTATGTATGCATCCATAATTACGTAACTCCTTGCACAGTCTGCACAGTTCGTTTCATCCTCGTATTTCTTCCTTCAGATGGGCCATTGCTTTTAGGTAGAGTCACGTATACTTGTGACGTTCTACTTCTAGTACATGCTAATTATCACACATAATTGCAAGTAATTTCTAGTCAACGACAAGTGCTACTCAAGTGCACTCTAAGTCTCGTAGTGTCTTTTCTAGACTCATGTAGACAGTTTCAGGTAGTGGATGTCGCGGGACGTTTTATGCAATGAAAACTCTTTGAAAATTGTTTTCGTGAATGGATCCTAGAGATTGTAGACTAGACTCGAGAAGGAATCCTGGTTCACTACAATCGCAGCTCTGATACCAATCTGTCACACCCCTTTCTGCGGCGGAAGCACGAGGTGTGATCATGAAAGGTTCTCATTGCATACGAAAGGTAAACATACTACATGCTCATAAATTAGTTTCAAAATGTCAAACATTACATAACCGAAAACATGGTTTAAGTGTTTACATCACAAGACACCATTTTGTCTGATAAGTTACAACTTTATTGAATGATAAACAAAAGTGACATCCAAGAGCATGAGTAAAACCGCGCGCACATCCATCCTAGTTACCTGAAATACATGTGAGTTTTTGGAAAAACGTCAACATAAAGTTGGTGTGAATTCATGCAGTTTTGTGTTGAACACGTTTGTATACTTTGTATGAAAACATAACGAGTATCTTGTGAAAATAAAGTATTCTTGTAGTGTAAACCGAATAAAGTATTCTTGTGGTATAAACCAAATAAGGTATTCTTGTGTAAATAAAGTGTTCTTGTGGTATAAACCAAATAAGGTATTCTTGTGTAATTAAAGTGTTCTTGTGGTATAAACCAAATAATGTATTCTCGTGTAATTAAAGTATTCTTGTGGTGTAAACCAAATAAAGTATTCTCGTGTAAATAAAGTATTCTTGTGGTGTAAACCAAATAAAGTATTCTTGTTTAGTTAATGGGTTGCAAGGCCATTAACGTGTGGCACTACATAGGAAGTCACCAAACCATAGGCATTTTTCTAGTTGTCGATTCACGACGGAGACACAAAAACACTCCTCGGTACTAGTGGTCACCAAGAGTGGGGCTGCCCGAGTACCCGTTAGATCTAACCTTTTGTTCTGCGGTCTAAGTATGTACACGATTAATGGTGCTTATGGTACCCTTTTCGTGACACTATTTCTCGTTTATGATACCAAGTATCAATTCTCGTTTATTACATCAAGTATCAATTCTCGTTTATTATATCAAGTATCAATTCTCGTTTATTATATCCAGTATCAATTCTCGTTTATTATATCCAGTATCAATTCTCGTTTATTGTATCACGTAACATGTATTTCACCCCCGAAGTTATAAAACTGAAAGCAGTTAAGAGAAAAGGGGGAGCATGAACTCACAACTTTGCGTTCCTTGCGTCGTAAACTTCACCGGATTCGTTTATACAGCGTCGTGACCTAAACGTGTTTTATTATCGTTAGTCACTAGACTTGTATCGTACGAGTACAAGTCGCTGTCTTTTAGGTATATGTTTTCTAGTGTTAAAAATAATTTATATTTTTAACTATGTGCTTTACTTATTTTATTTACTCAAAAATAAATATAAGTTTCTTGTATTTTGCACTTTGCACCCGAGTTATGTATCTTGTATGTTGTATGTGTATTTTTGTTACTAAAATTATGGCGAGGTTTGTATTTGAAAATCATAGTTTAGAACACACTAGCAAACCTTTGTTTAGAAAATATTTACTAAGTGTTAGGATTTTCAGAAAATTTCGCCATAGTCTCCTTTGTAAACGGGGGTGTCCATGCTAAGCAGCATATCATTTTCTTTTCGAAATCAAACCATGATCATCAATAATCAACCCTTGCGTTTTAATACGCAAAATACTATCTTTGTCGTTTCCGTTTCAATATGTGAAAAACTGGACTGTTTTCGGACGAGTAAATAAAATACTTAACTTATTCCAAAAATTCCCAAATTTTTGCGGAACGTCTTAATCGACCCACAAATTATTGTGTAAAAATGTCGGGGTCTAGTTCATTATCAGTAATTTATAGAAAATCGTGTACCAAACTGTGATCAGATTTGTTACATTCTGATCACAGTTTACGGAAAAATTCGTCAAAAATTCCTCGTAAGTCCGTTTATCGAAATTCCAGTTCGGGGGTCACAAATACATCCGTGACCACCTTTGATAAAAGTTTCAGGGGCTGGTTCGGTTCAGGTTTTAAGTTGTGATCGAAAACGTATGACCCATTTTACTGCAGTTGAAATCAGCCTTAGCTGCTGTCACGAAAACAGATTTTTAAAATAGTAACCGACCTCAGAAAAATACGATTCCAGTGCCATTTTCTTCGTTTTTCAAAAATAGACAATTTAGGCTTTTGAAATTCCGTTTTTTGAGTTTTTAAAGTCCGTTTACAGCCTGCTGAAGTCGGCTGAATAAGTACATCAGCATGTTATTTTGTGGTTTAAATGTTACTAAATCGTATTATCAAGTGTCCGACAACGGGTTTATCAAAAGTTTGACGATCACACATCATATATGTATTAACCAACCCTAAACCAACAAGTTTTCACCTTCATATAATCCTTTATGTCCAAGTTTTATGTAAAGTTTCATGTCCAACATCTTAGTGTTCTTATTCTTGTGATTTTACCATAAACATCATACTACATATTTTGATCACCAAAAAATAAGATGAACAAGGGTGTAATGAGACTTACTACTAGCACAAGGCTAGGGTAGAATTTCTAGTGCAAAGATGATGAGGAAAGATGATGAACAAGACAAGAACAAAGCTCCTTAACTTGCAACCTCCATAGATGATCTTCAAGCTTTGAATGGCTCTAGTAATTGAAGAAGATGAAGAATGTTGGAAGGTGGTGTGGGTTCGGTTATGGGAGCAGCCGTGAGGGAGAGAGAGAGTGAGGAGAGAAGGTGTGAAATGATAGAGTATGGGTGTGAAACATGGCCCCTTACTTAAAGATATTACTACTTATCTTATGGATACTTCCACAAGCAATATTAATCACCACAAAATCAAGCCAAGAGATATGAAGCATGTGTTGTGATATGGTGGGTCCATGAGGGCAGATTTTCGGTTTGGAGGGGGGGTAATGTGTAATATTTTGAACTAATTGACAACCATAAGTTAGATCTCAAGTATAACTTTCACATATGTTATTTATTTGCTTTTTAGCGGGTGTTAGGGTGTTCGGGGATCACGACTGGCCAAGAAATAAATAATTAATATGTTTGGCAAAAATTTGGTGTCCCGGGTAATGTCCGGTTGTTCGGTCGGATACTGTTCCGTTAATTTGTTTAATTGTTCCGTAAGGTGTCCTTTTGTACCCCTTTTAATTCCCAACACTTAGAGAAATATTCTGGACCATAAAACGTAAATTCTGTATGACGTTTATTTGTTTAAAAGCTGGTCATAGCTGAATTTAATAAAATTATGCACCTAAAGTGCGTTTCGGGTGCTTTTTAGTGCGTATTTTAGCCTTCGGAGCGTCTATATGTTAACCCTTGTATGTACTCTTGGGTTTTAATGTATTTTGATGTTGGTCCTACACCTAGGCCTCAGTTCTAATGTCTGACTGCTTTCTGCAGTTCTGTTGGCACAAAGTGTCTTACCGGTGAGTTAACTAGTATTACTGACGCAACGCTCTCGTTAATGCACGAAGCATTATTTTGTAGTATTACACGTGCATGAATTCACTTGTGTAGTATGTAATCAGACAATGTTGATGTTTAAGCACATAATAGCAGTCATTAAGAAATAATTAATGTGTACGGAAATTACCGGTTTTGTGCCAGTTGTCACATTAGTAATAGTTACAAATCAATGCAAAACTGAAACTAACTACAAATTTTCACCTAAATAGCTAACTAGGTTCTGAATAAACAACCACAAAACGCTTTTTGAATAAATGCGAAGAAAATAGGGTTCTTACACTTACCTTAATCACGTCAGTCCTTAATTGGTTTTCAGATATCCAATTAAGGTCTAGAATCGGAAGGCTTTCGATTTATGTTCCTCTTCCTTCGGTTCGCGTTCAATCAGAGGAGAGATTAGACAAAAAGAGAAGAGGGGCATCAGTACGAGATCGAGATCTAGGGATGAATTTTGGGAGGGGAATCCATTTAGGGTTAAATGAAAATAAGGGGGAAAGTAAAAATGAACATGTTTTATGTTTTAGGAGGAGACACAAGAGAAAAAGGAGAGGGAAATTAGAATTTTTTAGGGGAAGTGGTGGGAAACGAAAATTAAATTAAAGTTATATACATTACACAAAATAATAATCAATATAATATTATTATATACATTTGTGTTGTTTAAGTAAATTTTAATTACTTTAAAAAAAATCGGGTTAAACGAGTCTTGTTCGGGTTAACCCATAAAAGTTCAGGTTGTGTTCAGGTTCATATGTATGATACGAGTTTTGGGTTCGGGTCAGGTTGAACCCGTCAACCCGAGAACACGACCCGTTTAGCACCCCTGAATAATTGACCTAATCATAATTAATTAAAAATGACCATACTAATTTAGTCTCTATTGGTCAAATTTCCTATGGTTGGGCCTAATTGACCATCATTGAGGTCAACAACCCTAACTAACTTTCATTGTGCCTAATTGACCTTTATTAAGCCTAACTGACTATCACTAGGGCTAACTAATAATCATTAGGCCTAGTTGACCTTTTGAGCCTAATTGGCCACCATTGAGCTCAACAAGACTAACTGACCTTCATTAGGTTTGTGTTATTTGTCGGGTCGTGTTAGAATTCACGTTCTATTCATTAGAGCATTCTAACAACTAATTCACCTTTATTGGCCCTGATTAATCGTCATTTAGGTCAACAACCCTAACTGACCTTCATTGGGTCTAATTGACCATCATTGAGCTTAACAACCCTAACTGAACTTCATTAGGCCTAATTGACCTTTATTAAGCTCAACAAACTATCATTGAAGTTAACTGACAATCATCTGACCTAGTTGACTTTCATTGGGCCTAATTGACCATCATTGAGCTCAAAACCGTAATTAACCATCATTTGGCCTAAATGACCATCATTGGGTCTATTTGATCACCATAAGGCTTAATTGGCCATCACTGAGCCTCAACAATTCTAATTGACCTTCATTGAACCTAGTTTACCATCTTGGGTCTATTGACCGTCATTGGTCCTAATTGACCATCATTGAGCTTAATAACCCTAACTAGCCTTCATTAGGCCTAATTAACATTTATTAAGCTTAACTAACTATCATTGAAGCTAACTGACAATCATTAGACCTAGTTGACTTTCATTGGGCCTAATGGGCCATCATTGAGCTCAAAAACCATAATTAACCATCATTTGGCCTAAATGAGCATCATTGGGTCTATTTGATCACCACTGAGCCTCAACAACTCTAACTGACCTTCATTGAACCTAATTTACCATTGTTGGGTCTAACTGACCTTCATTAGGCCTAATTGACAATAATTGAGCTCAACAATCCTAACTGACCTTCATTGGGCCTAATTGGCCTTTAAGAACCCAAATAACCATCATTGGGCTTAAATGACTGGTTCTAATTGACCAGTTATACCGATTAACCAAACCGATTATTGAAATTAACCAATTTATGCAACTCTATGACATACTAGTGTCCATTGTGATCCAATAAGGCCCAATATCATCCATTAAGCCATATATGACTTTTTGTTGTAAGATTTTTGTATCATCATCATCATCATATTCAGTAAATCCCACCAATAGGAAAACTAAGATAGGAAATCTGTCACACCCCGACCCGCAGCGGTCAAGGTGACTGGGGAATGATTGGTTGATACAAAGCTCACGACATACTATTTAATACTCCAATAATAATTTCTCATTTAAAAGAAAATCCAAGTAACACATAATTTTGGCTTAACATTTTTTATTTAAGTTGTAGTCTTCAATGCAGTGCCCCGAACCAAAACACCCTTTTTGATAATTATCCTATTTTGACACATGACCCGACCTGGCCTGAACCGACCCGTTTGCTAGGTCTAGTCTTGACCAACAAGAAAAAAAGATAATTTGAACAATTTAACTGCAAAATAAAAGAACTCAAATTTCAAAAAAATCACCTAAAAACCGGGCATAAACGAGGATCGAACCCGCGACCCCTTGATTGCTTCACACGCACCAAAACCACTCAACCACTTCATCAGCTTATCAATTAATCAGTTTTTAATTTATAAAAGACTAACTTCATCGTCCTTTTTATTCAAAGGATATGTTTTCAATCGAGCTCGAGTCGGATGTATGCAAGGTAACTAATCTATTTGTTTTCAATCATTGTATAGATATGTTTGGTTCTTATCTAGTCAGGGAACAAGCATCAGACCTCTTTGCATTTGTGTCTGATAGAGCTGATTCAAGATTAATTCTCCAAGAATTTCAAAGGGAAAGAGAGAGTTTTCGGATTAGTTTCTCCAGTATGTAATTTAAATACACAATAAGACACTTAACTACATCCTAACATCTACGAATTCATGCATGCAGTAAAAGTTATCATGGAAAACATAGACTTGTTCTGTTCTACAGACAAACTTTAACATGATCTTGACTGGATGGACAACCCTTGTCACCAGACTTCCAGTGATTTTTTGTCAATCTTCCAGCCTTGCAAGCAATTACATTCCCGTAACTTTAGCTGATCTATTTGCTACCGACCATTTGCTACCTTGGTAACTTTGATACACAACTTTAATGAATCTGCTCAAATATATGTAAACTTGCAAATCAACGTTATAACCAAAATGAATCAACCAGTATGCATCTCAACTCTCAAGTATATTCACCGTCTTACCAACATAGTCGGCTCAACCTATTTGGAGTCCCAAAGCCGGAAAAAAAACTAGGGCCCTTTCTGAAAAAATAACATTTTTAAATGCCCAAATTCATCCTTTCGATTTTGATTTGACATAGATATGTGAAAAAATAAAAATAAGATATAGCTGAGTTTGGTACCATATCTTTGGGTTTCAATAAAAATAAGATATAGCTCTCGCTTTTGCTTTTGGGACCTAAACGGCTTAGTGCTTCACGCTTATTAAACCAAGCTACCGGGTTGAGTTTGGTATCTCACTATAAATTACAAAAGGATATCACTATGCCAATGACACTAGCCATACAAACGGATTGTAAATGGCTCCACAAAGCTAAGCCATTTAACCATGTTAGAGTTCACCTTTTCGACAAGATTAACTACTCAAGTGGGAGGTGGGTTTGGGTTATACAGACCTATCGACCTAAACCAAACACGAGTTGCCAGCCCTGCTTTCGACCTCTTACCCAACATGCCCAACCCACCAACTTTATCACTTAACTATAAACAAAGAAAGAAGGCTTGGGTACCTTAACTGGCTGGAACCGTCTCTCTAACGCTGGATATCTCTCTAACAATGGATATTATTCAATATGTTTTCGGTATTCATCAAGTGTATACACTGCCACCTAAGATGCATCAACAGAAAGAATAAACTAAATAACTTTAAAAAACAAACAGAATATATGTAACATGAAGCAAAGTTTAGTACCAAATTATGAAAAATATAATTGCTTACGTGCAATTCACCTATGGTAAGGGCTCATTTTAATATATTAGCAGCATCAATAGCAACTTCTGCTGCTCCAGCTCCAATTAAAGTGTAAACCTCATCAATAAAAAGAATGATATCATCACTTTGTGTTGTTTCTTCCATTAACTTCTTTAATCTTTCTTCGAGTTCCCCACGGTATTTTGTGCTAGCAGCCTAGCAACAAGAAGCCCTATTGAAGCTGCACCACTGCTTGATGAGAAGGGTTGCCGATCCTCTGATGCTATTGGATGCTTCATAGTTGAACAGGTTTGTGTTAAACCGTTGTATTCATAAAAATATAATTATTTTGATAATATTGTTTTTGAAATCACGATTGACACATTAATTATTCACAAAGAGTATCAAAGGTAGGGTAGTACTGACATGATAGAAGCACGGTGAACTGTTAAGTTCGACTCCTTTAAAAGAATAGAAACAGTAGCAGCCTCCCATTTTGTTTCGGATAATGTTTTATCAAACTGAATTGATGGATAGAGAACTCATTGTGTCTGTTCTTTATAAAGGAAGATGACACCTCTCAACTGAAAGTCATACTTGTCAGCCCTCCGATCAAATGTGTTACTGACCTTGACATCGCCGATGGAGCAAAGAAATGCTTCTGGTGACATAACAATATCATTAACAAATTCAGGTCAAGACTTTCTTAGTCAAGAGTACCGGCTGCGGACATGCCTGCGTACCGGCTGCGGACAGGCCTGCGTACCGGCTGCGAGCAGTCTACGAATAAGCTGCGAACAGGCCTGCTGACCGGTGTGGTCCCCATGACATGTGTGCAATTGTGATTTGGGACCATACCTCTTCACTCTAATAATAAAAATTAAAAAAAAAAACTGATTTGTATTTTAAAGTTACATATTAATAAAATACAGTTAGAATTAAATACGAAATATGTTTATTATATATACCTACCATAGAAAATAACTTGTACCTATGTAGGGGGAAGCTCATGGGGTAGTGTTAGGTCTCTGTCAATGGTCGCTTGGAGTTGCAGTATCATCTATCGATTAGCGATCTGCTCCCTCTATAGCGACTCTAACCATTCTTCCTACGATATGCAAAGCGTTAGACAAATAAATTCGTGTACTGTTGATCATATAATAGATACATTATACAAAACTTATTACCTCTCGATTCATCCGAGAAGCGTACAATCGCCAAATGCCGAAAGTCCCCGACTCACCGGTAATGGCTTAACACAGACATGCATCAGTACCTACGCCGAAGATGCTGTAACATCCTCGCCAGGCCTTCGGATTCAGAGTACAATTGGCAGCGGAAATAAAACAACATAATCATTAATAATAATAAAATTACATAGTCTGGTGTTTCCAAAAAATGTGGATCTCTCCTAATCAACCAAAACAACCATCACCTTCTAAAGCCAAACACAAACAAATAAATAAAGGTTATCTCCGCATTCATGATAAACCAATAATAAAAGTCAAAATCAAAGTAGGCTTTGGCAAATTGGGTATGTTGAATTGGTCAAATTTCGACAGAAAACTGGTGCATTGACTTAGTCAAATACAATAAGCAAGCTATACTATCCTGAACAGTGAACACAGAACCGCACATATAGATAGATAGATAGATAGATAGATAGATAGATAGATAGATAGATACAAACATTAATCAAACTTAAAGTTTTTGCAGACGGGTATGTTGACTTTGACAAAAATCAACATTTGGACAGAAATACAAAGCTGAATACAAGAATCATGTTATGTTACCTTTCCGAAAGCACACGGATTCGACAAAACCATAACTGAGAATGCAGTATGATATCAGATTTGACCAATCCTCAAAAATATGATATGTGGCAAGATGTATCAATAGACCTGCTATATAGACCCCAACCCAGAAACAAATTACACAAAGGAATACAACACGAATTACTGACAATTCTACAAAATTTAAACGAAATGACGTAAACGCGAATGCCTAATTATATCTCATTAACCTATACAATAACTGTGTACCTCAAAAGAGCTGGTAATGCAATGTCGTTCTCTTTATAGGATTCATCGTTGTAAGATCTACGTAATCCATGGTATCCGTCTTCAGATTCTTAGCAAGTGAAATCGTCCTGAATCACTAGTCTCAGAGAAATACAAAAGTTCTACGTCGTCTTCCTCGGTAAACCTAGGGTTTTTAATTTCAAAATTAGGACTATTATGTATGGGATAGTTATTGGTTGCACACGTAGGCACTGGAGCGGAGGGAAGAGTAAGTTGGGTGAAAGATGGAGAGATTAGCCGGGAATTGAATTTTTTGGGTGAATTATGCAATGAAAGTATGATCAAAGAGTACTTACAGTCACGTTTATTAGCACTACTCAGTGTGAACATTTGTAACTTTTAGCTACACATAAAAGTTTACAAGTGGCTGTTAAGCACTACTCTTTGGTCACACAAATTCGTAAGTAGCGATATGTAATATCTTTTAGCTACATCATTAAAAATCTATTGTGATGTGGAATATTTTTAGCCACATCATTAAAAATCTATTGTGACAGTTAGTAATATTTGGTCACACTTTTCTACTATGGCCAGTGATTGTCACTTTTTGTTTTTGAAAGTGTGACTAAAAGTCTGGAAAAGATGTGTTTTCGTCACATAAATTAAAAAAATTATAAAAAAACCGTGGCGTTAGGTCGCATTTGGCCACACTTTACAAGTTATGGCTAGACTAGGTAGTAAATGTCACATTTTTTTTTAAAAACGTGGCTAAAAGTTTTGACTTGCCATACGATGGTCACATTAATAATATAATGTGTGACTAAAAGTGTTTTAAAATATTATAAATGACCTTTAGCCACACATTTATTCAAATGTGTGGCAGGTCGGTTTTGGAAAAAGTGTGGCCGTAGGCCATTTTTCACGCAGTGCTCGGTTTTCTTGTGACTTCCTTATCAATATATATATATATATATATATATATATATATAGGGAGGGGCTCATGCGAGAACTCCATTTATTGCGAGAACCGCGAGAACCAATGTGAACACAACCTAATATAGCTAAAAAAACCTAACCCCCACCCCCCCCCTCCCAAAAAACCTAAACCCCCCCCCCCCCAAAAAAAAACCTACCCCCCCCCCAAAAAAAAAAAAAAAACCTAAACCCCCCTCCCCCACCCACCAAAAACCTAAACCCCCCCCCCCAAGCTAAAATGCTAAAAACTAAACCCCAAAAAACCAAAAAAAATCTAAAAAAAATCTAAATTTTTTTTAATATTTTTTATGCTCAAATCGCTACTTTTAGTGGTAAAAAAATTATTTTAAAAAAAAATTTTAATTTTTTTTTAGCTTGGAAAAGTAGCGATTTTTATATAAAAAATATTGAAAAAAAAAATTTTTTGTGTGATTTTTAGCAATTTTTAGGCATTTTTGATTGTGTTCACATTGGTTCTCGCGGTTCTCGCAATAAGAGGTGGTTCTCGCATGATCTTCTCCCTATATATATATATATATAGCGAAGAAAAGAAAAATGAAGTTAGCAATAAACAAACAAAGCTCATCAAAAGAAGGCTTGTTTGAATAATGCTTCAAAAGAATAAAAAGTCACAAAAACAAAATGTTTTGCGAAAACCGACGCTTTTTACGCCTTTCGCCCTTTTTTTTACTAACCACTAACCCAACCATCCACCTTTAACCCAAGCCTAACCCTTCCCCAAAGTCCTCTTGATATTTACAAAGGTGTATAGTTAAAAAGGAGGAGGATTGATTGCTTGGCAAGCATATGGTAGAAGTAAGTTCCATGCCGCTCTCGAGTGTTTCACAAAAATACATCTTCGGCCGAGTGTTGAGTGATCCCCCGTGAGGTATGTGAACTAGTATATAAATGAAATTTTAAAGAGGCATGTTATGCCCAAATAAATAATTTCTCTTATGTAATGTTTTAAATAAATCATAACGAATAGAATTGTAAATAAAATAAAAATAGAACCTAATAAAGAATCTTGGAATCCCGAAACTCTATGACAAGCCCAAAACCTTCTCTTCTACCCATTCCATTTAGGAGTGTAAGCCACAAAATAAAGAGTTTTGCTTGAGGACAAGCAAAGATTCAAGTGTCGGGTTATTTGATGTGTGCAAAAAGCAACATATAAATTACATCAAATGTGGCATAAAACTAACCCTTTTTAGTACTAATGGTGGAAAAAGTGTGCTTTTGTCTTCCTTTTGTATTTTCAGGGTTAAATGAGCTTAAAGGAACAAAAGAAGCAAAAATGCAGCCAAATCTAACAATAATACAAGAAAATGAGTAAACGTGGCATGCCTGACCCCTCAACAACATCTTCCCAAGCAAAAACAAGACATCCGAAGGCTGAACACGCCCCGTGCTCAATGAACACGGGGGCATGCCCAAGTGTCTGTAGAAAAGACAAAGCTGTAGAAGCTTCTATTTCCTAACACGGGGGCGTGGCCAGCGGACACGGGGCCGTGGTCAACGCTAAGATTCACATAATCTAGGCAAATCTTGATAGTACAGATACGCTTCTGCACACGGGGTCGTGCCCAGCGGACACGGGGGCGTGGTCAACTAATGCAGATAAACTGCAATTAATGAAGAAAGAGAAGATGGGTTGACACGGGGCCGTGCCAATGGACACGGGGCCATGTCCGGGCTTCTGTGCAGGCTATAAATAGGGGTGCTTGGCTCACTTTCAAACCATCCCTTGGCAAACCACCTCTCTCACACTACACCCACCCACCACCACCATCACAACCCACATCCACCACTATCATCCATCATCCATCATAGAGTGTGTGAGTAGTCTCGGGATCCAAGACTGATCGTAAGAGTTCTTGACAATCAAAGGCCATGTTTGTCTAAGTCTCTTACATCAATTGGTGAAGACAAGCATTTAGTGTAATACGTTTTATTTTTAATCTTTTTGCACTTTTTATTTGGGTATGTATTAATGACTTTAATAACTAGTTTCTTATGTTGAAGGTGAAACTTCCTTATCATTTGTCCGTGCTGTCTTGGCGTTATTTTACTGTCTATATAAAATAAAAGATTTACACCATTCATATCTCCACGGTCTATATAGAGATATATTGGAAACCTGGTCGGGGGTTAAGGGAATGGTCTGGTAAGCGTCTTGCCTTGTTCAGTGTATAGATCCTGCAAGGACCTGGGTCAAGTTTAGTAGGACCTCCTTCAATACCCACTGGTATTGGATGGCGGGGGTCCGAACTCCTTGATCCCCTCATATGTAAACTACTATTAAAACTTTAACCCGGCTATTTAGGATTGTATCCCTGCTGACTCAAACTACTTAGCCGAGGGTAACGTCACCTTCAAAAGAGGGGTCTACCACATTATGCATTAATAACTTAATTAATTATCTTTCAATAATCCAACCCTTTAGGATTGTATCCTTATTGACTCAAACTACTTGGTTGAGGGTAACGTCACCTTCAAAAGAGGGGCCTACTACTATAACTAAGATAATCTCTTAAAAAGTGCAAAAGTGCGAAAATAATCAAAGGTTACACTAAAGGCGAGTCGGATCCAAGTAATTCATCTTGTCTATCTGTTTTATTTTTATTTTTTTTTCAACATTTTTAATTAGTTTTATTTTCTTGTTTAAAAACCTTTTTCTAAACTTTTGATTTGATTAGACGTTGAGGATAAACCGGTTCTAAAAGCTCTTGTGTCCTTGGACGACCTCGCTGTCTTACCAACGCTATACTATGCTCACGATGGGTGCACTTGCCCATATGTGTGTTTAGTGTTAGTAAAATATCGTGTTTTATAAATTTAAATCTTGACTAAAATGTAAAAAGGGCTAAAAATATACATAAAATTATATCACGCACTACACACATCACTTATCCAATTCAGTACTATCCAATTAAATTTCGTTAACATGTTTGCATTCCGTACACAGTCCGAAATCAGATCTAAAACAACAAATTTCAAATATTTCAAGCATCATTCCAACAGTTCACCATTAGGGTATTCAGCATTTAAACAAACACATTTATCATATCCTGATATAATCAAACAAGTAGGTTAATCCTAATACTGTTTTATAATCATACGACATTCTTATTCATTCATTGTTGCATCATGAAAACACCTTCAGCTCGTGCATCATCATCTCATAATAACAAGGTATAGACAAGTCATCTACCTGAATCATCTACCACCCGAATCGTCTACCATGTTAACCTCTTTATAACATTTTACTATCAATGTTTATTACAATGTATAGACCCTAGTTGGTTTAGCTCGAATTCCGTCATCATCATCATTTGAACACACATCATAATACATAAAGAAAGCAAGTGGACACTCCTATCATACAAAAACATCGAGTAACAGCTAGAACACTAACCGGGTAATGTCCGAATGCAAAGGTGTGTAGGTGTGTAGGAGAATCGAAGAAACAAGCTTCCGATATGAGTGATGCTGATTATCTTGAAGCTACTGCCGGATGTCAAGAAGAAGGGGGAGGATTTTGGTGTGTGTTAGGGTTTGTAGTGAGAGAAAGTAGGAGAGAGAGAAAGGAGAATGTTTGGGGATTTGTGAGAATGATTGTGGGAATGATTTTCGGCCAAAATAGGCAATGTCGGCTGGCATAAAGGGTTTTATACCCATCTTCGAGACCTTGCACCCTCCTAGGGTTAACAAGTAGTTTCTAGTGAGCCTTGATGTATTGGGCCAGGTGTGAGTACAACCCAATAGTGCAACAGTGGGGTATTCGGAACCGGAGATCCTGACTCGGAACAGAAGTCTCGAGTCGAAACCATGGGGTTTCATCTCACCTCTATCTACTTTTTAGAAAATGATTAAATCGATGTGTTTATATATATATATATATATATATATATATATATTATACTTTTTCACCAAAACACACATAATACACAAAATGTATAATCCTAAGTTTCAATTAATAGTCTCACATAATAGTATGTATAATAAACTGGTGCGGAAGAACCTGAAATGTCACATTATCCCCAAGTTTCAAGAACTTTCATCCCAAAAGTTAGAGCGTAGTCACTAGTAAGCTAGTGCATTACAACGTTTTCGCGGGGTGTCACATCATCCCCCCGTTAATTTAGAATTTCCTCCCAAAATTCAGTTTTAGCTTCCATGCTGGAAGTATTGTTTGCGAACAACTGGGGATACCTGCGCATCATCTGGTCCTCCCATTCCCAGGTAAATTATGGGCCATGGCGAGAGTTCCAACGAACTCGAACAATAGGTATCTTGCTACGCTTGAGGGTCTTGGTCTCTCGATCCATGATCTCAACTGGCTCCTCAACGAAACGTAGCTGGTCGTCAATAGTGAGTTCCTTAAAAGGAACGATGAGTGTTTCATCTGACAGACACTTCTTCGGATTTGACACGTGAAAGTTGTTGTGTACCGCACTCAGCTCCCCAGGCAGGTTTAATCTGTAAGCAACTTTACCGATCCTCTCGGTAATTTTTAATGGTCCAACGTATCGCGGATTTAGCTTGCCCCGTTTGCCCAAACGTACCCCACCCTTCCAGGGTGAAACTTTAAGTAGAACCCGGTCCCCGACCTGGAATCCTAGAGGTTTCCTACGCTTATCGGCGTAGCATTTCGGACGGTCTCGAGCCGCCGCCCTGCGTTGTCTTATTAGGGCAATCTTTTCCATAGTTTCAAGTACTAGTTCCGGGCTGGTAATTTGGCTTTCGCCAACTTCTGCCCAACACAAAGGAGAACGACATTTATGTCCGTATAATGCCTCAAATGGAGCTGCCTGAATGCTCGTGTGGTAACTGTTATAGTAAGAGAATTCTACCAGAGGTAAATGTCGTTCCCGCCCTTTTCCATAGTCGATAACACATGCTCTCAGCATATCTTCAAGTGTTTGGATGGTACGTTCGGTTTGACCATCCGTCTGTGGGTGATAAGCAGTGCTCATGTCTAAACGTGAGCCAAACGATCTGTGAGTAGCTTGCCATAACTCGGATGTATAGCGCGGGTCACGTTCAGAGATGATAAAAATTGGCACTCCGTGCCTAGCAACTATTTCATTCAAATAGATGGTAGCAAGTTTCGAATACTTGTCTGTTTCTTTGATCGCGAGGAAGTGTGCAGACTTGGTCAAGCGATCTACGATTACCCAAATGGTATCGTTTCAGTTTTGGGACCTTGGTTAGCTGGCAACGAAATCCATGGAACTTTGCTCCCATTTCCATGTCAGCAACTCAGGTTGCTATAGTAGTCCAGACGGCTTCTGGTATTCGCTCTTAACCTGTCACAGGTTAAACACTTACTGATGTACTTTGCGATGATCGCCTTCATGTTCGGCCACCAATACAAAGTCTTAATGTCGTGATACATCTTATCGGATCCAGGATGTATCGAGTATCGAGACTTATGAGCTTCGTCCATCACAAGCTCTCGAAGATTCCCATAGAGTGTAACCCAGATACGCTCCATGAAATAGTAGACGCCATCATCCTAGCGTTCAAGTTGCTTTTCCATGCCACGCACTGGTTCCGCTAGTAGGTTTTCTTCTTTGAGAGCCTCGGCTTGAACGTTACAAACCTGTTCGGCAAGGTTCGAGTGAATAGTAAGCTGAAGGGCACACACACGCTTTGGCTTGGTGTCCTTATGACCGAGGGCATCGGCTACGACGTTTGCCTTGCATGGATGATACTTTATAGTGCACTCGTAATCATTTAAAAGTTCAACCCGTCGGTGTTGACGCATGTTCAATTCCTTCTGGTCCAATATGTGCTGGAGACTCTAGTGATCGGTGCAAATCTTGCACTGGGTACCGTACAAGTAATGCCTCCAAATCTTCAGTGAGAAAACCACTGCTCCCAATTGTGAGGACCGGTAGTTCGGTTCTAGATTGAACAACTCAGGTCAGATCTGCAATCACTGTAATAGTGCGGAATCCATATCCAATGTAGAAGTAAGATCAACAACGAATACAACGTTTAAAGCTTCCATTCTCATTAAAGATGTGCAATTGTACAAAGATACGGTGAGAATTGACAAGAGCTCTGCCTCAGAGAAAACCAATGAACTACTACAACTAAGACCCAAGTCTCCTATTTATAGGTGGGCTAGATCAGGGACAAACCATCCGGATGGCCATCCGGTCAGATGGTCATCCGTCCAGATGAGCCATACCCATCCGATCGGATGGCTTATACAAAACGTGTTAACTTTCGTTCCGTCCCTGATTCGATAAAATAAACAAAACTATACAATAACAACAACTAGGACAAAATATAGACTCAGTACAGACGGAAGCTACTGACATGGTGCATCTACAGACTCCCCCTTGGATATAGGTGCAGTCTTTCTTCTTGTACAGTCTTCATCGTGCCTTCCTGTTGCGTTTATTCACTCTTGCCTTCTGCCTTCTCTTTTCCTTTCTTTCTTCTAACATCTGCCTCCTTAAAGGTCTTCCAGTTTCATTCCACCACTTATGGTATTCTGGATCACCGTCTCTTGTTTTTGAACACCTAGGAATCTTATTTTCTTGAGATTCGATAGGCGTCTGATCTGTTTCGGGCGGCCTTGCAAACTTCCTTCTACCTATTTGAGCAGCTCTCTCTTGAATCTTCTTAAATCTTTCACTTCTGCGCTCTTTCTTCAGAAACTCTTCAAGTTCAAGATCTCTAAACTTTGTCTCCCAATATCTTCAAGAGTTTATGTCTTTTGTGAAGCACACATTGACTATCTTCTGATATTGCTGAGCTTGTACTTTATCCGGCTCATTGTAAACGATCTTGTTAAAGAATAAACAATCAATATCTTTCTTAGAGCAGTTAACTAACCACATTGGATCCAAGACATGTATACGCCTGCATTCTCCAGTCTTCCCATCAAATAAAGTAATTATAGCTTCTGCTGTGCTTTGATTGTAGAGCCGACCTTTGAAATCTTCATGAAAGTCTTGCTCCATTGCTTTAAGCGGCATATTCTTTAAGAATCTTGGCGGTTTGATCTTCAAAGTTATATCCTTTTCACCTGTAATAGGATCAACTTTCGCAACTAGCTTCGGCTTGTGTGGCTTCCAATATGGAAAGTTCTCTTTAGCTTGCAGCTTGATGTAATTCTACAGCCTTTGATCATGACACTTCACCTCTAAACCATAGTAAAACTGCTTTATGTTCTTCGTTTGCACCAGCTCTTCAATATCCCACCAAGGAAATGTCTTGATATCTGATAGAAATTCGAAGTTTTGGACTCCGAACTCTCTTCTTATAGCATAAACCTTTAGATCTTCTAAGTAACCCCATGAGAGAATATCACCCAATGATTTATCTGGATGATCAGTGAAGTATTGTAGAGGCCTTTTGAACTTTCTTTCTTTGGGCATGACCTTGTACCATCTTTTTCGTTCCTCCAAAAGATCTTCTTGTGGTACAGTCTCAGGAACCCCCTCTGTAGTAATCCTCTCAACTACTTTCCTTCTCATTTCATCTTCATTGTGAGATTGAAATAGTTCAGTCAAGGTAGTAAAGTCGTCATCAACTCCAGAATAGTAGAATGGAGTATCTTCTTCAGAAAGATCTAAACCCTCTTCTATGATAACATCATTAAAATTGTCAGATTCATTTACAAACTTGAAAGAATACTCCCAATCTGGAGTTGGTGGGATCTCTTCTTCAATATCAAACTTCAGCTTACCATCTTCCAAATATAATTCTTCTAACATGGACTCTCGAGTCCTGTTCTCATCCAACTCCCCCTCTTCTTCTGCACGGTGCAAATATATAACTTTAGGAAGGGTTAGGAATACCTCATCACCAGCATGTTTTGTTCCTGAAGAAGACGCTTCATGATGTTGATCTTCTTGTTGTTCATTGATTTCATCATTCAAGAAGTCTTCAAGAGTACTCTGACCAGAATGCTTTATAATCACCAACCTAGTAGCACCCTGATCTTCATCATCATCATCACAGTGATAATCATCTATCTCTTTGAACAAATCATCCAACTCTTCATCCTCTTCATCATCATCTTTGTCTTTATCATCCTTTGATTCTGAGTGACGTTTTTCAATAATCTTTCTCCTATCAAGCCTTATCTATTCAGGAGTAACATCTTTCAACTCACCAACCGGAATAATTGCAGGTGTATTATCCACATCATCTTTAGCTTCTTTCATTTCAACTTCATTCACATTAGAAGCTTCAACATTTAAAGTATTTACCTCATCTGTTTGAGTCGGATCAGGTTGGCTTGAAGACACAAGAATCTCCTCTGTGTCGATCACCAACCCTTTTTCTTTTATCTTTGGATTTTTCAGGTAGCTTCTTCTCTCTTTCAACCCTCCTAGCTTCAACTTTTTGAATCTCAATCTCATCAAACACAACCTAAACATTGATTCCAAGCTTATGTTCCACTATAGTATAAAGCATATTCACTTGTTCATCTTTTATCACATTGTCAACCCTCAGTGCTTCAATTTCCTTCTTCTGCACTTCATTTTCATTTGAAGAAGCTACTTGCAGATCCGCGTACATCTCATACAACATCTTGTTAGAATTATCAATAGACTTGTACTGAATATTTACCTCCTTGATCTCTTCTGTCAGCTGATCAATCACTTTAGCATGATCTTCAATCTCTTTTCTTAAAGCAACATTCTCTGCTTCAACAGCTTCAAGCTTTTCTTTCGACTCTTTCAGTTCTGCTTCGAATTTAGCTTTACCTTTCTCTAGAACACTGACTTTCTTCGTTAATACATTAACTTTTCCATCATTGACCATGTCGTAACTATCGGAAGGTAGATCAAACGGAAAATCACCAGGAACCTTTGGAAAACCATGACTCTAGCTTTGTGACATTGTAGCTTTCTTTGTAGCAGAAGTAGGATCTTCAACTGTTTTAGGCTGCTGCTCGGGAGTTTTCTCACGATCATCAGTCATGTGAATAGTTTTGTTGATCGGTGATGGTGGAGGTGTAGACTTCCTAACCCCAATAAACTCCACTTCAACGTCTTCATTCCTAACTTCAACTTTTCAACCCTTTCATACTCAGGACTTTCAACATGTTCTTGCTGAGGAATAGACGTTGTGTCTTTCCTAGCTCTAACACTTCTTGGAACAACTCCAGTTGGGTGAGCTTTTCTTTTCTTTATTCCCTTCTTCTTCTTCTTCATTTCTTTGACGGTTGGAGTTGGCTCATATGTAGCATCCTCTTCGTCCGATGCTTTCTTTTTCTTTGGAGACTTCTTATACTACTGCTTTCCCCTGATATAAGAAGTTGGTGCAATCTTTGTAGGATCTATTATCACACCCCGACCACGTAGAACATACAAAACGTGGCGGAAACGTCGGGGAGTGTTGTAACAGAATTAATTGTTTCAAATCCATGGCAATTAAAGTTTCGTTTTATTCAACAAACAAGCGAGTTACATTGTCTTTAAACAAGAAACAAAGAGTATATAACAAAAATTAACTAGTTCTTGTCTCGTTTTAAGTCACTAAGGCACAGGTCCGCCTAAGTATGTTTTGATAAGTCCTATGCATCATCTCCTGAAAACACATGTGAAAATAGGTACGTCAGCATAAAAATGCCTGTGAGATACATAGGTTTTGTGAAAATAGAATTTATGACTTATGTTTGAGAAAATGTTTAGTCATGAACCTTGTAATTTGCTTTGTCTTGTAAATCATTTGAAAAACGATAAGAACATATGATATGTATAAATGAACGTAAGGTTAAATGAATAACCATGTAAAATGAGTTCGTATAAGATAAGTTGTTTGTAAAACAATGTCTTGTGAAAAGTATGTTATTTGTATAAAATGTTATATGTCTCAAATTGAAATGGTTCAAATAACGCTACGATATGTAATACCATACAAAGACTTATTTATAGGAAGTACCAGCGGCGTATCCACCGTGCTTGTATCATATTACACACGCCTCGTTACTTAAATCACTTACTCAAACCAAACCACCAAGACGTAATGTTTAACAATTGTATAAATGTTTATGTATAGTCAAATGTCTATTGTCAAATGTAAATCATGTCAACAGATACAAATGATTCACACGGTTCAACAGTTACAAACGGTTCACATGGTTCAACAGTTACAAACGGTTCACATGGTTCAACAGTTACAAACGGTTCACACGGTTCAACAGTTACAAACGGTTCATATAATCAAATGGTTACGACGGTTTACATAGTCAAATGGTTACAACGGTTCAAAATGTAGTATAATGTGTTCATATGCTGGATGAGCATATGCAACAAAAATGGAATGTAATACAATGTACTAAGTATGCACACAATGGACATACATAGCATGAAATGTATTGTAAAGTGATGTACTAAGTATGCCCACAATGGGCGTACATAGCATGAAATGTATTGTAAAGTGATGTACTAAGTATGCACACAATGGGCATACATAGCATAAAATGTATTGAAATCATGTACTATAACTGTACTAATAAACATAGCAAGTATATGATGTGGAAACAGGAAAACATGAAAGTAACAAGTAGGCACATGTGTTTCACCCCAAAACAGTTTGGAAAACAGTAAAAGAGGGGTCTATGTACTCACTTGAGATTGCTCAGAAGTCCTAAGATAACCACCAAGCAATGCTAGAGATCTCGGAATCAAACGACACCTAATATAGGTAACTATGTTAAATGAACCGGACCTAAATCGGAGGATCGGATAGAATGAGGGTTCGTAAACCAAACGAGTATGGAGACTCGTGTCATATGGTTTAACAAAGCCTACATATTAAAAGAAACCTAACCTAAGTGCTTACGACCCATTACGACCCGTTTAGGTAGCTTATGCTACTTTAACGCGTCGTTCGCGTGAAACGCGTTCGGACCGCCTAACTAGTCCTATGACAAGTAGAATATGCGTTAACATGTTTAATATTGTTGATAAATCAGTTTAGAGGTCATAGGTTATGTTACATATGTTTAAAATGAATTTTGGCATCAAAGGGGTATTTTGGTAATTTACCTAAGGCATATAAACTACCTATCATACAACTACTTAAACGTCGTGACCATAAGGTATAACCTCAGAAGGTTATTCCCTATATACTATGGTCACCTAATGTGTTTGGTCGGATCCTAATGATCGACCAAATGGGTCGGGTTCGAAGGTATAAGCGATTTATTAGATCGCTTACCCTTACGACCCTAGACAACGTGGTAATCAGTAGGCATAGTCACAAGGGACTATAACCATCGTGATTACAATCACGTTGCGAAGTTCAAACGAACTTCGCATTGACCATAAACTAGTCAATGCAGAAAGTCAAACAAAGTTTGACTTTCGGACTCAAAAAGCAATAAAAGAACGAAGGAACACTTACAAAGGGTCCCCGAATGCTAATCCTGATTCAAGTAGCTCAGGTATGAAACAAAGGTTTCAACTTAGAGCTCCTCAAATCAGATTCTAGTGGGTTTGAAGCAAATGGGGGCAAGGGGTATTTATAGGATTCGTAGAGCCGTTAAGATCGTTTCTTGGAAACCGTGATTCAATCTTGGCCATACACTTGCACCCATGGTATTGTAATACCATGTGCACATCAATACCAGCCCATAGATTCCCCAAAACCATGTGCAACAAGTGAAACGGACCAGATTCGATGTTTCTGCAAGTTTCTGTTCAGGTTAGGCAGTCGCGTAGCGCGACTGGTAAGGCCCTTAGGGCTCGCGCTACGCTACCATACACCAGTTTCAGAAATGTTTCAAAAATGGCAGAAATGGTCCCTGTTGCCCGTTTAAGCTATTTTCGATGCGTTTGAACCCCGTTAACCTCATTTCAAGGCTCTAAAATGAAGTTAAAGTATAGGGAACTCAAAACATGCTCAAAAATATCTCAGATGTCGGTTCGTATGGTCGTACGATCGCGATGTTCGGTTAATTACGACGGAATGCGCATAAGCGCGAAAAACGATCCAAATGACGCGACGAATGGATTTTTCTTATGCCAAACACTAAAATAAAATGTTTTAGTGCTTAAATAAATTTTTGGATGTCCGGAGGTATTCAGAACGTATGTTATGCGCGAAAGTGCAAACTTGTGCACTTTTTGACGCTTTTAGTCCCTGAATGACCCAAAAGTTTATTTTAGCATACCGAACACCTCAAAGCCTATTTCTAAGCTATGTAAAGGATATTTATGGTATGTTTAACTTATGGTCATGTTCCGGAATGTTTGTTACAGTTCAAATTGGCATACTTTCCCAGTTTGTCAAGTTTAGTCCCTGTAAGCGAATTAACTTGTTTTTGCCATACAAAAGCCTTCAAAACTTATTTCTAAGTTATGTAAAGGTTATTTAAGGTATGTTAAGTATATGTCACTATTCCGGAGTGTTTGTTGCATTAAACTGGTTATATTTACGCATCAGCGCGCGTATAACCTTCCAGAAAGCGATTTAGAGCTTGAAATCGAACAAGAGTTGATATGTGCAAAAGATACACATATTTATACAAGTCCAAAGTATGAAATACAATATTTCATTGGTTTGGTATTTGTTTGATGGTCGCAGTGACACAGGTGTCACAGTCTCCCCTACTTAAAGAAATTTCGTCCCGAAATTTATTCGTAGAAGTCTGTCTGTGACTTTATGTTAAATAGCCATCAAAGTTATGTAAAGCATAATTTTGTTATTTTCCTCAACGGATATTTTTCAGAAGTGAAAATGAACGAACGAAGTCATTTTCTTCAACGGGTTCTTCGGAAATGGAAAATAAAGGATTTTTAGCTAAACGGATATACATTTCCCTCAACGGATATTCTTCAGAAGTGAAAATGAATGGATGATTCATTCTTCCTCAACGGGTCCTTCGTCAGAAACGGGAATGAAGGAATAATCCATGGATATTCATTTCTCTCAATGGATATTCTTCAGAACGAAAATGAACAACGGGGTCATTTTCCTCAACGGTTATTCTTCAGAATTTGAAATGAAGGAATAATCAACGGATATTCATTTCCTCAACGGATAATCTTCAGAAACGAAAATGAACAAACGGGGTCATTTTCCTCAATGGTTATTATTCAGAATTTGAAATGAAGGAATAATCAACGGATATTCATTTCCTCAACGGATAATCTTCAGAAACGAAAATGAACTAACGGAGTCATTTTCAACGGTTGCTTCCTCAGGTACGGAAATGAAAGATTTAACAACGGATATTCATTTCCTCAACGGATAATCTTCAGAAACGAAAATGAACTAACGGAGTCATTTTCAACGGTTGCTTCCTCAGAGTTGGAAATGAAGGATAAACGGATATTCATTTCCTCAACGGATATTCCTCAGAAGTGAAAAATGAATAGCTAGTTCATTTTTTCCTCAACGGATGCTTCATCAGAATTGGAAATGAATTGGGTTAACTTAGATACATGATAGAACTTGCTGTGATTTCTGTGCACTAAATTCCATAATTATGTATGCATCCATAATTACGTAATTCCTTGCACAGTCCGCACAGTTCGTTTTGTAATGTTGTGGGGAAGGATATCAAACTTGTGATGAGGGTGACTAGACTACCATAGGGTCCTTTTAATTAGATCGACAGAGGATCTTCTTAATTAGGCCACCAAGGAGTCCTTTCATCTATATCATCACATAATATTCCTAACCAGATTTTTGGATCGATCAGTTTAACTAGACCACTAAAGGGGTCTACTTATGAAGTAGTACT
This sequence comes from Helianthus tuberosus, assembly GCA_030545235.1. NCBI lineage: Eukaryota > Viridiplantae > Streptophyta > Magnoliopsida > Asterales > Asteraceae > Helianthus > Helianthus tuberosus. The sequence goes on along the minus strand of CM060358.1, from coordinate 117,657,648 downwards.
TTATAATCCAAGGGACTTAACTACAGCGTAGAAGTCCATTAAGGATTTTAGGTAGTACCTTTGGGTATCCTACTATGAATCTCTTGTACAAGGATATGTAAGATTCTACGAGGATTTGGATAACATAATTTGGATCACATGACACATACAAGGGAACACATAAGCACATAATCACATAATTGTTTAATTGTTATTATCTTGTTATTGATTGCTATTAACTTGGCACCTCGTACTTCGTTTCTCTTGGAAGAAACGGGTACTTAGGATTTTCGTGGAAAACGCAAGAGATCATATAATGGAAGAAATTTGGGGGTAGTCTGTTCTTCAAGGAATATGGTTCCTTGATTGTTGGTATTGTAGAGGATATGTTTATCCATGCAACCACATAAACATATTAAAATGTAAATGAAAGATTTATTTATAACAACAATAACAACAACTGTTTCATGGATCATGACAACAAAAGAAAATAATACACAAGGCTTGATTATTTTCTAAACAGCGTTGTCTCCTGACGGTCAGATACTCATCTCTGCGCGGGATTTGCATTAGCAAGCCTTGGGCAATTCCTACGAAAATGGCCCATCTCACCATAGTTGTAGCAAGACCCCGGTGGAAAAGGAGCTTGAGCAGGATTGTTGTTAACTTGATTTGGTGCAGCTGCTGTTGGGCAAACCCTCGCTGTATGACCTATAAGTCCGCAAACTTGGCATGTGTGGCACTTCACACCAGCATGATGATGTAGGCCACATTGGTTGCACAAGGGTGCAGTTCTGTTGTAGGGTTTCCTGGCAGGGGGTTGAGCTGGTTGGTTGGGAACGGCTTGATCATTGTGTGCGACCACGGCGAAGTTCTGAGAAGCCTTTCGCTTCTTTGACTTCTTAGAGGATCCAGTCTGTTCATCCATGGTCTTTGATTCCTCGATTGGGTTCGATTCTTCGACCGGTTTCTTGTCACCTTTTCGGAAAAGTTTACCTTTCCTGATCTTTGATTCAGTCAAAGTTGCAGATAGCTCAATGGCCTGCCTAACAGTAGTAGGGTTGCTACCAGTCACAATGTCTTGTATTGAGTCGGGGAGGCCATCAATGTACTTTTCGATTGCCTTATCCAAAGGCGTGACCATGTTTGGGCATAACAGACTTAACTCCTCATAACGGTCCGTGTAGGCTCGATGCTCACCGCTATCTTGCTTCAAATTGTCGAATTCCCTTTCCAAGGCCCTGATCTCGTGACGAGGACAGAATTCCTTCATCATAAGGGCCCTAAGTTCAGCCCATGTATGTGCTAGAGCAACTTCTGCACCACGATCTCTCATAACCCCGTTCCACCACGTAAGGGCCCTCTTCTGGAACACACTCAAAGAAAACTCGACCTTGCGATTGTCAGGACACTGCACATGGCGGAAAGTATTCTCAATGCTCTCGAACCATTGAAGAAGCCCAGTTGCTCCCTCAGAACCACTAAACTTGAGCGGTTTAGCTGAATTGAAACTCTTGAAATTGCATGGAGTATGATTATTGTTGTTCGCTTGGTTCCATTGAGCAAAGAGGTTTGGGAATTGAGCAGCCATTTGCTGTGCAATGATTTCTGCCAGTTCGGCAGTCGCTATCTGGTTTTCGCGTCGAGGAGGCATTCTAAAGGAGGAAACATGAAATGAAACGAGTGAGAGAATTAGACGAAAAGAATGAGATGAACAAATCTGATAAAAGCAAGGACAGTGGTCATTTGTTTGTTACTACAAAGCAACAAACGACCCCGGTGATTAATCAAAGTAAATAGGTCAAAAATAATGTATCGCGAAGACATGCTCGCCTATAAGTGAACACTCATCCCAAGAATTCCCAGGTAAGCACAACTGGTCTCGCGTCTGATGAGATATATACGAAGTGCTTGCCTAGACAGAAAACCCAGAATACAGGCATTCACCCTTCCAGTTTGCACGTGTTCACATTATTTAAAACCCAAAACCTAGACGAGATTTTGAAAACTCAAAGGGGTTCAAAACCTTACAATAGAGGGTTCAAAACCTAGTAATCAATCATCCTAGAACAGATGATTAGTTTTCAAAGCGGTTTTGAAATTTATGTTCTTGTTGTGGTCGTCACCTAATGATAGGTGACGGTATTGTTTTATGACTAAACGCAAGTAAACTCGCGTTAGGGTCCTAGAAAGGTTATAGACTAGGTCAAAGTATTACTAATAACCTAATTCCCTATAACCATTGGCTCTGATACCATCTTTTCTGTCACACCCTGACCACATAGAACATACAAAACGTGGCGGAAACGTCGGGGAGTGTTGTAACAGAATTAATTGTTTCAAATCCATGGCAATTAAAGTTTCGTTTTATTCAACAAACAAGCGAGTTACATTGTCTTTAAACAAGAAACAAAGAGTATATAATAAAAATTAACTAGTTCTTGTCTCGTTTTAAGTCACCAAGGCACATGTCCGCCTAAGTATGTCTTGATAAGTCCTATGCATCATCTCCTGAAAACACATGTGAAAATAGGTACGTCAGCATAAAAATGCCTGTGAGATACATAGGTTTTGTGAAAATAGAATTTATGACTTATGTTTGAGAAAATGTTTAGTCATGAACCTTGTAATTTGCTTTGTCTTGTAAATCATTTGAAAAACGATAAGAACAGATGATATGTATAAATGAACGTAAGGTTAAATGAATAACCATGTAAAATGAGTTCGTATAAGATAAGTTGTTTGTAAAACAATGTCTTGTGAAAAGTATGTTATTTGTATAAAATGTTATATATCTCAAATTGAAATGGTTCAAATAACGCTACGATATGTAATACCATACAAACACTTATTTATAGGAAGTACCAGCGGCGTATCCACCGTGCTTGTATCATATTACACACGCCTCGTTACTTAAATCACTTACTCAAACCAAACCACCAAGATGTAATGTTTAACAATTGTATAAATGTTTATGTATAGTCAAATGTCTATTGTCAAATGTAAATCATGTCAACAGATACAAATGATTCACACGGTTCAATAGTTACAAACGGTTCACACGGTTCAACAGTTACAAACGGTTCATATAATCAAATGGTTACGACAGTTTACATAGTCAAATGGTTACAACGGTTCAAAATGTAGTATAATGTGCTCATATGCTGGATGAGCATATGCAACAAAAATGCAATGTAATACAATGTACTAAGTATGCACACAATGGACATACATAGCATGAAATGTATTGTAAAGTGATGTACTAAGTATGCACACAATGGGCGTACATAGAATGAAATGTATTGTAAAGTGATGTACTAAGTATGCACACAATGGGCATACATAGCATAAAATGTATTGAAATCATGTACTATAACTGTACTAATAAACATAGCAAGTATATGATGTGGAAACAGGAAAACATGAAAGTAACAAGTAGGCACATGTGTTTCACCCCAAAACAGTTTGGAAAACAGTAAAAGAGGGGTCTATGTACTCACTTGAGATTGCTCAGAAGTCCTAAGATAACCACCAAGCAATGCTAGAGATCTCGGAATCAAACGACACCTAATATAGGTAACTATGTTAATGAACCGGGCCTAAATCGGAGGATCGGATAGAATGAAGGTTCGTAAACCAAACGAGTATGGAGACTCGTGTCATATGGTTTAACAAAGCCTACATATTAAAAGAAACCTAACCTAAGTGCTTACGACCCATTACGACCCGTTTAGGTAGCTTATGCTACTTTAACGCGTCGTTCGCGTGAAACGCGTTCGGACCGCCTAACTAGTCCTATGACAAGTAGAATATGCGTTAACATGTTTAATATTGTTGATAAATCAGTTTAGAGGTCATAGGTTATGTTACATATGTTTAAAATGAATTTTGGCATCAAAGGGGTATTTTGGTAATTTACCTAAGGCATATAAACTACCTATCATACAACTACTTAAACGTCGTGACCATAAGGTATAACCTCGGAAGGTTATTCCCTATATACTATGGTCACCTAATGTGTTTGGTCGGATCCTAATGATCGACCAAATGGGTCGGGTTCGAAGGTATAAGCGATTTATTAGATCGCTTACCCTTACGACCCTAGACAACGTGGTAATCAGTAGGCATAGTCACAAGGGACTATAACCATCGTGATTACAATCACGTTGCGAAGTTCAAACGAACTTCGCATTGACCATAAACTGGTCAATGCAGAAAGTCAAACAAAGATTGACTTTCGGACTCAAAAAGCAATAAAAGAACGAAGGAACACTTACAAAGGGTCCCCGAATGCTAATCGTGATTCAAGTAGCTCAGGTATGAAACAAAGGTTTCAACTTAGAGCTCCTCAAATCAGATTCTAGTGGGTTTGAAGCAAATGGGGGCAAGGGGTATTTATAGGATTCGTAGAGCCGTTAAGATCGTTTCTTGGAAACCGTGATTCAATCTTGGCCATACACTTGCACCCTTGGTATTGTAATACCATGTGCATATCAATACCAGCCCATAGATTCCCCAAAACCATGTGCAACAAGTGAAACGGACCAGATTCGATGTTTCTGCAAGTTTCTGTTCAGGTTAGGCAGTCGCGTAGCGCGACTGGTAAGGCCCTTAGGGCTCGCGCTACGCTACCATACACCAGTTTCAGAAATGTTTCAAAAATGGCAGAAATGGTCCCTGCAGCCCGTTTAAGCTATTTTCGATGCGTTTGAACCCCGTTAACCTCATTTCAAGGCTCTAAAATGAAGTTAAAGTATAGGGAACTCAAAACATGCTCAAAAATATCTCAGATGTCGGTTCGTTTGGTCGTACGATCGCGATGTTCGGTTAATTACGACGGAATGCGCATAAGCGTGAAAAACGATCCAAATGACGCGACGAATGGATTTTTCTTATGCCAAACACTAAAATAAAATGTTTTAGTGCTTGCATAAATTTTTGGATGTCCGGAGGTATTCAGAACGTAAGTTATGCGCGAACGTGCAAACTTGTGCACTTGTTGACGCTTTTAGTCCCTGAATGACCCAAAAGTTTATTTTAGCATACCGAACACCTCAAAGCCTATTTCTAAGCTATGTAAAGGATATTTATGGTATGTTTAACTTATTGTCATGTTCCGGAATGTTCGTTATAGTTCAAATTGGCATACTTTCGCAGTTTGTCAAGTTTAGTCCCTGTAAGCGAATTAACTTGTTTTTGCCATACCAAAGCCTTCAAAACTTATTTCTAAGTTATGTAAAGGTTATTTAAGGTATGTTAAGTATATGTCACTATTCCAGAGTGTTTGTTGCATTAAATTGGTTATATTTACGCATCAGCGCGCATATAACCTTCCAGAAAGCGATTTAGAGCTTGAAATCGAACAAGAGTTGATATGTGCAAAAGATACACATATTTATACAAGTCCAAAGTATGAAATACAATATTTAATTGGTTTGGTATTTGTTTGATGGTCGCAGTGACACAGGTGTCACATCTATTTCATCACTTTCAGTAGCACTCGAATCTGTATGCACTAGACCCTCAACGAACGTCTCATTTACATCTTCTTCACTGGCTTCGACGGTTTCTGTTGGCTTTTCAGCTTCTTTCTCAACATTAACACCTTGAGCACCTTCCTGCAGCTGATCATTTTTCATAGTCAGCAAAAGACATGTTTAAAAGATCTACGCCTTCTTTGATCAACTCAGTTGGAGGAATGACAGGCTCATCAACTAAACATGGTGGTAACTTCTTTTTCTCTGTTTCTGCAACACAAATATTAACACTTTTAGTATAATATTCAAAAGAATGGTCTACCAACCTTTCTGATGATTACTGCTTATCAAATTTACCCTTAATCACTACTTTTGGAGTAGAAGCTTTAGGAGTTCTCTTTCTCTTCTTCTCATCCTTCACGAACTAAAATCTCAAATTCTTCTCAACCATTGGCTCTAATCTTTCTGTCTCATTTTCTAAATTACTTTCAGCGTGTCTCCAGTTATCACCTTCAGGTTCAATATAATATGTCTTCTTAATCTTTCCAAACTTTTGTCTATATGGAGGTTTATCCTCTGGCTTCACTCCCTGATACTTATCCAATCTCTTTAGTGTTTCACTATCCATATGCTTCAATGAACACTCATCACTTGGATCCTTTGGCAAGTTTGGAATTTGATCATCCAATAACATTTGTACAAACCTAGGGTACATGAAATACGTTTCACCCTTTATGTTATCTATCATATGGTTGAAGATCACTTGCTGTGAGTGTTGCAGGAGTTGGTTCTCTCGATGAAGAACGTGGTCGGATCGATCAATACAGAGGTGCGGAAACCCTATGCATCGTCAAAGAGTAATCAACAACGATATCAACGATTAACATGTCCATTCTCATTCAATAATCTGAAAGTACAAGGTTCCTGATGAGATCAGAACAGAGCTTCACTAGAGAGAATGCCAAAAAGTTCTTACAGTGTGACCCCTACATCTCCATTTATAGACAAACTGGGAGGTGATAAGTCATCCGGTCAGAGGGTCATCTGTCCGGATGGCCATCCGTCTAGATGACCCAAAGCCATCCGACCGGACGAGTTTAACATTTAACGTTTCGCTCCCGGTTCGTCAATATATAAAATAACAAACATACAAAACTATACATAGACACATATAGGACAAAATACAGACTCGATACAGACAGAAGCTACAGACATAAGTGCATCTACAGACTCCCCCTTGGATGTAGCTGTAGTCTTCCTTCTTGCATAGTCTTCATTCCGTCTTCCTGCTGCGCCTGCTAACCCTCGCTTTCTGTCTCCTCTTCTCTGCCCTTTCAGCTAACATCTTTCGCCTTAAAGGCCTTCCAATCTCATTCCAATACTTCCTATACTCTGGATCTCCATCCCTCTTTCTATCCCATCTTGGAATTTTGTTCTCTTCAGATTCTATCGGAGTTTGATCTGTCGGTGGAGGCCTCTCAAACTTTCTACGACCCAAAACTGCTGCTCTTTCTCTGATCTTCTTGAACTTCTCACTTCTCTTTTCCTTCTTCAAGAATTCTTCTAACTCTATATCTCTAAACTTCGATTCCCAATACCTTCCAGAGTTTATGTCTTTGGCAAAGCATAGATTCACCATCTTTTGATACTGTTGCGCTTGTACTCTGTCAGACCCATCATAGACAATCTTGTTGAAGAACAGGCAGTCGATGTCTTTCTTTGTGCAGTTCACCTGCCACATAGGATCTAACACATTAATATGCCTGGTTTCTCCTGTCTTTTTGTCATATAAAGATATCACTGCTTTCGCTGTGCTTTGATTATATATCCAACCTTTAAAGTCTTCATGGAAATCTTGTTCCATAGCACGTGGCAACATGTTTTTCAAACACCTCAGAGGCTTTATCTTCAATGTAATATCTTTCTCACCAGTGATTGGATCAAACTTGATAATCTGTTCAGGATAATGTGGCTTCCAATATGGGAACTTGTTCTTTGCTTGCAGCTTTATATAATTCCACAACTTCTGATCATGCATCTTTACATCAAGACAGTAGTAGAATTTTTTAATGTTCTTTGTTTGCACGAGGTCCTCCACATCCCACCATGGGAGTGTTTTAATATCAGACAAGAACTCAAAATACTGAACACCATGCTCTCCTCTGATTGCATATACTTGAAGATCTTCAAGATAACCCCAAGAAAGAATATCACCCAGAGATTTATCTGGATGATATGTGAAATATTGTAAAGGCCTCTTGAACTTCCTCTCCTTAGGCATCACCCTGAACCATTTCTTTCTCCCTTTCAATAGCTCTTCCTGTGGAACAACCTCAGGAATACCTTAAGTCGAAATCATTTCCACCACTTTCCTCCTCACTTCGTCTTAATTATGAGTCTTGAACATTCCGGCGAAGGTAGGAAAAGTATCATCAACACCCGAATAGTGAAAGGGTATGTCTTCATCGGACACATCAGACCCTTCTTCAATGATCACATCCTTAAAATTATCAGCTTCATTTGCAAATTTGAAAGAATATTATCTTTCAGGTGATGGTGGAATTTCATCTTCTATATCGAACTTAATGTGACCATCATCCATCCCCAACTCTTCTAACATAGATTCTCTTGTTCCTTCTACCTCTAACTCCCCCTCAAATGATGCATAAATGACTTTAGGTTGAGTTAGGAATACCTGGTCACCATCATGTTGTTTTCCAGAAGAAGAAGCTTAATGATGCTGATCTTCCTGTTGTTCATTCAACTGGTCGTTCAGGAAGTCATCAAGAGTACACTGAGTAGTCGGCTTCACCACTAACAACCATGTTGCCCCTTGATCATCATCGTCATCATTACCATTATTAGGATCATAGTTGTCAATGTCATCAAACAACTGTTCCAACTCTGCATCCTTTTTCTTTTTCGTTTTCTCTTCCTCTTTATGTCGTTTTTCAATGATCTTTCGTCTGTCGAGCTTAATCTCTTCTGGTGTAACATCTATCACGTCACCAACAGCTACAACGGCAAGTGGATTTGAATCTATAGAACCCTCAGCTTCAGATGGATCTAGTTGGCTTGAAGTAACAAGAGTTTCTTCTTTATCGATCACCACACATTTCTTCTTCTTCTTTGCTTCTTCAGCCAACTCTCTTTATCTTTCTGCCCTTCTGGCTTCAACCCTTTGAATTTCTAATTCATTAAACGTAGCTTGGACATTGAGTCCAAGCTTGTGTTCAAGGACTGTGTATAGCATATTCAACTGCTCGTCCTTAACAACTTTGTCCGCCCTTAAAGCTTCAATCTCTTGTCTTAGCACCTTGTTTTTATTCGAAGAAGTTTCATGTAGTTCACCTATCATTTGATGCAACGTCTTGTTGACTTCACTCATACTATTATACTTGGCATTAACTTCATCAAACTCTTCAGTGATTCGATCAATCACTTTGGCATGATCTTCAAGATCGTCATTCAATTGATCAATTATATCAGCATGATCATTTGCAGCTTTCTTCAATTCTGCATTTTCTGCTTTCACTGCTTTAACTTTTTCTTTCAACTCTTCATGCTCAACTTCTACTTTTGCCTTTGCCTTTTCGAGAAGACTCACTTTCTTTGTCAGAAGATTGATCTTTCCATCATTGAATACATCAAAATCACATTCTGGAAGATCAAATGGATATTCACCCTTAACCTTCGGAAATCCATCACTGGAACTAGAAGTAGTTGCTTTCTTTTCATACAATGGATCTTCAACTTTCTTTGGTTGAACCTCAGCTGACTTCTTTGGATCATCGTGTATGTGAATCGTTGGATTGATTAGAGATGCATGAGGCGTAGACTTTCTTTAACCCTTAAACTCAACTTCATCATCAACTTTTTGAGCATTCTTTTCATCTTCAACATTTTGAACTTCTTCATTCTTTTCCACTCCTTCATATAATGGACTTTCAGGTGCTTTCTTCTTTTCTACTTTAGCACTTTGAACTTTCTCAATTTCTGGGACACTTGTAGTTTCATCATGCTTTTCAATTCTGGAGCTTTTACACTTTGTACTTCAGGCACTGTTGTTGCTCCCTTTCTTGCTCTAACACTCCTGGGAATGACTCCTGTTGGATGAGCTTTACACTTTCTCCGAAGTTTCTTTTTCTCATCAGGTTTCGGAATATAAGTAGAGTCTTCCTCGTCAGAATCCTTCTTCTTTTTCGGAGATCTCTTCAACTTTTGCTTTCAAGAAACATATAATGTAGGTGCAATCATTGTTGGATCAATATCACTTTCTGTAGCACTTGAATCAGATTCAACAACACCTTCAAGTAAAGTCTCCTTAACACCTTCACCACCAACATTCTTTGTAGATGCTTCAGCTTCTTTTTTGACATGAGAACCTTGAGCATTTGCAGCAGCTTTAGCAGCCTTTGATTGTTCCAAGTAGTCTTCAAGTGATAAATTCAAAAGATCAACTCCTTGTTGGATCATCTCTGTAGGAGGAATCACAGGCTCATCTACTAACTTTGGTGTAGACTTCTCCTTTTCTGGTTCTGCAATACAAAGATTAAAATTATTAGTATAATATTCAAATGAAGTATTTACGAACCTTTCTGATGATTCCTTCTTTCCATGTTTACCCTTAATAACAACTTTAGGAGTAGTCACTTTTGGAGATATCTTAGGTGTCCTTTTCCTCTTTTTCCCATCTTTCTCAAACCAAAACTTCAGCTTCTTTTCAGTCATGCCCCACAAACTATCAGTTTCATCCTCAGAATTGCTTTCTACATGCCTCCAATGATCATTTTCAGGTGCCACATAGTTTAGCTTCTTAATCTTTCCGATCATTCCTTTAACTCTTGGCTCCTGTTCCGGTGACAATCCTTTGTACTTATTCAATCCATTCAACGTCTCACTATTCATATGATGTAACTTCAACTCATCTTTCGGATCCTTTAGAAGATTAGGCACTTGATCGTCCAACAACATTTGCACAAACCTTGGGTACATAATGTACTTCTCACCTTTCACATTGTCAACCATATGATTAAATATCACCTGTGAGATATTTTATGGTCTGTTCACCACCAAACATGTTATTATGTTCATTATATAATTAGACGTCTCATCGTATACTCCTTTCCTGAGAGACAATGCATGTACAACACAGTGTACCATGAACTTGTAAGGTCTACATAATTTAGACTTGATGTAACCTTTATCATTCACGTGTCCTGCATACCCCATTCTAAACCAAAAACCTTTACTTAATCTTTTTGGGATAATAATTGGATCGTCATCGTTGTCTTTTAAATCTAAAACCCTTCTAACGTCATCAACCGTAAACTTAACTTCCACATCTATGTCCTTATCGTTCTCATCTTTCATCCTTACTGCCGAATATATCGTCTTTTCTTGTCATCATATCTCACAGACTTCCAAAACATTCTAACATGTGACTCATAACACTTGTGTTTTTCCGTCAATGCCTTAAAGATTCTCCTTTCCTTCATAAAAGGTATTATTTCTTTGAACGGCTCCATATTTGGATAAGTCTCATCCAATATGCAGTAGATATTGTGATTAGGATGCCAATCAGTCGCTCTTGCCTGTAAAAATGTCATTGTTAGAATCTGCACACATTTCGAGACATAAAGTGAAAATTTTCAAAAATATGAAAATTTTTTCTAACACTTTTCACCTCTACACTCTCTAAAGTACTGACTGATCAGATGGCCATCCGATCGGATGGTCATCCGATCGGATGAGTTTAAACATGTAAGGCTCACATCCATCAAGATCAGTGTCATGCATCGGATGGTCATCCGATCGGATGATCATTCGATTGAAACAATTTGGTTTAATAAGAATGATTCAAACATGTGCTTGGATCGGATGGCCATCCGATCGGATTGTCATTCGATCAAGCATGATGAACAGTTAAGCATATTTTAAGAGACAACATGTGAGTGTGTTTGGATCGGATGGCCATCCAATCGGATGGTCATCCGATTAGATTGTTATTCGATCACTGCGAGCAGATGTGAAATTTATACATGTGTGTTGAATAACAGTTGAACAATTTATACCACATAAACACTTAGAAAATATTCAAACAATAATTTCATGGGTCGGATGGTCGTCCGATCGGATTGCCCTTCGATTAAATGTGAAGAACAGTTTGAATATCATCAAATCAGATCAAAAATTTCAACATTTTACAAAATTGATCAAAATTTCTCTTAAAGAATTTTCCGACTAACAAAACCCTATGTTCAGTTTTTCTTAAAATTCAATAGATTGGGTTTAATTTAACTTTAAACACCTCGGCAGCCGACAACGCTCAATCTTTCTATGTTCAAATCTATGATGTTTTTGGACAAATTGGCTCGGTAAACAAATAAATCTAAGGCCGATAGACCAAGATCTATGATCAAATCATGCAAACAAAGCCTAATCAAGCCTAGATCTAGGGTTTTTCTATCACAGGCACCACCGACCCAAAAATACATCAAAAACTTTAAATTAAGCGGTGAAAATCAGGAAACTTACCTTTCCTATAGTGAATGATGAGTGTGCCAACAATCCTATGTACTTGGAATGGCAAGAAAATGATCAAATCTCAATGAAGAGTTGAGAGAAAAATTGAAAGTGACGGAGGGCGGTTCGATCGAATGAATTTGACTGAAGCTGTTGACCCTTACGATCGGGGGGTCCTTCGATCCAAACCATCCTTTTTCAAAATTTTTGTCTTTTTCAAAATTTTCAAATTTTATCTGTTTTGGTCAGTTTTTAGATATCCACTCAAGTACCTAGGTCTAAATTAATGACCCTAGTTACTCAATTTGTCTACCAAGTCCAAGTTAATGACCTTGGTTGACCCGAAATGAACTTACAGACATTTTTCTCAAACTTTTTCAACACTTTTTTCTGAAAAAATCTACAAGTATCAAGTTAATGAACTTTTTAGACTTTGATATTCTCAAACATTCAAGATTAGCTCCCAACCCAGTTGTTCAGCCAAGAAACTTCTTGCTTTGCTTCACTTCTGAGATTCTGAAGATCAGCTTTCCACCTTGGTTTGTCGTAAACTAAAGCAGATGATAAAATCTTTTTGTGATTTTAAGAAAGTTTATGCTAAAACAAACTAAAATCTTTTTGGGTTTTTAAGCTAAACTGAAATGAAATGCTGTAAAGTAAACAGTAAACTATTTACAAACATATTTTTGAGAGTTGTGTTAGAGGATCATATTAGCTGCCGACTAGTCATAGGTACCGCTGAGCTGAATTTCACACTATGTTTTAAATAGTTCACTTAGATTGTCGATATACTGATCCTTCTAAATTTTCACACAGACTTCAACTAATTCAGGATACGATTTAAGTGTTTTAATTACTTAACTTGTTCACGTGTCCCACCTCAGAATATACTCTCGTATCCAGATTCCTATATTCAGTCTTACAGGTGAACATAATCAAATGATATCTGTAAAAGGGTAGTGCGAGGCCATGAGAGCTCAGGTTAGAACTTTCGTTCAGACAAAGAGATGATGGCTCGTCTTTAAGGTGTGTCCCTCTTGGGGATCTTTTCTTCAACATCACATGATTCGCATTTTGCAGTGTTTATCAATTTTTATGCTGAGGGAAGGCTTTAAGAGTTAAAGTTGTGCAGAGTATTATACGAGGACTAGGCTATTGCTTCCGCAAAATCAAAAGTCCTGGTATAATACCCCAGATATCATCAAGTACATAGACCTAGTATGTCAGAAATAGAAAATATTTCAAACAAGATTTCAGGGGTTACCTATATATCCGAGAGATGTTCCCCACGAAATAAGCAAGTTGTGATTTTTTATGTTTATATCCCGAAATAGTCTACTAAGTGTGTAAAAACCTATCGGTATATAATATGTGAGACCGTTTAACGCTTTTAAACTTTACATTTCTTTAGCATGCCGTGATAGTCTAGCTGATGTACTATCATTTCCTTTTTTACACAAAACTCTTTTTGGTTTTCTAATGTGTCTTGTATTTTCTGAAATAAACTATCTCCCCCAAAATACGAAAACAACTAAAAAGACGACAACTAAAGCAGTCTGCTTTTCAACATCCTCTGCTATGGTTTTCTCATCAATGCCAATTATATCTCCCCCCAAGGACAAAAGCTTCATACCATTTGATTTTAATAAGTATTGAAATATTGATTTATCAAATGCTTTGGTATGTAAATCTGCCTTTTGTTCGTTGGTGTGGATTTTATCTATTCGAATCAACTTCTTCTCGAAACAATCTCGGATGAAGTGATGTCGAATTTCTATATGTTTAGTTTTAGCGTGATGTACCAGATTTTTTGTTATGTGGATTGTAGCCTCGTTATCAACAAATATAGGAGAGGTAAGAAATTGCAAAACATAATCTCGCATCTGTTGCTGGATCCACAGAATCTGCAAGCAGCAGCTGCTGGCTGACACATAATCTGCTTCATAAGTCGACAGAGCAACAAAGGTTTGCTTCTTACACTACCAAGTGACCAAGCGAGGTCCGAAGAATTGGCATCATGCAGTTGTTGATTTTGAATTGATTTTGCAGCAACTGAAGTCTGATGAATATCCTTCGAGCTTCAAATCTCTATCTTTAGGATACCACAACCCTAGGCTTGGGGTTCCTCTCAAGTAACGTAGGATCCTTTTGACGATAGACATGTGCGAGGTTCTAGGACTTGACTGATATCGGGCTGCAAGGCATGGCGGGTACATTATGTCAGGTCTGGATGCTGATGTGTGTAAAATGCAATATATAAATTACATCAATTGAGGCATAAAACTAACCCTTTTTTAGTACTAATGTTGGAAAAAGTGTGCTTTTGTCTCCCTTTTGTATTTTTAGGACTAAATGAGCGTAAATGAACAAAAGAAACAAATATGCAGCAAAATCCAACATAAATACAAGAAAAGGAATAAACATGGCATGTCCGACCCCTCGACATCATCTTCCCAACCAAAAACAAAGAAACAGAAGGCTGACCACGGCCCCGTGCCCAGCGGACACGGGGGCGTGGCCAGTTGCCTGCAGAAAAGACAAAGTTATAGAAGCTTCTATTCCCAACACGGGGGCGTACCCAGCTCCACACGGGCCGCGGTCAACGCTAAGATTCGCTGAATCTTGAAAATCTTGATAGTACAGATACGCTTCTGCACACGGGGCCATGCCCAGCGGACACGGGGGCGTGTGGAGTTAATGCCGACAAATTGAAATTAATGAAGAAAGAGAAAGGGGATAAACATGGGGTCGTGTCCGGACGTCTGTGCAGGCTATAAATAGAGGTGCTTGGTGTCACACCCTGACTTTTGCGGAAGCGTGGGTTATTTGGTGTGACTTCTTGATACCATAGCAACAATCATAACAATGCTATATGATAAAAACAGTAGATGTTCATCCATTAATTAAGTCTTAGAAAATACCATACATACTTGTCTTGAAAACATTATTACCAAAATAAATTACAAACCGTGAAAATGTTTAACCGAGTTCATAAGACTCCACAAGGACTTAAAATAAAACCCCGAGTTTAGAAACATGTATTCCGTACAGGAAAGGAATACATCCCCTAAACTCCCAACTACCATGGATGACATCCTTTATTCGAACGCAGCTTGACACATATGCAGACACTTGCCAGATCCCTTTAGTTTCCTGAAATACATGTAGTTTGAAAAATCAACAAAAAGTTGAGCGAGTTAATGTGTATGTCTGTGAATATAACCCTTTGAAATAAGTCCTGTGTGTATAAATGTCCCTGGTATGTAGCAATAAGGAAAAATAGATCACCAATGGGTTGCAAAGCCACTGGTATGTGTGAAGTGATGCAGGAAAACTCAAACCTAGCCGAGTTACACCGGGCTTCCGGCTGTAAGACACAGTCACCACTATGGGCCGCACCAGCCTCATGGATGTGGGCTCACTACACCCAAATAGATCTATCATTCATGTCCCTCGGTCCTACAACGAGGATTAATGGCCTTAAGTGTTGTGCCCGCCACTCACATGATCTAAGTAGTATACTCTCCTTAAGCTAACCATACCATGTATAAAAATGTCTGTAATAATTGTAACATGTATTTCACCCCCGAAGTTATAAAACTGAAAACCGTTAAGAGAAAAGGGGGACATGAACTCACTGTAGTGCGTCTCCTGCTCGTAACTCAGACTTTGTCAGCAATACAACGACCTACAACGTACTAATGTCTATTAGATGAACGGGCCGTGCCTTAGTTTAATATTAATGCTTTTGAGTTACGTTTCTTCGGAATTATTCCAAGTTATAACTTCTTGTTAAAATAATAATTATTATTTTAACGTACATTATATTTTTAGGTTTTGGAATAATAGTTAGACAACTATTTCGTATCCATACTTCTCAAGTATTTTATATGCGTGTTTCCTTTCCAAGGATGGGGGTATTTTATACATGTATTTTTGTGATTTAAAGTCTTGATATTATGTGCTCTTAAGTCCTACTTTAGAAAAGTATATGATAACTTAGATGTCAAACATAATAAAACATAATGTGTTTCCAAGAAAATAAACATTTGTCCCAAAATTTATATATTCTCCAAATATACTAGGAAAATATATTATAACTTCTCAAAACAATATATTTTCTACTTGTCCAAAAATATGTTATACTTCGTGATAAAATCATATTTTCCGTTATTCATTAAGAATATACTTGTGACGGTACTTTGTTAAGTTATATTATTTTTCTCTAAGTAATATAACCAGTTCACAAATCATGCAAATATTCACACAACCGTTTTAGTATAGAACATATTTTCTAAATATATATTTGTCCACTTTTACTTATGAAAACTAACCTCCGACACTTTGTATTTTTGTAACAAATCCTATGGCGAAGTTTATTTCGAAAAACAAAGTTTAAAACACAATTGTAAAAACTTGTTAGAAAATAATTTTCTATGTGTTAAAATTTTTAGAAAATTTCGCCATAGTTTCCCCTAAAAACCGAGGTGTCAATGCTATTAAGCATATCATTTTCTTTTCATAATCAATCAACAATCAACAATCCGTCTTTAAACAATTTTACGTTACCAAGAGCAAAAACTACATGCGTTACATATTAGTCATGAACTTGATATATCACAAAAATGCGTAGTAACTTAGCAAAGCGTTTAGTGGACTTAGTCACCTCCCAAAGTGTATTTACTTCCTTAAAAATCATTTTCTTAAAAGAGTTAAGTGTTTACAACTTGCAAACAATTTTTACAAAAATTAATCTTTTGAACTCTTCTTGTAAATAAAAGGTTTTTACACTCATTTCATTTCCAAAAATGGTGTAAGTGTATGTAAAAGTCATGATCTTTCAAAAATCGATTCTTGAACTTGGTTTGCTTAGAAAAGTCTCTTCTAATTCTCGGATCTACATGATCATCAACTTACTTTGTTCACTTATATTTCAAGAAATTCATTTTTATCAAGTTCATATTTAACTAGAAGGTTATTGTTTCATGTATCACATAATCACCTCCTAATCTTGTTAAATCATGTTTCTAAACATCATTTAACAAGTTCCATATGGTGATTAACTTCACATAACCAAGAATCAATATGAAATTAACAACATATTCATAACAACATCCTATTAACAACATTTCATCCTCATGTAAACTTTATGTAAAGCTTTATGTTCATGTTTTTAGTTCTTGTTCTTTAGTGTTCTTGTAATATTCATCATACTACATCTTTTAACCATAAAAATAAGATGAGCAAGAGTTAAACAAGAACTTACAACTAGCTCAAAGGCTAGGGAAGAACACTAATGAGAAGATGATGAAAAATGATGATGAAAAGTGGTGAATGAAAGCAAATGGTGAGGATTCTCCAAGACCTTCAAGCTCCAAACTCCATGTATCACCTTCTTGTGCTTGAACAAGCTTGAAAATGGATGAAGATGGTTGAGTTAAGGTGGTAGTGGTGGCGGTTATAGTGAGCAGAGAGGGAGAGGGGGAGATGTGAGGGATGGGTGAAGTTGTGAAGTGATAAGGAATGGTGTAGTGATCTTACACACCATACTTATAAAGATCTCACTAATATTTTGTTCAAAACATCAAGCAAGGATCCAATAAAATATTAAGATAAAATCTTGGAAGTAAGGTGTATGGAATGGTGGTGATGGCCGAATAGGCCTATGGGGAGGGGGTCTAGATGTAATTTTGTAACTAGTTGGTAAATGTAAGTTCAAATCCAAGTATATGATTAGTTAAGTTAGTTACTAGAGAATGTAGAGGGTGTTAGGGTGTTCGGGGATCATGACTAGTCCAAAAATAATAAAACAATGTATTTGGCAAAATTTTGGTGTCCCGGGTAATGTCCGGTTGTTCGGTTAGATACTGTTCCGTTAAAGTGCTAAGTTGATCCGAATATTGTCTTTTATATAACCCTTTGTAACATAATTAATTCCCGGTACTTAGGAAGGCATACAGGACCATTCTACCATATTTTTGGCACATTACTAGCTTATTAAATGCTGAATTTCTGATAAATAATGCAGAATTCTGCATTATTAGTGGGTTTTAGGCACTTCCCGGTACTTTAACTATCACCTAGTGACGCAGTTTTATGGTCCTCACTTCCCTACACTCCACACTAGTGTAGTACCCTGTCTCTGGCTCACACTGGCCTCAAAAACACTGTCTGTCTATGTACCGGCACTGTCAATATATTTCTGAGTTATCCGCTCAGTGTGCTAACTGTGCTTTGTGCATCAAGTATGTCACTAAAGTTTATGTGTAATAAATGGAGTGACTGTATGAAATATGATGCATATGTATGTATGATACAAAAATCATAAAGTAGTTTAAATTGTCAGTTGTAATCAAGCACAGTCATTAAGCACATAATAAGATTAATTAATTGTACGGTACCTTCAATTGTGAGGGTTGTCACATTCTACCCCCGTTAAGAAAATTTCGTCCCGAAATTTTAGGTTCTGCTTCTAGTTGAAGGGGTCTTGGGGAACAAATGTGGGATATTTTTCCTTCATTCGATCCTCACGTTCCCATGTGAATTCTGGGCCATGTCGTGCATTCCACCGAACCTTGACACTACTCCTGCGTGTTTTGTTAACCTTCCAATCCGTAACCTCAACTGGTTCTTCAATAAAGTGGAGTGTGTCGTCAACATGAACTTCGTCGGCAGGAATGACAACTATGTCTTGAGTTGGAATCTTTTTCAAATTTGATACATGAAATGTATCATGAACGCCATTTAGCTCTGCAGGTAAATCATACTTGTATGCTACGAGACCAATCTGTTCCAGGATTCTGAATGGACCAATGTATCTGGGGTTCAAGTTCCCACGCTTCCCAAAGCCTGCCACACTCTTCCAGGGTGAAACCTTCAACAATACCATATCTCCCACCTCAAATTCTAGAGGTTTTCTTCTGCGGTCCGCATAACACTTGTAGGATCGATTTGGCGACCTAATGAGTCAATCAGAATCAATACACAACTGTTTGAGAGGCGGAAACAAACAAACAGCCTAGAATCAGTGTAAGAAATGAGTAAAAAGAGAGTATGATACTTAAAACAAGCTTCTCATTTATATTTGACTTGAAAACCAGGCAGCACTTCGTTACAACACAGCTAATTCCGTGTCAAATGAGAAACTACACATGCCTATATATAGGCTGCTGATTTCACATGAAATGACACATGTCATTTCAAGCAAAATTAACAACTCTAATTTCGTTTGAAATGACCACATGTCATTTCAAGCGAAATTACAACAAAACACCATAAAATTACATTTTTGACCCTTATACAAGCTACCGACATGACCTAGACTTTAGACGTAGGCTATAGACATTATGCACCAACAAACTCCCCCTTGGATATTGCCAGAGTCTTCAGTCAGGTCTTCAGCGCTTGCTTCACAACGATTTGAACTTTTCTTCCCTCGGCTTAGGCTTTTTCCTCAACAACTTCCTAAGCTTTTCGTTCTCATCAACTCTTTTCTTTTCTTCAACAGCCATTCTTTGAACCACAGTATGCCTTAGCATATTGTCTCTATCTTCTCAAGCTTTCCTTTCTCTTTCAGCCTTCAACTTTTCTTCTTCCTCAATCTTTCGCCATTTAGACGTCCATTTATTGTCAGCATTGATACCTTTTTGAAAACAGATAGACACAACCTTCTAAAATTGCATGTCTTGGTCTTTGTCTTCAACTTTGAAACCAATCTTGTTAACAAACAAGCATTCAATGTCTTTCGCCGAGCAATTTACCAACCATAAAGGATCATACACATGAATGTATCTCACTTCATTCTCAACCCTGTAGATAATCACAGCTTCAGTAGTCAAGCAGCTGTACACCCAATACATAAATCCTTTGTAGAAATCCTGTTCCATTTTTGGTACTGGAATGTTCTTGATCACACTTGGCTTCTTAATCTGCAGGATTGTTTCTTCATTTCCAGTCTCCGGATTCATTCTTCTCACCTTCTTAGGGTAATGAGGTTTCCAGTGTTTGAATCCTCTGAAGGCTTCAAATTTCATCAAACCCCAGATGGGTACATCATGCTTTCTTATAGGATAATCCAGAGTTCTAACTTGTGACAACTCTTCAACATCCCACCAGGGTACTGACATGATATCATGTATGTATTCAAAGTATTGCACTCCAAATTCTCTCCTGATAGCATAAACATTCACTTGTGGTAGAAAACCCCAACTGATAATATCTCCCAGTGAAACATCCATGTTTCTATTATAATACTTCAATGGCCGCTTGAATTTTCTTTCAGAACTCTTTCTAAACCACTTTTTGCGTTCTTCGGCTTGTGCATCTTTTGTTGTACCATCAAAATTTTTATCTTTCAGGCATTCTGCGACTTTCCTTCTCAACTCTTCTACATTTGCTTGACTGAAAAACTCAACAAGCGTTGGAAGATCAGAAGTATCAACATTCTCATTATCTTCGTCGCTGCAGTCTTCAACCTCAACTCTATCATAGTTGTCTGCCTCATCAACATACTTGTACTCATAGTCAGGTTGTTGATTCATATCAAATGTATTCAACTCTTCTTCAAAATCAAACTTGAACTTAGGATTATCAATACATTTCATTTCAATAATATCAGCCATGGTGTATGTATGTCTGATTTCTCCATCTTCAACTTCAGGTTCAAGACGCAAAATTAACTTTTCACTTTTATCAACATTTTGATCATCAACGTTCTCCCCCTCACCTGTAGCATCCTCAGGCTCTTCATTCATATCATCATGAAGATAATCATTGACGTTTTCTTCATTTGACGCTTCAGTAACTTTAACACCAGAAGTACCCTGATCGTCATCATCATTATCATCATCACTATGACTACTTGCAGAAAATACATCATCTGCATCATCTGTTTTCTCTTCATCATCATCCTCTTCATCATCATCCTCCTCGACCTCTTCCTCATCATTAATAATATCATCAATCAACACGTCCTCTTCAAAAATAGCAGACACAACAGAAATAGGATGAGGATTCTGAATTGGTGATTCAGGAGCAGTAGATAAAACAATTGACCTCTCAGAAACACCTTCAATACCCTTGCCTTTGTTTATCATCTGAGCATCAATTTCAGCCTGACGTTGAGCTCTAACCTCCTCAATCTTTATTTCATCGAATTTTTGTTCAACAGTCTTTCCAAGCATACTCTCTAACACTTTGTTTATCATGTACAACTCGTGTTCTTTCATTGCTTTAGCAGCTTCCAATTATTTGTTCTTTAACTCACAGTATTTGTTCTGCTCATCTCTGCGTGCTTTCTCTTCTTCCAACTCTGCAACTTTAACTTTCAGAATATTAATTTCTGTCTGATCAGCTTCAACTTTCTTTAACAATGAAGAATTTTCAGCTTCCACAGACTTTACACGATTCTCAAGCTTTTTCTCACGACCCAACAACTTCTTGTTTTCAATCAACACTTCTTCTACTTTCTTTTCCAAACTCTTAACTTGCATATCAGTCACAAAATTGAAATCACCAATGTCTTCAAGAGTAATACCCTTTGGAACAGTTGGAAAAGTTTTCAATCCAGAAGAACCAGGTGTAGTTTGGACAGGTGGTTGTGTGGATGGTGGTGTTTAAAAGATTTGTTGAGATGTGACAACAGGTTGTTGTTCATGTGGAGGTGTAGCAATATGAATATGTTGTGGTGAAAGATGTGGTGGTGATTGGATTGGTGATGGTTTTCTTGGTGGTGATTGATGAATTGGTGAATGAATTGGAGATGGTTGATGTTAAGGTTCAGATGGTGGTGATGGTTGTTTACTAGGTTCCTGAATTGGTTTCTTCTTTAACAACACTTTCAATCTTTTTGCAACCTTCGGAGTAACAACTCTCTTTTTTTTTCAGATTGTTTCTTCCTACCACCAGATGATGAAGGCGTCTGAGATTCTATCACATTCTCAGGAGATGGAATATATACATCATCATCCTTCTCCTCTCTCCTCTTTCTCTTAAGCTGTTTCTCTTTTTCAATCTCAGCTTTAATTCTCTTTGCACGTTCTGTTTCATCAATTTCTTCATCAGACGAACTTGAAGAACTTTTATCTTCGTTATCACCTTCATCACCAGCTGTTTTCTCAGTTTCAACATTATGTTCAGTAAGAGATTTCAATAACTTTGCAGATTCAGGAGACAAACGAACATCTCCTTCAACATTAACTTCAGCTTCAGCTTCAGCTTCCTCCTCTGATTCATCAACAAGCATAGTTTCAACAACCTTCTTTTGACGCTTCTTAGGTTGTGATGAAGAACCCTCCTCCACTTGAACTTTCGGAGTTGTTTTTCTGCTTCTCTTCTTTTTCTCTTTCAAGAACCACTCTTTTCGAGTTTCTTTGAAGCTTTCAAGTGTTTTTAATTCTTCTGCATAACTCTTCTCTTTCATTTCTTCCTCATTTCTCCAGTTCTGATGATTGATTGGACCTGGATCTTGATAATTCTTATCTTTGATTAAACCAAAGAATTCAGCTTTTGTTGATGGCTCTGGATGGTTAGGATGATATCTGGCCAGTTGTTTCACAGACTCATTATCCATGTGAGATAAAACCAACAAATCATTATTCTCATCTCTTTCAAGATCTGGATAGGCATGATCTAACATCATTTGAACAAATCGTGGATACACCCATGTCTTGCTCTTTGAAGTAATGTTTTCAACCATGTAATGAAACACAATCTTCAAAAAATTATACTTCTTATTTAACACGAGAGTTGTCACCATGTTCATTTGATAATCCCTCATTGCATCATAAGCTCCTTTTCTATGACTTAGAGCAATCAACACTGAGTGAATAAGAAACTTGTATGGCTTGGAAAACTTTGATTTCAAGTAGTTAGCACTGTTCAGTGCACCATTATAACCCATCCGCAACATGCAACCTTTGACCATCCTCTTTGGGAATTTTGTAGGAGAGTTTTCATCATCCGGAAAATTTATCACATCTCGTACAAGATGCTCTGAGATAATTATTGGTTTATCTTGCCCGTTTAAGCTCACAATCGAATTTATTGTCTTTTTATCTTCATCATATGTTGCATTCTCCCAAAAACGTTCAATATGTGATTTGAAAACCAAATGTTGATTCATCAAAGCTTTCTGAATTGGCAATCTTTTCATAAACTCCAGAATACTCTTGAATTCGGTCAACTTTGGTATCTTCTCCTCATCGTAATCACAACAACTGTTGTGTAATGGATCAAATATCACATTTGAAGCCTGAAAGAACAACATATAAACAAATCAATCACTTAAATTTTTTCATCACAAACACATCATTCATGCGAAATTATTCCAAGCGAAATACCATTTCATGCGGAATAACAGTTCGAAGGAAATCACATATGACATTTTGAAGCGAAATCACAAGTTGAAACGGAATGACATGTTGAAACGAAATCACAGTTCAAACGGAATTAACATGTTTCAAACGAAATCTCTCAAAACTTTTCTGATGACGAAATTAATCATCTGGGTTTGTTCTATAGTGAATTTCGAGCAGCAGGGTGTGTTTGATTTTCAATTTTGACCACAAAATTCACCTAGATCTAAGTTTACAGTTCAGATCTATCGACAATCATACAAAAACATGTTATACTGATCAAATTGAAACCCTAAGCAAGATTTATATCAAATTCCGAGTTCAAGGGTATGATTATCATTCAATTTTATCAACAGACAAACCCTAGATCTAAGTTTTGGTCCTGTTCATCATCGTTCAAACGAAATAAGTTCAGATCTGGGTCAAATCAGTAAAATCTCTCACCTTTCCCATGATTATAGTTGAGTAAACCAACTAAAATCAAGATTTCAAAAAACAAACAGACAGAGTAACGGCTTAATTTGATGAACACTGAGATTTCGTATGAAATCGCCTGACAAAGAGCTTTGAAACGAAATAACAGAAATGATCTGTTCAAGCGAAATCATATCCCTATTTATAGACAGCCTAATTTCGTGTAAAATAGGCGTTGAGCAGTTTCAAGCGAAATCACCTTCAAGCGGAAATACAAGTTCAAGCGAAATTATCAGCTCAAGCGAAATTACCAATTTCAAACGAAATTACTTATTAATTTTTCAATTTTTTAACTTTTTGATATTTTACCGACACACCCAGTTAACCAAGTCCAAGTTAATGACCCTGGTCAACTGTTTAGCCTGCCAAGTCTAAGTTAATGACCTTGGCTGACCAGTTTATGAAGATGCTGATTTTTTGAAACAATTTTAAGTTCAAGTTAATGAACTTTTGAACCTTCAAGCAATTGCCAATCACTTTTTCAATCTTCTGCTTACCCAACCCTCATGATCCAGACTTGTTCAGCACATAAGACTTTGATCATCTGATCCCCAACGTTCGTTGTCGAAAATAAGATGAAAAACAAATCTTTTTGGATTTTTGATTAAGATAAGCAATAAATTGTACACACAATATTTTTGTGAGTGTGTTAGGGGATCATATCAGCTGCTGACAAGATACAAGCACCGTTAAGCTTTGATTACATTTTTAGTATTAAACAGTTTGCATTGATTGCCGATATACTGATCCTCCTAAATTTTCTCAAAAAGTTCAATTTGTTCAGGATACTGATTAAGTGTTTTAGGGCTTAACTTTTACATGTGTACCACCTCAGAATATACTCCCGTATCCAGATCCCAATATTCAGTCTTACAGGTGAGTATACCTAGATGATATCTGTAAGGGGTTAAATGCGAGGGCCGTGAGAGCTCAGGCTATTGCTTCCGCAAAATCAGAGAGATGACGGCTTCGACTTTTGGTGGGTTCCCTTTAGAGAATCTTTTCTTCAACAGCACATGATTAGCATTTTGCAATGTTTCATCATTTTTATGCTGAGGGAAGACTTTTATTTCAAGCAGAGTAAAGTATTCTCCGGGGACTAGGCCATTGCTTCCGCAAAATCAGAAGTCCCAGGATAATACCCCAGATATCACTAAGCATAAAGACCTAGTATCTCAGAAAGAGGGACCTTTCAAACAAGATTTCGGGGGTTACCCATATATCCGAGAGATGTTCCCCACATAAAAGCAAGTAATTATTTATGTTTATATCCCAAACAAACCTACTAAATGCGTAAAAACCTATGGGCCTATCATCTGCAAGACTGCTTAACACATTTAAACTTTACATATCTTTAGCGTACTGCATCTGTCTAGCTGATGTACTATCATTTCCCCTTTTTACACAAACTCTTTTTCAGTTTTTCAATGTTTTTGGATTTTGAAATTTTATCATGTTTTTGGATTTTCTGCAAACTTTCTCCCCCTAAAAACAGAAACATATTTTTGTGTTTTTGGTTTTAACAAAAGTAGACAATATACTGTACAAAAACTTGACAACACAACGTGGATCACATCAGATCGCCGTCCTCCTCGGCTTCACATTCAACAACCCTCCCAGAAAACAATTTTTTCATCCCATTTAATTTCAAAAGATAGTTAAATCTCTTTTTATCAAACGGTTTGGTGTAAAAATCAGCCTTCTGTTCATCGGTGTGTATATGTTCGATGCGAATCAATTTCTTCTCGTGACAATCACGGATGAAATGATGTCGAATTTCTATATGTTTTGTTTTAGAATGGTGAACCGAGTTTTTCGTTATGTTAATCGCTGCTTCATTGTCCACAAATATAGGCGTGTCCAAAAACTGCAAACCAAAGTCTCGCATCTGCTGTTGGATCCAAAGGATCTAAGAGCAACAGCTCGAGGCCGAAACATATTCAGCCTCGCACGTAGAGAGCGCTACTAAGGTTTGTTTCTTGCACTGCCAAGTGACTAGTCAAGTTCCGAAGAACTGACAGCCTGCAGTAGTGGACTTAGCATTTTGCTTGCAACTACCAAAATCCGAATCAGCAAAACCTGTGAGAGAGAAATCGCCAGACTTAGGATACTACAAGCCGGTGCTTGGCCAGCGTTTCAAATACCGTACAATGCGTTTCACAATTGTCAAGTGTGACTGGCATGGGCTGGACTGATATCGGGCGCATAAGCAAGTCAGATACATGATGTCTGGGCGAGAAGCAGTAAGATACATCAAAGATCCAATTATCGACCGGTAATACGTCTCGTCCACTTTCTCTCCACTCTCGTCTGGGCAAATCCCATGATTCTGAGCCAAGGGGGTTGATGTTGGAGTAGATTCAGACATGTTGAACTTTTCCAGAACATCGTTCACGTATTTAGTTTGATGAATGAAGATTCCTTCAGGCATTTGCTCCACCTGTAGCCCTAGGAAGAACTTCATCTCCCCCATCGAACTCATCTCAAATTTTGTTTTCATCACTTTCTCAAAATATTTACACAAATCGTCATTTGTCGAACCAAAGATGATGTCATCAACGTAGATCTGCACGATTAAAAGATGTCCTGGAACCTCTTTTGTAAACAAAGTGCTATCAACCGTCCCTCTGGTGAACCCGTTGGCCAGCATATGTTGGGAAAGCGTCTCATACCAGGCTCTCGGGGCCTGGTGAAGTCCATAAAGCACTTTATCCAGAAGATAGACTTTGTTTTTGTGTAGTGGATCAGTAAACCCTGGCGGTTGTCCAACATACACTTCTTCTTTGATTTTGCCATACAGGAATGCAGATTTCACATCTAATTGGTAGACTTTGAATCCTTTCCAAGACGCGAACGCCAGGAAGATCCTAATCGCCTTAAGTCTAGCAACAGGTGCATACACCTCGGTAAAGTCAATGCCTTCTTGCTGACTGAATCCCTGTACTACCAATCGTGCTTTGTTTTGAACAATGACTCCTCTGTCATCTCTTTTACATTTGAATACCCACTTTGTTTTTATCAGCTTTTGATTTTCAGGAAGGTCTACTAATCTCTAGACTCCCAGCTTCTCAACCTGCTGCAAGTCTTCCTGCATAGCGTTAACCCAGCTTTCTTCAGTTAAAGCTTCTTTATACGTTTTTGGTTCAACCTGCGAGATGAAACACTTAAGTGAGAATTCTTCCTGTAAAGGAGCAACAGATGTATAAAAACATGTAAGAGCTCTGTTGATCTGATCCCGTGTTTTTACTCCGCTCTGAAGATCACCGATTATCTGCTCTGAAGGATGATAAGACAGAGTTCTTGGCATAGCAGTGTCAGGAATGCTCACTTCCGATTGCAAGTTCGTAAAATCTAGATCACCGGTGTGATCCTCAGCTTCAGTCGTAGCAACATTTTCCTCGTCAAAAGTCGGACCGTCTTCCGATTCTGAGTCATCAGAATTATCAAACGTTGGAGCTGGTTCCTCTGGTGGTTCGTGAGCAGTTCCACTTGGACCGGCCTCGTGATCGTTTATACCACTTGTAGGATTGCTTGAACCCACGTCGGGCTGAGAAACTACCAACGGTCTTGGCACTTGATCTTGTGACATAGATTGTTGATGTTGGTATAAGTAAGCTAGTTCCTCTTCACTAGGCTCAGTCGGCAGTTGGAAAGACTCCCAGAGTTTGTCGTAATCGAACAGGAATCTTTGTCCGGGAAGTTGTGGTGGAGCAGTATGCTTCTGACAATCAACATGCTGAACTTGTATTATCTTCCCCAGGCATGGAACGAACACCCTCTTCAGCGGACTCGCATAACCTACAAAGAAACCATCATTACTTTTAGCACCAAACTTACCATCTGGATCAATGAAAGTACAAGGCGATCCAAACGGTTCTAAAAACTTCAAATTTGGTTTATAAAGATGAAGAAGTTCAAAACACGTTTTCTTGTATTTCTTCACTGTGAGAACGCGATTCAATGTATAACACGCTGCTGCAACTGCTTCACTCCAGAAAAATATTGGCAATTTGGAATCGGCGAGCATCGTTCGAGCTGTTTCAATAAGGTGCGATTCTTTCGTTCAGCTTCACCATTTTGCTGTGGAGTGTATGGTGCACTAAATTCATGAAGAATTCCTTTTTCATTACAAAACTCGAGCATGCGATTGTTTCTGAACTCCGTTCCATTATCGCTTCTAATTCTTCTGATCGGCAATTTGTACAGCATCTCCATCTTCTTGAACAGTACCATCAACGAATCAAACGTTTGGTCTTTGCTTTCAATATACATCACCCATGAAAACCTTGTATAGTCGTCAGTGACCACAAGACAGTATAAGTCTCCGCTTAAGCACTTTACATTAACTGGTCTGAAAAGGTCCATGTGGAGCCTCTCGAGCGGTACTCTAATTGAATTTAGCAACTTCTGTGGATGTGACTTTTTCATCTGTTTTCCTTTCTTGCACTCTACACAATCATCATTTAAATGAAAATTTTTGAAATTTACACCTTCTACAAGATCATTGTGCACAAGAAAATTCATTTTTCGCACATGAATGTGGCCCATCTTTCGATGCCACATTTTGGACTCTTTTTCAGTCGCTTTTGATTTTGTGATAAAACATTGTTTCTGATAATTTGTTGTTGTTGCGACACTCATATCGAGAACATACAAATCATTTTCTCGTGGAGCTCGCATCAACACCAAGTCCTCAGGAATTTTAAAACCAGGTTTTATGATTAAACATTCATTTTTAGTAAAGTGTACTGTAAAAGACTTATCACAGATCTATGATATGCTCAACAGATTGTTTTCAAGTTCGATGATATAGTTCACTTTTTCAAATGACACAACTCCATTTGTTAGAGTTCCTTCACCAACTATCCTGCCACCCTGATTCCCTGCAAATCCAACATAACCACCGTTGATAGATTTGACGTCGTAGAGTAAAGAAAGCATTCCAGTCATATGCCTTGAAGCTCCGCTGTCCATGATCCACTTCGAGATTATTGACCTCGGAAGCCCCTGCATACATCACAGAAATTCATTCAAACAATGAAGCCCATGATTTCTTTACCTTTGGAACACTTCCAAACACAATATCACATGACTCATCAACTTTCAGAATGTTAAAGATGACATTTGGAACAACAGATTCAGATTTTGGTTTTAAATCACCCTTTTTAATTGGAGGAAATTCCTCAAGCAACTTGTCTAGTTCAAATTCAAGTTTCTTAACATCATTTGCTAACACTTTTGGTTCAGATTTCAAAACATTCTCCATCTTCTTTACTTCAACTGACTGTTTTGGTTTTGCCACCCATGATTAGTTTTCAAAATTTTTTGTCTTCGGATAAACCTTTGAAGTCTTTCGAGTTTTCGAAGATTCGCCAATCTCAAAAGTTGATTTTGGCTTTTCTTCAGACTTCAAAGATTCACCTCTTTTCAAAATTCGAACGGGTGAAACCATTGGCTTTTTACCCTTAACATCAGTTGGAGTTTTAGGTTTGAGTTTTTGCAAAACTGGTTTCTCAAACTTTTTCACACACTGCTTGGCCATGTGACCAATTTCATTGCAGCGGTAGCAAATTCTTTTATCATATTCGACAAAAGTTGATATGTAGGTCTCCTGTTTCAACTTCTGAGCTGCATTGAAATCGTCAATGGCTTTTTGACTGAAGATATAATCCTTTTCAGCATCAACATTAGGACCAACAACAAAAACATCACTCATCTTTCTTTTGGCTTGACATTCTTAGCCATCTTCTTTTTAAAACCGACACCCTTCCTTTTAAAGTTGTTACCATGTCTTTTGTTCTGATCATGATTACCCACCCATTCTTTCTTTCCCGGGTTGGTTGGTTGTTTCACAAAAGACCTCTTAGGTTTTGAAAGAAACTCGTTGTTGTAAATCTCAGAAATATCAATTTCAACCAGTTTAAACACTTTTTCAACATTTTCCAATCTGGCATTTTGAATTGGATACTCAAAATCAGAATAGAGTTTGTCAGTTCCGGTCATTGTGTAAACCACAATGATCGAATCATCATTCACAACCTTTTCTGATTTTGGTATAAACTTGTCTAAGAAGTTGCCATCTTCTTCAGAATCAGAATTGGAGTTTTACAAAATGAGTTTTCACAGTATCAAACTCCGAGTTATCACTTTCTTCATCTAACACTTGATCAACAACGGTTTTGATCACCTATGACTCATTGTCAGTGTCGGAAGGAGAAAATGTAACATCAATATTCTCAGGCAACTCATTCTCAATGATTCTTAACTTGAGATTCAATGCAGATTCCACACCATCTGGATACTTTTGAGTATAATGATTCCACATTGGGGGTGGAACACTTTTGAAAACAGGTTTCGCATCATGATGTTTTGGAAGAATTTGATCAATCACATATGATGAAGCATCATAACTCATCAGTTTCTTATCAATTCTCTCTGTTTCAATTCTCATTAACTCAAGTTCTCTTTTCAAAGAAGCAATTGTGTCTAGATGAATGTTAATTTCCATATGTTCATCCATGACAGTAGATTTTAGCAATTTCGTGGCTTTATCATTTTCAAAACTTTCTTTTTTAATCATTTTGATTGATCGTGCCAAAGTGTCATATGCTTCTTTTATCTCACTGAGATCAAATTTAACTTCATCAGTAAATTTCTTCAATTCTTGAAGTTGTTTGTCTTTTTCAAGACAATCCAGGCAGGATTTTGAACAATTTATGCATGGAACTTCATGAATGAAATCAACCTTTTCAGAAACCTTTTCTCCATTGTCCATTTAAATATCTGTTTTACCAAAACCATCAGACTCAGACTCTGACTTTTCTGCTGATTTGATGTCCTCATTTTCTGAATTCTCGTCAGACTCCTTTTTAACTGACTCCAATTCAACAGACACATTTTCAACTGACTCGGTTTCGACAGACTCCGTGTTGACAGATTATGTTTCTACCTCTTTCAGCTTTCCCATCAATGCTTTGTCAGTAATCTCTTTTAGAGTCTCTTCATTCATTTCTTTTGAAATGTCTATTATCTCTTCAACTGGAGCTGGTTCAACATCATATCTTGGACAAAGACCAGTAGTAGGCTCACTGAAGAAACCTGCAAAAGATTCAAACATATTAGGAGGCATTATTGATTTGAAAGAACTAGCAATAATCTCCTGTTCAAACTGGTAGTAATAGACTTCTGCAGCGACTTCTTCAAGATCAGCTAAACTTTCTTCAGATGTCACTTCACTGACTTCTTCTGTCTCAACAACGCATTTTGGTTGTTCCACAATCTCTGCCATCATTGCCCTACCCTCACTACCAGGGATGTACTTATCCCAACTAAAACCTTCAGCAACTTTCTCATCATCTTGGTTGACTAAAAGAGCCTTCTCCGGCTTGTTTTCAATCTGAGGTCTTTGGGTGAATGGTTGTTGACTTGTCTTATGATAGATCGCTTGTTTGTAATAGTCATTTGAGAATGGGTTTTGATGGTTGTTAACCTCCCTGTTTGGACATTCCCGCTTGAAATGTCCTTTCTCTTTACATTTGAAACATGTGACTTTCGATTTATCAAACCCGAGCTTTTGATCAGGTCCTGAAAGACTATTCCGACCAGTGATTTCCATAAAATGTTGAGCTCTTCTCACCAAGCTTTCCATTCCCCATTTGATGTCGATCAACTCCAGCTCCTCTGGATCAATCTGATCATAATCTTCCTTTGTCATATCGGGGTTCCCAATTCTACCTGCAACCAAGCTTTCATACGATTCAAGCACCGAAGCAAGAAGTGCTATGTGCTGCTTCGCTGATGATTCAGTAAAGTCTTGAGCATTCTTTATGTTCACTGCTATGTTGCACAGAATTCCTGGACCTTAACTTTGACTGTTTGGTCCTGACGAACTTTGAGTATAGGATTGATCACGTGAGTTTTGAACCTTTGGATTTGGCTCAAAACTTGCAAATGGTGAACTATTGTTACTTGATGTGACAGATGATACTCCGGATGTTGAATCTGCACTAAAGGCTGTCTGCACTTGTGGACTTAGATTTGATGTTGCTAGAGTACTTCCTTTGTAATACAATGAGACATCTTGTTGAACACTAGAAGACTTCATCTTTCTAATCTTTGTCAATTCAAGCTCGTGTGACTCAATCTTTTCAATGAATGTGCTAAGGTTGAATCCCACATACTCCAAATTATTATTCAACACCAACAGATAAGTTCCCCATTCATCATATGGCAATGCATCCGCCAATTTATCAACCCATTCCTCATCCGTCTTGGTTATGCCCAATCTCTTCATCTCAACAACCAGATGGCAATATCGTTCAATCAACTGCTTTGTTGTTTCACCCTTTATACCCGTAAAGATATCAAATTCTTTCTTCATCAAAGCAGTTTTGCTTTTTATCATAGACACGCTTCCAAGAAACTTTACTTTCAATAAATTCCAAACGGACTGTGAATCACCCTGATGTTGTAGCAGAACTAAGATATCCTCTTTGATGGCTTGTTGTAGAATGCTCATCATTTTCTTTTCTACCTTGAAATCTTCTTGTTCTTGTGGAGTCAAACTTCCGATTGATTTCTCTAAACCCGAACCATTCTTTGGAGGAATATATTTAGACTCGATTTTCATCCAGCATTCAAAATGGTTAGCTTGCACCCAAGTCTTAAACCTTTCCGACCATCCAGCATACTCATCAATGTTCATCAACTTCGGCGGTTTCTGCATAGTGCCGAGTTCATTTTCCATGTTCACATTTTGCACGATACTGGCTGGTGTTTGTGCTGCCGTCATTCCCCCACCGGCAAAGAAGTTGTAAAACTCTTGATTATCCATTTTACGAAAATAGTTCAGGAAAATTTTTCAAGTTTTGAAAACCGGTTACTTTCAAGTGAAAACACTTTCTACACACGAAATAGACTTTCAAACGAAATACCAGGAACGAAATGGACTTTCACACGAAATCAGACTTTCAAGCGAAATTAGCTTTTTCAAACGAAATTAGGTTTTCAAACTAAATCACTTCTCAAACAGAATCAACTTCTCAAACGAAATAGCTCTTTCAAGCGAAATCAAGTGCCATTTCAAACGGAATTACTTTTTCAAACGGAATCAGATGTAACTCAAACGAAATCAGTGATTTCGTGCGAAATTACCTCAACTTTTTAAGCGAAATTAGTGGCTCGTTCAAACGGAATAAACTGTTTGGCCCAATTTTGTCACTTTTAGTCTGAATTTAGGTCTAATTCTTTCAAGGGTTTGTTAAAACTGTATTTTACACACAATATCAAAAGATCAGTCCATTTTGTCCATGAATTTGTCCAGAAGTCCAAAATTTAGTATAAAAAGCACTGATTTAAGTGTATTGACTCATCCTGAGCTCTGATACCACTTGTAGGATCGATTTGGCGACCTAATGAGTCAATCAGAATCAATACACAACTGTTTGAGAGGCTTAAACAAACAAACAGCCTAGAATCAGTGTAAGAAATGAGTAGAAACAGAGTATGATACTTAAAACAAGCTTCTCATTTATATTTGACTTGAAAATCAGGCAGCACTTCGTTACAACACAGCTAATTCGGTGTCAAATGAGAAACTACACATGCCTATATATAGGCTACTGATTTCGCATGAAATGACACATGTTATTTCAAGCGAAATTAACAACTCTAATTTCGTTTGAAATGACCACATGTCATTTCAAGCGAAATTACAACAAAACACCATAAAATTACATTTTTGACCCTTATACAAGCTACCGACATGACCTAGACTTTAGACGTAGGCTATAGACATTATGCACCAACAACACTTTTGTCGATCACGAGCCGCTTTGATGCGTTCTCGGATCTGCGTAATCTTGTCTGTTGTTTCCTGGACCAATTCCGGACCAATAAGCTGTCTATCACCTGCATCAGACCAGCATAATGGTGATCGACACTTGCGTCCATAAAGACCTTCGAACGGTGCGGCCTGAATACTTGCATGATAGCTGTTATTGTATGAAAACTCGACCAACGGTAGGTGAGTGTCCCAACTTCCACCTAAATCCATAACGCATACTCGCAACATGTCTTCTAACGTTTGAATCGTCTGTTCGCTCTGTCCATCTGTCTGCAGATGAAAAGCAGTACTCAGATTCAACTGAGAACCAAAAGCTTCTTGAAAGGATTGCCAAATCCTTGATACGAATCTTCCATCTCTATCGGAGATAATTGAGAGAGGCACTCCATGACGTGCAACAATCTCTCTCAGGTATATCTCTGCAAGTTTGCTTGTGTTATCTTTTTCTCTGATCGGCAAAAAGTGTGCAGACTTGGTCAGACGGTCCAGGATTACCCAAATTGTATCGTGACCTCTGGGTGTCCTTGGCAATTTCGTTACGAAGTCCATGGAAATCTGTTCCCACTTCCACTAGGGTATTTCAGGTTGTTGCAAGAGGCCTGAAGGTTTCTGGTACTCGGCTTTTACCTTGGCGCAAGTCAAACATTTGCCAACATATATCGCAACGTCGCCTTTCATCCTTGGCCACCAATAAAAATCCTTTAGATCTTGGTACATTTTGTCCGATCCTGGGTGGATCGAGTACTGTGACTTGTGAGCCTCATCAAAAATAACGTCTCTCAGACCACCAAAGAAAGGAACCCAAATTCTTCCCAAGAAACATAACGCTCCATCCTCCTTTGGTACCAATTGCTTCTCCATCCCACGGAGATATTGATTCTCAAGATTCTCCATTTTAAGGGCTTCCCTTTGCGCAGCACGTATGCGCAATGTGAGGTTTGTCTGAACAATCATTTCCAAAGCCCTAACCCTTATGGGCTTAATCCTTTCTTTCTGACTTAAGGCATCGGCGACTACATTCGCCTTCCCCGGGTGATACTTGATTTCACAATCATAGTCGTTCAACAATTCAACCCAGCGTCTTTGTCTCATGTTAAGCTCTTTTTGGACGAAGATATGCTGTAGGCTCTTGTGATCAGTATATATTGTACACCGCGTGCCATATAAATAGTGTCGCCAGATCTTCAATGCAAACACCACAGCGCCTAACTCCAAGTCATGCGTGGTGTAGTTGCTCTCATGAACCTTCAGCTGGCGCGAAGCATAGGCTATAACTTTATGTTGTTGCATTAACACGCAGCCCAAACCTTGTCGTGAGGCATCGCAATATACCACGAAGTCGTCTGTGCCTTCGGGTAGAGATAAGATTGGTGCGTCACAAAGTTTGTTCTTCAGCAACTGAAATGCTTCTTCTTGCTGGTCTCCCCAATCAAACTTCTTGTCTTTCTGCATGAGAGAGGTCAAAGGTTGAGCGATTTTCAAGAAATCCTCAATGAACCTGCGATAGTACCCAGCCAAACCTAAGAATTTCCGAATCTCAGTTGGCGTCTTCGGAGTCTCCCAATTCTTGATCGCTTCAATCTTTGTAGGATCCACATGGATTCCGTCTCCATTAACCACATGACCAAGAAACTGGACTTCCCGTAACCAGAACTCGCACTTCGAGAACTTCGCGTATAACTTTTCCTTCTTAAGCAGCTCCAGGATAGCCCTTAGAAGTTGCCCGTGATCCTCTTTCGTCTTTGAGTAGATCAAGATGTCGTCAATAAACACGATTACAAACTTATCAAGGTAGGGCTTGCAGACTCTGTTCATCAAATCCATGGATACAGCTGGTGCGTTTGTCAACCCAAATGGCATAACCAGGAACTCGTAATGTCCATATCGAGTCCTAAAAGCAGTCTTGGGAATACTTTCCTCTTGTATCCTTAACTGATGATATCCTGACCGAAGGTCGATCTTTGAGTAAAAGCTTGAACCTTGTAACTGATCGAACAGGTCATCGATCCTTGGCAAGGGATATCTGTTCTTGATTGTCAACTTGTTCAGCTCCCGGTAGTCGATACACATGCGAAAACTACCATCTTTGTTCTTAACAAACAAAACTGGAGCTCCCCAACGCGAGAAGCTTGGCCTGATGAATCCCTTGTCTAACAACTCCTGAAGCTGCGTCGATAACTCCTGCATTTCCGAGGGTGCAAGTCTATAAGGTGCCTTAGCTACAGGCGCGGCGCCTGGAACTAAGTCAATATGAAACTCGACTTGTCTTTGTGGTGGCAATCCTGGCAAGTCTTATGGAAAGACTTCAAGATATTCCTTCACGACTGGAATGTCTTCAAGTTTCGGTTCAACGGCTTCCTTATCTATGATGTGTGCCAAGAAGGCAACACATCCCTTCTTCAAACATTTTCTAGCTTTTAGACAGCTAATGATCCTTAAGGGCGTATCACGCTTCTCTCCGTTCACCACAATTGTTTCTCCATTCGCTATTGGGATGCGAATGGTCTACTCGTGACATACGATTTTGGCCTTGTTGCTTGACAACCAATCCATCCCTACTACCACGTCGAAGCTTCCCAACTCGACTGGTAGTAGATCCAGTGCAAACTCGTGCTCTCCCAATTCAATCACGCATCCTCTGATGACTTCATTCGTTTCAACTAGCTTTCCATTAGCCAGTTCAATTGAGTAAGGTATATCTAACTTACTAGTAGTTAACCCAAGCATTTTCTTAAATTCTAACGATACAAAGCTATAGTCGGCACCAGTGTCAAATAGAACAGATGCAAAGCGTTGATTTATAGGGAACGTACCAGTGACAACATTCGGGTCCTGGCGTGCTTCCCTCGCTCCAATGTTGAATACCCTTCCACGAGCTTAATTGAGTTTTGGGCATTCACACTTGAAGTGCCCGATGTCTCCGCAGTTAAAACATCCCGGTCCTCGACCGTTACCATCTCCATTACCACCTTGATTGTTGTTTTGATTACGGTTACCATTTCCTGCTTGATTCCCGAAGTTACCGCGATTACCATTTTCGCCGTTGCGGTTCCCATCCCCGTTACCCACGGTTGTTGTTACCAAATCCCCTTTGGCCACCACGGCCAGTACCAACCCAACAAGTGTCTTTTAAGTGACCAATCTTCCCACAGGATTCACATTTTCTAACTCTGCACCGGCCAGCATGATGATACTGGCATAATTCACATTTGGGCAGAGCGCCCATGTATCCTTTCCCTTTGACTTCAACACCATACTTAGCTTCAGCTGGGGGGTTCACATCCTTCCGCTTGTTGGCACTGCCGGTACTCTTTTTAAAGTTGGAGAATTTCCTCTTGTTCTCCCCTGACGATTCAACATGAGTTTCTTTCTTTTTCGGTTCAGAAATTGAAAACTTGTTCAATCTGATGGATTCTTCTATAAGTGCCATGCTGAGATCAATGGCTTCGGTAATCGTTGGAGGCTTGGACGTTGTTACCATGCTCATGATCTGGGGTGCCAATCCCTAGATAAAACGCTCAATGCGTTTAAATTCGGGATCAACCATATACGGCACAACGCGTGACAAGTCGTGGAATCTTTGGACATATTCGGAAATTTTTGGGCCGTCCATTTTTAGGTTCCAGAATTCCGTTTCTAGCTTCTGTATTTCGGCCCGTGAACAATATTTCTTCCTCATGAGCTCCTTTAGCTCAGTCCATGTCAATGCATACGCCGCCGCCTCTCCTAGGGTCTGTACTTGAAGGTTCCACCAGGATAAAGCACCATCAAGAAAGAGCCCTGAGATGTATGTAACTTGGTGTTCAGGAGCACACTTGCTCATCCTTAAAACTGAATCCGTCTTTTCCGTCCATCTGACGAATGCAACAGCACCTCCAGTTCCATCGTAATTTAAGGGCTTACAATCCAGAAATTGTTTGTAGGTACAGCCTGCACAGACGATAACATTTTAGATAGTTTTAGCGGATGTGCAATGTAACACCTGTGCCTTCACGGCTATCAAACAAATACCGAACCAATGAAATATTATATTTCATACTTGGGATTTGTAAAAATATGTGTATCATTTGCACATATCAATTTTTGATCAATTCCAAACTCTAAATCGCTTTCTAGAAGGTTATACGCGCACCGATGCGTAAATATAACCAGTTTAATGCAACAAACACTCCGGAATAGTGACATAGGCTTAACATACCTTAAATAACCTTTACATAACTTAGAAATAAGTTTTGAAGGCTTTGGTATGGCAAAAAACAAGTTAATTCGCTTACAGGGACTAAACTTGACAAACTGCGAAAGTATGCCAATTTGAACTGTAACAGACATTCCGGAACATGACCATAAGTTAAACACACCTTAAATATCCTTTATATAGTTTAGAAATAGGCTTTGAGGGGTTCGGTGTGCTAAAATAAACTTTTGGCTCATTCAGGGACTAAAAGTGTCAAAAAGTGCACAAGTTTGCATTTTTGCGCATAACTTACGTTCTGAATACATCCGGACATCCAAAAATTTATGTAAGCACTAAAATATTTTATTTTAGTGTTCGGAATAAGAAAAATCCATTCGTCACGTCATTTGGATCGTTTTTCGCGCTTGTGCGCATTCCGTCGTAATTAAGCGAACATCGCGTTCGTACGACCAAACGAACCAACATCCGACATATTTCTGAGCATGTTTCATGTCCACATTGTTTAGGCAACATTTTAGGGCCTTAAAGTTGGCTTTACGAGCCTTAGAAGTGTCGGGAATGGCCTTAAACACATGCAGGAACTGAAACTGTAATTTCTGAAACTTATTTCTGATCTGCAACTCCCAGGCGGCCCGCCTGAGTTTATATACATCCTGAAGCGGGCCGCGTCCGACTTCCTGACCAGATTAACTGCATTTAATAGCAGATTTCAGCTGTTCTATCCACCACCACACATTCACACATGCTTAGTCAGCTGATAAGGATCAATTTTAGCCACCATAAGGTTCCGACACTTGTACGGATGCGATTAAAGCACGGTTTCCACGAAACGATCTTAACGGTGGACCGAACACTATAAATACCCCATGCCCCCATTGCTTAAACCACTAGAATTTTGATTTGAGAAAATCTAAGTTGAAACCATTGTTTCATACCTGAGATTCTTGAATCGAGATTAGCATTCGGGGACCCTTCGTAAGTATTCTTTCGTTCTTTTATTGCTTTTCGAGTCTTTCGAGTCTGAAAGTCAAACTTTGTTTGACTTTCTGCATTGACCAGTTTATGGTCAATGCGAAGTTCGTTTGAACTTCGCAACGTGAGTGTAATCACGTTGGTTATAGTCCCTTGGGACTATGCCTACTGATTACCACGTTGTCTAGGGTCGTAGGGTAAGCGATCTAATAAATCGCTTATACCTCGAACCCGACCCATTTGGTCGATCTTTAGGATCCGACCAAACACATTAGGTGACCATAGTAGGTAGGGAATAACCTTCCGAGGTTATACCCTATGGTCACATCGTTTGAGTAGTTGTATGATAGGTAGTTTATATGCCTTAGGTAAATTACCAGAATACCCTTTTCATGTATAATTGGTAATTAAGCATATGTAACCTAAACCTTTGTCACATAACTGATTATGTAACATGTTTAGGCATATTCTACTTGTCATAGGACTAGTTAGGCGGTCCGAACGCGTTTCACGCGCACGACGCGTTAAAGTAGCATAAGCTTCCTAAACGGGTCGTAATGGGTCGAAAGCACTTATGTTAGGTTTCATTTAGTATGTAGGCTTTGTTAAACCATATTACACGAGTTTCCATACTCGTTTGGTTTACAAACCCTCATTCTATCAAATCTTCCGATTTAGGTCCGGTTTATTAACATAGTTACCTATATTAGGTGTCGTTTGATTCCGTGATCTCTATCATTGTTTGGTTGTCACTCCAGGACTACTGAGTAATCTCAAGTGAGTACATAGACCCCTCTTTTACTGTTTTTCCAAACTGTTTTGGGGTGAAACACATGTGCCTACTTGTTACTTTCATGCTTTCCTGTTTTCATATCATATACTTGCTATGTTCATTAGTACATTTATAGTACATGATTTCATTGTTTTACATTACATTTTATACTATGTGTGCCCATTGTGTGCATATTTAGTACATTGTCTTACATTTACATTTTATGCTATGTATGTCCGTTGGTTACATACTTAGTACAGTGTTTTCATCACATGCTTACATTTTTGTTTTGACATTTGGGTTGTTTACAATGGAACAATACATTCATTAACATTAGCTACGCCGTTCGTTAGTAGGTAGTGGTACCATAGGAATTGACAACTCCCGTTCCTGAAATCCTGGGTTTGTTTGGATTAGAAGGAATGACCGAATTCGATATACATAATTTAGATAAACCTTTAAGTTGTTTAAGGGTTTATCGCCGCTGTCTCAAGGCTTGGATGTATGCATTTTCACAACACCGCATAGATGTTCGTATCAGTATAGCATGCATTTCCACAAAACATAGCTTTGATTTAAACTAAGTTTTACTTCAATACTATGTTCTTGTGCATATGGTTTAGTTGATACATTTCACTAGACATACATATCATTTTGGTTACATATTACATGATTTACATTGATCATGCATTTCCACAAAACATAGCTTTGATTTAAACCAAGTTTTACTTCAATACTATGTTCTTGTGCATTTCATCTATGGTTTAGTTGATACATTTTCACTAGCCATACATATTATTTTGGTTACATATTACATGGTTTACATTTGACACATAAACACTTTTGACATTGGTTATACATTACATGATTTACATTAGACATGAACATTTTACATTGTTGGTTTGGTTTGAGTAAGTGATTAAGTAACGATGCGTGTGTAATATGATACAAGCATGGTGGATACGCCGCTGGTACTTCCTATATATAAGTGTTTGTATGGTATTACATATCGTAGCGTTATTTGAATCATTTCAGTTTATGACATATAACATTTTATACAAATAACATACTTTTCACAATACATTGTTTTACAAACAACTTAACTTATACAAACTCATTTTACATGGTTATTCATTTAACCATGCATTATTCTCTTACTTATACGTATCATCTGAACTTATTGTTTTTCAAATGATTTACAAAGACAAATCAAATTACAAGGTTCATGACTAAAGATTTTCTTAAATAGAAGTCATGAAATCTTATTTTCACAAAACCTATATACTCGCCGGCATTTTTATGCTGACGTACCTATTTTCACATGTGTTTCAGGAAATGAAGCATAGGATTGATCAAGATACACTTAGGCGGACATGGGCCTTAGTGACAATAAAAGATGCAGACTAGTTAATTATGTTATGTTTCTTTGATTTTCAAGACATTGTAACTCGTGTATTTAATAAAACAATATTTCAACTTCCATGTGTTATGTGTCACACCCTGGCTTTGCGGAAGCGTGGTTATTTTGGTGTGACTTCTTAATACCGACATGAAATAAACGCAGTTCAAGATTTGTGACTTGTCCAGGAAAGAGTCACATGTCTAAACTGGGATGACCTTGGAACCCTTATGCAGCGGGAAAACGTAACATACCGTGCCAGATCTTTAATTCCCTGAAATACATGTAAGTTGAAAAATCAACAATAATGTTGAGCGAGTTCATGTGTAAGTGAGTATGTAAAACACTTGTAAGTATAAAAATTCCCTGGTATGTAGCAGTGTAAGGAAAAAGAGATCACCAATGGTTTGCAAGGCCATTAGTATGTGTGAAGTGCAAGTAGGAAGACTCAAACCTAGCAGATTTTGCGTCGGGCACAAAGTCACTCCAAGGTCCGTTCTGTTGGGCCTCTCTGAGGTCCGTTCTGTTGGGCCTAGAGTTGGGCTCGCTACACCCAGATAGATCTACCGCTTACGTCCCTCGGTCCTACAATGAGGATTAATGGTCTCCAGTTTCTACCTATCCACTCACATGATCTAAGTAGTAAACCTCCTTACGCTAACCATACCATGTATAAAGTACTTGTAATCAAAGTAACATGTATTTCACCCCCGCAGTTAAGAAAACTGAAAACAGTTAGAGAAAAGGGGGACATGAACTCACAGTGAAGCGTCTCTACCAAGTATCTCCTGCTCACGCAGCTGTGCGACGACCTACAGGTGCTAATTTCTATTAGACGGACGGCCGTGCCTTAGCTTTATAGTTTAAGTCTTTGGGAGATAGTTAGACAACTATTTCGTGT
Source organism: Helianthus tuberosus (assembly GCA_030545235.1). Classification (NCBI taxonomy): domain Eukaryota; kingdom Viridiplantae; phylum Streptophyta; class Magnoliopsida; order Asterales; family Asteraceae; genus Helianthus; species Helianthus tuberosus. The sequence goes on along the minus strand of CM060358.1, from coordinate 117,615,756 downwards.
TTATATTCTGTATATACTTGGTAGTTAATCTCCTTCCCAAGGATGGGGGATTCAATACATGTGCGTTCAAATTATATCATTAAGTCTCACTTAATATATATATATTTCCAATTCCAAAATATAAGTATTTTTCTCAAAAATATTATATTTTCATTTCACATAATTTTTCCACAATAATACGTTGTTAAAATACGCGTTCATAAATATTTCCGTAAGTGCGTAAGTTACGTTTTAACAATCGAGTGGTAATATAATTACCGGTGTACTTATATATTTATGGTGAAAGCGTTCGTATTATTCTGGATTCGTTAACGTTCGTAAATATTATTTTTACTCTAAAAATAATATGTATTTTCACAAAATAATCATAAACAGTGTGTGAAAATATATATTTATCACGTTAAATTTTGTGAAAATCCCACCTCCGAATATTTAGTAAATAAAGTCATGGCGGAATTTATATTTTGAAAACATGCCAAAAGTCATTCTAACACTTGTAGTGTAAAGTTCTAAGTGTTAGGTTGTTAGAAAAATTTCGCCAGAGTTTCCTCTGTAACTTGAGGTGGCTACGCTTTCAAGCGTATCATTTTTTTATCAAATCAACTCAACAATTTTCTTTATTTGATCAGAACAACTTTTCTCACAACAACTAATCAACATATGTGTAAATTGCCAAAAATTTCATGAACTTGTAGTTTTCCCAAAACTGTGGTGTAAATCTCCTTAAATTTAGTAGATCCTCATATAAGGTAATTTGATCTTGTAAAAACCTCGTTTTTAGAGAAAATCCATCTTTACAACTTCCCGTCATCTTTTTACAAAAGCTGTTATTTTGTCGGATCTTTTCATTTCACAAGTGTTTACACACTTGTGGTTTATAAAAATCATGCTTGTTAGTGTAAAACCATCTTTTAAAATACATGATTTCTTTGATACGTGGTTCTTTGAAAATACCACTTGCAGATGCGTAGATCTGCTAGTTTTAAACACAATTTCACAAGTAAAACTCTTTTACACAAGTTCATAATTCGCGTGTGGTAGAGTTTCACCTTTTAACCCTGTATTATTCAAAACAAGCTTATGTTAAGATCCATGATCTTACCAAACCGGGTTAAACGATGATCCGAGCTACCACATCATAGATCGGGCCTAAATAATCATACATTTTAATTACTACAAGTTTTACACAACTTATGTGCTATTAACCACCATTTTTAGTGTTTTAAGTAGACTTTAAAGCATCATCTTGCATGTTAACGAGTTTTAACCGATAAAAATCCTTTTAGCCACTTTAGATTAGTTCGAATACGAGTTTTAAGCATTATACCTCTAGCTCGAGGCTAGGGAAGAATCTATGCGCAAAAGAGGTGGATAAAAGCTAAGGAAAGAGGTCCTTCGAGTTCCGCTTGCACCAAGCTTCCTAATATGAGACCCTTGATGCTTGAATAACCTTGGATTTGCTTGAATCAATTTCAAAAATGGATGGAGGGGAGGGGGGTGTTCGGCCGTAGCTAGTATAGAGAGAAAGAGAGAGTTTTGAAGTGTGTGGTGTGATGAATGATAATCTTGTGTTTAGTCATGAACTTATAGAAAAATCATGAGTGTATTAACCAAAGGATCTTGTGTCATTTAGATATTAGACAAACAAGATTTAGTAAATCAACATGGTACAAGAGTGGGGTCACTTGGTGACCGATTCGGTTGGGGGGGGGTACCTAGTTCGAATCCAACTAGATGATTAGGAACTAGTTAGTTAAGTTAAGTGTCTTACCCGGTTACTAATGTGCAGTGTGCTATGACGGGTGTTAGGGTATACGGGGACCCTAACTAGCTCAGAAAAAGACAAATAATGTAAATAACAATATTTTCACGTTCCGGGTATAGTCCGGTTGTTCGGTTGGATAGTAATCCGTTAAAGTGCTTAACAAAGCTTTAAAGTGTCGTTAATACTCTTTTTAGTGACACGACTCATTCCTGACACTTTGGAAAGTGTCTAGCAATATTTTTCTCATGTTTTGGCACTTTATTAGTTAGCTAAAAGCTGAATTATTGTGTAAAGTGCTGAGTTTTGTACTTAGAGTACGTTTTAGGCACATCCAGTCATAGTGACTTATTCCTAGAGACGAAGTTCTACAACCCTTGTATCCCTACACTCACCACTTAGTGTAGCAAAATATTTCAGGCTCTTACAGGCCTTAGAGGCAGTGTTTTCCTGATGCTGGCTTTATCAGCATGTTCAATAGGTTATCCGTTATAGTGCTACTGTGCTTTTTGTGCATCATGTTTGTCACTAAGGTGCTGTAAGCAAAATATGGAGTGACAACAAATAAAGTATGATGCAAGTAACTGCATGTATCAGTATGCAAGTAGCAATTTATTCACAAGTTCAAGCAAGCACAGTAATCAAGCAATAATTAATTAATAATCAAGTTGTACGGATACCTGGTTTAGTGAGGGTTTTCACATTCTCCCCCCGTTAAATAAATTTCGTCCCGAAATTTAAGTTCTGCTTGTAGATGCAGGGTTCTTAGGAAAAAGGTGGGGGTATTTCTCTTTCATCCGGTCCTCACGTTCCCAGGTGTATTCAGGACCATGTCTGGCATTCCAACGAACTTTGACGAGCTTGACACTGCTCCGGCGGGTCTTGTTAACTTTCCAATCCGTAACCTCAACCGGTTCTTCAACGAAGTGGAGCGTGTTGTCAACATGAATCTCGTCGATGGGAATGGCAATGTCATCTTGAGTTGGACTTTTCTTCAGGTTGGATACATGGAATGTATCGTGAACGCCATTCAGTTCAGCAGGTAGGTCCAACTTGTTTGCTACTAGTCCTATTCTTTCCAGAATTCTGAAAGGACCTATGTAGCGCGGATTTAACTTCCCACGCTTTCCGAAGCGTGCCACACCCTTCCAGGGTGAGACTTTCAATAACACCATTTCTCCAACTTGGAAATCCACATGTTTTCGGTTTGGATCCGCATAGGCCTTCTGTCTGTGGCGAGCTGCTTCGATGCGTTTAAGAATCTGCGCGATCTTGTCTGTCGTCTCTTGGACGATTTCGGGACCAGCAAGCTGCCTATCACCTGCGTCAGCCCAACATAAGGGTGATCGGCACTTGCGTCCGTAAAGGGCTTCAAATGGCGCGACACCAATACTGGTGTGGTAGCTGTTGTTGTATGAAAATTCGACCAAAGGCAAATGCTTATCCCAGCTACCGCCCAAGTCCATAACACATGCTCTCAGCATGTCTTCCAAAGTCTGTATCGTTCGCTCACTTTGGCCGTCAGTTTGCGGATGAAACGCAGTGCTCAGATTCAATTGTGAGCCAAAGGCTTCTTGGAAGGATTGCCATATCCTTGACACAAACCTTCCGTCTCTATCAGAGATGATTGAGAGAGGTACTCCATGGCGCGCGACAATCTCTCTCATGTATATTTCCGCAAGTTTGCTAGTGCTATCTTTCTCTTTGATTGGCAAGAAGTGCGCGGATTTTGTTAGACGGTCAACTATAACCCAAATCATATCATGACCTCTTGGCGTTCTTGGCAACTTCGTAATAAAATCCATTGAGATTTGTTCCCATTTCCACTTGGGAATCTCAGGTTGTTGCAGAAGTCCTGAAGGCTTCTGGTATTCCGCTTTAACCTTAGCGCATGTTAAACATTTGCTCACGTAAACAGCAACATCGCCTTTCATCCTAGGCCACCAATAGTAATCTTTGAGATCCTGGTACATCTTATCCGCTCCTGGATGGATAGAGTACCGCGACTTGTGAGCTTCATCGAAAATAACTTTCCTTAAATCACCAAACAGAGGAACCCAAATCCTTTTCTCAAAACATAATGTTCCTTCCTCGTTTGGTAACAGAAGCTTCTCCATCCCACGGAGATATTCTTCTTCAAGGTTTCCTTCCTTGAGAGCTTCTTTCTGCGCGGTACGAATGCGCAAGGAAAGATCGGTTCGTATAATCATTTCTAAAGCTCTAACCCTTATGGGCTTGATTCTCTCTTTACGACTTAGGGCATCGGCGACCACGTTCGCCTTCCCTGGATGATACTTTATCTCGCAGTCGTAATCGTTCAACAATTCAACCCATCGTCTTTGCCTCATATTCAACTCCTTCTGGTTGAATATATGCTGTAGGCTCTTGTGATCTGTAAAGATTGTACACTTCGTACCATAAAGGTAGTGTCTCCAGATCTTTAAAGCAAAAACCACTGCGCCGATCTCCAGATCGTGCGTGGTGTAGTTCTTTTCATGCACTTTCAACTGACGCGATGCGTAAGCAATAACCTTTTGGCGTTGCATCAACACACAACCCAATCCTTGTCGCGACGCGTCGCAGTATACCACAAAATCATCAGTACCCTCTGGTAGAGCTAAGATTGGCGCGTTGCAGAGCTTATCCTTCAGTATCTGGAATGCTTCCTCCTGTTTGATTTCCCAATCAAACTTCTTATCCTTCTGCGTGAGGAGCGTCAATGGTTGAGCGATCTTTGAAAAGTCCTCGATGAATCTTCGATAATAGCCTGCCAAACCCAAGAATTGCCGAATCTCGGTTGGCGTCTTTGGCGTTTCCCAATCCTTGATCGCCTCGATCTTGGTTTGATCCACGTGGATTCCATCTCCATTTACCACGTGCCCAAGGAATTGCACCTCTCGTAGCCAAAACTCGCACTTAGAGAATTTGGCATACAACTGTTCCTTCTTCAGCAGCTCTAGAATGGCTCTAAGATGCTGCTCGTGTTCAGCCTTCGTCTTTGAATAAATTAAAATGTCATCGATGAATACAATCACGAACTTATCCAAATACGGCTTGCAAACTCTATTCATTAGATCCATGAATACCGCAGGTGCGTTTGTCAAACCAAATGGCATAACGAGGAACTCGTAGTGCCCATAACGAGTTCTGAAGGCTGTCTTCGGAATGCTTTCCTCTTGTATCCTTAACTGATGGTATCCAGATCGAAGATCGATCTTTGAATAAAAGCTTGAACCTTGAAGTTGGTCGAACAGATCATCAATTCTTGGCAGAGGATACCTATTCTTGATCGTCAGCTTGTTCAATTCCCGGTAGTCAATACACATACGGAAACTACCGTCCTTCTTCTTGACAAACAGGACCGGAGCTCCCCAAGGCGAGAAGCTTGGTCGGATAAAACCCTTGTCTAACAGCTCTTGAAGCTGTGTCGACAGTTCCTACATCTCAGACGGAGCAAGTCTATACGGTGCCTTAGCCACAGGCGCGGCGCCTGGAACTAAGTCAATGTGAAACTCTACTTGCCTCTGAGGTGGCAGTCCAGGTAAGTCTTCTGGGAAGACTTCTGGATACTCCCTCACGACAGGGATGTCTTAGATCTTTGGCTCAGCAGCCTTTTTATCCACAATGTGTGCCAGAAAAGCAACACATCCTTTCTGCAAACACTTCCTTGCTTTCAAGCAGCTGATAATCCTCAACGGCGTCTCACGCTTCTCTCCATGAACAACAATGGTCTCACCATCATCGGTTGGGATACAAACAACCTTTTCGTGACAAACTATCTCAGCTCTGTTGCCTGATAACCAATCCATTCCTACCAACACGTCGAAGCTTCCCAACTGGACTGGTAGTAGATCTAGAGCGAACTCACGCTCTCCCAATTCAATCACACAACCTCTGATAACTTCATTGGCTTCTACTAACTTCCCATTGGCCAATTCGATCGAGTAGGGAATATCTAACTTACTAGCGGCTAAACCAAGCATATTCTTAAATTCTAACGACACGAAGCTATAATCGGCACCAGTATCAAATAAAACGGATGCATAGCGTTGATTTACAGGGAACGTACCAGTAACGACATTGGGGTCCTGGCGCGCTTCCCTTGCTTCGATTTGAAACACTCTTCCACTGGCTTGGTTTAAGTCTGGGCAGTTCTTCTTAAAATGCCCAATATCGCCGCAGTTAAAGCATCCAAGTCTTTGCCCGTTTCCACCAGCTTGATCATTCCTCTGATTACGATTCACGGTGCCCGCTTGGTTAGCATTGTTGCCTCGATTCTCGTTACCTCCATAGTTTCCTTGTGGGCGATTTCCATTCCCACCCCGGTTGTAATTTCTGTTTCCGAATCCTCCCTGGCCTCCCTGACCAGCAGTGGCCCAACAAGTGTCCTTCGAGTGGCCACGTTTCCCACATGCTTCGCATACTTTTGGCCCGCAATGACCAGAATGGTGGCGCTGGCAGGTGTTGCATTTGGGTTGGGTGCCCATATACCCTTTTCCTTTCTTTCCTCTACCAGCTGTAACCTGAGCTGGCGTGTCTGATCCTCCTTTCTTAACAACCACACTGGCGCCCTGCTTGAAGTTCGAGAACTTCCGTTTGTTACCTCCTGATGACTCGACGTGAGTCTCTGCCTTCTTCGTCTTGATCTCATCAAACTTGTTCAAACGAATAGCCTCCTCAGTGAGAGCTACGCTCAAATCAATCGCCTCAGTAATAGTTGCAGGCTTGGATGAGGTTACCATGCTTATAATTTGAGGAGCTAATCCCCAAATGAAGCGTTCAATTCTCTTGAACTCAGGAGTGACCATGTAGGGTACCACATGCGATAAGTCATGGAACCTTTGAACATATTCTGCTATCTTTGGACCGTCCATTTTCAAGTGCCAGAACTCGGTCTCCAATCGCTGGATTTCTGCGCGGGAACAGTACTTTTTGCGCATGAGTTCCTTCAGTTCGGTCCAGGTCAGCGCGTAGGCAGCAGCTTCGCCAAGTGTCTGTACTTGCAGATTCCACCAAGAGAGGGCTCCATCCAAGAATAGCCCTGAGATATAGGTGACTTGCTGATCTAGTGCGCATTTGCTCATGCGAAGAACAGATTCAGTTTTCTCGGCCCAACGAACAAAGGCGACAGCACCTCCAGTGCCATCAAAGTTGACCGGTTTGCAGTCTAGAAACTGCTTGTAGGTGCATCCATGAGGTGGATTATTGTTGTTGCCAGTGTTGCCAGAGTTGCTTCCACTAGTCCCTCCTTGAGAGGCGGCGTATTGTGCAATGGCAGCAGCGATAATTTGCTGGAGTTCTGCCTCATTAGTAGGCATGTGTGTCTCACGTCTCGGCGGCATCTTCTAAAAGATGTGTTTACGTCGGTCAGGCCATAGTTACAATACATAAGTCAGGTCATCATATAGCGTATGTATATAACGATAGTAATAGTACATAACATCTCATGTTATAATCATATCAATCACACAACATCCCATGTCACAAATATAAATAACCAATCAAGCATCAGATATGGTGAGAATACTGCGATTGCCATATATCGAGACCACATAGTAAGCGTACAAGTACATCATAGTGTCATACAACATCTGTCGACTAAGGGCTACATTGCCCTAGTCCAAAAACTATATCAAATCAGTGTCAATACATCAAACACATGTCAACAAAAGTCAAAATCAAATGTAGTCTCCAAAAATGCTGTGCAGTCCAACAATCGCCGTCTTCTCACCAACGTCTACCCAAACAGCACTGATGAGCTCTATACAGATGGCGGTGGAGGAGGGGGAAAGTGGGTGTAAAACAAACGACGTAACTGGAGCCAGTCCTCCTCCATGGCTCGCTGGGTACGAATGATAGAAGCAACCTGCTGCTCTAGTGTAAAGAGACGGGCAGCATAATCTGGAGGTAAGGGTCGAAATGGCTGCAGAGGAGAGTGTGTCTGACCATGGCACTGGCATGGTGGCAGCTGAGTTCTCTCAAGCTCCTGAATGCGCTGCGTGTGTGACTCGTGCTGGGCGACAAAAGACATCAAAACGTCCTCGATAGTATACCCCATGTGGAAAGAATGGTAGGGGTCAGTAGGTGGCACAGCAGAGTCTGCTGCCCAAAGGAACGGCTCACTTGTGGGATCAAAAGGTGCCACATGAAATGGAGCAACAGAGGGTGGAACAGATGACATCTGGGGCATGAAGGGGATAGACATCGGTATATGCCCAAAAGGATGGGCTGAAGAACCCTCTCCAGGCCTCGCTGGAGGTACAAACTGTGGAACCCGAAAAGAAGAATCAACATGTCGTGTATCAGGGATCTGAGGGGGAAAAGGTGGAACATCCTCATCAGCAGGTATCCAACCGTGCTTTGCATGCTCATCTGGTGGATCCATGTGTGCCGCGAACAGTGCATGCTCGGGCTCTAGTGGTATGGGATCAGGTGGGGGAGCAACAAAAGGGTGAACAGGTGCAATGTGCTCAACAGGATGGTCAACAGGTATATCGACAACAGGTAGAGGAACAACAAGATCAACAACAACATGATCGCCCTCTATCAAAGGAACATCCACGGGGAGATCATCAACCAGTGGGTCTGCTATAACAGGCTCAATAGGGATACCAGCATGTACGGGGTCATGCTCAAGTATGGGGTCTAGAGCGGCTGCCTGCTCAGGAGCGACGACAGGCTCGGGATCATCAAAAGCCATCTCGAAGTCAAACTCGGGGTCGATAGGATCTACTGGGTCAGCTGGATCCTCCATGGGCTGATCCATAGGTATAAACTCTATATCACGATCCGGGTCGTATCCCGGGGGAAAAGATAGGATCAGAGTCCTCTATATCATCATGGTCAAACACAAAACTGGGAATAGGTGCAACAGAGGATGCCTGGTCAGGATCAGAATCATGCGCAAAGTGTTGTGCGCTCAATGTGTAAGAAGGTGCGGATGCCACAGACTCGAAGGAGTCTGGGATAGGAGAATGTGCAGGCGAATCCTCAGCGGGAACGTCAGCGATCATCAGAAGATCATCCGCAGGAAGAAGGGCCTCGCCCTGGATCTCATCCTCAAAGGGCTCCTCCTCAAACAGGTCAACATCGCCGTCAGCCTCGGCATCAAGAAGGAAATCATATGCTGGATAAACGGCTAAGGGTATAGGAGCCGGAATCTCTACTAGAGGTAGGTACTCAGCGGGAGGGTCATCTGCAGGCTCATCAGCACCATCGGGTAGTGCGAAAGGCTGGAAATCATCCTCGTCAGTACTGGTATAGTCAGATGTGTGCACCTCGTGCTCGGAGGATGTGAGGTCATCAGATACGATAGGTATGGGTCCAGTGGTGTCCGAAACGCCAGTACCGGCTGAATCCATGAGTCTGTAACATAAACACAAATATGCTCAAATAATCAGTCATACAATCAGATAGTCACATAAGTCACCAAGTAAGATATCACATAATTCTCCTAGTCCCACTAGCCTCCCAGTCTCCTAGACTGCTCTATCAACTACCTCGACCTCTCAGATCGAGCCTCGGTCTCCAATACCGAGCCTCAGCCTCCAAACTGAGCCTACTCTTCCTAGTCCAACTAGCCAACTACCTCGATCTCTCAGACCGAGCCTCAGCCCTTTCTAGACTGAGCCTACTCTTCCTAGTCTCACTAGCCAACTACCTCGATCTCTCCGACCGAGCCTCGGCCTCTCAGACCGAGCCTCAGCCTTTCTAGACTGAGCCTATAAATAATAAAATGTGCTCAACATTTGTTTGTAAAAGTTTTGGATCTGGACTTAAGTGGTATGCAGAAAAATGTTTTCGTGAGAGCCCTAGTGATCATAGTCTAGACTCGAGAAAGAATCCTAGTTCGCTATGATCAGAGCTCTGATACCAAGCTGTCACACCCTGGCTTTGCGGAAGCGTGGTTATTTTGGTGTGACTTCTTAATACCATAGCTTAATCATAACAAAGCTATATGAAATAAAATCATGCAAGATCATCCATTGATTTAAGTTTTAAAACAAGAGTAACATACCATTGTCTTAGAGACTTACAACCTCATAACATAAAACATTGTCTTGAATAACATAAACACCGACATGAAATAAACGCAGTTTAAGATTTGTGACTTGTCCAGGAAAGAGTCACATGTCTAAACTGGGATGACCTTGGAACCCTTATGCAGCGGGAAAACGTAACATACCGTGCCAGATCTTTAATTCCCTGAAATACATGTAAGTTGAAAAATCAACAATAATGTTGAGCGAGTTCATGTGTAAGTGAGTATGTAAAACACTTGTAAGTATAAAAATTCCCTAGTATGTAGCAGTCTAAGGAAAAAGAGATCACCAATGGTTTGCAAGGCCATTAGTATGTGTGAAGTGCAAGTAGGAAGACTCAAACCTAGCAGATTTCGCGTCGGGCACAAAGTCACTCCAAGGTCCGTTCTGTTGGGCCTCTCTGAGGTCCGTTCTATTGGGCCTAAACTTGGGCTCGCTACACCCAGATAGATCTACCGCTTACGTCCCTCGGTCCTACAATGAGGATTAATGGTCTCCAGTTTCTACCTATCCACTCACATGATCTAAGTAGTAAACCTCCTTACGCTAACCATACCATGTATAAAGTACTTGTAATCAAAGTAACATGTATTTCACCCCCGCAGTTAAGAAAACTGAAAACAGTTAGAGAAAAGGGGGACATGAACTCACAGTGAAGCGTCTCTACCAAGTATCTCCTGCTCACGCAGCTGTGCGACGACCTACAGGTGCTAATTTCTATTAGACGGACGGCCGTGCCTTAGCTTTATAGTTTAAGTCTTTGGGAAATAGTTAGACAACTATTTCGTGTTTATATTCTGTATATACTTGGTAGTTAATCTCCTTCCCAAGGATGGGGGATTCAATACATGTGCGTTCAAATTATATCATTAAGTCTCACTTAATATATATATTTCCAATTCCAAAATATAAGTATTTTTCTCAAAAATATTATATTTTCATTTCACATAATTTTTCCCCAATAATACGTTGTTAAAATACGCGTTCATAAATATTTCCGTAAGTGCGTAAGTTACGTTTTAACAATCGAGTGGTAATATAATTACCGGTGTACTTATATATTTATGGGGAAAGCGTTCGTATTATTCTGGATTCGTTAACGTTAGTAAATATTATTTTTACTCTAAAAATAATATGTATTTTCACAAAATAATCATAAACAGTGTGTGAAAATATATATTTATCACGTTAAATTTTGTGAAAATCCCACCTCCGAATATTTAGTAAATAAAGTCATGGCGGAATTTATATTTTGAAAACATGCCAAAAGTCATTCTAACACTTGTAGTGTAAAGTTCTAAGTGTTAGGTTGTTAGAAAAATTTCGCCAGAGTTTCCTCTGTAACTGGAGGTGGCCACGCTTTCAAGCGTATCATTTTTTTTTATCAAATCAACTCAACAATTTTCTTTATTTGATCAGAACAACTTTTCTCACAACAACTAATCAACATATGTGTAAATTGCCAAAAATTTCATGAACTTGTAGTTTTCCCAAAACTGTGGTGTAAATCTCCTTAAATTTAGTAGATCCTCATATAAGGTAATTTGATCTTGTAAAAACCTCGTTTTTAGAGAAAATCCATCTTTACAACTTCCCGTCATCTTTTTACAAAAGCTGTTATTTTGTCGGATCTTTTCATTTCACAAGTGTTTACACACTTGTGGTTTATAAAAATCATGCTTGTTAGTGTAAAACCATCTTTTAAAATACATGATTTCTTTGATACGTGGTTCTTTGAAAATACCACTTGCAGATGCGTAGATCTGCTAGTTTTAAACACAATTTCACAAGTAAAACTCTTTTACACAAGTTCATAATTCGCGTGTGGTAGAGTTTCACCTTTTAACCCTTGTATTATTCAAAACAAGCTTATGTTAAGATCCATGATCTTACCAAACCGGGTTAAACGATGATCCGAGCTACCACATCATAGATCGGGCCTAAATAATCATACATTTTAATTACTACAAGTTTTACACAACTTATGTGCTATTAACCACCATTTTTAGTGTTTTAAGTAGACTTTAAAGCATCATCTTGCATGTTAACGAGTTTTAACCGATAAAAATCCTTTTAACCACTTTAGATTAGTTCGAATACGAGTTTTAAGCATTATACCTCTAGCTCAAGGCTAGGGAAGAATCTATGCGCAAAAGAGGTGTATAAAAGCTAAGGAAAGAGGTCCCTCGAGTTCCGCTTGCACCAAGCTTCCTAATATGAGACCCTTGATGCTTGAATAACCTTGGATTTGCTTGAATCAATTTCGAAAATGGATGGAGGGGAGGGGGGTGTTCGGCCGTAGCTAGTATAGAGAGAAAGAGAGAGTTTTGAAGTGTGTGGTGTGATGAATGATAATCTTGTGTTTAGTCATGAACTTATAGACAAATCATGAGTGTATTAACCAAAGGATCTTGTGTCATTTAGATATTAGACAAACAAGATTTAGTAAATCAACATGGTACAAGAGTGGGGTCACTTGGTGACCGATTCGGTTGGGGGGGGGGGGGGGTACCTAGTTCGAATCCAACTAGATGATTAGGAACTAGTTAGTTAAGTTAAGTGTCTTACCCGGTTACTAATGTGCAGTGTGCTATGACGGGTGTTAGGGTATACGGGGACCCTAACTGGCTCAGAAAAAGACAAATAATGTAAATAACAATATTTTCACGTTCCGGGTATAGTCCGGTTGTTCGGTTGGATAGTAATCCGTTAAAGTGCTTAACAAAGCTTTAAAGTGTCGTTAATACTCTTTTTAGTGACACGACTCATTCCTGACACTTTGGAAAGTGTCTAGCAATATTTTTCTCATGTTTTGGCACTTTATTAGTTAGCTAAAAGCTGAATTATTGTGTAAAGTGCTGAGTTTTGTACTTAGAGTACGTTTTAGGCACATCCAGTCATAGTGACTTATTCCTAGAGACGCAGTTCTACAACCCTTGTATCCCTACACTCACCACTTAGTGTAGCAAAATATTTCAGGCTCTTACAGGCCTTAGAGGCAGTGTTTGCCTGATGCTGGCTTTATCAGCATGTTCAATAGGTTATCCGTTATAGTGCTACTGTGCTTTTTGTGCATCATGTTTGTCACTAAGGTGTTGTAAGCAAAATATGGAGTGACAGCAAATAAAGTATGATGCAAGTAAGTGCATGTATCAGTATGCAAGTAGCAATTTATTCGCAAGTTCAAGCAAGCACAGTAATCAAGCAATAATTAATTATTAATCAAGTTGTACGGATACCTGGTTTAGTGAGGGTTGTCACATTATGAAACACTGATTCTGTTACAACACTCCCCGATGTTTCCGCCACGTTTTGTATGTTCTACGTGGTCGGGGTGTGACAGAAAAGATGGTATCAGAGCTCATGGTTATAGGGAATTAGGTTATTAGTAATACTTTGACCTAGTCTATAACCTTCTTAGGACCCTAACGCGAGTTTACTTGCGTTTAGTCATAAAACAATACTGTCACCTATCCTTAGGCGACAACCACAACAAGAACATAAATTTCAAAACCACTTTGAAAACTAATCATCTGTTCTAGGATGATTGATTGCTAGGTTTTGAACTCTCTATTATATGGTTTTGAACCCCTTTGAGTTTTCAAAATCTCGTCAAGGTTTTGGGTTTTAAATAATGTGAACACGTGCAAACTGGAAGGGTGAATGCCTGTATTCTGGGTTTTCTGTCTAGGCAAGCACTTCGTATACATCTCATCAGACGCGAGACCAGTTGTGCTTACCTGGGAATTCTTGGAATGAGTGTTCACTTATAGGTGAGCATGTCTTCGCGATACATTATTTTTGACCCATTTACTTTGATTTGTCACCATCTCATTTGTTTGCCTTAGGTAACAAACAAATGATCACAATTTTCATTCGTTACCATTCTGTATTGATTTTCCGATAACCTTTCACTTGTTTCTTCCTATGACTTTCATTTCCTTCTAGAATGTCTATTCCTTTCAGCACTGGTCAAATGCCCGAGCGAATAGCCAAATTTGTCCAGCAAATAGGCGAAGTGATTCAAAAGACTGTGGATTTAGGCATTGCCATGGCTCATCTCAACAATGAAGCCTCTCGTCTCGACAATGAAGCCACTCAAGAGCCACCAAAGGAAGCAGAAGTCAGGCTTGCACCAACATCAAGGAAGCGTAAGGCTTCAAGGAAACCCGCAGCAGTTGCACCTAATCAAGCGGGACCTAGCCAGGTAGCGATGCCACTAGCTAGGAAGCCATACTTGGGAGCTGCCCCAAGATGCAAACGATGCAACCGTCATCATTCAAACCTCATACCCTGCTTCAAATGTACCTACTGTGGACGGAGGGGACATTTGATTAACACATGCCGCTTTGCTATCCAAAACAAAGCTGTTGCAAATCTTGCTGCTACCCAACTCCAAGTCAACCCTACTCAAGCTCGTTTTCCGCCTGGTACTTGCTACAACTGTGGCGAGACGAGCCATTTCAGGAACAACTGCCCGAAGATAGTCAGTGCAAATCCAACCCTTGGATGAGCATTCGGCTGAACAAAGGATGTTGCTGTCTTATGCCTTTGTTTCTTTTGTTTTCGTGTATTGTGAAACAATATGTCTTGTTCATAAATAAAAGTTGTTGATCACAATTCTGATATACAAGTATAATAACAAGTGTTTATGGCATTTCCCTATAATACCTGCATTAAGGAAGTACAATTCTGATATACAAGTATAATAACAAATGATCGCTCATGAGTCCCTCGAAAATTTTAAGTACTCGTTTCATTCTAAGATACGAAGTACAGAAAATAAAGTGACATTATGAGTAATCATGCTTCAGCACATCTTTACCTTTAAATCCTTGGTTAGATAACTAAGGGTATTTTCAAATCTCATACCCATTACGTTTTGATTTTTCAACATACACAGTACAAGTATTTCAACACAATCTTCATGATCTCAAAACATTTCATATAGTTTGAAAACAATTTTTCTTGATGCATTGTCTATGTTATTTCAAAAACATTGGCCATGTTATCAAAACCAACCTTCCTAATTTCAAAATATTTCATATAGTCTGAAGGCAATATTAACACAGTACATTTTCTTATCAAGTGCATGATTTCGAAAAGCATCATTCATGTCTTTCAAAAACCTTATACATAATTTCAAAATTTATCTCGCATGATTTTAAAACATTTTGTAAATATATCTACCTAATACACCTACTTTATGATTTCAAAAGTATTATATATAAGGTTTCAAAAACGTTAAACACATTTTTCTTAAAAGAACCCCATGCATAGTTTTCAAAAATATTTTCTTCATACATTGACTTAACTTTCAAATTTCACTTCATATGTCGCCTTGGCATATCAGGCATCTCAACTTCATAAGCATTTTACATCATGTTTTGACCTAAGCACATCCAGTGCAAGGTTTCAAAACATCTTCAACTTTTAAATCCATATGGGATCTTTTTATTTTCACAATTAGATCCTTGTGGATAATTGTCATACAAATCAGAGTCCTTAATTGGATTCCTTATGTACCTAAATTTGAACATTTCGGTTCCTTATAATCGAAAACGATTTTTTCTTTTAAAAATCTTTCTATCTTTATAGTTAGATTCTTGATAACGTTTAAAGTACCAAATGAAATCCACGGAATGGATTCCTAGTGTGCTTTAAAAGCATGTACGCAATTAACAAGACAAATTAACAAACAATTTTGTGGTTATGTGACTATGTGTTTATTCATCTTATGTTTTCTTTTATGCATTTTTTTGTGTTTTTGTATACTCTGGATATTCGTTATCCAAATCCTCGTAGAATCTTTCATATCTTCATATGATGGATTCGTAGCAGGATATTCAAAAGGCGCTACCTTAAATCCTTAATGGGCTTCTATGTAATAGTTAAGACCCTTGGATTATATAGTACCACACCATGATTTATAAGAGACCCTTTAGTGGTCTAGTCAAAAAGATTGATTCACAATTTGGTTAAAGAACGACATCTAGTGATGTAGCTGAACAGACTCCTTGATAGTCTATTTAGATCATTTATTGATTTAATTAAAAGGATTCTATGGCGGTCTAGTCACACTCATCACAGGATTGTTCATTTGGTTTTCCCCTACACATTATAAAATAGACTGTGTGAACTGTGCAAGGAATTGTCTGATTATGGACGCGTACATAATTATGAAATTTAGTGCACAGAAACCCAGTAAGGTTTATTATGTGTAAGAACCGATAGTGACAACAATAACAAAATGAGAACGATGTAATGGAGGTACGGTGGACGCACCAATGACGCTTCATATACTTGTATATAAGTATCCCTCTTACATTGCAAGCATGATGTTATTAAAGTTACTAGAAGTTCAGAACCCAAACCAATGTTGTTCGATCTTTTTCAACTTTATGTTTTAAACTCTCACAAGTTTCCTCTAAATAGATTTCGGGACGAAATTTCCTAAAGTAGGGGAGACTGTAACACCTGTGCCTTCACGGCTATAAAACAAATACCGAACCAATGAAATATTATATTTCATACTTGGTATTTGTAAAAATATGTGTATCATTTGCACATATCAATTTTTGATCAATTCCAAACTCTAAATCGCTTTCTAGAAGGTTATACGCGCACCGATGCGTAAATATAACCAGTTTAATGCAACAAACACTCCGGAATAGTGACATAGGCTTAACATACCTTAAATAACCTTTACATAACTTAGAAATAAGTTTTGAAGGCTTTGGTATGGCAAAAAACAAGTTAATTCGCTTACAGGGACTAAACTTGACAAACTGCGAAAGTATGCCAATTTGAACTGTAACAGACATTCCGAAACATGACCATTAGTTAAACACACCTTAAATATCCTTTATATAGTTTAGAAATAGGCTTTGAGGGGTTCGGTGTGCTAAAATAAACTTTTGGCTCATTCAGGGACTAAAAGTGTCAAAAAGTGCACAAGTTTGCATTTTTGCGCATAACTTACGTTCTGAATACATCCGGACATCCAAAAATTTATGTAAGCACTAAAATATTTTATTTTAGTGTTCGGCATAAGAAAAATCTATTCGTCACGTCATTTGGATCGTTTTTCGCGCTTGTGCGCATTCCGTCGTAATTAAGCGAACATCGCGTTCGTACGACCAAACGAACCAACATACGACTTATTTCTGAGCATGTTTCATGTCCACAATGTTTAGGCAACATTTTAGGGCCTTAAAGTTGGCTTTACGGGCCTTAGAAGTGTCGGGAATGGCCTTAAACACATGCAGGGACTGAAACTGTAATTTCTGAAACTTATTTCTGATCTGCAACTCCCAGGCGGCCCGCCTGAGTTTATATACATCCTAAAGCGGGCCGCGTCCGACTTCCTGACCAGATTAACTGCATTTAACAGCAGATTTCAGCTGTTCTATCCACCACCACACATTCACACATGCTTAGTCAGCTGATAAGGATCAATTTTAGCCACCATAAGGTTCCAGCACTTGTACGGATGCGATTAAAGCACGGTTTCCACGAAACGATCTTAACGGTGGACCGAACACTATAAATACCCCATGCCCCCATTGCTTAAACCACTAGAATTTTGATTTGAGAAACTCTAAGTTGAAACCATTGTTTTATACCTGAGATTCTTGAATCGAGATTAGCATTCGGGGACCCTTCGTAAGTATTCTTTCGTTCTTTTATTGCTTTTCGAGTCTTTCGAGTCTGAAAGTCAAACTTTGTTTGACTTTCTGCATTGACCAGTTTATGGTCAATGCGAAGGTCGTTTGAACTTCGCAACGTGAGTGTAATCACGTTGGTTATAGTCCCTTGGGACTATGCCTACTGATTACCACGTTGTCTAGGGTCGTAGGGTAAGCGATCTAATAAATCGCTTATACCTCGAACCCGACCCATTTGGTCGATCTTTAGGATCCGAGCAAACACATTAGGTGACCATAGTAGGTAGGGAATAACCTTCCGAGGTTATACCCTATGGTCACATCATTTGAGTAGTTGTATGATAGGTAGTTTATATGCCTTAGGTAAATTACCAGAATACCCTTTTCATGTATAATTGGTAATTAAGCATATGTAACCTAAACCTTTGTCACATAACTGATTATGTAACATGTTTAGGCATATTCTACTTGTCATAGGACTAGTTAGGCGGTCCGAACGCGTTTCACGCGCACGACGCGTTAAAGTAGCATAAGCTTCCTAAACGGGTCATAATGGGTCGAAAGCACTTATGTTAGGTTTCATTTAGTATGTAGGCTTTGTTAAACCATATTACACGAGTTTCCATACTCGTTTGGTTTACAAACCCTCATTCTATCAAATCTTCCGATTTAGGTCCGGTTTATTAACATAGTTACCTATATTAGGTGTCGTTTGATTCCGTGATCTCTATCATTGTTTGGTTGTCACTCCAGGACTACTGAGTAATCTCAAGTGAGTACATAGACCCCTCTTTTACTGTTTTTCCAAACTGTTTTGGGGTGAAACACATGTGCCTACTTGTTACTTTCATGCTTTCCTGTTTTCATATCATATACTTACTATGTTCATTAGTACATTTATAGTACATGATTTCATTGTTTTACATTACATTTTATACTATGTGTGCCCATTGTGTGCATATTTAGTACATTGTCTTACATTTACATTTTATGCTATGTATGTCCATTGGTTAATTACTTAGTACAGTGTTTTCATCACATGCTTACATTTTTGTTATGACATTTGGGTTGTTTACAATGGAACAATACATTCATTAACATTAGCTACGCCGTTCGTTAGTAGGTAGTGGTACCATAGGAATTGACAACTCCCGTTCCTGAAATCCTGGGTTTGTTTGGATTGGAAGGAATGACCGAATTCGATATACATAATTTAGATAAACCTTTAAGTTGTTTAAGGGTTTATCGCCGCAGTCTCAAGGCTTGGATGTATGCATTTTCACAACACCGCATAGATGTTCGTATCAGTATAGCATGCATTTCCACAAAACATAGCTTTGATTTAAACTAAGTTTTACTTCAATACTATGTTCTTGTGCATATGGTTTAGTTGATACATTTCACTAGACATACATATCATTTTGGTTACATATTACATGATTTACATTGATCATGCATTTCCACAAAACATAGCTTTGATTTAAACCAAGTTTTACTTCAATACTATGTTCTTGTGCATTTCATCTATGGTTTAGTTGATACATTTTCACTAGCCATACATATTATTTTGGTTACATATTACATGGTTTACATTTGACACATAAACACTTTTGACATTGGTTATACATTACATGATTTACATTAGACATGAACATTTTACATTGTTGGTTTGGTTTGAGTAAGTGATTAAGTAACGATGCGTGTGTAATATGATACAAGCATGGTGGATACGCCGCTGGTACTTCCTATATATAAGTGTTTGTATGGTATTACATATCATAGCGTTATTTGAATCATTTCAGTTTATGACATATAACATTTTATACAAATAACATACTTTTCACAATACATTGTTTTACAAACAACTTAACTTATACAAACTCATTTTACATGGTTATTCATTTAACCATGCATTATTCTCTTACTTATACGTATCATCTGAACTTATTGTTTTTCAAATGATTTACAAAGACAAATTAAATTACAAGGTTCATGACTAAACATTTTCTTAAATAGAAGTCATGAAATCTTATTTTCACAAAACCTATGTACTCGCCGGCATTTTTATGCTGACGTACCTATTTTCACATGTGTTTCAGGAAATGAAGCATAGGATTGATCAAGATACACTTAGGCGGACATGGGCCTTAGTGACAATAAAAGATGCAGACTAGTTAATTATGTTATGTTTCTTTGATTTTCAAGACATTGTAACTCGTGTATTTAATAAAACAATAATTCAACTTCCATGTGTTATGAAACAATGATTCTGTTACAACATTCCCCGACGTTTCCGCCATGTTTTGTATGTTCTACGTGGTCGGGGTGTGACATGCAAGAAGTGTCCAAATGTATCGTTAGGTGTCTCAAGCGACTTGACATTACCATTGGGTGGGTTGTTGTTGTTATTTGAGGTATTCATGCTTGTCTCCGCGCGGGAGGCCTCATAATCTGCTATTGCCTTTGAAATACATTCCTGTAATTCTGCCTCGGTGGTAGGTAAACGTGGGTCTCGTCGTGGAGGCATCTTCTAAAAGAAGATCATATTGGTCAGGTCATAGTAATTGTAGTAAGTAAGTAATATATGTATGTAATAACACCCATCAACCTCATAACACATAACATCCCATGTTATAATATAAAACAAATAATTCAACAATGCATGTAGTGAGAATGTTGCCATTGAGCTTTCATTTAATCATGACCACAATATAGTTTTACATGTTTCATAGTACATCATACATCAAAATAAGATCATAGGGTTACATCACCCCAAAATACAAGTCAGTCTACACAAATCATATACAAAAACGTGGTCTTCCAAAAGTCTTCATATGTTGGCCCAATTGCGAATCTCTCACCAAAACAATCTACCTGCACCAAACCAAAAATATAGCTACGCTGATGGCGGAGGAGGGAGGAAAAGCAAACGGCGTATATGCACCCAATCCTCCTCGAGTGCGTGGACAACGCGCAGCAGGTAAGCAATCTGCTGCTCCGGAGTGAGGAAGCGGAAATCAGAACCCGGGTGCAGTGGAAGAGGAGCTGGTGGTGTAGCAAAAGGAGACTGACAATGACAAGGGGGAGGACGCGGAATCCTCTCCAGCTCCTGGACTCGTCAGCTCAACGCATCCTGCTGTAACTGTAGGGATATAAGTATGTCATCTGTGGTATATCCAACATGGAAAGGGTGATATGGGTCTGATAGAGGCATGACATTGGGCGAAGACCACATAAATGGCTCGCCCAAGGGTACAAAGGTGATGTAGTACGAGGAAGCTGAGACATGAATGGTACAGCTGACGACACAGGCGGGACAAAAGCAGGCTACTGTCTCGACGAACCCTCCCCAGGACGAGGTGGAGGAATGTCCTGGAGAAAAGTGATAGGAAGGTCGGTGCGATAGATATCTGACACATGGGGAAAATGAGGGGTAACATCAATCGGTGCAGAGATGGGTGCATGAGGGGGAGTGACTGGTCTAACATATGGGGGATAATCGTCATCATCGACCCACACATTGTGGGTGTCAGCATATCTAGGATCGGTGTGGGCGGAAAACGGAGCATGGTCATCAACCATAAGGACTGGATCAGGTAATATCGGTGCAATATCAGGTATCTCAGCAAAGATAGAGTCATGATCTGGCAATGGGACAGGGTCAGCTGGGGCTAGATCTAGATCAGCGGGTACAACAAGGGGCTGATCGATAGGAGCAACAGGAGCCTCTAGGGGCTGATCCTCGTGCACAAGCCCAATCTTGTGATCTGGGTCGAGATCGTGAGGAGAAATAGGGGCCTCGAATGGCTGCTCATCAGGAGTATAGTCTATCTTATGCTCGGCGTCATCAGCAAGGTCAAACTCATGACCGGGGCCATCAGCAAGGTCGAAATCATGATCGGGGTCATCAGCAAGGTCAAAATCATGATCGGATGCGGCTGACATGGCCATATCGGAATCTGAGTCGGTGGGGTATCGCTGTAACCCCAGCGCATGGAGAGTAGAAGATGATACTGACTCAAAAGAGTCTAGACCAGAAGAATCAGAAAGAACCTCCATCTCAGGAAGCTCAACGACAGGGACAATAGGGTCATCAACGGGAATATCAGCAGGTGGTATATCGTCATCTGACACATAATCAAGAGGTAAATCCTCCACGGGAAATGCAGCGAGTGGGACAGGTGCAGGGATCTGTACGAGGGGTAGATCCCCATCAAGAATACCATCAGCGAGCTAAACATCGTCCCCGAAATCTGGCAAAGCAAAAGGCTGGAAATCGTCATCATCACTGGTGTCTATATCAGATGTATAAATCTCGGGATCTGTGGGCATCGGATCATCTGGATCTACTGCTATGGGGTCTAGTGTACCAGAAACTCCACTCGAAGAAGACATGATGTCTGTAACAAAACAACCACGACAATTGCACATATGTCAACAATTATCAAATAAGCAAGTAAGTCACAACAATGCAAGCAAGTAATCATCCTAGTCTTCCCCAGACTATCCCACCCAGTCTCTTAGACTAACTTTTCCCCAGCCTCTAAGGCTGAACCCTCCCAATCTCTAAGATTGAACCCCTCAGTCTCTAAGACTGAACCTCCTCAGCCTCTAAGGCTGAACCTCCTCAGCCTCTAAGACTGAATAAATCTGAAATGTGTATTTGTGCCTTTTGTTTGTAAAAACGTTTGTACCCTGGATCTGGACGTTTAGTGTATGCAATGTAAAAATGTTTGAAAATGTTTTCGTGAGAGCCCTGTTGATCATAGTCTAGACTCGAGAAGGAATCGTAGTTTGCTATGATCGAGGCTCTGATACCAAGCTGTCACACCCTGACTTTTGCGAAAGCGTGGGTTATTTGGTGTGACTTCTTAATACCATAGCAACAATCATAACAATGCTATATGATAAAAACAATAGATGTTCATCCATTAATTAAGTCTTAGAAAATACCATACATACTTGTCTTGAAAACATTATTACCAAAATAAATTACAAACCGTGAAAATGTTTAACCGAGTTCATAAGACTCCACAAGGACTTAAAATAAAACCCCGAGTTTAGAAACATATATTCCGTCCAGGAAAGGAATACATCCCCTAAACTCCCAACTACCATGGATGACATCCTTTATTCGAACGCAACTTGACACATATGCAGATACTTGCCAGATCCCTTTAGTTTCCTGAAATACATGTAGTTGGAAAAATCAACAAAAAGTTGAGCGAGTTCATGTGTATGTCTGTGAATATAACCCTTTGAAATAAGTCTTGTGTATATAAATGTCCCTGGTATGTAGCAATAAGGAAAAACAAATCACCAATGGGTTGCAAAGCCACTGGTATGTGTGAAGTGATGCAGGAAAACTCAAACCTAGCGGAGTTGCACCGGGCTTCTGGCTGTAAGACACAATCACCACTATGGGCCGCCCCGGCCTGATGGGTGTGCGCTACACCCAAATAGATCTATCAGTCATGTCCCTCGGTCCTACGACGAGGATTAATGGCCTTAAGTGTTGTGCCCACCACTCACATGATCTAAGTAGTATACCCTCCTTAAGCTAACCATACCATGTATAAAAATGTCTGTAATAATTGTAACATGTATTTCACCCCCGAAGTTATAAAACTGAAAACAGTTAAGAGAAAAGGGGGACATGAACTCATTGTAGTGCGTCTCCTGCTCGTAACTCAGACTTTGTCAGCAATACAACGACCTACAACGTACTAATGTCTATTAGACGAACGGGTTGTGCCTTAGTTTAGTATTAATGCTTTTGAGTTACGTTTCTTCGGAATTATTCCAAGTTATAACTTCTTGTTAAAATAATAATAATTATTTGAACTTACATTATATTTTTAGGTTTTGGAATAATAGTTAGACAACTATTTCGTATCCATACTTCTCAAGTATTTTATATGCGTATTTCCTTCCCAAGGATGGGGGTATTTTATACATGTATTTTTGTGATTTAAAGTCTTGATATTATGTGCTCTTAAGTCCTACTTTAGAAAAGTATATGATAACTTAGATGTCAAACATAATAAAACATAATGTGTTTCCAAGAAAATAAACATTTGTCCCAAAATTTATATATTCTCCAAATATACTAGGAAAATATATTATAACTTCTCAAAACAATATATTTTCTACTTGTCCAAAAATATGTTATACTTCGTGATAAAATCATATTTTCCGTTATTCATTAAGAATATACTTGTGACGGTACTTTGTTAAGTTATATTATTTTTCTCTAAGTAATATAGGGTGGGAGTTGGCTACAAAGTCCATTTTTCCTACAAAGTGTACAAAGTCATAAAACACCATAATGTCAACCATAAAACACACTCAAAACTCACAAATAACATAGTGGAGGTTACTAAAACACCATATTTGTGGGTTTTATGTTGTGTTTTGAATGATAAGGCTTTGATTATCGAATGACTAACAATAGCGTGTTTTATGTTGATTATCATATTGTGTTTTATATTCATAGTTGTATGATGATGTGTTTGAAGTTTTTAAGGAATGTTAGGGTTTGGATATTGTGTTTTAGTGATCTTCACTACGTTATTTGTGGGTTTTGAGTGTGTTTTATGGCTGAAATTGTGGTGTTTTAAGACCTTTGTACACTTTGTAGAAAAAATGGACTTTGTAGCGGAACCCTACTCAAGTAATATAACCAGTTCACAAATCATGCAAATATTCACACAACTGTTTTAGTATAGAACATATTTTCTAAATATATATTTGTCAACTTTTACTTATGAAAACTAACCTCCGACACTTTGTATTTTTGTAACAAATCCTATGGCGAAGTTTATTTCGAAAAACAAAGTTTAAAACACAATTGTAAACACTTGTTAGAAAATAATTTCAAAGTGTTGAAATTTTTAGAAAATTTCGCCATAGTTTCCCCTAAAAACGGAGGTGTCCATGCTATTAAGCATATCATTTTCTTTTCATAATCAATCAACAATCCGTCTTTAAACAATTTTACGTTACCAAGAGCAAAAACTACATGCGTTACATATTCGTCATGAACTTGATATATCACAAAAATGCGTAGTAACTTAGCAAAGCGTTTAGTGGACTTAGTCACCTCCCAAAGTGTATTTACTTCCTTAAAAATCATTTTCTTAAAAGAGTTAAGTGTTTACAACTTGTAAACAATTTTTACAAAAATTAATCTTTTGAACTCTTCTTGTAAATAAAAGGTTTTTACACTTATTTCATTTCCAAAAATGGTGTAAGTGTATGTAAAAGTCATGATCTTTCAAAAATCGATTCTTGAAGTTGGTTTGCTTAGAAAAGTCTCTTGTAATTCTCAGATCTACATGATCATCAACTTACTTTGTTCACTTATATTTCATGAAATTCATTTTTATCAAGTTCATATTTAAATAGAAGGTATGTATCACATAATCACCTCCTAATCTTGTTAAATCATGTTTCTAAACATCATTTAACAAGTTCCATATGGTGATTAACTTCACATAACCAAGAATCAATAAGAAATTAACAACATATTCATAACAACATCCTATTAACAACATTTCATCCTCATGTAAACTTTATGTAAAGCTTTATGTTCATATTTTTAGTTCTTGTTCTTTAGTGTTCTTGTAATATTCATCATACTACATCTTTTAACCATAAAAATAAGATGAACAAGAGTTAAACAAGAACTTACAACTAGCTCAAAGGCTAGGGAAGAACACTAGTGAGAAGATGATGAAAAATGATGATGAAAAGTGGTGAATGAAAGCAAATGGTGAGGATTCTCCAAGACCTTCAAGCTCCAAACTCCACGTATCACCTTCTAGTGCTTGAACAAGCTTGAAAATGGATGAAGATGGTTGAGTTAAGGTGGTGGTAGTGGCGGTTATAGTGAGCCGAGAGGGAGAGGGAGAGATGTGAGGGATGGGTGAAGTTGTGAAGTGATAAGGAATGGTGTGGTGATCTTACACACCATACTTATAAAGATCTCACTAATATTTTGTTCAAAACATCAAGCAAGGATCCAATAAAATATTAAGATAAAATATTGGAAGTAAGGTGTATGGAATGGTGGTGATGGCCGATTAGGCCTAGGGGGAGGGGGTCTAGATGTAATTTTGTAACTAGTTGGTAAATGTAAGTTCAAATCCAAGTATATGATTAGTTAAGTTAGTTACTAGAGAATGTAGAGGGTGTTCGGGGATCATGACTAGTCCAAAAATAATAAAACAATGTATTTGGCAAAATTTTGGTGTCCCGGGTAATGTCCGGTTTTTCGGTTAGATACCGTTCTGTTAAAGTGCTAAGTTGATCCGAATAGTGTCTTTTATATAACCCTTTGTAACACAATTAATTCCCGGTACTTAGGAAAGCATACAGGACCATTCTGCCATATTTTTGGCACATTACTAGCATATTAAATGCTGAATTTCTGATAAATAATGCAGAATTCTGCATTATTAGTGGGTTTTAGGCACTTCCCGGTACTTTAACTATCACCTAGTGACGCATTTTTATGGTCCTCACTTCCCTACACTCCACACTAGTGTAGTACCCTGTCTCTGGCTCATACTGGCCTCAAAAACACTGTCTGTCTATGTACCAGCACTGTCAGTATATTTCTGAGTTATCCGCTCAGTGTGCTAACTATGCTTTGTCATCCAGTATGTCACTAAAGTTTGTGTGTAATAAATGGAGTGACTGTATGAAATATGATGCATATGTATGTATGATACAAAAATCATAAAGCAGTTTAAATTGTCAGTTGTAATCAAGCACAGTCATTAACCACATAATTAAGATTAATTAATTGTACGGTACCTGCAATTGTGAGGGTTGTCACACTTGATTCACTTCAAAGGCATCCCTTGGCAAACCACCTCTCTCCCACTTCACCCACACTCCACCACCACTACAACCCACATCCACCACCATCATCCATCTTAGAGTGTGTGTAGTAGTCTCAGGATCCAAGATTGATAGTAAGAGTTCTTGATAATCAAAGGCCATGTTTGCCTAAGTCTCTTACATCACTTGGTGAAGACAAGCATTTAGTGTAACGCAATGGTAGACATGAATGTGGGACATTAACATTGAGAGTCGGGGACAAGGAGATGGAGTTTGGGGTTGGGAAAAGAGTAGAAGACGACGACCCGGTCAACTACATGAAAGTCATAGACTCAAGCCTGGATGATGCTCTCCGACGGTGCAACATGGAATGCAAAACATCCCACTTGGGTATCATATGACTGACTTTGGGTCTAGCCAAGGACCCTTATAAACATGGCGCACCACGGAGGCATTCCGCGGAACTATCCTTAGTTTTAGTTTAGATTAACTTTTAAGTTTTCTAGTTTAGTTTTACTTTTCAGGAATAAAACACACTCGGAATGGTGGAGGTTACTACGGGAAACTTGAACCCACACCCCATGCACAAAAACAGAGCCTCCCGACAATTTTTCTTCCTTACAACAAGTTCAGCACGGGCCCGTGCTCAGCCCACACGCCCCGTGCCCGAGGTTCTGCAGAAAACACCCAGTTCAGGTAACTAGACACGGGGTCGTCTTCACTGAACACGCCCCCGTGCCCAACCTTCTGTAAATTATGATACTAGCGATTTGAACACGGGGCCGTGCCCGGACACACGTGCCCGTGCCCAGACGCCCAATAACATAAATTTTTGTTTTAAACACCTTTTTACACATTCAATCAACCTAAAAACTTATTTTTGGGACACATTGAGAACAATGTCTAACTTAAGTGTGGGGGGATGCTAAAACCTTGAATTTTGCAAGTCCTAAATAACAAGCCTTATACAAAACTCTATTGGAACCGCTAATCACCCCAAATTTTTTCAAAAACTTTTTATTTTATTTTTTTTACTTGTCTTGGTTTAATGTAGGAATAACAAGTTCTAAAAAGGTTATATTTTTACAAATTTACAACTGATAGCGTCGTGATAAAAAGAACCAACATAAGAAAATTATGAAAAGGAATGACAAATCTAGTTAAAATTTGATTATATATACTCGATCACATTATAAACCCTTTCACACAAAAAGTGAGTTTTGAGCCTTTATTGAGCATACAAATATGCATCTTTAAATTAAATGCTCATTTTTCGTTTCTTGTGTGAATAGTCGCTTGGTTTCTTACGACTCTAGAAATTGCCATGACGATACATTCCCGGTCCTTACCAACTTAAACCCAAGTAAATAAATGATGGAGGCATTAGGACTAATCCTTTTTCTCTTCAACACGATTATTTTTCACTTTTTTTATCACCTACCCAAAATCCCCCTAGTTAACCCCATTGAGCCTAAACATTTTCGTTTCTAAACCGACAAAACAAACACATTTACCTACCAAAACCCATTTATTTTTAAACCCTTTATTTTAGTAAAAAGCTCGGTTTTCTTGTGACAATCTTTATCAAAAAAAAAATGAACTATAGCAATAAACAAACAATTTCCTCAAAGAAACTTTGTTTGAAAATACTTTGTTTGAATAAAAGTTACAAAAACAAAAAGTTTTACGACGACCGACGCTTTTTACGCTTTTAGCCCTTTTTACTAACCACTAACCCAAAACCACCTACTTTTAACCCAAGCCTAACCCTTCCCCAAGTCCTCTTGATATTTACAAAGGTCTATAGTTAAAACTGAGGAGGATTGATTGTTTGGCAAGTGATGCGGATTGGTTAAGTATATTTTAAGCCCTTTTTACACGTTAGTCAAGATTTAAATTTATAAAACACGATATTTTACTAACACCAAACACACATATGGGCAAATGCACCCATCGTGAGCGTAGTATAGTGTTGGCCAGATACCAAGGTCGTCCAAGGACACAAGAGCTTTTAGTACCGGTTTATCCTCAACGTCTAATCAAATCAAAAGTTTAGAAAAAAGGTTTTAAACAAGAAAAATAAAAACTAACTAAAATGCTGAAAAATAAAATAAAAATAAAAACACATAGACAAGATGAATCACTTGGCTCCGACTCGTGTTTAGTGTAACCTTTGATTATTTCTGCACTTTTGCACTTTTTAAGAGATTATCTTAGTTATTGTAGTAGGCCCCTCTTTTGAAGGTGACGTTACCCTCAACCCAGTAGTTTGAGTCAGCAAGGATACAATCCTAAAGGGTCGGATTATTGAAAGATAATTAATTAAGTTATTAATGCATATTATGGTAGGCCCTCTTTTGGAGGTGACGTTACCCTCGACTAAGTAGTCTGAGTCAGCAGGGATACAGTCCTAAGTAGCCGGGTTAAAGTATTAATAGTAGCTTACATATGAGGGGATCAAAGAGTTTGGACCCCCGCCATCCAATACCGGTGGGTATTGAAGGAGGTCCTACTAAATTTGACCCAGGTCCTTTGCAGGATCTATACACTGAACAATGGCAAGACTCTTACCAAACCGTTCCCTTAACCCCCGACCAGGTAGCCAACATACCTCCATATAGACCGTGGAGATATGAATGGTGAAAATCTTTTATTTTATATAGACAGTAAAATAATGCCAAGACACCACGGACAAACGATAAGGAAGAATCACCTTCAACATAAGAAACTAGTTATTAAAGTCATTAATACATAACCAAGTAAAAAGTGCGAAAAGATTAAAAATAAAAAGTATTACACTAGACACTTGTCTTCACCAAGTGATGTAAGAGACTTAGGAAAACATGGCCTTTGATTGTTAAGAACTCTTACGATCAATCTTGGATCCCGAGACGACTCACACACTCTATGATGGACAATGGATGATGGTGGTGGATGATGGTGTTGTGATGGTGGTGGGTGGTGGGTGAAGTGTGAGAGAGTTGGTGTGCCAAGGGATGGTTTGCAAATGAGCCAAGCACCCATATTTATAGCCTGATCAGTAGCTCGGGCACGGCCCCGTGTCCATCCTTCTTCTATGTCTTCATTAATTGCTCTTGTCTGCATTAGTTGACCATGGCCCCGTGTCTGCTGGGCACGACCCCGTGTGAAGAAGCGTATCTGTACTATCAAGATTTGTCTGGATTCTGCGAATCTTATAGTTGACCACGGCCCTGTGTCCGCTGAGCACGACCCCGTGGTGGGTAATAGAAGCTTCCACAGCTTTGTCTTTTATGCTGACACTTGGGCACGCCCCCGTGTTCACTGAGCATGGGGCGTGTTCAGCCTTCTGATCTCTTGTTTTGCTTGGGAAGATGCTTTCGGGGAGGTCGGGCATGCTACGTTTGTTCCTTTTCTTGTATTTATGTTAGATTTGGCTGTCTTTTTGCTTCTTTTGTTAATTTGAGCTCATTTAATCCTGAAAATACAAAAGGAAGACAAAAGCACATTTTTTCCAACATTAGTACTAAAAAAGGGTTAGTTTTATGCCATAATTGATGTAATTTATATGTTGCATTTTGTGCACATCAAATACCCCCACACTTGAATCTTTGCTTGTCCTCAAGCAAAACTCTTTATAATGTGGCTTTACACTCTCAAATGGAATGGGTAGAAAAGAAGGTTTTTGGGCTTGTCATAGAGTGTCGGGATTTCCAAGATTCTTTATTAAGTTTTATTTTTATTTATTTACAATCCTATTCGTCATGATTTGTTTAAAACTTTTCATAAGATAAATTACTTATTAGGGCATAACATGCTTCGTTAAAATTCTATTTATATACAAGTTCACATACCTCACGGGGATCACTCAACACTCGGCCGAAGATGTATTTTAGTGAATCACTCGAGAGCGGCATGGAACTTAATCGTACCATAGGCTTGCCAAGCAATCAATCCTCCTCCTTTTTAACTATAAACCTTTGTAAATATCAAGAGGACTTTTGGGTGAAGGGTTAGGCTTGGGTTAAAGGTAGGTGGTTGGGTTAGTGGTTAGTAGAAAAGGGCGAAAAGCGTAAAGAGCATCGGTTTTTCGTAAGACTTTATATTTTTGCAATTTTTATTTTGGTGAAGCTATTATTCATACAAAGTTATTTTTTTTATGAACTTGCTTGTTTATTTCTTTCGCTTCATCATCAACACATTTTTTTCCTTTCTTTTTTTTATTTTTTTTTGAAAAAAGTCATA
The DNA here is from genome assembly GCA_030545235.1 of Helianthus tuberosus. Taxonomy (NCBI): domain Eukaryota; kingdom Viridiplantae; phylum Streptophyta; class Magnoliopsida; order Asterales; family Asteraceae; genus Helianthus; species Helianthus tuberosus. The sequence continues at coordinate 117,585,214 of CM060358.1, read as the reverse complement.
AGAAAAACCGAGCTTATTACTAAAACAAATGGTTAAAAATAAAAAGGGTTTTGGTGGGTGAAAGGGTGTTTGGTTTGGGTTAAGAAATGAAAAGGTTTAGGCTCAAAGGGATTAACTAGGGGGATTTTGGGTAGGTGGTAAAAAAAAAGAAAAATAATGGTGTAGAAATAAAAAGGGGTTAGTCCTAATGCCTCCATCATTTACTTACTTGGGTTTAAGTTGGTAAGGACCGGAAATGTATCGTCGTGGCAAGTTCTAGAGTTGTAAGAACCAAGCGGCTATTCACACAAGAAACGGAAAATGAGCATTTAGTTTAAAGATATCTATTTGTATGCTCAATAAAGGCTCAAAACTCACTTTTGTGGGAATGGGTTTTTATGTGATCAAGTATATATAATCAAATTTTAACTAAGCTTGTCATGCCTTTTCATAATTATCTCATGTTGGTTCTTTTTATCACGACGCTATCGGTTGTAAATTTGTAAAAATATAACCTTTTTTAGAACTTGAATTTCCCAAGTTAAACCTAGACAAGTAAAAAAAATGAAATTTTTTTTTGAAAAAATTTGGGGTGATTAGCAGTTCCAATAGAGTTTTGTGTAAGGCTTGTGATTAGGAGTTGCGAGATTCAAAGCTTTAGCATCCCCCCCCCCCCCACACTTAAATTACACATTGTCCTCAATGTGTCCCAAAAATAAGTTTTTAGGTTGATTGAATGTGTAAAAATGTGAGAAAAAGCAAGATTTTGTGTTACTGGGTGTCTGGACAAGGCCCCGTGGTGTCCGAGCACGGCCCCGTGTTCAGTCGCCAGTAACAAAAAATGTAAAAAGAAACAGAAGCCTGGACAAGGGGGCGTGTTGGGTGAACACGGCCCGTGTCCAGTTTACCTGAACTGGGCATTTTCTGCAGACTGTGCAGCACGGGGCCGTGTTGAGTGGACACGACCCGTGCTGAACATGCTGTAATGAAGAAAATTTCGTCGGATGGCCCTGTTTTCGTGCATGGGGTGCTGGTTCAAGCTTCCCTTGTTATCCTTCACCATCCCGAGTGTGTTTTATTCCTGAAAATTAAAATTAGACTAGAAAACATAAAAATTATTCTAAACTAAACTAAGGATAGTTCCGCGGAATGCCTCCGTGGTGCGCCACGTTTATAAGGGTCCTTGGCTAGACCCGAAGCCTGTTCATATGGTACCCAAGTGGGATGTTTTGCATCCCATGCTACACCGTCGGAGAGCGTCATCCAAGCTTGAGTCTATGACCTTCATGTAGTTGACCGGGTCTTCGTATTCTACTCTTTTTCCAACTCCAAACTTCACTTCCTCGTCCCCAAACTTCAATGTTAATGTTCCGTCATTCATGTATACCACTGCTTGGGCTGTGGCTAGAAATGGCCTCCCTAAGATGAGAGGGACTTCGGTGTCTTCTTCCATGTCTAGTATGACAAAGTCGGCTCGGAAGACGAAATTGTCGACTTTGACCAATAGATTCTCGACGACACCTTGTGGATATTTGACGGATCTGTCGGCAAGTTGTATGCTCATCTTTGTAGGGCTCGTTTTTCCTAGGCCGAGTCGTTTGAACATTGAAGCGGGAATGAGGTTGATGCTAGCCCCAAGATCGGCTAGCGCATTGCTAATGGGGGATCCCCCAATTGAGTAGTAAGGAATCGTGAAGCTTCCAGGATCAATCTTCTTTTGCGGGAGTTTGTTGAGTAGTAAGGCGGAGCATTCTTCGCCTAAGTTAACTAATTGCAATGATTCAATTTTCCTTTTATGAGTGAGGAAGTCCCTCATAAATTTTGAATATTTAGGCATTTGGGTTAGGACTTCGATAAATGGAATATTAACATGCAATTGTTTTAGTAAATTTTCGAACTTTGCGAATTGCTCATCGGTCTTTTGACGAATTAACCGTCCGGGGTATGGAACCGGAGGAGTCTTAGTGGGATCTTGGTTTGGTGGAGAAGCCTTTTCTGGTTGGGACGTGAGTGGAGTTGTGGTATGGCTGGATTGGCTTCTTTCAGCTGGCGGTAATGGAGCCTCCTCGGGACCCACGGTTCGGTTTCTCAATAGATGTACTTGCGCTCTTGGGTTGGTTTTGTTATTACTCGGTAATGCGCCTTGTGGTCTCTCGGAGAAATTTTGAGCTATTTGATTTAATTGTTTTTCAATGTTTTGAATGCTAGCTTGTTGATTTCTGAAATTCGATTCCAATTGCTGAAATCGATCCGAGTTTTTCTTTTCGGTGTCGGAGATGAGGCGAGATACAGTATCTTCAAGCCTTTCTCATCCACCTTGTTGTTGAGAAAATTTTTGTGGTTGTTGTAAGTTAGTTCGTTGGTTTTGTTGGTTACTACTATTGCCGGGATCTCTCCAACCAAGGTTAGGGTGGTTACGCCATCCTTGGTTGTAGGTACCCGTTGGAGGACCCGACGGCCAAGGTCGATTATCAATGTAGTTTACCACTTCCGTTTGATCATGTAATTCTTTCATACAACTCCAATTTTCATGTGGTCCACCACACCCCTCACAAGCCATAACCGAGACCGTTTTTGCCATTTCTAACTTTTTGATTTTTGAAGAAAGGGCCTCAATTTGGGCTTGTAAAGAAGTGCTTTCATCAACCTTATGGGCGTCCGGGGCAATAGATTTTTTGCTTCGGGGAGTGTGCCACTGAAAATTGGTTTGAGCAATTTCCCCAGGAAAACCAGTAAACAACACAACACAACTAGCTTCCTCAGTAACCGCATGCTAAATTTCGGGACGAAATTTCTTTTAAGTTGGGGATAATGTGACAACCCGAGTTCTCAAGGTGTCTACTCGACTTAATGCTTGCTTACAAAGTGTTGTTTATATAATTATAAGGTGTGCCTTATGAGTGTGTATGTTAATATATGGTTTATATTAATATATGGTTGTATAATTAATAAAATGGAACTTTGTCTAATACCCGAAACACCCACCTATTATTTTGTGTTAATATTATATGTTTCATATAGTTAGTTAATGTTGACCCACACCCGAAACCCTCCCTACCTGAAACACCCTCTCCACCTGAAAACCCCACCTCACGAAATCCCTTTGGATTTCATCGGAGATGTTGGGCCCAAAGTCAAACGCGGCCCAATGGCCTGATTTGATTGATTTAACACGTTAAGGTTACGAAACATTTATTGTTAAACCCTAGCTTTGAAACGGCAGTTCCTTCTCTTTTGCAAGTCCTTTCCCTGCAATCATATCTCTCGATCTCGTGGTTAGTGCATTACCTTTACTGTAAATTGTTGCTAGTTACATGTAGGTATAGTTATTTGGTATATGTATGAACCATCATGGGTATTGCACATACATAGCAATGAATGGATTTGTCAGCCCACTATACATAAATCGGTCCAATCATAATCATCCTCTGAATGCTTTATCAAGTTGTCGGCCATTGTTTGTGTTAATAATGATAATTACTTGGGACAATGTGTGCTATTGTTATGTGATTCCGTGAATTGATAACTATGATGATTGGGATGTGGGCTGAATAACATGTGAATGGTACCGATATACATACATAAATACTAGATGATTCTTTATGTGCTGATTGACTAACAGAAGTAATATGATGATGTGTTGACTATTGATAATGATCAATTAATATGAATTGTCAGATTAGATAAAGAGTAATTTTATGTAGAATAAACGAAGTGTTGATGTCTTGCTGCTGAAGTTGGGATATATGTTTACACATATGGGCCGAATGATTGGGTTAGTTGAATTAGGTGCTTGACAAAATAATGATTGCAAACTGGTTTTTTATAAATTGTTATGATTGAGCGATTACTTGTTGAAGCCGTGGAAACTGTTATTGATGAAAACACTACCAGACGAAAACACAGGAACCAGACGAAAACACTAAGTGTTTTCATCATACTTCAAGTCGACGAAAACCCTTGGGATTTCGTCGCCCAAAGGGTTTTCGCCAGGAAAGGGTTTTCGTCACATTTATTTCATCGAATGTTATGAATATTAACTTTGTTAACTCTGTTAAATTATGTAATCCTGTAAAATATGTAACTCTGTTAAACACATAAACTCCTGTTAAGTTGTTAAGTTGTTAACTTTATTTGTTTGTTAACTCTGTTAGATAATTAACAGTGTTAGTTTATTATTCTTGTTAAGTGGTTCACTTTGTTAAGCGTGTTAACCCTGTCAAGTATGTTAATGGATAACCATGTTAGACTAAACTGAGAAAGATATTTATGTGAGGCATGAAGTGTGTGGATTGGATTAACTGTTACGTGATACATGATTGATACATGATGATAACTACCAAGCACTATGTGACATTTGATTTCATGCGAGTTCTAGCGAACGTAAACTGATTGTGTATACGTGCGTACTATAGGCCGTGACTGATTATTTGTGAGCACATACTTTAGCATACCGAGCAAACCAAGGTGAGTTCACACTCTATCCAAGGCATGGGATTCCCAATGGTTGGTAATGGGTTAAAGAACTGAACGGTAACTACAAACTTGCGTATTCCCCATACAACAGGATACGTACGACCATAAGACCATCACTCTATCATTTGAAGTCCCTCATTTATCGACTTAATCGCCGAGGCCTATGTCGAGCGGGTCATTAGTAGATAGCGCTATTTGGTTTAACAAACCTCACACCGTGTCGTCCGAACGGGCATGTACTAATGGACTATGGGCAAAGGGTCAATGCTGATAGACATTGACTAAGGGCACCTCTTACATTTTCGTAGCAGTCGATACGCGTGGTCTAGTAACACATGGGAAGCCCCCACTATTCTTCGCAAACATGTCTGGGAGACCGCGATGCGAATTAATACGATACATGGTTTACAAAACGAACTTATGATTTATGAAACGAATGCTATACCTAAACAACCAACTGTGAACTCGCTCAACTTTGTTGTTAATTCGTTGCTACATGCCTTGCAGGTCGTTAGGTACTCATGGAGCTTGCACAGGGAGGCGTGGTCATTGTGGGACATGGCAGTGTGTGCCATGCTAAGAACATTACTTTATTTCGTACTTAATACTTATATTGGGTTTTTACAATTATGCTTCCGCTAAACACTTAACTACGTTTTGGTTTGAAACACCTTTCATATTGTGTGGTTGAATTTTTACGTATTACTTGTTATGTTCAATATGATTGGTGGCTTGATCCTGGTCAGTCACGCCTCCAAGCGGTGATACTCCGCGTGTGGATTTTGGGGGTGTGACAGATTGGTATCAGAGCCATTGGTTATACTGAACTTGGTTTTAATAAGGGGAAAAAGTTTTTGTTAAAACTAGACTATAACCTGTACAGTGCTCATTGATCTACAACGACGCTTCGCTCCACGTGCAAGACTCAACATTCTAGGTGATATGATTTATGTTTACATTGCCTACTTGCTAGATTACATAGAACTTTGCTCATCGTATGCTTAGATAAACATAGCAACTATTAATTGAAAACACTTGTGTGCTTACTCTCTTCTGTCATCGCACTTTCGCAAACCTTTCTCACTCATGTTTCCTTTGATATGAAGATCATGAGTGGACGTGTTAACCTAACTCAAGCCCAGTTGGCGGCTTTGATCACTGAACAAGTTACTGCAGCACTCGCAGCTGCCCAGGCAGGAGGTATAGCCTGCCATCACAACTTACTCTAGGATCCTTATATCCTACTCCCATAACCCAACACTTGTGCTTAATTTTGTTTACTCTTACGCACACGACAGGTCAACACGCTCAGCCACCTGTGTGCACATTCAAGACTTTTATGGACCGTCGTCCTACTACTTTCAGTGGCACTGAAGGGGCCGTTGGACTCCTCCACTGGTTCGAGAAGCTCGAATAGGTCTTCGAAATGTGTGAATGCCCCGAGGCTCGTAAGGTGAAATATGCCACTGGTACTCTCGAAGGCACTGCGCTAACTTGGTGGAACGCGCAAGTTCAGATGCTGGGGCTGGCGGCTGCTAATGCCACCCCATGGAATGATTTTAAGGAACTGATCAAACGTGAATACTGTAGTCGTGATGACATCCACAAGCTGGAAGTGGAGTTCTTTAACCTGAAGATGACGGGGTCAGAGATAGAAGCGTACACGAAACGATCCAACGAACTAGCAGTGTTGTGTCCAACTATGGTGGATCCTCTCATCAAGCGCATTGAGCTGTACCTCAAAGGCTTAGTACCAGAGATTCAAAGTCATGTGACTTCTGCCGACCTTGCTACCATCCAGGATGTCACTCGTCTTGCTCATCGTCTCACGGACCAGGCATTGGAACAGAACAAGCTGCCTAAGCGTATTGGTGCTACTGCTACTACTACTTCTGCTATTCCCAGTGACAATAAAAGAAAGTGGGATGGAACCTCCAGCAAGGGTTTGACTTCAGTTCTGTCCCAGGCATAGCAACGAAAGATTGATGACTATCAGAGCCCTGGTCAGCAATCTTCTGGTAGTCAAGGGCAGGGTGGATATCGAGGAAACCTTCCGAAGTGCAACAAATGCAACAGACACCACAATGGTCAGTGCAACAGGGGTCATTGCCAGAGGTGTCTCAAGATGGGTCATGAAGCTAAGGATTGCAGGAGCTCACGACCTGCGAATCAGAACCAACAACAACAACCACCAGCTCCACAGAACCAGCAGCGACAACGAGGTAACAGGGGATGCTTTCAGTGTGGTGCTGAAGGCCACTTCAAGCGGGACTGCCCCTAGTTAAATCAAAATCCGAACAACAACAATAATCAGGGCAATGGGAACAACAACGGGGGAAACAATGATGGAAACAATGGTGCCAGGGGTCGAGTGTTCGTGTTGGGTCAGGGTGACGCAAGGAATGATCCTAACGTGGTGATGGGTAAGTTCCTTCTCGACGACTTTTATGTTACTGTTTTATTTGATTCGGGTGCCGATACCAGTTATGTGTCTCTAAAAGTTAGTCAAATGCTTAAACGCACACCAACTCCCTTAAACACCAAGCATGTCGTAGAGTTAGCAAACGGTAAGAGTGTAGAAGCCACACACATAGTTAAGGGTTGTAATCTCGCCTTAGCTGGTCAGACCTTCTCTATCGATCTCATTCCTATAGTTCTGGGTAGTTTCGACATCGTCATTGGGATGGATTGGTTATCACAACAGCAAGCAGAGATCCTATGCAAAGAGAAGATTATTCGTATTCCCCGTTCTGGCAAGGAACCTCTCGAAATTCAAGGCGACAAGAGTGGTGTTGTGGTGGGCATCATCTCCTTTCTGAAGGCCCATAAGTGTTTGCAAAAGGGCCACACCGCTATCTTAGCGCTCGTTACTGACCCATCAACGAGAGAGAAGAGAATTGAGGATATTCCAGTTGTACGCGATTTTCCTCAAGTGTTTCCTGAAGATTTACCTGGTCTTCCGCCTCATCGCCAGGTCAAATTCCAAATCGAGCTAGCTCCTGGAGCAGCACCCATAGCTCGAGCACCTTATCCCTTAGCTCCAACCAAACTGGAAGAACTGTCTAAGCAATTGAAAGAACTCTTGGAAAAGGGTTTCATTCGTCCTAGCTCTTCGCCCTGGGGAGCTCCAGTATTATTTGTGAAGAAGAAAGACGGTACCTTCCGCATGTGCATAGATTACCGTGAACTGAACAAGGTGACCGTGAAGAATCGCTATCCTATCCCATGCATTGACGACTTGTTCGATCAGCTGCAAGGGTCGAGCTACTATTCAAAGATTGATCTGAGGTCAGGCTACCATCAACTGAGAGTCCGGGATGAGGACGTCTCCAAAACAGCATTCAGAACACGCTACGGCCATTACGAGTTTCTGGTCATGCCATTCGGGTTAACAAACGCGCCTGCAGTCTTCATGGATCTTATGAACAGAGTGTGCAAGCCTTACTTGGATAAGTTTGTTATTGTTTTCATCGACGACATCCTGATCTATTCTAAGAGTCAGGAGGAACACGAGCAGCATCTGCGGATTATTTTGGAACTGCTTCGAACAGAGCAACTTTATGCTAAGTTTTCGAAATGCGACTTCTGGCTTTGTGAAGTCCATTTCCTAGGCCACGTGGTAAACAAGGATGGGATTCATGTTGATCCATCTAAGGTAGACTCGATTAAGAACTGGCCTGCACCGCATACACCAACAGAAATCCGCCACTTCTTGGGTTTGGCGGGCTACTACAGAAGGTTTATCAAAGACTTTTCCAAGATTGCGCAGCCGCTTACTTCACTAACTCAGAAAGGCGTTATCTATCATTGGGGTAATACATAGGAATCAGCATTTCAGCACCTAAAGGATAGGCTTTGTAGCGCCCCTATTCTTTCATTACCCGAGGGCACAGACGATTTCGTGGTTTATTGTGACGCATCAATTCAGGGTCTTGGTTGTGTATTGATGCAACGGGATAAAGTCATTGCTTACGCCTCGCGCCAACTCAAGATTCACGAAAGGAATTACACTACACACGATCTGGAGCTGGGAGCTGTTGTTTTCGCACTCAAGATATGGAGACATTACCTGTACGGTACCAAGTGCACTATCTACACCGATCACAGGAGTCTCGAGCATATCTTCAAGCAAAAGGAATTGAACATGCGACAACGTCAATAGGTCGAGCTATTGAATGATTATGAATGTGCCATCAAGTACCATCCGGGCAAGGCAAATGTTGTAGCTGATGCCCTCAGTCGAAAAGATACTGCACCTAAGCGCGTGCGGGCACTACAACTTACCATCCAGTCTAGTCTTCCTGCACAGATACGAGATGCTCAGGTAGAAGCATTGAAACCAGAAAACGTCAAGGCTGAAGCCCTACGCGGCTCAAGGCAACGGTTAGAACAAAAGGAAAATGGAGCCTATTATGTAACAGGACGCATCTGGGTTCCACACTATGGAAACTTACGCGAGCTTGTGATGGATGAAGCGCATAAGTCTCGTTACTCGGTACATCCTCGTTCGGATAAGATGTACCATGATCTCAGAACTACGTATTGGTGGCCTAGCATGAAAGCTCACATAGTAACTTACGTTAGCAAATGTTTGACTTGTGCGAGAGTCAAGACCGAATACCAGAAACCATCAGGCCTACTCCAACAACCAGAGATTCCACAATAGAAATGGGAGCAAATTTCCATGGATTTTGTTACTGGCCTGCCTAGATCTCAACGTGGGAATGATACTATTTGGGTGATCGTGGATCGACTCACAAAGTCTGCACACTTCTTGGCTATCAAGGAAATGGATAAGTTCTCCACTATAGCAGACGTCTACCTTAAGGAAGTTGTCTCGCGGCATGGGGTGCCAACCACTATTATCTCTGATCGTGATGCACATTTTACTTCTAAACTGTGGCAAGCGATGCACAAATCTTTTGGCTCTCGGTTAGACATGAGCACAGCTTACCATCCGCAAACAGATGGGCAGTCTGAACGCACTATCTAAACTCTAGAAGACATGCTTCGGGCATGTGTAATCGATTTCGGCAACGGCTGGAAATACATCTCCCTTTAGTAGAGTTTTCGTATAATAACAGTTACCACACCAGCATTCAAGCCGCTCCATTTGAGGCATTGTACGGGCGTAAATGCCGATCACCTCTTTGTTGGGCAGAGGTGGGTGATAGTCAGATCACAGGTCCAGAACTGGTAGTAGACGCAACGGAAAGGATTGCACAGATACGACAACGCATGGCGGCAGCTCGCGACCGTCAGAAAGCCTACGCAAACAAGCGTCGGAAACCACTCGAGTTCCAAGTTGGGGATCGAATGATACTCAAAGTTTCACCCTGGAAGGGTGTGGTTCGTTTTGGCAAACGGGGCAAACTCAATCCGCGTTATGTCGGACCGTTCGAAATCATCGAGAAAATAGGCAAACTGGCCTACAAACTAAACCTACCCGTAGAACTCAGTGCAGTTCACAACGTTTTTCACGTGTCGAATCTGAAGAAGTGTCTGTGAGATGAGACCCTCATAGTTCCTTTGAAGGAGCTCACTATCGACGATCAGTTGCGATTCGTCGAGGAACCAGTTTAAATAACGGATCGAGATGTTAAGGTCCTCAAGCGCACAAGAATACCTCTTGTTCGAGTTCGTTGGAACTCCCGTCGTGGCCCAGAGTTTACCTGGGAACGAGAAGATCAAATGAAACTCAAGTATCCCCAGTTATTCGGAAACAGTGCAACCACTACTGAGGCTGAAGCTACTACAGAATTTCGGGATGAAATTCCAAATCAACGGGGGGATGATGTGACACCCCAGGAAAACCAGTAAACAACACAACACAACTAGCTTCCTCAGTAACCGCATGCTAAATTTCGGGACAAAATTTCTTTTAAGTTGGGGATAATGTGACAACCCGAGTTCTCAAGGTCTCTACTCGACTTAATGCTTGCTTACAAAGTGTTGTTTATATAATTATAAGGTGTGCCTTATGAGTGTGTATGTCAATAAATGGTTTATATTAATATATGGTTGTATAATTAATAAAATGGAACTTTGTCTAATACCCGAAACACCCACCTATTATTCTGTGTTAATATTATATGTTTCATATAGTTAGTTATTGTTGACCCACACCCGAAACCCTCCCTACCTGAAACACCCTCTCCACCCGAAAACCCCACCTCACGAAATCCCTTTGGATTTCATCGGAGATGTTGGGCCCAAAGTCAAACGCGGCCCAATGGCCTGATTTGTTTGATTTAACACGTTAAGGTTACCAAACAGTTTATTATTAAACCCTAGCTTTGAAACGGCAGTTCCTTCTCTTTTGCAAGTCCTTTCCCTGCAATCATATCTCTCGATCTCGTGGTTAGTGCATTACCTTTACTGTAAATTGTTGCTAGTTACATGTAGGTATAGTTATTTAGTATATGTATGAAACATCATGGGTATTGCACATACATAGCAATGAATGGATTTGTCAGCCCACTATACATAAATCGGTCCAATCATAATTATCCTCTGAATGCTTTATCAAGTTGTCGGCCATTGTTTGTGTTAATAATGATAATTACTTGGGACAATGTGTGCTATTGTTATGTGATTCTGTGAATTGATAACTATGATGATTGGGATGTGGGCCGAATAACATGTGAATGGTATCGATATACATACATAAATACTAGATGATTCTTTATGTGCTGATTGACTAACAGAAGTAATATGATGATGTGTTGACTATTGATAATGATCAATTAATATGAATTGTCAGATTAGATAAAGAGTAATTTTATGTGGAATAAACGAAGTGTTGATGTCTTGCTGTTGAAGTTGGGATATGTGTTTACACATATGGGCCGAATGATTGGGTTAGTTGAATTAGGTGCTTGACAAAATAATGATTGCAAACTGGTTTTTTATAAACTGTTATGATTGAGCGATTACTTATTGAAGCCGTGGAAACTGTTATTGATGAAAACACTACCAGACGAAAACACAGGAACCAGACGAAAACACTAAGTGTTTTCGTCATACTTCAAGTCGACGAAAACCCTTGGGATTTCGTCGCCCAAAGGGTTTTCGCCAGGAAAGGGTTTTCGTCACATTTATTTCATCGAATGTTATGAATATTAACTCTGTTAAATTATGTAATCCTGTAAAATATGTAACTCTGTTAAACACGTAAACTCCTTTTAAGTTGTTAAGTTGATAACTTTATTTGTTTGTTAACTCTGTTAGATAATTAACACTGTTAGTTTATTATTCTTGTTAAGTGCTTCACTTTGTTAAGCCTGTTAACCCTGTCAAGTATGTTAATGGATAACCATGTTAGACTAAACTGAGAAAGATATTTATGGGAGGCATGAAGTGTGTGGATTGGATTAGCTGTTACGTGATACATGATTGATATATGATGATAACTACCAAGCACTATGTGACATTAGATTTCATGCGAGTTCTAGCGAACGTAAACTGATTGTGTATACGTGCGTACTATAGGTCGTGACTGATTATTTGTGAGCACATAGTTTAGCATACCGAGCAAACCAAGGTGAGTTCACACTCTGTCCAAGGCATGGGATTCCCAAGGGTTGGGAATGGGTTAAAGAACTGAACGGTAACTACAAACTTGCGTATTCCCCATACAACAGGATACGTACGACCATAAGACCATCACTCTATCATTTGAAGTCCCTCATTTATCGACTTAATCGCCGAGGCCTATGGCGAGCGGGTCATTAGTAGATAGCGCTATTAGGTTTAACAAACCTCACACCGTGTCGTCCGAACGGGTGTGTACTAATGGACTATGGGCAAAGGGTCAATGCTGATAGACATTGACTTAGGGCACCTCTTACATTTTCGTAGCAGTCGATACGCATGGTCTAGTAACACATGGGAAGCCCCCACTATTCTTCGCAAACATGTCTGGGAGACCGCGATACGAATTAATACGATACATGGTTTACAAAACGAACATATGATTTACGAAACGAATGCTATACCTAAACAACCAACTGTGAACTCGTTCAACTTTGTTGTTGATTCGTTGCTACATGCCTTGCAGGTCGTTAGGTACTCATGGAGCTTGCACAGGGAGGCGTGGTCATTGTGGGACATGGCAGTGTGTGCCATGTTAAGAACATTACTTTATTTCGTACTTAATACTTATATTGGGTTTTTACAATTATGCTTCCGCTAAACACTAAACTACGTTTTGGTTTGAAACACCTTTCATATTGTGTGGTTGAATTTTTACGTATTACTTGTTATGTTCAATATGATTGGTGGCTTGATCCAGGTCAGTCACACCTCCAAGCGGTGATACTCCGCGTGTGGATTTTGGGGGTGTGACAACCAAACACACATATGGGCAAGTGCCCCCATCGTGAGCGTAGTATAGTGTTGGCAAGATACCGAGGTCGTCCAAGGACACAAGAGCTTTTAGTACCGGTTTATCCTCAACGTCTAATCAAATCAAAAGTTTAGAAAAAAGGTTTTAAACAAGAAAAATAAAAGCTAACTAAAATGCTGAAAAATAAAATAAGAATAAAAACAGATAGACAAGATGAATCACTTGGCTCCGACTCGTGTTTAGTGTAACCTTTGATTATTTCCACACTTTTCTAATTTTTAAGAGATTATCTTAGTTATTATAGTAGGCCCCTCTTTTGAAGGTGACGTTACCCTCAACCCAGTAGTTTGAGTCAGCAAGGATAAAATCCTAAAGAGTCAGATTATTGAAAGATAATTAATTATGTTATTAATGCATATTATGGTAGGCTCCTCTTTTGGAGGTGACGTTACCCTCGGCTAAGTAGTCTGAGTCAGCAGGGATACAGTCCTAAGTAGCCGGGTTAAAGTATTAATAATAGCTTACATATGAGGGGATCAAAGAGTTTGGACCCCCGCCATCCAATACCGGTGGGTATTGAAGGAGGTCCTACTAAATTTGACCCAGGTCCTTTGCAGGATCTATACACTGAACAATGGCAAGACTCTTACCAAACCGTTCCCTTAACCCTCGACCAGGTAGCCAACATACCTCCATATAGAATATGGAGATATGAATGGTGAAAATCTTTTATTTTATATAGACAGTAAAATAATGCCAAGACACCACGGAAAAACGATAAGGAAGAATCACCTTCAACATAAGAAACTAGTTATTAAAGTCATTAATACATAACCAAGTAAAAAGTGCGAAAAGATTAAAAATAAAAAGTATTACACTAGACACTTGTCCAGTGGGCACGGCCCCGTGTCCATCCTTCTTCTCTGTCTTCATTAACTGCTCTTGTCTGCATTAGTTGACCACGGCCCCGTGTCTGCTAGGCACGACCCCGTGTGCAGAAGCGTATCTGTACTATCAAGATTTGCCTGGATTCTGTGAATCTTATAGTTGACCACAGCCCCATGTCCGCTGAGCACGGCCCCGTGGTGGGCAATAGAAGCTTCTACAGCTTTGTCTTTTATGCTGACACTTGGGCACGCCCCCATGTTCACTTAGCACGGGACGTGTTCAGCCTTCTGATCTCTTGTTTTGCTTGGGAAGATGGTTTCGGGGAGGTCGGGCATGCTACGTTTGTTCCTTTTCTTGTATTTATGTTAGATTTGGTTGTCTTTTTGCTTCTTTTGTTAATTTGAGCTCTTTTAATCCTGAAAATACAAAAGGAAGACAAAAGCACACTTTTTCCAACATTAGTACTAAAAAATGGTTAGTTTTATGCCACAATTGATGTAATTTATATGTTGCATTTTGTGCACATCAGCAAGCATATGGTAGAAGTAAGTTCCATGCAGGTCTTGAGTGTTTCACAAATATACATCTTCGGCCGAGTGTTGAGTGATCTCCCGTGAGGTATGTGAACTTGTATATAAATGAAATTTTAAAGAGGCATGTTATGCCCAAATAGGTAATTTCTCTTATGAAACATTCTAAATAAATCATAATGAATAGGATTGTAAATAACGTAAAAATAAAGCCTAATAAAAGATCTTGGATTCCCGACACTCAAGACAAGCCCAAAACTTCTCTTCTACCCATTCCATTTGGGAGTGTAAGCCACGTTATAAAGAGTTTTGCTTAAGGACAAGCAAAAATTCAAGTGTATAGGTATTTGATGTGTGTAAAATGCAACATATAAATTACATCAATTGAGGCATAAAACTAACCCTTTTTTAGTACTAATGTTGGAAAAAGTGTGCTTTTGTCTCTCTTTTGTATTTTCAGGACTAAATGAGCGTAAATGAACAAAAGAAACAAATATGCAGCAAAATCTAACATAAATACAAGAAAAGGAATAAACGTGGCATGCCCGACCCCTCGATAACATCTTCCCAAGCAAAAACAAAGAAACAGAAGGCTGACCACGGCCACGTGCCCAGCGGACACAGGGGCGTGGCCAGTTGCCTTAAGAAAAGACAAAGTTATAGAAGCTTCTATTCCCAGAACAGGGGCATGCCCAGCTCCACACGGGCCGTGGTCAACGCTAAGATTCGCAGAATGTTGCAAATCTTGATAGTACAGATACGTTACTGAACACGAGGTCGTGCACAGCGGACACGGGGGCGTGTGCAGCTAATGCAGACAAATTGCAATTAATGAAGAAAGAGAAAGAGGATGGACACGGGGCCGTGCCCAATGAACAAGGGGCCATGTTCTGGCGTTTGTGTAGGCTATAAATAGAGGTGCTTGGTTCACTTCAAAGGCATCCCTTGGCAAACCACCTCTCTCCCACTTCACCCACACTCCACCACCACTACAACCCACATCCACCACCATCATCCATCATCCATCTTAGAGTGTGTGTAGTAGTCTCGGGATCCAAGTTTGATAGTAAGAGTTCTTGACAATCCAAGGCCATGTTTGCCTAAGTCTCTTACATCACTTGGTGAAGACAAGCATTTAGTGTAATACTTTTGATTTTTAATCTTTTCGCACGTTTTATTTGGTTTTGTATTAATGACTTTAATAACTAGTTTTCTATGTTGAAGGTGAAACTATCTTATCATTTGTTCGTGGTGTCTTGGCATTATTTCACTGTCTATATAAAATAAAAGATTTTCACCATTTATATCTCTATGGTCTATATAGAGATATGTTGGCTACCGGGTCGGGGGTTAATGGAATGGTTTGGTAAGGTTCTTGCCTAGTTCATTGTATAGATCTTGCAAGGACCTGGGTCAAGCTTACTAGGACCTCCTTCAATACCCACTGTTATTGGATGGAGGGGTGCGAATGACTTGATCCCCTCATATGTAAACTACTATTAATACATTAACCCGGCTACTTGGGATTGTATCCCTGCTGACTCAAACCACTTAGCCGAGGGTAACGTCACCATCAAAAGAGGGGCCTACCACATTACGCATTAATAACTTAATTAATTATCTTTCAATATTCCGACCCTTTAGGATTGTATCCTTGCTGACTCAAACTACTGGGTTGAGGGTAACGTCACCTTCAAAAGAGGGGCCTACTACTATAACTAAGACAATCTCTTAAAAAGTGCAAAAGTGTGGAAATCATCAAAGGTTACACTAAAGGCGAGTCGGATCCAAGTGATTCATTTTGTCTATCTGTTTTTATTTTATTTTATTTTTCAGCATTTTTTGTTTTTATTTTCATGTTTAAAACGTTTTCTAAAATTTTGATTTGATTAGACGTTGAGGATAAACCGATACTAAAAGCTCTTGTGTCCTTGGACGACCTCGGTATCTTACCAATGCTATACTACGCTCACAATGGGTGCACTTGCCCATATGTGTGTTTAGTGTTAGTAGAGTATCGTGTTTTATAAATTTAAATCTTGACTAAAGTGTTAAAAAGGGCTTAAAATATTAATAAAAACATATCACGCTACACACGCATCAATGATGTCAGGTACATCAGCGAACCAATCATCGAACGGTATAGTGTCTCGTCGACTTTCTCTCCGGTGAGATCTGGGTTGATACCGTGATTAGTTGCTAATGGGGTGGACATTGGCGCCGTCTCGGACATCCCAAATTTCTCTAGAACGTCGTAAACGTACTTCGTTTGATGTATGAAAGTTCCCTCTGGCATCTGATCAACTTGTAGCCCTAGGAAGAACTTCATCTCACCCATTGACGACATCTCGAACTTCTGCTTCATCACTTGTTCAAATTCCTTGCAGAGTTCGTCGTTCGTTGACCAGAATATAATGTCAACAACATATATCTGAACGATCAGCAGATGACCAGCGACCTCCTTAGTGAAGAGTGTAGCATCCACCTTTCCTCGGATAAAGCCATTGGAGAGCAAGTGTTGAGAGAGCGTCTCGTACCAGGCTCTCGGTGCCTGATGCAAACCATACAGCGCTTTGTCCAGAAGGTAGACCTTGTCTTTGTGTATCGGGTCGGTAAAGCCCGGTGGCTGACCAACGTAGACCTCCTCTTTCACCTTTCCGTAAAGGAACGCCGACTTGACATCTAACTGGTAAACTTTAAATCCTTTCCATGAAGCGAAAGCAAGAAATATTCTGATGGCTTCGAGTCAGGCAACTGGAGCGTAAACTTCAGTGAAATCTATCCCGTCTTGCTGACTAAAACCCTGAACAATGAGTCGAGCTTTGTTTCTGACTATCACTCCTCGATCGTCTCTCTTGCATTTGAACACCCACTTGGTGTTTATTTTTCTGTGTCCATCAGGTAGGTCGACAAGTTTCCAAACTCCAAGCTTCTCAAATTGACCCAGCTCCTCTTGCATCGCATTTACCCACGATTCTTCCGTTAGTGCTTCTTTGTATGTTTGAGGTTCAATCAGCGAGATAAAGCAACTGAGTGGGAAATCAGTTTGTAATGGAGCAATTTTAGTATAAAAACATGTAAGGCCATGGTCAATTTGGCTTCTTGTTCGAACTCCTGATTGCAGTTCTCCTATAATCAACTCCTCAGTGTGATAAGACAGAGTCCTCGGCATAACTTCACCGGGAACGTTCACCTCGCCTTCCAAATTTGTGACATTCTGGTCCGCAACTTGTTCATCAACATGAACTGTCTGGTCTGAAGATTGGATCTGCTTCCCCTCTGATTATGAATCACCACGATCAAATATTGGGCTAACCGAGTCAGACTCTGAATCATCATTAACTGTCGTCTGATTTTCTGGAGCAGGCTCTTGTTTCGAAGTGTAAGTTTGCTGTAAATCATCACCTTCACCAGTGTGAATAGGACTAGCTTCATGATCATTGGAAGTTTGTTGACGTTAGAGGACTTTGCTGACAATCTACCCTGGGAAGCTTCATAATCCAGGAAGATCGAATGAATCCCATAAAGAATCATAATTGAATCGCCATGAGTCTGTGGACTTCTGTGGAGGCATAGTGTATCCTTGACATTCCATGTGTTGTGCTTCGATGATCCTCCTGAGACTTGGAACAAAGACTCATCTAAGTGGACTGGAATAGCCCATAAAGATACCTTCCAAATTCTTTGACCTAAATTTTCCATTAGGATCTAGAACTGTGCAGGGAGACCCGAATGGCTCTAGATATTCTAGATTAGGCTTGCGTTTGTTGAGGAACTCAAAACAGGTTTTATTATGCTTCTTCATAGTAAGTACCATGTTGAGAGTATAACAAGCGGCAGACACATCTTCTCCCCAAAAGTTAATGGGAAGCTTTGAATCAGCTAACATCGTCCGTGCCATTTCGATCAGCGTCCGATTCTTTCTTTCTGCAACTCCATTATGCTGTGGAATGTATGGTGCGCTGAACTCTTGCAATATACCTCTTATGTCGCAGAATTCTTCCATTTTGTTGTTTTTGAACTCCGTACCATTATCACATCATAATCTGCAAATGCGGGTCTAGTACAAGTTTTCTATCTTTCTGAACAACTTCAGCAAACTCTCAAATGTTTCATCTTTAGACTTCAGAAACATCATCGACGAAAATCTTGAATAATCATTGGTAACCACTAGGCAGTAAAGATCTCCAGTAATGCTCTTGACATTCACGGGACCGAAGAGATCCGTGTGAAGTCTTTTAAGTGGTTTCGAGGATGAGTTCACCAGTTTTTTAGGATGAGATTTCTTGTGTTGCTTTCCTTTCAGACAGCTAATACATTCTCCCTCCAGGTGAAAACTCTTCAGATGAACACCTTTAACAAGATCGTTATGCACCAGGTAGTTCATCTTATGTAGGTGAATGTGGCCCATTTTTTGATGCCACAGCACTGACTCCTTCTCGGTAGCTTTCGATACGAAACACTGAGGGTGACCAGTGGTAGTCATAGCAACGCTCATGTCCAACATGTACAGATCGTTTACCCTTGGTGCTCGCATTATGATCCACTCCTCGGGAATAACAAACCCCGGCTTCAGAATCAGACACTCCTTGTCAGTAAAATGCGTTGTGTACATCGTGTCACAAATCTGAGAAATGCTGAGCAAGTTGTTCTCCAGCACTGGTATGTAGTTGACTCTTTGAAATGTAACGACACCGTTAGATAACGTGCCCTCCCCAAAGATAGAAGGGTCTTTCGCCCTGTCATGTGCCGGGACGCTCCATTATCCATAATCCACTTTGAAATTGATCTTGGAAGCTCCTGCACATTTCACATTCAATTAGTTAGAAGTTAAAGCAACCCAAGCCTCCTTTGACTCGAGTAGCTCGACGTTAATCTGAGTTTTCGTTGTGTACAGTGGTGGGAAGTTTTTGTCGTTCATTTTCAAACTTTCCTCGGTTCCAATGTCAACCTCTTTGTATAGAAAGAATTCGTCCTTTTGAGGTTGACCAGATGGTTGAACCTTCTTTGGAACATATTTCTTGCCCGGTGGGGTCGAAGAAGTTTGCTTCTCAAGCTTTTTGTAAAAATCCAAAGGTACATTCATCTTAACCGATTTGGTTGAAGATGATAGTTTTGCAGCAGTATGAGAAACCTTTGGTTTTTACTCATTTGATATCTTTGCTTGAGATTTTGGCTTCCATGTTTGTTGTGGTGAAGCAACCCGTTTGTAAAAATGATCATTTTTCTTCACCACTTGTTCAACAGGTTTAGATTTGATTTTATCATGTTCATATTTTGAAATCTTCTTCTCAACAAACATACGGGCTTTGCCTTTGACATTATTTTTCTTTTTTGGATTTTCAACAACCCCAGACTTAGGTTTCAAATTGTTACACTTTCGTGCAATGTGACCAACTTGGTTACATTAGAACCAAGTATGGGTGTCAACATCCCGACCTTTACCTTCGATCTGCTGCTGTGAGGCCTTTTTAGCAAAGAATTCTTCAATTTTTTTTGAAAAGATTTCTGATTCTTGTTCGGAAATTGAGCTTGAGCTCTTCACAAATGTTTTCTTTTTAACAAACTTTTGTTTCTGAAAGTTCTTTTTCGGGTAATTCTTACCACCCTGATGTCCACCCAACCCTCTGTTTTGATTGTTTTTGTTAAAACGTGGTGGCACAACTGGTTTCTTGTAGTAAGATTTATCACGTTGAAAGTTCAAGAACCTCTTAGAACTTGTCAATCCTTTAACCTCTGAAACATCGATCTCAACAAGTTTGAAAACCTTCTTCAGTATATCCACATTAACATTTATTGGTGCATGCGTCTGTAGACTTCGTCTTGTATCGAGTCTTACATTACAATTGTTAGATCAGGGCGCGTTATACGAGAAATAGGGTAGGTTTTATGAGTATTTGATGTAATTTCGTTTGAACATGACATGTGACACCTTCAAACGAAATTAACATGTGTAATTTCGTTTGAAGTGACACATGCCACTTTCAAACGAAATAGCATCCCCTATATATACCCTTGATGCGAAATCATTTGTAACCTTGATCATTCCGGTGCTGAAGTGCTGCCGACGCGTCATTTGATCTGTAATCTTGTTAATATCAATACACAAGACGTTAAAGAGTATATCAAGCTGTTTTACAAGTCTGTTTCTTAGTTTACACCTCTGAAACAGATAAGAGCTCTTCTGATCGACTCGTTTGGGTCGCAACACGATCCTACTGGTAAGAAACAAAGTGTCAAGTATAACAAAGTATCAAACTTAAGCAGGTCTTGAAGCATTCATGGAGAAAAAGACTGAAGATACTGATACTGGTAAGAAACAAAGTGTCAAGTATAACAGATGTCCGCCCCCGATCCATGAAAGTTATTCTCCCAGAAAGCCAAATGAGGAACATGTAAATAAGGCTCTCAACATCAAGTTAAAGTCTGAAATCATTGATGAATTACCAGACAATATTGATGTCACATTCACAGCGTCTGTCACTGATCATGAGTCTGAGTTATTAAAGAAAGTGGTCGATCAGGTGTTGGATATGGATGAAGAGTCAAAACCGGAGTCTAAGTCTGAAAGTTCGAGTTCGTCAGAAAAGAGTCCGAGTTCACCGGTTAAAAGGGTTTACAATAAGGAATTCTTGTTATCAAAATCTAGTTTGAATGATGGACCAATCAAAGTAGCATATACTTTGAATGATTCAGACAAATTATATTCTGATGAGGAATTTCCAATAAGAAGTGTCAAAACTGAACAGATTAAACAGATTTTCAAATTAACAGAAATCAATATTTCTGAAATAAAAGATTTAAATCTTGCTGAAAAACCTAAAAAGTACACTTCAAGAGTTCAACAGAGATTGAACAAGAAAAAGGGTTACAGTTCTGGTTCAGGTTATCGAAAGAAACTAAACCATAACAGTAATTTCAAAAAGAAAGGTTTGGGTTTTAATTCTTTAGAAAATTATAAAAATGAGAAAAATTATAGATCAAAAACAACATTTGTTGCAGGAGGAAGTTCTGAAGATGAGCAGAAGAAACCATTCTGGAAACAGTCAAATCAAGAGTTTCTTGCTGAAATAAAGAAGAATGTGAAGAAGTTTGCGCCAAGAGTTGATAGAAGAACCTGTTTCAAATGTCACAAGATGGGACACATTGCTTGGAACTGCCATGAGTCCAATTATACAAAACAGGAAGTTTCTTCTAACTCTGAAAAGAGTAGGAAATGTGTTGATAAATCGACTTTGGAAGTTGGCGAAACTTCAAAACGTTTTTACAAAAGAAATGACGATTTAAACAAACAAAGATGGGTTGTAAAATCTGAGCGTAGTTCTGACAATGAATCTGATTCCATAAAATCAGAGGAGTCATTTGTTGAGAAAAAGGTTGAAAATTCCGTTCCAGAGGTGAATGATGAAAATTTTCCAAAACTGTCAAAGGAAAATTTGAAATTGAAAGTGGGTAAAACTGAAATTTCAGGTCAATTCTTTGCTGGTAAGAAAGAATTTGATGCTGAAAAAGTGTTTAATGGAAAAGTTAAACATATTTTCGGGAAGATGGTTGATGGAAAGGTAAAGGGTGCAAAAGAATTTTACAAATCAAAATGTTGGTGGGACAGGTGTGTACCAGAATCTCCCAAGGATGGTCAGGCTTGGGGGAAAGTTTTTCCTAACTGAAAATCTGGACTTGCCGGAGCTCCCAGGTTGGTAATTGTGGAGCAGGAATCAGCATCATTCTTGAAATGTTTGGTTGGTAAATCTACAGGTGATATCTTTAAATTGTTATATTTTGATTTACAAGTGGTTTGTGGTGATAAGTGAACCTACAAGAGGTTGAAGAAGGTTTTCACTTACAAGTGGTAAATCAAGGACATTAAATTATACTTGTTTTTACTACAAATGATTGAGAAACAATGTGATGAATCCCAATTTTACAAGTGATAAAATCAACGAAACTTATTTTCCGAAAAAAACATTTGATTAAAACAAACTTAAATGTTTTGAAATCACAATGGGAAAATAGTTTGTTGAAAGGGGGAGTTTTGATTGTTTATGCCAAGTGGATGGCGAATTGAAGTGATTTGATATCAGTTGTCACTTTATTTGTATAGTTTGTTTTCAAATTTCCTAAAATGTGTTTGCATTTTAGGGGGAGTAAGAAATTTTCAGAAAATCCAAAAACATGATAAAATTCAAAATGAGTTTTGTTGTCAAAAAGAGGAAATGATAGTACATTAGTGGACTATCACGGCATGCTAAAGAAATGGAAAGTCAATAGTGATAAACGGTCTCACTGATGATATGCCAGTAGGTTTTTGCACATTTAGTAGATTGTGACGAGATATAAACCTAAATTCAAACTTGCTTATATCGTGGGTAACATCTCTCGGATATATGGGTAACCCCCGAAATCTTGTTTGAAGGACCCCTCTTTCTGAGATACTAGGTCTTTATGCTTAGTGATATCTGGGGTATTATCCCGGGACTTCTGATAATGCGGAAGCAATGGCCTAGTCCCCGGAGAATACTTTACTGCATGCTTGAAATATAGTGCCGCCCTCAGCCAAAATGATGAAACAATAAAATTGATAATCATTGTTGTTGTAAAAAAAATCCTCTAAAGGGGGCCCACCTAAAGTCGAGCCGTCATCTCTCTGCTGAACGGAAGTTCTGACCTGAGCTCTCACGGTCTCGCAATTAACCCCTTACAGATATCATCTAGGTATACTCACCTGTAAGACTGAATATTGGGATCTGGATACGGGAGTATATTCTGAGATGGGACACGTGAATAAGTTTAAGTTCTTAAGACATTAATCTCGTATCTCGGAGCAGTTGAACTTTGTGTGAAAATTTAAGTGGATCAGTATACTGACAATCTAAGTGAATCGTTTCGAACTTAAAATGTTTAAAGCTTAACAGTGTTGGTGATTTGTCTCAAAAACTGATATGATCCTCTTACGCAAACTCACAAAAATATTGTATGTAAATAGTTCTTTACTGCATTTCATTTCTGTTATATAAAAAATCCAAAAAGATTTTCGGTGTGTTTTAGTATAAATTTTTTAAAATTCAAAAAGATTTTAGACAACTGATGTTGGAAAGTTGATTTTCAAAATTTCAAGTGCTGAACATGACGAACAGGTTTGGGAAAGTTTGTTTGAAGAATGTTTGAAAAGAAAATTGATATACATTCAAGTGGTTCATCAGAAATTGTTTATGTTAAATAAATTTGTGATGGTGTTTTCAGGTGGTTAGCAGAAAGTAAATTTATCAAAATGTTAAAATTGAGAAATTTATTGTGAGGGAGAGTTTGTGCAGGTAGGCCAGGTTACGATACTGGAACTGCTGCTGCTGTTGAACTTAAGGAATCCAAGAATTGACTCCGATACCTAAGCAAAGAGAGAGCAAGGTTTTCGATCCTAGCACAAGTTGAGGGGGAGTTTGCTAGAGAAAGAAGGATTTGGAGTGAGGCAAGAGCCAGGTAGAGATTCTAGAAGCCCGAAGACTGATAAAGACTCAAGACATTGAAGACTCGACACTTAAGACTCGTCAACATTCGATGGGGAGTCTGTTGGTGCATGCGTCTGTCGACTTCGCCTTGTATCGAGTCTTACATTACAATTGTTAGATCAGGGCGCGTTATACGAGAAATAGGGTAGGTTTTATGAGTATTTGATGTAATTTCGTTTGAACATGACATGTGACACCTTCAAACGAAATTAACATGTGTAATTTCGTTTGAAGTGACACATGCCACTTTCAAACGAAATAGCATCCCCTATATATACCCTTGATGCGAAATCATTTGTAACCTTGATCATTCCGGTGCTGAAGTGCTGCCGACGCGTCATTTGATCTGTAATCTTGTTAATATCAATACACAAGACGTTAAAGAGTATATCAAGCTGTTTTACAAGTCTGTTTCTTAGTTTCCGCATCTGAAACAGATAAGAGCTCTTCTGATCGACTCGTTTGGGTCCCAACACGATCCTACAACATTCTTGATCGGAAACTTAGTATCCGAGTACAACTTATCAGAACCACTCATCTTGTACATGACAAGAGTCGGTTCATCACTTAAGTTGTCCTTGGACTTAAGTTTCGGGATGTAATTGTTTAGAAAACATTCATCATCCTCAACTGTGGAATCACTGTCAGATTTTAGCACGTTTTCAACAACATTTTTCACAACTTCAGATTGAATACTGTCTTCATCAGACTGTGAAGTGAATGTGACATCAATGTTTTCTTGCAATTTTCAACATCGGTTTTATCACTTGATTCAGATTTGTTAGCCAACCAAGATTGTTTCCTTGTGAAATTGTTGCACATAGGTGGTGGAACATTATGATAACCCACCCCTGTTCCATCTGAATAAACATCCTCACCGGCTTTGTTCTTCCCAATTTGTTTGTGAACTATATGCTGAAGAACAAAGCTAGCGGAGTTATAGCTGGTCAGCTTCAAATTTATTCTCTCATTTTCGATTTT
Organism: Helianthus tuberosus; assembly: GCA_030545235.1. NCBI lineage: Eukaryota > Viridiplantae > Streptophyta > Magnoliopsida > Asterales > Asteraceae > Helianthus > Helianthus tuberosus. The sequence continues at coordinate 117,560,510 of CM060358.1, read as the reverse complement.
AGCTTCTTGGAATTGAAGCTTGAGATTCGCAATCTCATCCAGTTGCTGATTTATCAGTTTTTCTTTCGCTTGAAGAACTCCTGATAAATGAGTATTTTCTTTGTGAGTCTTTGAGTTGCGTTCATTTGAATCTTTTACCGTTCTTTTCAGCTTATCAAAATTTTCTGAAATTTTTCTGTTTTAAAGAGTCAATTTTCCATTTTCTTTCCTAAAACGTTCAACATCACTTTTATCATTTTCAACCTTTTCATTTAATTCTTTGATTCTTTCATTTGAAGCTTTAATCAGTTTATCTCAACCAAGAACTTCTCTGTCAATTATGCCAATTTTTTTAGTCAGCTCCTGGAGTCTCTTTGTTGAGTGATATTCGCGTGTGTTGCAGACTTTGTGTGACACATGTGCCTCTACGACCATCAAACAAATACCAAATCAATGAAACATTGTGTTTCATGTCACACCCCGACCACGTAGAACATACAAAACGTGGCGGAAACGTCGGGGAGTGTTGTAACAGAATTAATTGTTTCAAATCCATGGCAATTAAAGTTTCGTTTTATTAATCAAACACGAGAGTTACATTGTTTTAAACAAGAAACAAAGAGTATATAACAAAAATTAACTAGTTCTTGTCTCGTTTTAAGTCACTAAGGCACAGGTCCGCCTAAGTATGTCTTGATAAGTCCTATGCATCATCTCCTGAAAACACATGTGAAAATAGGTACGTCGGCATAAAAATGCCTGTGAGATACATAGATTTTTGTGAAAACAAAATTTATGACTTATGTTTGAGAAAATGTTTAGTCATGAACCTTGTAATTTGCTTTGTCTTGTAAATCATTTGAAAAACGATAAGATCAGATGATATGTATAAATAAATGTCAGGTTAGATGAATAACCATGTAAAAATGTGTTTGTATAAGATAAGTTGTTTATAAATCAATGTCTTGTGAAAAGTATGATATTTGTATAAAATTGTTATATGTCTCAAACTGAAATGATTCAAATAACGCTCGATATGTAATACCATACAAACACTTATATATAGGAAGTACCAACGGCGTATCCACCATGCTTGTATCATATTACACACGCCTCGTTACTTAAGTCACTTAAACAAACCACCAACATAATAAGTTTATGTTTAAACCAATTGTCAATAGTCCTTGTATAAATCATATCAAATGTTAATAGTCCAAAAGTAGTCAAGTAGTGTGCAACAAATGTTATGTATAACCAATGTCGAAAATGTTTATTTGTCAAATGTAAATCATGTAATGTGTAACCAAAATGATATGTATGGCTAGTGAAATGCGTCAACTAAACCATAGGTGAAAATGCACAAAACAAAGTATTGAAGTAAAACTTGGTTTAAATCAAAGTTATGTTTTGTGTAGTAAATGCATGCTATACTGATATTAGACATTTATGCGGTATTGTGAAAATTCATACATCCAAGCCTTGCGACAGTCGGATAACCATGTAAAAATGGGTTATCAGAAGAATATGTATTCGGATTCGGTCATTCCTTACGTCCAAACAAACCCGAGATTTCAGGAATGGGATTTGTCAAGTCCTATGGTACCACTACCTACTACCGAGCGGCATGATCGGTGTTAATGAATGTATAGTATAGTTTAAACAAACCAAATGTCATACCAAAATGTAAGCATATGATGAATAAGAAATGTACTAAGTATACAAAGCAGAAAGGTCATGTAAATCAATGTGCTAGCATGCTATTAGTTAACATACATAGCAGAAATGTAATGTAGAACCATGTACTAAGTATGCATACAATGGACATACATAGCATGAAATGTAATGAAATCATGTACTATAATGTACTAATAAACATAGCATGTATATGATGTGAAAACAGGAAAGCACGAAAGTAACAAGTAGGCACATGTGTTCCACCCCAAAACAGTTTGAAAACAGTAAAAGAGGGGTTCTATGTACTCACTTGAGATTGCTTAGAAGTCCTATGATTACCACCAAGCAATGCTAGAGATCACGGAATCAAACGGCACCTAATATAGGTAACTATGTTAATAAACCGGACCTAAATCGGAAGATCGGATAGAATGAGGGTTCGTAAACCAAACGAGTATGGAGACTCGTGTCATATGGTTTAACAAATCCTACATACTAAATGAAACCTAACATAAGTGCTTACGACCCATTACGACCCGTTTAGGAAGCTTATGCTACTTTAACGCGTCGTTTGCGTAAAACGCGTTCAGACTGCCTAACTAGTCCTATGACAAGTAACATATGCCTTAACATGTCTAATATTGTTGTCAAATCAGTTTAGATGCCAAAAGTTATGTTACATATGTTTAAAATGAATTCTGGCATCAAAGGGGTATTTTGGTAATTTACCTAAGGCATATAAGCTACTTATCATACAACTACTTAAACGAAGCGACCATAAGGTATAACCTCGGAAGGTTATTCCCTATATACTATGGTCACCTAAAGTGTTTGGTCAGATCCTAATGATCGACCAAATGGGTCGGGTTCGAAAGTATAAGCGATTGATTAGATCGCTTACCTTTACGACCCTAGACAAGCACAAAACTAAAAGTGACGAGCTAAGCATGTTAAAACATGCTTACCTAAGTTTAGAAAACAGGTTTGGTATCAAAACAAACGGTTTTGATACCCATAAGTAGTTTGGTTACAAAATACGCAAGAATACGTATTCTGACCGAAACTACGGCTCGTCACTGAGCCTAGATAACGTGGTAATCAGTAGGTATAGTCACAAGGGACTATAACCATCGTGATCACGCTCACGTTATGAAGTTCAAACGAACTTCGCATCGACCATAAACTGGTCAATGTAGAAAGTCAAACAAAGTTTGACTTTCGGACTCGAAAAGCAATAAAAGAACGAAGGAACACTTACGAAGGGTCCCCGAATGCTAATCTAGATCAAAATAGCTCAGGTATGAAACAAAGGTTTCAACTTAGAGCACAATTGATTAGATTCTAGTGAGAAAAGAAGTGAAATGGGTTGGGTATTTATAGTTTTCGGTTCACCGTTAGGATCGTTTCTTGGAGAAGAGGGAATGATCTCGCCCGTACACTTGTCGGAAGGTTGTGGTAACTGATATTGACCCACCATAAGAGATGGACACATGGCATTGGCCTTTGGAAGGGGTTAAGGGCCGGAAACAGCAGCTGAAAAACGAGTTGCTGCATCTGACCTATGCTTGCGCACCGTAACAAATAACCCTTACGGTGCGCAAGGGCCAAGTTTGGCAGATTTACCATTTTAGTCCCTGCAGCCCAGAAACTTGTATTTTGATGCAAATTTGACACTTTTAAGCCCCGTTAACCTCATTTCAAAGCTATAAAATGAAGTTAAAGTATAGGGAACTTAAAATGTGCTAAAAAATATCTCGGATGTCGGTTCGTTTAGCCGTACGATTGCGTTGTTCGGTTAATTACGACGGAATGCGCATAAACGCGAAAAACGATCCAAAAGGCGTGACGAATGGATTTTTCTCATGCCAAACACTAAAATAAAATATTTTAGTGCTTACATAAATTTTTGGATGTCCGGATGTATTTAGAACGTAAGTTATGCGTAAAAGTGCAAACTTGTGCACTTTTTGACACTTTTAGTCCCTGAATGACCCAAAAGTTTATTTTAGCACACCGAACCCCTCAAAGCCTATTTATAAGCTATGTAAAGGATATTTATGGTATGTTTAACTTATGGCCATGTTCCAGAATGTCTGTTACAGTTCAAATTGGCATACTTTCGCAGTTTGTCAACTTTAGTCCCTGTAAGCGAATAAACTAGATTTTGCCATACCAAAGCCTTCAAAACTCATTTCTAAGTTATGTAAAGGTTACTTAAGGTATGTTAAGCCTATTTTACTATTCCGGAGTGTTCGTTGCATTAAACTGGTTATATTTGCGCATTAGTGCGCGTATAACCCTCCAAAAAGCGATTTAAAGCTTGAAAACGAACAAGAGTTGATATGTGTAAACGATACACATATTTTTACAAATCCCAAGTATGAAATACAATATTTCATTGGTTTGGCATTTGTTTGATGGTTGAAGTGACACAGGTGTCACAGTCTCCCCTACTTTAGGAAATTTCGTCCCGAAATTTATTTGTAGGAGCATGTCTGTGACTTTGTGTTAAATAACCATCAAGGATAAGGCATATCCTGATATTCCTCCTTAACGAATATTTTCAGAAATGGAAAAGAAGGAAGAATCAGGAATATTCATTTTCCTTCGATGGAAAATTTTCAGAAACGAAAAATACACGGGATGAGTTATTTTCCTTAATGGGTATCCTTCAGAAACGAAAATGAACGGAACGAGTCATTTTCCACAATTTCTCCAGAAACAAAAATGAACGGATTGAGTCATTTTCCACAATTTCTTCAGGAACGAAAATGAACGGAATGAGTCATTTTCCATGATCTCTTCAGGAATGAAAATGAACGGAATGAGTCATTCTCCACCATTTCTTCAGAAACGAAAATGAACGGAATGAGTCATTTTCCATGATATCTTCAGGAACGAAAATGAACGGAATGAGTCATTTTCCATGATCTCTTCAGGAATGAAAATGAACGGAATGAGTCATTTTCCATGATTTCTTCAAGAACGAAAATGAACGGAATGAGTCATTTTCCATGATTTCTTCAGGAACGAAAATGAACGGAATGAGTCATTTTCCATGATTTCTTCAGGAATGAAAATGAACGGAATGAGTCATTTTCCATGATTTCTTCAGGAATGAAAATGAACGGAATGAGTCATTTTCCACCATTTTTTTCAGAAACGAAAATGAACGGAATGAGTCATTTTCCATGATTTCTTCAGGAATGAAAATGAACGGAATGAGTCATTTTCCACCATTTCTTCAGAAACGAAAATGAATGGAATGAGTCATTTTCCATGATTTATTCAGGAACGAAAATGAACGGAATGAGTCATTTTCCATGATTTCTTCAGGAACGAAAATGAACGGAATGAGTCATTTTCCACAACCTCTTCAGAAACAAAAATGAACGGAAGGAGTCATTTTTCACAATTTCTTCAGAAACAAAAATGAACGGAACGAGTCATTTTTCACAATTTCTTCAGAAACGAAAATGAACGGAACGAGTCATTTTTCACAATTTCTTCCGAAACGAAAATGAACGGAATGAGTCATTTTCCACAATTTCTTCAGAAACAAAAACGAACAAATCAACTCTAGACACATGACAAAACTCGCTGTGGTTTCTGTGCACTGAATTCCATAATTATGTATGCATCCATAATTACGTAATTCCTTGCACAGTCCGCACAGTTTGTCTTGTAATGTTCATAAGCACATAATCACATAGTTGTTTTAACTTGGTTATTAATTTGTTATAAATTTGTTATCGATTGAGAACGGATATGGAAACCAGTCGATGGACTTCAATGTCCTCTGGGATCTATCTGAAGAGATAGGAAGATCTCCCAAAAATTCGATTTTGTTTTCAAAGAAACGTAATAGTCGAATTAAGGAACGCAACAATTTTAGGATTCACGGAAATACCCTTAGGTACCCTATTAAGGATTTATAGTGGTACTTTGGGTATTCGTTCAGTGTTGTAACTTGCACCTTGTACTTCGTTTTCCTTAGAAGAAACGGGTACTTAGGAATTTCGTGAAAAATGCAAGAGGTCATAAAGTGGAAGAAAGTTTGGGGGTAGTCTGTCCTTCAAGGAATACGGTTCCTTGATTGTCGGTATTGTAAGAGATATGTTGTTTATGCATACAACCACATAAATACATTGCAATGTAAGTAAAAAAAATTATTTATTAACATTGATAACAACTGTTTCATGGACCTTGACAACAAAAGAAAATAATACATAAGACATGATTATTTCTAAAAGGTGTTGTCTTCTAGTCGGTCAGATGCTCATCTCCGTGCTGGATTAGCATTAGCAAGCTTTGAGCAATTTCTTCGGAAATGACCCATCTCGCCACAATTGTAGCAAGAACCTGGTGGAAAGCGAGCTTGAGCAGGATTGTTGTCAGCTTGATTTGGTGCAACTGCTGCTACGCAAACTTTTGCTGTATGACCTTTACGTCCACAAATTTGGCATTCGCAGCACTTCACCCTAGCATGATGATGAAGGTTACATTGGTTGCACAAGGGTGAAGTCCCATTGTATGGCTTCCTAGCAGGGGGTTGAGCTGGTTGGTTGGGGACGTCTTGACCATTATGAGCGACCAAGGCGAAGTTCTGAGAAGACTTTCGCTTCTTTGACCCCTCAGGGGATCCAGTCTGTTCATCCATGGTCTTTGATTCCTTTATTGGTTTCGATTCCTCGACTGGTTTTTTGTCACCCTTTCGGAAAAGCTTACGTTTCCTGATCTGAGATTCAGTCAAGGTTGCAGCTAGCTCAATGGCCTGCCTAACCGTAGTGGGGTTACTACCAGTAACAATGTCCTGAACTGAGTCAGGGAGACCATCAATGTAATTTTCGATCGCCTTATCCAAAGGCGTGACCATGGTAGGACACAACAGGCTCAGCTCCTCATATCGATCAGTGTATGCTCGATGTTCACCGCTGTCTTGCTTAAGATCATCGAATTCCCTTTACAATGCCCTGATCTCATGATGAGGACAGAATTCCTTCATCATCAGTGCTCTAAGTTCTTCCCACATTTGAGCCAGTGCCACTTCGGCACCCCTATCTCTCACCACACCGTTCCACCACGTTAAAGCTCGTTTCTCGAAGACACTAGATGCGAAATCTACCTTTCGCTCGTTTGGACATTGAACATGCCTGAAGGTGCTCTCTAGACTCTCGAACCATTGAAGAAGTGCAGTCGCTCCTTGAGACCCAGAAAACTTTGATGGCTTAGCCGAGTTGAACATCTTGAAGTTGCAGTGGGCATTATTGTTGTTGAGAGCTTGGTGACATTGGGCAACGATGTTCGGGATTGCAGCAGTTATTTGCTGTGTAATGACAGCTGCCAGATCTTCAATAGATACCGGATTTTCGCGTCGTGGAGGCATTCTAAAAGGGGAAACATGAAATGAAACGAGTGAGAGAATTAGACGAAAAGAATGAGATGAACAAATCTGATGAAAGCAAGGATAGTAGTCATTTGTTTGTTACTACAAAGCAACAAACGACCCCGGTGATTAATCAAAGTAATTAGGTCAAAAATAATGTATCGCGAAGACATGCTCGCCTATAAGTGAACACTCATCCCAAGAATTCCCAGGTAAGCACAACTGATCTCGCGTCTGATGAGATATATACGAAGTGCTTGCCTAGACAAAAAACCCAGAATACAGGCATTCACCCTTCCAGTTTGCACGTGTTCACATTATTTAAAACCCAAAACCTAGACGAGATTTTTGAAAACTCAAAGGGGTTCAAAACCTTATAATAGAGGGTTCAAAACGTAGTAATCAATCATCCTAGAACAGATGATTAGTTTTCAAAGCGGTTTTGAAATTTATGTTCTTGTTGTGGTCGTCGCCTAAGGATAGGTGACGGTATTGTTTTATGACTAAACGCAAGTAAACTCGCGTCAAGGTCCTAGGAAGGTTATAGACTAGGTCAAAGCATTACTAATAACCTAATTCCCTATAACCATTGGCTCTGATACCAACTTTTCTGTCACACCCCGACCACGTAGAACATACAAAACGTGGCGGAAACGTCGGGGAGTGTTGTAACAGAATTAATTGTTTCAAATCCATGGCAATTAAAGTTTCGTTTTATTAATCAAACACGAGAGTTGCATTGTTTTAAACAAGAAACAAAGAGTATATAACAAAAATTAACTAGTTCTTGTCTCGTTTTAAGTCACTAAGGCACAGGTCCGCCTAAATATGTCTTGATAAGTCCTATGCATCATCTCCTGAAAACACATGTGAAAATAGGTACGTCAGCATAAAAATGCCTGTGAGATACATAGGTTTTTGTGAAAACAAAATTTATGACTTATGTTTGAGAAAATGTTTAGTCATGAACCTTGTAATTTGCTTTGTCTTGTAAATCATTTGAAAAACGATAAGATCAGATGATATGTATAAATAAATGTTAGGTTAGATGAATAACCATGTAAAAATGTGTTTGTATAAGATAAGTTGTTTATAAATCAATGTCTTGTGAAAAGTATGATATTTGTATAAAATTGTTATATGTCTCAAACTGAAATGATTCAAATAACGCTCGATATGTAATACCATACAAACACTTATATATAGGAAGTACCAACGGCGTATCCACCATGCTTGTATCATATTACACACGCCTCGTTACTTAAGTCACTTAAACAAACCACCAACGTAATAAGTTTATGTTTAAACCAATTGTCAATAGTCCTTGTATAAATCATATCAAATGTTAATAGTCCAAAAGTAGTTAAGTAGTGTGCAACAAATGTTATGTATAACCAATGTCGAAAATGTTTATTTGTCAAATGTAAATCATGTAATGTGTAACCAAAATGATATGTATGGCTAGTGAAATGCGTCAACTAAACCATAGGTGAAAATGCACAAAACAAAGTATTGAAGTAAAACTTGGTTTAAATCAAAGTTATGTTTTGTGTAGTAAATGCATGCTATACTGATATTAGACATTTATGCGGTATTGTGAAAATTCATACATCCAAGCCTTGCGACAGTCGGATAACCATGTAAAAATGGGTTATCAAAAGAATATGTATTCGGATTCGGTCATTCCTTACGTCCAAACAAACCTGAGATTTCAGGAATGGGATTTGTCAAGTCCTATGGTACCACTACCTACTACCGAGCGGCATGATCGGTGTTAATGAATGTATAGTATAGTTTAAACAAACCAAATGTCATACCAAAATGTAAGCATATGATGAATAAGAAATGTACTAAGTATACAAAGCAGAAAAGTCATGTAAATCAATGTGCTAGCATGCTATTAGTTAACATACAGAGCAGAAATGTAATGCAGAACCATGTACTAAGTATGCACACAATGGACATACATAGCATGAAATGTAATGAAATCATGTACTATAATGTACTAACAAACATAGCATGTATATGATGTGAAAACAGGAAAGCACGAAAGTAACAAGTAGGCACATGTGTTTCACCCCAAAACAGTTTGAAAACAGTAAAAGAGGGGTTCTATGTACTCACTTCAGATTGCTTAGAAGTCCTATGATAACCACCAAGCAATGCTAGAGATCACGGAATCAAACGGCACCTAATATAGGTAACTATGTTAATAAACCGGACCTAAATCGGAAGATCGGATAGAATGAGGGTTCGTAAACCAAACGAGTATGGAGACTCGTGTCATATGGTTTAACAAATCCTACATACTAAATGAAACCTAACATAAGTGCTTACGACCCATTACGACCCGTTTAGGAAGCTTATGCTACTTTAACGCGTCGTTTGCGTAAAACGCGTTCAGACCGCCTAACTAGTCCTATGACAAGTAACATATGCCTTAACATGTCTAATATTGTTGTCAAATCAGTTTAGATGTCAAAAGTTATGTTACATATGTTTAAAATGAATTCTGGCATCAAAGGGGTATTTTGGTAATTTACCTAAGGCATATAAACTACTTATCATACAACTACTTAAACTCAGCGACCATAAGGTATAACCTCGGAAGGTTATTCCCTATATACTATGGTCACCTAAAGTGTTTGGTCGGATCCTAATGATCGACCAAATGGGTCGGGTTCGAAAGTATAAGCAATTGATTAGATCGCTTACCTTTACGACCCTAGACAAGCACAAAACTAAAAGTGACGAGCTAAGCATGTTAAAACATGCTTAACTAAGTTTAGAAAATAGGTTTGGTATAAAAAAAAACGGTTTTGATACCCATAAGTAGTTTGGTTACAAAATACGCAAGAATACGTATTCTGACCGAAACTACGGCTCGTCACTGAGCCTAGATAACGTGGTAATCAGTAGGTATAGTCACTAGGGACTATAACCATCGTGATCACGCTCACGTTATGAAGTTCAAACGAACTTCGCATCGACCATAAACTGGTCAATGCAGAAAGTCAAACAAAGTTTGACTTTCGGACTCGAAAAGCAATAAAAGAACGAAGGAACACTTACGAAGGGTCCCCGAATGCTAATCTGGATCAAAATAGCTCAGGTATGAAACAAAGGTTTCAACTTAGAGCATAATTGATCAGATTCTAGTGAGAAAAGAGGTGAAATGGGTTGGGTATTTATAGTTTTCGGTTCACCGTTTGGATCGTTAATTGGAGAAGAGGGAATGATCTCGCCCGTACACTTGTCGGAAGGTTGTGGTAACTGATATTGACCCACCATAAGAGTTGGACACATGGCATTGTCCTTTGGAAGGGGTTAAGGGCAGGAAACAGCAGCTGAAAAACGAGTTGCTGCATCTGACCTATGCTTGCGCACCGTAACAAATAACCCTTACGGTGCGCAAGGGCCAAGTTTGGCAGATTTACCATTTTAGTCCCTGCAGCCCAGAAACTTGTATTTTGATGCAAATTTGACACTTTTAAGCCCCGTTAACCTCATTTCAAAGCTATAAAATGAAGTTAAAGTATAGGGAACTTAAAATGTGCTAAAAAATATCTCGGATGTCGGTTCGTTTAGCCGTACGATTGCGTTGTTCGGTTAATTACGACGGAATGCGCATAAGCGCGAAAAACGATCCAAAAGGCGTGACGAATGGATTTTTCTCATGCCAAACACTAAAATAAAATATTTTAGTGCTTACATAAATTTTTGGATGTCCGGATGTATTTAGAACGTAAGTTATGCGTAAAAGTGCAAACTTGTGCACTTTTTGACACTTTTAGTCCCTGAATGACCCAAAAGTTTATTTTAGCACACCGAACCCCTCAAAGCCTATTTCTAAGCTATGTAAAGGATATTTATGGTATATTTAACTTATGGCCATGTTCCGGAATGTCTGTTACAGTTCAAATTGGCATACTTTCGCATTTTGTCAACTTTAGTCCCTGTAAGCGAATAAACTAGATTTTGCCATACCAAAGCCTTTGTTGGTACACTACATCTGTCGACTTCGTCTTGTATCGAGTCTTAGACTAGTTAGAATAGATCAGGGCACGTAGAACGAGAGAATGAGAGAGAGTTAACAAGATTTCGCTTGAAGGAATGTGTATGTAAAGGATTTCGCTTGAAGCAGCTCAAGCGAAATCAACATGTTAAGATTTCGCTTGAGTTATGCTGAAGCGAAATCCCAATCCCTATATATAGGAGGTTAGGGTCAAGCGAAATCAGAAGTTATTTTAGAAAGATTTCCATACCGAGGTGCTGCCGGTGTGAGAACTGATTGTAATTGTGCTCATATCAATACAAATCAGTGTTAAAGTGAAGATTCAGCTGTTTATAGGTCAAATACTTGTTTTCCGCACCTGTATTTGATGGAATTCCTCTGAACCGACTCGTTTAGGTCGCGAACACGGTCCTTTCAATTGGTATCAGAGCCTGGAGGAGGAGTTCTGCAAAATTCAGCTGAAACAGTTCAAAATCTCTTACTTCTACATCTTCTTTCATCAGTTCAGAAATTTTTCACGGTCAAAAACTATTCAATTTCTCACGGATTGTTTAAAAGTACAAGATAACAAATCCTTGAAAGTTTCATAGCAAAATTCGACCTAAAAGTGATCAAAATCGACCTTCAAATGGATTTCGCTTGAAGAACAAAGCTTCATTGAACGATTTCGCTTGAACTTTCAAGCGACACTTAACATTTCGCTTCAACGTTTTCGCTTCAGTGTTTCGCTTCAAGGTTTTCGCTTCAGGATTCTCACTTCAGACAGTTTCGCTTGAACGATTTCGCTTCAAAGAATTGATTAGTTTCGCTTCAACCAGTTTGACAGATTATTTCGCTTGAAGAAAGTTCAGTTGACCAGTTCGCTTGAAAGTTACAAATTGACTATTTCGCTTGAAAGAATCTGTTATTGAAAATCGTGCTATTGAAACATGGATAACGATTTTCACAACGCGTTTGCAACATCGTCTAGTTCATCTTCCATTGCTCAGAATGTGAATTCAGAAAATGAAACGGGGACTACTCAGAAACCCCCGAAGCTAATGTGCATTGAGGAATACTATGGATGGAAAGATCGTTTCGAAAACTGGGTGCAAGCAAATCATCTAAGATCATGGGAATGTATTCTGAAAAAGTATATGCTACCACGTACTGAAATGGAGACAGTAAAACAAATTTCAGAGTTTGGTAATGAAGAACGGGAAATGTATCGAGCTGAAAAAATGATGATCAGTTTGCTTCAACAAGCTATCAAAGAAGACATCTTTATACTACTTCAACATGACAAAACATCAAAGTCAATCTGGGATGCTTTGAAAGTCAAAGTTGAAGGTAGTGCAAACATGATTAAAAGCAAAAAGGCGTTGCTTAAAAAGGAGTTTGACTTGTTCACAAGTTTGCCCGGAGAAGATACAAAGAAACTCATTGAACGATATTGTCACTTAGTTCGAACAATGTCCATGATGAACATTAACAAAGAAGATGAGGAATGGGTGGATAAGCTAGCTGATGCTTTACCTCAGAAAGAGTGGGGAACATATTTGATGATACTGAAAAATACCGGAGTTTATGAAGGGTTGTCAATCTCTCAGTTCATTGAAAAGATTGAAAGTCAGGATTTGGAACAGCAGAAGATCGCAAGGATGAATAATCCAAGTGGTCAACAAGATGTAAAGATGTATTACAAGGGTAGTGTTCCGACTTCAGAAGCTGAGAGAAGTCCAAAAATTCAGACTGCTTATAGTGTTGGGGATTCTACAGAAAAGACTGATCAAAACTCAAACAAAAGCAACAGTGGTTTCTCATTGTATCCAAGTGTAAATCCGAAAAGCTCATCAGAAAGTTTTCAGTCTCAAAACACAAAGATGGGAAATGGTTGTGTGATTCAATGCAATATAGCTCTAAATCTTCCAGAAGGTCAAAGTTTTTCTGAAGACATTGCAAAAGATCATATGGCATTACTTGGTTCCGTGCTTATCTCATATGAAGGTTTAGTTGCTGGTCAAATTTGAAATCCTATGCTTACCAAAGAGGATTACGACCAAATAGACGCCGAAGAGATGGAACTAATGGATATCAAATGGTGTCTTGCAAGTGTTCTTAGACGTGCTGAGAAGTTCAAAACAATTACTGGAAGAAATGACTTTCTTGATGCTTGTGTTTCTACTTTAGGTTTTGATAAATCTAAAGTTACTTGTTTCAGGTGCAGGGAAAAAGGTCATTTTAAGCGGGAGTGCAAGAACAGAGAAGTTAGTGGTGCTCAAAATCCATTTGGAAAAGATGACTACTACCAGAAAGCTATTTATCAGCAAGTTGGTCAGACACAAGACTCACAGACGGCTCATGGTAGAAAGATTGAAGATTCAAAGAAAGGATGTTTGGTAGATTTCAACTAGAGCAACTACATTTCTTCTAACAGCACAGCATGTTTAGTGGACCAAAATGATGAACAACTACCTGAAGGATTCAGCTGGGATATGTTTGTTGATGAAAAGGGGGATTTCAAAGCTTTCATTGCAAAGATTGTTAGAGAACCAGATTTGTTTGCTACTTGGATGAGATCAATTGGTGAAACAGTGAAAGATCAATCGATTACATCTGAAGAAAGTTTAGAAAGTGCTGATGATGAGTCATTAAGTACAAACGATAGTGTGCAAAATGAGGATACTTCAGAAAAGGAAGTTGTATTTGATCAAACACCATCTGATTCTGGTATTTCAGATGCTGATTCTGAAAAATCTGTAGAGTTTGATCAAACACCGATTGAAAGTAGCAGTGATGATGAGGAAGAGAAACAGATTAATATTGCTAAAAATCATCTTTCTCCTGAAAGTTTTCATTTCTATTTTGCAGATCACATGGAGAAACTAAAGGAGAAACAAGCTGCAAAAGAACAACAACAAGAAATGAAAGTTGAAAATGTTGTTCAGAATGAGGAAGTTAAAGCAGTTGTTGAAGAGAAGGTAACTGTTAAAGAAAAAGTGATTGAAGTGGTAAAAACAGTTGAGGTTGAGAAGATTGTTGAAGTTGAAAAGCCTTGCAAGAAATGTTTGGAAATTTGCAAAAGTTGTGAAGAAAAAGATGTTACACTGTTTGATCGAGAAAGACTGATAGAAAAGTTACTATCTGACATCAGCTATGTGAAAGAATCGTATAGCGTGTTGAACAGAACAGTGACAGGTCTTCAAACAACGAACTCTGAAAGAGAAAAGGCTTTAACTATGACGAATGCTACGTTGATGACAAAGCAAAAGGCAATTAATCATTACATCGAAGAAAATGCTAATCTAAAGCAAGAGTTGGAGAAAGAAAAGATCGAGAATGAAAGGATCAGAAGGTTATTACTGAGTTATTCTTGTTCTGATTATGTTATTGATCGAGTTTATCCTACTGTTGCAGGTTTTGAAGCATTTCAGGATGAAAAGAAAAAGAATGAGACTGGTAAGAAATCGACTGTTAAATACAACAAGTGTCCGCCTCCTATCTGGGAAGGGTATTCTCCTAGAAAACCGAATGAGGAGCAAGTCGAAAAAGCTGTCAATATAAAGTTAAAATCTGAGACAACTGACGTTTTACCAGATAACATTGACATCACGTTTACCTCGTCTGATACTGATCATGAGTCTGAGTTAATCAAAAAGGTGGTCGATCAGGTGTTGGATACTGAGGAGGTGTCTGAGTCAAAATTTGAGTCTGGGTGTTCAAGTTCGTCTGTCAACAGTTCAAAGTCGTCGGAAAAACGGTCTTACAGTAAAGAATTTTTGTTATCAAAAGCAAATTTGGATGATGAAACATTTAAAGTTGCATATACTTTAAATGATTCTGACAAATTATACTCTGATGAAGAGTTTCCGATGGATAGTGTTAGATTTGACAAGATCAAAAAGGTTTTCAAAATGACAGAAATTAATATTTCTGACACTAAAAATTTAAATCTTAATGAAAAACCTAAAAAATACACTTCAAGAGTTCAACAACGGTTAAACAAAAAAAAAGGGAAAAAGGATTACAATTTTGGTTCTGGCTTTCAAAAGAAAACAAACCAAAATTGTAGTTACAAAAGAAAAGGTTTAGGTTTTATTCAGCAAGAAAGTTACAGAAATGTAAACAATTCTAAACTAAAAACAGAATTTGTTTCAGGTGGAAGTGTTGAAGATGAACAGAAGAAACCTTTCTGGAGACAAACAAACCAGGAGTTTATTGTTGATAGAAGAAGAACAGGAACTGGAGTTTTTCATTCAAGAGACATTCCAAGAGATACAAGAACTTGTTTTCAATGTCAAGTTGTTGGACACATCGCTCACAATTGTCCAAACAAAGTCAACAGAAAACAGGAAGTATTTGAAAAACTTAAAGAAAAAGTGGTTGAAAAGAATGATTCACCAATTACTAATTTCAAAAATTTTGAAAATTCAAAGAATGAAGTTGGTGAAAATTCTAAAAGATTGTACAAAAAGAGTGCAAAAGACAATCAAAAATGGATTGTTAAAAAATCAGATGTACAATCTGACGATGAATCTGATTTCACAAAATCAGAGGAGTCACAAGATGAGATCAAAGATTTGATGAATGATGTTGACATTAAATCACTGAGTGTGGAAGAGATTAAACAAATGGTTGGTAAAGTAGAAATCTCAGATTTTGATATTGAAAAAACATTTAATGAAAATGTTAAGAAAATTTTTAAGAAAATGCTTGATGGGAAAGTAAAGGGGGTTAAAGATTTTTATGCAACTAAAAAGGCAACTTACAACCCTACTGCTCAGGAATTGGAAGCCACCAAGTCAAATAAGACTTGGGTGGAAGTTTGCTTTCCTTAAAGTTTTAGGACTTGCCGGAGATCCCAAGTTTATATCGTGGATCAGGAATCGGCATCTTTCTAGTGTTTGAAGTTTTTGGTTGAAAGTTTTTGATAGTGTTTGGATGTTTACAGGTTGTATGACTACGCCGGAGCTTCCAGGTTAATAAATGCGAAGCAGGAATCGGCATTTTGATTGGTAAAATAGTGATGTAGACGTAACATTCCTACAAGTGGTATTGTGTTCTACATGTAGTAATTTTTACAATTGGTATAAAAGGTGCATACATGCAAGTGGTAAATCAGGGACATTAATTTGTACTTGATTTGCTACAAGTGATTAAGAATAGACAATGTGATGAACCACACTCCGAATTTATAAATGATTATATCATCAAAACTTATTTTCCGGAAAAATCATTTTGATTAAAACAAACTTAAGTGTTTTGAAATCTAAATGAGAAAATTGTTTTGTGATAGGGGGAGTTCTGATTGTTTATGCCGAGTGAATGGCGATTTGATGCGATTCGATATCAGGTTGTCAAGTTTCTGTACAGTTTGTATGTTTTAATTGTGTCAAGAGTTTTAGTTTTCAAATTTCCTAAAATGTGTTTGCATTTTAGGGGGAGTAAAAATTTTCAGAAAATTCAAAAACATTTGAAAATTTGAAAAAGACAAAAACATGATAAAATTCAAAAATGAGTTTTTGTTGCATATAGAGGAAATGATAGTACATCAGTGGACTATCACAACATGCTAAAGAATTGGAAAGAAAAATGTGATAAACAATCTTACTGTGGATATGTCAGTAGGTTTTTGCACATTTAGTAGATTGTGATGAGATATAAATCTAAATTTCAAACTTGCTTGTTCTGTGGGTTAACACAAACTTGGATATATAGGTAACCCCTGAAATCTTGTTTGAAAGGTCCCTTATTCTGAGATACTAGGTCTTTATGCTCAGTGATATCTGGGGTATTATCCCGGGACTTCTGCTGAAAGAAATTTCTGACCTAGTCCCCGGATAATGCTTTCTGCAAATGCTTGAAACATAGCATCGCCCTCAGCAAGCTGATGAAACAATAAAATTGATAGTCGCTGCTGTTGTAATGCAAAAGATCCTCTAAAGGGGACACACCAAAAGTCGAAGCCGTCATCTCTCTGCGTATCGAAAGATCGACCTGAGCTCTCACGGCCCTCGCACTATAATTTATTCCCCTGACAGATATCATCTGTGGTATACTCACCTGTAAGACTGAATATTGGGATCTGGATACGGGAGTATATTCAAGTAGTGGGACACACGAATAAGTTCAAGTGCTTAAAACATTAATATCGTATCTCGGATCAGTTGAACTTTGTGTGAAAATTTAAGTGGATCAATATACTGACAATCTAGGTGAATCGTTTAGAACTTAAAATGAAATAAAGCTTAAGGGTGTTGGTGATTTGTCTCAGAAACTGATATGATCCTCTTGCACAAACTCACAAAAATATTGTCTGTAAATATTTTATTTCTGCATTTTAGTCTCTCAGAAAATCCAAAAAGATTTTGTGTGTGTTTTAGCATAATTTTTGAAAAAATCAAAAAGATTTTCGACAACTGATATTGGAAAGCTGATTATCAAAATTTCAATTGATAAACATGATGACTTAGTTGTGAGGGGGAGTGAATCTTAAAATGTCAAAAGGTTTGTTAAAATCCTACAATTGGTATTTAAAAAAAAAAAAAAAAAACCTACATTTGAAAGCCTTTATACTATTTTTATTTAATATTAGGTTTATTAATTTAAAAATCCTAATATTCACCGTGTTAATTTTACCACTAACGGTACTTTACCCGTCTTTTAGTATTAACGTGGTTTGATTACCAAACCCGTTTTCGGGGTGTTACAGTAGGGGGTGCGGGGTGAGCGACGGCAAAAGACCCAAACCCTCCGACGGCTCAAATCTTTTAATTTTGTATAGAACTTACGATGTACAAGATATAATATATATGCACTTAATCAAGAGATATCGTAAATTAGCACTTGTACTAGTGGTTACTACCTTGCTTAAATAACAAGGAGACCCGGGTTCTAATCCAGGCATATCCAAATTCTTTATTTTAACTTATTTTTTGGGGTTTTTTTGTTAGTGGCATTTAGTGTTTAATTTTGTTAACTAGATTTTTTCCTTTAATCAATAAATTACTTCGTAATTTAGTGATTGATGAGTTTATATTAAATTGAAATTTTCGAATAAGACCCAAAAAATTCTTTATTTTAGCTTATTTTTTGTTTTTTGTTTTTTTTTGTTAGTGGCATTTTAATGTTTAATTTTGTCAACTAGATTTTTCTCTTTAATTAATAAATCACTTCCTAATTTAGTGATTGATGAGTTTATATTAAATTGAGATCCTAGTTCAGAAAAACTCCATGAAAATACCTAGTCTAAAACGCCATAAAACACCCAGTTAAGAAAAACGCCATAAAACCCAGTTAATTTTTTTTTTGAAAAGTATATCAATAGTATACTCGTTGGAAAGATAAAAAACGCTGAGTTTTATAGTGTAATTTTTTTCGAAAAAATAATCACGTATAAAAAAGTTATTGTCGTTTAAATATGATGGGGGAAAATGGCATGTGATTAGCATGTGCACCTTTGTTTGGATCTTCCTATTTTATCTCTCCTGGTAATTCCAAGGCCACTATTATTTACAAAAATGCCACCGCATCAATCTCAGCCACAAACCAATAAGATCTTGTGGCTGAGATCGTTCTCAACGTTCTCACACTTTGAGGCGTTCTCTCCTGATCCTGTTCCTATATATATATATATATATATATATATATATATCATGCGCTGGCTTGTCTAGTACTGCATCTCACGCTCGTCATACTTCTAGACGAGTTTCTCTCCTATCTAACGGATCATGTTTCCCTATTCAACTAACTCACTCTTCGCCATACTGGCGAAGCTCCTGCACATATTTGTGGGTCATCGGTGGTATAGGGGCTGGCACTGGGTCAGGGTAATGTGGTATGGGTTCTTCGTAAGGGTATGGGTTGTTTAATAATTCCTGAAATGACATGTTGTCGTCCCACCATGGGTCATGGTCTAAAGGGTTCAGGTCGGTATACTGTGCTATGGGGTTTGGTGCAGGAATTCTAGGGATCTCTTTGGGGTCGAATGCTGGGATTGGGAATTGGTTCTCCTGGTTTTGTTCTAACTCCATTTGTTGGTTGGGGAATAAGGGTAGAAGTTCTGGTTCAGCTACTTGGTTCAGATTTGGGTTTGCTGCTGTATCTGCTAACATGTGGAAATCAGCTAACTGCCTATCAAGCTTCTCCTCCCATAATGGTCTATTAGTTTCTGGTTCAGCTACCTGAAATGCTTTTTAAAAAAAGATTTTATCAGCAAGAAATACTGGCGAGTGCATCCCAGTTTAATCAAAACAGCTTTTATAACTTTACAGTATTGAGAGCGATTACAATGTTTATATCTACCAATATACTCATTCAGTATTTGTCATGTTCACCGTTCCATGACTGTGGTCATGTTACTCACTGGCTAACTCGTCGTCCAATAGTAACAGATTACAAGTAGTGTATACAAAACCCCACATACCTGCAGCAATTGTAGAATACATAGACTCAATCACTGTTAAGTATAATTGAAAACATTTTAGGTTTTGGTAAAACAGTTTGGTAGAAAAAGAGAATGACTCACAAACGGTGAGAAAAAAAAAAAGAATGTACTCACATTGTTGACTTAGGTAATACTATAGCTTCCTGTTGCTTTTCCTGGTTATTATCTATTAAAAATTAAACAATGCACACGTGTTAGAAAGATAACCCAAATCACATTAGCCATACAACACGAGACAGAACTCCAATGAACTGAGTCAGGCAGAGCCTTGACATGCGTTACGGAGCCCTGGATCAATCGGGTAGGGTAACGAATACGACATCAGGGGTTAAAATACTTACAACGAGGCAGAGCTTCATGTTTTAGGGGTATAATACCCGAGTATTTTCGCCTATATATCTTAGAGAGAAAAGAAAAATTGAAAGAGGATGAATGGCAGGGGTTCGGCCCCTTTTATAGCTGATCAGGGGGTCTCTCGCGCCCCGCGAGTCCCACCTCTTTCTCCTTCGCGGCCCGGTATTAAAATTAAACAATGCACACGTGTTAGTAAGATAACCCAAATCACATTAGCCATACAACACGAGACAGAACACCAATGAACTGAGTCAGGCAGAGCCTTGACATGCGATACGGAGCCCTAGATCAATCGGGTAGGGTAACGAATACGAGATCGGGGGTTAAAATACTTACAACGAGGCAGGGCTTCTTGTTTTAGGGGTATAATACCCGAGCATTTTCTCCTATATGTCTTAGAGAGAAAAGAAAAATTGAAAGAGGATGACTGGCAGGGGTTCGACCCCTTTTATAGTTGATCAGGGGGTCTCTCACGCCCCGCGAGTCCCACCTCTTTCTCCTTCGCGACCCGCGAGCCAAGTAGACTAGGGTCTAGCTTTGGCGACTCAACACCGTAAATCTAACACGAAAGGGGACACGTGGCTGCATGGGGTTCCGCCAGCTGATGCTCGATCGCGCCCCGCGACTCTCCCGGTGAACTGGGTCGCGGCCCGCGAGAATCCTATATTATTTGTTTATTTGATTTTTGTTAAAATTAAACTTATTCGAGTTCGTTTACGAGTATTCGGGGTATAATTAAGGCGTTTAGGGGTGATTTTCGAGGGTTGTTATAGCATGCATATGAACTCACCACACATTGATCATTGGAATGCGTTGAAGCGCATCATTAGCTATTTAGAGGGTACATCTTCTTTCTGTCTTGTCTTACTCTGGGATTGTCTACTGATTTCTGTCTCCGAGCATATATGGATACTCGACGGTCCTCATCTGGATAATGTGTTTATCTTGGCCCTAATCTTTTTTCATGGTCTTCTAAACGCCAAGTCGTGGTCTCCCGGTCTAGTGTTGAGGCTGAGCATTGGTGTTGCTAATGTAGTGGCTGAGCTCTGTTGGATTCGTAGTTTATTCGACACAGACCTATGACCAAGGCCATCTTAGTCTTCTACAACAATATTAGTGTTGTGTATTTATCAGGTAATCATCTCGTACAACATCAAAGCACTAAGAATATTGAACTGGATATTCATTTTGTGTGTGAGCTTGTTCAGCATGGTCGAGTGCATGTTCTTCATGGTCCTTCTCGATATCAGATTGTTGACATCTTTACTAAAGGTCTGCCAGGGATTCTATTTTATGATTTCCGATCCTGTCTCAACATTCGGCCTCCTCTTACTTGACTGCGAGGGTATAATAGATTATATATGTAGAATATGTATAATAGATTGATTATGTATATCTCTTCACCAAAATAAAAGAGATTATTATGATATATATATATAGGGGAGGGTTCAAGTGAAAACTCCTTTTATCGCGAAAACTCGAAACTAACTAAAAAAGCTTAATACACATACCAGTTTTTTTTTTACAATTTTTTTATTAATAATCGCTATTTTTTATATATAAAAAACTTTTTTTTTCAAAAAAAAATTGTAGTGCACATGTGTAATAATACAGATGTGTAGTACACATATAATGCACATGTGAAGTATAAGTTATATATATATATATATATATATATATATATATATATATATATATACAAAAACTAGCGAAAATTTGTAAAAAAAAAAAATTGGTATGTTTTTTAGGCTTTTTTAGTTAGTTTTCGGGTTTTCACTTTAACTAGTGGTTTTTAATTGAATATTCCCCTATATATATAGTTTTAAATCTTTATTTTAATCATTGAGTTTCAGTTACACTTTTAATTTTGTCAACAACATCTTCATAGTGAACTGTGTGAACTAATCAGTACCATTGATTTCCTTTTTAGTTGTTAAGGGTAGGACGGTAATTATACAATAAATTAGTTTTAAATCTTTATTTTAATCAGTGAGTTTCAGTTACACTTTTAATTTTGGTATTTTTTTTTTAATTGCATAATATCTTCTCCATCTTTCTTAATTCAAAATAATTTTATTTTCCATTTCTCTGTATGTTCATGTCGTTCAGCAGACCCTCGATAAGAGATAATTATATTCACACAAGACTAAGAAGTATTATTTTCTAATAAATGAATTCATATGTTTGTGTTATTTATTCTTTTTTTAATTGCATATTGATGCAAGAATGGATTATTTACAGAACGTTTCATTACATATTTTTTTTATTTTTGGATTAAATATTCACACAAAAAATTTATAATTGCATATCCATGATTATTCTTCATGTACTCATCATGAATCTTGTGTGATAATGTACACTTGTTCTGAACATAGGTGTGATAATGTACATATGTGTACATACGTGTTAAAAATATGACTTGTTAATGTACATATATGTATATACGTGTTGAGACTGTTATGTACACATATGTATAATGCCGAACAATCATCTCAGATACTTGCTACACACATGTGTATCATGTTGAACAACCATATCATTAATTTATTTTTTAGAAGTATATTATGAATGTACATATGTGCACCTTACAAATCGGACATGTACACTTAAAGAAGATGATCAAATGGAAGAATATTTGTTAATGTACATACGTTTTTAAATGGTGATTACGTATAATACATATATGTACATTCACTTCTAAAGTGTTTTGAATCATGTTCTAGATGGAACAAATAATTACAAAACTGCCATTATTAAAATTTCCAAGATCTAAACAATTAATGGCTCAGATTAGTTCACACAGTTCACTCTCAACCTAATGTTCACTCTAGAACCCTACCATATATATATATATATATAGGGCCGTTAAAATGAAAATCACCCCCCAGTTGCGAGAACCGCGAGAACCACTATCCACCAATCAAATAATGACAACCAAAAGGGTAATATAATCAATTAATCAAAACCATCAACTTATCTCTCTCTGCTCTTTAAAGTCTCTTTTTAAAGTCATTTCAATTTCTCTCTCTTCAAAACTATCAAATCATCTCTCTCTCCTCTTTAAAGTCTCTTTGTAAAAGAAGTTTTTATAAAAAAAAAATTGTAAAAAATTTTTGGTAAAAAATTTTTGTAAAAAAAAAATTTAGAACCGTAAAAAAACGTGCGTGTAAAAAATAGTTTTTGTAAAAAATAGTTTAAAACCGTAAAAAAAGTCTTCGTATAAATTTTTTTTCTTTGTTAAAAAAAAATTGTAAAAAAGTTTAAAACCGTAAAAAAATATTTAAAACCGTAAAAAAAGTTTAAAAACGTGCGTGTAAAAAACGGCACATAAATACGGGGCGTAAAAAACGGCGCGTAAAAAAACAACTCGTAAAAACTGGGCATAAGAAATGGCTCGTAAAAAAGCCGGGGGATAAAACAGCGAGTAAATACGGAGCGTAAAAACGATGCATTAAAACAGCGCGTAACACCGGGCGTAAAAAAACGGCGCGTAAAAAACCGGGTGTAAAAACGCCGCGCAAAAAACGGAGCGTAAAAAAACGGCGCGTAAATACGAATCTTAAAAAACGGCGCATAAAAAACGGGGCGTAAAAAACGACGCGTAAATGGGGCGTAAATACGGTGCGTAAAAAAACCGGTCGTAAAAACGACGCGTAAAAACGACGCGTAAAAACGCGGCGTAAAAACGCGGCGTAAAAACGCGGCGTAAAAACGCGGCGTAAAAAACTGGGGCTAAAAAACGACGCGTAAAAAACGGCTCGTAATAACGTTTTTTGTAAAAAAAATTCCTGAAAAAATTTGTTTTCTTTTTGTAAAAAAATCAGATTTTAAAATGTTTTTTAATTAAAAAATCTGATTTTAATAAAAAACCAATTAATTTAATAAGACAAAAAAGTAATAGAAAACAATAAATACAATAAAGACAAAACAAGCAAATTTACTGAACTACCCTTTTGACATTAAAATATTAAAAACATAAAAAGACAAAAAGAATTTAATATTGTTTTTATTAGTTTTAATCTCATCCATCCATCTCCCAACATCAATGGTTGGAAAGTGGTTTTCGTGGTTCTTTTAACTGTGGGTGCTTTTCATTTTTGCGACCCCCGGTATATATATATATATATATATATATATATATTCAGGATTTAGAGAAAACGGTAGAAAGTGTGAGAACGGTGAGAATGCTTATGGATCGTCCGATAAAAACAATCTATGGACTAGATTGGCGCGGTGGCGTTTTCGTAAATAACATCAATTTTATTATGTGGACGCGCTTCATTAAGGGTAAAAAAGGTAAAACATCATTTTTCACATAAAACGCCGTTGAAATATAAAACGTCAAATAAATACAAAACGCCAATTTTATCACTGCGTACTTTTTTTCTGTGTTTTTATTTAAGCTCTCAGTCTACAAAAACGCCACAAAATATGAAACGCCATAATATATAACGTCAAACCTTACATCCGGATAAATGTTAATTACATTTTTTGTTATAAAAATAATATCCTGCCTAAACTACGCGCCAAAAAAAAACCTATAAATAGAAACGTCTCA